>OY728141.1:1868147618-1869469404 GCA_963277665.1 Viscum album
TAAATTTAGAGAAATATTGATATTTTCCATGATCGGGTCCAGGTAGACTAATGGTCTAGATGCTATGTTGGGTAAATGTACTATCCTTGCTTCAATTGCTGGGATGAATCCTTGTGGCTGAGGTACATGTGTTGGAAGTGTATATTGAGGCTCTTCCCACAAAGTATATTTGATAGCAATGCTTCCTCATAGAAACTCTACATTGATTCACCTCAACTCATTCATTTTTTTTCCTCCTTCTAATGGACTATTTCTTTGAGAATATGGAGATCCTCGTTATCGAGAGAATGAGGTGGGTGGTATACAACCTTCCTTTTTTTCTTCTCTATGTAAGATATTTAGTGAGGTTCAGTGGGGGGTTGATCTAGGGAGTACCCAAATTCTGGGTGATTCTCTCGTTCCAAGTACACACAACTTCATTATCGATGTAGACTGTATCCTAGAAGGAACCATCCTCTCCTTGAACTTATGAATTCAAAAAAAAATTGTTTTAATTTTTAGGATTTAAATCCATGATGTTCACCAATTTGTAATTCATTGTGGGAATCGTACCAGCTACTGAATGATATAAGGCTTGTTTGGGTTTTCAGGGGACCTTTCTCTTTCTTTCCAGGATCCTCTACAATATTCTTGGTGACAGTTGAGTTGGAGGGAACCTCTATGCAGTATAGTTGTATGACTCCATTCTAGGGTAAATGGGTTGTAAGATGGGACAATCTAGGATACCTTAACTATTGTTATCCTCCATAAATGGTAAAAGACTTATTTCCATTGAGGGGTGGTTGAGGAAAAAATACCCTCATACCTAAGGGGTTCAATTTCTCTCATTCCCATGTTCTTGTGCCTCAATTTGGATTTTTCTATCTTATGGGTGAATTTTCTATTAAAAAATCCCCCAACCCTATAGTCTAGGGTAGATCCCATACTATGGAAACTACTTCCATTTTCACCTCTCTCTTAATCTTGTGCATCCCTATTCAGGCATGAGCTTGATACAATGTTGATTCTATGTGTTTACTATTTTCCTCAGAGTACATTAGTAGTTTTTGATGATTGGATTCCCTTAGGTAGGAAGCCTGCTGAGTGTTCTTGGTTTTCTGGTTCATGATTTTTTCGATGGATTTCTCTCATTGGGCCTGACACTTTTGAGACTTATTCAAAACTAATTCTTATTGAGCGTGTCACCAATCTGCAGCATGGGATTTTTTTGATAGCCGCCTTGGAATAATGAAATTTCAGGACTTCATCTCTAATGGGATCTATTATAAGGGTCATGGGGTGAAATTTAAAGATCCATTCTCCCCCATCCCAAAATATGAACACCAGATAGGACATAGATAATTAGACAACACAACTTGTGCAGTGCATTGAGGTAGGTTAGTTGGATAACATTCCACCACCTCTATGATTATGGTTTCCACACCGATGGAAGGGATTCCAAATCTATTTGATGATGAATCTATTATAATTTTTTTACATGGTCTGCATACCCATTATTGGGAAATAATTTTTCATTTAGGTGGTGGAGAGTTGTCCATAGATTGAGATGAATGTTATTTATGCATTCTTCTGACAATTCCCTTGGTATGTTGAATTAAGAAGTATATGAGGGAAAAAACATAACTAGGATGTCATCCTTGTCCATTTTCATCTCATTAGAAACATATTCTTCTGTTATTCTATTATAGACTCGTCTACTAGATCTTCCCAACATGTAATCTTATTGACTGTTTGTTCATATTTAGTGGGGATAGTAAGGGTCTCTGTAACACCCCGAGATTTTATAAAAAATATTCTTTTTAATTTCATTAATGTCTTGTGTTGTATGCTACACCAAAAGGAGCATGCACAACACACATTCTTGACTTTCCTTGCATTACACGCAATCGCGACCTTCCTCGATAGCGTGTGTAGTACGCAATAACGAGTTTCACTAAACAACAATATGCTATTAAAATATTATTAAAACTAACTGTTATGAATAGTAATAACCACTTTTTGATATTTTGTAATTTTTATTTTTCAAAATGGACTTCATTTTTGGATTCGGAATATCGAAATTAGCTTAGGGTGAAATTTTGGTACTTTTCGGATAACATTCATTTTCTGATGGATAGTGAAAATTACTAAATTTTAATTAAAAACAACCATTTTAATCGAAATAATTAATAGTGATAAATTATTAATTTGAGTGGTTTTAAAATATATTTTTAATATATTTTTACAATTTAATACAATGTTGGTCATTGGATGTAATTTCACATTTAAAACAGACATAAACAAGTGTCAATCTTTTGATAGTTATTATCTCTTAAGAACACGCTATTTGTTTTGACAACGAGAATTAATTTTTAAATTAATTAATGCAACTGATATGTTTTGAATTTGGTAAAATATACATCATTTTTGAGTTCATAATATCAAATATAGCTTAGGCTTAATTTTTGGTATTTTTCGGGAAACTTTCATTTTTTTGATGAATAGTGAAACCACTAAGTGGTAGTTAAAAAAATGAATTTTTCATAAAACTTAATTTTACCGATTCTGTGAATGGAATTTCAAAAATCAGAGAGACACGGTTGATGTCAGTAAGTAAAATGTGGTTCAATGAGATGAAAATAATTTTTGGTGAATAGTAAATTTTTACTTTTTTTACCACGGTTAAAATTAAATAGGGTAATTAAGGGTGAAAATGATATTATTATTACCCTAACACATGTCCTAATTCTATTGGATAAGTTTAATTCGACCAAAAACAACCTTAGGAATAAAATATGACCATTTAGGCCCACTTGGATTAGATTAGGACATTTATTATTAATATATTTAAAGAAGGGTTAAAATAGTTAAAATCAAAGTTTAATAAGTAAATCATTTTTAATATAGTGTTATACATAAGATAAATTCGACTATAAATATTCATTAGAAATCTAAAAAGATTTATTACATAATTATATTTTATTTGTAATTTTTAGACTTTAAATAAGTTAATTTATTTATGACACAAAGATTATGTAGTAATTATCATATTAATGAAATATTGACATAATTGATGTTATAAATACCCAAATAAATGTAATTTGAAACTTTTTCTGAATTCCAATAATTTTATAGGTTACTATGGCATGTTAGTATTGATTTAATTAACTTTTTTCGAACTAATCATTCTGTTATGATTTTTACAAAAATTAATTACTAAATAGTGTCAAAATTGACATAAAATAGTTTTTTTTTTAAATATTATATTATTAATTGTTATTTTATTCCTAAAAACCTAAGGTTCGACCTAATGACTTAGATAAGGTTATATATATTAATTATAAACAACTTGGGGTTCTTTTGGCTTGTTATAGTAAGTTTATTAACCTTATAGTGTAAGAACACAAAAAGACACGGTAAAAGTAAAATTATCTAACTTAAAGTTAAATATAAATGATAAGGTTAAAATAGAAACCTAAACTTGTCTAAATTCTATTTTATGATAGGCTTTAGACCCATCCCCACCTTATCTTCAAAATAAATCGATTTGGATCTATTTAAAACCGAATTTGGCTTTATAATAATATAATATGTTTAGTTATTCCAAAGGTGCCCCTCTCCTCCCTTATAAAAGGGCACTTCCTCCCTCTATTCCTCACACCACTTTGAGCCTTCAAGCTCGGCCAAACCTTGACAAATTATCTTCTCCACTTCTCTAGAAACATCCTAGAGGTCCTGGTCTTCTTCAAAGACCAATTTTAGTGCCCTAAGAGGAGGACTCAAAGAGGCGCTTCAAAGAAGAGGTAATGTCCGTAACTAATTCTTTCAACTTTATTTCTTCTTCCACTTCTTCTTATTAGGTTGTTTAAATATGAAGTAATAACATCAGTATCACTCATATACTGATATGTTATTGTATGTATTAAACAACCCTATTTCACCATCTATCCATCCTACGGAAAACGAAATCACCGCGCGTGCGTACGTACGGAATACCGTCTCCACGCCGTGGTGTAATCTATTTTCCACCACCACCTTACTTGGATGGGTATAATGGTGTACATAATAACTATATATGATTATTTTAAAGTGATATTGATTCTGAAATAGTATAAATACACTCAAATACAATTCCACGATCATGAGAATGATATCATCGCTCGTGCGTACGTACGGACTACCGTCTCCACGACGCGATGAGATTCATTCTCCACATTAACCATTCATGAATGATTATAAAGTATATATAATAAGTAATCATGAAATATATGACATAATAATGATACTATATTTATTTTTATATATATATGTATGTCATCTAATTAATTCCATTCAACTCAATAAGGACACGAAAACAGCGTTCATGCGTACGTACGGCCTACCGTCTCCATGAACGGTGTATTTCTTTCCATTTACTAATCTATTATATATATGTATATTCAGAATATATATTATATATAAATCATGTTTTATATTCTGTAATTAAGTAATCATGATCTAAGTAATCATATGAATAATTACAAGTCAAAACACAGACGACAAATAAAACGATTTTACCCAAAATGCTCTTTATCATGGATTTTACAAAAGAACGGGTAATATAAAGTTATAAGTGAACCATATATGATATAATAACAATGATTATGATTCTGGAATAAGTCAATGACATTATTTAAATCATTATACAGGATGTTCGGACACTTACGAAGCAAATCGGATCTAAGGTAAGGGAAAATATCACAATCTCATTTTATCTGAGATTGTTTATAGTTTGGTATTTACTGGGGTGTATTTTATCATCCACATACATGATTCCTCAATATGTAATATTGTTTCCATCCACCTACAATTGTTTAAATCCAATTTTACCTTTCGGTGAGTTTTTAGTAAAATATATAAAAAGAATCTTTTTTCGTTTTTTGTACGAGGGACTTTTTGACTTTTCCAACAAAAGTACAGGAAGAATGTTTTTTTTAACTTATACGACATGAATGGATTTTTAAAACATTATTTCCAAGAATCTTACTTTACATGTTTTCATGTTTATTTTTAATAAACTTCTTTTAGTTTAAAATTGTATGATATGTTAAGAAAGGAAAATGTTTTTGAAGTAGAAAGGACATTTTCCTCAAGAATGGAGTTCAAGTGTTTTATCAAAATTATTTTCCATCTAAGATAATATAGGGTTATGTTTCTATCTCTATTATTACATTGATTTGATTATGTTGTGATGAAATTATTTTTATGAATTCCTTTATCTTATATGAATTGTTTTATGATGTCATGTTGTTTAAGAATCCCATTTTTATTACATGGGTTATGCAATGGTGTATGATTTATGATTTTGTGGCACACATAAGAATGGTATCATTATGAGATGGGTGGGACCTATATCTCCCTCCAATTCATTGGGTAAAGATTTTATATCTCATGAGATAGACATGGCTGGAACGGCATGTTAAACTGGTTCAGTGAAACATGACTGAAACGAGGAGTGAACTCGGTTCAAAAATGAACTTTGTCCACTAATATAGTCTTGGAAATGAGTCTTGACTAATAAGAAATGATTCTCTATGATTATGTGTGTATGACACAAAGTTTCATGTTTTAAGTTATGATTATTGTGATTACATTTCACTACCATGATCTATCCCACGTTATGAAATTATGATCTCTTTTGCAGGGTAAGATTTCCAAATTGTTATTTTGAATATGATGTGATTGATATTTCTTTTGTTTACCCTTACTAAGCATTTGAGCTCACCCTTTTATGTTTTCTTTTCCCCAGTATATAAAGAAAGGTTTTAGGTAAGAAAAAAAAGGGAAGATCTTTATGGGAGATGCTGAAGATCTTTCACCATGATTAGAAGATTATATTCTAAGTTTCCAAAGACACTAAACTATTATGGTCCTTGTGTGTGTGTTTTTGTAATATACTAAGTATTCTGCAAAAGTAATGTAATGTCCATGTACGTCAAGCTTCGGGTCTCTTTAGTTGGTATCAGAGGGAGGTTATAGTCAACCTTTGGAAACTAGGATGTGAAAGCCTTAGTAAGAATCCTAAGGATAAGTCTAAGCATAGAACACAATCTTAGTGTTTCAGAAATGGCCATGAATAACCTAGGATAAGACCTTAAGTGTGAAATTTTATTCTTGATTATGTGGTTTTTCTATTATAATTAGTGTTGCTCACACTATTCTTCTTGGTTTTAGTCAGTGGCTGGAACCCGAAGGAATCGTGTTAATGCGGAATGCGACGGGCAATGCAATGATTGTCCCCCTGAGCAACCAAACGTTATGGGAGCTGGAATGAAAAATATTATAGCCATGCTCACACAACTTTCTCAAGCTATGAATCATGCAGGACTTCCAAACGAGCAAAGGAAGGAGCAACATTCTGTTGAATCCTTCATGAGACAGCGTCCACCTTCATTCAGCGGGTCTACTGATCCATTAGTTGCTGAACAATGGATTAGTACTACTGAAAAGATATTTTCAGTTCTTCAATGTTCTGAACATGATAAAGTCATCTTAGCAGTGTATCATTTGGAAGGTGATGCTGATCAATGGTGGAATCTTATTAAGAATACGAGGCAAAGGGATGAAATTGAGTCCATGGAATGGGACGAGTTCAAGAACTTATTTTTCCATAAGTACATCCCTCATATTCTCCGAACAAAGATGGAGAAGGATTTTCTTGAACTAAAGCAAAAGGATGATGAATCTGTTGGTACCTATGAAGCAAATTTTACAATACTTGTAAGGTACGCTTCTGGTATTATTATCCAACCTGAGAGTAATATCGATCGATTCTTCAGTGGATTAAAACCAAATCTTCGAAGGGCATTAGCTATAAGAGACATTAGTAGCTATGAAGAAATTGTGTGTTGTGCTGTCAAGGTAGAAATAGAAGTTGGTGTTACTTATCCATCTCATAGTTTTGACAAGAAACTAAAGATGGAGTTCAAGGAGAAATCTCAAAATAATGGTGAAAAGAAGATAAATGTTTCCTTATTCTCAAAGTGTGGAAAGAAGCATGGTGGATATTGTCTTAAAGGGATTAGAAAATGTTTTAAGTGTGGAAAATAAGGTCATCGAGCAGCTGAGTGTCGAAGTAATGGAAAAAGGATTTCTAATGATGTGAATAAAGAAAAGACTACAGAGAACGCACCACCAACACTTCAATGCTTCAAGTGCAAGGAAATGGGGAATTATGCTAATAAATTCCCTAATCCAAGGGTTAGTGATGATCGACATGAGCAACCGCTTAAGGCAAAGGAAAAAAGGGAAGTCACATGCGATCACTATTGGAGATGTTGAATATGAAAATGATGTGGTGGAATGATTAAGTGTTTATGTAATGGGATTCCAAAATAATGTTGTATATAGTATCGTGGAATATTGGAATATTTATGTATTGGTCTATTGTGGTTTTCAATAATTTTATGGTACCGGTAACCATGGAAAGTGGTTGAGATATTTTTGGAAAAAAAAGATGATATGCACATAATGAAGGGAAAATGAGAAAATGAAATGTTTGATAGTATTCATGAGCTCATGATTGATATAAAGACTAAGTGATATCATGGTTTGAGTATATAGAATTTTTGGATTTTGGTATGTGGAAAGAGTTAACTTTTGAAAGCATTCATGTTTTCACTAAGGTTTAATGGGTATTCATTTTTCAAGAGAATACGTGATTAAGGACTTTTAATGATTGGAATGTGACCAACAAGACATATCTCATGATATATGGGGATCAACGATGGTATTAACATGCTTGTTATATGAACTCTTTGGTAATAGTTTTCACTATAATATGAGATTGGACAACAATATTTTGGATAAGCCTAGAGATTGGAATGGATTATGTTGGACATAAGTTAGTATTGTTTAAGGATAGTACTTTTTTTTGATATTATTTATGGGATGTTATAGTAATGTAGTTTTAGAAAAAGGAAAACCTGCAGGACGGGTGACAACCCATCACGTCGGACAAGGCTGTGGGAATCGAACCCACAAGCGAAGTGTGACTGGCCTTTATCGCCTACCACTGGCCTATAGGAAGTCCTTGTTTAGTAGAAACAAGTTTTATTATATAAAGCAGTATGATATATGAAGTATAAGTCCATTTTAGGAACCATATATGATTAATCTCACTATAGATGGACTTATGTATTTTTGATAACTTTTATAACCTTTTGTTTGAGACAGATGGAATGACCCATCATTCTCTCACATGATCTGCTAACACATCACGAATAACAAATTCAACTTCATTTCATTAAAGGATGAAGTGTAAATTGTTCAATTAATGAACAACAGTGATATTGTACCAAAATCATGTAAGTATTTCTTTTAATTCATCAACTTATGGGAAATGATCTTGAAAACCAAAAATGCTGCCCTAGTTCCCTTATATCCGATGAATCAGATGGTACCTTAGATCATCACAAATCTATGGATTTTTGATTTCTGGCTTTTCCATAGACATGTTCTCTACCACTCTCCATCAGAACATGATGGTTAGATTTTTCTTCCATATCCATATTTTCACCTTTGTGGAAACCCAGTGATTAGTTTATTTGGGTAACCGTTACGTTTCATACTTTTGTTTTTAAAGATTGGTTTTGGTATTCCTTTTTATGATGTGGGTTTCTATTAAAGAAACTTTCTAGTAGTAAACCATTAATAACCTCGACGAATTTCGAGGGCGAAATTCATTTTAAGGGGGGTAGAATGTAACACCCCGATATTTTATGAAAAATATTATTTTTAATTTCATTAATGTCTTGTGTTGTACGCTACACCAAAAGGAGCTTGTACAACACACATCCTTAACTTGCCTTGCATTACACGCAATCACGACCTTCCTCGATAGCGTGTGTAGTATGCAATAACGAGTTTCACTAAACAACAATATGCTATTAAAATATTATTAAAACTAGCCGTTATGAATAGTAATAACCACTTTTTGAAATTTTGTAAATTTTATTTTTCAAAATGGACTTCATTTTTGGATTCGGAATATCGAAATTAGCTTAGGGTGAAATTTTGGTACTTTTCATATAACTTTCATTTTCTGATGGATAGTGAAAATTACTAAATTTTAATTAAAAACATCCTTTTTAATCGAAATAATTAATAGTGATAAATTATTAATTTGAGTGGTTTTAAAGTATATTTAGAATATATTTTTACAATTTAATACAATGTTGGTCATTGGATGTAATTTCACATTTAAACAAGACATAAACAAGTGTCAATCTTTTGATAGTTATTATCTCTTAAGAACACACTATTTGTTTTGACGACGGGAATTAATTTTTAAATTAATTAATGCAACTGATATGTTTTGAATTTTGTAAAATAGACAGCATTTTTGATTTCATAATATAAAATATAGCTTAGGCCTAATTTTTTTTATTTTCTGGAAACTTTCATTTTTTGATGAATAGTGAAACCACTAAGTGGTAGTTCAAAAAAATGAATTTTTCATAAAACTTAATTTTACCGCTTATGTAAATGGAATTTCAAAAATCCTAGATACACGGTTGATGTCAGTAAGTAAAATGTGGTTCAATGAGATGCAAATAATTTTTGGTGAATAGTAACTTTTTACTTTTTTTACCACAGTTAAAAGTAAATAGGGTAATTAAGGGTAACAATGATATTATTATTACCCTAACACATGTCCTAATTCTATTGGATAAGTGTAATTCGACCAAAAACAACCTTAGGAATAAAATATGACCATTTAGGCCCACTTGGATTAGATTAGGACATTTATTATTAATTTATTTAAAGAAGGGTTAAAATAGTTAAAATCAAAGTTTAATAAGTAAATCATTTTTAATATAGTGTTATACATAAGATAAATTCGACTATAAATATTCATTAAAACTATAAAAGGATTTCCTACATAATGATATTTTATTTGTAATTTTTAGACTTTAAATAAGTTAATTTATTTATGACACAAAGATGATGTAGTAATTATCTTATTAATGAAATATTGACATAATTGATGTTATAAATACCCAAATAAATGTAATTTGAGACTTTTTATGAATTACACTAATTTTCTAGGTAAATATGACATGTTAGTATTGATTTAATTAACTTTTTCGAACTAATCATTCTGTTATGATTTTTACAAAAATCAATTAATAAATAGTGTCAAAATTGACATAAAATAGTTTTAAAAAAAATATTATATTATTAATTGTTATTTTATTACTAAGAATGTAAGGTTCGGCCAAATGACTTAGATAAAGGTATATATATTAATAATAAACAACTTGGGGTTCGTTTGTCTTGTTATAGTATGTTTATTAACCTTATAGTGTAATAACACAAAAAGACACAGTAAAAGTAAAATTATATAACTTAAAGTTAAATATAAATGATAAGGTTAAAATAGAAACCTAAAATTGTCTAAATTCTATTAGATGAGATTATTTTGACCCATACCCACCTTATCTTCTAAATAAATCTATTTGGAGCTACTTATAACCGAATTTGGATTTATAATAAAATAATATTTTTAGTTATTCCAAAGGTGCCCCTCTCCTCCCTTATAAAAGGGCACCTCCTTCCTCTATTCCTCACACCACTTTGAGCCTTCAAGCTCGGCCAAACCCCGAAAAATTCTCTTCTCCACTTCCCTAGAAACATCCTAGAGGTCCTGGTCTTCTTCAAAGACCAATTTTAGTGCCCTAAGAGGACTCAAAGAGGCGTTTCAAAGAAGAGGTCATGTCCGTTACCGATTCTTTCAACTTTATTTCTTCTTCCACTTCTTCTTCTTAGGTTGTTTCATTATGAATTAATAACATCAGTATCACTTATATACTGATATGTTATAATAAGTATGAAACAACCCTATTTCATCATCTATCCATCCTACGGAAAACAAAATCACTGCGCGTGCGTACGTACGGAATACCGTCTCTACGCCGTGGTGTAATCTATTTTCCACCACCACCTTACTTGGATGGGTATAATGGTGTACATAGTAACTATATATGATTATTGTAAAGTGATATTGATTATGAAATAGTATACATACACTCCAATACAATTCCATGATCATTAGAACGATATCATCGCTCGTGCGTACGTACGGACTACCGTCTCCACGACGCGATGTGATTCATTCTCCACGTTAACCATTCATGAATGATTATAAAGTATATATAATAAGTAATCATGAAATATATTACATAATAATGATACTTGATTTATGTGTATATATATATGTATGTCATCTACTTAATTCCATTCAACTCAATAAGGAAACAAAAACAGCGTTCATGCGTACGTACGGCCTATCGTTCCATGAAAAGTGTATTTCTTTCCATTTACTAATCTATTATATATATGTATATTTTGAATATATATTATATATAAATCATGTTTTATATTCTGGAATTAAGTAATCATGATCTAAGTAATCATATGAATAATTACAAGTCAAAACACGGACGACAAATAAAATGATTTTACCCAAAATGCTCTTTAACATGGAATTTACAAAAGAACGGGTAATATAAAGTCATAAGTGAACCATATATGATATCATAACAATGAGTATGATTATGGAATAAGTAAATTACATTATTTAAATCATTATACAGGAGGTTTGGACACTTACGAAGCAAATCGGACCTAAGGTAAGGGAAAATATCACAATCTCATTTTATCTGAGATTGTTTATACTTTGGTATTTACTGGGGTGTATTTTATCATCCACATCCATGATTCCTCAATATGTATTATTGTTTCCATCCACCTAAAATTTTTTAAATCCAATTTTACCTTTCAGTGAGTTTTTAGTAAAAGATATAAAAAGAATATTTTGTCATTTTTCATACGAGGTACTTTTTGACTTTTCCGACAAAAGTACGGGAAGAATTTGTTTTTAACTTATACGGCATGAATGGATTTTTAAAACATTATTTCCAAGAAGCTTACTTTACAAGTTTTCGTGTTTATTTTTAATCAACTTCTTTTAGTTTAAAATTGTATGACATGTTAAGAAAGGAAAATGTTTTTGAAGTAGAAAGGATATTTTCCTCAAGAATGGAGTTCAAGTGTTTTATCAAAATTATTTTACATCTAAGATAATATAGGGTTCTATTTATATCCCTATTATTTAATTGATTTGATTATGTTGTGATGGAATTATTTTTATGAATTCCTTTACCTTATATGAATTGTTTTATGATGTCATGTTGTTTAAGAATCCCATTTTTATTACATGGGTTATGCAATGGTGTATGATTTATGATTTTGTGGAACACATAATAATGGTATCATTATGAGATGGTTGGGAACTATATCTCCCTCCAATACATTGGGTAAATATTTTATATCTCATGAGATAGACATGGCTGGAACGGCAGGTTAAACCGGTTCAGTGAAACAGGACTGAAACGAGGAGTGAACTCGGTTCAGAAATGGACTTTGCCCACTAAGATAGTCTTGTCAATGAGTCTTGACTAATAATAAATGATTATCTATGATTATGTGTGTATGCCACAAAGTTTCATGTTTTATGTTATGATTATTTTGATTACATTTCACTACCATGATATATCCCATTTTATGAAATTATGATCTCTTTTGCAGGGTAAGATTTCCAAATTGTTATGTTGAATATGATGTGATTGATATTTCTTTTTGTTTACCCTTACTGAGAATTTGATCTCACCCTTTTATGTTTTATTTTCCCCAGGATATAAAGAAATGTTTTAGGTAAGAAAAAAAAGGGATGATCTTTATGGGAGATGTCGAAGATATTTCACCACGATCAGAAGATTATATTCCTAGTTTCCAAAGACACTAAACTATTACGGTCCTTGTGTGTGTGTTTTTGTAATGTACTAAGTATTCCAAAAAAGTAATGTAATGTCCATGTACATCATGCTTCGGGTCTCTTCAGGCTCGTTGTTATGTGAATGGTCTGGAGGTGTCTTAGAGGATGAGCATTTTCCTGAGCCATCTCCTGGTTTTCAAAGGATTTAACTTATTATTTAAAGGGTATCTAACATATATTTTCCCATATTTCCAAGAACCTAAGAATATGAGGGATTTTTTATATTTTACTTAGCAAGAGGATGACCTTCTTGACAACATGAAATTTCACTATGGGGAGGACCTTCGTAGTGCATGCTATGATGGTGAGGACTACCATCATATATCGATGTTCAATTTTAGGGTGAATTTCTATAGAATACACCCTAGGTAGGACCATCATGGAAGACTAAATAATGGGGTGGACCTTCTTGTTGTAATAATATGTCTCTATGTGGAGGACCTTCGCAGTGCATGCTATCATGGAGAGAATTGCCATCATAGCTTGTTGTCTGAATATGGGGAGAATTTTTGTAGTGTATACCATAGGGAGGACCATTAAGGAATACAAAATCAATGGGAGGACATTATTGGTGTTTGATATTATATCCACAAGGAGGGATACCATGACACTCATCATGAGATAGTCTCTAATGATTGGTCAGTTTTCCCCATGAAGGATGCCTTAGTGAACATTACTTTGGGGAGGACCTCCAAAACCATTTGTAACAATGTTATGGGGAGTAAATTCATTACTAATGATACCTATTATGTAATTTGGTAATGGATCTGTATTATCATGGTCCACCATGGATAGGTGTCAGATGGCCTCTTTAAATACAACCTGTAGAAATCCAAGGTTATGAGTCTTCTCTTCATTTTCCAACTGACTTTGGCATGATTTCTTTTTAGGATATCTCTTTAGGAAAATAGGAGATGCTTACTATAGGTTATGGCCTTTGTATATGGGTTCTTATTTGAGTTCCTCCCATGATTCTATTGGTATATGATGGTAGGCTTCTATAATTTTTGTAGGGATATATGTCTTCACTATTATGGCCACCAAAGTGGATTGGTGTCCCATAGTTGGAATGGGTATTTTTTCCTGATCTAGTTGTCCATTTATTTCATAATATTGGTAAAGACCCTCTGATGTACACTTATCATGGGGCCTGGAGAAACAATTTTTTATATTACCTAAGTGTATTTTAGTGATTAACCCTAGGAAGTCTCCCTAATAGAAGTGCACACAAAACAGATCTTCACTTTTTATTAGAGGGGAAAATGGGGTGGATTTTGAATTGATTTGATTTTGGAATGAGAATAACAATATATTAATTAGGAATTTTATTGAAAACAATTTGAAAAAACAATAGATTGAAAACTATGATATGGGAATGGTGATTAGGTTGGGTTTGGTTTTCTAATTCCAATACTATCCTTGTTCTATTTTATTTAAACTTCTTCCACTAAGTTGCCTAAAGTGAGATTCCACGATCATTTCCTCTCAATTCTTTGGTCGAATGGTGATGGTGAGATAATACCTTACCAGGATCTCATTTTGGTCTACTCTCCTTCCATATGAAAGTGATTTGTAGTAAATATCCATAATTAACTTGTCCAATACCTGATCGGGTCTTGTTTATCCCAAACAATAAAAAACATTCACTCCCACTTTTACACATACTGATGATCATCAAGTACTTCACCACTAAGACTTATTCTATTCAATAATTTATAAACCAAAACCTTTTGGAGGGATAAAATGTACATTTAATAATGAGAAAATAAATAATATAATCAAAAACCAAATACGATCACACTTGATAATAAAAATCACTATATGAAATTGAAAACAATGTTGAAGAAGAGAGATAGAATTTGTATTCAATAAAGTGAAATAAACCAAGCATTACAAAATAGAAAACCAACTCTTACCCGATCACTCAAATGTTTAACCCACCATGTTTATGGTAATTGATATGAATGGTGAAGAAGAAGGCATTACAAAACTAAGAATTAGAAAAGCAATAAAATAAAAACATGAAAAGTTCTTGAGCAGAATCTGTTCCTTGAATGTATTCTCCATTTTAGAACAATATATTTTCTAATAAGCCCGAGGTACCTTCTTATAGAATTTATTTAATTTAATTTCTTATGTGACCTCAAAATTATCATTAATTGGAAACATTTAGAGGAATATCTGTAATTATTATTGACCATGACTTTTTCTGGAGGAAGGTTCCAAGAATCTTCCTTCAAAATATTTCATTCAAATACTATCTTGATGATCCCATAACTCCATGAAATTTATTTTATGAATTATACTTTGAGTCCTAATTCCATTCAAGTTAGAATAACCTCAATTTTAGTGGTGTAGATAGAGTTGTACTTCGGTTATAGAGGTGGGGTATATGCTATCCACTTGAACACTTCATCGACTTCAATGATTTTTTTCAAGCCTCAAGATGGTCGAATCAGCTCTTTCTCCAAAAGACAAAGATGAATTAAATAAATTAGGTAATATTAAAAAAATAACTCAAATTTTAATCATATTTTAAAATTTATTCCCAAAATACCCTTGTTTATAAAATCTACTAACATTCCATAATTGAGCAATTTTCACATTTTATCCCAAAACACACCATAAATCCAAAATTGATCCATATACGCTCAAATTGATAAATTGGTAGGGTTTAAATATTTAAAATACATAAAAAAAATTAAAAATATTATCTCTATCAATTCCCAAACACATAGAACTTGGACTCCTTGACAAGTAATTATTAAAATCAAATAAAACAAAATTCAAAACACATACCAAGGTGATCCACCAATTCCAAACCAAGAAAAAAATGATATCATGCCTCATAAAAACCATTATTTTAAGTTCTCCATTAAGATCATTTAATATATTTCCACTTCATTTCTTTCCCCATGAACACAAAAAACCCACCTCAATTAAATTTTCTATCATCTCACAAAAGTTAATTATTGACAAATCTTTTCTCATCGAAACCCATACAGGGGTCACTATAGGCTTAATAAATTCCTACTTATACACATGATGTGATTTGAGGAAATTTTTTTATCATGAGATATTTTCATGGTTTTTTTGTGGATTTATTTTGGTAGGATTTAGATGTTAAAAATTATGAGTCCAAAAAAGGGGGTCTTGGATCTTTTTTAAGAAAAATTACAAGATTCTAATTTTCTCTCAAGTATGGTCTTCTTATCTCCCCCTTTATAGAAAATCATCTCCATCATCATGAAAACTCAAGAAAATTTCCCACCATTAATCATTTCACCATTAAAAATTTCATTCTTCTCAAACATAGTTTTACTTGAAATATCTATATAGACACAACTTTCTTTCTCCTTTGGAAGCTCCAGAAAGGCATAGTTTCTTTTATCATGAAATCTCTATACAAGCATAACTTTAAATATAAAGACTTATTTAGAAGCTACATCAGCTATTAAAAACCTAATTCTCTAACCAATTTATCACCAAATGAGTTATCACACCACAAGACAGCTTCCACAACACTTAATTTCAACTAGATCATGCAATTCACTTCAAGAATAGGTTGGATAGGGAAAATTTTCTTGTAATGTGGCTAACCTAATAGGTTTTTCATGGATTCTAAGGGATAAAAAAAATAAATGTACATGGTATGCCATAATGAAAAGAATTTTATTAAAAATGGGGCTTTAAAATTAATAAATTACTCAATAATTTAAAACACAAGTACCTCAAACCCTCAAATTTTGACTAGAATAAATAAAATTCTGGTTAAAATAGGCATGGTATGGTTCTCTCATGAAGTTAGGTGAATGAAAATAATATGAATACCATGGTTTAGAATCCTCAAAGGAATGTGATTTCAAAAATAAAGATAGTCATATGTGGAATTGGATTTAAAAATTTGATTACTTGTCATGAAATTCTCAAAGATTTTAACTTGAAACAAAGTCATTTTCGGTATTCATTTATGCTCAGTTTCATGGAATTGATTAGTTCTCTCATTGAAATGAGTTTCAAAATGGAAATGATAATCATTTCAGCTCAAAAGTTTTTTAAAACATGCTAAATTTTAAAAATAAAGACACAAATAACTGAAAAACAAACAAAAAATAATTGAAGTTAGCTGGGAATAAGAGATCTTTGACTTTCACCAGGAAATCCTCTAGAACTCCTTCTAGGAAAACTGTGGATTTTTTGCAAGATATACCACCACCCTTATAGGTTTTAAGTCTCCCATATGAAAATAATTATATACTAAGTGAGGAAATAAATTAATTGCAGCACCTATATAACACAAATAATTAGAGAAATTTAAAGAAAAAACTATGAGTGGAATAGAAAACATCACTAGATCGTGAAATTTGGTTGGAAATGGTGGTGTGATAAGGGCTGAGACACTTCTCCACAAGTTGATAATTTCATTACCATGAAGTCTTATCTTTTTGGTGCAATGATATATCAAAAAAATTCCATACATTATAATTTTTTGACTTCTTCGAGTAGGGGGAAATTGGTTTAATTTCATCCCCTAAGCATCCCCCTAAACTAGAATAAAAACCACTCCCCAATGATTTTAAATATGTGTACCTTAGGGAGGGAGAGAAATTACTAGTGATAATTAAAAATAATCTATCGAAAACCCAATAAAAATATTAGATTGATATTTTGAGAGAGAATTTCCAAGAAATAGGGTTGATTTTAGGTTATATCTTAATAATGAACCAAAAAATATGCTCATGTAGAATTTTTTTAGAAGGAGATTGTAAACTTGTTAGACAGACCTAAATGAGGCTAAATCCTACCCTAATAGAGGTCATAAAGAATTATATTGAGAAGCACATAGTTGTTGGGATCACCTATCCCATTTTATATTCATAGTGGGTTTTCCCCATTCATGTAGTTCCTAAAAAAAATGGCCTGGCCACTGTGAGAAATGAAAAGAATGAGTTAATCCCTATGAGAATTCAAAATAGATAGAGAGTGTGCATTGATTTTAAGAAGTTGAATCAGATCACTTAGGAAGATAATTTTCTCATCCCTTTCATTGATAATATGTTATAGATATTGTCAAGGAGAACTCATTATTTCTTTTGGATGGATTTTCAGGTTACTTCCAGGTACCTTTTTCTCCCAAGGATCAAGAGAAGATGAAATTTACATGTCCCTTTTGTACTTTTTCATATAAAATTATTCCATTCGGATTATTTAATGCTCCAAGTACATTTCATAATATAATTGTAAGTGTATTTTCTGATCACATTGAAAATTTGATGGATGTTTTCTTTGATGATTTCACAGTTGTTGGAGATTATTTTGATCATTGTTTGAAAAATCTAGAAAAAGTTTTGAAAACCTACATTGAAAATCATCTTGTTTTGAATTTTAAAAAGTGAAATTTCAAGGTTGAGAGAAGATTTTTTCTTCGTAATTTCATTTCTCAAAATGTTATTAAATTGGATAAATCAAAAAATTAAGTGATAAATTCATTGCCTTACCCTAATTATGTGAAACATGTTAGATAAATATGGGGACATGCATGATTCTATAGGAGGTTTATCAAAGATTTCAATAAGATTTATCTTCCCCTATATAGATTAAATTTTAAATATTATGACATTGATTTCAATAATTCATGTTGCGAATCCATTGATGATTTGAAGAAGATATTGATTTCACCACCCATGATGCAGCTACAAAATTGGGAAGAACCATTTGAGCTACATTGTGATGTTTACAACCAAGAAGTTGGATAAGTCCTTTGTCATTGAAATTATAGAATTCCATAATTAATTTCATATTCATATATAACCTTATATGTGGATCATTTCAATTACACAACCATAGAAAAAGAGTTCTTAGCAGTTGTTTTTTCTTTAGAAAAATTTAGATCATATCTTCTTGGAACTAAAATCACTGTGTTTTCTTATCATGTAGCTCTTAGGTACTTGATAAAAAAAAATTCACGATAAACCAAGGCTATTGAAATTTATGATATTGTTGTATTAGTTCAATATAGAAATCAAGTACAATAAGGATTCTGAGAACCAAGTGGCCGATCACTTAAGTAGACTGCCAAACACCGTAGAAATGGAAATTTGAGAAAAAGACCAACTGAATGATCAAATTCTTGGAGAGAAATGTACATGAATAAATGATAAGTTCCTTGGTGTGCTTAAATGGTCAATTATCTAGTAAAATCTTAGGTCCTGTATAATTTCAATTCTAACAAAATTCAAAAACTAAAAGCTGAATCGAGATATTACATTTGGGATGATCCATTTATTTGGAAAATTTTCAATGATCAAGTAATAAGAAGATGTTTTTCTGAAAGTGAATTTAAATATGTGTTTTCGTTTCATCGCAGTTTAGCTTGTGGAGGACACTTTTCATCTCATAGAAAAAAAATAAATGTTTTAGAATCTGTAATTTATTGCCCCACCCTTTTTAAATATGCTTATGAATTTTTCCAAATGTGTGAAAAAATTTAGTTTTTAGGAAATATTTTAAAAGGATATGAAATGCCTCAAAGTCAAATAAATTTTTTTAAGATTTTTGAATACTAGAGGATATATTTTATGGTAATATTCCTGATTCCATTTGAAAATAATTATATCTTTCTTGAAGTTGATTATGCTTCTAACTAGGTGGAAGAAAAATCCACCAGGGCTAATAATGGTAAAGTTGTTTGTGATTTTGTAAGAGCTAACATATTTTCTAAGTTTGTAGGGCCTATATCCATCATTAGTGATTAGGGGACTCAATTTTTAAATTATATAAAGTATTCTTTACAGATGAAGTATGGGGTGCATCATAAAACATCAACTCCCTCTCATTCATTGACTAATGGTAAAGCTGATGTTTCCATTAGGGAAATCAAAGGAATTTTGGAAAATACTATTAATCCAAACATGAAGGATTAGAGACAAAGGTATGAAGATATATTATGGGCTTAAAGGACATCCTACAAAACCTTAATTGGAATGAGTCTATATGGGTTGATTTATGGGAAAATCTACCACATACCTATGAAATTGAAGCATAAAACATATTGGGATGTGATGAAGATGAATTTGGATCTTAAACATTATAGAAAATAAAGAATATTGATGTTTCAGGGGATATAGGAAATTATAAGGGAATCATTTGAATATTCTAGGATTTAAAAAGAAAGAATGAGAGTGGCCCATGACAAGATGATCCAACTGAAAGACTTATATTTTGGAGACAATGTGTCATTATTCAACTCAAGACTCAAGTTGATACCAATTAAACTTTATTCCATATGGGAAGGTCCGTTTATAGTAACTCATGTATATCCTTTTGGTGATGTTCATGTTATGAAGGATATAAAGTAGGCGCCATTCACTATTAATGGGCATAGGTTGAAGAAATTCTTTGGGACCCTACCATTATAGCTGGTGGAGGAGATCACACTCCCCCAACCTATTTATCAATAAAATAAATCATGTCATACCTATCCTTTACATTTTCTTGGATGATGTGATTCATTTTGAAATATTATTACTTTTTAAATACATTTTAATGCACTCAAGATACTATATAATTTAATTGTGGGGGAGGGAACCTTTGTAGTTTATGATTTTCCATAATTGTTTGTTTTATTAATTTTTTTAAAAAGAGTAAAAAAAATATGTGTTTTTCAATAATTTTTTTATTTCTATTTCATAGTTAGGTTAATTTTATTTAAATTTCTGTATCAAATTCAATTAATTCTTTTTTGGAGTTACATGTCATTCAATTTTGAAAAAAAAAATTATGTTGCATTGCTTCCCCGGCAACGGCTCCAAGTTTGATGCAGGCCTGTCATGGGTTGTGGAAAATAAATTTGTTATATTACCTAATTGTAGTCTATTAATTAACCCAAGGAAGTCTCCCAAATATAATTCTACACAAAATAGTTTGTCACTTTTGATTAGAGGGGGAAATGGGCTGTTTTTTGTATTGATTTGATTTTGGAATAAGAAGAAAATTAAATTAATTATGAAATTGTTTAAAAAAATGACAAAACAAGATATTGAAAACTATAATATGAGAAGGGTGATTAGGTCAGGGTCATTTTTCTAATTGTGATGTTATCATTTCTCTATTTTATTCAAACCACATTCACTATGTTGTTTAAAGCGAGATTCTACAATTGTTTCCTATCACTCCTTTGGTCAAAATGGATATGGTGATAGAATACCCTACTAAGATCTCAGTTTGTTCTACTCTCCATACATGTTCAATATAGTTTTAGTGAATATCTTTAATTGACCTGGGCAGTACCCAATTGGGTTTTTTTATCCCAAACAATCAAAAACATTCACTACCCCTTCTACACATACTGACGATCATCAAGTACTTCACCACTAAGCCTTGGTCTATTCCATCGTATATAAACCAAAACCAAGTGGAGGGATAAAATGATCATTTAATAATTTGAAAATAAATAACATAATCAAAAATCAAATACAATCACACTTGATAATAAAAACCACTATATGAAATTGAAAACATCATTGCAGAAAATGGATAAAATTTTTATTCAATAAATTGAATAAAATAAAGTATTAAAAAATATAAAACCAACCCTTCCCAAATCACTCAAATTGTTACCCCAAAATGTTAAGGGTAATCGAGATGAATAGGGGTGAATAAGGCACTAAAAAACTAAGAATTAAAAACGAGAGGAAAGAAAAGAATAAAAGTTATTGAGTAGAATTTGTTCCCTGAAATTATTCTCTTATTTGGCATAAGATATTTATGAATGAGCCCAAGGTACCTTCTTATAGGATTTTAGGAATTTAATTTCCTATGTTTTTTTCAAATTTAATATTAATTGTACACGTCTAGAGGAAGTTATGGAATTATTATTGACCATGAATTTTTCTGGATAAAGGTTTTAGGAAGCTTCCTTCAATGTATTTCCTTCAAATACTATCTTGATGATTTCATAACTCCATGAAATTTATTTTATGAACATATAATTGAGTCCAAGTTTAATTTTAGTAGGAATAATCTCAATTGTATGTGTGTATATTGTTTTAGGCTTCCGATATGGAGGTGGGATCCACGTTGTCCATCCAAACACTTCTTCAACTTCAATGATTTTTTGGGCCTTGAGATGGTCTAATTGACTCTTATTCTAGATAAAAATGTTGAATTAAATAAATCATAGAATCCTACAAAAAATAATCTCTCAAATTGGAATCATATATTAAAATTTATTCCCAAAATACCCTTGTGTTTAAAATCTAATACAATTCGAGAATTGATCAATTTTCACATTTTATCTCAAAACAGCACATAAATCCAAAATTCATCCATTTAATATCAAATTGATAAATTGGGAGGCTATAAAAATTTAAAATTCATAAAAAAGAAATTTGAAAATATTATCTCTATCACCCTTCTGTATGAGAGCAAGGAATCATGTATTATCCTGAGTGACTACCCCATTATGAGGAAGAGTCACCCCACTCGCGGAGGCAAGGTTCTGGGCCTGACTCCTTTCTATCTCCATAGATGTAATTATATCTTGAAAATTCTGAAGGATATGTTTGGGAATTGATTTTTGATACTCCATAATTTCTAAGATGTGTTAAGAGATTTTCTTGGTAGGAATGAAAATATATGACCATTCCAGGGTCGAAGTAAGAATATGTTCCTTCTTTGGTCCTCCATTCATGTTAGTAAGTACTGACAGTCCTTCTTTGTGGGAGAAGAGGTGAAAGTATACCTTTAATTTACAACTGGGATACACCATCTACTTTCTATGATCACCACCATATTTATATGTAATACTGGATATTAACGAGCAGGAATTAGTGTCTTCTCATTTTATTTCATCGTATTTGATTGAAGGGACTAATATACATCCGAATAAATTTTCATATGACTATAGTTTTCTACCCTATTTTGTTGATGATGTTGATGTGTATTCGTAATAATTTTCATATACTCATTGTTGGTTGCTTCCCTATTTGGTCGATGGGATTCAAGTGTGTTGGAAGGGATATACATCTATTGGTATATTGCCACCATATATGAGAGGTGGGATTCCAATTTGAGAGAATGTATTTGTATATTCTATTTTACCATAGTATTTTTAGGGATGGATTTAGGTACATTGGTAGGTATTTAAATCTACATGTAACCTGCTACCCTATTTGCATGGAGGGCTTGATGTGGATGAGCAAGAATACAAGTCTTGTCATATGTTGTTGTTATATATCACTAGCAAGATTATTCATAAGGAACATTGATGATGGATTGTTTCTGATTGTATGATTGTCACCCCTCATGAGCCACCCTAGGGACCTGGGTTTGTATGGCTTTATCTGGGGCCATCGACGTGGTATCCTCTACGTGGTGAGGATATTGGGTCGCATGGAATTAGAGGCGATTGTTTCTAATAAGATCCATTAGGAGGGACCCATGTTCTATTGGGATAAAGTTGTTATTAATGAATTCATCAGCCTCCCTAAGGAAAGGGAGGAACCATTATCATGTTCTAGGGATAGTCTCCCGAAACGATTGGAAACGACTAGTGAAATTTTCTAGTTCTAGACCACCAAAAATTTTGGGAGGACAGTTGGTGGGGCTTCATGGACTAGATGGCCTGCCGAACTACCTCTAGGGTTGATATAGTACCATTCTAGAGGTACTACCTATCCGATTCATTTGAAACCTAGTATTGAAGATGTTGGGTGGAAAATGAAGTCCTCTGTTTGGTTAATAACCCATCTAGTGCATTGGTTGATGCATGTGTTTGACAATTTTTTTGAGACACCATTGGATTTAAGAGATATCTGTAGAGTTATAGAAATATATATAACAAATACCAACAACAAAAGCACTTAAAATTATCATATCATGACCACATGCATAACTGATGTACAGGTTTTTCACTCTTACATTTTGGATTCATAAGGGGCTTAAAGCGGGTAACACTTCCACCTTGGTTAAAGATTCATGTCAGTTTCACAATTTTTATTCTAATGGAAAATGAATCAATGTACTCGATGGCTGATTGCAGTGGGTTGAGTTGTATGTGATCAATCATATGGGTACATTCATTTCAGATGTTCTCTAATGGGTTTTGATCATGGAGCTATAAATTCCAAATGTATCTTTTATACATGATGACTTAGGGACCTACTTTCCAAAGGTATGAATTCATTGAATAACTTGGCCAATGACACTTTATAAATCACATTGTTCAAGAGGATGGGAATTTGGGCTCATCACACCCTTTGGGGTGGAAATAATTGCCTATTCTGGGACACTATTATATATTTAAGATATTTTCATGAGTCCTTTGTTCATTATTAAGTTTGTATAATACGTATTACCCTAAGTTAAAGATTAATTAAGAATAAATATGGGTTCCGAATCATCTATATGTATCCAAGGTTCTCCATCAATGACACCATTTTACATAAAGATTAGAGATTCGTTGGTTGTTTATTGGGATGAATCTAGTTTTAATCCATGTAGTGAGGCACTCTAGAGTTTGTTGTTATCCATGGAGATAGAAATTGTTTTGATTTCGGGAATGAACCCATAAGATGGGATTCCTACTTATCCTCGTGAGAGGAATCAGAACCCACATAGTTTGGTGCCACTTAACAGGGCACATCACCTTTTAGGGTCATGTGACAAGGACCTAACCATGTAGTTTAACATCATGTGGAAAGGATATCTAAGTCAAGGTTTCCTTGTCATGGATGGTGTGAGACTTATTTCAAGGGATCCCAAGGGACCAGGGAGAAATATGTTGTCCTGGGTGGATATGGTTATATTATGGATGTTTCCCATTAAATTTTTGGGTGGACACGGGTGCCGAGTTTAGACCTTAGGGAGTCTTCCTACATATTCTAGTTAGTTGGGAGTCAAATCCCACATCTTTGGTTGTTTGGGTCTTCCACCTATGAGAATTCCCATTTGAGGGAACATAATTGGGGCTTATGCATGGAAGTCGCTCATTTGAGTTAGAATTTGGGGCTCACATATATAGAGAAGGCTGGTGGATTTGGGTATGGTTGGGGATTATACTGAATAGGAGGCCCATTTTAGGTTTGGGACCATATGGATGTCATTATCATTGTTAACATATAAGACCATGTGATTTATGATTAGTGTGAGAAATAATAGGAAGAAAAATATTTGAAGATCACATAGTTCCTCCTTATCCACTAATGGATGAGGTGATAAATCCTAAAGGGGGATAGAGAGGGTGTTGATTGTTCCTGTATCCTAACTTATTTTGGTAACTATGATAGTCACATGTGGTGATCTATACATCTATGTCCTGGGATGAGACAAATAGGTGGAAAAGTGTCACATCCTTAAAGAAATGCTAGGGGATTTCATTAGGAGGGATGCCCTAAAATTAGTTCCAGAGGAAGGATCTCATTTTATGTCAAAGGAAAAGGAAAACTTGATCCCCTCTATCCCTTCCTAGAATGGGAAGGTTCATATGATCACTCTGGGTTTGATACCCATGTTGCCATGGTAATGTAAACCCAAGGGCTTTCTAAGGGCCTTCCGTATTGTGAACGTTACACACATGACTCTACTTACCATGGGTATATAAACTCAATAGGACACACTAATGTGTTCAATGAAATTATCATACATTTCAAGTGGGTTTGGAAGGGGCCTTAGCATGAATCTATTAGACTGGTTCATGGAGGGACAAACAAGGGGACCGATGACATGATGGAAGGGAGTGATGAGAGTTGAATATTAGAATGCCATGTGAGGACCCATTCCTCATAGTAGGTTATTAGGTAGGATGGGGTACCCTTTGTGTAGAATATTTCTATGTGGGTGAGGGTATCATTTTCATAGCACTGTTCTAAGTAGACTTGGGTTCTTTCTGTTTAGTGTGTTGATATGTGGGTCTAGGTTCTATCCATTTCATGTTTTACTACATGGGACCAAGTTCCTCCCTCATAGTGTTTTGTTGTGTGGGGAAGGGTTCTTCCCCCATAGCATTTTTATATATGAGGTGATTATCCACAAATGGACCATCCATTATGCCCCATGGAATGGTGCCTACAAAGGGATTTTGAGTTTGTGGATGGATGGTTGATTTATTATTTCATTCTTTCAACTATTCATATGATTATTACCTACTAGGAATCAGCAGAGATGCTCTAGTTTTTGTGGTTCTTCATTGATTATCTCCTTCGGCTCACTTATGCTCAGTCAATCATATCCCTTTTTTCAATCCCCCTAATGGACTTTTTATAGAAGAATAGAGGGACAAGATACTGGAATGGATGGTCATC
The DNA here is from genome assembly GCA_963277665.1 of Viscum album. NCBI lineage: Eukaryota > Viridiplantae > Streptophyta > Magnoliopsida > Santalales > Viscaceae > Viscum > Viscum album. The sequence continues at coordinate 1,868,173,776 of OY728141.1, forward strand.
TATGGTGGTTCACATGCCTTATTTTTTGGGATCCCATAGAGGATGCCTCATCCCATGATTGACTTAGTTAGTCGGGAGAAATCATTCATGGAGGGGGCATCATTTGTGGGGGAGTAAATCACCACTCCAGCCCTAAAAACGACTTTTCTTCATTCGTAGGCACCATCAGCACTGCCTCTTCCTGTGAAAAATTTCATTCATCAGGGATAGTCATTTGTGGGGGCAGAAATCACCACTCTGTCCCCACAAACGACTGTCTTATTGTTCAGGGGCATCAGTGGTATGTCTCTCCCCATGAACTAGTTTGTTCGCGGGGTACTTTGTGAAGCGATGGAACTCCATGTAGAGTGATGCTCCAAAAATATATTTTTTCTTCTCCAAATCAAATTTCTCTTCACATTCTCTTTATTTTAAATATTTCATTAAAATCACTTTTCACTACTAGAATGTGGGTTTTTCCCAACACTTACATACCAACGGTTTCATAAAACTGTTGGTAAAGGATGGTCTATATAAGGTTTTACCAACGGTTATAGTGAACCGTTGGTAATGATGTGTTTAAGCTGATTTTTACCAACGGTTCAATGAGAACAGTTGGAAAAAATGTGGCTGGGGAGGTTTGTACCAACGGTTTATTAAACCGTTGGTATAGGTGTGGTTGGGGAGCCATATACCAACGGTTTTTAAAAACCGTTGGCATAAGTTTCCCCCAAATTGCCAGCCGTGCGTCCTCTCCCCAATTCGGATACAGAACCCTAAACGGGAGCAGCAGCAGCTGATTTAAGCGATTTTGGAGCTCCTTCTGCCGGACCAGTTTGGATCTTCAACCTCCTTCGGGTTCCTCTTCTTCTTTATCTAATATTTCAGTTTTTAGATTTCTAGAATCATTACACTCATTGAAGACAGTATAATGAGACATAGGATTTTCACCACATGTGAGGATATGAATCCATGTGATGCATCAGTATCAAAATGAGAGGATTTACTAGTAGAGGCTAATTTGATCTTACCTCTCACTCTAGATCGTATGCCACCCTTCTCCATGTGGGTAGGTTTTACATAATAGATATTTCATGAACCATGGACATGTAATAAAACCTCATTGTTTGGAATAGGAACACACTAATTTCTCAGTGTAATTATGGCATGGATGACACAACCACAACCACCACATCAACAACATGATCAAACATCACTTATATATCTTCATTTATGATATTGAGCTATTAAAACAATTCCAAAACTTGTTTTCGAATATGTCTATCACAAGTCACTGCTAGAGGGATGGTCCAGCAGAAACACTTCATGTTTACTATCCTTCCACATGGTTGAGACTCTATTAGGTCATGATCACATGAAATGTTCTTAATGCCCCCTCTTCCACACTGTTGTAGGAAAACTGAGAAACCAGTACTTCAATCATGACTGTTACTCATCTCATAGGAATCCCCAAAAAAATCCTACCACATGATGTTGGTATACTAGTTCAATAGTCTATAATTCTATCCTATTCGCCCATGACCTCCCTCAGCTTCTAATATATAAATAGTGTCTGCTTCATAATTTCAGTATTATAGGTCAACATTAACACGTCATCCATGGATCATACAAATTTTCAATGACTTCCCGTAAAGTGTCTCTCTCACAATATCTCATCAAAAATGTACGTTGGTGAAAAATATCATAGTTCGTATCTCAAAATTATAGTACATTTCATTCACACTTTAAACCAGGTCATTAAACACAAACTTCTCCTAAAACTAGAGATGTAATGGAATATAATAATAAAAACAACTAGTGACACTTCTTTTTTCCCACTAAAACTATTAATTTGGGTCGAGACTTAATTTAAACATTCAATATTCAAATTAAATTTGTTTTTATTTGATATTTCATTTTAACTTATACACTTTAAATCATATTTCACAATTAATTTTAAATGTTTCTACTAATATTTCCCTAAATTTATATTTAAATGGGACCCCACCCCCTGTACACACCGCTCACTTCCTTGGACACCCCGTCCACCCCCCTGGACTCCCCCTACCCCATTGGACAGCCTGACCACCCCCGGGGACAGCCCACCCACCTGGACACCCCGACCCCCCTAGACACCCCCTGACCCCCTGGACACCACCAACCCCCCAGACGGCCCCACCACCCCCTAGACACCCCGCACCCCCCTGGACACCCCGCACCCCCCTTGGACACTCTATACCGCCACCAGACAGCCCGCTCACCTCTTTGGACAGCCCGCCCACCCCTGGACAGCCCGCTCACCTCCTTGGACAACCCACCCCCTGGACACCTTGTACCCCCCCGGACAGCCCCACCCACCCCCTGGACACCCTGCTCACCTCCTTGGACAGCCCGCCCACCCCCCTGGACACCCCGCACCCTCCTTGGACAGCCTGCCCACCCCCATGGACACCCCTCACCCCCCTTGGAGACCCTGTACCCTCCCGGACAGCCCGCTCACCTCCTTGGACACCCCCCCCCCCCCCGGACACCCCGTTCACCTCCTTGGACAGCCCACCCCCTCGACACCCCTATCACCTCCTTGGATAGCCCCACCCACCCCCTGGACACCCCGCTCACCTCCTTGGACAGCCCGCCCACCCCCTGGACACCCCTAACCCCCCTTGGACACCCTGTACCCCCCCCCCCAGACACCCCGCTCACCACCTTGGACAGCCCCCCCCCCCCCCCCCGGACAGCCCACTCACCTCCTTGGACAGCCCACCCCCTAGACACCCTGTACCCCCCCCCCCCCCGAACAGCCCCACCCAACCCCTGGACACCCCTCTCACCTCCTTGGATAGCCCGCCCACCCCCCTGGACTCCCCCTACCCCATTGGACAGCCTGACCACCCTCGCGGACAGCCCGCCCACCTGGACACCCCGACCCCCCTAGACACCCCCCGACCCCCTGGACACCTCCGACCCCCCGGACGGCCCCACCCCCCCTAGACACCCCACACCCCTTACTGGGCAATCCTTGTGCTTACCTTCAAACCAAAATAAATATTCTTTTACTTTATGTTTATTATCAGAATGGTTTTTCTATATTTTTTTGGGTTACACATTAGTTATCTGTTTTTAATTACTTCCATATTTGTTTTCATTCCAGGAAATGACACCCATTGAAAAGAGGCAACGGAAAAAGATGACAGATAATAATCATCGCATGATACAGATGGGTGTTCCTCCACTCATCTCTATTGTGAGTATTTTATTTAAAATATAAATATTTCAATAACTTATAATATCATGTGCTTACTTATGTGTTAAACTTTTTTTCAGGATCGACCTCCTAGATGAGAGATATCTAACGAGGAGCCTGATATTGCTCCCAGTAGAGTGGATGGTGGTAGTAGGAGGGGTGGTGTCAGAGATGGATGATCATCTAGTGGGCCCGGTACTGAGGCCGGTGGTACGAGAGCTCATGGGGCGATAGTTAGACGATCCACTGCCACAGACGTATCTTCTTCACCCCATTTTGATCCGGGTGTGTCTCCAGGGACACATGGGATATTTAGACCTCTGATGTTTACACTACCAGTTGGCCAGACGTCTATTCCATCATCTTTTTCTTCTGGTTCATTATCCCCGAGCTATTATATTCCACCTTCTTCGACTCCTGATACGACACAGTATGCGGATGAGGAGTGTACACTGAGGGACACTCTACCTGTACAGGATATTCCTTCAGCTTCTGCACATCCAGTGACGCCCATTGATCCGACTACCACAGGTATATTTATCTGACTCTATCAAATTTTTATACCAAAATTTATTTTATTATAACTTGTACTGATATTATTTTTCTTTAATAACAGATTCATCTACAGATAGGAGGCGGGGGAGGGGGTGTACTCGCTTGCGTGCGGTATGGAACCTCCAGACACAGTTGATGGTTGAATATAATTTTGATGGACAAATGATTGAGAAATCTGGGCAGGAACGTCTGGGTTTTTTGGCGACGCTAGCCAAATACTCCAATATCATTCCGGTCAGCCCTCTCTCTTGGAGACAACTACCACACGAAGTCAAAGATAACGCGTGGGCACAAATATGGGTAAAAAATCTATTGGATTTCATGTAGTATTTTTCTGTATTTATATTAACTAATTTATTGGGTTTCAACTTCGGTTTAACTTCCCTGATGGCGAAGGTGCACGACCAGCACGTTTAAAAGAGTTGGGAGAGCTTTGGAGAGCTTATAAGCATGACCTGTATGTTGGCTGGTGTGAGAGGGTGGGCACGGATTTAGAGACTTTACCTATCGTGGATGACTGCCTGATAGATCAATATAGCCAAATGATTACCCAGTGGGCGACTGCCAAATTTAAGGTATTAATCTCATTTGAGGTATTTAAATCAGAGTTTTCATATTTTGCATTAATATAATCTTATTTATTATTAAACATTATTTAGGAATCTTCTGAGAAAAACAAAAAAACATTGATTCAAAGCAATACCTCCACACTTTGGGATGCACAACTATGTCAGATCATGAGAGATAGCTGGTACGATATAGTTGTTTATAATTTTTCTTTAGGACTTTCCCTTTTTATTATTTCCTACTTAAATTATGTGATTTATTGAATATTGAATATATGATTATACCTACACTTTATATTGTTTCAATGTCATTACAGATGCACAAATTGAATATTGAAGTACGTATCCCTCGAGAAAAATTGTTTTCCTTGAGTAGAAGAAAAAAGATGGAACTGCGGTAAATGAATCAACCCAAGAAAAGATTGTAAGTTTTAATTTGTTTATTTCAAAGTTTAATACCTATTTTTAAATTTATTAATCTATTAATATTTTTAACAGGCTACTTTAGAGGCTCTTGATTCCCAAGAGCCTGACAATTTTGGGCCACACGATCATTTATATCAGGTTTTGGGAGAGGAGCACTCTGGTCGAGTACGCTGCCATCATGTTAAGAATATAGTCCTGACGTGGTATTGGTCCTCTCCAGGTATCCATTCTAGTATGACTGAGTTGGAACAGGTCAAAGAGCAAGTAGGACAATCTGATAAAAGGGTCACAGAGTTGGAAGTACAAGTTCAAACGAGGGACAAATAATTTATGAAACTGATGAAAGCTTTATCTTCATCACTTCCACCAGAGTCTAGCGCGGCTTGTCAGACATTTATGTCGTCGATGGGTGCATCATCCAATGCACCAGGTGACAGCTCTAGTGGAGATCGATATCATGACGTTCCTGGCGATGACGAGGATGCTGAAGAGGACGAGGGCGAGGATGAGGATGAGGGTGAGGATGGGGCTGAGGGCGAGGATGCCGAGGGTGAGGATGGGGCTGAGGACGAGGATGAGGCCGACGATGAGCAAGGGGATGATGACGAGGATGATGACGAGGACAGAGATGGTGGAGAGGATGAGGCAGATGATGATAGTGGTGATGATGATGGTGATCAGGGGCAGATTGATCCATTTCATTTTTGAATTCTGTATAACTCTTTATTTTTGAACTTGGTTTTCCACTCCGGGGTCTTCCTCTGCTTCATAGGGATGTTGTTATCATATCTCTTTTTTGCACTTGATTATTATTGTATGATTAGTCTACTACCTAGACCTTTAGTATTCCTTGGTACTGTGATTCCCTATATGATATCTGGTTTGATAAGTTAATATGGAAATCTTAATATTCAAAAACAATCACTCAAAATTAGGGGTGTCAATGGGTCGGGTCGGGTCGGGTCGGGTCATGGGTGTTCTAGGGCCTAAGGACATATGGTCATCCATAAGTAAGATTTAGGGCCTAAGGGCATGCCATGAAAAATTATGTGTTTTGGATCCATGGGTAATATTGGGGGTTCATTTTAAAAATTATAAAATGAGGGTTTTTGAGGTGGAAAATGATTTATTAGGTGATGAATTCCCTTGGTTAAAAAATATAAATAAGTGTGTGTCTTTTTTATTTTGATAAATGTATTTTAATGATAATGAAATATTGGTTAATTTCTTTGGTTAAAAAATTTATTTTTAACATTTTTATTCTCTATTTTATATATTTTCATTGATTAAGAATATAATTTACAAACAAAAAATATCCAATTACTTATAATATTTATATGTACTAAATTGATTAATTTTGAGAAATTTTTATATTGTCATTTGTGACGTGTACGAGTCAACCCTGCCTCAATATGAGGGCCGGTGTGGCCGGTACCACTAAAAGTGTCTTTCTTTTGTTTAAAATGGATGCGCTTTTAATTAAAATAAACGACATACGGAAAACCAACCACATACATTCGGATTCTGTTGAAACTTTAGGAAAACGATCCATGGGTCATTTGTGACGTGTAAGAGTCAACCCCACCTCAATATGAGGGCCGGTCTGGCCGACACCACTCAAAGTGTCTCACTTTTCTTTGAAATGGACAACAGTTTAAGTAAAAACAACAACTGACATACGGGAAACAGAAAAAACGAATTCAGATTCTGTTGATACTTTAGGAAAAGTATCCATGGGTCATTTGTGTCGTGTACGAGTCAACCCCGCCTCAATATGAGGCACGGTGTGGCTGGTACCACTCAAACTGTCTCACTTTTATTTGAAATTGACATGATTTTAAGTGAAAACAACTACCGGAATATGGAAAACCAACCAAACGCATTCGGATTCTGTTGAAACTTTAGGAAAACGATCCATGGGTCATTTTTGACATGTAAGAGTCAACCCCGCCTCAATCCGAGGGCCGGTGTAGCTGGTACCACTAAAAATGTCTTTCTTTTGTCTAAAATGGATGTGATTTTAATTAAAATAAGCGAAATACGGAAAACCGACCAAACGCATTCCGATTTTGTTCAAACTTTAGAAAAACAATCCATGGGTCTTTTGTGACATGTACGAGTCAACCCCACCTCAATCTGAGGGCCGGTGTGGCCGACACCACTCAAAGTGTCTCACTTTTCTTTGAAATGGACGATAGTTTAAGTAAAAACAACAACTGACATACGGGAAACAGACCAAACGCATTCGGATTATATTGATACTTTAGGAAAAGCATCCATGGGTCATTTGTGTCATGTACGATTCAACCCCACCTCAATCTGAGGCATGGTGTGGCCGGTACCACTCAAACTGTCTCACTTTTATTTGAAATGGACAGGATTTCAAGTGAAAACAACTACCGGCATACGGAAAAATGAACAAACGCATTCAGATTCTGTTGAAACATTAGGAAAACGATCCATGGGTCATTTGTGAAGTGTATGAGTCAACCCCTCCTCAATCCAAGGCGTGGTGTGGCCGGCACCACTCAAAGTGTCTCACTTTTCTTTGAAATGGACAACAGTTTAAGTAAAAACAACAACTAACATACGGGAAACATACCAAACGCATTCGGATTCTGTTGATACTTTAGGAAAAGTATCCATGGGTCATTTTTGTCATGTATGAGTCAACCACACCTCAATATGAGGAACGTTGTGGCCGGTACCACTCAAACTGTCTCACTTTTATTTGAAATGGACAGGATTTTAAGTGAAAACAACTACCGGCATACGGAAAACCGACCAAATGCATTCGGATTCTGTTTAAACTTTAGGAAAACGATCCATGGGTAATTTTTGACGTGTACGAGTCAACCCCTCCTCAATCTGAGGGCCGGTGTGTCCAGTACCACTAAATATGTCTTTCTTTTGTCTAAAATGGATGCGATTTTAATTAAAATAAACGACATACGGAAAACTGACCAAACGCATTCGGATTCTGTTGAAACTTTAGTAAAACGATCCATGGGTCATTTGTGACATGTACGAGTCAACCCCGCCTCAATCTGAGGTCTGGTGTGGCCAACACCACTCAAAATGTCTCACTTTTCTTTGAAATGGACAAGAGTTTAAGTAAAAACAACAACTGACATACGGGAAACGGACCAAACGCATTCGGATTCTGTTGATAATTTAGGAAAAGTATCCATGGGTCATATTTGTCGTGTACGAGTCAACCCCGCCTCAATCTAAGAAACGGTGTGGCCGGTACCACTCAAACTGTCTCACTTTTATTTGAAATGGACATGATTTTAAGTGAAAACAACTACCGGCATACGGAAAACCGACCAAACGCATTCGGATTATGTTGAAACTTTAGGAAAATGATCCATGGTTCATTTGTGACATGTGAAAGTCAACCCCACCTCAATCCGAGGGCCGGTGTGTCCAGTACCACTAAAAGTGTCTTTCTTTTGTGTAAAATGAATGCGCTTTTAATTAAAATAAACGACATACGGAAAACCGAACAAATGCATTCAGATTGTGTTGATACTTTATGAAAACGATCCATGGGTCATTTGTGATGTGTACAAGTCAACCCCGCCTCAATCCAAGGCACGGTGTGGCCGACACCACTCAAAGTGTATCACTTTTCTTTGAAATGGACAACAGTTTAAGTAAAAACAACAACTGACATATGGGAAACGGACCAAACGCATTCGGATTCTGTTGATACTTTAGGACAAGTATCCATGGGTCATTTGTGTCATGTACAAGTCAACCCTGCCTCAATCTGAGGCATGGTGTAGCCGGTACCACTCAAACGGTCTCACTTTTATTTGAAATGGACATGATTTTAAGTGAAAACAACTACCGACATACGGAAAACCGACCAAACGCATTCAGATTCTGTTGAAACTTTAGGAAAATGATGCATGGGTCATTTGTGATGTGCACGAGTCACAAATGAAAATTTATTTTTCATTTACATGAAAATGAAAATGGATTTTTCAGTGTAATCTGCTTGGTCCCAAAGCATGAACCAAACAGGTTGTGAGACATAATACCAGTAGGCATCCACCACAAGATTTGTGCCCAAATTTTAGTGAATATACATGTATAAAAACAAAGTACAAAGGTAAACATAGTATAAAGAAATAAACAACCATTAAATATTGAAGTAAGGAGTAGCTAAAACTTTCCTTGGAGACATCAATATCTTGCCTAAACACATGTCACTGTCTTGACCTCAGGAAAAAAACGCATCCTCTCCCTTAGGCATCACAGTCTCTCCCTCAGACATATCACAATCTCACCCACATGTATCATATGTAATTAATCTACTAACAGGTAAAAATAAGTACCTCATTTATTTTAAATTATTACATTGTAGACTATTATCAACACACCTCATCTAATCTAACTATTACATGGCATAATAATAATCAAATCACCTCATGTAATCTTACTATCACATCGCTTTTTTATAATCAATAATCTATCCTAAACACAAAAAGTCATGGAAAGTAGTATGCATCTAAGGCGTCATGGGCCAATAGCTCTAACAAATTAATCAAGGGAAACACAACCCTGTGGTTCCCTATCTCAAATAAATAACCTTAATAACCTAATCAACCAATATCATATGATAATCACGGTGTAATTCCAATTTATGTATACCAAAAACATGGGTATATGAGTTTTAGGCACATATAATTCTTGATAAAACAACATGTAGGCACAACCCACCTACCTCGTAGTCATGAGAACAATATTGTTGAATATCGGATCTTGATTCATCCTAGATCATTGAAAATCCACAAATTATTGATAAATTATCAAATCTATATCTATAAAATGAGGAGAGGAATCAGGAGGATAGGATTAAGGTGAAGGGAGAACTCATTGGTGGGATCCCAATGCACCTTCCAGAGTTCTGATTGAACATTGATAGGAGAATCAGTGGCTCAGAGAATAATTGTCACTCCTGGACGAACTTGGATGAACCAAGGTCAAATGAAGTTAATTCTGTAAATGAGACATGACCCCTATCCCTTATATTAAATAAAAAATAAAATACACGACATTTACTTTAACAATACACACTGTGTATAAGCTTTTACTGGGCCTCACCTTAAGAGGCACGACCACGACACAACATGATTTGGTACATGGCTGAGACATGACCTGTACGTGGTCTGGAAAGGACATCAATGTTACATTTTCCTCAAAGCAACCCGAATACAAAATCCATGCATGGAAATGGGGAATTGGGTTCTTACAGTTTGATTATCACACCATAGATCTTGTTTCTATCTCAACCAAGCACCAAAATAATTGGTTTCTTCAATCTAGTGGTCTAATATCACATTACGATCTTAAAAAAGCCTTATGTTTCATCGGCCCCATGTAACGGATCAATAATAGATCTGAAGCAATCCAAATTTATTTATTTATCTCTTTTTGGTCATTATTTGTCTTGGAATCTCTAACTAATGATTTTTTATCATGTTTTATTCAGTCTCGCATTATAATATTCGCACATTCAGGTTTTATTCAGCTCCATAATGCATTTGATTATAGATTTTCTCATTACACCTCAACTGAAGGTTAATATCTTTAATAATGTGTAAATTATTTGTTCCAACTTTTATTTCTTGTATTAATTAGTTGTTCACATTAAATATATCATTACTTGTTAATATTACATTAAAATTATTTTATATAATATTTCATGCCAAGGAGTATTATTGAGGTGATAAGATATTGGATGTTGTGTGTTTCTACATTGTCATTTAGTTTAGTGAGTTGGGTTTTAAAATTAGGTTGCATTGATAATATAGCATGTTCATTTTGGTTTTAAAATTAGTTTTCATTCATGTAATTGCATAACATGAGATGGTTTTGTAATGGGTTTTCATGAAAATGGATTTTTTTAATTACATGAGCTGAAAAATCCATTTTCAAGTCTGTTTCAAGTCTGTATGTAGGTGTACAGTGGAGGGGCTACTGGAGGGAGGGGGCTGCTGTGTGCAGTTCTGGAAAAACTCTATACCAACGGTTATAAACCGTTGGTATAAGGGTGCTCGGATTTTGGAAAAACACTATACCAACAGTTTTAAACCGTTGGTATAGGTGTTTGGATTTTTGGAAATCCAATACCAACGGTTTATAACCGTTGGTATAGGTGTTAATGGAAAACCAATACCAACGGTTCTAAACCGTTGGTATAGGTTTTCCTGAAAATCACATTACCAACGGTTCTAAACCGTTGGTATAAGACTTCCTCAAATTCATTACCAACGGTTATAAACCGTTGGTATACAGTGGATTAAATTTATATAACCCATATACCAACGGTTTGGATCAAACCATTGGTATAAGGCTTTCCTCACGGCTTACTAGCCAACGGTTTGGAAAAACGTTGGTATAGGGTATACCAACGGTTTTCCAGCCTATACCAACGGTTTTTAACCGTTGGTATAACCTTCTTTTCCAGTAGTGTTTAGGTTTTATTTCCACCCTTTTCCATGTTTGATGGAGTTCGCTTCCTCTTTAATGTGGAATTTTTAAGACCCAAAAAAATGTAAATGTTTATTTACAATTTTATAATTAATATACTTATTTAAACTAAAATTTATTTTCAAAAAAATATATTCAAAAATTAATTTAATGTTTTATTATAATTATATAATTATTTTAGGAGACCGTAATTAATTTTTCAAAGGTTCATAAAATCAATTATAATATTAAAATTGGTATTTTCTTAATAAATGATAATTTTGTTTAAAAATTATATTTCTTATATTAAGAAAGTTATTTTCATAAAATAGATTCCATTATTTAAATCTATACATCGAAATACGGTTAGTGTTAATTTTAGTGATTTTTCTAAAATAGTAGATTTTTTTGAGAATAGTTAAATATGGTAATTTATAGAATAAGTTGAATACATGAGTTTTTTAGTCATGGATGATGTGTAGATTATATAAGATACCATTGATTCAAAATCCCCTAGTTTATTTACTATATTTAGTCATATTAATCTTCACTATTGATATTCTTGAGTCAAAATAATAAATAAATGAATAAAATAATTAAAAAACCCTCTCCTCGACTATAAATACCACCATTCCCCACCACTTATCCTATCACATTATAATCCTTATATATTGTATAAATTATACTCAATTTCCTTCCCAAGCCTCTTACCCACATCCAAGATCTTCTGGTCACAATAAAAGACCAAACCCAAGTGCTTTAAAGAGGTTCTCCAGGGGAAGATGTTCAAGAGGTAAAATCCTCAATTCTTCTCTTTTAATTTTGTTTATTTTCTTATCCTATTATTACATCCCCTTATCCAAAGTTACATGATAACTCCATTATCATATATATTCCAGGATTTTATTTTGTTAATGGAATATCTATCATCTAATCTCTTTTATCCTTCTTTTATTCTAAAAAACATTGTATGTGATGTGTCGATTCACCGCCTTCGTGGATGATGATTTTTTATTTTCCATTAATGCATTAAATGTTGGTTATAAAACCATTATTATGGTTAAAAAATATGTTAATATTCATATTATAATTTTTTTTAATTTCTTGGAACTAATTTATAAATAAAATATTTAATAAAATTATATTATTTCATGATGAACAGAAAACCCACCAAAATAAAATAAAATTTATCATTAATGATTTTTCTAATGAATCATCCTCATATCAGAAAAAATTGATACAAGAAACTATTTATACTTATTTATGTTCATTAATAACACATAATTTTAAATCTGAATAATTTTTCTCATTTTACATGAACTTACATACTTGTATACAAGTGAATCGATCATGAAAACCAAGAAAATGAACACTCCTAGAACGATGAAATTGGACTCTACAACTTGTTAAATTGAACATAAATGATATTAATATAATTATAATAAATAAAATACATGTATAAGAGGTTTAAATTTAGTAATTAATGAATTTAATTTCATTATCTAGTATATTAAGTGCATGTTCATAATGCTTTCAGACACAAGGTAATGGGATTCTCAAACCCAACTCCCTTTCATTGGGTTATACCTGTTTTATGCCAAATATTATTTTTTGTATTAATTTAACATTACTTAAATATAATTTCATTATTATTATGTCCTATTTTCTAGGATATACATGTTTCCAACTTAGTTTTATGACAAATATAACGATTTTCCAATCGAATACGTCTTTCCAAAACACATCTTAACTCTTATTGAGATTGTTTCTTCTCTACTCAAGATTGATGATTATTATCCCAAATATTTTTCTTCATTTTTTATTTTTGGAACAATAATATTTAATCATTAATGTATTATTTTTTAAATTATAATGAAACTCATTCCTTTACTTAGGTAATTTTATGACTATGATTGTTATACTTTTTATGTGGAATGCATTATTATGTAAATGATAGGATGTGATAGATGGGACCAGAATTATATAGTCCTCCAATGCATTAGGGAATGTGATATATCTCCTGAGATAATTTGTATTATGTGTTGACATGATTCTATATTTGTAATTTCCCTAACTTGGTATCCACTAAACCGGTTCCCTAGGCTGGGTCATCACATGACCTAAAGCACGCCTCCACGTACGTCACAGGTTGATGAATAGCAGTGAGGGTCGAATAAGCCACATGGGGAGAACATTCCCTCCTAACCTAAGTAATACACAGTAGATAAAAATTAAATAATGGAAAAAAATGTGATAACGGAGGAATATGAATAAAAAACCAATCCCCAAATAGGTTACAAATTCACAACCAGACAATAAGTATGTCAAGTCATGCTCAATATCCCAAAGTGAAGGAAAACACCCAAATAAATAAAAATATATGAAGAACCAAAATGGTTCATAACTTCAAGTATGGATCCTCATCCAATCATATCCCATGTCCAACTCAATACCCTAGCACAAGGCCTTTTCTCGTATCTTGGCCTATAAGAATGAAATCTTCCTGAGTACCCAATGGCGCCTGAGCAAGGTGTGAGTACAACTCAATAGGCTGCCACCAACGTTGTATACAAAATATATAGTCTAACATATAGTGCACGAAATTAATAAATAAATGACAAGTAAACAAAGAAATAATTGGGTTTTGTTAGTTAACAATCCTTAATTTAACCCCTTTTTAATCATTATTACTATTACCATCATTTATTCCATATTCATTAATTAATATATTTTCATCATGTGTTCAATGGGTTAGGAATTTACATAAAAATCACATGGGTATATAGAAAACAACCACTATGCATAAGGGAATCAGTCAAGTCCCTATGTCACTAGGGATAATCACATTAAAAAATCACATTATCCTCACCTCGAAACCTCGGTCTGAGTGTAATGAAACTGTTAAAGGAATAGATCCTCTATCCCCTTACCTAATTTGTTCATTTTTTGTAGAGATTGGATCCTCATTCTAACTTGACCCATGGTGTATAACTCCAAGTCAATGCCCCACACTACCAAGCCATGTACACATTCTTATTTATTCAATAACCACACACATACCATCCTCTAACAATACATATAACAATCAAAATCCATATCAATAAACATGGGAATTAATATCAAGTCATAACCCATTAACTCATTTATCATTTACATTACATATCCCATTTAACCCATTTTCCCTTTTCAGGCCTTAACCCATTATGTATATTCCACAATTCCCATACATAATCCAATATTTATCAATTACCACACATTATCCCATTTATCACATTTATCAATTCACAAAAAAAATTCTCCCTTATGCATTTCAAGTACAATTCATAAGTCGCATATTCCAACCACTCTATTCCATTCAACCCATTGGTTATATCCCACAATTCCCATGTATTAACCCATTAAACATATTCATCAATTCCCTTATCCAAACCCATTTACATATCCTTAAATTCATGAGCTATTGTTCTTCATCTCATGTTCACTAATCCTTTTAGGCATTTCAACCTAAATTACAATCCATTTGGCATAATCTAAATTAACCTAATTAACCCATATTCAATCCATACTAAAGAACCCATTATTCCATCATAAAAACCTAAAAAATTATAAATATTCCAATTTCAAATCAACTAAATATATTTAACATTTTTACATGGGATATACATTACCACACATAAAATCTACACTTAACTTTACTAATTACTAGGTTTGGAAAAGTCAGTGCACCCCATGGGTGTCCCTAAATCGGTCTAATCTTATTTCATGCATCCCAATGGGATCATGAGGGTTTCAATTCATAATTTGGACACCCATTTTATCAATTATCACCTAAGGCATTTAACTCACAATAATATGGAACCAAGAACACAACACCCATGAAAAAATCCTCATTAAAACTATGGGATATAACTTATAGACCACCTACCTCAAATCTGTTGGTGAACACACTCTTAACCGCATCCTTTGATCTAGATCCAAACCCCCTTTTAATTTACAAGCTAGGTTCCACTAGAAAAAAGTGTATTTTATAGATTCATAAGAAAATGAGATAAACAAGAAACTAAATCTGAAAAAAGAGAAGCACGGGATGCGTTAGACATTCTCAAAGCTTCGATCTACAACCAATGGTGCTCCAAATGGACTAGAATCAAAGGAGAATGGACCTTGGGAATATTAGTTCAACCAAGTTCATCACTAGGGTTTTATGGGAGTAAATGGGGGAGAAAATTGGGTAAGAACATAAGAATCCTAAAGTGTCAATTTTGTAAATTTTTCAACTTTAATGGGGTGCACTGATTACCCCCACGGTTTTCCAAAATGTGTGAAAACCATGTTCAAACCACTATATAAGAGAATTTGGGTCACACCGTTGCCTGGGTAACTATGAACGGTTTGAATAACTGTTCACTAACCATGTGTAAATCCACTGTCTAAAGTTTCACAGTTTTCTTGGGGAGGCCTCACAATTTTTGTAACCATGAACCTTTTATAGGTTGGACCGGTTGTCCTTCCTTTCATGCACTGAACCCCCAGAACACCTCTGAGGCCCCTTATATATCGGGTGAACATTTAATTGATGAATTATAAAGGATTTAAACCAAAATTTTGACAAGTAATTACCTCTATGAAAATTGGTAACTTACAACCTCCTCACCTTATAACTACTCATCCTCAAGTCATGCTCCCAATCATCATTGGGTTTCTAAGGAAAAGAGATAGGGCCATTAGGCTTGCACATCTGACTCTCTTTCCCATGTTTCTTCCTAAACATTACCATTATTACATAAAATTAATACAATGGTTCATCGTTACCACACAAAAACTTCTCATTTCGATCCACAAGTAGAACTGGATTCTCCTCAAGGACACATCATTCCTACACCACACATTAACCACTAGAATTCCATAGGAAATCCTAGGTTACACTGGAAAAAATTCAACACAATGGAAAATTCATACATAGAATCATATAGTCATCATGGAAGATCCAATCATCACCCCATTGGTATGATCCTCTTCACACCTCATGACCCAAATCACTTATCGTTATTCTACTCTGATTTCAAACTCTAGCGGTGACCAAAACATGGCATCACCTGAAAAAAAAACAAATGATTCTTCCAACAATATCATTCAACTTGTGTCAGTCATAAACATGAGGATCGGTAGTCTTATTTCATAATCAAACATTCAAAACACAACCAAAACAATCAAAGCACTCAACCGGTCCAACCCATTTTAATGCCCGTTATCATGGAAAACTCCCCTAAATGGTAATCACCTATGTCCATCCAACCTGAAACACTGATCTCAACATCAACTAACCACTTTCATACTATGTTTCTCTCCACCATACACTTCAACTTTCCCCAAATATCTTATAGTGATTGAAACCTCTATGATTAAATAAAGACCACTGGAACCTCAAATCAAATTCCACAATATACCCAATTAATTCCAAACTCATCATGCCCGAACATCCACCACAGCTTCACCGTGCATTGGAATACATCCTCACTGTTGAAACCATCGAGATGGAAATTACTACACCATTAATGTGATGAATAGGAATAAATTGACCTCACTCAACTAAGAATTAATTTCCAAAAGGCACTTTCCAATATAAACATCAAACCAGAGGTGGGTCACACTTACCATTACCCATTCCTTTTACTGCATTGTGTTAGAATGACCTGATTGGCTTGTTCCCAAACACCCACCTCCCACTCTATCAAAATACTATTTACACACTCCCATGGAGCTTCCCCACTTAAGGAATAGCACTATTACTGATGAACATACCAATTCATTCCCCAATATCTGGTAACTCTATCATCAAGAAATACAATACCTTCCAAAACATCATCATGATCCACCACACCCATTAATATTCCTAACACGAACACCCTTGTCACCCTTAAATTGACTGAAGTCAATTATTATCATTCTAAAAATATGTCTCCATTAAAAATATTTCACTCGTCCTATCAAAACATTCACATAATGCAGTTTACAACTCACCCTTTGTCAACCTTTTTTAATTGAATTGGGTCTTCCCCAATAAAATAATCCCAAAACACCCAACTTCACTATTGGTATGTCACTACATCATATGGCCTAGTATCCTTCACACTTCTATAAATTCAGATGTTACCCAAAGACTCCTACCTAAGTCCATGCCCAATTTTGATGAATCCCTAGAACCCATCCTATCTGTCATAAATTGTTGTCTTACCTTACCATTCCCTTAAATTATTTTAGCACAGGCACCTCGAACATCATTTGGAACCACCCTGTTCCTGAAGACAATTCTTCTCTCATTCATTCGCCACATCAAAGGCCCACCTGGCCTCTCTGAAGAACCCAATGTGTACCTCATAGGTTCCTCATTGGAATACCAATTTCACCACATCAACTCCACACTCTACTACATGCATGTATGAATGACTTATCACTACCAACCCTAATAGAGTCATTAACATCACATTCCTTAAAGAATTCCAACCACCATGGATCACTTTTCGATAATGAGTTGAACCCCAAAAATTGGATGTCGCCTTCCATATTTTCCTATATCATAAAAACAACCATCATTTGATTCTTATTCCCATCTTATGCGAATGGAACCCATGTAATTCATCAATAGTTAGTCCATCACAAGGACCTCACTCGTAAAATACCGATGTTTCACATCCCACCATCTATCTCTAGATACCACTCCCTGAGAACAAACTCAATGATGTCCCACATCCCACCCAGACACATTCAAGCCACTTGGCATAAAGCCAGAGCTTTCTTAGCATACTCAAGATGATTCCATGATGTTGAGAATGATAGTCACTAGCTAAAAGTATGCTATGAATTTTACAAAGAACACTACCACAACTCATCCAACACTGATGTCACATCTTACTATCAAACACCATGAACTTCCAAGGGTTTTGGGCCTCCTTGTCTGAAAATGTTTCCTCAGCACTTAACCATTACCACTCAGGAGTGATCTTCAACCAAGACTAACCTCTTCCACAAAACCATTCACCAACAATCATGAACCAATGTTTCCTTGGAAACAACTACCACCACATCGCTCGAGTCCCTCTAGTGTGACCCTCGCAGTTAACATCCAAAAACAATGGTCCACTATGCTAACTAAAACCAATGATCACTCACATAGCCATGATTCCCACTTTGGTTTCATAGAGAATGATGGGAACTTATCCCTATACATCAATTTGTCCATTCTAAAAAGACTCGTGCCTCACCAAAGCATTCCCACATCTGGAACACATCAGATCCCACAAGGTCTTCCACTTTTTTACAACCACCCACTAAGACCAAGTAAGATCATGCGATCCAAACATCACCAGATCCTAGCTCAACACCCGCCCACTCACCTAACCTAGTCTCTTGGTCTGTCTTACCCATCGACCTTAATGAATTCTGAACATCTCACCCAATACCAAACCATTCATACGATCAATCCCAACCATGTTACCACCCTCACCTTGTGTTTCAACTTCATAACAATAGTTCCATCTGAGGTTTAGCCAATCCTATATCATTCTCCTGAAACCAACATTATGGCCCCATTAATCATCTTCTAATAAGATGAGTAAGACATCCAAATGATAAAATACTTCAAAATTAACCTTAAAACCAACAACAATCACCCAGGTTACCTTATGAAATAACCAGATCACAACCATACCATTTACTGAGATATAATGGTACTCATTATAAATCAATCCCACCACTGAATCATATCAATTTATTCTTATTCTGATACACCTACAACACTAGGCTAACCCTGCACTAGGCAATACTCATCATGTCTCACTTTCAAAGTGAAAAACATCAACCGGTGTGACACACACCTAAAAGAAATAGAAACATTGTATGTCCTCTCTCCCACCCATACACCTCAAGTTATGAATAATCAATAATCATGAATGGAGCTCTCACCTCCGTTCTAATGTGCACTATGTCGATCTCACCAAGTGACCATTTACTCTATGTTTTACACCAATGGTAATCACGCGCATACATCAGAACTACTAGCCAAACACACTCTCTGGGGTCCAAAACACAACTTGCAAGTCCCCTACTCATAAGGTCTCAAAAATCTAGGTACCATTCTTAAGGACTATCATACACTCCATACAATCATGAACCACAAGTGTTTTTTCACTCGCATTGTCGAACAATGTCTCATGACCCAAAGGCCACAGCCCTATTGAGGGTTCTATAATCCCATCTCTAATGATACATCATAACCAAGAAATTCATCACAACCCAAATTCAAGGTCCCCAATTAGGTTACTCTCACTACCCCAAACCACCCATAAAAGGGACACGTCGGAAACACAAGGAATACCCACTACCAGTTCACCCAAAAGTCCCATCATTACACAATATTTTATAATTGAATTCTATTTGAAATACCAAATCTTCAAACTTTAGAACATTTTATTTACCCAATACTTTAAAAATCTTTACTTACTCATATTCATAATGCTAAACATTTCCATCAATAGCATCCCAAGGAAAGTTCAAACAGTGTAAGCCATGACGTAAAATACACTTCCTTCAATAACAACTTAGTCCACATACACTATTCCATCCTTCACGATCGCATCCACAATACGACCCTTAACCACTCTTATTGAGGTTCATGATCAACATTGGGTAAACCAACCAATGTGGATACATGACTTTCATTAGACACCATTTCAAAACCATTTTCTTACTCACAACATAAATCTTTCCCCTTAAGGAACCTCTCCCATTTCTAAACATATTACAACCAATATTTTGTCTCATTCATGTATTTTATTAATAACAATTCTTTAACCATAATACCATCATTAAGTAAATTTTTCCATTTTATTCACCATTCCGTATTATCAATTTATCACAACCCGAAATTTTAACCCATTTTTAATGTTTCCTTAGGAGTACTATTATTTAACCGTCCATTTACATTCATTCCATTACCGATTTTCATCATCCCTATTAGAAATATTTATCTTAAAAAATTAGGAATGTAAAATGCATCTTACATTCCATATCCCACACACCAATCTCATGTGTGTCTACCATGATGCATGGCGCCTATATACCTAGGTGACTATAATGATGCATGAATGCACAATCTCATGTCATTCCATCCATTATCAAAATATCATGAACAGACATATCAGAAAACATGTGCATCACCAAATGGTGAAATATCATTCAACCATAAAAACACACACTAAGAACAACAATCCCACCATGGGTGACTTGGGTTTTCCCTCATACACGGGTCAGCTACTCACAAGCATGAGGTCATTACCAAGGTTTGAAACATTCTAATCTCTCATCTAACATCCCAAATAATAAGACCATAGAAAATAACATGTTCTGATACCACTTTGTAACATCCCTAACATAGGATCCACTAAACTGATGCCCCATGCAGGGTAACCACATGACCACAAGCACCCCTCCCCATACACTTGAGGTTGAAGAATAGTATCTAGGATCTAATAAGCCATGTGGGGAGACTATACCCACTTTTCCAGAGTAATCCTTAAATAATGGAAAAAAGGTGATAACCAAGGAACAAGTATAATAAACCAATTCCCAAAACAGGGTACAAGTCCACAACCAAATAGTATGTCATGTCATGCTCACTATTCCAAAGTGTAGGAAAATTACCAAATATAGACAAAATGTTGAAACCCAAAAATGGGTCTTGACTCCAAGCTTGGATCCAAATCTATGCATATCTACAATCCAACTCAAATCCCAAGAACAGGTCCTTTTCCCTTATCCTAAACTACAATCATGAAATCTTCTTAGGTACCCAATAGTTCTTGAGTAGGGTTTGAGTGCAACTAAATAGGCCACAACCAATGGTTTTTATAGAATATCCATCCTAATAAATGGCGCATGTAGGTAATAAATAAATTACAAGTAAACAAAAAACGAATAGGGTGTTATTAGTTAACAATATTTAATTTAACCACTTTATAATCATTATTACTATTTCCATCATTTATGCCATTTTCATTACTTAATCTATTTTCATCGTGTGTTTCATGGTTTAGTAATTTACATCATAATCACAGGGGTCAAGTGAAAACAACCTCAATGCATAAGGGAATGAGTCAAGTCTATATATCACTAGGTATAATTACATTACAACAACCACATTATCCTCACCTCGAAGCCTTGGTCCATGTGGAATGCAATTTTTAGGGGAATAGATCCTCATTCCCCTTCCATAACCCATGAATTTTGGGGTACAGTTTAAAGCCTCAGTCTAACTAGACCCATGGACATAGAAACTCAAGTCAATATTCCACACTACTAAGCCATGTGTACATTCTTATTTATTCAATCACCACACATATATCATCCTCTAATAATTCACATAAAAATCATAATCCATAACAATCAACATGGGAATTTATATCATGACATATCCCATTAACACATTTACCATTTACATTTCATAGACCATTTGACCCCTTTCCCTTTTTCATGCATTAACCCATTAAGTATATTAAAAAATTCCCATATATTATCCAATATTTATCAATTACCATGCATTATCCCATTTATCACATTTATCAGTTCAAAATCACTTACCCACTTATGCATTTCAAGTACAATTCATAATTCACATGGTCCAACCGCTTTATTCCATTCAACCCATTGGGTATATTCCACAATTACCATATATTAATCCATTTAACATATTCATAAATTCCCTTATAAAAACACATTTACATATTCTTAATTTCACAATCCACATTTCATCATCTCATGTTCACTAATTCTTGTAGGAATTTCTATTTAAATCACAAGAAATTTCACATAATATCAATTCACTCAATTAACACATTTTCAAACCATGCCAAATGACCCATTATTCCATCAAAAAAAACTATAAATAATTATCAATATTCCAATTTCTACTCAACTAAATATATTTAACAAGGTTAAATGGGATCTACATTACTGCACGTCAACTCTACACTTAACATAACCAATTACTAAGTTTTAAAATGTCGGTGAACACCATGGGTGGCCCTAAATCAGTAAAATCATCATTAATGCATCTCAAAAGGATCATTAGGGGTTAAATTCATCATTTGGACACACATTTTACCAAATATCACCTAAGTAATCAAACTCACAACAAGATGGAACCAAGAACACAACACACATGCACAAATCCATATTAAAATTATGTGATATAACTTATATACAATCTACCTCGAATTTATTGATGAACACACACTTATCATAACCTTTGATCCTGATCCAAACCCCTTTTGAAGTTCCAAACTATGTTCCATTGGAAGAATAGGGTTTTAGATATTCGGATGAAGATGATAGAAATTACAAACCCTAATCTAGAAAAGAGAATCAAGGGATTCCATAGACATACCCAAAGCATTGATCTTCCACCAACAGTGCTCCAAACGGCCTAGAATCAAAGGAGAATGGCCCTTGGGAATATTGGGTCATTAAAGTTCTTCACTAGGGTTGAAATGTAAGAAATGGGGTAGAAAATTAGGTTGGAACAAAAGAATCCTTAAGTGGAAATTTTTTATATTTTTTAACATTAATGGGGCACATAGTTTACCAATATGGTTTTACAAACCATATGCAAACCATGATAAATACATTGTCAAAGGGATGTTGGGTCACATAGTTACCTAGTTATATATGGACAATTTTACTAACTGTGCACCAACCATGCATAAAGACACTATCTAAGGTTGCATGGTTTTCCTGGGGAGGTCGCACAGTTTAATTAACCATGTACCAACGGTGTGCCTTGTATAGGTTGGCGCGGTTTTTCTTACTTTCATGGATCAAACCACTAACCCCCCCCCCCCCCCCCAAGTCCCCTAATACATCTGGTGAAAATTTAATTAATGAATTCTAAGGGATATGAACCAAAATTTAAACAAGTACATACATCCACAAAAATCTTGATCTTACAAGATTTTTTCAAAAAGATGATGTTATGATTATGCACATATATTATGCCTGAACATGATTCTATATTTGTTCACACCTATGTGTGGTATTTGACTATTTTGACATGATGTTTCATTTTTATGCATTTCCACATTCTATGCCTTTATCCAATGTTTCCCTCATGATGTTGATGATGATATTATACTTATGTTATGATGATGATGATGATTCTCACCCATTTTTAATTGATTCAGGACCCTTATTCATCCTCTTACTAGGATTTTAGATCACCCCTTATATTTAATGTATATCCTCAAGTGACTATGTGTACTAAGGATAATGTGATCTTTAAAGGGATAAAGAAGAATATTTTTAACAAATTTTTATGTTTTATGATTGTGGAAGTTATGTATGTACCTAATTTTCCCAAGATACTAGACCATTGGATCTTGGTTTTTTAACATTATTTTTTTTTAAATGATGTAATAGTAATGTGAGAAAAAATTAGGGTCTCTATAGTTGGTATCAAAGCATGGTTTAGTTAATTTGGGAATTAGGATTAGAGAATGTTTGTGAAAACCCTTAGGATAAGACTTTGTATATGAATATTTGTTTAGAAAAATTCTTAACATATCCATAAGATATTTATTTAGTGTTAATAGTGTAAAAGGATAAATTATTCATTCTTTGTTGACTAAATTTTTGTTAAAACCTTTTTTATTTTCTAAAACGGTGGGACCCTAAAGAGAAACTAGGATAACAACTCATGTGAGGGACAATGAAACGATTTCCCAGATGAAATCCCAAATTACATGGGAGGTGGAGTTAAAAACATAAGGGTAATGCTTACTCAACTATCTTAGGTGATGAATAATGACCTGAATTGGATGTAACTTCTTCCTTCACCTAAAAAGGATCAACAAGAAATTGATCCCTTTATGTGAAAACAATCATTGACATTTAGTGGATCTTATGATCTACTTATTATGGAACAATGGGTTAACTCAATAGAGAAGATATTTTCAATGCTTCACTATTATGAGAAAGAGAAGGTGACTCTACCCATTTATCATTTAGAGGGATAGTAATATTAATATTGGTAATTGATAATGAACATAAAGACAAAGGAAAGAATATAAGATATGGAGTGGGAATACATTAAGAAAATATTTCTTAACAAGTATTTCCCTCAAAATTTTCACACAAATATGGAGATAGAATTCATAGAGATAGAGAAAAAATAAGGTGAATATATCATGGAATATGAAGAAAACTTTAAAAGGATTTCAATATAATTTTTGGATTTTGTTCTCAACAATGATATAAAAATAGATAGATTCTTTAGTGTTTTAAAACCACCCCTTTGAAAGGATATAGCTATTTGAGCCTCTAGGATTTATGAATAAGTGGACAATGATCTCTCCAAGTAGAGATAGATTTAATATAATGGTCATACTATCATGGATATAAGAATAGAATAATTGAGTTTCATGTTTGTGGGTCAAATGATAAAGTAGTAAAGGATACAACCACCCATGTGTCAATAATGTGGGAAGAAACATCATTGGAATTTCCTAAAAGGGATGGGAAAATAATAAAATTGTGGGGGATAATTCCACAAAGATCATGAATGTTGGAGATATATGAATAATCTAGACAAAATTATGGAGGAAAGGAGTGTAGCACCCATGATTCAATGCTTCAATTATAGGGAGAAAGAAAACTATGCAAGCTAGTGCACTAAACCTTAACCCCTTGAGGGTAATCAACGTTAGCAACCACCATATCCAAATAATAAAGTGAATGATTATGTCATCACTATTATTTAAGTATAGAAAGAAAATAAATTTATACATGTAAAATTTCTATTCACTCAATAATGGAAAATTTATTATTTGATTTTGGTTATACACATTCCATTATATCATTTAATTTTTCTAGAACTTACAAATTAAATCCTTGATACCTTGAAGTTTGGATATTTATAAAACACCTAGTTATTTGATAATTTCAACCCATGTGTTGGAATATTCTCTTGTTGTTGTACGTGGGAATATTCTTCCAGAAAATATCATAATAGTTCCCTTGGTGGAATTTTATGCTATACTTGGAATGGATTGACTCTCATTATATAGAGGACGCATCAACATTCAAAAAAAGTACATATATTTTCATATTCCAAATCGTATCATACTTCTCTATAAATGCAAGTAATACCATGAATATAATTTGGAAAATCTATCAACAGTTTGGGTGTTCATTCCCTATGAAGAAGAATACCTTGATCAAATGTTTGAATCAAAGTAAGGTGTCAACCTGAAGAAAATACTCATTGTTAGTGAACACACTAATGTATTTCTTGAAGTGTTACCTAGACTTACCCAAGATCGGGAGGTAGATTTTTCAATATAATGTATACTCTGAGTCACTTTTATCACTAAATGTCCCTATAGGATGATTTATATTGAAATAAAGGAGTTAAAGGAGCATCTTAAAGAGCATTTATACAAAGGTTTCATACTACCTAGTGCATTAACTTAGTTGTTCTAGTAATTTTATTAAAGAAATAGGATGGATCAATGTGGATGTGTATCGATTACAGGGATCTCAATAATATCACCATAAATAAAAAGAATCATTTTCTAAGGATTTATGAATTGTTCAATCAACTAAGAGGATTTCAATACTTCTCAAAGGATGATCTTCATTATAAATATCATCAACTTAAGGTGAAGAAGGAATATATTCAAAATAATACTTTCTATACAAGGTATCGGAACTATGAGATTCTATTTATTACCTTTATACTTACTAATGCTCATGAAATATTCATTAATTTGATGAATAGAGTCTTTAGACACTGCTTTTACAAATGTTTCTTAGTTTTTATCAGTT
Organism: Viscum album; assembly: GCA_963277665.1. NCBI lineage: Eukaryota > Viridiplantae > Streptophyta > Magnoliopsida > Santalales > Viscaceae > Viscum > Viscum album. Next base: position 1,868,199,903 of record OY728141.1, read on the forward strand.
ATATTATCATAGACTCCAAGTTTATGGTGGGAGATGAAGAAATTTTAAGGATTGTGATGGTCACATTAAGGTAGGATGAATTGTACTCCAAGTTCAAAAAGTGTGAATTATTTATTTATTGTGACATGTGATCAGAAGTGTGATAATTTCGATAGACCATTCAAAAACAAATGCAATTGAAGAATGGACTATACCCTCTTCTGTCCCATGAATACACATTTCTACTAGATTATAGGGGTACTACCGACGTTTTGTGTAAAATTTATCATGATTGTCTAGCCTAATAACTATGTTAACAAGAAAAGGTAATCTTTTTATTGATGGAAGAATGTGATGAATGATTCATAGAGCTAAAGAAGTGGCTAGTCGCTGCACCTATACTCAAACTACCAATAAGTGGATAAATTTTTGTGATATATCACGATGCTTCAAAGAAAGGATTGGGTTGTGTACTCATGAATAATGATAAAGTGATAGCCTATTCCATGTAGTAGTTGATGATCCTTGAGAAAAACTACTCGACACATGATCTGGAGCTAGCTATTTTGATTTTTTCCTTGAAATATAAAGGAACTTCCTATTTGGTGAGAATTATGACATATATAATGATCAAAATAGTCAAAAGTATGTATTCACAAAAAAGGATCTCAACATGAAACAAAGAAGATGGTTAGATTTAATCAAGGACTATGATTACTCTATTCACTTCCATATAGTAAAAGAAAATAAAGTAGCTAATGAAATTAGTAAAAAATAACATGCTACTATATCCATGATGTAGATTAAGAAAGACCCCACCTTCATGGATATGAAAAGGATGGATTTGAAAATCAAAATGATAGAGAATACATACTATGTTTCCCAAATGACTTCATAACCATCTATCCAATATAAGATCAAGGAGGCACAAAGAGATGATTTGGAGTTACAGAAGAAGGTGAAAGCAGTAATGGATGGAAATCTACATGAGCTATACATTGATGATGATGGCGTGATTCAGTTTTGAATGAGTTTGTGTGTATCTACATCACCTAAGATAAAGAAAAAGATATTCGATAATTCATATAGATCACCTTTATCTATCCATCCTTGAAGTGCCAAGATGTACTATGATCATTGAGAACACATCTGGTGGGACAACATGAAGTAGGATATTGTGGATTATATCTCAATATGTTTAGTATGTCAGCAAGTTAAATCATATCAATATAATTCCAAAGGGATGATGAAACCATTGCCTATACCCATGTGTAAATGGGAGAAAGTTACTATGAACTTTATCACCGAACTATAGAAGAAATCCAAAGGAAAAAATGTGATATGGTTTGTGGTGTATCGACTAACTAATATTTCCTAGTTTATTGCCATTTGAGAATATCACTCACTTGAAAAACTTGGAAACATATATGCAAAGGAAGCGGTGGGGCTACATGGGGTTCTAGTTTTTATCATCTCCGATCCTGATCCAAGGTTCACATCTAAATTATATAGAAGTCTCCAATGATCGTTGAGTATTGAATTTAATTTCATCACAACTTATCACCCTCAAATAGATAGCTAATCTGAAATGACCATTCAGACGCTCGAGGACATGTTGAGCACCTGTTCAATGGAATTCAAGGGAAGATTGGATCAACATCTCCCATTGGTTGATTTCTCATAAAACAAAAATTTCCACTCAAGTATTCAAATGGATCCATATGAAGATCTGTATGGGAAGTGATGTAGAACTCCAACTTGTTGGGATGAAGTTGGTAAACTAAAACTACTTTGACCTAATCTTGTATATAATATTATAGAAAACATTCAATCCATCCATGAAAATATAAAAACTGGTCAAATTATAAAAAATTGATATTCTAACAACTTTATAAGTGATTTGGACTTTGAATTTGGAGACAAATTCCTCCTTAGAATATAATCTTGGAATAGATTCATGCCATTTGGAAAGAAAAGGAAGATTATCCCAAGGTACACTGGCCCCTTAGAGATCCTTAATTGAAATGGAGCAGTGGCCTATCAGCTTTCACTTCCACCAAATATGGATCATGTTCATAACATGTTACATGTATCTCTATGGAGAAAGTAAATACCTGACCCCTCACATTAATAAATCCAGAGGCGGTACAACTAGAGAATGACCTCTTATATGAAGAGAAGTTCATGAAGATTTTGGACCATAGAGACAAAGGCTTGTGATAAAAGATGACTCACCTTGTCAAATTTTTGTGGAGGAACCATATGTATGAAGAAGTTACATGGGAACCAAAGTAAGTGATGATGGATAAATACCCTCACCTTTTTTCCCCTTAGTTTTAAAATGAAATTTTAAGGATGAAATAGGGGGGAGAATGTAACGACCTAAAATTCTATCAATGGAATTTTACTTATTATAATTATTTTATATAGTATAAAACACATACATCACATAATAATCCAATAGAAACATTTTTATCATAAATAAAGAATGAAATAAGTGAAATTAAAGAACCTATACTGATGGAATAGTAACCTAACTGTTGGAATAGTAATATAACCATTAAGAATAGTAACTCAAACAAAGAATACTAACCTTGCCTCTAAAAGTATAAATAAAATTTAGTCATATTATAAATGAAAATATGATATAATTATATCATGGTATAAGTAAATAAATATTTTAGAAATGATAAATTAAGTGTTGGTATTTTTGTAAAAATTAAATGTTTATTTACAATTTTATAATTAATATAACGATTTAAAATAAAATTTAATTACAAAAACATATATTCATAAATTAATATTATGTTTTATTAAAATTATAATATTATTTTAGGAGACCATAACTAATTTTCCAAATGGTCATAAAATCAATTATAAGATTAAAATTGTTATTTTTTTAAATAAATGATGATTTTATTTAAAAATTAAATTTCTCATATTTATAAAAATATTTTCATAAAATGGTTCCCATTTTTTAAAACTAAAAATTGAGAAATGGATAGGGTAATTTTTTTGGATTTTTCTCAAATAGTTGAGTTTTTGGTGAATAATAAAATATGGTAATTTACTGAATAATGTAAATACATGAATTTTTTAGTCAGGGATTATGTATGAATGATGTAAGCACCCATTGGTTCAAACAAATATAAACCATTTACTCTATTTATTCATATGAATCATTTATATTGTTAGTATTGATCCAAACTAATAAATAAATGAATAAAATAATCAAAAAACACCCCTCTCCTCCCCTATAAATACTACCCTTCACCACCTTTTATCCTCGCACCTTATAATTCTTGTAGATTTCATAAATTATTCCTAATTTACATATCAATCCTCTTACCCATGTCCATGATTTTCTGGTCTCAACAAAATACCAAACCCAAGTTCCTTAAGATGGTTCTCAAGAAGATGATATTCAAGAGGTAAAATCCTCAATTATTCTCTTTTAATTTTTTTTTTCTTTTCATATCTATCATCACCACCCCTTATCCAAAGTGGAATGATAAATCCAGTATCATATATATACTGTAATTTTATTATTTTAATGTAATAACCGTCATCAAATCTCTTCTCTCCTCCTTTTATTCTAAAAATTGAAAACATCATCTGTGATGTGTTGATTCACCGCCTTTGTGGACAATGAATTTTTGTTTTCCATTACTGCATTGAAGGCTTGAAATAAAAACATTAATATTAAGACAGATTTTAATATGAATATTGTGACTTTTTTAATGTTTTTTAACTAATTTATAAACATAATATTCAATAAAATGAAATTATTTCATGATGGATGGAAAAACCTAACATTTTATCTAATGAATCATCATCATAATAGAAAAAATATATATATGAGACCATTTAAACTTCTTAAATTTTATTAATAACACATAATTTCAATTCTGGATAATTATTCTCATTTTACACGAACTTCCATACTTGTATACAAGTGAGTTAATCATGAAAATAAAGAAAATGATCACTCCCACAAAGACATAGTTGAACTTTATAACTCATAAAATTGTCTATAAATTGACTTAGTAAAATTATAATAAATAAAATACATGTATAAGAGGTTATTAATTAAGTAATTAAATAATCTAATTTTATTATCCAGGATATTAAGTGTAAGTGCAGAATGCTTTCAGACATAAGGTAGAGGGATTCTCGAACCTAACTCCCTTTCTTGGGGTTATACCTATTTCAGGTCAAATCTAAGTGTGTATATTACTTTAAACTTAATTAAAAATAATTTCATTGTTATTATATCTTCTTTTATAGGATATAAATTTTTCCAACTTGGTTTATAAAAAATATAATGATTTTCCAAAAGAACTCTTATTTCCAAAACACATCTTGACTCTTCTTGAGACTTTTTTTCTCCCCTTGAGATTGATGATTATTATACCAAATATGTTTTTTACTTTTTCATTTGGGAACCCCAAAGTTTACTAATTAATGTATTCTTTATGATATTCTAATTAAACCCATTCCTTTCCTTATTTTATGACTATAATTATTATATGTTCTAGGTGGCATGCATGCTTATGTAAATTTTATGATGCGATGGGTGGGCCTGGAATTATATTTCCCTTTAATGAATTGGGTAATGTGATATATCTCATGAGATAATGTTTATTATATGTGAACATTATGAAATATTTGTTCACAAAGATTATGTTATGATTTCCCACATATGTTATGGGTGAACATGATGTTAACTTTGTTCATAACTATGTATGTTATTTAACCACTAAGACATGATGTTTCATTTTTATGCATTTATATATTCTATTCCTTTGTCCAATGTTTCCCTCATGATATTGATGATTGATATTATTATTATTTTATTATGATGATGATTATTATCACTTGTTGTTTATTGATTTATTCACCTTATTCATCCTCTTATTGGGATTTTAACTCACCCCTTCTCTTTGATGTATATCACTAGGTTACTATGTGTACTAAGGAAAATGTGGACTTTAAAGGGATAAAGAATAATATTTTAAATAAATTTTTATGTTTTATTATTGTGAATGTTATATATGTGCCTAAATTTTCCAATATACTAATACTTTGGATCCTTATTTTGAAACAATATTGTGTTATTTGTCTTCAAAATTATATAATAGTTATGTGAGAAAAATAGGGTTTCTAAATTTTGGTAATTTTTGGAAGGGTTTGAGATGTCACATGGTTGTTTCACAATTAGGGGAAACCATGGAAATTCCACAGTTAACTATATGAAATATTTTCAGAGTCGAAGTGGAAGGGAACGGTTAGTGCATGGTCATGGAAACCCATAAGGATTCTCCTAGGAACTGTGTAACCAGAGATAGAGGCATTTCACAAGGTTTGTTAAACCTTGTAGCCAAACCATGAAACCTAAGAGTTTAGCGATAATGGTTCCCATATAGTTGGTCAAATTATTGGAAAATTGTGTGGCCTAACCATGAAACATGATTACTTAATTCTAAAAATTTAATTTTTAACCTAAAAGTCACTAAAAACTCTTATTCTTCCTCTATTGTCCTAGGATCTCAAGCCAAAGGACTCCTTTGGGTGTTTTTATCAATTTTCTTCAATACAAAGACCATATTCAACAAAACATGGTATGTAGATCTATATAATCACGTTATTTTTCCAATTTCTCATTCTCATTCTAAATATCTCCATTTCCTCTCTAGAATAACCCTGTATTGGATATTATATTCCCATGTTATAGGTTATGACTTGTTTTGATGGGGTTTTTTTTGAAATTTTTGAAGTCAAAAAAACTAGGAACCTAGATCTATCTATATCTTTGGACTTTCTTTAAGAATTTTTTTTTTTTGAGGTAAGTAGATTTTTCACCCTCTCTATCTCTCTCTCTATCTATTTCTTTTGAACTTAAAGGCTTCAGATTTCTAAAACATATTCTTGTATTTTTTATTTTAAAACCCTTGATGAAAGATTTTTTTAATCTCTCATGGTCATATGGTTTTAAAAACTATGGTTTTATAAATATTCACATAGCATGTTTCATTACATTCATAAAAGATAAATTGTTTAAAAGAAATAATTTTTTAAAGATAATTTATAATCTATAGGTTATTATGAGTTTATTTTTTCATTATGAGGTTCCTTATTGTATTCAGACTTGGTTTACTATTCCAATTAGGTAGTGCAGGTGGATGACCAAGATATGACTTGGTATAGATGATGAGTTATCACTCATAAGTATTGTGACTATCATCTTGTATTCATGAATTTTTGTGTGAGTGTGTAGAATGGGTATTCTAAAAAGAATGCATAAATATATTAGTTATAAAAGAAATTTTTTTTATGAACTAATTTATTTATAGAAATATTATTAAACTATGATTTTGATATAATATATTTTTATGCTTTATTCTTAATTTTATATGAAATTCTCTTGGTAAATTTTTTCATGATCCATCTTGTTTTATATGAATTATGATAATTTTTCCTATACTTAGTGTCAAGTGTGGGAATATTTTGGTAGACTGCCTACTAGGTTATATAATCACCCATTATATATTTTCATTAGTGTGTATACATATGTTTTTTATCATGACATAGGTAAAAGGAAGATTTCATACTTCTCTAGTGGGGAACCTTGATGTTATGGTCATTTGTATATGTATCTTGGATGTTGTATTGAGTTGGATTATAATACAATACTTCTCTGGTACTTGATTATGGTATTTCATTCTATTTTGAGAAGTCCGAATTGTATTTTACTTTATATTTCTAATCTATTTTATCTTTTGTCTTGGATTTTTATTTTTCATGGTTGAATTCATTTATCATTTACTGTTATGGTTTGTTTTTGTTTTTGTTTTTTCATGATTTTTTATTTTAAAGAAAAATCCCCCCCCCCAATAATCTTGTAATCCCTTGGAATTTATTTCTAGCCTTTGGTGTCATGGGTATTTCACATATTGTTAGTAGCACCTCTACATCCTCTCATACCAATGAATTGGTGGGGTTGTTACACATTATCTCCCAGGTTTTATTGGAATATAGTGAATGCAATTTTTTTCTATTTCTAACTCTCACTTTCTAGAATCTATGAGTGTAGTCTCTTCTTCTGGGATTTTAGGTTCTCCCCTATCTGTTAAAAGTAATTTGTGTAAGTCATTACCAAAACTATTTACTAGTTTTCTTAATTTGGAAAAATTCACCATTCAACTATTTATTCTTCGTTTTATGGTACTGAATCATTTGGTCCTATTTCTTCTAGAGTTCTACCTTTTATAACTCTACCCCACACCTCTGCATCCCTTGAGAATTCAAGTACATATTCTTCCAGCCTAATTTCTAAACAATATAATCCACCATTTGAACCATTTGAAAATTGTATTCCTCCAAATCTTTCATCCATATTAATTTGAATGTGGATTTTTATTACATTTCATAAAATACTTTTATCTATAAATATTTGGACTTTTTACAAGAACCTATCATTTAAGAAAACATATCACGCTCTAACTATCTCCCAATTATCATCATACTAGAGCTAGAAGATAATTATGTCTTCTCCATAGGTCACAAAGAAACATACCTATGACTTAATCCCAAGTGGTTCCCCCTCTTAGGAATCAATATATACATATTCAAAAATTCAAAAAAAATCCAATGAAAATTTTATACTAGTTTACCAAGACATGACTACTCTAGAATATCATTCCCCACTAGTTCTAATAGACATAGTTTAACTAGGTATGTTGTGTAATTTAGTGATTCCACCCAAATTTCATGGGATATCCTAGAATAAAATATCATTATTCATGCATTCTTAGTAAATATTTTTTTCATCATCACAACCACACCATTTTTCATATGTTCTTGTTATAATCTCCTCCATTTTGATTCTCTTATTTAGATATTAGTTTTTGAATTCCCTTCCATTATATTCATCTCTATTATCATACACCATAGATTTTATCATCCATATGAATTCCATCTCCACCCAATATTTTCATTTAATTAATTATTTGAACACATTTTAAATGTGTTTTTGGAAGTATATCCACACTTTGTTAATTTCATCCAGAACAAACATGATCATGTAAAAGGATCCTCCATGAGAACTCACTAGGGCTGGTCACCAGACATATAATGGAAAAATTTCTAATTTATAGCTATTAGGATTCCGTCTATTCAAATTAAGTTAATCTTTCCTATGTTTCCTAAGTACAAAATTTTTGAATTCAGTATGATCTACCTTTAGTGAACCATCTACTTCTAGAACGTTTATATTCTTATCACTAAGATGACCAAGACAATAGTTCCATAACTCCTAACTTTCAAATGTTGTTATTCCTCCATCATTGAATCATCTAACTCTTTTTAAAATATAAGGTACCATTCTTTACTCATATATCCACCACCATCAAACCATGATTAAATTTAAATACTCCATTATAGAATTATGTTCTATACCCTTCTCCATATAACGTTCCAATAGAAATAATATTTTTCTATAATATTGGGATGTGTCAAACTTTCTTTTTTATCACCCACTAAGTGGATCCTAATGAATATTCTTGGTACATAATTCACCTTGCACCCTTACTCTATTGTTGAATAAAACTATGCACCTGAATCAACTAACCATGATCATATTAGTACATTAACACTCAATAAATTTTTTTTATTCTATTTAGTTGAATTGATAGAACTAAAACTTCCATGATATGTCATTTTAGATTTCACCATTTGACTCTTACATTCCTTCTTGAGATTAACCTTTTTAAAAAGGTTCCAATATATGGGGATTGGTCCATTAGACTTACCTCTACTAATATCTCTATACTTATCATCCACTTTCTTTTAAATTAACATCTGATTGGGTGATCATCTTATACCTTTCACATTCAATGATATACTTATAGGTTTTAGAACATTTCTGTATCATAGATTCTCATTCATTATTAAGTTCCTAACATCTTTAAAAACTAATTAATATTTTCTATAAGAATTAATTATATAATTTATCATCACCTCCCAACTCTATTGTAGTAATGAAAACAAGAACAATGCCCATAAATATTCTAAAAACATTACATTCACTAACCCATGTAATCTTTGGAACATGTTGAAGAAATTAAAATGTTACATTGGTGGTATTTCATTCAATAACCCAATGCTAAACAACCTCCAAACCATTAAAAAATTATTCAAATCAATTGGTTTTTAATACATTTCTATCAGGGACCTCCTCACCTCAGTTTTTATTTTATTTACTCAGATGTTGAAAGATAAATTTGTGTCTTAATATATCTTGATGAGTCCAAGAGACTTACAATTTAGTCAATCCCATTATGCTTTATCCATATTCCCTTCTTTGATTCTAGTTATTAAAAATAGTTTTCCCTTTTTGATGATATATTACTGAATTTGCATCCTCTAAAAACCATTATCTATTTCATTAATCATATTAACCTAAACCTTAGCATCATTTTATGCCATACCTTATGCTAATAATAAACTACCTTGGAAAACAAAATAACATCAATGAAAGAGTTAAGATACTTGAGTGTGCAATGAGTGTACTAAAGTCTTGAAGTAGAGCTCTAATACCAATTTTTTGGGAGAAAATTAAATTTGAAACCTTAAGATCACTAGAAATGTGATCCTTGGATCCACTAAAACATCAATCACTAGACATCATGCACAACAGAACATTGACCATCTCCGCTGACCTTGGTTTATCATAATTTAAGAAGCTGATGGCACCTAAAATCACCACACTATATCTTCCCAAAATTCACACATACACACATAATAAAACAACCAAGAAAAAATATTAAAATAAAAAACACTTAATTTTACGTGGTACAAACAATAAGTCATATGTTCATGGGATAACATTGATGCATGTTTATTAATATTATTTGAAATATAAAATATTCTAAAACCAATTTGACTTTACCACTATGTATATCACTAACCTTCATGTAATTACAATCAAATGTGTACCAATGGTCCCATATCCATTTATAAATAGGTTTATCTAGTCTTCCAATGTCACCAACCTCCAATATTCATAGGGTTTATTCTGTTGAACTGAGATGAAAACCAATCACATGTAGCATTACATAGATTGAATACTGTTATCTAGTAAAAGAAATCATCATATCTTTCTATCTAACTGGTCTTCCCTCATTGGACCCTTATAACAGATTGAAGAATCGGTATACAACCCTTAGAATTTATTAACTTCTAACCAATCTACATTCCACTGCATAGATAATATGTAGCCACTAACTAATAAACCTCAAGACAGTCAAATATTTCATGGAATCTCCTTCTAGTGGATTCAACATAACATTGAAAATAGTCCCCCTAACTCCTATCACAACTCCAACTACATTTACTATGATTCATATTTCAATCCCTTACCCTTACATATATCATGAGATATAATGTCTACACGCATCCTTGAAGGCTAGTGTAGGGTGTAAATATGAACTTAGTGGGCCACCACCAATGGTGTCCCTGGTTAATATCCATACATATATAAATATATGAAATTTGAAAAATATTGAAAACAAAGAAAACAACTCAAAATAATCTATATGTGTTTTACTATCTTGGATTAAGACTTTAATTTATTTGAATGGTGCTAGATAGGGATGAGATACCCATAGTTTATCATATTGGAAGATCCCTTGACCTTCTAACCTGGTTTATAACACATAGAATTTTACAATAACCATAAACATGAAAACAATTTTGATATAATCACAATATTCAAAAGAATTTTCTGATGTCATAAAATAAGTTCCATAGTCATCCAACCACTTTACCAACTCACCATATCAACAACCCAACAAACCCTATTGCATGGAAAACACCCATCCTTTACCAAGACCTACCCATCGACCCAAACTTATTCAATATACATAAAGATAATACCACTACCAAACAATTATCTCAATCACCCTTGAGATATTATGGTCACCTATAGTGTATCCCTCCTCTGAAATGATTTTCATCACCATCACCCCTATACCTCTCAGTATGCAAAGGATACCACCAACCACCAGTGGTCAAAATTACCTCATGGGCTTTGTCATTTGTTCACATAACTCTAATAGCCTTAACTCGATGGTGAGTATCAATCACCAAAAACCAATTACCATAACACATCTGGTAAAACACCATCCTCCCATTACTAGTTATCTATATAAACCTCTTCATATTGGTGTATCCCATGCCACCCATATCCACACACCATAACAAGAACAAGAAACCAAAACACATCTAATACCTTCAATGGTGATTTTCTGCTCAAGTAATTGGTCAAAAGACCACCTCATGACACCTTATCAATATAGATAATCCTAAATCCATATGAAATGTCCCGATGACACCCTAGAACAACCCTAAGTGTCCTAAATACCATTATTGGTTCTGATTATGGTTGGTCACACATCCCTACCATTTTCTATATTTCTTATGACAAAAAATACAATTATAACATAGGAAATAACAATGAACCACCCATCACATTATAACATAGGACTACACATCTGATTAAACAATATGATTCAACCTAAGGTGGAATAAATTGAAAAACAAGGTAAAATCTCTAAAATAGTTATTATATGAAACTCATTGCAGTGGAAACAAAAACTGAAAAAGATGGTGAATAGAACTAAAGGATGTTTAACCTTAATGTTGTAAACATCCTATAATAAAAAAAATAATGAATAACTAACAGGTGATAATCCCCCATGAGTAAGAGATAATGAGAGGGGAGTGGGGTCTTGGATGTTATTGATGAATATTTCCTCCCCTATCTATTAAATCCTCATTTAATTATTAAGTAATTAATTATCATATAATTAAAAAAACACCAATAGAACTCCACTAGACCCCAAATGAAACCATGTATGGAGGGTTATACAGTGGCATAGTAATTCTATCAATTCCACCAAAACTCGAGAGACCTCCCAGTATAAATCTATTAGGAAAATTTCACATCTACTAATAACCTCCACTAATTACCTGGTTTCTCAAAACTCAATTTTGGACCTTAGCCTACTACCTCAAAACCTCAAGGTCGCCTAATTACACATTTCGATCCATTCTTAGACCTAAATTACCTTATCTAAAAAACTTGTTTTGTTACAACCACCATATCCTATATGGTATTTTATATGTTTGGGACATTATTATGAAAATAAGATTCGATTATTTTTAGGTATGTTATAGAATCTTATGAATAATAAACCATGTGTACTATCATCTCATAATTATTATAAAATTTATTTATTATACAATAAATTCTTTTATCATATAAAATAAATAAGATTATAATTCACTTCAATTAATTATATCCTTCTAAGTTTGAAATATTTGTTTGTATTTAACTCAATGTTTTATTAACCCTTTGTTTCATTATTTTAATAAAAATTATATTCTATTTCAATTATAACATTGATCTTGAATTCTTTTATATCTAAAACTCTTATAAAATATACATTTGGTATCTTATACCCTTCAAAATTAGGGAATCCATTCTATAAAATTAATAAATAGCATGGACTCTCCATAGAGTTTCTCAATCCTCCATTAGGTATCCTTGAAAATCCCATCACATATAGAACATTATATTCCCTACCTAAATACTCTAGGTTTCAGTGACTAGGAATAACTATTGGTAAAATAATATCTTCTTATTTTGGATCAAACCTTTACCAGGTTGTATGTTAACTTGACACCAAAACAAAACATCACATGCCTGGCGCAGCTATCCTCAATAAATTGAGGAAAAAGGGAAAACATTTATCCAAATTCATTCACATTATTAGATAATTTAAAAATACTCATGAGAAGTTGAGAATAAAATGGATATATGAATGAACACAACTTTATGTCATTATTGTATCAAGGTGGAAAGGTGTTTCATCCCCCCAAAATTTTCCACGGGGATGAATCTTATACTGTGGATAGCGATGTGGTTGGTTCCATGGTTGAGTCCCATTTAAAGGAACTCCTAGAAGATACAAATTCTCAAATGAAGAATGGTTATCCTATGGGTTTGGGTGGAATCTTGGAGGTGATTCCTCATCCAGTCTCCAACATTGATAAAGATTACTTAAAAGCTGAGCCTAATGAGTTGGAGATTTTTTAGGCAATGAAGAGACTTAATGCTAAGAGTTCTCAGGGTCCTAATTAATTCCCAGGTTCCATATACAAGGAATCCTAGAACCTCATTAGGAGTGAACTGGTAAAGGCTATGTAGGACTTATTCAAGTATGGAAACCTCCCTTGTGTTGTTTATGCCACCATGCTTATTCTCATCCCTAAAATCATGGACCCCTCTTTTATTCATCATTATATGATGATAATCCTATTCAATTTTTTTATGTAAAATGACAAACAACATTATTAATAGAAGGTTATCCACTCATCTTCCTCGATGGATATTAGAAGAGCAATATAGATTTTTTAAGGTTCAGTCAATCTGAGGAGGGATTGCATTGTCTCAAGAAGTGGTCAATGATATTAATCTCAAGGTTTGTGGATATAACTTGGATATAAATCTTGATATTGACAAGTTATTCAATATATTTGAGTGGAACATTATTATTAAGGGTCACTCAATCATGGGTTTCTCATCCTAGGATACAGACCTCATCTTCTGGTGTGTTAGTTCATCATGGATGTCAATTTCTTTCATGGATAAGAATCAAGGATTTTTCAAAGAAAGTTGAGACATAAGATAGGGTGAAATGATTTCTCCTTTCATATTCATTCTTACCCAAGATGTCCTCATCTACCTCATCAATAGGGGAATTGTGAAAGGTACGATCCTTCCTTATTAGTTTAGAATGTTCTATTTTCATATCACTCATCTCATGTATAAAGATGATACATTTATCTTTATAAATGCAACTAAAAGATCGTTCTATGGTATTAATAAAGTCTGTGAAGACTAATTCACCAAGAGTGGCCAAGTGATTAATCATGGAAAAATAACCTTCTATATATCCCAAAGGTGTTTGAATAGGAAGGTGAACACTATCATTAGATTCTTGGGAATGCACGGATGGGGTTTTCTAATGGAGTACTTGGGTGCTCCTATTTTGTCACAGAGGCTAAAAATTTATCGTTTTGGACACATTACTGGTAGGATCACAAGATTTTTTTAAACTAGAAAAACCAATAACTATATTTAAGAGGACATATTTCCTCGGTTAGATGTGTTATTTCTTCCATCCTAATCCATTCTCTTTAGGAAATTTGGGTATCAGAGTGAGTTATCTCTAATATGGACAGCATTATGGACTCCTTCATCTGGGACACCCACAAGGATGGTAAAAAACATTGGGCATTATAGGGAATGATTGATAGTCCTTCATGGGATAGAGGCATCAATATGAGGAAAATATCTGACATGATAGAATTAATGCATGAAAAGTTTTCCTTGGAGGTTATTAAGTTACGTACCCTTTGGGTGAGGTTTATGGCTACTAAGAATAATGGAGAGCTTGGTGTGGAAAGCATGAGATCCTCCTCTTTTTGTTATATTATTCTCTCTCACATTCACATTCTCTAAAATCACACTCATTAGATTGTGGGGAGGGGTGATATTCTATTATAGAACTAAAAATTGGTGGGATCCAAACTAAAATTCCCTAGAATCTCATCTCATGACACTACTTTTTAACATGACATATCGTACCTGAGATTTATTAATGTTGTTTTGGACTTGAACTATTTTGATTTTTTTGATCTAATTGAATTGAATTCATAACTTGATAAATGTATTTTTATAGAAACCTATACAGGTATCTTCTCAGCAAAGTATTATCATGGGGTGACTACTACTTTAGGGAACCTGGATACATAGGGGGAGGTTCTATTTTGTAAGTATATCCTTGCTATGTATAATTTTCATATCCATAGAATTGAAAAACTAGGATTTACCTTATTATGAGAATTTCAAATGAACTAACATCTTGCACTTATAAGGATGTTTGTGTATAAGTATTCACTAGAAAGATACAACAAATCACATATTTTTTGAATGTGAATAGGACAAATCATTCTGAAGTTAATTTGGTCATTTTACTATAATCCTATCTCTGGTGTCACCGGACCTCACTTTCATTGATTGCTAGTTCCGATGTGTCAACATCTCCAATCCTGAAAATAAATCCTAATCCATGGTCATGTTTTATGGGTTATTGTGTATCAGATAGGGATGGAATGTTGCACGGTTTAAATGTGATTCCTAATCAGGTTATGCACTTGTGGTTTGTACCAGAAACCTACTAGTTGATATGATCAAGATCTTAAAATATTGGGATGGATCTTCTACTCTCATGCCCCTCATAGTCAAAAAATACCCCCATAGATCATATCCTAGAGGCGCTAATGGTAATTAGGTTTTATGGCATCCTCGCCCCTTGGGAAACAAACTCAATATTGACAAATCATGTAGTATGGGATTCATTTTTTGAAGAGGTGTGTTTTGTGATAATAAGGGCTCATTCATCTTGGAATATTCATCCAACACTGGATTTGTGCACTAACTCCAATAAAAATATCTATCCATGCTTACGGTTCTTTGCCTTTGTAATGTAATGGCGATTAGCCTAGTTGTAGTGGAAACCAACTCCTCAAAATTTTATGACTCTCTGCTTGGGTCCACTAACATTCCTTGGACCATATCCTATATTGTTAGAAGGTGAATAGTACATATCCAAAATCACATGAAGGTCCTTCATACTTGTCGTGAGGATAACAAGGTGGAAAAATATCTTCCTTCTATGGTAGATCAAGAGACTTGCATTAATTATTTCTCTAGCTTGGAGTCCCTACCTTCATAGGGGAAGAACCTAGTGAGAGGAGATGCCCTTGAGCTTCACTACATCTTTCCCCCATAACTTTTGTCTTGTTGACTTATATTGTCTCCTTATTTATTACTTATATTCTATTATTTTTAAAATAATAAAATGATGATGATAAGATCAGATAATTTCCAATAATGATTCCATAATGAATTCCATATCAAGATCTATCCTCAAGAAAAACATTTAGTCTCCCTGAGTCATCAGAACACTCAAACACATTGAATATATTAGTGGGTAATAAATTTTATTTATTCATATAACATGTAATTATTTTGGAAAAAATGATCAAATCAATTTATAATTCACATAAGCATCTAGATTTAAGTTTTGAACAATTTCAATAGTTGGTCACTCATGAAGGTATTTCCCTAACACCTAGAAATTTTCATTTCTTATGAACAATTATTAAGTTTATAAACTTGCCTAAGAATTTTCATACATTATTATTCCTATTTATATAGGATTCATATAAAATTTATTTCTAATTATGATTAATCCATTTATCTATAATAGAAGCTTTATTAGACAATTATCATGTTTTACACTCGTTTAATGAGGAATATTATTAAATATGATCTCATTATAATGATGGCCTATTTTTAACTCATCATATCCATTGGTAGGTCAAGATATATATTTCACTGATAATTGAGTATAATTTTGTGTTCCTATCACAAATTTTATATTTAGGTGGTCTTCTTATTAATCATATAATATATAACTCTTAGATGGTCGAGTAGATAAATTTTTTCCCGATCCATCATATGGATAAACATAATTCTATTCCTATGGTATCCTTAATAATGATTTAACATCTATGTGTAACCAAAATTAAATTTTAAAAATGAGGAACCCAAGTCATAGGGTAACCTCATTACTTGTTTTTCATGCACAAGATAATCTAGGGGCACCTTGCATTGGCATAACCTACCTGGTTGGATGATTGAGGTCTTGACTAGTGTTTTCTTTGGAAGGAATCTAGAACTTACTATTTTTGAGGGGGTTAAATATTACCATATAATCTCATGTTATTCCATTTATGTATGCATGATTTTATGGTTTTAATTTCAAATCATATTCCTTCCATAAAATCAATATATGCAACCCATATTGATATGAATCTCTTTACACAAAACATGGATTGTGTTAATAACCCTAATTAAAATTAAACTATATTTATATATATCCAAATTTATCTTATGAATATGGTACAAAAACTATTACATGTAAATTATTTTAATCATATGAAATCAAAAATCCCCGCAAGTGTAATATTGGAGCAGAAAATAGTCCACCCCCGCATTTCTAGACAATGCATAAGCCTCCACGCCAATGAGTAATCTAACCAAAAGTCCCTAATGATGATTTAATTAAGATAGAACTGAATTACATCATAATTATATCACCTTATTTGTATAATATATAATCAAATTATTAATTCAATCCTATAACCTAATATAAGCCAAAGTGAAAATATAAGAAAACTAAATCAATTATCATACCTTTATGCATGTATAAAAATATATAGAAGTAAATAAACAATTTAAAATAAAGGATACATGAATTCAAAGTATAAAAATTATATCTATCGTTTAATTAGATAAAATAATAAATGAATGAATGATTCAAATATTTAATCATGAGATAAAAAATTTATGAAAAATTCATAAACAAGACAATTATAAATACTTTATAATTTAGACATGCAATATGAACAGTTCATAATTTGATAAATATAAACACTATATTTATTCCCAATATTAACACTTTCATATTATTCCCTTATATTTCCTTCTACTTAAATATATTATAACTCAAATATAAACATTATATATATGAACTATTCATATATTATATAATCATTAAAAATATCACACATTTAATATTATTTAAATCTTGATCATATTAATTATCAAAAACTCCTTTTGATATGGTTTAAATAAAATCTCCAAAAAAGATTGTAATTTGAAATTTTAAAATTAAATATTATTAATAATTCATAATTTTAAATATAAGACTTATATTTTTTCCTTATTTTGTAATATATAGACACTTTATAAATTACTATTATAATTTATATATAAATATTTTATATCAAACTTATAAGTTTTTCTAATTATTTTCAAATAGTATTAAAAAATAACAATTAATGTATTGTATTTTTATTAAATAATGTTTCCCAACATGTAATTAATTAATTATAAAAAATTTATAACTAATTAATTTATAAAAGAATTATGAATTAATTAAATATCCCAAAATAATTTCTCAATAATTTATAAACATTTTATAAATTATATAATTCAATTCATAATTTAAAATATATAAAAATAAAATATTTCTATATAAAAAATTTAACAATGTATCCATGACATATCCTGATATCAATTTCAAGTATGTATATTCATTTGTTTTGATGAAATTTCCTTTTATACCTTTCTAGGGTTGTTTTGGGTATTTTTTGGGAGATTTTAATGTTTTCTTGGCATGTTCATGGTTTGAACACGGTTAGGGGAAACTGTGAGAAATTCCTGGGAAACTGTGTCGCATGATGTGGTTTGAGATAATGACGTTTTTCACTATTAGAACATGGTTAGACAAATTGTGTGACAAATCTTTGTGGATTTTCCAATGTATAGAACTAGATACACGGTTGGCACATGTTTTACCAAAATGTGTTTGAAAACTACGTAACAAAAATTAATTAATCTAAAAATCCTTTTTAAAACCCTAAATGCTTCCTGTTGACCTCATTTTTCCTCCTATAGATTTGTCTCTCAACCCTAAGGGAATCTATTGGATATTTTGGAGATCTTAATCCTTTCCGAGATAGTTTTTGATGTATATTATGGAATTTTATCTTGTAAATCAATGATATGGTTTCATTCTTCATATTTATTAATCTTTCTTCAAGGTATACGCTCTTTCTCATGAAATAGACCTTAGATATGGATGTTATGGCCATATATAAGGGTTATTTTGTTAGATTTGGTGTCATATAACCAACTTTTTGTACCTTGATTACATGGATATTTAATGTATTTAAATATTAAACATCTTATTACATATTTTTCATTGTTCTCCATGACAATTATGTAATAATGTCCTAGAGTATTTGTAACATTAATAAGGTCGTGAAAGTTCACTGCTATGATGAGAACCTTGAAATGCTATAACAATATTCTTAAATAAATTTATGTGGTTGGATGACATGCTATGATGGTGCACATTTTATACAGACCATCAAGTGTGAGTACTCATAAGAAGATGAGAATTCCTCTCATGAAGTTATCACTTGGTAATCTCTAATATAGGAGATTATGATAATAGACCTGCCAGTAGGAATTCCGCATGTTTTGGTGTCATCAGATATTCTTATCTAATAGTATGGGTAATGGTACTTAGACTTTAATATTATCATTAATACGTGCCAAGACTCATGCACTTTGATATATTAATGAAAAATATCACACCATATGTTGGAGAGAATTAGGGTACATTGGGTGTGTCATGAGTGTCTTGTTATTAATGAATAAGTCAAAGAAGGATTTGTCCCTTCCATTTATGGAAGTTGATATCTCATTCCTTTGATTGAAATAGAACCATCATGAAAAATTTAATGGCCATGATGTAACGAAGATTTTATTTTAGGTATTCAAAGAATTATGTATCAAATACAAAGGTTGATGACCCTATCATGAAACCATCTTGATGAGATATTGAAACAAAGGGATTGTATTACATAGTGAGCATTCGTATGTGGATGTCATTGTGGCGAATTTAAGTTCTTTCTCTTGGGTTCCTTGACCCATTACTAGATATTACTCTTGGACTTTAGGCAATCCTATCTGATTCCAATGAGAAAGAATCCTAGAGGGTCGCACGCTAAAAGTTTTTGGTGGTCTCGGTTAAATTTTATTTGAATTTAATTAATGAAATAAATATTATTCTCAAGACCATTGAATAATTTTATTCATCTTAAAATGATTTCATAAATTAAATAAATATTTATTCACTTGATTGTGAGTAAAATATATTTCTTTATTTTAAAGAACATTTAATAAATATTTATTTACTAGTTTGTAAATAAAATATTTATTTAAGAGAATAATTTATTTATTTATTTATTCAGGTGTTCAACAAATTGAAGTAGATTTCGAGAAGACCAAGGCCGGTATGATAGTTAAATAATTATTTGAAAAATGGTAAATAATTATTTAACTAGTTGTCAGAAGATAAAATAATAATAACACTAGTATTATTTGGTAATGAAAAATTTTATTTATAATTCCATTTTGTGAATGTTGGCACACCATAAATAATGATGGGGTATTATTATTGTGAGAATGGGTTTTCTCTAAGGTTATTAATGTATTTAATTACTGTTAAGAAATTAAATATTTTAACAGAAGCCCAATGTCGATAAATAGAAAATTATTTATATTGTGCCTAGTACTGAACTATACACCCAATGAATTGACAATTGTTGAGCCAAAAAAAATCTCTCTCAAATCCTCTTACATCCCCTCTCAATAATGAGATACAGTCTTTGAGATCGAAGAAAAAGAGATCAAGAACGACCAACACAACACACTCGCTTCACTGCACTAGCACCCAGAGAATGAGTGGTGTCGATCAGAGGCCGTCAGAGCACGTGTGGATCACCACTAGAGGGATTTCGGTTTAGATCCTTACAAGTGCAATGACACAATCTAGAAGGGTCATTTGGTACGATCAACATCATCAACAAATAAAGTACCGAAGATCTAGGTATTTTTTCATTATAAAATTAATTAAATTAATTATAAACATAATGTGCAAGATCCTTTTTCTCTTGGATCTGGTGAATTTCTTATTTTGTATAAATTATTGATTTTAATCTGTAGATATTGGCATTCATCATTGTATTGATCCCAGATTGGTCATCAACTATTGCAAAGGAAAATTTGGGCCCCACCTAACACTGCACTTTCACTGTGTCCAGATCCATCATGTGGTATCAAAGGGAGGTTCCTTATTGTTTATAATTATTTAATTATTTTTGATGATTTAATATTTAATAATTTAGTTTGTCAATTCAAGGTTTAATCATTCTTTTAATCTAAAATTTCAAGATATGTTCTTCATTTTTTTGTTTCTCATAGATTTCATAGAAATGAATAATTTTTGGATTAAAATTAAAATTAAGAACTCATCAGGAGGTGCCAATGATTCTACCTAGGTGACACGAAAGTATATGCTATGGGTTCAAACCTAAATGTCATGTTCTCTACCATACACACCGTGTAATCTGGAATACACATCGTGTAGTCATGTTCAAAACATCAGAAGTAATTCATAAATTACAAAATCCATGTGCATTTATTACACGTGGTGTAATTAATTTTACACCATGTGTTGACTGGGATAGATAGGCACATGCTTTCTATATTACACAGCCTGTGGCCCACTACACATGACATATATTCCCTTTGGGTTAGGGGGAAATATATTTATCCCATACACTAATTGATCTGAACAATAACCGTGTAATGTAGAGATAGAACAGTGTGTAGCCCACTATACACATCATGTACTCCAATGTTTCTGAAGTACGCCTCACAAGCCGAGTCCCTAGGATTGTACATTGTGAAAGATGATGAAGTTAGTACACGATGTGAAGTTGGAACTACATACCATGTACTTTACCAAATTACACAATGTTAGAACTTTAATGTTTGTGTATTTTTAAGAACTACTTATCATGTATAAATTGTAATATAGGTTGTTACTTTATTCATTGAAGCATCATGTATTCCATATGTCAGAAGAGTAAAATAGTATAAAAATATAATACATGTTTGGTAGATTCAAACATGTATTCACCAGGTTACCTACAAGGTAAATTTATGTACAAGGATGAGAATATCAAGAAGAAAAGGATTAAGATAAAAGTATTGATTAATTAAATATAATAATTAATAGATTCGAGTGAAATTTATCTTAATAATAATTATTAAATAATTGAATGATAGTTTTACAAAATTCATAACTCATTACATGTATTTGGATGATCATGAGCTAGACCATACCTTATATGTGATTTGTTTCCCTTTTAATTTATTTTTTAAATTAGTTGTTGGCATGTGTGACTTATCTCTTAATTAATATGTAGGGTCTACATGCCCATGGTTTTTTTATTTAAACCCTTTTTTACCCCTCACCTACGTGTGAGTTAAAAAGCATATTTAATGTATGGATCTCCCAAGACAATGGAGATAGTTCAATCTAAAGCTGAGATGAAACCAATCCCAAGAGATACAATGATGGATAGGTGGAAAGCTGTAAACATGAACCCAAAAGGTTCAAGGGTTTTCTTCCCTAAGTTAGGGTTAGTTTATCAACCTCTAGATAAACTAACCATTATAAAATCTCATTATCATTCCATTTACTTTTATTTATTTCTGTCAGTTTCACGGTTTTTTCATTGTGGATGTATTGTTGCGATCACATAACTAATAAACTAACAAGCATATTAGATGGAACTAAAATAAATCAGGCTTATGCGTAAATATTATCAAGACATTTTTAATCACTTAAGTAAGTTCCACTTAATATTAACAATCATGTGATAATGATAATAAGAAATTTATGCATAATAGATAAAAATCAATCAATAAAATATTAATTCATACTAATCCTTCCATTACTTTATTAAGGGAAAGACTTAATAAAACTATTTTTTTGACCAACCCTTGTTAGTTCACTTACTTTTAGACAGGAAGCCCTTATAAAAAAAATTCGGGTTGACTTAACTGTATTGCGTCAAGAGGAGTAGCCCTTGCTAGACTTGGTTTAATATTGGAGGCAAGAATTGAGGAAATCCAAGTCAGGATTTCAGGATTGGGGAGTCCACTCAACAAATCAAGGAGCTACAGGCCTTCAGTTGGCAAAGACCTACCTACCTAAATACCTTCAAATAGCTTAACCAGCCCTTGTTGGGATTTTGTGAAGGGGAATACGGTTCTTTTCCACTAGAATGTCATGGAAACTGGACATTTTGAGTTCAATAGTGAGGGCCATTGGGACTTGATAAAACAGTGGGAGACATAATAAAATTAATTTATTACTTCTCATAAAATGTAATCAAGAAATTACTAATGATATAGCCTTTTAATTGTAGAATAAAATGATAATCTCATCAACTATACTATCCCTATAATCAATTCTAGATAGATATGACATCCTCACCAAAAGTAATTCTAGGAATGGTTTAGATGAATTCAGGTTATTCTATACCATGAAGGGAAGTATTACATGCTAGATTAAATATTACTTGATCCACTTTCCCTAGAGGTGAGTGATCAAGATTTCTTTGTCTATGATCAACATATTAATTACATGGTTGACCTTCAATGTTTAATGTTATCATCAATGTCTAGTGAGATCATGAAGTCTCACAAAAACATGGATGGTTATAGAATTCTTGAGAACCTCCATGGTCTTTACTAGGAGAGAGAAATATAGGAATGGTTTGAGATATCCAAGTAACTCCTTTATAGTAAACTTAGAGAGGTTTCCCCAGATGGGCCTCATATAATCACGATCGTTGTCTATATTGAGCATCTGGAGGTTCTAGGTTTTAAACTCCTCGAAGAACTGGGTGCAAATATCATTCTCACATAACTCCCTTAGAGATTATCCAGATTTTTTGTTAATTTCAATATGAACAAGCTTGATAAGTCTTTATCTGATATTATTATCCTCATTCTCTAAGTGGACAAATATATGAAGCACAACAAGCCTTTTGTCCTTATGTTTAATAAGAAGAAAGGAAAGGAAAAGATCTTTAAAACCAAATATTCTTCACGCCCTTCCAAGAAAAAGAATATCAAATAGGAGTTAAGGGAACATGAGGTTGTTTGTTTCTCATGTTGAAAGAAGGGCCACAGGAATAGAAACTACACCCAACCAAAGAATAAAGGGTAAGCTTCAGGTGCATTTGTTATCAAGTGAAATTTATCTATTTCTAAAAATTGGGTATTGGATATAGATTTTGGTTCTCACATATGTATTAAAATATAAGAACTAAGTAGATTTAGGAAAATTTACTGAGAGGAGGTAGATATATGAGCAGCCAATTGAGACAGACTTTCTGTTATAGCTGTCAGGGACTACCACCTCCCATTGCCAGCTGAGATTATCATGGTGTTAAAGGGTTGTTTTTATGTGCCTTCTATAACCAAAAACATTATTTATGTATCCATACTAGATACATATGGATTTATTTTCAAGTTAGTAAATGAATGTTTCTTCTTTTACGATGATAGCATTTTTTTTGGTAGGGCACATTTATACAATGGACATTATATGTTGGATTACTCAAACCAAGTAATGGCGATCAATAACAAAAATGATTCACATGACTCATACCATACCCAACGTTAGTATCGCCGTCTAGGTCATGTAAATGAGAAATGCTTGAAAAATTTACATTAAGATGAATGTTTAGATTCTTTTTAACTAAACCCACTTGGAGTATGTCATGTGTGTTTACAAGGAAAAATGACCAAACCCCATTTAGTGGGAAAGGTGAAAGGGCCAAAGAGATTCTTGAATTGGTTCAAACCAATGTGTGTGGACCATTTCCAATTTAATCATGGGGTGGGTACTCATACTTAATAACTTTTACTAATTGTTTTAGTAGCTATGGATATATCTACTTAATGAGGTATAAGTCAGATTATTTTGATAAGTTCAAAAAATACCAAAATGAAGTTGAGAACCATATTGGTATGAATATTAGGAAACTCTACTTAGAATGAGGTAGAGAGTATCTTAATCAAGACTTCATCGATTACTTATAGGATTTTGGGATATTATCCCAACTCAATCCTACTTACACGCCTTAATGGAATGGTGTAAGAAAAAGGATGAACTATGCCTTATTGGACATGGTGATAACAATGATGAGTCATGAAAGTCTTCCATTATCCTTTTGGGAATATGCGTTACAAACAGCAACATATATACTTAACCACGTACCAACATAATCGATAAATGGTATTTTATAGAATCTTTAGAGTGGAAGAAAGGTCATGTTATCAAATTTAAATGTGTGGGGTAACAAAGCATTTTTAAGACCTCTTCAGGTAACAAACTTGAACCCTAAGGCACAAGGTGTACCTTTATAGAATACCCTAAGGAAATAAGTGGATATTACCTATAGATTAACTTATAAAAAAAATTTATAGTGGAAATACACCCAATATTCCTTGAGAGGGAACACATCTCCAAAATAGATAGTGGGAGCAAGATAGAATTTGATTAAGTCAAGACTCAAGGTACACAATTGTCGGTACAATAACATATTCCACAAAACCCCATGGAAGATTAATCTGTTTTGGAGACACAAGTATTGTGTAGAAGTACATGAGAGGTTAGATAACTAGAACGGTACAGATTTCTAGTTACTGAAGATAGTGACTCGGTATTGGTTGATAATAATGATCCTCTAACCTAAAAGGAAGCAGTGAGTGTTATAGACATTTCCAAGTGGCAAGAAGCTATGAATTCTGAAATGGACTCCATGTACCAAAACCATGTTTGGATTTTGGTATATCCTCCAATTTATGAAAAGCCTTTTGGTTTCAAATGGGTATTCATGAAGAAACTATACATTAAAGGCCAATTCAGTACCTATAAGGCACAACTAGTTTTAAATGGTTTTAAACAGCGTCAAATAATTAACTAAAATGAAACCTTTTCACCAATTTCAATGTTGAAATCCATCATAATTCTATTGGCCATTGCTACTTACCTTGACTATGAGAGTTGTAAAATGGATGTCAAAACAACATTCCTTAATGGGAACCATTAGGAAGATTTATAAATGACACAACCTAAAGGTTTTGTGACTCCAAAGGATTACAATAAGGTATAAAAGTTATAGAAATCCATTTATGGATTAAATCAAGCATCTAGGTTGTGGAACATTCATTTTGATGAATCCATAACAGAATTTGGTTTTATTCAGAATGAATTTGAGCCTTGTGTCTAAAAACAATTTAGTGGGAGTTCAGTCATTTTCCTAATAGTATTTGTTGATTAATATTACTTATTGGAAACAAGATGGTTATCTTATAGTCTGTTAAGGCATGGTTGAATAAATACTTCTCTATGAAGGACTTGGGTGAGGTAACATATATTTTTGGGATCAAGATCCATCGTGATAGATCCAAGAGATTGTTGGGAATAATTCAAAGTACATACATTGAAAAGATACTGAAGAAATTCAATATTGAATAATCCAAGAGGGGATTGTTGCCAGCATCACATGATATTCATCTTTCTAGGAAAAAGTGTCCTCAAACACATGAGGAAAGAGAGAGAATTTCAAGGACTATATATGCATCATTGATTGGTTCAGTCATGTGTGCCATGACATGTACTAGGCTAGATGTTTCCTACACATTGAGTACGATAGGCAGATATCAAACTAACCCAAGTGACCACCATTGGATGGTAGTCAAGATTATCCTTAAGTATATTAGGTTTACTGAGGATATGTTCCTGGTTTATGGAGGATATGAGGAACTAGTCATTAGAGGATATGTATATTCTAGTTTCCAAACTGATCAGTATTTCATGAAGTTGAAAACATGAAAAATATTCACTTTGAATGTAGGTGTTATGAGCTGGAAGAGCTCAAAAAAGAGTGTGGTCGCAGATTCTACAGAGTTAGAGTATATAATAGCTTCTGAGGCATCTAAAGAAGAAGTTTGGATGTGAATATTTTCCCAGGAGCTAGATGTGGTACCTATAAGTAAAGATCCCATCACACTCTATTGTGATAATACTGTAGTGGTGTCTCTTCCAAAATATCCAAGGTCACATCAGTGGAAGAAGAACATACTTCAAAAGTATAATCTCTTGAGGGATTTTTCTTAGAGAGGTGAAGTTACAATGAGTAGTATTTCCAGGGAAGAAAACATAGAAGAACCCTCATCTAAATCCTTGGCTCAGTAGAAACATGATCATCATGGAAGGTCTAGGGGACTGAAAGTCGTAGGCAGTTGGCTCTAGTCCAAGTGGGAGTTTGTTAGATTTTTTGTCCTAGAACCAAATCTTTGTACTTTTTTTAAAAATGGTTGGGTTCAAAGCATCATTAATTATTTTAAGCAAATACCTTTCTCAAACAGGGTAGGGGGAGACCCATTACATAGACCAAATGACTATGACCAAGTGGTCTAAATACAAGACCCAAAAGCCCATTTTTTTCCCAAAAGGCCCTTTGGTGAATAGTATTGTTACAGTACCTGGGATGCTACAGAACCACCACCACTGCAGTTCCTTCTACAGTTCCTCCATTTCTACAGTGTTGCCGCTACTACAGGGCTTCTACAACAACCCGGAAATTTATCCCTACTCATATTCGATCCTCGGTCTTTTTGATGACAAGCAGGAGCTTGTGCCACTTGGGTATAGGATCATTGGCACCAACTATTTATACTTTTATTACATGGATATTTAATGTATTTAAATATTAAATATCTTATTACATATTGTTCATTGTTCTGTATTATTATGATTTAATATTGTCCTAGGGTATTTTTTTACATTGATAAGGGCATGGCAGTTCCCCACTATGATGAGAACCTTGAAATTCTATTACAATATTCCTAATTATAGTTTTGCAGTTGGTTGATATAATATGATGGTATATATAGTATAAATACCGTCAGTTGAGAATACTCCTAAGAATATGAGACTTCCTCTCATGAATTTCTCACTTGGTAATCTTCAAGATGGGAGATAATGAGAATAGACCTGCCAGTAGGAATTATGCATGTTTTGGGGTCATTGGATACTCCTATCAACAAGCATGAATAATGGTACTTAGGCTTTAATATTATCATTAATATGTGTCACGAATCATGCACATTTATTTTCTGAAGAATACCATCACGTCATATGTTGGCAGGAAGTAGGGTACATTAGGTGCATCATGACTAGCATGTGATTAATTGATAAGTCGGGGAGGGATTTTTCCCATCCATTTATGGAATTTGATATCTCAGACCTCTGATTGAAATAGAACCGTCACAAAAAATTCCATTGCCATGGTGTAATGACTAGTTTATTTTAGGTATTCAATGAATGATGTGTCAAGAACAAAGGTTGATGACACTATCATGAAACCTTCTTGATGAGATATTAAGACAAATGGATTATATTACCTTGAGTGCATTCGTATATGGATGTTGTTGTTCTGAATTTAAGTTATTTTTCTTGGGTGCCTTGACCCTTTTCTATACAATACTCTTAGACTTTAGGCAAGCTCACTCAATTCTAATGAGAAATAATCCTAGAGGGTCACAAACTAAGTGTTTTTGGTGGTATCGGTTAAATTCTATTTGAATTTAATTAATGAAATAAATATTATTCTCAATATCGTAGAATAATTTTATTCATTCTAAATGATCAGATAAATTAAATAAATATTTATTCACCATATTGTGAGTAAAATATATTTATTTATTTTATTGAACAATTAATAAATATTTATTTATGAGTTTGTAAATAAAATATTTATTTAAGAGAATAAATTATTTATTTATTTATTTGGGTGTTCAATAAATGCAAGTGGAGTTCAAGTGGACCAAGGCCGGTCCATTAGTAAAATAATTATTTGCAAGTTGGTAAATAATTATTTAACTAGTTGGAACAAGTTAAAATAATAATAATGCTGTTATTATTTTTTGACATGTAATTTTATTTATAATTCCATTTTGTGCAAGTTGGCGCACCGTAAATAATGATAGAGTTTTATTATTAGGATAATGGGTTTTCTCTAAGGTGATAAATGAATTTAATTTTTGTTATGCAATTAAATATTGTAACTGAATCCCTGTGTCAATAAATAGACAAGTACATCTATTGTGACAAGTACCAAACTACATGCTTGGTGAATTGAGAATTGTTGAGCCAAAAAATTTCTCTCTTGAATCCTTTTCCCTCCCCTCTTAAGAAAGAAATATATTATTCAATACCGAATAATAATCAATCAAAAATGACTGACACAAGACACTAGCTTCACCACGCTAGCACTCGGAGAATGAGTGGTGTTGATCAGAGGCCATTAGAGTATGTGTGGATCACCGTTAGAGGAATTCTGTTTTGGATCCTTGCAAGTGCCACGAGACAATCTACAAGGGTCATTCTGAACAATCAACATCATTAATGATGAAATTTCCAAATATCTAGATATTTTTTTATTTATGAAATTAATTAAATTAATTATAAACATGATGTTCAAGATCCTTTCCCTCTTGAATCTGGTGCCTTTATTCTTTTGTCTAAATATTTTATTTTAATATATGGATACTTACTTTCATCTTCATATAGATCCCGGATTGGTCATAGATTATGGAAAAGGTAAAGTTGGCCCCCACCCAACATTGCACTTATTTTGTGTTCAGATCCATAATTTTTCATGGTCTAATGATATTTCTATTAGTTCAATTGTTGTGAGAGAAAGAATATATAGAATCTATCTTTATCATTATATAAACCTTTAATGGTTTTCCTGGTAAGTGTTTCCCCTTATCTTCCATTGATATATGGATTGTTGAATCTGATTTTCTTAATATTGGGTTCATGGTTTAGTGTCTTATCTTTCTATCTAAGATCCATCTTTCTCTTTGTCTTATAGATCCCATTCAATTTTTTGTAATTTAAAGTGTTTTAGGTAGTTGGTTCCATGAAAGCTCTTTTTCTTATGAACCATTCATGAATTATTATTTTAAATAAGTTTTCATAATTTTTTAATGGAATAATTTATGATTCTTGAAATGTGATAGTTTGTGATTATATTGTAAAATGGATTTTCCATTTGGTATTGATTATTGAAAATGGATTACGATGCATGTTTTATTATGAATTTGGGTAGTTTGATTATTCATGTGTGATATGCCCTGAAATGATTTAAACAGTGAAAATGGAATCCTCTGAGTGTGGGATGTTTGTGAAATTAAAAGCCTCCACATGTGGGCTATGGAACATAAGAACTTGGTGTACTTTCTAGGGGTATATTGGGTAAAATCATTATAGGATTGTTCATGGCTACCGAGCATGGATTTAAACTAAAACTATAACTAAAATATTTTATGATATGTGGTTCACTTGTTAGGGTATTCTCCTACACCCAGTCCCATTGTTCTAGGTAATTGTGTGAACATTATCACCTATTAATTGATGTGTAAGTATTATAGAAAACCTATACCTAGTATTCCCAAGGATTCAAGTTACATGTTTCTTCTTTTTGAAATGGTTATTTCTTTATTCTTTTAAAAACTGGTTTTCATTTGTAATGTTGTATAAACTACTATAAAAGAGTGAATTTCCATGTTTTATTTTAAAATGTGAAAAAAATTATTTCATTCCTTTGTTTTTTTAAATGATCATAATTTGTTTATTTAATATATATTACTTATGAAACACTTTTTGGGATCCTATTGAGCTTGTTTTTCTCACTCCCTACACATAACATTTGGTGTGTGTGGATATTATTTAATCTAATGTAGGGAAAGTCATGGAGCATCATGGATGTTTTTGGTATCTGTGTTAATTGGGTGTCGGATTTTGGTAGTGATATAGTGGGATGTTTTCCCTCATACCACATTGATATGGGTTGTTTTTTGTCTCGACTACATTATTTTACCTGTTTAGGAATAAAACTTGTATTTCCTTGTACTATTTGTCTTCTACTGTCTGAATTTGTATTAGAATGATGAATTTATTTTATATAATCCATCTATTGATCATTTTTTTATTGTAGGAAAAATCATTCCCAAAGGTAGTTCTTGATTACAAGAACTTTTCATTAGCCTATGGGGATTGGGAATGCCTTTCAGGCCTTTCAACAAGCTGAATTGGGTATATGGTTCATGGATGACCTAGGTCAAGTCAAGAAAAATTGGTATCAAATTTAGGTTTTGTGTTCATTTTATTATTGTCTTAGGATGTCTCAGTAGACATGATATAGAATCTTTAGGACTTACGGGGTAGGTTAAAAGTGATTTTTTGTCCATCTTTCATCAGAATAAGACTTAAGTTACCATAGAATATTGGGAAACATTTTTTTCAGGTTTATTTTTTATATAATATTAGTTATTTTATTATGTTATCCTGATTCAATGTTAGATTTATCACTTGTCTAATAGTGTCAATTTTTAATTTTATGTGGTAAAATTTCCCCTATAAGGCTCCAGATAGTTCCCAAGGAGGGTTTGGTGGATGATTTTCTATAGGGAAACCCTCCAGTCTATTAGAAAATTATTAAAACTACAGTAAAAGTGGTATGTGCTATGGACCAATGTGTTGTACCTACCCCATCTCAGGATATGAAAGTGAAACACGGTGATGGAGGAGATAAATATTTATCCAAAGAGTTTCTCTTCAAATAAGCACCATCCTTCCAAGGAATGAATGATCCCTAGGAATAAAAGGATTGGTTGGGGAAGATCGAATGGATTTTTGAATTTATGGAAACTCTAGATCCTATTAAACTAAAATGTGATACCTTCATTCTTAAAGGCCCTGAAAGGATATGTTGGTACACAGTGGTCTAGGAAAAACACCTTGAAGATTTAGTGTGTAAATACATCAAGACTATCAATTTTCATTAGTCCTTCCCTGAATCATTGAATCTGGATAAATCCATAGATTTTATTACCTTACAATAAGGTGATCAGATTGTGACATAGTATGCCTACTATTCTACTAAGTTAGTCCATTTTTTCCTTAAGTGGTCTGAAATGATAAGTTAAAGGCCTAGTAGTTCAAAATGGTCTTACGACTATGTATTCGTAATTATGTATTCATGTTAAAGAATACATTATATGATAAAGTGGTTGATAGATACCTGATGAAATAAATTGACCAGTTAGGAGAGTCAGGGTTGGTTAGAATTCTTGTTCCACCTAGTAGTAGTTTTAATGGATCCCATTGGAAGAAGAGTAATTGGAACAAGGATCATAAAGGTGGTAGTAGTGGATCCCAATAGTGTATTTATACCCCAACTTTAGTGGCAGCTAGTATTAGACCTTTAACTTGCTAATATTGTGGAAATATTGGGCACACAAGGCTCTCTTTTCCAATTCCTCCTAAAATTTATAACTCTTGTGGACACAGCGATCACATATAGAAGTTCTTTCAGTATTTCTGTACTTCATGTTTTGGACCAGGATTTCAAACACATAAATAATCTATGGTGTAGGCCGATGCTTGATATATGGTAGGGTTCCAGCCTCGGAACTTTAGAGTAAAGAAGTTATATTAAATGGAAGAGTTTCTAGTGGAAGTAGATACAATTATTTTGGTAGTGAGTGGTACTATCTTTATTGCTTCATCTTTAGTGGCCAAATTATTTGATATCAATTCCTATAAACCTTTTATATCAACCCATTTTCTGAATCTTTTGAAACTTCCAATAGAACTCATGTTTTTTCATGGTGTTAATGAAACCCATAAGAAATAAGGAAGATGGTATCTTATGTCCCTAATGTTCTTTATCTATATCTTAATCTAAACTAGTTTTGGATTTTATGGTTCTCAACTTGGATATCTTTAATGTAATTATTGGGGTGGATTTTTTGGTGGACCATGTAGCTAAAATTGATTGTTATCATCGATAGGTCTCCTTTTCTACCTCTAATGAGATCTGTTAGGTGTTTTAGGGATAATAGGATCAAATATCTAGTCGGTAGGGACCTCCTTTACTGGATATTAGGGTATTAATATCTTCATTCATAGTTTAACATGAAGATAAACTCTCAGGTGGTGAGTTTCCACTCATGGTAATATAATTTTATAAGGTGTTATCAATTTTTTTAGTCTTCCTCCAGATAGTTATGTGGAATTATTGATTGATTTAGACCCAGAAAATTAGCAGATATATTTTTCTTCCTATCATTGGAACTGGCTAAATTAAAGGATCTAAATATTAAGTTTGATGAATTTAAATATAAATGCTTTATTCACCTGAGTGTGTCACCTTAGCTAGCCCAAGTTCTTTTTTATAAGAAATATGATGGAACTCCCCATTTATGTGTTGATTAATAGAATACCAACTAGGTAGTAATTAAAAAACTATCCCTTTCTCTACATTGATGATTTTTTTGATCAATTAAAGGGAACAAATTTGTTCTTGAAAATTAACCTTTGGTCTGGATATCATCATCTCAGAGTTAAGTAGTCAAATATTTCAAAGATCATGATTAGGAGTAGTTGGTGCCACTTTGAATATCTTATAATACTTTAGGTATCATAAGAATAATTACCCCACCCATGATTTAGAACTCGCAATAGTTATGCATTCCCTCAAAGGTTGGAAGCATTACCTCTTCTAGGAAAGTTTCACTATTTATTCTTACCATAAGAGTTTAAGTTACATACTATCTCATAAAGACATAAACCATACGTAGACTATATGGGTAGATTATCTATAGTCATTTGACTTCAAAATTTCCTATACCATGGGAAAGGGGAGAGTGGTTTCCAATTCTATGAGATGAAATTTTCATTCTCAATGTGTGATGGAGTTGAAAGAAGAATTGAATATCATGGGACTCTTTTCTCAAATGCACCAAGATATGGAGGTGGAATATACTAGTATGGTTCTTACTTGATCTCGATTGACTTTGACACTTCTCGAGTTTATTTTTCAAAATAAATAATACTATAATGATTTTAGGAGTTTTATAAACACTCTATATGTTAAGGAAACCATTATTGAGTGGTCTCTTACACTAAATAAATTATTTGTTTTAGAAATCACAATTTCATTCCTTCATCTATAAAAAAGGTTTTGGGGAAAGTTTTTCATTATTATTAGTGGGTTTTTAATCATGGTACAATGAAGTTTTACTATGATATAAAGAAACTATTTTGGTGGCCATGTTTTAAACATGACATATATGATTTTCTATCTTTTTTTTATACCTATTGATAGATTAAGGTTGAACACCAAAATCCTTCTAGTTTACTTCAAAATTTCTTAGTGATCATCTAAAAATGGTATGGGGTGTTTATGGATTTCATCATCAAATTACCATGCTCTCCCGGATGGAATAATTTCATATGGGTAGTGATTGATTGAAAAACCAAGTTGGATCATTTAATTCTAGTTTGAGACACCACCAAGGTTGAGGATTTTGGAAAATTGTACGTTCATGACATTTTGAGGTTGTGCAGGGTGTCTCCTACTATTATTTTGGATAGGGACCCTAGTTTAACTCTTGTTTTTGTAAATTAATATAGGAGGTAATGGGTTCCCAAGTTAAATTGAGCATGTATCACTATCATTGGATGGATGGTCGGTCAGAGCAATAAATTCAAATCTTAGAGGATATGCTTTGTGATTACACCATGATCTTTGGAGGATCTTGTGATAGATATTTGGGATTAGTTAAGATTTATTATAGAAATAGTTTCTAGTAATCTATCAAAATGAATCTATTTGAATATTTTTATGGTATACCATGTAAAACAACTCTTTTTTGGTTTGAGGTGAATTATATTTATCTTCTACGGCCAAGAATTAATTAGGAAATGTTGGTGAAGATTTATATTATTTTTCAATGACTGGGGATGGATCAAATTTGGCATGAATCGTATGCAAGTTATTGATATTATCCTCTATAATTTTCAGCAGATGACTGGGTGTTCTTGAATGTTTTTCCTTGGTTGGGTCAACATTGGCTTGGGAAGAATGGGAAGTTAACAGTGAGATACATGGGACCTTTTATGATCATTGGTCATATTGGAATGGTGGGTTATTGGTTATATTTACAATATTATTTTAATTATATCCATGTTGGTTTCCATGCATCACGGTTTAAGAAATGTCATCTTGGTCCATGTTATGTTCTAAACCTGGAGGATCTTGCTTTGGAACCGGATATGTTATTAGTTTAATGAATTGTTTAGATTTTTGGTTCTCAGGAAAAGATTTTACATGGAAAATCTATTATATTAGATTGAGTGTTGTGGAAACATGTAATAGATTTTAATGAGGCGTGGTGATGATAATTAATGATGAGGGAGTAATGTTCTCATATGTTCTTTGATCAATATTCTTTAGCATGACTTTGTAGGAGAAGAAAGTGATATGGTGGGGAGATTTTTCACACACTTATGTCACTTTTAAGAATGTATATTCATTTTTTTACCATCTTTAATTTTTGAAATTTCTCATATTACATAAGATGATTTTTGAGAGATTTTGTATTTTTATGGATATGTTCATGGTTTATGCATAGTTATGATAAACTATGAATCATTACCAAGAAAATATGTGACTTTTAGTGTTTTGGGGTAGTTTTTTTTTAATTTTTGGTGCATTTTTAGTCAGGTCGTGTAAAAAACTATGTTGATTCTCCAGTTTACAGAACTATGCACATATTTTTTCCATAGTTTACCAAACTATGTGTCCAAACCATAAAATGAAAATTAATTAATATGAAAATTCATTTTAAAACCTGAAACTCCACTCATTGACCTCATTCTTCATACTATATGTTAGTCTCAACCTTTGGGATTCCTCTTGGAGATTTTGTAGATTCCAGTCATTATGAATATTTTTTTTGATGGATCTCGAGATGTTAAATCTTGGACATAAAATATAAAGATCCACTCTTCATCGTTCTTCATCATTCCTCTAGATCACTTCTATTTTTGTTGATGTAACCTTAGATTTGGGATGTTATGAGAAGATCTAAGGGTTGTTTCATATTCTAATTATAAATCTATATTATCATTTTTTTAGTAGAGGAAGAAAACATTGGATCCATCTTGATCATTATGTGGATCTTTGAGTATTTTTACAAAAAGTGTTTCCCATTATCTTTCATTGATCTAAAGATTATTGAATCTAAGTTTCTTGATATGGGTTTCATGATTTAGGGTCTTGAATCTATACCTAAGAACCCTATTTATCTAGGGATTATGGTTATCATTCAATTTTTGGAAATTCCATGTGTTTGATGATGCTGATTTCAGGAAAATCCTTTGTTTTATGAACCATAATTTCTTACTCAATTTAAATTGGTTGTCTAAACTGTTTAATGATATTATTTATGATTATTGAAATGTGATACTTTGGTATTATTTTCTAAAATAAATTTCCCCTTTCATATTGATGATAAAAAATGGATTTCAAAGCATGTTTTATTTTGAATTTGGGTAGTTGGATAATTGATGTGTGATATTCCCTAAAATGATTTGAACTATAAAAATGGAAGGCTCCAAAGGTGGGTTGTTTTGAAATTAAAATCTATAAATTTTAGGTTATGGAACATGGAAACCTAGGGTACTTGGGATGGGGAGATATTTGAGAAAATCATTCTAGGATGGTTTATTCCCACCCATCATGGAAAGGATCCTCATAGAGGAGGTGGGTATCCATGTTATAGGAGTGTGGGAGTTTAAAAGTTACATAGTGGGATGTTGTCTATCATATCACATGGTGATGGGTTTTTTTCATCTTAGCTAATTTGGATTACTTTTTTGGATGGACACCTATATGGCCTTGTACCCTTTATCTTACATTTTATGTCTTTGTGTTTTATTTTTTACTTAATTTTATATATTTCATCTGTTAATATTTTGGTTTATTCTATGAAAAAAACATTCAAAAAGGTATTTATTTATGCCTATGTCATTGTTTGTAGCCCATGGGGACTGGGAACACCCTTCGGTCCTTACCACGATCTGACTCGGTTTTTCAGTTTAGTTTTTACCCATGATGGATTGTGACAATAAATGTCACAAGTTATTTCACACCAGATCAAGTGAGAACTATCTATTGTTCTTTATGATAGATAATGCATGGTTTTAGATAGACTTTAATGCCAGTGTAATATTAACCAAGTAGAATAGTAAATCACGGCTAATGATATATACCATTTTTATAATAAACATACCTTATGGAAATCCAACTATCAAGTATTACAATATCACCTATATCATCAGGATTATATGATGCACTATTCTTTAGTGAAGAGATGTGTAATCATTAGTAACAATAACCCATGTTTTACATTACAACATAGTATAAATTGAAGGATTCATGTTGTATCACCCTTTATAATATCACATAATATATTTGGAGACATTATCACAACTTATCATATCATAAACTATATTACTAGAAATATTTGAAGATCTATATCATTTTTATGGAATATAATACAATACAAAAAAACATATAAGATTTCATTATTTTAAAATCATTATTTCAAGAATCATGAAGCATGGAGATACTCTAATGCCACATATGGATTTATAAGGATTGAATGACACTCATTCCACGCAACAAAAGAAATTAGAAACCTCAAATTCCCAAGTTCACCATGTATAAAATCTGAAACCATGAAATTGAAAAGTGAATAATATTATAGTGTACCTTATAAAAAGGAATGTCACTATAACTATCTTAAATAACACATTTTATGAAGATCACTAAGAGGTATCCTACGAACTCTCTCCTCTGTGATGTATCCACGGTCTCACATGAATCACTCAGTGTTTGGATGAGATTCTTTTTCACCTATCATACACTATTATCCCGTGTGGAAAAGGATGAAGAAGAATGATAGATTTTTATTGGGGGTAAATGATAGAAAGAAGTTAGAAAAGGTTCACACACCTATCTCAAATACCCATTCCTGATTATATATGCCTCAGGACATTCCAAATCCATCTAAGGAATTTACTTGAACATTAAAAAATGTTTGAGTAAATCCTTTGATGATGACCAGTTAATGACCTATGGCTAAAAACACTACAATAAATTTCATCTTATGAAATATTTTATTTAATGATAAACAATATAGAAGATTCCCAAATGATAACACTGATCATTTAACTACCCAAGGAAGAATAGGATGCATGGTGGATTGATATGGTATTATTTTATTACATTTTTTATGTCCTTTTTATGAATTAAATGATATTTAAATTCATAAAATGTGCCTAAAATGAATAATTTTTAAATGTTGATCACATTGATATTAAAATAGTTATTCTTTGAAAAATTTATAAAAATCAATGTTTTTTGGTTGTTTAATTGCCAAATATTCCGGGTGTTAAAATCTCAACTATTTTTTAAAAAAAATCCTCAATTATTTCATGTCATTTTTTATTGTATATTTTTTTTATGAGGTTTTTTTCATTTTTTTAATTTATTGAAATTTATTTTTTAATTTCTTGAAATTTATTTCTTAATTTCATGAAATTTATTATTTAATTCCATATTTTTTTTAAAAAAAATTGAACGATTTATAATTCTCATTGAAAATTTGATTATTTTGGATGTTTTAATTTCCACCAAGAATTGTTTTTATTTTCACACAATACTGAAATATGTGTGTCTTATGAACTACTTTTGTGCGGAATAAAATTTGAAAAATGGGCCTTCCTTTCATGGACTTACTTATGTGGACCTTATTTCATGAAATATTTAATCTTATATGGAATAATTCTTTCAAGTTCCTGTATCCCAAGTGTCTGTATGATAGAGGATGAATTCATCTATGTCACTAATATACCACACAAACAAAATTCCATTATTCCATTAGACCATGCATCCATTTTTATGAGAACCCATATTGCATGAATAATATTTTAAGAGAATACTACTATCATTCCCCTCTCTTATATTACCCTTCCTTGAGTGGGAATTTCTCAATGCAACACACATGGTTGATTGTTATAAATTTAAGTGACCATACATAGATGTCATAAACCATAGAATAGGATGAAGGATAAGCTTTGGGATAATGATAAAGAAGTTCCACACCCTATTAAGACCATATTTAAATGTCAAAACCAAATATGATGAAGGAATAATGGTCCAATATGGATTAAAGTAAAACCATAAAATTATTAAGTGAGTTTGGACTCAATCAAAACCATCGTAGATTGAAAGAAAGAGATCATGAATAATCAAAGCTTTTGAACACTCTCATTTGAAGAATTGAACTCATACATCAATTTTTGGGTCATTCAAGATTTAATTGAGGACAATAATCAATGGAGAGAATTCACATACTGAAGAAGCTTTCTCCCCAAGATGGTGATACCTCATACAACTATTGATTGAAGGAGTCCACTAATCTCAAAATATTTAAATAAATTTGATTTGAGCTCACTAGATATGAGTTAGATTCAATAGAGGTTTTCTATTGATCTCTAATAATGGATTAAAGAAGACGAGTATTTGATTGAATATGGTAATTCTTATAATTACCTAAGGGAAGGTCAATCTGAGTTGAAGATGATTTTTTTGTTCATCAGTGATCATTGATTTATATTTTCAGTTTTTATTGAAGAAGATGAGGACCTCGAATGCTTCTCAATATTATGGTGGAATTATCGAAAGTGGGTCCACTATAGGTTCTCGATCAAATTCTAATGAGAAATTTCATCTAGATGTGGAAATATTAAAACATGATTTCACTTAACAAATCCAAGTTAAAGAAGAGTCATGATATTTTTAATTTTACCAAGATTTCGGGATCAATTAAAGGAAGAAACTCATGCGTTGAGACAAATAATATAGAATGCATCAAATCCAATTGAACATGAACATCAATGGAGAGTGAAATTAAAAAAATTTGAATAATGGAAAAATCCCCCTGATTAATGATTTACAACTCAATTTAGAAGATACTTTTTCGAGAAAACAAATAAGAATCAGAGATCAAGACTCACTGATAATGAAAACAAGCTATGTAGGAAGAATTGACCATCCCATATTCCCAATATGGGAGTCCAGTGTATGATATGTTGGAAAAGGAGACTCTGTGAAGACTGATTTAAGGAATTTTTACTTGATCTCAAAGTATAAAAAAATAGTCGAAAACTGAAATTGAAGAGATAAAGTGTAGAAGATAAATCCCTAGAAACCCCATCAAGATATGTATTCCCACACACCAATATTCAATCTACTATTTAAAATAAGTGTTAATAAAAATGGAATCTAGGTTTCACCATATAAAACCCAAAAAATTGATTAGTGGGTGAGGGCCCAAAGCAAGATCAAGTCCCATGTAATGAATTAAATATACAAATGCCTAAAATTATGGGGTGACCTAAATCTAAAATAATGAATAAAACATGAAAAGAGGGATTCAATCAAGGATATTTATTAGACTATTATTGTAAGATTATAGAAAATACTATTAAAAAATATAGAGAGTAAACTAGGATAAGAGGTCACTTGCTACCAAAGACATCAAAACATGTGGGTGTCACATTTTGTTTTCAAAGAATTAATGCACTCACTGGGGTTTCCACCTAGAGTTGGGGAATATTACTGAAAATCCTGACACATGGATGTTATTTTCTGATTATTTAGGATGTTGCTACTTTTTTGTTTTGTTTTTTTAATAAGGTTTTTCTCCTCTGTGTTCCCCATTGAAGAATGATGGGATCTAATTCTTTCATTTTACATCATTCTCTATAAGTATATTTTTTTTTCTTATTTTAAAAAAATATTGATAATTTTTTCATCTCCCTCTATGTGATGTGACCTCCAACTTCAACTCATGGAAGGATAATTCACAAGTCTAGTACCAGGATATGAAACTTGATGATTCCTAAAGGACTGGGTATCATGTTGATCATCATCCTTCTTATTCACCCTTAGTAGGACGTGACAATGTTTTGGGATGTTGTATAGTGCACTCTTATATCGTATCATTTTTCTATTCATTCTACCTTAACTGTTTTTTATTTATTATCTTAGTTTTCTTAGTAAAATTATTGGGTGATTTTTTTGGATTGTTGATCCCATTAAGATAACTAGGGCCAAGAAGAAATTCTTGACTAAAGTGGCACGATTTGGTGATTCTTTCACTCATGGGATAGCTCTCATGAACCAGAAGTTGTATTGGACATGTGTGTTCATTTTTTTGGATATATTTGTCTTAAATAGAGATATATCACATAAATTGAGTGAGTATGATTGTTTTTTATCAATTACTTTAGTATATCAATAATAGGTAGTTGAAGAATGGATTGAACTGGATTTGGGCCTTATTTATCACTAACATTCTCCCCTCTTCCTTACTGTTGCTCCCCTTTTTCTTCCCTTTATCATTCCAAAAAAATTTACCTATGTTTCCATCACTACTTTTATATATTTTATTTTTCTATATTCAAATATAAAAAAAAGCAAAAAAAATATTTTGGTAAGATCACTAGGATAAGAGACACTTCATCCTTGAGAGTGACCCATGGGTAATAAATTCTTATATATTTAGGGATATTATAAATATATCTCTGAATAACCCTTGTAATGGTTCCACCCTAGATTTTAGATATTTTTTTAGAGATGCAACACTTTTTCAAAAGATTTTTTACGTTTTTAAAATAATTATACTAATGAAGACATTGGGGGAATTATATTTTTTTGTATATGTGTCATGGTTATAAATATATGAGGTGTGGTAACTCACACATTCCATGGAATATGTGTAGGTTGAATAAATCATAAAGTAACTCGAGATCCTACAAAGAAGG
This sequence comes from Viscum album, assembly GCA_963277665.1. Taxonomy (NCBI): domain Eukaryota; kingdom Viridiplantae; phylum Streptophyta; class Magnoliopsida; order Santalales; family Viscaceae; genus Viscum; species Viscum album. The sequence goes on from OY728141.1 coordinate 1,868,241,335, forward strand.
ATAAAAAGGATGTAGAGAGGTTTTTTCATCTTTCTCATGTTTTAAACTCGACTTAGGAGGACCATAAGAATAAGGCTGCACTCTAACAAACTATTGATAAAAAAACTAAATTTACCTATTTTTAGGCTTGAAATTCCCAAATATCTAAAACTGGAATTTAAAGATTCACATTATAAGATTTTTTTAAGGGATTACAAGGTAGATACATATTTAAATTGAACAATATAGATTAATTTTTTAAGATCAATTTGTTTCTACATTTTAATAAAATGGTTTTTTATGTTCTAATTTGTATAATAATTTTTTAGAGAATAAAAATATTATCCCAATGGAAGAAACCCTCGATTATCATTAATATGGAACAAAAATTGAATTAGTTTACTTTTAGAAGTTTTCAAGTGAGTCTAACTACCTTAATCTAACCTAGGTTACTCTCAAGGTCACTATATTTTATTAAAGAATAGAAAGTATTCTTTTAAAGAGATGATTACTTTTTGAAACAAGAAATTTTTCGTTTTCATTATGATTTTATTATGTCTGACCTTGAGTGTGTTTTTTCCTATGTATATATCGAACAGTTTTCTCATATTTGGGGCTACTTGTTGATTCCTCAGAGAAACTAAACCTTTACATGACTTAGAAATTTTTAAACTCACGTTTTCTATTGAAAAATGCTAGTTTGGGAGTTGTGGAAAAAAACTTTTGGAGTTCTGCACTGGTGTGAAAGAGGATAGTGATATAGTTTTCATAGTAAAATATGAAATTATATTTTATACTATACTATAAGACAAATAAAATCCAATATTTTATTTCCTAAAACCTGTGTACTTCATTCCTTAAGGAAAATAAAAAAGGGACTACCCCTGTATCCCATTACCCTCTCCACAATTCCATAAAAACTATGATTCAGTGGAGGGGATCTCAGAAGAAGCTAGTCAATAGGTCTTCAAAAGTAATAAATAATTATAATTCATAAGAAGATAATCAGATGGTTTTTATAAAATAATTCACATCCCCATTATAATTAGGGTTGATCCAAGGAGTATCCAGTTCTACAGAGTCTAAATTCAGTACCCCTTGGGAAGTTGTCCCAAGATTATCTTTTTCTTACCTGGTTTCAATTTAATTTTATTTGTTTTAGTTTTATATGTCTACTTATTGGAAATTACCACATAGTATATTCACATGGGGCATGACTAATTTAATATACCCAGCTAATAGATGAGGATAGACTATGGCATCTCACATGCAACAATATTTTTCAGTAGTCTTCGTGGCCAATAGGATCTACATGGTGGAGCTATCTTGATCAAAACTCCCAAACATAAACCTTGGTTTTTGATTCAATGAGTATAACCTATACATTACTAATTTTACTCTATTTAAAAATTTTAGGGACTTAAATTGAGAAACCAATGACTTTACTCCAAGACAATAAGGGAGCATTCATTTGGTTGTAATAAAATATACAAGCACTATATTCCGGGGAGTGGTGTTTAAATTTTTGTATTCATTATAATTCCCATTATGTTATTAATTACTATTTTTTATTATGCATAGTTTAATTCCAAATCATTTTTTATGAATGTTTTTTATTGCATGGTGTAATATTTGTAAACATTTTTTTTCCACTACAAACTTTTACACAAAAAAAATATCACCTTATTGCTTGCTCAATTGTGTAATCTTTTAAAAAATTATTTTTTAACTCAAAGTGTAGAGGAATGAATCTTTTATAAACACATTCAGATTATACATTAAAATATATAAGTGGTGATAATAATAATTCTTATACATACTACAAATATCCTGATTACTTTTCATGTGTGTAAAGGTGATTTTTAAATTTTCTTATGAACTCTTCAAAAATACTATTTTTCACTAATGAAATAGAAAATATACTTTAAACCAAATATTCTATGTGTTCTCCATGATGGGATTCAACATTAGGAAAAAAATTTGGTTTTAATTAAAAGGGGTAAGGGGTATTATAAGGTGCTTAAAATGGATTCAATTTTATACACATCAAAAACCCCAAAAAATCAAATATTTTCTCCTTTTTAAGAAACATTTTAGGATCTTATATATGATTATAAATAAATTATTCATGTTTATTTATTAATGTTTAATCTTTTAGTGTGTTTTTAGGTCAGGAAAGTCAAAATTCAATGTGTCCAACCTTAGGGAAAATTTCATGATTATTTTTAGGGATTTCACTGATTCTAGAATTACTTAATTTGAATGATTACTGAGTGAATTTTATCTACTAATTTTATGGAAATTATATATATAAACTATGTGATTGAGTGTGATATGATATATCATTGTGTAATTTGGATTATAAATTGTGGTAAATTGATATCTGAACTTGACCCTAATAAATTGACTATTGAGAAACAGAATTCCTCAAATAAGAAACTCAAAATATAGTCATACACATCCTTAGAAACAAGAGTAAATGGGAAATTAGGATCCCATGTTGAATCCTATATATATTAGATACCGGATGTGTTTTTAAATAAAAAACTATTTGTAAATTCAATAAGTGTTGTGCACATACATAGATGGGAAAAAATAAAATAAAAGTGAATAAGGGTCAAAAATAAATTCATTAAGGTAGGGGATATTGAACACAAATAAATAAGGGGAAATTGACTTCAAATAAAATCATTTGAGTTGAATCAATGAAGTGTAAAATGGATATTTGGTTTATATAACCTAATAGAGAGTGATAATTGAAATTAATTCCTATTAAGGTTTTAAATCAACTTGAATATAATCAGTATTCACTCCTGAAACTAGGACTTGAATTTGGATTGAAGTTTGGCAGTGAGTGATAATCACGTATATGGAATTAAATTTTTTAGTAATTGATGAATCCTAGATTTTTTTTTAATTTTGGTATGTGAACTTGAACTTGCGTAGGATGACCAACATTTTATAGGTGTCTTTATGAATAAAAAAAATTCATGGAATTTCTTCAGAGTGAAATTGATTAACTGTGGGGAAATTTTATGTGACATTATTTTATTACATTTTTCATATCCTTTTTAGGAATTATGAGTTTTAAATATATAAATTATTCTTATAATGGAGAATTATTAAATGTTTACCACTTTGATGATGAAACTTCTATTCTTTTAAAATCTTCTAAAAATAAGTGTTTTGGTAGTTTAATTTCCAAATGTTCTGATATTTAAATTATTAACTATTTTAATAATAATTTTTTTAAAAAAAATTTGTTATTTTTTATTGAACATTGGTTTTTCAAGTGATTTTGTTGATTTTCTCAATTTCTTGAAATCTATTCCTAAATTCCATATTTTAATTTTTAACTTTTTTGTGGGATAATTTTTTATTCTCATTGAAAATTTGATTATTTTGAAAGTTTTAATTTGATCATGAATTATTTTATTTTCACTAAGTACTAAAATCTGCCTATCTTAGGACCTAATTATATTAAGAATGAAATTTGAAAAATAATCCTTGCTTCTTGGGACTTTCATTCATGTCCCTTATTATGTGGAATAGTTGTTTTGTGTACCTATGTTCCATGTGACTATATGAGATAGTCTAAATTCTTCTATTTCCCTAATATATCACCAGAAAAAAATTCCATTCTTCCATAAGATCACACATTCTAGTTCCCTGGGCACCCATATTCTATGAAACATCTTTTATGAGAATCCTATTATTGTTCCCCTCCATTTTGTGACCCTTCCTTGCATGGGAATGATTCAATAAACCACACATGTTCGACCATAATAAGTTCAAGAAATAACACATGGATTAAATTTATCATGGAAGAGGATGGAGGTTAATAACTATGAGAATGGTAGAATAGGTCCATTCTGAACCAAGATCATATTTGAATGTCAAAACTGAAGTCGATGAATAACTGATGAACCAATGCAGATTAAAAAAATTAGAAAGATATTAAGTTAGTTCGAACTCAATCGAATCCATATGAGCCCATCTGAAAGAGATTATGAAAAATCAATGTTGATGAACACTCAAATTTGAGGAACTAAACTCATTTTGGAAATTTATGGGTGATTGACAAATGATCCAGGGATGAGAATCAATAGAGAGTGTTTACATACTGAAAAAGATTACATTCCATGATGATGAGACTTACCATGCCGATTGATTGAATGAGTTTACCAAGCTTGGAATATTTATAAAAAATCAACTCAACATCATTGTGTATGTTCTAGATTCAAGAGAGGTTATTGACTGAAATATACTAATGGAAAAAGAATATGATGACTTAACTGAAGATTCCAAGTTCAAGCACCTCCTAAGTGAATATTGATCCATGATAAATATGATTTTTTTATTCATTAGTTGTCATTGATTTCTATTTGTATAATTTATTGAAGATGATTAGGACATTGAATTCTTCTCAATGTTACAGCTAAAAAATTTTAGGTGATTATAATATAGTTTTTTAATCAAATTTCAATGTGAAATTTCATATTGAACTAGAAACATTCAAACATTAGTGAACTTTTCAAATCCAAGTTGTTGAAGAACCCTTCTCTAATGAATGTTATCGATATTATAGGATTAATTGAAGGCAATAACTCACATGTTGAGCTTAATGATATATAATTAATAAAAGATAATTGAACATGAACATAAATAGAGATTGAAATTAATTCCCAATGAAGAATGAAAAAATCCCATTTATTAAATATTTCAAATTCAATTTAAAAGATACATATCCAATAACTTGATAAAGAATCCTTGATTAATCCTTGATGATACTAAAACCAACATATTTAGGATGATATATGAATCACATATTCCCATGTTGGGAGTCTGATTAAGGATCAATTGGAAAAGGAGAGTCAAATAAGAATTAGTCAATGAATTTCAACCTATGCTTGAAGAAAAACAAATCTCATTGAATAATGAAATATAAGAACCAAAGTGTGGTAGAGAAATCATATAAAATCACATTAGGTTAAGTATTTTAATGTCCCAAAAATTATTAGTAATGTTTTTTTAAATAAATGTGTGTTATATTATTTTATATAGTATTTCATACATACAACACATAGAGAAACCAACAACACTTTATTTCATTAATGAATATTGTTACATTAGTTGGAAACTAAACCCATGAAAAATTAAAATATTAAAAGGGGACAAAAAATATAAAATGGAGAAACTAAAATGGGAAAATTTTGATTGCCCCAAACTACTAGAATTATTTCCCCCATGAACAACACAATAGAAAATAAACATAATATTAGTAAACCAATAATAATATTAGGAAAGAAAAATATACAACCCTGGTAATAATTGTAGTGAATTTTCAATGAATAAATGAAGTTGTATTTATAGGAGGTAACATTAATGTTGGGATAGTAATGTGACCGCTAGAATAGTAATGTGACTGTTATAACAGTAACATGAGTATTGGGAATAGTAATATGGTTGTTTGGGAATAGTGACCTGACCATTGGAGTAGTAAGTTTACCACAAAATACTAAAATTTAATGTAAATAATATTTATCATGATTAATTTTAAAAAATATAAATATTAAAATTCCATAAAAATAAATATTAATATTAAAAACTCAAATAAATTATAACCACTTTTTTAAAAAAAATTATTTTACTGTATTTCATAAAAATCATAACTTTTATATTAAAAATTAAAATTCCCTATGTTAGGAAATTATTTTCATAAAATTAATGACATTTTTATAATCATCATGTTTAAATTTTCCAAGAGTTTTTTTAATTTTCTGAAATGCATCAATCTTTACGCGAATATTAAAAATATTTTTTTTCAAATACCACTTGTTTTATGACATAATGATGATGAAATATTGACTTAATAAATACTAAATTGATTATTTTTTCCCAACAAAAATTTAATAAGGTAAATGGTTCATTTAAAATTAATAAACTTAATTTCCAAAAATGAAAAGTATTTTTCAAAGTTTAAATTCAAAAGTGTTCTCTTAAAATGTCAATTTTTCATATTTTCCACTTTCCTTTTTAATAAACTTGGGATTTAGGTTTATAACGGGTTTTAAATCCTAAATAAATAATATTTTATTCATATATGATTTATAATTTCAAAATAATCACTACTAGAAGGTTTACCTTGTATATAGTTTTTTATTCAATATTTTATCCTATAAATACACTAGTCCTCAAGTATAAATAACCCCTCTCCCTCCCCTTAAAAAACCACTCCTACCTCACATAAAAATACAAAAAACTATGCAATTAATATCTCTTAAGAATCTTATAATAATTAAGGACATTATTTATTAAACCATCTTTTAGAATCAGGGAACTTTAACGTCATGAAAGATATGCAACTCTGAGAAAAGGGTAATTATTTATCAACTCTTCTCTCATTTTCCTCTTTTAGTCCACATTTTTCCCAATTCATTTCAAAACCAAATATTATAAGATTAATTAATAAGTATGTTAAAATTATATTAATTATATTAACTTGCTACAAAATTTATATTTCTGAAGTATTTTTATTTCATATTTCTCTTTCCTATTATTTGGACAATGTCCCATTAACGGTCAGTCAACCACCAATGAGGATATTTACAACTCCTTTATTATCACTAACCTAATGGATGGTTATAATAAATTACTTATAATATATAAATTTATAAATTTATTTATTTTAATCTTTTTTAATTAATTCTACTTATGTATAAATTACCTTGATAAAAAACAGTGAAATTTAAACAAAATGTGATATTTTTAAGGAAAATATGATATAAAAATGTTTTATATTTAACAATAGGAACTAATAAGTAGAATGAAATGATTATAATGGATAAATAGTGACATAAATTAACACAATTCACTTCGGGTTCTATTTTTTAATATACCTATGTTTATTATTTGGGAGGCAAAAATACGATGAAATAAAGAAAGATTTAAGGAAAGGGGATTCTTGAACCCAACTCATTATTTTTGGGTTATCCATATTTCACATCATTTTCCATATTAATATTCTTATAATATCCCTAAAATTCATATTCACCATCCTTTCCCATTTTCTTTTTGTAACTTCACGGTTTCGGGTACTACCCAAAGGTGCCCCATACTCGGTGGTTCACATGGACTTAAGCACATTTTCCTAAATTATAGAGGTTTTTGATTAGTAGTGAAGGCCTAGGGTGTGATAGTGGGGAAACTATATCCTCATTTACAGAGTATACACATCAGAATAATAAATAATAAATAGTAATGGAAGCAAAAATACTACACAATAAGTAAACAACATAAGACTAAATGTAAATAAAAAACTAGAGAACATATATAAATGATTCATGTCACATGTATCTAGGAAAATATCCAAACAAGTCACAATGTTGAAATACATTACTAATCCAGAGTACAAAAGAAAAAAATAAACTCCAACAGTATCATAAGCCTCATCTTGATCCCATGCTCTCAATATCCACAATAATAAAGTACCTGGTGATGAAGGGTGCTTTCCATTCTCTATACCTACAACCATATAATCTGTTTGGATCCAAAAGCATGACCCAAACAGGGTGTGAGATGAATCCCAATATAAAACCACCACAAGATTTATGCCTAACTATTAATGAGTATATATAGCAGATAATAATGGAAATATAGTAAAGAACTAGGAGTACACAAAGGTAGACAAGTTTACAGATTCCATTTACATTCATTAGTATTTAATTTTCATCATTTAATAAAGTAAGTATCACAAACAGGTATCTTAGTATACTACCTAATAAAACCAAATCCAAGTTTGTGCTTTGGCTTGGCAGATGTGTCGCAAACATTCAATATTCACATTAACCCTCTAGGTAGCTCACACAGTCCAACCCCTATGGCCAAGTCAAACAATAAAAAGGAAAAGACACTCTGAGGTGGCACTTACCATCAATTACCCCTATAGTCTTTCCATAATAAAAATAGACTATTTGGGTAATCACTCAATGAAAATTCCCCTTGTGGTCTCATAACATAAACTATAGACAATCTGATGGATCACTCACCCCATGTGGTCTCATAGGGTGAAATATAACAGACACTCTCAGGAAGAACTCAATATCAATTTCCCTAGTGGTCTAACTACACAAGGTTCTCACAACCATATGCAATTCAATCATGCATAAACGATATCAAGAATCCCAAAGTAATCTCAACTACCAAATGGATAAAAAATTTCAATGCATAACACAATCATTAAAAAAGCAACAAAAGACAATAAGTTCCTTCCTATTAAGAAAGGTATGGAAACAAGGTATGCCTCATAGGAAACCTGGACCAAATGGACCTAAACATTTAAACAAGGAAACTCTCCCATGGGGTGTTCCTTAAACATGAAATCTCACAAAATATTACATCAACAACCCTAAATTTAGTAATCAATCTAAGGTAAATAAATTAGGGTTCAAATTTCCTTAACCCAAAATACCCAAAAAATGGGTAACTGACACATTGGAATATAAAAGTCAAAGAAAAACAATGAAAGGATACAAACCACCTACCTCGACATTTTACGATGATCACTATTGAATGTCAGCCCTTGAATCAGCCTAGAACATCGTAGATCTACAAAAAATAAAAAACACTCAACCTTGACTAACACGGATGAGAGGAGAAATCAAGAGGTGAGATTCAATAATAAGGAAGAAATCACTTGTGGGATTCCAACACACCCATCGTGGATCAACTCAAAGAACAAATGGCGGATCGGTGGCTCAGAGAATAATCATCTCTCTTAGACGCTTTTGGATGAACTAAGGCTAGAAGAATATGTTTCTAGGGATTAGACGCAACCTTAGTTCATTAAATGAAATAAAATAAAAAGTACACAATGTATACTATTAATGAACACATCGTGTATTCGCATCAACCGGCATCGACAATAGCGGTCTTCCATGTCACCCCGCACGGACATGTCTTGGCCATTACACGGCCATCACACGGCTACCTATGGCAACCCGGTACATGACGTGTACTCTCAAGTATACAGCGTGTACTCCTAAAATTTCCAAAAACTCAACTTTTCCTAAAAAAAACACCATAAAACAAGATAAATACCTAAAAGAAGATCCAGGTTCTTACAAACATCCCCCTTAAGAAAATTTGTCCCTGAATTTCCCTAAGAAGGTGGAGAAGAAGAATCCTTAAACAGCTCTATCCACTGTGATCGCACATCGGTCTCCCTCTCCCATGTCTCATCCTGCACTCGGTCGTGCTGCCACAACACATGTATGAGAGGAACATATTGTCCAAAGAGAACCTTTGTGCTTCGATCAATAATCTGAATAGGATTCTCCTCGAATGATGCATCCACCTCCAACTCAACCTCATCGGGCTGAAAAACTTGAGATGGGTCTGAGAAGTAATGTCGTAGTTGAGAAACATGGATGAAATCATGCATAGACCTATACCTCTGAGGTAACATCAACTGATAGGAAACTAACCCGACTCTCTCCAAAACCTTAAACGGACTGTTGTACCTCATTGAAAGTTTTTCCTGACACATAATCCTCTTGTTCCCAAACCTCGGTGTGACATGAAAGAAAACCTAATCTCCAAACTCAAACTCTAGAGGTCGTCTCCGTTGATCAGTATAAGACTTCTTCCAAGACTGTGAAGTAGCCATTCTCTTCTGAATCAACTCCACCTACTCAATGGTCTCCTGGACAAGACGAGGTCCTAACATAGCTGCCTCTCCTACCTCTAGCGAACATAGGGTTGATCAGCACGGCCTACCGTATAAATTCTCATAAGTTTTCATCTGAATTGTGGCCTGAAAACTATTATTGTAGGAAAACTCTACTAGAGGAATGTATCTCTCCCAAGAACATCCAAAATCTAGGTTGCATTCTTGAATCATGTCCTCTGGCACCTAAATCGTGCGCTTGGACTGTCCATCTGTCTGGGGATGGTAATTTTTACTCAGAAGTACCAGTCTACCCAAAGCCCTCTATAGTCCCTACCAGACATGAGAAGTAAAATGGGAATCTTTATCTGAAATTATAGAGTGTGGAACCCCATGAAAATGTACAATCTCTCATATGTACAACCTTCTAATCTAATCAATTATGAATTTCTCCTTGATCGATAAGAAGTGTACAACCTTTTTGAGTCTATCAATGACAACCCAAACTGTATCATTTCCTTGAGGCAACCTCGGTATCCCTGTCAGGAAATCCGTCACGAAATCATTCCACTTCCACTCAGAAATGGGTAACTATTGTAAAATTACTACCAGTCGTTGATGCTCCACTTTCACCTACTGACTGCTGGAACATCTCATAACAAAACCATCTACATACCTCTTCATACCTGACCACAAATGCTGATGGTGTAAATCTCCATACATCTTGGTGACACCAGGATGAACTGGCCATGATAAGGAATGGAAATCACACATCATCTCCTTGTGTATGTCTTCTGACACCCATACTTGTCCATGAAAGCACAAGATCTCATCCTCACCTGTGTTCCACCCAAGAGTAGGGTCCTCTCTGGACACAATCTCTTGCAGGACTAGTTCTTTAGAGTCTGACAACTGCCTCATTTGCAATCGATCAAGAAGTATAGAGGTAACAGGTACAGAAGAAAGAAATGGCTACCCCTGTCTGTTGTACAGGTCCAAATGCATCTTAGAGAATAGGGTCATAAGTGTCCACTCACTACTAGCCTCCTGAATTTCCTATATCTTAGTCATCCTTCTCAATGCATCAGCCACTGTGTTGCCTTTCCCAAGATTATAGGCATGATCAATGTCAAAAGACTGAAGTTACTCATCCCACCTTCGCTATCTCAAATTTAGATCACGATGGGTAAAGATATACTTGAGACTTGTGTGGTCAGTGAACACCAAAAAATTCTCACCCAAAATGCAATGTATCCAACATCGTAAAGCATGTACAACTACATCTAACTTGATATCGTGTGTCAGGTAGTTCCTCTCATGTGGCCTCAACTGTCGAGACCCATACACAACGACTCTTTCCCCTTGCATAATAATTTCTCCCAACCCAATACCTGATGCGTCACAGTAAATGGTATAACTCTTGACCAGATCTGTAAAAATTAGTTTCGATGTTTAATTCAACCTATCTTTTAGCTCATAAATGGTGGACTAACAAGAATCTGTCCATGAGTACTTTGCACCCTTCTTAGTCAGGCCAGTCAGTGGAGCTCTTAAGCATGAAAAGTCTTGTATAAAATGTTTGTAGTAACCAGCCAGCCCCAAAAAACTTTGTACCTCAAATAAATTTTTTGGCTGCTCCCAGGAAACTACTGCCCTCACTTTCTATGGGTCTATTGATACTCTTGTATCTGAGATAAAATGACCCAAGAATTGAATCTGGTTCATCCAAAAGTGGCATTTGGAGAGCTTAGAATACAACTGATGCTCCCTCAGTGTACTCAAAATGATCTCATGATGGGTGGAATGGTTGTGTCGAGTGTGAGAGTACACCAAGATATTATCCATTAAGACTACCACAAAAGAATCAAAGTATGGATAGAACACTTGGTTTATCAGTGACATAAAAACTATTGGTGCATTCGTGAGACCGAACGTCAAAACCACATACTCGTATAGACCATACCTACTCTAAAAGGATTTAAGGGGTATATCTGATGGTCTAACATGCAACTGATGATAATTGGATCTTAAGTTAGTCTTTGAGAACACCCAAGATCTTCAAAACTAATCAAAGAGGTCATCAATCCTGGGCAAGTGATATCGGTTCTTAATTGTCAATTGGTTCATCTTCTGTTAATCCATGAAAGTCTGAGGGTACCATCTACCTTCTTTGAAAACTGGACAGGAAAACCCCAAGGATAAGTACTGGGTCGGATGAAACTCTTTGCCTGCAACTCCTCTAAATGCTTCTTGAGCTCATGTAACTATGGTATAGCCATCCAATTAGGAGAAATGGACACTGGTGCTGCCCTTGGCACAAGCTCAATAGAAAATTCTACCTCTCGCTTTGGAGGAAACCCAGAAAAGCCATCTGGAAAACATCCCTGAAATGCTCGACCACTGGAGGAAATTACTTCTGGGATGTCCCCAGGTCATCAAGATACAGACTAGAAATCTGGGTTGTAACACCTCTGAATCCATGATGCTCGAGTCTAGCACTACTCAGTTAGACATCTCATTCACCCTTATGTAGAAACAAACTACCCTCTAGTGATGTGAAACTCACCCTATGGTGATAGCAATCGATAACTGCATGGAAGGGAACTAACCAGTCCATTCTGAGAATGAAATCATAGCTCATCATTTCTAATTCAAAAAGGTCCCATAATAAGTGAAACCCACCAACCTCAAGAGAGAAATCCTTGAACTAACATACACTAGTCATTATAATCCCCAAAAAAATTTCCCACATCATGATATCAGCAGTAGTGAATATACAGAGCCCAGTTCTCTCCACAACAGGCATAATTATAAAGCTATGGGAAGCCCCTACATTGAAAAGAGCAGAATCTAAAACTGAGGCAACAAAAATCATACCTCTAAACATAGAGGATCTAGGATCCTACTTCTACTGGATCTACTCTAGTGCAAAAGCCTAACCTACACCATAGCCCTATAAAGTTTTCTGTGATCCCTAAGCTGATCCACCCTATGACTGTTGAAAACCTTATCTCTAACCACTACGAACACAACCAACACCTCGGCCTGAATGACCTGAAGAACTCCAAACCCCAGTTTTATGTGGAACTAGTGGTGATGCTCCGGTACGAGGAGTTGAAATAGATCCTCCCTCACTAGCTGCTAGAAGGAGGGAGTTGCAGAAATTTTGATGATACCTCATCTTGATACAAGATAGGAACTCAAATGGGTATCTTGGAAACAAAGTTTTCTTATGTACTCCCCTCCCACACTGGTATCACACCACCTGAATACCTAAATGAAAATCCCTCCTACTCAGATCACCATGCGTAGACTCTCGGCAGTGCTTCCTGCTATTAGTCAGAAGAGTACCAAATCTGGATGTTGAACCGCCCTGGCCCACAGCTCCAGAATCCATCAGTTTGTGCTTGGTGATCAGCTCCTAGTTGACTATAGAAGATATGGAAGTCAACCTAAAGATGTTCACCTAAGCTCGGATGTCATGCTTGAGACCATCCTCAAACTTCCTCACCAGAAATAACTCATCACCCCCAAAATGGGTGTGAAGCGCTACAGCTCTATGAAGCGAGAAGAATACTCCATGACTGAGAGAGTACTCTGCTCCAAACTCATGAACTCATGATCTTGGTTGGATCTCAAGGTATCTGGGTAGAATTAGTCATATAAAGTCTATTGTAACTCATCCCAAGCCATAACTCACTGGTGTCCCACCTGTGATATCACATCCCATCATCTCTTGGAATAATCCGGAAGCATGCACGTAGTGAGATTCACCGTCCACTATGGAGGCATCTCAAGATGCTTGAAGATAGACAACATGGATTCCAACCATGACTCTATAGACTAAGTTCCTCCATCCCCAAATAAAGTGGGAGTATGTTGCTGCTGAAACCCACATCAACTCTTCCATAGATGGGGCAATATGCGGTTCTCCCTGTAAAGTCGGCATCATCCTCATGAATCCTTCTTGTAACTGTGCATCATCACCTATGTCCAGTATAACTGATGGTGCCAAGATGGCCATGGTGTGAGGATCTTATGGTAGTCCATGATCTACCACTTCTAGAGTTTGATCATTTCCCTATATATGGCGTACAACTAGAGGATTCCTTGGTGGCATGACTCTACAAGGTCAAGCGCACACCTCCATTAAAGATTAATAGGAACAAAAACTTGGAAGTGTGAGAAAGGAACATGAGAAGAAAAAAATCATGTTTTAAAAAATAAGGATACATGAAATGTATAAACCCTACACAGTGTGTCCCCTTAGGCTTTTACATGGGCGTGTACTTCTTCCAAAACTGGTCATGTAACTCTCCATACACAGGGCATGTTCTCATTGAAACACGACACGTACTTGATTCTTCTCTCCTACCCAAGTCCTTCTACATTGCTAAACCACACAGTTCTCTCCGGGGTAACACTATACGGTGGGTTCACCCTACACACGGTGTGTACCACTTAAGTTTTAACCACCCGTGTCGTTAGTCACATGGTCAACTATACACGGCATGTAAGGAAGGGATATGGCATGTAAAACCTAAGTTTTCATCCACCCATGTTGTTGGTCACACGGTTGGATACTCAGACCACTAGAACATAGCATGTACTCCTAGTACACGGCGTGTTTAAGAATGTATTTTCCAACCCATGTCTCTGCCCCACACGTTTGGTCACATGGTCTAGGACTACACAATGTGTACATACAGTACACATAATATACTTAATAAAAAAAATTTCTTCCCGAATAGAAGGATTCATGGAATGTATTCATCATTACACACTGTGTATTCTGGGGTTTTCAGACAGTAAACCTTGAAAACTACTTTGGAACCCCGTAAAACACTGAAACAAGCAATAAAGTGCCAAATTCGGATCAGTGGGGGACCATACTCCCTGCGAATTAAATCTTGGAATTATATTCATGTATATCGCAAAGTATAATAGTGAAATCAATCATATGATCCACCAAATTCCAATCCAAGAGGGCCCATAACACCTTAAGAACCAATGTTTGGTGTCCATCCAAATTAAACCTTATATACTCCAGTACCCTATAAAAATAGTTGTATTGTATCACATCATCTATCACAATAGCATGCATATCTAGAACAACATCTATCACAACAGTATGCAATCAGTAATGCACCCTAAATGGCATGACAAGAATGCATGACATGTGATCTCTATCAAGTGCATATATGATGCATGATATGGTATACCCTCATCTCATTGGGTTTCAATAGAAACAGAACCTCGATTATATAAATCATAACATCACAAAACATGTGTATCCCCCAATGGTGAAATAAAATCAACCGTAATAATTGAAAAATAAGAACAATTTCACTATTCAATGTATATTGGATTTTCCCTGTACAGGGGTTAGCTACTTCTTGGCACAGCTTATTACCAACTAACTATTCCTTCCTATCTCTGTCTATAGGCTCCAAACAGTAAGAAATAGATGAAAAAAGAACCTCCCTCTAATAACAATTTGTAACATCCTAGTTTTGTGTGCCGCCTAAAGGTGCATGTTCCCCGGTGGGTCACATAGCCTCAAGTGCATTTCCCCAAATGCCAGAGGCTGCCAACTAGCAGCAAGGGCATAATGGAGGAAATATGCCCTCATTGGCAGGGTATGCATAACAGAATAAAAAATAATAAATTCTAATAGATGTAATAATACCATACCACAAGTAAACAGTGGAATATTGAAATTAAATATAAAACTATATCACATATATAAATGAAGCATGTCACGTATATTTAGGAAAACAGCCAAATGAGTCACAATACTGGAAATATAGTACTAAACCAAAGTACAAAATAAAACAAATAAAATCTAGCAGTATCACAAGCCTTAGCTTGGTCCCATTCTCTCCATCTCTATAGTAATCAAGTACCTGATGATGAAGGGAACTTTTCCTTATCTATACCTGCAACCATATTATCTATTTGGGTCCAAAAGCATGACCCAAACAGGGTGTGAGATGAATCCTAGTAGGAAACCAACATAAGATCTGTGCCTAACTATCAATGAGTATATATATCAGGTAATAATGGAAGTGAAGTAATAAACTAGGAGTACACAGAGGTAAAAAAGTCTACAGTTTCCATTTACATTCATTAGTATTTAATGTTCATCATTTAATGAAGTAAGTATCACAAACAGGTATATCAGAAGACTACCTAATAGGACCGAATCCAAGTTTGTGCTTTGGCTTGGTAGACACATTACAAACATTCAATATTTACATTAACCCTCTGGGTAGCTCACACAGTTCAACCCCTCTGTCCAAGTCATACAATAAAAAGGCAAAGACACTCTGAGGAAGAACTCTCCATAAATTCCCCATATGGTCTTTCCATAATAACTATAGACTCATTGGGGAAGCACTCAACATCAATTCCATTTGTGGCCTTGTAATGTAAACTATATACACTCTAAGGGAGCACTCACCATCAATCCCCCTTGTGTCTTCATAATGTGAAATATAACAGACACTCTAAGGAAGCACTCAATGTCAATTCCCCCTGTGGTCTAACTACACTAGGTTCTCACAGCCCCGTGCAATTAAATCATGCATAAACAATATCAAGGAGCCCAAATTAATCTCAACTAACACATGGAAAAAAATTCAATGCATAAAAAAAATCATTCAACTAGCTGTAAAAGACAATCAGTTCCATCCTATCAAGTAAGGCAAGGAAACAAGGTCTGCCTCATAGGCAACCTAGACCAGACAGACCTAAAAATTCAAACAAGGAAACGAACCAATGGGTTATTCGTTAAACATGAAATTTCACATAACATCACATCAAAAAACCAAAATTTAGAAATAAAATATAAGGTAGATAAATTAGGGTTCAAATTCCTTAACTCGAAATACTTGAAACATGGGTAATCGACACTTTGGAATATGAAACTCAAAGACAAACAACTAAAAAACATACCACCTACCTCAACATTGTATGATGATCACTCTTGAACTTCGGCCCTTGAATAGGCCTAGAATGTCGTAGATTTAAAAAAATGTCGAAAACACTCAACCTTGAATAACTCGGATGAGATAAGAATTCAGGAGGTGAGATTCAAGAAGAAGGAATGACTCACCTGTAGGATTCCAACGCACCTGTCGGGGATCGATTCAGGGAATTAACAGAAGATCAGTGGCTCAGAGAATAATCATCATTCTCGAATGCTCCTGGACAAATCAAGGCCATAAGAAGATGTTTCTGGGGATTAGAAGTGACCTTGGTCCATTTAATGAAATAAAATAAAAAGTACATGGCATGTACTATTAATGAACACTTCGTGTATTCACCTCAACCGGCCCCGAAATTAGCGGTCTGCCACATCACTTCACACGACTATGTCTTGGCCATTACACGGCCAGCACACGACTACCCATGACAACCTAGTACATGGCATGTACTCTCAAGTACACAACGTGTACTCCTAAAATTTCCAAAAACTCCACTTTTCCTCAAAAACACCAAAAAACAAGATAAATACTGAAAGAAGATCCAGGCTCTTACATTTTCTGTATGTACATGATATTTTCCTATCGAAATGATTTCTATGATAATTTTGATATTCTTTAAAAAGACATTATTTTTTCAAAACCTTGCATTGACTCCTATTTAGTTCTTCTTATCCACTAAATAATAATGATTCCTTATTGAAAAACATGATTTCCTTTATCAAATTTCGATCCCCATAGGTTAATTAGTGAATTATAATATATGAAATCTTTATGAAACTCATTCATTTCCTTGGATTTATTTCATTAATATGATTATTTTGCATTCTATATGAAAGGAATGATTATGAACATTTTATGATGTGACAGGTGGACTCAAAATAATATATCCCTCCATGTATTGGGAAATTTGACATATATCATGAGATTGTTTGTAATTTTCTTGAACATGATTCTAGTTTTGTTCACAATTATTATGTTAGGATTTATGCACATATGTTATGTGTTGACATGATGATAGATTTCTTCAAAATTATATGTGGTATTTGACCACTATGTTATGATGTTTCAATATTATGAATATTCCATGTTACATAACTTTATTAAATGTTTCTATTATAATTATTATGATGATACTATGATTCTTATATGATGATGTTGATTATTCTCACCCATGTACCATTGATTCATGTCCCTTATTCCTTAACTTACCAATCTTTTAGCTCACACCATTCTTTGATGTATATCCTCGCATGATTATATATATTAAGGAGATTTTAACACCCTGCCCCTACCTCATTGGCTTGAGGAGGCAGTGAGGGTTACTTGTCCATAATCAATGTTCCCAAGGTACCAAAGGCTGGAAATAAATGCTGATGGATTCAAGGAACAGTGGGGAATGATTTTCCCTTAAGAAGATAACCCAAATCAACCAACCAACAACTAAAGATGCATGCACTTTAAAACCCAACCATGTTATACTAACAATTCCATCACAAACCCCAAAACTATTCAACCCGGCATGTCCACAAAACATCAGTGTACAAAGTCGAAACTAAACAAAAAAACACCATGATCCATGACTCCACCACATCTCCACACCAAGCTCCAAACTCCACCAAAACAACATAGCGCACCACTAAAAGAGGGTGATGCTTTACCTTTTCTCATGTCACGGTACACAACATCTACAAAGACAGAAAAGTGCCAAAGCAGGGGGTGAGTACAACTACTCAGTAGAATTTCCCCAACTAACATTCCTACACTCTCCACTAGGATAAAACTATTAGCACATTTATATAAAACATTTTATATAAATAAAAACCAAGATATCAATTTTTTATAAGATAAACATGCCATAAGCTAAACATGCCACATAAGGAAGCCAAATCAACCATGTCATGCAAGGAATCCAATTCAACCATGCCACAATCCAATTACCATTTTCACATTTCACTCATAAGCCCCAACTACAAACATCACCAACAAAGCACACAACAAACCATGGTGGTACTTCACATCCAACCCATGCATTACCAATCCACTCAAGTGGTACTTCCCATACACTTCCTATTGATGGTGGCCCTTCTGTCCACTATCCATACCCTTTTTATAGTGATAAATCTCACCCACTTTCACACAACATGTCAATGTCATATAGAAACATAACACGCTGAGGCCACAACAATATGCCATTACCCATTTCCATCACATGTCAATACACTTCAATAAATCACCCATTTATTGAAATCACTTATTTATCATTTTCCATGCCAAAACCCCGATTCAATAAAACAACCTCTTTATTGAAAACCATTTTAATAAACAATTTCCTTAACCCAATCCAAGCAACATATTTTAAAATCTACATTTTAAAATTAAACAACAAGAACATTCAACTATAAAACCCTTTTTTCCCAAAAGAATTCACAAAACATTCCCAAAGGGATTTCCAACCAATTTCGCACCTCAAAACCACAATTAATTTCAATAAAAACAAATTAATTGTAACCAAGATTCAGGTTCTAACAAAATGGAGTCTAGAGAGAAGCCACCTACCTCTTAGGGTTTGACGAAATCGACCCTTCTCCCAAATGCACTCCAAACTGGGTGAATGCCTCCTTGAAACCACCTCAAAAACCCTTCCCTAACATCAAAAAGCTCAACCATTATCACACAAAGGAAACACAACCCTAGATCTTCATTCAACCCTTGTCAATCTAGGAAACTAATAGAGGGAGAGGGTTAACCGTAACCAAAACCCCAAAGAACCAAAAGAGGGACTTACCTGAGTAGAACCACCTTCAATCCACTAAGAAACCCCTTTGAATCGCTTCCAAAACGAGTGGGAGAGCACCTTAAACCTCTGAGAACCCAAAATCCCAAGTGACGATCGAGTGGGAGAATATTGGGAGTGAAATAGTTCAAGCTAAAAGGAGCCCGAATTTAAAAACCCTTCCGTTAATTGATCGCACGGTTAGTCTGCACGGTTTGCAAAACCGTGCGCTAATCACTCACACACCACTGTCTTGAGAGGAGGGGTCCACATGGTTGCCTCGCATGGTTTGGAAAACCATGCATAGGCCATGTGAAGCCTATTTCCTCCCCCTGAACATGTTCCTAGAGAACCCACACGGTTTCCCCTAACCGTGCTCAAACCATGCTCCCTAAGAAAATCCACCAAACTTATTCAAAACCATTCCAAACTCTACCAACCTATTCTCAACTCATCCCATGCTCTTTAAACACATAAAACAAGGCTACATACCTCAAACCAATGGTGCTATAGAGATTATGATATATTTTATAAGGATAAGGAATAAGGATTTAAATAATTTTTAAGTTTTATTTTGTACATGTGATGTATGATCCCAATTTTCCCAATATACTAAATATTTGGATCATGGATTGTATCACTATTATGTTTTTTATCTTATGAAATATTGTAATAGTCATTTAAGAAAAATTGGGGTTGATATAGTTGGTATCATATAATGATTTAGTTAATTTTAGAATTAAAATTTGAAAGCATTGTTGAAAACCATAAGGATAAGCCTATGTATAGGTAAACATACTATGTTTTGGTAAAGTATAAGAGTGTGTGGTTTCTGAGAAATTAAATCCCTATCTAGATACTACAATTAGATTTGGATCTGGATGTTTTTCCTAGGTGTAATAACTCCAAAAAGGTTGGGTTGGGCATTGACTCAATCATCTGATGATACACAATAAAGAGGCCTTGTTGCACACCTAGTTTGACACTCTTAAGGGATGTGATTATGTTAATCACATACTATATACAAAACATTGTTAAGGATAAATAAATAATGTAATTATTCCTCATAAATTTAGAAAATGATTAAAGTACATGATCCTTGAAGAAACATTTGATAAAAAGGGTAAACCAAGGAATCCCATAAGATATGAATCTAGAATTAATTTGAGTATAAAAAAAATATTTATTCATGCATTGTTGACTTATATTTTGTTCAAATATTTTTTATTTTATAAAATATTTGGATCCAGGAGAAACCATATCAACAACTCATGTGAGGGAAAATGCAATGATTCTCTGAATGACATTCATAATTCCATGGGAAGAGGATTTCAAAACATCATAGTTATGCATACCCAACAGTTTCAATCTATGAATTATAACTAAAATCCTGTGGAATTTCTGCCTACATCCATGAAGTAAAAAATGTGATATCAAGTATTTTATATGGAAATGACCACTGATATTCAGTGGGTCTTTCTATCCACTTGTCATGTATGAGTTAGTTAACTCAATGGAAAAGAACTTTGTTTTCTCAGTTATTCTAAGTAAAAGATATTCACCTTCACTCTTTATTGTTCAAATGGATATGTTGATAAATGTTTTTCATTGAAAAAGAATATCAATATGAAGGATTAAATGGAAGAAATGGAGTGGGAAAAAATTAATAATTTATTCCTTTACAAGTATTACGCTCAAAATATTTAAAAAAATATGGATATAGAAATCCTAGAGCTTAATAAAAATGAGGGTGAATATGTCACGAATTATGAGAAAAAGATCACATGGTTTTCAAGATATGCCGCATGTTTTTTTATCAATAATTATTGAAAATATAAAAATTATTTTGTGGTTTAAAACCCTGCCTTGGAAATGTTATTGCAATATGATACATTCAATGTTATGAAGAAGAAGTTTGATGTGCTCTTAATGTAAAGATGGAGTTTGGATAATGGTCCCATGGTTATGGAGATAAGAAATAAAATATGTGATTTCATTATAGGGGATCAAATAAAAAAGTAGTAAAGAAGATCTAACCACCGAAATTTCAAAAATATGGGAAGAAGAATCACGGGAATCAACTCAAAGGGATAGGTAAATTCTTTAAGTGTGTGAGATAAGGCCACCAAGATCATAAATATTTAAGATACATGAAGAATATTTCCAACATGATAGAGGAAATAAAGGTACCACCCATGGTTAAATTCTTCAACTACAGGGATAAAGTGAACTATGCAAGCCTATGTACTAAACCATGGGTCTTTGAGGGTAATCATCATTAGAAACCACCAAAGCCAAAAGAGTGAGGGAAAACCTATGTCATCACCACAACTGAGGTGGAACATGCAAATGAATTCATATAGGGTACACTTCTTATTCACTTAAGAATAGAAAATGTTTTATTTTATTATTCTTCTATGAATTCCTTTATATCCTATAATTTTTCTAGAACAATTGATTTATAAGCCCAATACCTTGAATTAGAGATATCCATAAAAAACCTAGTGATGCAATCAATGAAACCCAAGTGTTGTACTCTTCTTTTATTAGTATATATAGGAAAATTCTTCCAGGTAATATCACAATACTTCCCTTAGTATAATTTGACACTATACTGGGCATGGATTATCTCTCGTTATATAGATCTCCCATCAACTATTAGGAAAAGGAAATAGGTTTCTGTAATTCAAACCATCCCATGCTTCTATAAAAATGTAAGGAATATGATAAATTTCCTTTATAAAATCTCTAAATGGTGTGGGTGTTGATACCCAATGAAGAAGCATACCTTTCCTAAATGTTTGAGTTGAAGGAAAGTATCAACCATGAAGAAATTACCATTGTAAGGGAATATACTAATGTAATTTATAAAGAGCTTCCCAAAATTCCTCTAGATCATGAGGTAGATTTCTCAATATAAATTATACTTGGATCCACTCCTATCACAAAATTCCCCTATAGTATATCCCTAATCAATCTAGATTATTTAAAGAAGAATTTATAAGAGAATTTGGGAAAAGGGTTCATACATCCTTGTTCATCTCCTTGATGTGCTTCAGTGCTCTTTATAAAGAAACATGATGGATCATTGTGGCTCTGTATATATTACCATGAGATCAAAAAGATAACCATAAATAACAAGTATCACCAGCCAAATATTGATGGATTATTCGATCAAATTCAAAGATCTCAACAATTCTCAAAGGTGGATCTTCATTCTGGATATCATCAGTTAAAGGTAAATAAGGAATACATTTAGAAGATAACTTTTCATACAAGTTATGGGCACTATGAGTTCATAGTGATGCCCTTCAGACTTACTGATGCCCATGTAATCATCATGGATTTGATTAATAATGTCTTTGGATACTACCTCGATAATGTTTTGGTTGTATTTATTAATTATATTCTCATTTACTCTAAGATCATAGTGGAACATAAAAAGTATCTAAGGATTGTGTTAAAAGAATTAATAAGGTAGAAGATGTATAATAAGTTCATCAAGTGTGACTTTTGGATACAAAAATTTACATTCTTGGGGAACATGATCAAAAGTGGGTGAATATTTTTAGACCCTTCCAAGACAAAGGCAATTTAATAATAACCCAAACCCTCAAGTGTCATAGAAATTCGTAGTTTTCATGGATTATCTGGGTACAACCAATGTTTTGTGAGAAATTTTCCATTATTTTCTAGAACTCTAACTAAGACAACATGGAAAAGAGTAAAATATTTCTAGATAGATGAATGTGAGTAAAACTTTAAGAAGCTTAAGAAGAGGATAATAATTGTGCTTGTACTCAAATTAACATCAAGTGGAGAAGTTTTTGTGGTATATAGTTAAGTATCAAAAAAATCTAGGGTTTTTTACTCATGAATAATGATAAAGTGCTAGAATATTCCTTTGGGCAGTTGAATATTCCTAAATAGAACTACCTAATTCATGATTTGTAGTTAGCATATGTGATATTCTCTTTGAATATTTTGAGGCATTAACTCTATTGTGAGAAGTTTGAAATATATATAGATCGCAAGAGTCTAAAGTATATATTCACACTAAAGGATCTCAACATGCATCAAAGAAGATGGTTCGAGCTGATCAAGGACTTTGATTGCATTATTTACTACCATCCCAGAAAGGTGAACAAGGTAGCTAATTCTCTTAGCAGAAAAGAACCTACTATTCTATCAATGATTAGATTAATAAAGATCATATCTTTATGGATATGTAATGGTGGATATGGAAATAAAAATAGTGGGGAACCCATACTGCCTTACCCAAATGATTTCTTAGACATTTATCCAAAATAAGATCAAGTAGGCACAAAGGGATGATTTAGAGATTCCAAAGATGGTGAAAATAGTAAAGGAAGGGAAGCTTCATGAATTTTACATCAATAAAGATAGTTTCATTAGATTTGGAAATAGACTTTTTATTCCTTCATAACCTGAGATAAATAAAGTGTATTGGATAAATCACATAGATCATCTTTATTTGTCCATTATAGAAGTACCAAGATATACCATGATCTTAGAGAGCACTTTTGGTGAGACAACATGAAGAGAGATATCACTGATTACACCTCATGGTTCTTGGTATATCACCAAGTTAGATTAAAGTGATAGAAACATAGGATAATAATGTAACCATTTATTATTCCCACATGTAAATGTGGAAAATATCCATGTTATTTTTCACTAATCTCCCAAAGACATCAAAAGGAAGCAATTTGATATGGGTTATGGTGGATCGACTCACCATGATTTCTCACTTCATCATTATTTGGGAAGATTTATTACTAGAAAAACCTTCTAAGATATACATTAAGGAAGTGGTGAGGCTGCATGTGGAACCACTTTTGATTATCTCTTATCATGATGTAAGGTTTACATATAACTGTTGGAGAAGTCTTAAAAACGCAATGATTACTGAATTGTATTTTAGTATGGAAAATAACCCCAAAGTCATGGAAAATATAAAATGTCAATTCAGACTCTTGAGATCATAATGAGAGAATACTCAATGGAATTTAAAGTAGGATGAGATCAATATCTCCCATTAGTTGAGTTCTTATATGACAAAAACATCCACTCAAGTATTCCAATAGATCCATTTGAAGATCTATTTGGGAAGCGATGTAAAAATCATAATTATTGGAATGAAGTTAGTTAATGAAAGCTACTTGGAACCAATCTGGTATAATAGGTGATAGAAAAGGATCAATCCATCCAACATCATATAAAATCTTATCAAATTCAGAAGAAGATATGTGATGAAGACTATCAAAGGGAACTAATGTTTGAATTCAGTGATAAAATTTTCCTTAAAATATCAACATGGAAGAGAGTCACATGGTTTGGAGAGAAATATAATATTATCCCTAGGTACATTGTCCCCTTTGAGATCCTTGATCACATAAGAGCGGTGGACTGTCAGCTAGAACTACCACCAAACTGGGCTCAAGTTTATGATGTGTTCATGCATCACTCTGGATGGAATATATACCTGATCCCACACATGTACTGAATATGGAGGTGGTAAAACTGGAGAATGATCTCTATTATAAGGATAATTTTTTGAATATATTAGAACATAGAAACAATGTTCTACATGAAAAAAAAACTCACCGTGTTTGTGGAAGAACCCTAAATATGAAGAGGTGACATGGGAACTGGGAGAAATGAAGAAGAAGAAGTATCCTCATCCATTCTCAATCGAGAATATGAGTTAAAATTTTGAGGATGAAATTTATAAAGGGGAGAAGAATGTAATGACCTATACTTTATTATTAATATTTTTTTAATTAATAAATGTGTGTTATATCATATTATATAGTATTACATACATACAATACATAGAGAAACCACCCTTTATTTCATTAATGGAGAATGTTACTTTAGTCAGAAACTAAACCCATGAAAATTAAAAACATCATAAGGGGAAAAAATATATAATTGAAAAACTATAATGAGAAAATTTTCATATCCCTAATCTATTAGAATCATTGTCCCCACAAACAACACTTTGGAAAATAAATGGGATATTATTAAACCAATAAATATATTATAAAAGGAAAATATAGAAACTTGGAAGGAATATTAGTGAATGTTGAATGAAATAATGAAGTGGTATTTATAGGAGGCAATATGACTGTTGAAATAGTAATATGAACATTGGAATAGTAATGTGACTGTTGGAATTGTAACCTGGCTGTTAGGAATAGTAACCTAACCATTGGGAATAATAACCGGACCTTTGGAATAGTAATTTAACCACAAAATAATAAAATGTAATTTAAGTTATATTTATCATTATTAATTTAATAAAATAAAAAAATTATAATTCCATAAAATGAATATTAAGATTAAAACTCAAAGAAATTATAAGCACCATTTTAATAAACTATATTTTAAAGTATTTCATAAAAAAAATTACATTAATATTAAAAATAAAAATTACCTGGGTTATGAAATTATTTTAATAAAATTAAATTCATTTTTAGAATCTATATTCCAAAATTTTCCAAGGTTTTTTTGGTAATATTTTAAAATAATTCAATTTTTACATGAATAGTAAAAACAATGTTTTTCAAATATCGCTAGTTTAATGACATAATGGTGATGAAATAATGACTTAATAATTCCTTTTTCACTTTCCTTATTAATAAACTAGTGAATTCGGTTCATAAAGGATTTTAAAGACCTAAAAAAATTATTTTATTTATATAAGATTCATAATGCCAAAATAATCATTATTACAAGGTTTACCTTAGATATAGTATTTTATTCAATATTTTATCCTAGAAATACCCCTCTCCGCGAGTATAAATAACCCCCTCTCTCCCCTTGAAAAAACACTCCAAATTCCCTTAACAAATCCAAAGATATTACAAAATGATCTCTCTTAATCCCCTTATAATCTTTAGGTACATTATGGAGTAGTTTAGTGTCGTACAAGAGAAGTAACACCGAGAAACGAGTAAGTTTTGATCAACTCTTCTCTCATTTTCCACTTCTCTTCAACTTTTTTTCCAATTCCTTTCAAAGAAAAATAATCTAAGATTAATTCAAAATTATTTTTACATATTATTAATGATTTTAACCTATTGTAAAAATTATATTTATGAAGTGTTTATATTTCATACTTTTGTTTCCTCTTCTTTGGAAAATGTCCCATTAACGGTTGGTTAACCACCAATGAGGATGTTTCCAAATCCTTTATTATCACCACCCATATGGATGATTATAATAAATTATTGATAATATATATATTCATAAATTTTTTTATTTTAATATTCTGTAAATATTTCTACTTATGTATAAATGACCTTGAACAAAAATAGTGAAATCAAAACAAAATAAGATATTTTTAAGGAAAATGTGATATCAAAATGTTTCATTTTAACAACATGAATTAATAAATGGAATAAAATTATTATAATTGATAAATGTTGTCATAAATTAATATAATTAACTTCTAATTCAATGTTTTAATAATCCTATGCTTATTATTCAGGAGTTGAAAAAATGACAAAATAAAACTAGATTTTAGGTATGGGGATTCTTAAACCCAACTCCGTCTTTTTGGGCTACCCCTCTTTCACATCATTTTTGGTATGAATATTCCTCTAATATCCCTAAAATTAATTTTCACTATCATTCACCTCTTCTTTCTGAGATATATGTGTTATTACCCTATTGAAATGATTTCCAAGATGAATTCAAAGATTCTTTAAAAAGGCGTTATTTTCCAGAAGCATCACATTGACTCCTCTTGAGTACTTCTTCTCCACTCAAGAATAATGATGTTTTTTACAAAAACAAATATTTCCCTTATTCATGTGGGAACCCCAAAGGTTATTCCATGATGTATAATATATTAAATCCCTTTGAAACGCATTTTATTCCATCAGATTATTTCATTACATTACATTCTATGCGGAAACCATGGTTATGAGCATTTCATGATGTGACTGGTGGGCCCGAAATTATATATTCATCCAATGTATTGGGTAATGTAATATATCACATGAGATTATATGTATTATGCATGAACATGATACTATATTTTTCACAATTATGATGTTAGGATTTATGCACATATGTTAAGTGTGGACATGATGCTAGTTTTGTTCACAACTATGTGTGGTATTTAGACACTATGTTATGATGTTTTATCATTATGAATTTTCCACATTCCATGACTTTATTAGATGCTTCTATCATGATTATTATGATGATATCGTTTTTATGATATGGTGATGTTGATTATGCTCACCCATGTACTATTGATTCATGTCCCTTATTCCTCCACTTATTAGGTTTTTAGCTCACCCTTTTCTTTGATGTATATCATCAAGGTATTACATGTACTAAAGAGATCATGATATGTTTTATAAGGAAAATGAAGAATGATTTAAATAATGTTTAAGTTTTGTTTTGTACAAGTGATGTATGAGCCTAATTTTCCCAAGATACTAAACCTTTGGATGCTGGATTGTATCACTATTATGTTGATTATCTTAAGAAAGAATGTAATAGTCAAGTAAGAAAAGGTTGGGTTGCTATAACTATTCTCTCATGTAGGGATTCAAACTACTAGTTCGTGAAAGGATTATTAGAAATGGAATTTGGCTCGCACCGCACAAGGCTTGGAAAATGGAGGGTGTGGACCCAAAGCATGATCGAGGTCTAGGTAATGAATTAAATCTGCACGTCCCTAAAATTGTGGGGTTCCCTAATTCCAAAAAAAAGGAATCAGACTCGGTAATGGGGAGATGAGCTAGAAGATGCATTGGAGTGTGCTTTCGAAGATCCTAGAAAAGGGTAGAAAAGAATATGAAGAATGAATCAAATTGGGAGGCCACTTACTACCTAAGCCATGTGCATGTGAGGGTGTCACATTTTGTTATTAGAGAATTTTTTCACTCACCGAGGATTCCACCTGAAGCTAAAGAACAACACCTGAAAGTGCGCCATGTGGATGTTCGTTGCCCATTAGTTAGGATGACACCACTTTTTTTGTTTCGTTTTCAGGTAAGTATGAGGACTCACCCCTGTGTTCCTCTTTCCTAGTCGGACGTATCTAATTCTGTCCTTCCCCGTTCTCTTTGAGTGTAATTCTATTTTCTGATTGTAAATACAGGTTCGTTTTCTCTTCTCCATTTGTGTGTTGTGATTGCCAACTTCCACTGATTAAACACTAGTTCCTGGAAGTGAAATTCTATGTTGTCTGGAGTTCTGAGCATCATGTTGATCATCATCCTTCTTCTTTACACTTAGTAGGTTGTTATGGTGTTATGGGGTGTTGACATAGTATCAGTTGGTTGCTCCTTCCCCTAAATCATTTTCCCCTTCTTCTCTTAGTTTGCCCAATCAAGTGATTTAGTGAGGTGGTGTGATTTTTGATCCCATGAAGATTACTTGGGTCAGGAAGATATTTTTGACTAGGGTTGTTTGATTGGGTGATTCTTTCACTCATGGGGGGTGCTCTCATGCACCTGATGTAGTTTTGTGCTTGTGTGTTCATTGTTTTGGGAGAGATAGGTGTGTGACTCAAGAAATTATGCATGCGCTAAGGTTAAGTGTTGTTGGTCTATTACTTCAGTGGATCCATGATAGGTAATTGAAGTGTGGGTAGACCTGAATTTGAGCTTTGTTTCTCAATGACTTTCTCCCATGTTCCTTGTTATTCACCCTACTCTTCTTGTTCTAAATTCACCCAGTGTCACTTGTGTTTTTATCACTGCTTCTTCATGTTTTGTCTTTGTGCATTCAAATATAAAAAAAATACAAAAATATTTTCGGAAGATCACTAGGACAAGTGACACTGGTTCCTTGAGAGCGACCCCTAGATTAGTTACTGCGCTATATTTAAGGAGATTATAAATAAATCTTTGACCATCCCTTACGGTGGGGTGTGTCCTGGATCATAAAATATGACACATCATACAATGTTTTATTTATGATATTGCAAAATCATACACTATGATTAGCTTAAGGCAATGACATGATATCTTATACCATGCCTTATGATATACCCAAAACAAGACATACAATATGTAGTATATTCATGCATGTCATACCATTTAACATGCCATTATTGTACACTATGATATAAGCCAAACACATCGTATGTATACAGGCTTTAGTTTTGCCCTAGTATTTTTCAATGGATATTTTCATTGAAATTTTACAATGAAAATTTCACTTGAAATTTGTAATGAGATTTTCTACTAGTATTTTAGTGGAGTTTTTCAATGCATTTTTGTCATGTATAAAATTTTAGTTCGATTTTCCAAGATAACATTTAAGTGGGAATTTCCATTTGTATTTTGTAATTGATTTTTTCAGTGGATTTTTGTTTGCAGTTTTTTATTGAAAATTTTATATTGAAAGTTTATAATGAAATTTCGCAATGGAATTCCTCGGTGAAACCTTTATAGCTCAAAAAATGAAAAGGTAAGCATATATAACCAAATCAAATAAAATAAAATAAAGGTTTTTTCTATTATATGAGGAATAAAATATTTATTATACTATAAAAGTTTTGCAAAACTTGTTTTTATGTAAAATACATAATCAATGTCTCGTTTTTTTTATGAATTGATTAGAAATATTTTTTGAAATATGGATACAAATTAATTTATTTAAAAGTTTTAAAAAATTATTTCTTAGTTGTAATCATAAAAATATATAGCGATGTTTTTTTTAAACGATCTTAAATTTTTTATTTTATTGAAAGCAAATTTCTTTACCTGTATTTTTTAAAAAATTAAAGTTTTTTGTATTATAAATACTAATTATTATTATTATTCTCGTGGTTGGTTCCCCATTTAGGCTCCCGCACTTGTAATTTTGAATTGGTGTGTTTTGGAGGGAGGGGAAGAAGGATGGGTTGCATCTCTTCCAATCTGCTCCACCGCGACGAAGATTTGAGTCACCTCAGTGGCGCTGCGCTGGGGCAGCACATCGTCTCCCTCACATCCACCACATACGGCCTCCTCTCCCTCGATCCCCCTCCCCCCGATCCCCAAGTCATCAACTCTTGGGAGCTGATGGCCGGCCTCGATGCCGATAGCTTCCGATCCGCCCCCCTCCCCGCTAAACCCTCGCCCACCATCACCGCCGACTCGCCCAAAAAGGCGTCACCCGGCGACCACCCTACCTGGTTCCAGATTGGGTGCCCGCCGAAAGGGGACGATAATAAGGTGGTGGTCTACACCACGTCGCTGAGGACCGTCCGCAAGACGTTCGAGGCTTGCAGCACCGTGGTGGCTCGGATCGAGGCTCTGGGCTTCTGGGTCTGCAATCGAGACATTTCCATGGACCGCAGGTTCAAAGAGGAGCTGAGGGGGCTGATGATGGGGAAGGGGAGCGACGCCTTGGTTCCGCCCAGGGTTTTTGTAAGGGGAAGGTACGTGGGTGGGGGAGAGGAGGTGGTGCGGATGGCAGAAGAGGGAAGGTTGGAGGATGCACTGGTGGGTTTGCCGAGATTCAGAGATCGGGCCGTATGCGAGGGGTGCGGGGGCGCCCGGTTCGTGCCCTGTTTCAGCTGCGATGGGAGCTGTAAGATGAGGATGGCACTGAAGAGAAACATTGTGGGGAAACGGCCGAGTGTGGTGGTGGTGAGGTGCCCCAATTGTAATGAGAATGGCTTGCTGCTCTGCCCTGTATGCACTTGACCTCTCTCTCTGTTTTTCTTTCAGGGAACCGCTGCTTCTTCATTCTCCCAACGCCTCCTTCTGAAACTGGTTTAGCTTTTGTTAACAACATTGTATGCTTTCTATAATTCGATTTTGCTATGTTATTGAATCAATTGTATGTTATAATCTTTTTTATTTTTGTTTTTTGAATCGAATATGACATTCTAGTTTTGAATTTGCATTAATTCTCGTGCTATGATTATGTTTTGATGCTGTTTTTCTAAATTGAACCATATTTATGTTTATGTAATTTGAGTTGTTATCATGCGATTCTGGTTATTGAATTATATGGGAATTGCTGTTGATTTTTCAATTATGTATTTTAAGAATCCATTGCAAGCTCTTGTGATATGTGAATAATGCCATTGTTAACTATGGATATAGAAATTCTATTCACGGGATTTGTTTTCTTAAATCTATAGCTGGAAAATTTTATCAAATTTATTATATTGTATAATTGTTTCATGGAAATTGAAAATTATTTAATATACAAATCAAAAAAAAAATATTTCATGAATTTATGAAAACAATACTTTAATTAGTGTCTTCTCACCCTTGAATGTGGGGGTCCTGTAACGTTCGTGACCCAAACACACGAACGACTCCCATCACAACACCTCAGGTGCGCATCCCAATCAATATCGGGAAGCGTGAATTCTAAGGGTCAAGTTATACACGTGTGAGAGGCAGCTTACCCCTTTAAATGTATGCAACAATCGTAACAGGGTACATACCTAATAAGGAATGACCCACCCAAGTGTCGAAAGACACAAAGTATATAACAGGTAACGACGAGAGCAAATGAGATATAAGACAATGTTAGATAGCACAACATAATATGTACAGGCATAATCAAACCGTATCCACCCACAACTCCAAAATTATGTACAAAGTGTGTAAGACTAAATAAAAAAGTTTATACACAAGTGGTACAAGCCATACAAGGGCACTAGTGGTACTCCCATGTATAAAACGTCTCTAAAAAGATATTAGGGAAACCCATGTTCCATGGACCAATCCATGCAACAAAACCCCCAAGAATGATGACTTATGCTCCACTCTCCATGTGTTCAACTAGATCCCATAGTTTGGTGCCTTTTCTTTACCTAGATCATGCATAAAAGAGTCTGCATGCATCCCAAGAGGGGCTTGTGCAAGGCATGCGTATGATAACCCAGTCAACAGTCATCAATGTTGAGTCATTTTCCTAACATCACAACACACTTCTTGTTTTACTTGTACTTGCTTGAAGCTTTGTTAGTTATGGATTTATGCAGTCTTAACTTCAGAATCGCATGTTCTGATGAGCGGTTTCCAATCCTTTAATTTCTGGAACACCATGCTGTCACCAGATTTATTTCAACAAAAGATAGAGTTGAACTTCCAATTTTGTTAGAGGTGAAAACTATGCCCAAATAACTCAAAATTTTTGTTATATAAACGTCTGTAAATTCAAACCTAGTGCTCAAGGAATTTTTGCTAAATACAAGAGTTGAAAAGGTTGATTACATTCGAGTTATGCACTATCTCGGTGCTTTGGAGAGCTTCCATTTGTAATCATTTTTCAAAGTGTTTCTTAAAGCTTCTGTTTGACAAGAACTGATTATAAAAGCCCTATGATCTCTTCTTGTAATCATTTACTTTCAATCTTGCTTGATCGATGAGATTCTATGGATATGAATTTGGGTATTTCCAAACTCTTAGTTCAATGAAGTCTAGGAAATGACTTTATGATGATCACCTAATCAAAGTGGAACCCATGTATAGATCTTGCTGCGGCCAACATCTATCAAAGAAGTTTGGGTTTGGGCACGTATCTTCCAATTAGTTAGATCAATGAAGTTCTAGGCTTCCAAACTTGTATCCCTTTAATATGTTGGAGTTGGTTCCCTAGAAACAACTTCTATGGACTTGATGATTACATGTATTCATTATCTTCAATATTAATGAAGTTTCTTATCACATCATGATTGTTCCTATGCACAATATAGAATGCGATAATGTCCTGAGGGTATATGCCACATCAAAAGTACATAACAGTTTCCTTCTATGATGAGATACTTTAGATGCTATGATAATATTCCTTAAACCCATGTTATATGATCAGATGATATTGTCTTATGTGACACAGACGATACAGGCTTTCAGGGATTGACGGCTCATAAGACATTGAGACACCTTCTCATGGTGTTCACCCTTGGCAATCTCTAAGAAGAGAGGTTATGAAATCAGACCCACTAGTAGTAAATCCACATTTTAGGTGTCATTGGATGTTCTGTGGATGCATGTATCGATCCTTGGACTTTTAAGATTATCATTAATGAATACCATAAGTCATTTACTTTGATGCATTGATGAAAAACATGATGACATATGTTCCCAGTGAAGTAGGATACGTTGAGTGTGTCACGAGTGAAATTGCATTAATGGATAACGTGAGAAAGGATTTACCCCTTATGTCTATTAACATAAGTGGATATCTCAATCCCTTCGATGAAAATGGAACTGCCTGGATAAATCCATGACCATGGCCTCTACGAGATTATTCATTGCCAAAATGTCAAAGAAAGAGACATCAATCACATAGTTTGATAACACTAGTGTGCAATCTGTTTGATTATTGATAAAGAGATTATATCACATAGTAAGAGTTTGTAGGAGGTTGTATGTCATTGCGACATTAACTTCTTTCTCTATGTGTTCCTTTGCATGTTGTTAGACGCCAACCATGGACATTAGGATTCTTCACCTATTAACACTGACAA
Source organism: Viscum album (assembly GCA_963277665.1). Taxonomy (NCBI): domain Eukaryota; kingdom Viridiplantae; phylum Streptophyta; class Magnoliopsida; order Santalales; family Viscaceae; genus Viscum; species Viscum album. The sequence continues at coordinate 1,868,275,213 of OY728141.1, forward strand.
AGGGTCCTAGAGGTTCATACACTAAGGGTATCCATAATCTCAGTCAAATTCAATGTTGAATTTAATAAGTTAAAATAAATATTATTCCTTCTTTGTGGTTTAATAATTATTCGGGTTTGGTTGATCACCAAGATTTAATCACAAGTTATTCAAATCAATAAGTGAGTTAAAAAATAATAATAAATTTTTATTTTTAGAGTTCTATGAATATAGTATTTATTAGATTTATTGATGAATAATGTGGTGATAATTATTATTAAATAAATATTCATTATTTAAGATTCGGTAAATGTTGAGGAGGATAAACATACCGAGTTTAATAGTCTGATTGGAAATAATCTAAATGAAATTTATTTATTCTTAGGTGATGGAAATGTCAAATGAATAATAACTATATTATTATTAATTCATGGAGTTCATTAAGGGGATTGTGTGTACGTTTCCAACCCTAAACATATCATAATAAATATCTAATTATATCACTTTCCAAAAACAAACTTATTGTGAACAACAGATAGATTGAAGTTCTCTCAAGACCTAGAGAGAAAACTAGAGATCTAAAGTGTTCTATCTCCCCCTCTTCTCTCAAGTCATTGAGATTTCATTAAGAGTTCATCGTTCTCATAGAATATTTCTACTGTGATCAACAACAAATGATGAAAGAGATCAGGATCAACCGTGCTACCACTTAATGATTCCAAGACAACGTTCAGAGATTGTAGTGCACATGTGGATCAATGCTAGAGGGATTATGCACTTTTACCCTGTAGCTCAATGATGGTACGATGAGATCAATTCAACTAGATCATCAATGGAGAAATAATTACATGTTTGGGAAATTCTAGATCTTTTTATAAATTAATTATAAATTACAAGTAATGACCCCCCTCTTCTAGTTCTAGTATTTTTTCAAGTTAGGTATTCTATGAATTATGTTTTCCAAGACATCATTAGTTATGTAAAATAACTAATATTCATAAATTAAAACTAAAAAGTCAAGTTGGTCATGCCATTCAGGTGTTTTCACTGAAACAGAAACCTACAAGTGGTATTAGAGCTGGTCAAATGGTTAATTTAAAATTATTTATTAATTGTTGATAGAATGGTATGCATAATTAATCTCTTTTAGTTCAAATCTATTCATTCTTGAAATCCAAACATCGTTTTCTCTTCCCTTTTTTCATTATCACTCACATAACAAATAAATAGGTTATGTTGAAATGAAGAATATCCAAAAAACGCAATCTAGAGATGCCAGAGGTTATGTTCAAATAACACAAAAGCACATTCCATGTACCTCAATCTAACAATTGTGTACATGTGTATCTTGTATGTATATCATGATAATATCATATATGACCAATGAAATGAAGTTAGTAATCTGATAAAATCATATCAATGCATAGGTTTCAACAGGCTGCCATACATTTTGAAGAACCACACACCATCTAATGTGCACACGATGTGTAGTCCTTGTGTCTTTATAATAGAGAACAAGTGGTCTAAGCGTGTGATGTATATGATATATAATACTGGGACTGAAAATCGTGCTACTCTGAGGCCACACGTTGTGTAAAAAGGTTACATACCATATACCTCATACACATCCATAATAGGAAACACACCCAGTCCCTAAGCATGAATCATAGGCATAGGCAGAAGATATTACACGACGTATAAATTAGTACACTCTGTGTATTCTACTATAAATAGTGTGCTTAATTTGACATAGAGAGAAGAATTAATTATATAATTAAACCTATTCACATGTGTTATGTGTGTCATTTATTCGAGAGTACACACCGTGTCATAGGATTGTTAATTATATAATGAATTAATTTCCATGTTAAATTCTAAAACTACAATTTCTGTATGGTTTCTACTTATAATTCAATCCACATGCATCAAGAGCATCACATATAGTGTAATTCACATGGGTTCCATATGTCATTTGTTTGATTGTTCACACAATGTAATTACCTATCACGCAATGTGCATTGAATTCCAAGGGAATTCACAAGCACAAGGATCATGCTGGGTAGTTTTGGTGAGTGCATGTGTTGGCCCCACAAGATTATTTAGTGAGGGATTCCCTGAGAGGGGGTGAATTAGTGTATGGAACTTGCTTGTGATTTCCCATGAAACCTTGATTATCTCACTACCCTAACCAATTATGACCTCACTTGTTTGTAGGGTCACTCCTGTGTTCACCTGTCTATTGATGATCTAATTGTTTGATGTGTTTATATTAGCCTTATTTAGATAAGATTGATGATTGTTCAATCCCCATACACTGATTGTCATCTTAAATAAATGTAAGTAAAGCATGTACACAAGAAACAAATAATTTTACTAAGTTCACCCACATTGGGTTACATCTAAGGAACACACACTGATGCTGTGTAAATCAGCCAAAATCCACTAATAATATTTTAGTGGTGGATTTAGACTAGGTAATTCCTTTGCTTGGGCCCACTCCCCTTAAAAAATTTATGGTCTGATCACTACCACCCAAGGGTTACTCCCTTTGTCCCCTCCCTTTGCTAACTACTTCAGGATAGAAATATATTTGTATCATAGGATAACAAATGAATTCATTGTCTGATAGTTGATGCACTAATTTGTGCTCATTGATCTTAACACCATGCAATGGGTCTTATCCCAAACACTTTTTGTACTATTTTCTTTATGTGAATTCCCAATACACTCTTTCATGCAACTCTTTACTATTTCATACAAATCTTTCAATTTTATATAACTCCTCAGTTTTCATGCAATATTCATTGTGTCGTGCAACTCCACTCTTTCTCACAACTTTCATTGTGTCAAAAAACCACCAACTATCATGAGACTTTCAATATTTCATGAATCTCTATTGGTCTATATAGATTGAAGTTACTTTCTTCGCACAACTAATGTTAGCATTACTGCTTTACACATGAAGTTTTTTTAGGCAACTGATGTATGCATGGATGTGTTTTTAAAACATGCTTGGTAAAACTGACACAAGTACTTTGTTTTCACAACTCTTGTTTACATTACTTCTTCACATAAGAAATTACTTCTTGAAACACTTTCATGAATTCAAATCCTTTATATCTCTATTGATCTTGACTTCATAAAATGATGGGGGGTAACCACCTATTTATATATGCGGCTATCCCTTCGTTTAACTACCATGCACACTATCGACCATGCACACAAATTTCCTAGTTCATTGAATTTCATTGATTTGACATTACCTTTATCACACAACTCACTGTCATCTGCATCTCCATATGTATTTAACGGGTTCATGCAACTCTAACTTTCATGTAACATCAATACATTTTTGAAACACTTTCCTTGTCCATATTTCAATGAGGCAGCGTCAAATATTCACTTTTAAATAACTTCATTAAACTCTTTCACCCTTTTGTATAACATTTTATTTGCATGAAAATCCTTCATTTTACAAAAAACAAATTTCTTCACCCTTTAAATTTTAGGCCAAAAAAATTTGGAAAACACTAGGAAACACCACTATATTATATACACAAATTTCTAAAAATTTTACAGAGTATCCATACCTTGGCTCTTATATTTCATGGATAGATTCAACCCTTTTCTTAGTATGATCATGATCAACATTTTAGGCTCACTCATTACTTCATACAATATTCCACATTACCTTTATCAGGAGCAACATATTCTCATGAAACCATCACCTCATTCTCTTCACCAAGAACATCACCATCTCAAGCAACTATATTCATGGTGAATAATAAATACAACATGATACATCACACCATATCAATAGAAACACCGCATCCAACACACCAAGGATGACAATGATTGGTTTGACATTTAATCCAACCGAAAAATCATGGAAACATCAATTCTGATTGGTTTACAACAATCTCCCCCATTTGTATTTTTTGGGAACACTTCCATGAATCCTTGACCTTTATATCGATAACACCTAACAAACCTTTATCGATACCAACTATCGATGAATTCCAATACTAATTGTTGATTAATATTTATGATTGATATCAACTGTTTCACAATTCATGGCACATGATAAGACCACTTCATCAACCCCACAAGGTAATTACTTTCACCATGAAACATTCGAGAAATCTTTCCTGAAATATCCACTTTGAATGGAAAACTTCAACAGCTTCAGATTTATGGAATTCACTTCCTACTTCCCCTATAAAGGGGTGGGAAGTAATTAGACATGGATTCATGATCCTTTCAACTCCAATTTTGACATAAAATCCAAATTATACTTTCTACCATATGAACAAAATATAGAATCCCTATAAAAATCATACCTTGGGAAACAAGGATATCATTTTTAGAACCGTATCATTCTCCCCCAATTTACTTGATTTTAGAAAACATATGATTAAATCCTTTAATACTATTGAGAATATAAATTATTTTATCGAACTCTATCTCCTTTATCAATGACGTATATACAATTAATTCTACTTCCCCCCTTTTTCAACACGGTCCTTGCATTGGATACGGAGTGACAATTCCCCCCTAATGATATGAAACTCCAATTTTTATTAGGCCCATTGGTTAGACCCACAAATTCAATTCTTCTCCTGCATTATTTATTCACATGTGACTATAGGTTTGAGAAATATCTCCAGCTCAAAAACATATTTCTACTATTTCTACATTCATAAATATTTTCAGTGAAAAATCTCTCCCCATTAGTTGTAGGAAAGGAGGAATTTATTATGATACTTTTAGGGGATCTCTATCTAGATTTTCTATCCATATATGACCATGGTTAGCATAGATAAATAATCTCCCAAAAAACCATACCTTTTATAATTGTGCCTTAGTTGACATGTTATTATAGCATATTTTTTTCTTCCTTTAATCTCTTGGGCTTCTAGGAAGACACTGATCGTATTTCCCATGATTTCACATTATTCTCACTTAGTGTATACCTTCCTATGAGATTCAACTCTTTTAGATTTGGAAAGATGCTTCCAGTTTCTTTATGACTCTATATTTCCGCATTATTGGACTTCACTTTCCCCTACGAGGGATCTTATTTTTCTTAATTGAGGTTCCCAACATTTCATTCAGCTCATTGATATTCCCATTGTTCTTATTTAGTTGGGAAGCGATTTCCTTTATACATGACCTTGCTTCATTTTTCATATTTTAATCTCTCTTAATATTGTGTTTTGAGAGGGATAATGCTAGCTTTCATCACCTTATCTTGGGATATTTTCTTCTCCACTTCATGAGTAAGATATTCATGTAAGTCACTTAGACTCTTAATTTTTTCACCATCATCAAAATATCATCATTATAATCCACCTTCACTTGCCTCAGACTTTGGTTTTCCTCAACCAACTTTTCCATGTGAGAAACCAATTAACCCTTCTTGGCCCTTAAATTTTGAACCACCTTTGAGTCAAGGTTCTTCTATTTTGAACCAAATTTACTCTCTTACAATTTGGAATACATATCCTCCAATTCCTTGGCTCGAGTATCATTTATCTTTCTCATATTTGATTCCAAATCAATTATTCTTTGATTGAATCTTTTCATTTTTTTAACCTTAATTTTAAATGCATCAACATGGATACATTAAGATTAAATTTTCATTCTTAGCCCTGTGTTTTCTTCCTTTATCCCTTGGTCAATCTCTAATGATATGTTGAAATATTCCTTCTTTGGATCTCTTAATATTTCATCATTGTCAGTAGTTCTGACATCAATTGGAATATCAGGCTTATCACATATTCCTGTAACATCAATATATGAGAAATTAGATACGTAATCAGTTTCATCCATACCTTCCATTTGCGAGATTCTGGGATCCTATAGCTTCATCACACACTTCTCAAAGAATTTTAGATTATATGTAATTACATTGGAGTTTTTATTCTTCTTAAGGTTCTTTATATTTCCCATGTCATTCAAACAAAATAGATTTCAACTCCAAAAAATGATCGGATCAAATCAGAACAAAAAATATCTAATAATATAAACCTATAAATTGTTACTAATTGTTATCCCTATAAGGGACTTTAGTGAGGGATTCCCTGGGGTGATGAATTCGGGTATCAAAATCATTCTCATTTCCCCACATAACCTTGATTCACTCACTACCCCAATCGATCTTGACCTCATTTACTAATAAGGTCACTCTTGTTTTCACCCATTTAATGATGATCTAATTGATTGGTACACCTATTTTATAATTATTCAAATAAATTTGATGATTTTTCAATCCAAATACACTAATTTTCATCTTGAGGAATATAAGTAAATCATACACATAAGACACAAGAATTTTAATTGGTTCACCCGCACTAGGTAATGTCTAAGAAGCACACAACAATGTCGTGTTGATGTTACAAAATATACCAATAATATTTTAGTGGTGGATTTAGGATATTTCAAACCTATGTCTAAGGTCACTCCCATTATAAGATTTAAGGTCAGCACACTACAACCCACAAGTCACTCCCTTTATCCTCTCCCTTTGTTCACTGATTTACGAGGATAATATCTTTATCCCACAAGATAATGCATGTATTCAGTATCTAATATTTGATGCACTGATTATTTATCATTTATCTTCAAACTAAACTTTCCCAACCTGGTTGTGAATATCATAATTAAAGTAGCTTCTCTTTCCTTGTTTAACTAGTCTTTAAAGAATAATTAACTTCATTTGGAAAGGACTCTAATGAGTTCCAAACAATTTATGCATTGTTTTCTTGATGTGAATTCAAAATAGTTTCTTGTGTGTAACTCTTCATTGTTTTACACAACTCTTTCACATTTTTGAAACTCCTCAGTTTTGACACAACATTCGTTGTGTCATGAAACTCTACACTTTTGCGCAAATTTCTCTATATTGTGAAACCCCTAACTTTAATGATACTTACAATATTTTATGAATCTACCTTGGTCTATATAGACACAAGTTACTTTCTTCACTCAACCAATGTTACCAAAGTTATTTTTTGTATGAAGTTATTTTCATGCAATAGATGTCCACATGAATATGTTCGTGAAAATTTCTTAGTCAAATTGAAATAATTACTTTCTTCATGAAACTCAGGTTTACATCACTACTTAACATAATAAACACCTTCATGAAACTTTTTCATGAATTTAGAGCCTTCATATATTCATTGAGTTTGGATTATCCAAACGAGGGGGTAACCACCTATTTATAGATGTGGATGGCCCTTCACAAAACTACCTTGCATTACATTGACTTTGTGTGCCACTGGCCTTTCAAAATTTTTTTATGGTTCACTAAACTTCATCAATTTAATATCACATATATCACACAACTCACCACCAACTCACAACTCCATCTATATTTCATGGGTTCAGGCTAATATGAATTTCATACAACATCAAACCTTTCATGAAACACTTACCTTAGACATATTTCAATGAGGTGGCCCCAAATATCCACTTTCACACAACTTCGTGAAACTCATTCACCCTTTCATGATTTTTTTTTTATTTTTATGAAAGTATTTCCTTTTAAAAAAAGAAATTTCTCCATCCTCTAAAACATGGACAATAAAAAATTGGAAAACACTAAGAAATTCCACAACATTATATGCATAACTTTGTAAAAACATTCCTAAGAATCCCTACCTTAATGCTTCTATTTTATGGATAGCTTCAACCCTTCTCTCATTATGACCATGATTGATATTCCGATCTCACACATTGCATTATGAAATCAATAACTTTACCTTTATCAGGAACACCATTTTCTCATGCAACTGTCACCTCATTCCCTTCACCAGGGACATCAATATCTCATGAAACTATTGTAATGGTGAATAAAAAATCCAACATTCTTTGTCACACCATCTCAATGAAAAAATGACATCCAACACACCAACACTCCATGATTGAAAATGATAGGGTTGGAAAATAATCAAACATAAAACTCATGTAAGCACTAATTCTCATTGGTGTCTAACAATATGTCGTTTCCTCAAAGTACCCTTGTATACTATATTAATTTTTTTAAAATTTATTTTTCTAAAATTATGTATGATATAACTTTAAGGGAAATAAATTGATATTGAGATAAATTAAATAAATCAAATTAAGTCATGAAACTTTTTATTAGTTAAATAAATAATTTAAGTAATGATGGACAAATTGAAACTGTCATTTCATTTCATGTTATGTGTATGGTCATGATATTAAACCCGATATGTGCATGAGATTGTTTTATCTTTTAATTTATTATTATTAAATTAAAATGATATCCAACGAGTCATCCCCTCATTTTTATTATGTGAGGGCCTTCATGTCTACAATTTATTTTTTGTAAACCCATTTTATCTAATCCATTGGATCCTCTTAAATTAATGTGAGTGAAAGATTATTTAAGGATGAATATCCTAGGAAATAGAAGGTGCTCTAAGTCCCATAGATAAGGAAAAACTAGTCGAGGTGAGACATAGGAGATGAGGTGTAATTATACAACATGAACCAAGATACAGTTCAATGTGTTTTCCCCTAGGACTGAGGGTTATTTTATCATCCACTAGATAAACTAACCATTAGAGAATCTCATGATTATTCTACTTATATTTTATTTATGTTAGTTTCTTTGTTGATTATTTATGTTTGTGGATTCCACATGATCACTAAGAAAATGACTTATTGAGCACACAAGATGGAATAAAAGAAAACCATATTATTTTAAATTTTATCATACATGGTTAATCACTTAAGTAAAATCCACTTAATATTAACAAGGCATGTGGTAAGATAAAAAATAGGTTTTTATGCATAAGTAAAAAAATTAATCAACTAATTTATTATTCCAGTATAGACTTCTATTACTTATGTTATAGTAAAACCCATAGTCTAAAGTTCTTCACCAACCTAAGTTGGGGCACTTTCAATTATCGGGGAACATTAGCTTGATTTTTTGGGTTGTATTAACTTGGTTCACATCAAGGGTTGATTGACTAAGCAGGACATGGTGTAACTGAGAGGTATGGGTTAAAGAAATTGGTATATGAGATTTCAGGTCTAGGGAGTCCACTCAATAGATCAAGTAATCATGAGTTAATGTAGTTGGTGAGTTACAATTACCATAAACCCTTCAATTAACATGTCAGGCCCAATAATAAGTTATCAGAAGAAGAATATGGGTCTTTAAACTATAATTTCTATGAAACAAGATATTATTAAACTAATGGAGATAGATATTTGATTTCAGAAAATTTGTTAAAAATTACTAAAATTTTAAATTTAATTAATTAATCTAATTTTAAATCAATAAAGTACTAATAAAATGTTCTTATTTTTGTATAAATAGAAAACCACACAAATTTGACCATATCACTAAGATCCACACTAGAGAAGGATAACCTCTCACCATCACAAATTTTCAAGAATAGTATAGGTACTTATACATTATAATACACCATTAATTGAAATTATACATACTAAAAACCCCACTTCTTGAGTAGCTTGTGAATGAGGCTAGTGAGGAAGAAGTATATATCTAACCAAAACATGTGAAAGATACAATGGATGTGAAATGTTTCATTCTATCCTTTATGTATAGTGATATTATAAATAAATATGAGAATATGAATGCATATATAATCATTTCTCACATTCATGATCTTTATCAGGAGAAGAAAAGATAAGAGAGATATGAAATCTATAACACACTATTCATGTGCAATCTTGGAGAGTTGACACCAGATATGACCCATGTAGTCATGATGATTGGATACATAGAACAATTAGACATCTTAGGGTTTAAGAAACCTGATGACTTACACATATATCTAATGTTATTCTCACTACCTAAAACCTTCTCCAGTATCATTATGAATTATAATATGAGTAATAATAAGAGGATGATTCATGAACTTATTACTCTCATTCTACACGGTCATAAAGACACAAAGTGTTTCAAAATTATAGTACTTATGGTGAATAAGAGAAGTAAAAAATGAAAAGGGTCTGAATAATCATTCAATTTTATGGCTCTAGAGCATCATCCTTCGAAGAAAAAGAAGATCCAACAACAATCAAAGGATTAGAATACAATGTGTTTTGCATGTGGAAAGTAAGGCCACTAGAATAGGAACTTCATCCATCCAAAGAATAAAGGGGAAGATTCAAGTGCATTTGTTATCAAGTTTAATCTTTATATGTCTACAAGTTGGGTATTAGATTCTACATGTGGTTATCACATTTGTATCAAAATACAGAAACCATGTAGATTTCAGAAGGTTTCTAAATGTGAGGTGGATATATGGGCTACCAATAGAGTGAGATTGGATTCTCTAGAAATTGGGGACTACCAACTAACATTACCAATATGAATTATTTTAGTTTTAAATAATTATTATCATATGCCCAGTGTTACAAATAACATCATTTTTTTTCCTTTTTTAGACATGGAAGAATTTAATTTCAAATTTGAAAACAAGAGTTTCAACTTTTATAAAGATAAATATTTTTATGGTATGAAATAGTATAATAATTTTATTTATGTATTAAATAAAGAAAACCAAATATTTATAATTGATAATGAATCAAATTAACATGAATCATTTCAGAACTAGTTTCAAAATCATCACCTTGGTCATGTAAACAAGAAGTGTTTGATAAAGCTCAATCAAGATGGTTACTTAGACTATTTTGATATTAAAACAATTTAAATATATCATTCCTGTTTGTAGGAAAATATGACTAAACCACCATTTTGTGTTCAAGGTGAAAGGGCCACAAATATTCTAGAATTGGTACACATAGATGTGTATGGACCTTTTTAATGATCCTTTGGTATTTTTTAAATATTTTTTTATCTATATATCTTATTGAAAATGTTTTTTATTTTATGTTATAAATAGTTGATGAATATATTAAGAATGTTTTCTTATGAAGTGATAAAGGAGGTTAAGAAAGTTTCCTTAACCATTTTTTGTAAAATTTATTTATGTTAGACAATTCATCTATAATTTTCATGTTCCTAACATCATGAAGAAACACATGATCCAAGTTGAGTTTGTACAATGGTTGATGCTTCAAAATGTTACCGGATGAACTGGGGTAGTTTTTACTATTTATAGGATTGTAAGAAGTATTCATCGGTGAGTTTGTATGAATTTTTATAAATTTAGAAAATTCCAAGAGGAGAGGATGTTCATAGTATGAGAAGTAAGAGTTATATTGTATCTATGTAAACATAAATGGGTATAGATAAGAGTTTGAGCTATGATATGATAAAGTGGATGATTATGAACAGAGAGTGGTAGATGGAGTTTTTAAATAGTCTAGGTGTATAAAGTTAATGTTTCTATACAAAGTTCCACCAAACTGCCTTTTTTACTTCCAGTATTTTCGTACTACTATAGAAGGTGAGTTCGTATAGATCCTAAAAAAATTAAAAAAAAAATTAATGTGCATTATATGGATGAAAATAATGATCAATGGAGTCACCATAATGATTTAATTAAATTCACGTGATGGGTCAAAGATCCATCATATAGATGAGCATATAATAAAAAATTATGATGTTATCAAACAGATGATTCCACGAAGATATCATACTAAGTTTTGTGAACCAAATGTGATGGTTGAGTTAAGGTAGGGTGATTAGATGGATACTTACCAAGACATCAATCAAAGTTCAACCATCAGTCATATATTTCATGTTAAGTGCACTATATAAATATTTATTGAGTTTATTGAACTGAATAAATCACTTGATACAGATCATAGGTAAGTGAATAATTTTTTATAGAAAAATTGAGTGCACCCGAAGGACAAGTTCCTAAAGGATCCAACTGAAAAACATCTATCACGTGGATATATGGTAATCTTTATAAATATTATTTCAAGTCCTTAACATTAATGATGCTATGTTGTTAGATCATCATTTTCTTATCTTGAAAGGTGAATAATGTTTGAAGGATTTTCTTAACATTGAGTTTATGTAAATTTGAATAAGTTCCTTAATATTGTTAGGAAGTTTGAAGAAATGTAACTGGTATAGAGTTTTCATTAAAATTCAAGAATATTATAGAAGGATTTAGATGCATCTAGTAAAAATGATTTGTGAGGGAGTTTTGAAATTTTATTTTTCATTGAGCTGAAAAATGAATTTGAGATCCCACCTTTCCTCTTATGAGAACACCTATAAAGGGGGGGGGGGTGAAAGTACAATATGGGTGTCAAAAAGTTAAATTGTTCACACATATGAAAAGTGGTGGAGTTCTAAAAGTTTCAATGTTGGTGAGTTTCCAACCATGTTATGATTTGGATAAAAGATTACACCATAAAGAGGTGTAGTGAGAAGTTGTACTGGATAGTGGTTCAAAGAAAAGTCAGAGGTGTCAAGTTGTGAGGTGAACTGGATAGAGATACGGGAAAGAGACATCAGATAGAGATATTTTTACAGAACTTCAATGAGACGATAAGATTTTTATTATCTTGTTTCAACTCTATTTAATAAGAAAACATCATAACTAATTAGATTTAGTATAATTTCCTATCAGAAGATATAATTATTTTAACATGAGTTAGTTCAAATTGTATCCAACTGATATTATAGTGGATTTACATGGATTTATGGGAGTCACCATGAAAATGATGTAGTCACCCACACTGGGAGATAACCTTTTAAATCTTGTGTGCTATGTTTTATTTTCTTAACATAACATACGATTATGGTTGAGTTTTATAAAGTTGAGAAGGATAAAAACTCCAACATATTTCAAGGGTTAATTTGAAATAGGTATGAAACTATAAAATATTACCACAAATTCAATTCCCCTCAGTTCTTAGTGGTTTTTACAATCCTAAGGAACTTCAAGTGGTATTAAAGGAGGTTTCCCTTATTTGGTCCTTATCATGGATAACATTAACTCAGTTAATAGTAGATTTATTCATAAACTTGATGGATTTTTTTAAAAAAATAGAATAATACCCTATTTTATATCTCTTATCTTAGAGTTAATTGATACAACTATAATTGGGTATACATCCATTGAGAAATATGCTCATATGACCTTACTAACAAAATAAATATTAAGGCTTCTGGAAAATATAAAAATGATATTCTTATATCTTTGTTAGAAAATGTTTATAGGAATGTTATGGGTATCATGAAAGTTAAGGAATCCTAGAAAAAACATGAATGTATCTTTGAGGTATATATAAAAGTGAAGGATTCAAAGCTACAAATCTGGAGAAGAAAGTTTGAAGATATCAGAATGACAGACAATGTAACTATCAATAAGTACTTAACTAGAGTTAACAAAATATTCTACAACATCAGAGGATTCAAATATTTCTTGTAGGATTAAATTTTTTTTAAGAAACTCATCAGAAACTTTCCAAACATGTTTGATCCCAAAATTTATGCTTTAGAAGTTAAAGATGATTTATCTCTGGATGAAGTAGATATATTTCGAGTTCCTTATGAGATTAGGAAATCTACCACATTTAAAAAGAAGATTAAGGAAGATATGTACTTTGAGGATATGAAGAATATGGATAATCATGACTCTAAACATGAGATAGTGGAACACAGTGATTAAGAAGATAAATAAGAATGGGTTGAAATGAATGAGAATATTTTTTACTTTATCACTAAAAACTAAAGAAGAGGTAGGTGAAGTAAGAAATGAAAACACACACTAAAATTATGAAATTTTGGAGGAATTTTTAATTTTTATATAAATTTTCCAAAGAATAAAGTTGGATAATATAATGATGATTTTGAAGAAAATCATTGTTAGAATAAGTGAAACCAAACTTTTAAGGAAGGAAAAATTTCCACCATAAATATAAAAAATTTTACTAGAAATAAAAGAAGTATGCAGATTAATAAATTTTAGTATGAATTTATAGACTATATTTCTTCAAAAGATGAAAATAATGAAAAGTTTAGAACCTTAATTTGAATTTTTTTTAGAGAATGGAAGAAACTTCCTATAGCAAAGAAAAAGGTTAAGAAACCTATAGATAATATCATCCGAGATCAGAAATTATAGAATATCTTAAAGAAAATAGAAAACTAAAGAAATAAATTAAAAACATGAAGAAATATGGAGAGAAAAAGAATAAAATAAAGTAAAATCACTTTAAATAGGAATATTTTTACATTAAATAGATCAATAACCTCAAACTGAAAGTTTCAGAATAAAGAAATATAGTGGAAGATCTTAATAATAAAATTTCTACCAAGTAAGATAAGGATTGTAAAACCCAATAGATATTTATTGAGGTTGAAAGTATCTTAAATAAATGAGAAAAAATTTCAACAAGGCTTCAGAGTTAAAGGATAAAATATCTCAAGCTTCTAAGAAAAATCATTTCAAGAATCAGGTTAAATCTACCACCACTAAATATAAAAGTTCATATGATTATAATAACCATGCATGAGATATAAATAATGTAGGGAAAACATGGATTTATTAGGGATGTGAGAAATAAATATCATCTATAGAATTTGGAAACAACCTCAATGAAAAGGGTTCCACACACTTATGGAAAACAGGTATGGGCAATTTTATTGAATCTCAATAAACTCATTATAGGGAAAGATAATTTTTTTTACAAAATATCAAGGTTTAGTGGATATTTTTGGTGAAGTGGTATATATGGTGACAAGAAATATGTTTTTAGCACAAAATTTCTCATCCTAAGAGTAATCATGAACATATGGGGATCAATGGTGGAATAAAAGAGAGTAAATTTCTTAAGTTTCATGAAGAAATAAAAGAAAAGTCACCAGCTACTAGCAACTTTATAAAGAAAAAATGATTTGATTTCTTAGAGAAATTTTATGGAAAGTGTTACCAACCATGTCACTATACTTAAAATATATGACATAACTTCCATGAAAATTTTCCTACTATAGGAATAAAAAGTAATCTCAAAATAATAAAATAGAGTAAATAGATTTTGTTGTTGAGATTAATCTAAAATAAATAAAAACGTACTAGAATTGGATCATTGGTAGTGTTTATTCTTAACATACGAAAAGTGATGTGAAAATCATAAAAAATGTTTAAGAACATGATGGAGGAGTAGTTATTTTTTTTGGGAAATGATAGTTATTTCAAAACTATAGGTATTAGAACAACTAAGATTGAAACTCTAGAACTGAAGTCAAAGGAATTTCTATTTGTTGATGGGATAAAAAATAATTTACTGAGTGTTATCCAACATTGTGATGATGTTAAATAATTTATCTTTATAAAAGATTCTTGTATCATTATAATTTAGAAAGATGGAAAAGTTTTTACCAAGGGATAAAGAACCATTAAAATTCTATTCTAGATTGGAGATCTTTGTAACTCGTTTTACTTAAGTGCGAAGAATTAAAATAAGTCATGAAACCAATAAATAAGTAATATTTTCCAGAAAATAATGAGGAATGTTTCTAAGGTACATGATATAATAAATTTACCACAACAGAAGAGGAAAAATTATGTTTTTGTACAATTTTCTTTAAGGTAAGAAAAATTAGTGGAAGTCATAAGAAAGTTGAAATACAATCCACCGGACCTATTGAGCTTATCAAATCTGATCTTTAAGGGCTGATGAGACATCAATAATAAAAAAGGTGATTTTTTAAATTATTAATATCATTTATTAATTCACTCAGATGGCCCATATAGTGTTTATGAAATATAAATAAGAGGTCACAAATATGATCAAATGTTTTAGAAGGGATACTTAGAGAGAAATGAGTTTTTATATACTAAAGTTGAGAACTAGAAGTGGAAAGGAATAAATGAGTAATGATTTTGAGTCTAATATGAAGAATCATGTAATTAAACACCAATACAATTCTCCTTACACTCCTAAATAAAATAGGGATGAAAAAACGAAAATAGAATCTTAGTTGAAATAAGAAGAATCATTCTTGTTGAATACAAACTTTAAAAAATTTTCCAAAGAGAAGCTGCAAGTATAGTTGTTCATGTGAAAAAAGATGTTTAATATGGATTTATTCTTAAATTACTCCCAATGAGATGTGTTATAAGAAAAATACTTTAGTGAAATACTTCTAGGTTTTTTTGATACTATTCCTAATAAAGATAAAAAATCTGGATCATGTAAAGTTTGATGAAAAATATGAAGAAGGAATGTTCATGGGATATTAATCTAATAGAATAAGATACAAATATTGGAATATGCATCTAAAAAATAAGGTGGATTCTTATGATGTGAGAATTATTGAAAATAAAACTTTCTTAAAAAAATTTATTTAAGATGATAAGGAAGATGTTGTGATAGATATAATGTTGACATCTAAAGAATATAATAGGGAAGACAATGACATGCCTACCGCTATACAAACTAACTTAGATCAGTTCTATGATGAATAAAGTATGTTTGTAAAAAATCTCTAAAGTTATGACTCTTACAAAAATGGTTGAAACTGATAAAATTATTGGAAATTATAATAAACCATGTCAGACTATAAGAAAGATATGGTTAGAAAATCCCACATCTATAATCTCACTAGTTGAAACAAAATAAGTTTCATAGGTAGTTGAACATAAAGAGTGGATAAATGTGATGAATAAAGAGTTAGATTGGATTGAGAAAAATGACATTTGGGATCATAATCCATGAGAAGTAGGAAATAATTTTATAGGAACAAAGTGGGTGCTTATAAATAAACTCAAAAACATGGATAAATATCATGAAATAAATCATTATTTTTTTTGAAAAGGATACTCATAGGTGGAAGGTGTTGATTTGGAAGAATTTTTTTCATCTATTTCAAGACTTGAAACTATAAGCATGTTCTTGGTAGTTTCTAAACATATTTGTTACAAAGTCTATCATATGGATGTTAAGTCATATTTCTTAAATAGAGAAATTTATGAAGAAGTTTATATTGATAAACCTAGTGGATTATTAATTGATAAATATGGAACCACAATGTGTAAGATAAATAAATATTTGTATGGGTTGAAAAAAGATCTAAGTGCATGGTACTCTAAACTTAACAGTTTCTTAAAGTAGTTGAACTTTTATGAAGGAAAAGTTTATATAAACCTTCATGTTAAATAAATGAGCAAATGTACCCTTATTTTCATTTTTTACATTTATGATATAAGTTTTTCTGGAAATATATATAAAAATTATGAAGAATATGATGAAATAATGAATAAGAACATTGTCATTTATATTTTTGGAGAATTAAATTTATTTCTAGGCTTACATGTACAAAAAGGGGGATTCATCTTTATGTATCAAGAAATTTATTCCAAGGAATAATTATAAAAATTTGGAAAGGAATATTATAAGGATATTTTTACACCTATCTCATTTGGAATGAAGTTCAGTAAAGATGAAGCCGTAAAAATTGTGAATTAGAAATAATTTAGAATATTGATAAGAATATTACTCTATCTTACTGATTTAAGACCAGAAATTGTATATATTATTAAATTATGTATACAATATAAAATTCATCTTAAGGAATCAAACATTTTGGAAGCTAAAAGAATACTCATGTTTGTGAAAAAAAAATTATCTTATGTTTTATTGTATAAAAGATATCGTGATATGAACTTTATTATATACACTAACACTGATTGGGTAGGATATTGTATTGATAGAAATTCAAAATCATGGGGAACATTATTCTTGGGATAATGTTTTGTGAGACAACATAGTAAAAAAAATTCTATTACATTGAGTTCATTAGAAGAAAAATATATTTCATGAACCCAAGTATGTACACAAATGATATAAATTAAAGTTCACCTATAATATTTTAGAGTGAATGCTAGAAAACTATTGAAGATTATTTGTGATATTCAAAGAACCATTTATCTTTTAAAAAAGCAAGTATATAATTCAAGATCAAAACATATTGATATTAAGTATATTTTGATAAAAGATAACGTTATTATGGGAGATGTTATTCTTGAGTATATTTCAACAAAGTATCAATTGATGATGTTTTCACTAAAACTATAATGAAGGAAAGATTTGAGGAATTGAGGATGAAACTACATGTTCAACCTCCACAAAATACTTCCTTATGTTCATAATTAAGTCTCCCATTTTCCTTTTCATTCTGTTGTCAAAGGGGAATACAATGTACAACACTTTACAAAAATCATTTTTGACTCCAAAAGTGGTGTTACCATAAAAATATTGCAAGAAAAAATATTTAGGGGGAGTTTATCTTATCATGGAAGAAAATTTATTATCATAGGGGAATGGAATTCCTTTATAAACATTTATTTATCCAATAGTGTGGTGTCCATACATTCTCTATGAGAAAGGATATGGTTTAATGAATAATTCAAAAAATGGTTGAGTTGTAAAAATTATTGTAAATCTTTCCAAAAAATACAAAGTGTGATATTGAAGATCCTTTAAGATGTTTTTGTAACATTTTTTTAATTTTTTTTCAATATAACTTCTTAAAAATGTTTTTTCATCTTAGTAGAGAGAGTTTATGGAGTTGTTAAGAGAGTATTTCTTATGAAGTGATAAAGGAGGTTAAAAAGGTTTCTTTAACCATGTTAAGAAACTTTCTTCAAATCAGAGGAATATTTTTTGATATTTAAGTTCATAACATAATGAATAAACACATGATCCAATATGAGTTTGTACAATGGTTGATGCTACATAATGCTACTGGACATACCATGGAAGTTGTTTCCAGTTGGAGGTTTGTAAGAAGTCTAAATTTCCGAGTTTATATGATTTTGTTTAAAGTGAGAGAAGTATAATAGGGGAATATGTTAATATTACAAGAAGTCATAGTTCAAATTTATATGTACAAAAAAATGGGGTGAGATCAAATTTCAAGACACAATATGATGAAGTGGTTGTTGATGATCAAATAAAGGCATATAGAGTTTTCAAACAGATAAGGTTTACAAAATTAAATCTAATGTACAAAGTTCCATCAGACTAAGTTTTTCTAGCCAGAGTTTTGTTACTCATGTACAAGGTGAGTTTGTATAGAACCTAACTAAGATCATCAGAATAAAAAATGAAATGAATTTTATTGTATGAAGAAGGTGAATGATCAATGGATTCAATAGAATGAGTTATGTAAATTTATGTGATTGGTCATAGATCCATCAGATGGATGGGCATCAGAAAATAATTTATGATGTCATCAGAAAAACAATTCTAGGGAAATATTGAACCAAGTTTTGTGAACCAAGTGTAATTTTTGAGCTGAGGTAGGGTGATTGGATAAAGGCTTACCAAGATACCATTAAAAGGTGAACCATCAATCATAGATTGTATTTTAATAGAGTTGCAAAAATATTTATAGAGTTCATAAAACTAAAGAAATAAACTGACTCATATCATGGATTAGTTAATCACCAATCACATAAATATAAAATTCACCATAAGGACATATTTTTAAAGGATCTAATTGACAAACATTAATTTTATGGATATATGAGTTTCTTTACAAATCTTATATAAATTCCATAACATTAAAGATGATATTATATTCACTAAATGTTTATGATTATTCACCAATAGAGGATAATATTTATTGAATATATTATAATATTTATGTGATTGATTATTCATACACACCATTTTTAGTTAATTTTACAATATGAACATTATTTCACATTTTGATTATAATTCTCTCTTAAAGTGAACTATTACATGATGCATTTTTTAATATATCCTAAAAAATAAAATAGCACTAATTTTATTTTCATATTTAATTTTTAGGTGTACCATGATATAAGGAACATTATATCCTTTTGGATCTATTTAATATTAAATTTGGATAATGACCAAAGTGGGCCTTGAACATAGAATATTCCCAGTGAAGTAAACTGGATAAAATACCAATAATATGACTATAGTGACCATGATACAATCCCAATAAAGCTAAATTTTTAACTCGAGATAGAATAAATCATTAAGAACATTTAATTAAAAATTTTCTATAGATAATTCATATGTTTAAGGGGTTATCTAGGTGTACCAAGTTGAAGACGAAATAATGGGATAGATTCTATGGAATAGAGTGTCAGTCCACCATTTCAGTCATATCTCCAAAAGAAAACATCCAACTGGGATGAAATTTTACATGATATTAAGAAGAATATATGGATTAAATTTCTTTTTATATTTCCTAGTCCAATTCACCAGTCCTGAATCTCATTTCAGAACCTCTTTTGGGTGGATGCAAGTTGGCTCAATTTTTTTTCAACAGTTGAAAAGTCCACTCTCCCTTAACTTTCCACCCACCTATGCCTACCCTAGTAAACTAGGAATACATATAATGTTGGGGTTACAATCCAAGGCTTACAAAATTCATATTTAAGGTAGTGATGGTGCTATATTTTGGAGGAGGTTGTGTTTGTTTTAATTATAATGTTATCCTGCTGCTTTGTCTTTGTAATCACATTTCTTCAATTTTAAGATTCTCGAATAACCACAGTATATTAATAAGACTTATTCTTATTCTCATTTTATTTTATTTTATTAACACATTGATACAATTTCATTAATGTGTGAATTTATTCACATTGATAAGAGAGAAAATCTTCACACAATGGTGGGGTGTTTTTTATTTCATTAATCACTCTTCTTTAATTCTTCTCTTATGAGTCTACTTGCCTCTTCCATTGAGAGAATAACATCAATGGAAGGATAACCTTAATATGGTTTGATACAAGGGAGTATAAAGGAGATATATTGGATTTTATTTATCACTCTATAAATTTTTAATAATTTCTTTTATTTCATTTTTTATTCAAATACATTCTTCTTCCTCTTCCTTATTGAATTCTATTTCCCCAATTTTATGTGATAATAAGATCCTTTACCTTGGACTGATCATGAAAATGATCCTCTATGTTTATAGTTTATTAGAATTTGTTTTTTAAGATTTATAACCAGTAAGTGATGATGTTAGTTTGAATTCACTAAATGAATCCTTCTCTTGTTAATGAAATTTAAATAATTTAAAATGAAATTCATCTAATCAACCCTTAACAATATCCTTGGATCAACCCATTATAATAAATTGAATTCAAATAGGTATCTTAGTTCCCATTTAAATGCATATAAAATCAACCCAATGTTTTCCACATCATAGAAAAATCTACCTCTAAAAATGTATGTGTCTTTTGGTGTCTTATTAGGTCTTTGATGATTCAACATCCAATGCTACAATACAAGAGACCACTTCATCCATAAAAACATGGGTAAATTTTGAGAGGACAAAATTTTGGCACTTTTGATTGGGACATAACTAATTCATCTAAAAAATAATTATATTCCATTCAATTTATCAATTTTCACCTCAATTTATTTTATATTTTCCTTTTTTTTCACTTTTCTTGGTGCATGTTTGCCTATACTCATGACCAATCAAACTGACTTGTAGGGTGGGTAGTCCTGAGGTTGTTGAGTAAAGTACACCTAGGGGTATCTTTACATTATATCTTAATATTAAAAATACTCCAGATTCAAAAATTGATCCCATTCCAATGGAGGGTCTTCAAATAAATTAACTCATAGCCTGGGAGGGAACCAAAATGGAAATCCAAATGAGGAAGCCCCTTACTTGGGACATGTAGTTGATCAAACCATGAATGAATACCTCAAAAATTACTAGAACAATTCACCATATTGAATTAGATATGTTTCTCTAAGATAATCTCACTATGTATTCAAACATCATGTCATAAACCACCTTCCAACCTTTCCTGAAATAGAGTCAGAAATGTTGTACCTTCATGTCAAGGAATTCAATGACATTGTTGAAACAATGTTCCCCCACATCAACTTATGTCAGCTAAGATGAGGGTATTTCCTCTATCACTAAAGGACCGAGATAATAATTAGTTATAAAATATGAATTCTATTTCAATCCACTCTTGAGACCAATTGAAAAGTTAATTATACAAAAAATACTCACCCCATCACAAAACAATTACACTTAAAAAGAGTATACAATGTTTTTTGAAAAAGAAGGGGAGACATTTTACGAAACATGTAAAATGGTTCAAGGACACACTCAACATGTTATATCACCATGTATTTTCAATACCATAACAATTTCATATATTTTATGAAGGGTTGGGTATGGGAAACAAACAATTAATTAACATGATGTGTAATGGAACTTTCAAAAACAAAGCCCCAAATGATGCTTATGAGTATCGGGAAGGTATGGATTAACAAAACCAAACATGGGGAACATCAACTTACTATTAGAATCCACACAAATTTGGTGGAATAAAAAACCTTAGGGAAGAAGAAATACTTAGGTCAAAACTTTCTGCACTCACTAGGAAGGTCAGGGAGATCAATATTAGGAAGGTCCAATAAATCCAAAATGTTGAACCTATTTTCACAATTTATGAAAAATATGACCACAAGACCAGAAAATTCCCAACCATCCCTTCTATAAAGGATGTTATTTTAGGAGGACTACCAGTAGAGGTCAATGATTTGAGCTTTAAAAAGCTACAGAACCAAAACACTTTCAATACAATGTCCAATGACCATCTTGGATTCTATTGGAAATATAACCAACAAACTAGTCAGACATAAGGAACAAATGTAACATCCCATTCCTCCAAATTGGATTGATTCTAGGTAAGATTTATAGTTGGTGTTAGGCAAAATTCCGAATACACCAAAGGCTGGAAATAAATTCCAAGGGATTCAATTAAATTAGGGGATGATTTTTCTTTTTTGAAATAAAACAACCCAACCAAACATACCATAAAAAAATAACCACTATATGATGCATGATATAAATGTATAGAACCCAAAGTAAAACAACTAAATATGAAACCCAAATATAAATATAGTACCACAATGGAAGACTACTAATCATCTATGTATAAAAAATAAGACAAAACTAAAAAACTAAATAACTCCAATGCATAACTCCACAGATCTGAATATGATCCAAGATCTAACTCCAAAACACATCCCAAGTATCATGAAGCACAACTAAATAAGTGTGATACTTTACCTTTTCCTGTGTCCCGATAAACAACATTTGAAAACGAAACAAAGTGCCCCATCATGGGTGAGTAATGAAACTGAGTAGGATTTCCTTAAATGACTTCCTTACTCACACCATTAGGACAAAAAATGTTAGAAAACTTATATAAAACATTTTATATAAATCAATTGAAAAAAATTTATATCAGAATATAAAACAATTGTCATATCAAAATAATTTTATCAAAACAAAACAAATCCCCAAGGGAAAAAATTAAACATTTTTTTAACCATTTCTAAAATTCCATGTAGGTGCAACCCATTCCATTTCACATAACCACACATGAACACTCTCAACCACACAATCTTGGTGTTTCCATTGATAGTGTAACTTTGTGTCGATACTCCATCCCTTTGATGGTGGTTCTTCATGACCAATATCCATCCAATACAAATCATGCTTAACCATTTAATCCAACTACCATGCCAAACCAAATGGTGAAAAAAATTCAATAAAACCATATTTTTATAGAAAAAACCTTTCTCCATGTATCAAAACTAAATAATCATTTTGAAATAATCATTTTAAAATCTTGTTGACAATTTCACTTTTTACCAAAACACCCAATTCTCACAATTCCATAAACCATCGTCAAAGAAGATTTCCATTAATCAATTTACAACAATTTCAAAACGAATTTCAAGAAAAAAGAAATTTGAAATCAATACGTATATTTATAATAAGAGGAGTCAAGAGTGAACCCAAAAACCTTAGGAATTATAGAGGAAATAATGAATGACACTAAAACTTCAAGAAAATCGGGTTGAATCTCCAAAAACCTACCTTATATATATTTCCCCTAACATAAAAAAAGCCATATATCATAATTATTAGAATAACACACCATAGATCTATCCCAAATGGACTTTATACAAAATTTCAATAGAGGGAAGGAAACTAGATCTAATAAAAGATACCCCAAACAAAGATGAACCTAGGGAATTAGGCTTCAATGTACCAAGATAATCCTTTAGATCGATTCCAGTTTGAAGGGGAGAGACTCCATAGACTTTTAAAAGAAGAAAAACTGACTTAGGGTTCAAAATAGTGATAAATGAGAGGCTTAGAGGTGAAAATGAGTGTGATCCACTATTTTAGGACCTCAATTTTAAAACATGTACTGTTATTCGTAGGGTTAGGAAAACTGTGAACTGACCATGTGCCAGACTCTTACTCAAGGAGCACATCACATGGTTGTCTTTCATGGTTAGAAAAACCATGCCCGAACCATGTAAAATCCCTTAGTCCCACTTTACACGGTTTCTATTGGGTGGTCACATGGTCTTACAAAACCATTCACCTAACCATGTTCCCACCCAAAATCCCATGTTTCACCTTGCATGGTTTTCTATAGGATTTTAATAGTTTCCACTAACCATGCTCAAATTGTAAACCCTTATAAAATCCCCAAAAAATTCAAAATTACTCCAAACTCTCCCAAACTTCACCCAAACACTTTACAGGCTTAAAAATACTAATGAAAGGGGTTATAAACTTAAAAACAGGGGTGTCACATTCTCCCTAACATTAGGATTTCCATACCTAAATAGTATAAAACCATCATTTCTATAACAGAGTTCTGGACATTGCTCGATCATTTCCTTCTCCCATTCCCAAGTTTCTTCCTAAATTCAACCATGTTTCTACAAATCCCGAATTAGACTGATTATTTTTCCATAAAAAACATTCTCTTATCTATCCACAATCTGCATTGGCACATGCACTATTAAAGCATCCAACACTAGGTCAACGTCATTCTATAAAATCACATGGTCAACATTAGGCTAATACATTTTCAATATAGATACATGACACACATTATTCCCTACACTGAACCATGGTGAAAAACCTACCAATATTCCACCTCACCAACCCGTTGAATTATCTCAATAGGGCCTTTGTATTGAGGAGATTACTTGCCCTAATTCCTAAAATGATGATGAAAAAGACTTGTATAGATTCTTAAGAACACACAATCAATCATCACAAATGAAAACGACCATCAGAGATGATCTATATATGATTTATAATGAATCTGACCCATACCCATTTTTTTCCTAATCAACTGAATCTTCTCCATCATCACTTTGACAAGATCAGATGAACTAGTGAAGTATCACCTATTTACACCCAACAAAGTGGATAATGGCAAGGAAGACCATACGATACATCAAAATGATCCATATGTATCGAGGCCTGGTAACTGTTGTTGTATAATAACTCTACTAACGGTACGTGCTCTTCTCATGAGACACCAAAATCCATTACACAATCCCATGACATGTCTTCCAAATTTTATATCATTATTTTGGGTTTCCCATTCGTATGAGGATGATATGTTGTACTCATGGTCAGCTGATTCCTAAGAGATTGCTTAATGATTTCCAAAAATGAGACATGAACCTCAGATCTTTATCTAAAAATATCAAAACTGGTATGCCATGCCTCTTTAACTATTCTCCAATATATATTTTTGATAAGTCATACACTGTATGAGATTGAAAAATAGAGATAAAATGGACTGACTTTGTGAGCCGATCCACTATCAACCATATGGAATCATGTTTCTGAACCGTTCATGGGAGGCGTGTTACAAAATCCATGGCTATTCATTCCCATTTCCAAATAGTAATAGGTAAAAACAAAAAGATGCCTACTCTTCACTAATGTTTTTCTTAACCTGATGACAAGTTAATCATCTCAAAACAAACTCATCCAAATTTAGTTTCATTCCAACCCACTAAAACTGTGCTTTCATTTCCTTATACATCCTCTGTATTCAAGGATTAACAACTCGTATTTAATGTTGGTAAGTGTGAAGAACTTGTTCCTGACAAGATATAAGTAAAACCATATGATTTTTAGACCAAAAAACCTGAAATCCCATCCAACTTCCATCCCTCAATGTTCTCCCTACCATTGAGTTCTGACCTCATCGCAATAAATTATATACCAGATGTTTTTGTCTCTTTAAACGATTCAACCAAATCAGGAATAAATGAAAACATAATGAAAACGAAATCATCTTCTTAGTCTTCACATTCCAAGTTCATTTATGTTATCACTGAAATTAACTACCACTAGGATAAAGCCTCTTTTTTCAATAGTGCATATGAATTTATTCAAAATGCATCTTCTACTTAATTTCATTTACCGGGTTTATACATCAAGTTAAATTCAAAAATTTGGAGATACTCCATCTATCTTTATTATCTCAAGTTCAAATCACTCTATGAGAAAATATTTTTAAGCCCTTATGATCTATAAAAACTATAAATTTATCACCAAAGAGGTAATGCCACTAAGTATTCAAAGCATGGACTAAAAAAGATAACAACAAATCATGTGTTGGGTAGTCATTCTCTTGAAACCATTAATTTATTGAGCCAAAAATAATAACATGATCTCTCTACATGAGAACTCATCCCAACCCATATCTTAAAGCATCATAATACTCCACGTACCCTTGTCACGATTCTGAAAAAATCGAGATTGGTGTTTATGTAAGATGAAATTTAAGTGCTTGAAAAGACTTATGAAATTCCTCATTCAATTGTAATGGAAAATTATTCCTTTTTAAGTTGTTAATAGGTGAATCTAGTCATAATAAATCATGAACAAAACATTGATAGTAACCATCCAATCCAAGGAAAATGTGTATCTCAATGAAATTCATTGGTGGTTTCCAAGAGATAATATCTTCTATCTTTTCTGGATCCACATAAAAATCTATTTTAGATATTACATGGATGAGGAAATGTACTTATTATATCCAAAAATAAAACATTGATAGTTTTACATATAGATGATGATCCCGCAAGATTCCATACACCGTTGCCAAGTGTTGCTCATGGTCAGCCATTTTCCTTGAATACACCAAAATGTCATCCAAATATACCACCAAAAAGAATCCAAATACTCTTAAGATATTCAATTCATGAATTCAATAAAGACCACTGGTGAATTTTTAAGACCTAAAGGCATTACCAAATACTCATAATGGAGATATCTACTCCTAAAAGTTGTCTTTGGAATATCCTCCTTCTGAACTTGTAATTTGTGATATCCTAATCACAATTCGATTTTTGAGAACCACTTGTATCCCCTCAATTTATTGAAGATAATATCAATGCATGTAAGTGGATATCGATTATTTGTCATAAATTGGCTAATCTTATGATAATAGGTACATAACTAAAGAGTTCTATATATCTTTTTGACAAACCAGACTAGTGCCGACCATAGAGACATGCTAGGCCGAATGAAACCTTTTCTATATAACTCCTCTAACCACACTTTTAGTTATCATATTTTTTTGGTTCCATCTGGTAATATATAAGGGAAATAGGAATGGTCCTTGGAAGGAGATCAATCATAAACTCCACTTATGTTGTGGGTGGAAACCATGAGAAATTCTTGGGAAAGATATCCATAAATTGGTAAAAAACTACTAGAAAATTTCTTTTCTTAATCTCATATATCAATTCCAAATTCAATGCTACCAACTGGTATGAGATAGTTCCAACTACTGGTTCCAACAAGACCATTTCACCTGCCTTTACATTCTGATCTCCTATAAAGAGATGCTCGATGCCATCTTTAATTGTAAAAACAACCCATCAGGTATAATAGTCGATGCAGGACATTAACATCTTTAAACAATACATGCCCTAGATTATTTCATAGAAATCCATATCATGCACCAGTAAATACCATATCAACTCATCTCCATCAATAGTTACCAAACATTAATTATACATAAATGCTTGACATTCTCTTTGAACAAGATGAGTTTGATGTTTCAAAATAGAAGGCATCATATTGACATTTAAACCCATAAAATCAATTACACAAGAAGAAATAAACAAATAGGATGAACCCATATCAAACAAATATTTCATAAGGATAGAATTCTAAAGAATTTTACCTATTACTACGGATGGTCTAGATTGATCATCCACAATCACCTACTCATCTCCATACAACTACTTACTTGTTGTACTATGTTCCTTATCACCTTGTTGAGAATATCCTTACTAATGAGTCATGGTATTCTTAGAATCATCAGGGATAGATCTTTTTTTATGAGTATTGTTCTACTACCCTCATACCTTCAAAGCATATGACGTCTGTAACGCATGTGAAGTTTACCAAACACCCAACCTTGAAGCACTGTGAGAATAGTGTAGAAGATTCCCCATCTGGTAGCAATTGGGGAATGATCTAGGTGGTTCCATACAATCTCACTTCATGTGGTCCAAATAAATAAATTGGAAATGTCCAAGATTTCTATTAGATTTAGTGTGGACATTCATTAATTTAACTATCTAATTTTGAGTCATCCAACTACCATAGAAATTGGTTCCCCTATTCCACTTTCTCATAGAATTATAGTTTCCACCATTTCTTGTAGGTATCAATATGCTCCCTCCACCTGTAGCTCCTGATATTTCTTTTTCTCCCACCACCTCTTAACCATATCCATATAATTCATTATATAGATCAAAAAAATATTTGAGTGATTTTTATTCCTCACCCCCGATTCAAAAATGCATTCCTTCAAGAAGGAACTAGCAAAAACTTTGGGTAAAAAATGAACTAAATTCATAAATTTTTCCATATACTCTTCCACTAAGAGACTTTACTACTATAATATGAAAAAGTATGTTATTCTTGAAATCTTGAATATGCAAGGATAGAATTTTTTTGTTGAAAAATTCTTCAAAATCCTCCTAACCAATGACTTGGTATAATTTATAATAAACCACTAAATCCCACCATTTACATGAAATATCTTCTGGCATATATGTCACAAAATTGACTTTTAGCTCTACTGGTGTACCAAAGAAATCGACGATTCAATTAATCCTATTCATCCACACCTCTTCCTTATCTGGATCTAAATCACCACAAGATATGGGTGGATTATATTTCTAGAATTAGATAGAATGATCTAATTTTCTTGGTTCATCCCTCCTGTGCCCTCTATTTACAGCCTAAAAAGCATAAACTATACTTTGAACCTGTTTTTTTAACCTGTGGATCATGTGAAACCACATTCTCAGAAGCTTCCTCTAGTTGGTTCCTTATATACCTACCATGTACCATATTCTATATACACAACAATTCCATAAGTGTCACTATCTAGCAACCAAAGGATAAAAAAATTCAAATTCCACCACATCATAACTATCATAACATTTCTTTTCAAAATTCACAAATTTTTCTATTACAACCCATTTTTGAAAAAATTTCCATGATTTTGAAAATAATTACATTTAAAAAATACCCATATCATGCCTTATAAAAATATCACATTTGAAAAATAATTCAACATTTTTAAAAAATAAACACATTGCACCAAATCATTACTCAAAAAAATGAGATTACAACTCTTATAAGTGTCTCCAAAACACTTATGTACACAAATCCCTGGTAACTTGATGTTTAATATAAAATTTTTAGCTACATCTTTTTATGATCTAAATTTCAAGTCCCTATAATCCTACTCCTTCTATAATCCCAAATCAAGATCCAACCCAGAATGAATTTATACTCCAAGACCGATAACCAATACCACTTGTCCCAAAATAAAATATAGATTAACCAAGACTGATACCATTTATAATTCAAGGACTAAACAACCTGATACCACTTGTAACATGCCACCCCTTTTCATTGGATTGAGTTGATAAAAGATTTCTACTTGACCTTAGGCAACATCCCCATGATGCCAAAGGATGGAAATAAATTCCAAGGGCATCAATTAAATTGGGGGATGATTTTCCATTTTTGAAATAAAACAAACCAAACAAACATACCATATCAAAATAACCACTATATGATGCATGATAAAAATATATACAAACCAATGTATAATAACTTAATATCAGACCCAACTATAAATAGAGTACCACAACAAAAGACTACTAATCATCAAATTAAAAAAATGGAAGACATGACTGAGAAACTGAAGGACTCCAAGACATAACTCCACAGCTCCCATTATGCTCTATGATCCAACTATAAAATAAAATCCATGTATAATAAAGAACCACTAATGTTGTGTGATAATTTACCTTTATCTGTGTCTTGATAAACAATATCTACAAAAGAACCAAAGTTTCCATATAGGGGTGAGAAATGACACTCAGTAGGTTTTCCCCAAATTACTTCCCCACTAATTACACTAGTATAAATCATGTTATCACATTTTTATAAAACAATTTATATTAATAAATTTAAAAAAATTATATTAGAATATAAAAAAATTTCCATATCAAAATAATTTTCTCAAAACAAAAAAAATTCCCAAGGAAAATAATCAAAAAATTCATTTAACCATTTCCCAAATTCAATGTTGTAATAACCCATTTCATTTCTCATAACCACACATGACCACTCTCAACCACACAATCTTGGTGTTTCCATTGATGGCAGAACTTCGCATCCATACTCTATCCCTTTGATGGTGGTACTTCACAACCAATATCCATCCCATACAACTCACACTTAACCATTTAATCCCAAAACCATTCCAAACTAAAAGGTGTTAAACTATTTCAATAAATCCATATTTTTATTGAAAAAACCTTTTTTCAGTCATCAAAACAAAAAAGACATTTAAAAATCATGTTAATAATTTCACTTTTTACCAAAACACCAAATTTTTACAATTCCATAAACCATCACGAAAGAGGGTTTCCATTAATTATTGTAAAAAAATTAGAACCAATTTCAAGAAAAAAAACAATTCTAAATAAATCATTCTAGTTCTAATAATAGGATTTGATAGCGAATTTACCTACCTTAGGAATTATGGCTGAAACGAAGAACAACACTAAAAATTCATGAAAACTGAGTTGAATCTCCAAAGACCCACCTTAAATCTCTTTCTATAAAATAAAAATAGCTACATATCATCATTATTGGAATAAAATATCATATATCTATCCCCATTAGAATATATATAGGATTTCTATAGAGGTAAGGAAATTATATCTAATAAAAACTACCAAAAATGAAGACTTACTAAGGGAATCAGGCTTTAATGCACCAAGATAGGCCTTTAGATCACTTTTAGTTCTTTGAGGAGAGACTCCAAAGCCTTTTAGAGGAATAAAAACAAACTTAGGGCCAATAATAGTGATAAAAAAGAGTCTTAGAGGTGAAAAAGAGTGAGATTCGCTTTTTTAGGATCTCACTTTCAAACCATGCATGGTTAGTCACACAGTTCGGAAAACTGTGTGCTAATCATGTTCCAAACTATACCTTAAGGAGAACATCACATGGTTGTCCTACATGGTTTGAAAAATTATGAAACAACCATGAGGAATCCCTTTGCCTCACTTTTCATGGTTTCTCATGGGTGGTCGCATTGTCTGTCCAAACCGTGCACCTACCAAGAAGCCCCTATTTCACCTTGCGTAGTTTCATATAGGAGTCTAATAGTTTACACTAACCACGATCAAACCGTGCACCTTTATAAAATCCCCAGAAACAATTCAAAAGTTTTCCAAACTCTCTTAAATTCACTAAAAATACTTTACATGCTTAAAAATCATAAAAGGGTTACTTAGTTGAAATTGGGGGTTCTAAACCAAAACCTTACCCTCCATAGAGTTTTCAATCCCATATATAATTGCAAAAAAGAAACTGATCCAATATCAACATACTTCTATATAATACCAAAAAACCATTCAAAAACCCATTCAAAAGACAATCCAACAACCAATGTTTCCTCTTGGGATAAACCAATCAACACAAGACCCTTTCCAATATGTCCCTCTCTTAATCCCTAAAAATTTTGTAAACAAATAGAGAAAATGAACTCAAAAAGTGTCATCCCTTAAACATGAATTGAAAACCATTATAATAAAAAATGCACCCATTACTACTCAGGTTGTCCTATCACCAACATTAAGTGGAGAATTCAATTACACACAAACCTCTCATGAATAACTAGAAGTAGTGACTATATTAATAAGTAGGAAATCTCTTGAAAAACTTGAACAAACCATTATAGAACCATTAAAAGCTTCAATATCACATGAAAATGTTGAATAACCACCCACATATTCTGAAAAATATAATGAGAATGTGAATGAACCATATCAACACCAAATAATCAAACAACCTTCCCCCTTACCTCAATGTATGAGAGGAAAAAATAAACCTAAAAT
The DNA here is from genome assembly GCA_963277665.1 of Viscum album. Lineage (NCBI taxonomy): Eukaryota > Viridiplantae > Streptophyta > Magnoliopsida > Santalales > Viscaceae > Viscum > Viscum album. The sequence goes on from OY728141.1 coordinate 1,868,307,433, forward strand.
GAATGAAACATTGAGAAAAATATTCTCTCAAGTAAAGTTGAACACTCCCCTTATCAATGGAATCCAAGCCATTCCTTCCAAATAAAAGTACCTTAAGGACCTGTTCACTTTTAAAAGAAAATTTTCATATAAAAACCAAGTACTTTTGGATGCTAATGTGAGTACCATCACTCATGGCACCATTCCCCTAAAGTTGAAAGACCCATGATGTCCATACATTAATGTTGAGTTAGGAGAGAAAAAAGCTGTCCAAGCCCTTTATGATCTAAGAGCTAATGATAACCTCATTCCATATATAATGTATTTTCAATTAGGTCTTGAAGATATCCAACAAACTTCCATCACACTCCAAAATTGTTGATCATAGTGTTCAAGTTTCTAAGGGGATCTTAAAGTATATTTTTGTGAAGGTTTAATATTTCATTTAACTAGATGAATTCCTTTAACTTTACAATCACCCAAGATTAGGTCCTTCAGATTAAACCATCATCATAATTAGTAACCTCTTCTTAGAAACAATCATCTCAGTTATATGATTTAGGAATGGTGACATGACAATAAACTTCCGAAACATGATCCCTGATATGAACATTTATAATGAAAAATCTCAAATTGGGGATGATGAAGAGATCCATGAGGTCAATTGGATAGGTATTGTTGATAGTGAACTAGAGGAAAATCAAGGAATTGTTTAAGGATGTATAATTCAATTTGATATTGATTTACTTTGATCACATGATGAAAATTTGTCTCATTGTCTTGAATCTCTTTCAGAAGACTCCTTTGATGATTTTTTCAGGATCACTAATGAGTGATACGATTATAGCAATTAGAAAAATCAAGTCCATAAACATTTTTAAAACTAATTAGGATATTGTTGTGTCTGAATCTTCTATTCAGAAGGAACCAATTATATCAACAAATTTGGAAAATGAAGTCAAGTTCAATGAAAAGTACCATACTTTTTTGAAAGTGTTTAACAAACTGATATCAAATTTAAGGTCATGACTTCATCACTCAATGTTCATTCTTAGGGGAAAATTGAACCTTACCTATTTCCATTTATTCTTCTCTTGAAACAGATCAAGAGAGGATGATTATGTATATCCATGTAAATCACAAGAAAAAAATTTAATTGACCCTTTATGATATTCCTAGGATTATTCCACTCATTATAACTCAAAGGATTGTTCAATAATCTGACACCAAAATGCGTCATCAACCTCATCAAGGACTCAATCAAAATATTATAGATGTGGTAAGGAATGAACATATAATTTTTATAAGAGTGTATCATCTATACCATTTCTGAGAGTGATTGGGTAATCTTAATTCCACTTGTTCTAAAGATGGATGGAATCACTGTAATTAACAATGGGGTTGGTGATCTTATCCTCACAAGGGAGAGTAGCATATGAAGAGTTTGAATTGAATATAGGAAGCTAAAATAATTTACCAAGAAAGACCATTTATCCATTAATTTAATTAATCAATTCCTTGAGTGATTGATGGTCATCAGTTATACTATTTCCTATATGGATACTCAAGGTACAATAAAATTGAGGCCTCATTATAAGATCAAGGGAAAAAAGCTTCACCTATCCATTTGTAACTTTTTCCTTCAAGTTAATTCCATTTGGGTTATGTAATTCCCTTGGTACCTTCTAGTGGTGAATGATAGGAATATTCTATGACATAGTGGGGGACATTTGAGAGGTATTTATGAATGACTTCTCTATATTTTGGGATACATTTGAGGGATGCCTTGTAAATGTTGAAAGGGTTTTGTCTAGACGTGAGGAAATAAATCTCATCCTAAACTGAGAAATATTCCATTTCAGGGTAAAGGAATGAATTTTTCTAGGCTATATGTTCTATGGTAGAGGGATTGAAGTTAAAAAAGCTAAGGTTTATATCATTCATCACATTTACTATCCAAAATATTTCACATAAGTGAGGTCCTTCTTAGGATGTGTTGGTTTCAATAGAAAGTTCATTAAGAATTTAATTTATATTTCCAAACCTCTTTGTTCTCTGTTGGTGAAAGATGCTCTAAATTTAATGGATGTAAATATATGAGTAATAATTCTTAACACTCAAGTCATCTCTTATCTCTCCAACTATAATGAAAGATCCCAATTGGAAACTTCCATTCGAACTAATGTGTGATGCAAGTGACTTTATTGTAGGAGTTGTCTTAGGACAATGTTGGGATAAAACTCCACATGTCATTTATTATGAAATAAAATCATTAAATGATTCAGAAATTAACTAAACCACCAATATCAAAGAGTTTCTTTCTTTTGTCTTTACCATAAAAAATTTAGGTATTATCTCCAAGGATCCCCAATAATTGTCTTCAAAGATCATTCAGCACTGAAATAAATTTTCCAAAAAACAATATACTAAGGATATATTGATTAGGTGGGAATTTATTCTCCAGGATTTTGATAAAATAATAAAGGATAAAAATGGTGTTGAAAATGTTATATCTGATCACCTCTCTAGGTTGTAATTCAAAGATAACTCAAATCACTTTTCTGTGCATGATTCATTTTACGATGATCACGTCTATTTCGTGACTAATTTCCCCTGGTATGATAACATAGAAAATAAATTTTTTATGAGTGTAATTATAAAATTAATTTGAAATAAAAATTAGAGGGAATATTTTTTAAGGTAAAAAACCATGTGTTTGATGATCCATAATTCTTCAAGTTACGTCCTAATCAATTTATTAGGATATGTGTTCCCGAGTGTAAGAATGATTCTATTCATAAATTTAAATATAGAGAGGCATGTGTGGGAAACATTTCCACAAAGAAAACCACTAAGAAGGTCCTACAAAGTGGTTTATTATGGACTAACCTTAGAAAGGATCCCTTTAAATTCTACCAAAGTTTTCCTCAGTGTCCAAAATTGGGATCCATAACCTGGATGAATAAAATAAAAATTATTCCAATTATAGTTGTTGAAATATTTTATTATTGAGAAATTGATTTCATGGGACCCTTCCCAAACTCTAGGGGATATATATATATATCCTTTTATCTATTGATTATGTCTCAAAATGGGCATATTCCATTACCAACTAGTTCAATGACCATCATGTTGTGATCTGATTATCGAAAGAACACATCTTTTCTAGATTTTAAATTCCCAGGTCTATTATTAGTGATCATGGAACCCATTTCTAAAATAAACCATTCTCGACACTCATGTATAAGTATAATATTTCTCACAAAGTTTGCACAACATACCATCCTCAAACCAATGGTTAATATGAGTTGTAAAATAGGAAAATTAATAAAATTATTGAAAAACTGCCAATCCATCAAGAAAAGGCATATATAAGAAAATATTGGATTCCCTTTAGGATTATCAGATTACATTAAAAACCATCTTAGTAATTTTAACATATAGGTTGGATTATGGAAAATATTTCTATTTACGTATTTAAATTGAACAATAGCCTTTTAGAAAATAAAAAAAATGAACTTTGACATTTATTTGGTCAAAACAAAGGGGAAATTATACCTTAATGAACTTGAGGAACATAGAATAGAGGCTTATAAAAATTCAAGGATCAATAAAGAAAGAGTTAAATCCTACCATTATAGGAATCTCAAAGTCAAAAACATTAAACTAGGAAAATTATTTCTCTTTTATAGTTCCAAACTTCATTTACACCTAATAAATTTAATTTCTAGATGTTCAGGGCCATACACAGTGCATCAGGTGTACCCCCATGGAGCAGTAGAGATTCAGGATCACACTAGTGGTCATGTATTCAAAATAAATTCTCATTGGATTAAATCATTCATTGGATCATTCCATAAACAAGAAATAGAGGATAATTTAACTAAGCCAACCTATTAACCATAAAGAATTGATATATTTAGGGTCCAATTTGATATAATGACATTAAATAAATATCTTTCTTAGAGGAAATACAAATTTTACTAGTACATGGAATCAATATTTGGATTTCCAAAATAAAAAGGTATGTTTCTTTATCCTTTTCATTTGTATTTGATTCTTTTTTAGTTATGGTAACCTCAAGGGGTTTCCACTATGTTCTAATTATGATACTATGTATGATTTTGGTGATGATGTGGTTGATGTATTTTCAAGAAAAGCATATTTATTCCAAGAGGTCAAACAAAATTTTCTTTCATTAATGAGTCACCTCCTAGTGAAATGGAGATCAAAGGAGTAATTAGGAGCATCATGAACTTAAAATTGAACCACCAGGTGACTTCGTTCCATATTTCTTATTTAAAATTTCTTTTATAAATCCTCTTCTCCGCCCCTACCCCTTTTAAATTTTATTTTATTTAAACACTCGAACCAATGTTATTCTAGGTTGGAGGGTGAAAATAAAAAAAAAAATTCGTGTTAAAGAAACTTTCATTGTCATAAATGGAAGGACAATTTTCTTGAACCTTGAACATGATAGTAGACATTGAACGATTTAAAAATGAATATAAAATATTTTTTCATTACTTGATTCTAATTTTAATTCAAGTTTAAGTTCATAAGCATAGATTTTGGAAAGTGAGTCTTTATAATGTGATTTTCATCATTCATATTTTCATCAATTTAATAAAAACAATTCACAATGCATGTCCTTTATATTATAGGGAACTTTTTTATCACTTGGGGTCCCATAATAAATAACATAGGTTTGGGGATAATTTTATTTTTAACATGAGTATAAAAAACAATAAAAAATAAAAATAATTCAGTTGTGCATAGAGAAATGGATTGACCTAATGCATGTATTTAGTCACTTGGAGATCATGAATCCATATTTTTATGGCTCAGAGTTGGAAAATTTATCTCAATTTTGGTAATTTTAATTTGTTTGTGATTGAATTAACTCGATACGATTCCTAATTATGTGATCTTTACTTGGTGTCCTAAGGTTTTTAAGCCTGGGAGTCATCAGAAAAGTCTTACTATAGGGGTTTACTTGATTGAGTGCAATTTCAATTAGAATTCAAAAATAAAAAATAAATAAAAAACCCCATCTTATGGTTAAAATTTGATTCCACCTACCACTTCCATATTTTCCACCTTGAATAAAAATGAACCCCATGTCTATTTTCACCCACAAAAAATCATCCTTTTTAATTGAAATTAGATGAAATGTGGTGATAAATTTGAACAATAAATGGGCTTGGGATTGGGATATGATAATTAACCTATCTTGTGTTAATTTTTTTATGGGTTTCATAATTTTTTTGGTATGAAGTCTTTTAGTGAGCATTGTATATTAAAATGTTTTAGGAAAAGGGAATTCATTTTCAAATTGTTTAGATTCTTTTTTCTGGTACTAGAAAAACTCAAGTTGGGGGGTATGATTATAAACTAAAATAGGATAATATTAATTTTATATATTATAATATTCATGTGCTTCATTATTTATAAAAAAAATTTAGTTCATTTTAATATACGAACATTATTTCACATTTTTATTAAAATTCTCTCTCAAAGTGAAACATTACATGATACATTTTTGAACACCAACAAAAACACCCAATGGCCATAACTTTATTTTCATATTTCATTTTCAGGTATACCATAATATGAGGAACATTATATCTTTCTAGATCTATTGAATATTTAATTAGGATGATGACCCGGGTGGGACCTATACCTAGAAAATTATAGGTGTAGAGGCCATGATCCAAGACTAAAGAAGATAAAATTTGAAATGGATATATAGATAATCATTAAGAAAATTTAATTAAATAGGGGCTATAACTATTTTTTATATTTAAGGAGTTATCTAGGTGGCCCAATTTGGAGATAAAATAATAAGCCAGATTCTGTGGCCTAGAATGATAGCCCACAATTTCAGTCATATCTCAGTTTAAAACATCTAATTGGGAAAATATTTTATATGTTGTTAGGGGATATATTGGTATTCAATTTCTTATTATATTTCCCTACCTAATTAGTATATATAGAATCTTGAAACCTCTATTGGGTGGATGCAAGATGGATCATATTTTTATCAAGGGTGGAAAATTCCACTCTCCCTTAACCTTCCACCCACCTATGCATACCCTAATTAATTAGGATGACTTGGAATGTTGGGGGGTCAACACAAGGAATCCAAATTTCCTATTTAAGGTATTATTGATTGTGATGTTAGGAGGAGATTTTGTTTGTTTTAATTTTATTATGCCACATTGCCTTTGTTGTAACAACCCAAGATTTTATGAAAAATATTCTTTTTAATTTCATGTCTTGTGTTGTACGCTATACCAAAAGGAGCTTGCACAAAACGCATCCTTGACTTGCCTTGCATTACACGCAATCGCGACCTTCCTCGATAGCGTGTGTAGTACGCAATACCGAGTTTCACTAAACAATGATATGCTATTAAAATATTATTAAAACTAGCCGTTATGAATAGTAATAACCAATTTTTGAAATTTTATAAATTTTATATTTCAAAATGGACTTCATTTTTGGATTCGGAATATCGAAATTAGCTTAGGGTGAAATTTTGGTACTTCTTGGATAACTTTCATATTCTGATGAATAATGAAAATTACTAAATTTTAATTAAAAACAACTTTTTTAATAGAAATAATTAATAGTGATAAATTATTAATTTGAGTGGTTTTAAAGTATATTTAGAATATATTTTTACAATTTAATACAATTTTGGTCAATGGATGTAATTTCACATTTAAACCAGTTATAAACAAGTGTTAATCTTTTGATAGTTATTATCTCTTAAAAACACGCTATTTGTTTTGACGACGGGAATTAATTTTTAAATTAGTTAATGCAACTGATATGTTTTGAATTTGATAAAATAGACATCATTTTTGAATTCATAATATCAAATATATCTTAGGCCTAATTTTTGGTATTTTTCTGGAAACTTTCATTTTTTGATGAATAGTGAAACCACTAAGTGGTAGTTAAAAAATTGAATTTTTCATAAAACTTAATTTTACCGCTTCTGTGAGTGGAATTTCGAAAATACTCGAGACACGGTTAATATCAAGGACTAAAATGTGGTTCAATGAGATGAAAATAATTTTTGGTGAATAATAACTTTTGACTTTTTTTTACCACGGTTAAAAGTAAATAGGGTAATTAAGGGTAAAAATGATATTATTATTACCCTAACACATATCCTAATTCTATTGGATAAGTTTAATTCGAACAAAAACAACCTTAGAATAAAATATGACCATTTAGGCCCACTTGGATTAGATTAAGACATTTATTATTATTTAATTCAAAGAAGAGTTAAAAGAGTTTAAATCAAAGTTTATTTACTAAAACATTTTTAATATAGGGTTATACATAATATAAATTTGATTTTAAATATTCATTAGAAATCTAATAAGATTTCACACGTAATGATATTTTATTTATAATTTTTAGACATTAAATAAATTAATTTATTTATGACATAATGATGATGTAGTAATTACCATAATAGTGAAAAATTAGAATAATTGATATTATAAATAACCAAATAAATATAATTTGAGACTTTTTATGAATTCCACTAATTTTCTAGGTTAATATGACATGTTAATATTGATTTAAGTAACTGTGTTCGAACTAATCATTCTGTTATGTTTTTCACAAAAATCAATTTCTAAATAGTGTCAAAATTGACATAAAATAGTTTTTAAAACAAATATTATATTATTAATTGTTATTTTATTCCTAAAAATCTAAGGTTTAGCCAAATGACATATATAAGGTTATATATATTAATAATAAACAACTTCGGGTTCGTTTGACTTGTTATAGTAAGTTTATTAACTTTATAGTGTAAGAACACAAGAAGACACAATAAAAGTAAAATTATTTAACTTAATGTTAAATCTAAATGATAAGGTTAAAATAGGAAGCTAAACTTGTCTAAATTCTATAGGATGTGATGATTTCGACCCATACCCACCTTAGCTTCTAAATAAATCAATTTGGAGCTATTTAAAACCGAATTTGGATTTATAATAAAATAATAGTTTTAGTTATTCCAAAGGTACCCCTCTCCTCCCTTATAAAAGGGAACCTCCTCCCTCTCTTCCTCACACCACATTGAGCCCTAAATCTCGGCCAACCCCTACAAAATTCCCTTATCCACTTCCCTAGAAACATTCTAGAGGTTCTGGTCTTCCTCAAATACTAATTTTAGTACCCTAAAAGGAGATCTCAAAGAGGCGCTTCAAAGAAGAAGTAATGTCCGTTACCGATTCTTTCATCTTTATTTCTTCTTACACTTCTTCTTATTAGGTTGTTTCATTATGAAGTAATAACATCAGTATCACTTATATACTGATGTGTTATTATATGTATGAAACAACCCTATTTCACCATCTATCCATCCTACGGAAAAAGAAATCACCGCGCGTGCGTACGTATGGAATACCGTCTCCACGCCGTGGTGTAATCTATTTTCCACCACCACCTTAATTGGATGGGTATAATGGTGTAAATAATGACTATATATGAGTATTATAAATTGATATTGATTCTTAAATAGTATACATACACTCCAATACAATTCCACGATCATAGGAACGATATCATCACTCGTGCGTACGTACGGAATACCGTCTCCACGATGTGATGCGACTCATTCTAAATGATCTTCATTTCACAATGATTATATAAATGAATTGAATGAATGAATATGATATATATTACACTAATACCATTCTGGAAATGAGGTATCTATAACCTAAAGAGAAGAATAAGAATTTATTCGACAAAACACGCATAAGAACAAAAAGTAATAAACACCCGAATAACAAGTAGTAATGAAATATTACTAATAAGATGCTAAGAATATGACCATATATGATATCATAACAATAAGTATGATTCTGGATTAAGTCAATAACATTATTTAAATCATCATACAGGAGGTTCGGACACTTACAAAGCAAATCGGACCTAAGGTAAGGGAAAATATCACAATCTCATTTTTATCCGAGATTGTTTATACTTTGGTATTTACTGGGGTGTATTTTATCATCCACATCCATGTTTCCTCAATATGTAATATTATTTCCATCCACCTATAATTGTTTAAATCCTATTTTACCCTTCGGTGAGTTTTTAGTAAAAGATATGAAAGGAATCTTTTGACATTTTTCATACGAGGTACTTTTTGACTTTTATGACAAAAGTACGAGAAGAATGTTTTTTAACATATACGGCATGAATGGATTTTTAAAACATTGTTTCCAAGAAGCTTCCTTTACAAGTTTTCAAGTATATTTTTAATCAACTTCTTTTAGTTTAGAATTGTACGACATGTTAAGAAAGGAAAAGTGTTTTTGAAGCAGAAATGATATTTTCCTCAAGAATGGAGTTCAATTGTTTTATCAAAATTATTTTTCCATATAAGATAATAAAGGGTTCTGTTTCTATCCCTATTATTACATTGATTTTATTATGTTGTGATGGAATTATTTTTATGAATTCCTTTATATTATATGAATTGTTTTATGATGTCATGATGTTTAAGATTCCCATTTTTATTACATGGGTTATGCAATGATGTATGATTTATGATTTTGTGGCACACATAAGAATGGTATCATTATGAGATGGGTGGGACCTATATCTCCCTACAATGCATTGGGTAAAGATTTTATATCTCATGAGATAGACATAGCTGGAACGGTAGGTTATATCGGTTCAGTGAAACAAGACTGAAACGAGGAGTGAACTCGGTTCAGAAATGGACTTTGTCCACTAAGATAGTCTTGGAAATGAGCCTTGAATAATAAGAAATGATTCTATATGATTATGTGTGTATGCCACAAAGTTTCATGTTTTAAGTTATGATTACTTTTCACTGCCATGATTTATCCCATGTTATGAAATTATGATCTCTTTTGCAGGTTAAGATTTCCAAAAGTTATGTGCTTATGTATATGATGTGATTGATATTTCTTTTGTTTACACTTACTGAGCATTTGAGCTCACCCTTTTATGTTTTCTTTTCCACAGGATATAAAGAATGGTTTTAGGTAAAAAAAGGGGGAAGATCTTTATGGGAGATGTTGAAGATTGTTCACCACGATTAGAAGATTATATTCCGAGTTTCCAAAGACACTAAACTATTACGGTCCTTGTGTGTGTGTTTTTTTATGTACTAAGTATTCCGCAAAAGTAATGTAATGTCTATGTACGTTAAGCTTCGGGTCTCTACAGTTGGTATCATAGGAAAGGTTTAGTCAACCTTTAGAAACTAGGATGCGAAAACGTTAGTGAGATCCCTAGATATATTTTTAAGGTATGTCTAGGGATGTCCCTAAGGATAAGTATACGTATAGGATATAGTCCTAGAACTACGGTAACGATATTAGAATTTAACCTAAGTTGTTAGATATTGAGGGTACTCCCCCTTTACTATTTTGTTTTCCCTAGCATGATTTTTTCCTCTCACACTATTCTTTTTGGGTTTTAGAAAATGGATGGAAACAGGAAGATTCATGATAATGGAGGATATGAAGGACAATGGAATGATATTATTCATGAGAAACCAAATGAAACGGGATTTGGAAGTCCAAACATCGTTATTATGCCTAATCATAAATCTCATAATATGATCAATAATCTCAACTTTGGTAAGTTTCCTGACTCAGAAAATAAGAGAAAGATGGAGTTTCATGATGATCATAGAGGAAAGAAAGTTCAATTTCCCTCATGTAAATCCTGTGGGAAGAGGAATTGGGGAGATTGTTTCAAAGGAACTGGAAGATGCTTTGGGTGTGGAAAAGAAGGACACAAAGCCAGTAAGTGCAAAGGAAAAGGTTCAGTTAACACCAGGGATGAGGATAATGGTATTGCTACGACATCAACAATGGTTAAATGTTTTAAATGTGGAATGTACGGGCATTATGCAAACCAATGCCCTAATGGAAAATCTAATGAAGAGAATCAGCATGGTCATATGGGTAGTATTTATGTGGATGATGATGAGGAGACTACAAATGATATATGATCTGAAAGAAGTGTTGAAGCTTAGTCAGTTGTTTTAGAAGGTAGTGGGATGATTGTATGTTTATCGAGAGTTATGTTGTATAGTTAATGGTACTATGGAATAAAGAATCATCTAAGGATTGTTACACTTTTGTTTTTCCTAAAAGTATTTGAAATTATATGTTGAATGGTACCAGTAACCATGGAAGGTTATTCAGATATTTTTGTAAAGTAGATGATATGCGCATAATGAAGGAATAAGAAGATAATGAGATGTTTGATTGTATTCATGAGCTCATGATTGATACAAGGACTAAGTGATATCATGGTTTGAGTATATAGAATTTTGAGGATTTTGGTATGTGGAAAGTGTTAACTTTTAACTGCATTCATGTTTTCACTAAGATTCAATGGGTTTTCATTTTTCAAGAGAATACATGATTAAGGCCTTTGAATGTTTGGAATGTGACCAACAAGACATATCTTATGGGGATCAACGATGGTATTAAATCTTTGGTAATAGTTTTCACTATATTATGAGAGTGGATTGCAGTATTATGCATAATCCTAAAGATTGGAATGGATTATGTTGGACATAAGTTAGTATTATTTAAGGATAGAAGTTTTTTTTGATATTATTGATGGGATGTTATAGTAATGTAGTTTTAGAAAAAGGAAAACCTCCAGGACTGGAGACAGCCCATCGCGTCGGACAAGGCTGTGGGAATCGAACCCACAACTGAAGTGCGACAAGCCTTTATCACCTACCACTGGCCTACAGGAAGTCCCTGGTTAGTGGAAAGTAGTTTTATTTTATTAAGCGGTATGATAAATAAAGTATAAGTCTATTTTTGGAACCATATACGATTAATCTCACCATAAGATGGACTTATAACTTTTGCTAACCTTTTGTTTGAAACAGATGGAATGACCCATCATTATATCACATGATCTGAAAATGCTTCACAAATAACAAATTCAACTTCATTTCTTTAAGGGATGAAGTGGAAATTGTTCAATTCACAAACAACAGTGAGATTGTACCAAAATCATGTAAGTATTTCTTTTAATTCATCAACTTTAGGGAAATGATCTTGAAAACCAAAAATGTTGTCCTAGTGCTCTTATATCTGATGAATCAGATGGTACCTTAGATCATCACAAATCAATAGCATTGTGATTTTTGGCTTTTTCATAGCCATGTTCTCTACCACTCTCCATCAGAACATGATGGTTAGATTTCTCTTCCATATCCATATTTTCAACTATGTGGAAACCCAATGATTAGTTTATTTGGGTAACTGTTACATTTCATACTTTTGTTTTTAAAGATTGGTTTTGGTATTCCTTTTTACGATGTGGGTTTCTATTAAATAAACTTTCGAACAGTAAACCATTTATAACCCCGACGAATTTCGAGGGCGAAATTCATTTTTAAGGGGGGTAGAATGTAACACCCCAAGATTTTATGAAAAATATTCTTTTAAATTTCATGTACTGTGCTGTACGCTACAACAAAAGGAGCTTTCACAACATGCATCCTTGACTTGCCTTGCATTACACACAATCACAACCTTCCTCGATAGCGTGTGTAGTACGCAATACCGAGTTTCACTGAACAATGATATTCTATTAAAATATTATTAAAACTAGCCGTTATGAATAGTAATAACCAATTTTTGAAATTTTATAAATTTTATCTTTCAAAATGGACTTCATTTTTGGATTCGGAAAATTGAAATTAGCTTAGGGTGAAATTTTGGTACTTTTTGGATAACTTTCATATTCTGATGAATAGTGAAAATTACTAAATTTTAATTAAAAACAAATTTTTTAATAGAAATAATTAATAGTGATAAATTATTAATTTGAGTGGTTTTAAAGTATATTTAGAATATATTTTTACAATTTAATACAATGTTGGTCATTGGATGTAATTTCACATTTAAACCAGTTATAAACAAGTGTCAATCTTTTGATAGTTATTATCTCTTAAAAACACTATTTGTTTTGACGACGGGAATTAATTTTTAAATTAGTTAATGTAACTGATATGTTCTGAATTTGATAAAATAGACATCATTTTTGAATTCATAATATCAAATATAGCTTAGGCCTAATTTTTGGTATTTTTCTGGAAACTTTTATTTTTTGATGAATAGTGAAACCACTAAGTGGTAGTTAAAAAACTGAAGTTTTCATAAAACTTAATTTTACCGCTTCTGTGAGTGGAATTTCAAAAATCCGAGAAACATGGTTAATATCAAGGACTAAAATGTGGTTTAATGAGATGAAAATAATTTTTGGTGAATAGTAACTTTTGACTTTTTTTACCACGGTTAAAAGTAAATAGGGTAATTAAGGGTAAAAATGATATTATTATTACCCTAACACATATCCTAATTCTATTAGATAAGTTTAATTCGAACAAAAACAACCTGAGGAATAAAATATGACCATTTAGGCCCACTTGGATTAGATTAGGACATTTATTATTATTTAATTCAAAGAAGAGTTAAAAGAGTTTAAATCAAAGTTTATTTACTAAAACATTTTTAATATAGGGTTATAAATAATATAAATTTGATTGTAAATATTCATTAGAAATCTAATAAGATTTCCTACATAATTATATTTTATTTATAATTTTTAGACATTAAATAAATTAATTTATTTATGACACAATGATGATGCAGTAATTACCATAATAGTGAAAAATTAAAATAATTGATATTATAAATACCCAAATAAATATAATTTGAGACTATTTATGAATTCCACTAATTTTCTAGGTTAATATGACATGTTAATATTGATTTAAGTAACTGTGTTCGAACTAATAATTCTGTTATGTTTTTCACAAAAATCAATTTCTAAATAGTGTCAAAATTGACATAAAATAGTTTTTAAAACAAATATTATATTATTAATTGTTATTTTATTCCTAAAAATCTAAGGTTCGTCCAAATGACTTAGATAAGGTTATATATGTTAATAATAAACAACTTGGGGTTCGTTTGGCTTGTTATAGTAAGTTTATTAACCTTATAGTGTAAAAACACAAGAAGACACAGTAAAAGTAAAATTATTTAACTTAATATTAAATCTAAATGATAAGGTTAAAATAGGAAGCTAAACTTGTCTAAATTATATTGGATGAGAGGATTTAGACCCATCCCCACCTTAGCTTCGAAATAAATCAATTTGGAGCTATTTAAAACCGAATTTGGATTTATAATAAAATAATAGTTTTAGTTATTCCAAAGGTACCCCTCTCCTCCCTTATAAAAGGGCACCTCCTCCCTCTCTTCCTCACACCACATTGAGCCTTAAAGCTCAGCCAACACCTGCAAAATTCCCTTCTCCACTTCCCTAGCAACATCCTAGAGGTTCTGGTCTTCCTCAAAGACCAATTTTAGTGCCCTAAAAGGAGATCTCAAAGAGGCGCTTCAAAGAAGAGGTAATGTCCGTTACCGATTCTTTCATCTTAATTTCTTCTTCCACTTCTTATTCTTAGGTTGTTTCATTATTAAGTAATAACATCAGTATCACTTATATACTGATCTGTAATTATAAGTATTAAACAACCCTATTTCACCATCTATCCATCCTACAGAAAAAGAAATCACCGCGCGTGCGTACGTACGGAATACCGTCTCCACGCTGTGGTGTAATCTATTTTCCACCACCACCTTACTTGGATGGGTATAATGGTGTAAATAATGACTATATATGAGTATTATAAAGTTATATTGATTCTGAAATAGTATACATACACTCCAATACAATTCCACGATCATAGGAACGATATCATCACTCGTGCGTACGTACGGAATACCGTCTCCACGATGTGATGCGACTCATTCTACATGATATTCATTTCGTAATGATTATATAAATGAATTGAATGAATGAATATGATATATATTACAATAATACCATTCTGGAAATGAGGTATCTATAACCTAAAGAGAAGAATAAGAATTTATTCGACAAAACACGCATAAGAACAAAAAGTAATAAACACCCGAATAATAAGTAGTAATGAAATATTACTAATAAGAAGCTAAGAATATGACCATATATGATATCATAACAATAATTATGATTATGGAATAAGTCAATAACATTATTTAAATCATTATACAGGAGGTTCGGACAATTACGAAGCAAATCGGACCTAAGGTAAGGGAAAATATCACAATCTCATTTTTATCCGAGATTGTTTATACTTTGGTATTTTCTGGGTGTATTTTATCATCCACATCCATGTTTCCTCAATATGTAATATTATTTCCATCCAACTACAATTGTTTAAATCCTATTTTACCCTTCAGTGAGTTTTCAGTAAAAGATATGAAAGGAATCTGTTGACATTTTTCGTACGAGGTACTTTTTGACTTTTCTGACAAAAGTACGAGAAGAATGTTTTTTTAACTTATACGGCATGAATGGATTTTTAAAAAATTATTTCCAAGTAGATTACTTTACAAGTTTTCAAGTTTATTTTTAATCAACATCTTTTAGTTTAGAATTGTACGACATGTTAAGAAAGGAAAAGTGTTTTTGATGCAGAAATGATATTTTCCTCAAGAATGGAGTTCAAGTGTTTTATCAAAATTATTTTTCCATCTAAGATAATAAAGGGTTCTGTTTCTATCCCTATTATTACATTGATTTGATTATGTTGTGATGGAATTATTTTTATGAATTCCTTTATATTATATGAATTGTTTTATGATGTCATGATGTTTAAGATTCCCATTTTTATTACATGGGTTATGCAATGATGTATGATTTATGATTTTGTGGCACACATAAGAATGGTATCATTATGAGATGGGTGGGACCTATATCTCCCTCCAATGCATTGGGTAAAGATTTTATATCTCATGAGATAGACATGGCTGGAACGGTAGGTTATACCGGTTCAGTGAAACAGGACTGAAACGAGGAGTGAACTCGGTTCAGTAATGGACTTTGTCCACTAAGATAGTCTTGGCAATGAGCCTTGACTAATAAGAAATGATTCTTTATGATTATGTGTGTATGCCACAAAGTTTCATGTTTTAAGTTATGATTACTTTTCACTGCCATGATTTATCCCATGTTATGAAATTATGATCTCTTTTGCAGGTTAAGATTTCCAAAAGTTATGTACTTATGTATATGATGTGATTGATATTTCTTTTGTTTACCCTTACTGAGAATTTGAGCTCACCCTTTTATGTTTTCTTTTCCCCAGGATATAAAGAAAGGTTTTAGGTAAAAAAAGGGGGAAGATCTTTATGGGAGATGTTGAAGATTTTTCACCACGATTAGAAGATTATATTCCGAGTTTCCAAAGACACTAAACTATTACAGTCCTTGTGTGTGTGTTTTTGTTATGTACTAAGTATTCCACAAAAGTAATGTAATGTCTATGTACGTTAAGCTTCGGGTCTCTACATTTGTAATCACATTTATTCAATTGTAAGTTGTTTGAATCACCTTATTTTCTTAATAAAACATCAATTTCTTCTCATTGTATGTTATTTTTCTTAACATGTTGATACCATTTTATTAAAGTGATAATTTATCCACACAAAAAAGAGAGAAATCCTTTACACAATGGTGGAATTTTTGTTATTTCATTTCTTTATCTTCTTCAATTCCAATCTTATGAGTATACTTTCCTCTTCCATTGAGATAATAACATCAATGTAAGGATAAAAATCTTATAGGTTGATCCAAGGAATTATAAATAGTCATGATTTTATTATATTTATCACTCTATAAATGTTTAATAATTTCTTCTATTTGAGTTTTTCATTCAAATATTTTCTTCTTCATCTTTCTTTTTAATTTTATCGCCGCACTTTTATGTGATAATAAGATACTTTACCTTGGAATTATCATTATAATTATACTCTAAGTTTATAGGTGATTATAATATATTTTTAATGTGTTTAACTAGTAAGTGATGAAATTATTTTGAATTCATTGAATGAAACCTTCTTGAGATAGTGAAATTGAAATAATTTAAAACAAAATTCATCTGCTCAACCCTTTGTGATATACTAGGACCAACCCATTCTCATAAATTGAATTCTCATAGGTTACTTAGTTATTATATAAAAACATCTAAAATCAACCCAAAGTTTTCCACTTTATTGAAAAATCTCCTTCTTATAATTTATGTGTCTGTAGGTGTCTTATTAGGTCTCTGAGGATTCGTAAACCCAAGCTACACTACAAGATACCACTTCAACCCTAAAAACCAAGGTAAATTTGAGAGAGAAAAGTTTTATTATCTAAAAAGGTTAAGAGAGTTTGAAGAAGTTTACTAAACCTGATTTTAATAAAGTTTTATTAAGTTCCTTAATGTTATTAGGATGTTTGATCAAATGTTTTTGTCTCTGAGTTTTCACGGAACTTCAATAATATTCATGAATTATTGATAAGTGTTTTGTAAAATTGAGTTGAGTGGGAGTTTTGAAATTTGAGTTTTAATTGAGTGGGAAAATTAATTTGAGTTCCCACATTTTCTCCTATGATCACACCTATAAAAAGGGTGTACAAGTACAATATGAGTGTAAGAAAGATAAACTGTTTATACATGCACAATGTGGTGAAGTGTTTCAAGTTTCAAAGAAATGTGAGCTTCTGACTAGGTTAAGGTTTGGTTGGAAGTGTACACCATATAGAGGTGTAGTGATAATTTATACCAGAAATATGTAATGGATATATTTAGAGGCATTGAGTCATGAGGTAGACTAAACAGAGTATACTAGATGAAGACATAATGTTCACCAGATGGAGATACTAGTCGGAGATATAAAATGGATAAATTTTTGAATGAACTTATGTTTGTTAATAAGAAAAGTCTTCTATCTTATTTTAGATCATTTTAATAATAAAACTTTGTAACTTATGATATTTTTTATAATTTACAATTGGGAGATAGAAGGTGTCTATCATATGTTGAATTAAATTGTATTCAACTGATATTATAGTGGATTTCCATGGACTGATAAGAGTCTCCATGGAAAGGATGTAGTCACCCACATTGGGGGTGAACCATTTAAATATTTTTTTTCTTTTCTTTATTTTTCAAACATAGAACAGAAAGTGTGGTTGAGTTTTATAAAGTTGAGAAAGATAAAAAAACTCTAACAAGTTGCAGGGGTTAATTTCAAAGAAGGAAGAAATTGTAAAATATTACCACCGATTCAAAATCCCCTTTTAGTGGTTCTTACGATCCTAAGGAAATTAACTTTTCCATTAGAATCTCAAGATGTATTCACATATTTTATTACTTTTATCGATTAATTGAGTAGGTATGGTTACATCTAATTAATGAGGTATAAGTTTGAATCCTTTGATAAGTTCAATGAGTTCAAGAATGATGCTGAGAATCATATTGGTAAGAAGTTAAAGAAACCTCAACTGGATCAAGGTGGTGAATATATTAACTAATAGTTTATTGATTTTCTATAGAAGTAAGATATTTTATCTCAACTCACTTATCATTATATAGCACAATGGAATGGTGTTAATGAAACAAGGAAACATACCTTGTTTAATATGATAAGGTTGATAATGAGTCACACAAGCCTTCTATTATGCTTTTGGTGATATTAATTACACACAATAGCATACATACTAAACCAAGTACCAAGTAATGTGGAAAATGGTATTCAATTTTAGATATGGAGTAGAAAGAAACCTGTTTTGTTATATATTTATGCATGTGGGTGTGAGGTATTTATTAAGGATAGATCAAGAAACATTGTATCACCCTAGGGCATGAAGTGTATCTTTATAGGTTTTCATAAGGAAATGAAGGGATAATACCTATTTTAACCCATAGAAAAAATGTTATAATTTCTAATAAACATATATTCATTAAGAGGGAGCACAGTTTCAAGGAGGTTAGAGGGAGTAAGGCTGACTTCGATGAAGTAGATGCTTAAGATACACAAGAGTTGGTATAGGAATAAATTCTACAGGTCCTCATGGAATAAATTATTCAGGAAACACAAGTATTGTGTAGGATCACCATATAGGTTAGAGAAATAGAAATATAATGTTTTCTACTCATAGAATATGGTGACTCATTATTGATTGAAAACAATGAACTTATATCATAAAAAGAGGTAATAGAGATCTAAAAAGATGAAAAATAGAAAATTTCATGAATTACAAAATGGATTCCATGTATCTAAACTAATTTTGGGTTCTAATCGATCCTCCAATTGATGTAAATACTATTGGGTGTAAATGGGTATTCTGGAAAAAGCTAGACATGAAACATTAGGTCAGTACCTATAAGCATGACTATTTGATAATGTGTTTAGAGAATGTTAAGTAATTTACTCTGTCAAAACCTTTTCTACAGTTTCCATGTTTAAATCAATCAAAATTATAATTTCTATAATAGATTTCAATGACATTGAGATTTGAAGCTGAATTTCAAAAATACTTTCCTAAATGGGATCCTTCAAGAAGATGTGTATATGAAAAAACCATAATTGTTTATGACTCTAGAAAATTCAAAAAAGTATGTAATTTACATAGATCCATTTATGGATTAAATAAAGAATCTAGGCCATATAACATTTGGTTTGATGAAGCAATGAAATAATTTGGTTTCATTATTAATGAATGTGATCCATGTGTTTACAAGTGGTTTAGTGGGAGTGCTGTTAATTTCATAGTAGTATATTTTGATGTAATATTACTAATTAGAAATGAGAAACAAGCCTTATAAGAGGTTAATGCATGGTTTAGAAAGTGATTCTCTATAAAAGACATAGGTAAGAAATACCATATTCAATGGATCAAGGGAATGCATGATAAATCAAAGAGTAATCTTGGACTAATTCAAAGTACACACATTAAATAGATACTAAAAATGTTCAGTATTGAATAATCCAGGATGGGAATGGTTCCAATGTCACATGGTATACACCTTTCCAAGAAGATATGTTCTCAGAGACAACATGAAAGAGTGAAAATGAGTAATATCTCATATTATTCTATGATAGGATCTATCATGTATTCCATGTTATGTATAAGTATTGATGTTGCCTATTATTTGAGCATCATAGGTAGATATCAAGATGATATAGGTGAACAATGCAATTAATTCTATACTTAAGTATCTATGGTGAAATAAGGATAAGTTCCTAATGTATGGTGTAGATAAAGGACCATTCATTAGGGGTTATAAAGATTCAAGATTTTAGATAGATTAGAATGGACTGAAGTCATAGTCATGATATTTCTTTTGTCTCATTAGAGGAGCTATGATCTGGACGAGTTCAATGAAACCGTTTTTCATTGATTCAATATCTAGAACTGAGTATATTGTGGATTATGAATTATAAATTTAAGTAGTTTGGATTCAAAACTTTTTTCAAGGTCTTGATGTGGTGCTTAATAGTGAAGACCATATCATAGATTACTATAATAAAACTACAATGAAGACTCTTTTTGAAGATCTAAGAAAACATCAAAGGAAAAATAAAATACTTCAGAGGTTTTATCTCTTGATGGATTTTTCTCAATGAGGTGAAGTTATTGTGGACATAGTATCCATGGAGTAAAACATGGTGGACCCCTTAATGAAGAATCTATCTCGATAGAGGTATGGGTATCATGTGAGATCTAGGGGATTGATTTTTGTAAATAGTTGGTTCTAGTGTAAATGGATGTTTATTGGAGTTGGTGACCTAGAACTAACTTCTATGTACTTGATGATTACATGTATCAATTATCTTGAATATTAATAATGTTTCTTATCACATCATGATTTTTCCTCTACATGACATACATACTACGTAAAAAGTACATATAATTTCCCCAATATGATTAGACACATTAGATGTTATGATGGTATTCCTTAAACCTATGTTTTCTAGAAAAATGATATTGTTTGAGGGAACACATACAATAAAGGCTATCATGGATAAGAGTCTAATAATACACTGAGACACATTATAATAGTGTTCAACATTGGTATTCTCCAATAAGTGATTTTATGAGAACAAACCCTACAATAAGAAATCCATATTTTACGTGTTATTGGATGTTCTTATCCATGGGAATATGTATTGATCCTTATAATTTAATACTGTCATTAATGAATTCTATAAGATGCATAATTTGATGTATTGATAAAAAATGCGATGACATATGTTCGTGGAGAAGAAGGATACACTAGGTGAAACATGAGTGATATTGAATTAATGTATAATGTGAGAAAGGATTTATCCATTCTATCTATTAACATAAGTTGATATCCGATGAACATTGATGGAAGTGGAACTACCTAGATAAATCCATAGTCATAGTGTTCTTTCAGAATGTTCACTTCCATAAATTCAATGAAAGATACATTAAGCACATAGGTTGATGACACCATTTTGGACCAACATGTTTAGAGACATCATGATAAAGGAATTATAATACACATTAATCATTCATAGGAGGTTGTATGTTTTTTCAATATTAAATTCTTTCATTATGGGTACCTTGGTGTGTTTCTAGATGATAAACTTGGACTTTCAGCATCTCTTCCTATTACTAATGAGAAATATCCCTTAAGGGTCACACACTAAGTGTATCTAAAATCTTGATTAAATTTAATATTTAATTTAATAAGTTAAAATAAATATTTTTCCTTCTTTATAGTTTAAAAATTATTCAGGTTTTGATGATCACCAATATTTAATCACATTTTTTTGAAATAATAAGTGAGTTAAATAATCATAATAATTTTTTTGAATGGTTTTAAGAATATAATATTTCTTATATTTATTAGTGAATAATGCAGTTATATTTACTTATTAAATAAATATTCATCATTAATGGTATAGTAAATATTGAGGAGGTTAAACAAAATTAGTTTAATGGTCTAATTGGAAATAATATAAATGATATTTATTTATTCTTAGGTGATGGGGTTCACTAAGAATTATCTAATTGGAATGGGGATTATGTAAAAGTTTCCAACCATAAACCTACCATAATAAATATCTAATTATATCACTTTTTGAAAACACATGTTTTGACAATAGATAGAGTGAACCTCTCTTATGACCTAGAGAGAGTTCTTGAGATCAAAAGTGTTCCCTCTTCTCCTCTTCTCTCAATCCATAAAGAGATACCCAAGAGTTATTTGTCCTCATAAAATAATTTTGTTGCCATCAACCACAAATGATGAGAATGATGGGATCGATCGGGCTTGAACTTGAAGATTCCAAGATGACGTTTAGATATTGTGGTTCATTTTTTGATCACTTATATACAGATTATACACTTAAATACTATATCTAAATGATGGTATGACAAGATTGAGTCAACTAGATCATCAATGAAGAAAGAATTACAAGTTCAGGTAATTTTGGTTCATTTTATAAATTAATTATAAATTTCTTGTGAATTTCCCAATATTTTTGTTCTGGGGTTTAATAAAGTCAAGTAATCTAGATATTATATTGGTCATGATGTAATGACCCAAATTTTTATAAATTAAATTTCATTTTTGAATTAATAAGTTCCTTATTAAGTAATGTAGTTATAGTAATCTCAGGCACTACTTAGGTTATTTTATACTATAATAAAATAGAACTGGTTAGATGTAAAATACTATTAAGAATGATAACCATTGATAAAATTGTTATTTATCCTTTACTGTTAAGATTAATATATATTAAGGGTTATGATAAAGTATAATTGACATATATGGAATAAGCTATGACCTCATCTAGTAGAATCATACCCTATAAATCCCATTTATTAGAGATTCTGAGTGAGATTACATCACAAGGATTTTACCTAGATGAAGCCCAAGAGAAAGTTCAATAACTGAAACATGAATAATTGTTAATAGGATAAGTTCAATCTTATAAATATCATGTAACATACCATCTTTTCTGAAATACCCCAAGAAAGTACCACCATCGTACACCTTACCCTCCGGGTACACATTGGTGTAATAAGGGGTTATGTATTTAGACCCTAGTAGTATGAATTTTCATGATATATTTTTAATAAAATAATTGTTGTGTTTATCAGTTTTCATTAATAATAATAATATATGGGTTGATGAAAATTATATTTTGATATGAATAAACCAAAATTGTATTTTTTGAAAATATATGTGTTTAACACACTTTTTGATAAATTAAATAATTTCGAAGTAAATATTAATTTCATATAATAATATTATTAAATAATATTTATTTATATAAAAATGATAATATAATTTAATGAAGTTCGATGTAATATTTATAAGGGTCAAATTTTTTTATAAAATAAAGTATTTTTTAGTAAAAATGGATATTAATTTAAAATGTACATTATAATATTTATAGAATTATTTTGATAAAATAAATATAATTTTTTAAAATCAGAATATCAAAATTATCCAATGCTGATTTTTTCATAATTTTCTATGATAATAATGATTTTCGGCTTGAAATTAAATACATTATTAATATACAGTATATATTTTGACATCATAATGGAAAAAAGTGAAATAATAAATTCTATAAAAGGAATTAAAACCAAATACTTATTTAACATTAAACAAAATATGTTTTTGAATTTACTTTATTAATTTTATAAACCTTTAATGAATCATCCAAAACCTATATTATATTTTTAGGTTTTAAAATCAATTCTCTATGAACACAGATCACTTCCACATCACCAATGATATTATTTTAATATGTTTTATTTTAGAAATTATAAAATACTGAATCCCAATACTATTTGTTAGAAACCATGGGAAGATTTTTGGTTTTGATTTTATTATTATATAGAGTCTAAAACATAATTTAAAAATTAATAAATAATTCCCCTCACTTTTACTACAAATACCCACCCAACCTCCTACTCATATTCATTCAAAAACCATTGAACATGAATTAAATCTCATTCTACATCTCTCTATCCCACCCAATGTGTTTTCATGATTGTAAAAATCTCCTCCCAAGCTTTTATAAGTTCCCTTTCAAGGTAAGGGATCCTCCTATATTCCTTTTCTATTTCAATTACATTATTTGTATTAAGCCTTTGATTTAAAATTTTTCATGTTGTAATGTGTTTTTACACATTCCTTTACCAAATTTATTATTCCCATGTAACTATAGACCACCTTTAACTATCATTAAACCCTTCCATGAATCTTTATGTACACCCTTTATAGTTCTTAAATTATCTCATGAATTTTCATGCTAAATTTTTTTATTGTGAATACCCATCGCCATTTCCACTCAAGGGTATTCAACTAGAATTAACAACCATTAAGTTATTGGGAAATTCCATTTATATAACCCAAACTCCTTAATATTTGGATTAAAATTGATAAAATATATTTTTACTTTGTATGATATATGTTTCATATAAATGCATGTACATGATATGAATGTGACAGGTTGACCCGAAATTATATAGCCCTTTAATGCATTAGGTAATGTTTATATATAATGAGATACCATGTATAGTTCATAGAAGGTTATCCAAACCACACTATGTTATTATGTCTTGATGGTTAGCCTTGACTTATGCATATGATGTAATTTTTTATATCATTTCCACATTCCTTTGTTGCCTTTATCTTATTATCTTATATAATGTCTCAATTTCCACATTTATGATTCTAACCCATTTTATACCACCTTGATATGCATCTGGACTCACATATGTTACTTTCATCATGTTACACTTTAATTATTCCTTTACTAGGATTTATGTCTCACACATTTCTTATATACATCCCAAGTTATCTTTTGCAGTATTAGAAGATCGATGGAATATAAGGGCATGTTTTTTATTTTATAAATAATTTTTTTGTAGATAAGTTTCATATTATTGTGATATGTATCTAATTATACAAAAACACCAAGTCCCATGATATTTTTGGATTGTATTAAGTGTATATTTATGTAATAAATCATAAACTATGGTATATTAAAGATATGAGTTTTCATAGTCGGTATCAGAGCTAGGTATTGTTATTTTTGAGGAATATAAATATAAAAATTTAGTAAAATACATATATATTAGAATAAACATATGAAAACATCCATATGTTATGGTAAAGTACAGAGTAACGGGTTTCTAAGAAAAAAATCCATTTCTGGATACTAAAAGTGGACGTGGATCTAGAACAATTTTACAAGGGGGTAATAACCCCAAAATGAGAAATTGGGTATTAACTCAATCATTACCAGGTGAAAAAAAGAATCCTTTCTAAAAAAATGGTTTGAAACTTCTTGGGGGGAATGATTTGGTAAATTGATAAGCTCTTTACAAACCATTATAAAGGGAGCATAGATGCACATAAAATTTGAAGTTTTCAAATAGACCATGGATAACATGGATTGAGACCTAGAAATTCATAGGTTAAATAATTTATGTTATTTTTGAGTTATAACCTCAGTGTTCATTGTTTCCCTTTTATATGACTAATAGTTGGAAAATTTTCATCCCTAATTTTTCTGTTATTTTATTCAATGGGAGGAAGTTGGAGGAATCAATTCAACAACCAATGTGATGGAAAAGATGATGTCTACCAAAAGGATATGCTCAACCTAATGGGAGATAGAGTCAATAACATCAAGAAAATACTTACACAATTAACTAATGTTTTGAACAGAAACCTAAATTAGGGGAAAAACCCACACACACCTAAGAAAGTGCAACTTGAAATTGAGACCACTGTGGGATAAAGGCCTATAACTTCCATGGATATTACAATACTTTAATTCTAAAAAAATGGATTAACTCCATTAAAAATATATTCTCTATTCATCAATGATATTAGCAAGAGATGGTCATACTAGATGGTTGCCATATGGAGGGAGAATATGATCAATTGAGGACATTGATAAAATATAAATCCTTTTTAAGTGATTGAAGTGATAGAGTGGATGGAATTATGGAAAATGTTTTTAAATAAATATTTCCCTCACATTATCTAACATAAAATGGAGAGATATTTCTTTATCCTCAAGAGAAAGGATGAAATATACATCATGGAATACAAGGTGAACTTCAAAAGACATTCATGATATGCCTCTATATTTTTTGTTGACCCCAGAAGTAAATTTTTTTGCTTCTTTGGTGGGAAAAATCCGAGTCTACAAAAATCTTTGCTGATTTGAGACTTTGAAAGTTATGAGTAAATTGTATGATGTTCCCTCAAAGTCAAAATGGTGAACAGTAAATCTAAAGGGTCTTATGGGTAAGGATATAGGAAGTAAATAACTAAGTTTAATACTAGGGGAGTGATAGATAAATATCACATGGAAAATAGTCTAACATCCCACTTGTTAATAGTTCAACAAGAAGAATCCTAGAAATTGCCTAAAGGTGAAAAGGAATTGATTTTGGTGTGGGAAGGAAGGGAACCTAGATAGTGAATTCTGATGGGAGAAACCCATCAATATGATGGAAGAAAGAAATTCTCCAATCAACCCTCATCATATTGTATAATGATTCAATTTCAAATAATATGGATACTATGTCAATTAATGCACTAATCAAAGGGTTTTTGATGATAATCAATAACAACAACCTCTAAGGATTATAGATAAAGTGTGGGATTATGGCATCCAAACTACTAAGGTGGATCCAAAAAATGACTTGGTGATAGGTACACTAGTTATTCAGTCAATAATATAGAACATACTATTTGATTATATTTTTACACATTATTTTATATCATAAAAGTTTAGTAGAACTATTCAGATATCACATCAAAATATAGAGGATGTCCTATCTGTGAAAATGGAAAATGTGGAAATTATTTAATCCCAAGTATATAACTCCTACCCTATATATATTTTCAGGTTGAACTTCCCAAAAAACCTTTGTGATACTCTCTCTAGTGGAATTCAATTCAATTATATATATGAATAAAATTTCCTTATATAAAGCCAATATAAATTACCAAGAGAAGGAAATCAACTTCCATATCATGAATCACTCTCATATTCTATACAAGTTAAAGGATGGGGATGAATATTTTTTAGAATAATCATCTCAAGCATGGATATTATTTCCTTAAAATCAATAATATTTATCTCAAATGATTTATACTAAAGAAAATATCATCCTATATGACATTCCCATTGTAAGGGAATATACTGATCTATTACTCGAAGAATTTATTGGTCTTCCTCTAAGTCATGATGTTGAGTTTTTAATAAATATTATATATATAAATTTTCCAATATCCAAGACTCATTATATATTGTACACTATTGAACTTGAAGAGATTAAGAATCAACTATAAGGGAATTTAGATAAAGGGTTTGTATGCCCAAGTGCTTCATCAAAGGGTGCACCAGTCCTCCTAGCTAAAAAGAAGGATGGGTCAAAGTGACTCTTCATTTATTTTAATATTCTAAAAAAGATCATGATAAAGAAAAATTATCATATTCCATGTATTTTTTAATTGTTTTATCAGCTATGTGGATCCCAATACTTCTTTAAGGTTTTTTAGTTGGGATATTATCAAGTAAAGGTGAAGGAGTATATCTTGAATAATACTTTTCATACATGGTATGGGCACTATGAGTTCATTGAATTTCCATTTGGAATAATTAATTATCTATCTATCTTAATATAATTAATGAATATAGTATTTAGGAACTACCTTAAAAAATTTATGATAGTCATTATAGACCATATTCATATCTACTCTAAAATAAAGGTGTAACATTGGGAGAATTTGAAAGCTATATTGAAGACCACATGAAATGAGAGGTTATTTTAAAATTATAGTAAATGTGAGTTTTGGATAGAGAAATTAACATTCATGGGGAATGCTATCACCAATAATGAGATATCTATGGATTCTTTGAAAATAGTGTCAATTTAATGAAGGACTGTAACGCCCCGACCCCAGCTACCCAGAGTCGGTGCATTACTTCATAACATTGGCATGATCATAAGAAAGATCAAATCTCGAAAGACCGATTGGTTTAGTAGCCTTGGAAAATGCCAGATATATTCATAAGTTTTACATTACATTATAAAATGAAAAACTACAACAACAACATAATGTCTCAATAGACCACACTATTATCCCCTCATAAAATCCCTGCAGGTCATTCATAATTTACTTCTTCACTTCCTGGGAAAAATAAAACATAGAAAAGGGGTGAGCTCAAATGCCCAGTAAGGATAACAATATAGCGGAAACTTTCATAAATAAGAATAAACATTTAAGGCAATGTATAACTAAAACAAAAGCCTTTTAAATATGAACTTTTAACATGGTATGGCATAAATAAAATGAAATAATGCCATTTACTTATTCACATGGATATTCTACTAATCGAATAATCACATGAAAAAATCAATAACCACTTTCATAATGTTGGAATGCATAATGCCAGACTATCATAACCACATAGTCAAGGCCTCGTGCCAAGACTACAAATAAGATTTTGTCAAGGCCTTGTGCCAAGACACTAGTTTGTCTCATGAGACCTACCGATGTATCGAGGAGCTATAGCGGGCTCCACCCGTCACTTATTAAGTCCAATGCATTCCCATATGAAAAGGTTTAAACATAACATAAACATTCGTATTAAAACTAGCATACGAAATGTCAATAATTTCACCATAAACTATGAATGGTATAAAAATAGCACATCCACAGTCAAACATATCACAAAACCTTCCATACAATATAGAAGTTTTGTATCATAATAAATCAACTTCAAATAATCTTAAAATCCATCAAAGGATGTTGACATAGATGAAATCAAAATTCTTTTTAAAGAAGTATCTCCTTTTATTTTGAAATCATTTAAGATCCATATAAAATAAAACATTTTCTTTGAAAATATTCTTATGAGCTTTTATGGAAAGCTTCGATGATTTTATAACGGCGGAAAATAACCGCACCCGCCGTATAAGTTAAAAAAAACATTCTTACCTCAATTCTGTCGAAAAGGTTAAAAAGGACCTTGTTTTGAAAACGACGGAAAGATTCCTTTATAAACCTCTTATAAAAAGTCAAACAAGGGTATAAATGACTTTAACCCATATTCTTGTAAATAGTAAAAATGTTTTGAAATACATTTTGAAGAAACATGGATGTGGATGATAACGAGATCCCAGTAGATTATTACGTATAAACAACCTCGGATAAAGAAGAGATTGTGAAATAACCCTTACCTTGTACTTTTCCTTGGTTGTGGTAGGTTAACCTCCTGTATAATGGTGAAATAATTGTTATTAAATTATACAAGAATCATATACATTAATATGATATCATATATGATCTTTTAATATTGATTTGATAATAATATCTTAGTATTATCGTTGTTTCGGGTGTTAACTTACTTGTTTTTTTTTCATATGTTTTGTTACGTAAGACATGTTTGTAAAGGATAGGTTGTATATTATTCATATACAGAATGATATCAAGTCCTTAAACATCATTTTTAAATCATAAAATGATAATTATACTTTAATGGTTACGATGGAGAATGAATCTCATCGCGTTCGTGGAGACGGTAGTCCGTACGTACGCACGAGCGACAATATCATTCTTTTGATATTAAAATAATATATAAATGGATGTTATATCATATATACAGAATCATTAATATGTTATATTTATTATTTACATGAGTTACACATCATTATTATACCCATCCAAATAACAATATATTGAATAACAATTACACCACGACGTGGAGACGGTAAGCCGTACGTACGCACGTATGGTGACATGTTATTCAAAGGGTGGATAGAATACTGAATATGGTTGTACCATATTTATAATAACATCACAGTATATAAATGATACTGGAGTCATTATTTTAGAATGGTAACAACAAAGGAAGAAGAAGTGGAAGAAGAAATGAACTTGGAAAAGGGGTGGTGAAAACATTACCTCTTCTTCGGGTTCTTCCTTTTGATTTGATCAAAAGGGCTCCTTAGGTTGGCTTTCTGATCAAACTAAGGCCCCTAGGTTGTAGTGAGGGATGTTGGGAGAGTATTTGGGCAGAGTTTGGCCGAACCAAAAGGCTTTAGAGGTGTGAAGAAATGAGAAGGAGGAGTGCCCTTTTATAAGAGGGGTGAGGGGCACCTTTGGAAAAGCTAGAAATATTAATTTATAATAAATTCATATTCGGTTTCTAATGGCTCCAAAGTTGACTATTCAAAGGTTAAGGTGGGTATAGGTCGCAAACCACTCAACCAATAGAATTTAGACAGGTTTGGGTACTTATATTAACCTTATCTTTAAGTATTAACTCTAAGTTAATTAGTTTCACTTTTACAATGTCTCTTTGTATTTTTATATAATATGGTTAATAAACTTACTATATACATCCAAACGACCCCCAAGTGGTCCATTAATGATGAACCTATCATGATATAAGTCTCTTGGCCGAAACTTAGATTTTTAGGAATTTAATATCAATTAATAATATAATATTTGTTTTAAGAACTCTTTTATGTCAATTTTGACACTATTCAATAGTTGATTTTTGTGAAACTCATAACAGATTGATTACTTCGAAAAAAGTCAATTAAATCAATCCTAATATATCATATTATCCTAGAAAATTAGTTTAATTCATTAAAAGTTTCATATTATATTTATTTGGGTATTTATAATATCAATTATTTTAATTTTTCATTATTATAGTAATTACTGCATCATCATTGTGTCATAAATAAAATAAATTATTTAATGTCTAAAAATTATAAATAAAATATCATTATGTAGGAAATATTTTTAGCTTTCTAATGAATATTTATAATCTAAAATCCAACTTATATAACCCTATGTAACAATTGTTTTGCTAAAAGATATATGCTTGTGTCATTTTTGTATTCATTTTGACTTAATTAAAATAAAGTGTCATTATCACTTACAAGTGGATCCATGGGGTCCCAAAATAGACCCAAAGATTCCCATGGTCGACCATGTATCAACCAATAGGGTTAAGACACGTTTTAGGGTAATTTAGTATTATTATAATATTATTTTTTTAACCCTTATTTACCGGATTTACCCTTAACCATGGTAAATAAAATATTTACCGCAGTAATTATTCAAAATGTCTAAAAATAAAAGTTACCCATTTACACAATTTGAACATCCTGATTCCAAATATGGAATCCATTTTCCTAAATTCAAAACACAGAAGTGGCAGAAATTAATTTAAAATTAATTCCCGCTGTCAAAACAAAAAGCGTGTTTTTAAGAGATAATAACTATCAAAAGATTGACACTTGTTTATGTTCGGTTTAATTGTAAAATTATGTCCAATGACCAAAATTATATTAAATGGTAAAAATATATTCCAAATATACTCTAAAACCACTCAAATTCATAATTTATCACTATTAATTATTTTGATTAAAAAAGTTGTTTTTAATTAAATTTAGTAATTTTCACTATTCATCAAAATATGAAAGTTATCCGAAATGTACCAAAATTTCACATTAGGCTAAATTCGATATTCCGAATCCAAAAATGAAGTCCATTTTAAAATATAAAATATATATAATTTCAAAAAGTAGGTATTATTATTCATAACGGCTAGTTTGATTGGTTGTGGTGTGTGTTAAAACTCAAGGTTGCGTACAACACACGCTACTGTATTATTCAAAGAAAGTGTACCGTGGAAGCTTGGGATGTTTCATTTTAAATTTTTGATGTCCCCATTTAGTCAAAAAGTTTAAAATATTGTATTTAAAAAGGGTTCACTATTAAACGTTGATAAAAGTGCAATACTGAAAATGAATTTGTTCTTGCATTATATCTAAGAAACTCATAATATGGATTCTAAAATTATAAGGATTATATAAAGTTTAAAATTCGGTTAATACTATTCATAACCTCTTTTGAATGGATTTTTTTTTGGTAAGTCATGTTGCAATTGAACTCGGTGTTGCGTGTAGTGCAAGTTATTGAATTATTTTGAAGAAATAACACACTATGAAATCTTGGGGTGTTACATTCTCCCCTCCTTCAATAAATTGCGTCCTCGCAATTTGAAATTGTTCATTGAAAATAAAAGGTTGAAAGTAGAAAATATATTTGTGGGAAAACCCACATCGGAAATTGGGTTACTAAAATTTAGTCTTAATATGAGGAAAAGAGAAATGAAAGTGTCACCACCAAATTATGATCTCGATTAGGAGAACATTGGTGGCAATTAGAGACATATAATTGGAGGAAAAACGTAAATATTTATAGTTAGTGATTGAGGTCATCAATCACAAACAAGTATAAAATTGAGGTCCTTAAACTCATCAATCTATGATGATTTGAAATACCATCGGTTCAACAAAACATAGGGTATTGGGATAACACATTTTTGACATTTCAAAATATCTTAGTTGAAATCCCACATCGAAAAATGAATTAATGAGGCCTCTATTTAAAATAAAGAGTGGAAAGTATGAAGATTACCGAAAATAACACATACTAGGGTTCCATATAGGAAAATATGGATATGGAAGAGAAATCTAACCATCAATTATCTGATGGAGAGTGGTAGAGAACATGGCTATGAAAAGGCCAACAATCCCAAAGCCATAAATTTGTGATGATTTAAGGTACCATCTAGGACAACATTTTTGTTCTAAGTTTCTATTATTAATGTTGAGGAATTTATTTATGAGATTGGATAAGATAATAAGGAGATATACTTACTTTATAATTAGAATTTTACCCATTAATAAATTTCTACCACAAACTCATCTTTCATTCTAAAAGATAATAGAACGTAATTTTTTTTTCTATTTATACTATTCGTACAGGGTTCCAAAATAAAAGAATTATAATTCATCTACCAGATCTTTTAAAAAAAACTACATTATTTAATTCAGGACATCTCATGGGACAGTGGTAGGTGATACACCCTTGTCGCCCTTCGGTTGCAGGTTCAAGTCTCACAGCCTTGCCGGACGCGACAGGTTGCCGCCCGACCTCTGGGTTGTCCTTTTATGGAAATCCAAAATAATCCAAACTAGAACTATCCAAAATACTTCTGTCTAAACTCACAGTCCAACATTTATAAGGAAGGTAAACATAATATAGATCCTTTTTTACCCTGTAATAGAATATGAATACCTTCATCATGTATTACCATATTCCTTATTGATTACATTCATGCTCCCTTATTCCATATAGAATGCTGGATATACTTCATTAATCCAAAAATGTTTTAAACCCCAACAATGATGGAATATACAAATCATTAATCAGTTCCAAGGTAGTCAAGAATATCCAATATAATTTATCCAAAACAATCACATATTATTCCAAAATCACTACCTCAGTATCAGAACTATATTATGATTTATCATTCTCTCAACCATATATTTTTCAAAAATTTATCCTGCTATTGAGTCACTTTTCTTTATTCCACACAATCTCAAGTCCTTAATGAAATAGTACTGCAGTAAAATCCTTATATACTCCATAATTATTATAACAAGTACATTGTTGATACAACACTCAGATGACATAATCAACATAAGAACTCTAATCATTCCTCTTCATCTGTGGTAGTATCATAACTTGATTATTATCCAATAACATCATTTGTGGCATAGTCTGATGACTGGGACATAAGTTCGCGTAGTGTCCAAACTCCTTGCAAATGAAGCATTGTACATTTAAAACCATTTTCTTACCCTTGCAGTCACGTACTTTGTGCCCTTTTTCTCCACACTTATAACAAACTCCCATTCCTTTCAGGCAAGTTCCAGGGTGTTTCTTTCCACAGTTACCACATATGGGAAAATTCTTCTTTTCCCTCTTCCCATTATCCATCTTTCTCTCTTCTATCCTATTCTTCTTATGCTTCCCTTCAAAGCCATAGGACTCAGTAAACTCTTTACTTATCTTATCAACACATGATATTATTTCTTCATATGATGATAATACATGGGAGACTATTTCTCTTATAAATTCTAGCTTAAGACCAGGAAAGATATGATCCTTCCTTCTCTTTGGATCATGTGCATTTCTGGAGGTCTCATTCCTTCTACTGGGCGCCATTTCTAAACAATGGCATACACTAGATCAGTTTATGAATTAAAATACATAATCCCATACTTACAAAACACTTAACATAAATTGAACTATTTGTGGATATAATCCATAATCATAAAAATGTTTTCTTTGAGGAAGTATATACTCATAAACCCTTCATAATGATTTGTAAAGAAAATGAGAGTTATCCTAAGCATATCCCCCGGGAGTGTCGTAACCAAGAGTGCAGCAAGGCCCGTTGTCGTGCACCAGTTCCCGTTCGAGTCTAGCTCAAAGCGGTGTTTTCGGGTTTTACCCCTAGGTACATCTGTGCCAGAGCCGCCTCTACCTGCTCGTATCCAGACAAGGATGTATTGCTCGGAAAACTCACAAAATCTCTACAATACCAAAATTCTAGGAAGTTCTTCTATACTAATCCTCAAAGTTCATCTTAGGTCTACGTGCTCTAATCAGAGTTTATCTAAATCTAGCTTCCAAGGTTTGTACTAAACTTCCTCTGATACCAACTGTAACGCCCCGACCCCAGCTACCCAGAGTCGGTGCATTACTTCGTAACATTGGCATGATCATAAGAAAGATCAAATCTCGAAAGACCGATTGGTTTAGTAGCCTTGGAAAATGCCAGATATATTCATAAGTTTTACATTACATTATAAAATGAAAAACTACTACAACAACATAATGTCTCAATAGACCACACTATTATCCCCTCATAAAATCCCTGCAGGTCATTCATAATTTACTTCTTCACTTCCTGGGAAAAATAAAACATAGAAAAGGGGTGAGTTCAAATGCCCAGTAAGGATAACAATATAGCGGAAACTTTCATAAATAAGAATAAACATTTAAGGCAATGTATAAATAAAACAAAAGCCTTTTAAATATGAACTTTTAACATGGTATGGCATAAATAAAATGAAATAATGCCATTTACTT
Source organism: Viscum album (assembly GCA_963277665.1). Lineage (NCBI taxonomy): Eukaryota > Viridiplantae > Streptophyta > Magnoliopsida > Santalales > Viscaceae > Viscum > Viscum album. Next base: position 1,868,342,387 of record OY728141.1, read on the forward strand.
ATTCACATGGATATTCTACTAATCGAATAATCACATGCAAAAATCAATAACCACTTTCATAATGTTGGAATGCATAATGCCAGACTATCATAACCACATAGTCAAGGCCTCGTGCCAAGACTACAAATAATATTTTGTCAAGGCCTTGTGCCAAGACACTAGTTTGTCTCATGAGACCTACCGATGCATCGAGGAGCTATAGCGGGCTCCACCCGTCACTTATTAAGTCCAATGCATTCCCATATGAAAAGGTTTAAACATAACATAAACATTCGTATTAAAACTAGCATACGAAATGTCAATAATTTCACCATAAACTATGAATGGTATAAAAATAGCACATCCACAGTCAAACATATCACAAAACCTTCCATACAATATAGAAGTTTTGTATCATAATAAATCAACTTCAAATAATCTTAAAATCCATCAAAGGATGTTGACATAGATGAAATCAAAATTCTTTTTAAAGAAGTATCTCCTTTTATTTTGAAATCATTTAAGATCCATATAAAATAAAACATTTTCTTTGAAAATATTCTTATGAGATTTTATGGAAAGCTTCGACGATTTTATAACGGCGGAAAATAACCGCACCCGCCGTATAAGTTAAAAAAAACATTCTTACCTCAATTCTATCGAAAAGGTTAAAAAGGACCTTGTTTTGAAAACGACGGAAAGATTCCTTTATAAACCTCTTATAAAAAGTCAAACAAGGGTATAAATGACTTTAACCCATATTCTTGTAAATAGTAAAAATGTTTTGAAATACATTTTGAAGAAACATGGATGTGGATGATAACGAGATCCCAGTAGATTATTACGTATAAACAACCTCGGATAAAGAAGAGATTGTGAAATAACCCTTACCTTGTAATTTTCCTTGGTTGTGGTAGGTTAACCTCCTGTATAATGGTGAAATAATTGTTATTAAATTATACAAGAATCATATACATTAATATGATATCATATATGATCTTTTAATATTGATTTGATAATAATATCTTAGTATTATCGTTTTTTCGGGTGTTAACTTACTTGTTTTTTTTTCATATGTTTTGTTACGTAAGACATGTTTGTAAAGGATAGGTTGTATATTATTCATATACAGAATGATATCAAGTCCTTAAACATCATTTTTAAATCATAAAATGATAATTATACTTTAATGGTTACGATGGAGAATGAATCTCATCGCGTTCATGGAGACGGTAGTCCGTACGTACGCACGAGCGACAATATCATTCTTTTGATATTAAAATAATATATAAATGGATGTTATATCATATATACAGAATCATTAATATGTTATATTTATTATTTACATGAGTTACACATCATTATTATACCCATCCAAATAATAATATATTGAATAACAATTACACCACGACGTGGAGACGGTAAGCCGTACGTACGCACGTATGGTGACATGTTATTCAAAGGGTGGATAGAATACTGAATATGGTTGTACCATATTTATAATAACATCACAGTATATAAATGATACTGGAGTCATTATTTTAGAATGGTAACAACAAAGGAAGAAGAAGTGGAAGAAGAAATGAACTTGGAAAAGGGGTGGTGAAAACATTACCTCTTCTTCGGGTTCTTCCTTTTGATTTGATCAAAAGGGCTCCTTAGGTTGGCTTTCTGATCAAACTAAGGCCCCTAGGTTGTAGTGAGGGATGTTGGGAGAGTATTTGGGCAGAGTTTGGCCGAACCAAAAGGCTTTAGAGGTGTGAAGAAATGAGAAGGAGGAGTGCCCTTTTATAAGAGGGGTGAGGGGCACCTTTGGAAAAGCTAGAAATATTAATTTATAATAAATTCATATTCGGTTTCTAATGGCTCCAAAGTTGACTATTCAAAGGTTAAGGTGGGGATAGGTCACAAACCACTCAACCAATAGAATTTAGACAGGTTTGGGTACTTATATTAACCTTATCTTTAAGTATTAACTCTAAGTTAATTAGTTTCACTTTTACAATGTCTCTTTGTATTTTTATATAATATGGTTAATAAACTTACTATATACATCCAAACGACCACCAAGTGGTCCATTAATAATGAACCTATCATGATATAAGTCTCTTGGCCTAACCTTAGATTTTTAGGAATTTAATATCAATTAATAATATAATATTTGTTTTAAGAACTCTTTTATGTCAATTTTGACACTATTCAATAGTTGATTTTTTTGAAACTCATAACAGATTGATTACTTCGAAAAAAGTCAATTAAATCAATCCTAATATATCATATTATCCTAGAAAATTAGTTTAATTCATTAAAAGTTTCATATTATATTTATTTGGGTATTTATAATATCAATTATTTTAATTTTTCATTATTATAGTAATTACTGCATCATCATTGTGTCATAAATAAAATAAATTATTTAATGTCTAAAAATTATAAATAAAATATCATTATGTAGGAAATATTTTTATCTTTCTAATGAATATTTATAATCTAAAATCCAACTTATATAACCCTATGTAACAATTGTTTTGCTAAAAGATATATGCTTGTGTCATTTTTGTATTCATTTTGACTTAATTAAAATAAAGTGTCATTATCACTTACAAGTGGATCCATGGGGTCCCAAAATAGACCCAAAGATTCCCATGGTCGACCATGTATCAACCAATAGGGTTAAGACACGTTTTAGGGTAATTTAGTATTATTATAATATTATTTTTTTAACCCTTATTTACCGGATTTACCCTTAACCATGGTAAATAAAATATTTACCGCAGTAATTATTCAAAATGTCTAAAAATAAAAGTTACCCATTTACACAATTTGAACATCCTGATTTCAAATATGGAATCCATTTTCCTAAATTCAAAACACAGAAGTGGCAGAAATTAATTTAAAATTAATTCCCGCTGTCAAAACAAAAAGCGTGTTTTTAAGAGATAATAACTATCAAAAGATTGACACTTGTTTATGTTCGGTTTAATTGTAAAATTATGTCCAATGACCAAAATTATATTAAATGGTAAAAATATATTCCAAATATACTCTAAAACCACTCAAATTCATAATTTATCACTATTAATTATTTTGATTAAAAAAGTTGTTTTTAATTAAATTTAGTAATTTTCACTATTCATCAAAATATGAAAGTTATCCGAAATATACCAAAATTTCACATTAGGCTAAATTCGATATTCCGAATCCAAAAATGAAGTCCATTTTAAAATATAAAATATATATAATTTCAAAAAGTAGGTATTATTATTCATAACGGCTAGTTTGATTGGTTGTGGTGTGTGTTAAAACTCAAGGTTGCGTACAACACACGCTACTGTATTATTCAAAGAAAGTGTACCGTGGAAGCTTGGGATGTTTCATTTTAAATTTTTGATGTCCCCATTTAGTCAAAAAGTTTAAAATATTGTATTTAAAAAGGGTTCACTATTAAACGTTGATAAAAGTGCAATACTGAAAATGAATTTGTTCTTGCATTATATCTAAGAAACTCATAATATGGATTCTAAAATTATAAGGATTATATAAAGTTTAAAATTCGGTTAATACTATTCATAACCTCTTTTGAATGGATTTTTTTTGGTAAGTCATGTTGCAATTGAACTCGGTGTTGCGTGTAGTGCAAGTTATTGAATTATTTTGAAGAAATAACACACTATGAAATCTTGGGGTGTTACAAGGACTATACCAACATCTGTGTTGAAGATATGTAGTTTCCATGGATTAGCTGGGCACTATCATTGATTTATGAGAAACATATATTAATTTTCAATCCCACTAACCAAGATAAATTAGGAAGGAGTAATGTTTTTATGGAATTATGATTATGAGAAGATATTTAATTAGTTAAAGAAGATGCTAATCACTGCACCCATTCTCACATTACCCACCAGTGGGGAAAAATTTGGGATCTATAATGATGCATCAAAAAAAAGGATTGGGTTGTGTAGCCTATTCCTCCTACAAATTAAAGATACATGAGAATAACTACCCATCACATGATCTATAATTTTCTGTAGTGATCTTCACACTAAATATTTGGAAACATTATCTCTACAAGGAGAAGCGTGACATATATATGGATCATAGAATCCTAAAGTATATATTTACACAAAAGGATATCAATATTGATAATAGAAATTGGTTAGAACTAATCAATAATTATGATTTATAAATCCATTTCCATCATGGGAAGGCAAAAAAAGTGTCAAATACTCAGATTAGAAAGGATCCTGTAACCCTATCCATGATGAGGATTGAAAGGGACCTAATATTCTTGGATATGTAAAGGATGAACATGAGAATCATAAAAGGTAATTAATCCTATATTTATTAAATAAATACTCAACCATCCATTATTAAAAGGATCAAGGAGGCCCAAAAACATGATAAGGATCTACAATGAATGGAAGTGAATATTCTAGAGTCCAACTTTTATAAAGATGGAGTTATATGGTTTGGAACCCATATATATGTGCCATCAAAACCAGAACTGAAAAGGTAACATTTGTATGATTTGTACAACTTATCCATCTGTATTAAGCTATGAAGAACTAAGATGTATAAATATATGAAGAAAAAATTATGGTTGGATAATATTAAGTGGTAGATTGAAATGTTTTTATCTTGATGATTGGTATGCCAAAAAGTAAAGGATGAATGAAATATATCTATGGCATGATATAACCACTTCCCATAGTATTATGAAAATGGTAAAACATAACCATGTATTTCATAATAGTAATCCCTAGGATATCTAAAGGAAATAGCACCACCTGGGTGGTAGTTGAACACCTTACAAAGACATTTTATTTCAATAAAATAATATTTATCTCTTGATCAAATAAATAAGATATACATAAGGGAAGTGGTAAGACTACATGGAGTACCACACTCTTTTGTATTTGATCGAGATATGGGGTTTATCTAAAGGTTATGGAGAAACCTTATGAAATAAATGGATATAGAGAAAAGCTTCATTATTACATATCACCCTCAGACATATGGTCAATCTGAAAGAACTATTCAAACTTTTGAGGGTATGCTCACATCATTTTCAATTAATTTACAAGGATGTTGGGACCAACACCTTCCCATAGTAGAGTTATCATATAACAATTGTTTCCATTCTAACATTCATTTTACACCTTATGAGGATCTATATGGGAAGTTTTTTTAGACTCCAACATGTTGGGATGAATTTGGAGAGAAGAAGCTTATGGGACCGAATCTTATCCAAGACATGATATAGAAGGTTCAAACTATTCACTTTCATATTAAATCTGTGAAAATTCAATAGAAAATCTATACAAACAATCATTGATGAGTCCTAAAGTTTGAGATAAGAGATAAGGTGTTCCTTTATATATCATTATGGAATAAATTCAAGAGGTTTGGGAAGTAGGGAAATCATAGTATAAGATGCATAATACCATTTTATATCCTTGATTGAGTTGGAGTTATGGCCTATTTATTAGAACTCCCACATAACCTATCCCAAGAACATGATGTGTTCCATGTATCCCTCTTATGGAAGTACATACCAGAACCCTCACATAAACTGAATCTTAAGCCGGTACCCTTGGAGAATTATCTTTTATATGAGGAGTTTCCAATTAATATCTTAGATCACAGAGACAAAGTTATATGAAAAAAGAAAAATCACCTGGTTAAAGTGTTGTGGTGTAACCACAAGTTTGAGGAAGCAACATGAGATCTGGAAGAGGCGATGAATCATATGTACCCTAATATATTTTAGTATATGAAATAAAATTTCATGGGTGAAATTTCTATAATGGGGGAGAATTTTAGGACCCAAAATTTTATGAAGAAAATTTACTTTTTCAAATAAATAAATTCCTTATTATGTAATGTAGTTATTGAAAACACATACAATACAGAGGTTATTTTGAACCATTATAAAAAATAGTTGGTTATATTTAAAAGACTATTATGAATCATAACCATTAATAATCTATAAATTGTAAAATTACCATTAATATTAGTATATATTAAGAGTTATGATTAATTATAATTGGCAAAGACAGAATAAGTGATAACCTCTACCAGTAGGATAATACCCTAAGAATCCTATTTATCATAGCTTCCAAGGGAGACAGAATCATTGAAATTTTCCTTTTACCAAGCCCAAAATGAGGTTTGAAAAATAAAACATGAATGATACCATTTATGGGGGAAGTTCAAGATTATTGAGATCCTGGACCAAACTATATTCACTGAACCACCCCATGAAATTACCACCAACTAACACCTTACCCTTATGGCATACAATGGTGTAATAAGGGGTTATGTTTCTAAAACCTAGTAGTATAAATTTTTATGTTTTCATTGTAATTAAATAATGATTATGTTTATCCATTTTCATTATTAATTTATATGTAGAATTATATATGAGTTAATGAGAAAAATATTCAGATACAAAGAAACAGAAATTATATTTTTAAAAAATATTGGGTTTTAACACTATTTTTGATAAATTAAATAAATTTTGAAATAAATATTACTTTCACATAATAATTTTATTAAATAATATTTACTTATAAACAAATAATATTAAAATTTAATGATTTTCAATTTAATCATTATTGGGGCCATAAATTTTTTATTTTTGTAAAAAAAATTATTTTATATTAAATAAGGATTTTTATTTAAAATTTTAAATTCTCATATTTATATTTTTTTAATAAAATACATGATTATTTTTAAATAAACATTTGAGAACTGTCCAATTCTGATTTTTTCATAATTTTCTGAGATAGTTAAATTTTTGGTTAAAAAATAAATACAGTATAAATATACGGTTTGTCTTATGACATCATAATGAACCAAAAGTTATTTAAAAAATTATATAAAATGAATCCAAACTAAAATTTATATTAAACCTTTAAAATAATATGTTTAAAATAATTTTTTTTAATTTTATAAACCTTTAATGAATCCTCTAAAACCTATATTATATTTTAAGGTTTTATAATCAATTAATTAGGATTATAACTCGCTTCCACATCACTAATGGTGTTATTTTAAAATAAAAAGTTATTGAAATTATAAAATATTTGAATCTAATCCTATTTTGGAGAAAACATGGTAAAAAACCATGGTAATATTTTTAGTTTTGATTATTTTATTATATAGAGTCCAAAACTTAAGTTTAGAAACTATTAAAGAATTCCCCTCTCTATTGCTATAAATACTCTCCCAACCACCCACTCATATTCAATAAAAACCAATTGATAATTAATTTAATATCCTTATACCACATTAAATCCCTCCCAATGTGTATCCAATATCTTAAGAAGCTATTATAAATCTTTTAAAAGAACCATATCAAGGATAAAGATTCTCTTCTCTTTTGTTTTTATTTCAAGTACGTTCTTTGTATTAAGCCTTTTTTATTTCCAATTAATCATGTTGTAATGTGTTTGTACATAACCATTTAAGTTACTTATGGTTTCCATGCAATTAGATACCACCTTTCACTCTCATTAAACCCTTCCATGAACCTTTATGTACACCCGTTATGCTTGCAAAATTATCTCATGAATTTCCATTCCAATTTTTTATGTTGTGAATACCCATCCCCATTTCCACTCAAGGGTATTCACCTATATGTAACCATCCTCCATTTATTGGGTATTACCATTTATTTAAACTAAACTCCTTAATCATGGGATTAAAATTTATTAAATACATTCTTATGTTGTATTATGTATGTGGTACACAAATGAATGTACATATGAATGTGATGGGTGGGTCCAAAATTATATTTCCCTACAACGTATTGGGTAATGTTTTCATCTCATTAGATACCATGTATGGTACACCAGAGGTTATCCTAAAAACACTATGTTATGATTACTTTATGGTTATCATTGACTTATGCATATGATGTCATGTTTTATTTTATTATAATATTCCTATTTTGACTTGATATTATCATATTAAATCATAGTTCAATGTTTATGTTTAGAATTATAACATATTTTATGTTACCTTGATATACCTATTTAATCAAATTTATTACATTCATCATTTTATGCATTAATTATTCCCTTATTGGGATTTATAGCTCACAAATTTCTTTTGTATGTTACCAAGGTATCCAGTATAGTATTAGAATATCGATGAAATATAAGAACATATTTTGGTGTTTTTAACTAATGTTTTTGTACCCATTGTTGAATTTATTGTGCTATGTATCTAATAACCCAAATACACAAGGCCTCATGATCTTTTGGGACTGTATTAAGTGCATATTTAGGTAATAAATCATGAATTACGGATTATTAAAGATAGGGTTTATCATATATGACATCATTCATCATGTAAAATAAGGATTATTTATAAATTAGGACTAAAAATATGAGTTTTCCTTGCCATTAAGGTGCTTTTGTAGTTCTCAGAACCTACAAGATCTCAGTATTGATCATCCCAAAACTTTGGATTAAAATAAAAGAGTTCTTATAATTGGAATTATCAATATCATTTATAATATATCATAAATGAGTTTATGGATTACTATCCAAAACCCCATTGCATTATTTATATTTTTATTGTTCTTATTTCCGTATAGTTTATTTATCTCAACTAAGTGTTAAATTCCTTGTATTACAATTACCATTTCCTTTTATTTTCTACCATTCAATTCTGAGATCAAAATCTCCAACTTCTAAACTATTTATATTTTTTAGTGGGAAAAATTATAATGTTATTTAAACTTGAATTCAACCGTCTTGAATCTTCCATATCAAGGACAACGTTTTTTATCTGAGTAGGTGTTTCTATTTTTTATGATATATTTTTTTATCATATCTAGTCTCTATATTTTTTATCTAATACATATGGTATTAGAGAATGTATATATATATATATATATTTATTTTATCTTAAACTAATGTTTAGTAAAGGAATTATATTTCTCTATAGTAGAGTTACCAATTAAAACTTTTTATAATATGATTCCTAGTCGATCATCTATTTTGGATGGAATAAATTATTAGTATTGGAAAGATAAGACGAATACTTTTATTATTGAAAATGGTATGGATAATTATAAGATGATGACTAAGAATTATATGATTATAGGGAAGGAAAAATTTAATTTTACTCATGAGGAGAAGTATGAATACCAAGTGAACTATAAGTCATGGAATATGTTTCTTTGTTTGATGATGTATAACACTTATAATTAGATATCTTCAATTGATATATCTAATAGAATTTGGAGGAATTTGGATATTGATCACTTTGGTACTTCTAAAGTGTTAGATTCTAAAATAGGTATATTAAATGAAAAATATCAAGACTTCTATTTTCTTATAGGGAAAACTATAACACAAATGAATTATAATTTTATGATTGACATGAATGGTTTGTAATCCCTTGGCGGTAGGGAGATTATATATGAACAACTCATGGAGAAAATTATTGATATAATTATGAAGGAGTGTGAATCTATGAGAATGAATCTTTATGATACAAAAAATTTTACTAAGATAAGTCTTCATGTATTTATCAAAAATTTGTTATAGTATGAGATTAGACTTAAGTGAGATACTGAAAAGAAGAAACTTAAGAATAGTGGAATCATGTTTTCCTCTACTACTTTAGGACCAACTATTTTTAAGTTGAACATTTTAAATAATAATTATAAGCATTGTTTGGATAATAGTAGAATGTAACTTAGTGAAGGTGTATTTTCTCAACTTTCAAGGAATGTGAACTAGATTACTATAAAGAATAATATTTAAAATTATTATCAGAATGAAAAAAGAGACAAAAATGATAATTTTTGGAGGTGAGATGAGAAGAATATTTTTTGGATATTATATGTTATGAATGTAATAAAGTGATGAATATTAGAACATATTGTTAAAGTTTTAAAAAGAAATATAGAGAATCCCTATTATCTTTGAATCATAAAGAAAATATGGGTTTAAAGGTGAGGGACACCTAGACTGTAAGTAAATATATTTTTTCCAAAATTTTACTAGAAAGTTTTGAGTATAGCCATAAGATAAATAATTTATATGTGAAATTTACTCAAAATAAATTATGTATCATGGATAAGGTAACTATTTATTCACTTAATATTTTTTATTTAAATTATAAATATCTTTATACTTTGGGTGATTAATATGATAATCCATCACAAGAAAAGATAGCTGAATATGTGACAAGACTGAAGAAGAGGTATAAATTATTGAAGGAAGATAATGACCAGGATATGGAAGATCTTACTAAGTATAATGATAGAATTTATAAACTTACTTATGAGTTTGAAGCTAAATAAATTTCTATTTAACTTCTAAGGATCTGAATGATGTTATAAAACATAAATAAAAATTTGGGAGTATGAAGAAGCTAATTTCTAATATTATTTCTATATAAGAGAATTTTGAAAAGATTCTAAGATATTTGAAATATTCCAGAACATATATTAGTGTTTTTTTAAAATTACTAGAAATTCACATTTCTAGAATAATTATTTTTTTAAAAGGTGTAACCTTTTTCAATTAGAGTCAAAGGGGAGGTCATTGGAAGAATGATTCCTCCTTGAATAATGTTCAACCATTCATAATATATAGAGTTTATATTTCAAAAAAATGAGTGTCCATTCTACATCATACGGTTCAAAATATATGGGTTTTTATTGTTTTTCTTATTAATATCAATGAACCCAAGGAATTTTGTGTACCAGATTTTGGATCTATTTTTATGAGGAAATGTTCGATATTGATAGTTGAAACTTTTAGAACTTCTATTTTTTGGAAGTTATCTATCAAAACCACTTGTTACTAAATACAATCCATAAAATATTAGATTATAACATAAATGATATATAGAACACCCCAAAGTTAGTGTAATCTTTCTTGTGTGAGTGGTCCTAAAAGAACTTTTATATGGAATTATGAAATATGAATACTATGCTTATATGTTTATATCTTATGTATCCTTTTACTATGATGGATTTTTTATTTACACTTAAAGGGAATATTATTATCATGTTTATCTGAACTAAGGATCTAAAAAATTACATTCTGAAATATTTGGACGCATTAAAGAGAAGTTAGGAATCAACATTATTAAGTGATCATACTTACACTTTTTTTACAATATCCTAACACTAAAAAATCCCCAAGAAAGGGCGAGGAAATTTTTGTTTATATATAATTGTGTTAACTCTTTGTGTAGGTACTAAATATATTTTAGAATAAATTTAAATGTGAGTTATAATATGTACATTAATCATCTTCCAAAACTACACCATATGAAAGTATTTTATTCAATATACGTATTAATAGCTATCTTTTTTATAGCACATTTTACTTCATGCATTTTTATTTTATAAAATTGATCATAAATACTTACTCTCCATGGTTTTTTTTTACTATTACAAATTCATAATTATTTTTGATTTACTCTTATGTATGAAATATTTATATATGAAATCCTTACATATAATGTATTTACATATAAAAATTTATGTATGAAATCCTTACGCATGTGTCTTTGTTTATAAATTTTTCTTAACTCTGTGTTTTTTATTTTCCTAGATTTTTTTCTATTCATGGTATTATTTTTGATAATATGAAAGTTGGAGAATTTTTAATTTAATTAATTTAAAGGGGATATGTTTGAATAAGGTTTTTAGGGGTAAACGTTTACCAGAGAAAATAAGAATAAATTAAGGTGTGTGTGTGTGGGGGTGGGGTGGGGGGTGTTCCAAACATTTATTTCATATATTAAGGTGGGGTAATATTTTTAAAAGTATATGGAGTTTTATAATTTTCTTCATTTCATTTGAATTTACCTTTTTATTGTGTTTTGTGATTATTAAAAAGGCAGATACCGTTGAGTCATTTTCTTGAAAGGAATTATTCAAGATTTATTATTTTGATGTATCACAACTCACTACTTATTTTAATTGTATTTACTTACAGTTCTGTTAGATATTTTCTTATGAATTATTAAATTTTGAATCATGTATTCTAGTGTGTAGATTCCGATGCATTAATTTTAGAACATTATGAAGTTAATATATTCATCTTAATGAAAAATAATGTTTAACTTCAATTTTTTTAGAGGTGAAAATTTTACCCTAAGAAATCAGAATGTTTTTTACATCAACATCTATAAATTCAAAACAATGATTCATGGAATAGATGATGAGTGTAACAGCTAAAATTTTTTATTACATTCAAAATTTGTATTTTTTCAATGCTTTTTATATCTTTCATTTGGAATTATTTTTTAGAGTGTTTCTTATAGCTTCTATTTGAATAGTTGTAAAATATTAGAGATCCATTCTTGTAATTGTTTAATTATTATCCTGAAAGATCTATGAAATTATGAGTATGAGAATCTAGGTGTCTCTAAACTCTTAATAAGATGTAGTCATTGGATATGAATTGATATTGATCACCTTACTATAGAAGATATTATGGATAGATATTTATACTACTAACTTCTATCATATAAGTATGAGTCCATAATTTTTTTCTTCCGATCAGTTCGATCAAAGAAGTTACTGGGTTCAAAAATCGTATTCCTTGGATCTAGGTACAAATCCTCCATCCACTTTAGAGTAAAAGTAAATATTTCTTATGATTGGGAATGTTGATATCCTTTGTAATATCTTTTAAATGTGTTTACATGTTTCTACCAGGAACTCCATTTCATTGTTTCTATTTTTACTATTCTATTTATGATTATTTTATTTATCTCAGTTATGTATTAAATTATATGTAATTTAATTTCTAATTATTTTTTTATTTAGTCCAATTAGTTCAAAACTTATAACTTTCTAACTACTTATATTTTTGAGTGAAAAAATGTAAGTTTTAAAAAAATTCAATCAACCCCCTCTTGAAGTTTAAATATATGGGAAAACATCCACCCCACCCTCAAAATCCTATAATAATCCTTAGTGTATTCCAATAACATTATAGAGATGTCATGACCCATCCCCCAGGGCTCGTGCCGTGACTACCCCAAGATCGCCTTCCATAGGCCAGGGGTTGGCGACTAGAACCATAAAGACATATCCATAAAAATGGAAAGGCATTTCCTTTAGACCTGTAAAATCACAGACTAGGTACACAACATGAACAAACCACGTAGTATAACTACTGAAAGTAAAAGTGTGAACTTAAGCTGAATGGGCCAGAATACAAACCCAACTAAAAGAAAATACAAAAAAAAGGGAAAATAGCTCTTGAGGTTGTCTGCCAAGGATCCTACCTGATCGTTAGGTATAACTCTTTACTATGGCTCTCTGTGTAAACCGGCCACCTTGGTACACCATCTAGTCCTGTCTCCCAAATCTCGAGCAAGGCTGCCCATCATCTCCACAAGACACAACAAGGTGCTGGCGATGCTCATGCCGGGGTGAGTATAAAAACACCTAGTAGGGTCCTCGATACCCCCGAAGGTCTCCCAGAATTCCAAAAAGGAAAAACAACAAAGCATGATCTGAATCAGAAATCACAAAGTAAAAGAATCATCTCAAACCAGGTATTAAACTTAAAAAACATGAATAAAGATGATTTGTCTTAAAACTAGATCATCTTATTCTGTTGAGAGGCTTTTTCTACTAGACCACACAAGGTCGATAGGTGATAAACCATAGAGGTTCTCTAGGTTCTGACCCACAGAAGATCAGTAGGTGCTGACCTAGAGATGATGGCTAGGTACGAACCCAGAGAGTATCGCTAGGTGCTGAACCATAGAGGATCGCTAGGTGCTGACCCACTCAGAGGATCGTTGGGTGCTAACCCACTCAAAGGATTTCTAGGTGCTGACCCATAGAGAATCTCTAGATACTGACCAACTTAGAGGATCACTAGGTGCTGACCCATAGATGATCACTATTTTTTCATCACATCATAGCCAACCACTGGATTTCACCACTAATCACGCTTGATTTACTAAGGATCTGCTCCACAATACATAAACCATATTTAAACCACCATGAAGTCCAATATATAAGTAACCTGAAGGACCATTTTTTTGTAAGGGTTTCAATGCGACAGACAAAACATCAATCAGACACCTGGTCTATAAGTTATAGGCATTTTAGTGCCGAGGGCCTAGTTGGATTCAAGTTCGATCCAACTTGACCATACTCCAACTTTCTTCAAAACCCAAGTGGAGTATATCAAAAGGAAAACTTCTTCTTAAGGGTTCTAGTTCCATATATGGTTCGTCCAATAGACATCCGATTTAGTAGATATGGCCCTTTAAGAATATCTGGGTCAAACTGGGTCCGAGTCCGGTCCGACCCGGGTGGATAACCCCGACCTGCCTCGACCCGGGTCCGACCTAGGACAACCCGACCTGACTCGAGTCTGACCAGGTCCAACCCAACTTGAAACGAGTCTGACCAGGGCTGACCCAGACCAGACGGACAGGGCCCAACTCGGACCGGCTGAACTCTGTCCAGTCCTTTAGCAGGGCGCGGTCGTCGGCTGGGCACAGTTGCTGGCTGGGTGTGGTCCCAGCTCCCCACAGAATTGACTTATGTTTGTTCAACCTTTAAATAGTGGTTCCAAGCTTGCACTTCTCCCACTGACCTATTCGTGTGTAATAGTAAAAGTCAGGACCCATGGGTGCGGGTCCCCCCCCCCCGCGGCTCAGAGCCACAATGCTTCCTTTAGGGAAAGCTAATACAGTGCGCTGCCCACCGTCAATGCGGCTAACAAAGGCCAGATGCCCATGTATGAAATGGTTCCTTTGGGTTCCATTTTCCTCTCACAGTCGGTTGGAGTCGGCCACTGCCACCAGTCGCCGGTGCCGCCACACCGATGGAACTTCTTGCAGGCCACCGGTGAAGCTCTTGTGGTTTGATTCTCTTCCTGTCTGCACTTACAACCCTCCTAGGATGTTGCCTTTAATGTGTGGCCTATAGTTAATGTTTCCATCAAGTCTAAAATTTTCCCATGAAGAACACATAAAGAAAAATCTAAGCGGATGGTCTAGGCCATGTTGGGTTCGGCCCACGCCCTCCGTGTAAGTTTTATAACATCAGGGTGAAATAATAATCATAATAAGATTTAATAAAACCCCAAAATGAATCCCCACAACAACCTACCATAGAAAAAAATGAGTCACAGATCAACCCTTTAGTTGGTTGATTCGTGTTATTAGTATTAATCAAGAAATAAAACAGGAAATCATTTAAACGCTTAAACAATTCAAACCCCCTACCATGAACTCATTGGAAGACACTGCAGACGAGGAAGAAGGGTCCATGTTCAAAGGTGTTCGTCAGTGTTTTTCGATATCTGGATTGAATCCTCAATGGCTTCGTCAAATATCCATTCTTCCTTGGAGGAATACATTTCCAGAACTTCATCAAGAGTCCTCCTGTGGGTTCCCAAAACCCACACCAATGATTTTATTAAATAAAAGAAATAACCTCCCGTGTTGGTTCATTATTATGATTCATTAAATAATCAGAATTAATGAACCGAATAAACCAAAAACTTTGTGGTTACACAACGAGAGGTTCAAGTCATTAATTGACCCATGTTTATTGGCTAACGTTACACTGTGGTCCCACCATTCACCACTCAACTATTGTAAAAATAATAAAATAACATCATTAGTTATTTTTTTCGAAAGTCAAAAAAATTAACTTTTCCATTTTACTTTTTAAAAATAAATTTAATCTTACCTTAAGTGAATCCCAACGTTGTGAGTCAAATGGTGTCCTTGTATTTTTAATCCGAGCACCGGTTCAAAGGATAGAAATTCGCACCCCACGTTTACTGAATATACCTTAAAAAAAGTTCAAAATTTTTTTCTGAGCTCTCCGATCCTCAGAACCATGTGCCATCAATTTTTGCAGACTCGTAATAATTCCATATAATTAAAAATATTATACAAAATTTCTGGGTCTTTACATTCTCCCCACCTCAGGTCTTTACATCCCTAAAAGCTACAAAAAAATCTATGTAAATAAATGGTGGTACTGAACACAAATCTGAGGCTCCCGCTCCCATGTGCTCTCCCAGAGGTTCCCATGCTTCCACAAAACTCACACCAGAGGTATCAACCATCCATGAAGGACCAAATCCTGTTGATATTCTATCTCCACTGGTAACTCAACAAAAGTTTCCCCATCATCAATGTCTAGCTCTCCTCAGTCGATAAAGTGAAATGGATCATGCACATACCTCCCCAGCTATGACACATGGAAAAAATTATGCACCCGGTGCATATGTGGGAGAAGATCTAGGTGGAACACCACCTATCCATCTCTGTTGAGAATCTAGAATGGTCTGATGAAACTCAGAGATAACTTTCAGCCCATGCCATATCTCTGCAATCCTAATCAAGGTGTGACCCAAAGAAAAAAATGACCACCCTTCTAAAAATCTAGGGGTCTCTGTATCCTGTCAGCCTAGGACTTCTTCATGCAATGTGCAGTCTTCATCCACCTTTGGATGATCTGCACCTTCTCTATGGTAGCTCGTACCAACTCTGGAACCATAAGTGCTAACTCCCCTGGGTCTGTCCAGCATAGAGGAGATCTTCACGGTCACCCGTACAAGTCCTCAAACGGTGCCATGCTGATGGTGGAGTGATAAATATTGTTGTATGTAAACTCCACCAGGGGAAGGTGGTCATCCCAAATGCGACCAAAATCATGGACACAAGAAAAAATCATGTCCTCAATCATCTGTATGGTTTGTTCCATCTGACCATCTATCTGAGGGTGAAAGGCGATGCTCAAGCATAGCTAAGTCTCAAACGCCTCCTGGAATCCCTTCCACAATCGAGATGTAAAATGAGTTTCACAATCTGAAATGATCGTCGATGGAACCCCGTGAATAAGCACTACCTCCTTTACATAGAGGCCTCCCAATACGTCTTCTGATTCCTACTCTCAGATGGGTAGGAAGTGGTATGACTTGGTGAGTCAGTCAATGATCACCCAGATGGAATCGTGGCCCCTAGACATATGTGGTATCCCTGTCACGAAGTCCATAGAGATGAAATCCCAAGTCAATTCTGGCACCTCAAGTGGATATTATAAGACTTTTGTAACCTGATGCTCGTACCTCACTTGTTGACAAGTGTGGCATCGTGAAGAAACTACACTACTGCTTTCTTCATCTCTGGACACTAATACTATCCCCGGAGGTCCTGGTACATCTTCTCCACACTAGGATGTACCGTCAAAGGGGATGTGTGGAACTAACTCAATACCTCCTCTCACAGAATCACTAGTATCATGGTGCATCCTATGAAAAGGAGACATGCTACCCACCTTTATAAAATCCTTCAAGAGCCTATCTTGAAGATATCTGATCACGTCAGGTCTCATAGTCAATGTCCTCAAGATGAGCCTCCCTAACTCGCTGGATGCGTGAGGGATTGACTGTCATAGACTAAAGGTGAGATTATCCATCACTATCTTTGAAGGATAATTGCAACATGGATAGCTGCTCTGCCGCCTCACTCAACAATTGTAAACTAGACATCCTGCTAAGTGCGTCTGCCAACACGTTCCCCTTCCAAGTAGTGTAAACTATTTCAATGTCATAATCCTAGAGGAACTCTAGCCATCGCCTCTATCTCAGGTTCACTTCCTTATGTGAGAAGACATACCTCATACTTTTGTGATCAGAGTAGACAGTAAACCATTCATCCATTAAGTAGTTCCACCAAATCTTCAAGACAAAGACCACTACTGCTAACTCCAGGTCATGGGTAATGTAGTTCTACTCACGCTGTCTCAACTGTCATGAGCCGTAAGAGATCACACCTCACTCCTGCATTCAGACACATCCTAGTCCGGCCCTGATGCCCCACATTAGAATACATACCCAATTCCCTCCTCTAGTATCATCAATATGGGGGCACTCGTTAGTCTCCTCCTCATCTTCTAGAAACTCTTATGGCATCTCTTTATCCACATGAAAGGATGTCCCTTCTTTTTCAAAGCTTACAAGGGTGATGCTCTCTAGAAAATTCAGGTATGAATCTCTGGTAGTATCCAACCAACCCCAAGAAATTCCTCACCTCAGTCACAGTACTGGGTGGATCCCAAATAAGAACTGCCTCTATCTTCGCTAGATCCACTAGAACTCCAGCCTCTGAGATAACGTGTCCCAGAAAGTGGAACTCCTATATATAGAACTGGTTCTTCGAGGGCTTATCATAAAGATGGTGCTCTTGGAGTGTATCTAGAACTATCTACAGATGATTGGCATGAACCTCCTCCAACCTTAAGTACACAAAGATGTTTTAATTGAAGACCACCATGATCTAATCGAGGTAAGGCTGAAAGATCCTATTCATGAGTCCCATGAACACTGCTAGAGAATTTTTCACACCGAAGGGCATCACCAAGAACTCATAGTGGCCATACCATAATCTTAAGGCCATCTTCGATACATCCTCATCTCGTACCCTGAGCTGATGATAACCTAATTTGAGGTCTATCTTCAAAAACCACCAAGCTCCCTTCACCTGATCAAAGAGATCATCAATCCTCGGGAGTGAATACTTGATCTTCATGGTCATCTGATTCAAGTTCTAATAGTCCAAGAAATTACTCAAACTTCCATATGTCTTCTTGAAAAACAAAATCGGGGCTGCCCAGGGAGAAAACCTAGTCCTTATGAACCCCTTCCCATGTAATTCCTCCAGATGTACCCTCAACTCATGAAGATCCATGGGATCCATACGATATACTGGTGTAGAATTGGCACTATCCTATGGTACAAGTTGATGTATAAGTCCACCTCTCTATGAAGAGGTAGTACTAGAACATCCTCAGGAAAGACATCAAAATACTGGTCCACCACTATAGGATAGCTCAAACTTCTCTTGTCAACAGCTCCAAGGGTAAGTCTAGACAACCGATGTGTGATCGGCTGCACCCTCTTCTAAGAAAGTCCATCCTGAGCTGCAAAGGTTCCCTTCTCGCCGGTGAAGGAAAACCTAGTCCCATCCTCATGGACACACCACACTTTTCACCTAAAATAGTAGATCTAATCATGAACTGTGGATAGCCACTCCATACCCAAGATTATGTCGTAAGGCCTCGACGATACTACTAGGACATCCCAGCCGAAGCTCTCACCTTCTAGAGTGAGCTCACACTGCCTGTACCAGTGAGTAATCATCGAATAATCTCCCATAGGAGTCTCTAATTGTAATGATCAAGCCAACGACTCCATAGGAATCTCTGAGCTCTGAATGAGAGTCATGGAAATGAAAGAGTGAATATCAGCTGTGTCTAAAAGAACTACAACTATGGTGGAGTAGACACAAATCATACCTATAATCATCTCTGGAGCGCCGTGGTCATAAGCCTCAGCTGCCTGTATCTTATCTCATCTCTGTCCACCTGCTCCCTATGGTCGGGGTTGAAGACCTAGGGGTGGTGATAGTAAACCCTCAAATCTCCACCCACTTCATACTACACGACCAGCTCCTCTGCTACATCCATCGCCCTGCGGACCTCCTCACTCGAACCTCTATCACGATCTCTGGTTGCGCCCAAATTTACCCTACCGGTAAAAGCGGTCATTGAAGTACAAGTAGGGATCGAATCCACAGGGACCGAAGAAGAAACCTTGAGACACTTTGATTAGATGCGGGATTGGCTATGAAGTGGCCAACTATGGTGTTGATTGATTTGAAGAAATATTTATTTAATTTAAAGAACAAAACCAATAAAATTACTTGAATTAAAACAACTAATTAAAGTGAGTTGATCCTAGGCTGTCTCTTGGGCTTGATTGGATGTATTTGTTTTTCATTTGATTTTCTGTTCATCGGTTCAAGAGGTATCCATTAAATGAAATAATTCCTCAATATCATTCTCCGATTTAATCCATACACAATTTCAAGGCAAATCACCAATTCACTTAGAGGATCAATTAAATGAGCACTCTAAGGAATTGGATCGTACTAGCACTCAAAATGTGTCATCGTTAAAGTCGGTGAAGACAAAGAAGAAGATAAATCAAAGAAAGGAACTCTTAAAATAAAGAACAAATTTAAGAATTTAAGAAGATCAAATAACATTAAATACAACTCATGAAACTCCCTAGGATCAACCCATAATAGGTTAGCCCTCCATTGATGCTATTCTATCAATGGAAGCGGGTAATTGACTTAAAGGAGCGGGATTGAAGAAGAAAAAAAACATTAATCAAAATGAACACTCCACCGTTGTGTGATGAATTCACAAGTGCGGGTGTGAATAAATTCACACTTAGATTCAACGGTATAAAAGTGTGAAGAAAAGGAAAATAAAAAGTGAAGAAGAAGAAATTTTATTAAAATACTAAACGTGAATGAAAAACTTACATTAGAGAAATTGACGATGCCATTACAAAACGAAAGCGGGAAATTACAATTGAAAGAAAAACATGGATTCAAAGGAAAATGTTAGATGATTATTAAATTCACCACCAGCTCCTTATATAGGAATATTAGGAGCCTTATGTCCACCCCAACAATAAATTCACCCCCAAACAATTAAGAGAGTCAAAAGGAGGGTGACGAATCAAAAGGAAATTAACGTTACAAAGTTGACCACAAAACCATCCAGATTCATCCTCCATTTTGACGTGTGCGTTTGACACTTCATACGGACGAATCCGAAGGTGTCATAAATAGAAAATATCTTCGTACATGTGTCTTATAGAAGATCTAAAACTTTCAGAAAATTTGGCTTATCCGTTTGGAGGTTATGGTCGAAATGGTGGGACGGATTTCTGTGCATTAATGTCGGGCCCACCATTTAAATCTCAACATCAGATCCCTTTATCAGCATGAAAACATCAGAATTAGCTCCGACAAAAGTTGAATAAAATGATCCTCATATTTTTATCTTTCTACTGTATATATTTGAGCTTCATTGGGTTTGGTTTCTGGGCCCCACATTTGTTTGATGGGCCTTAGGCCCATTATGCTTTTTCCAGCAAGTTTCTGCCTTCAGGCGCAAAATTCTCCATCTTCCTTTGGGATTCATCCATCGGACCTAAAAGATAAAATGTTCCAAAAAAAGTGATAAATAATATCAAAACATTAAAAATTCATAAAATGAATATAATGTTGTCCACAAACAAATGAATGATTGGGTCCAAATTTTCATTTTAAACATTAATTGCATTTAAGATGAGAAATGAAGTTCTATTTATGTAATGCACTAAAAACAATGTTTATGGACTTTGTAACAATGAATATAAAGATATTAAAAATTAATATTATCCACTTTCAGTGACTAATCAATCTCGGTAGTCCCTCAACCATCTGATGATCGTCCACATAGGGAGTCGCACTGTCGCGAGCCCTATTCCTCTGTTCGCTGCAAGAGTAATAGACTCTATTCCTCAGATGACCTCCTATGCCTCATGAGCTCCGCACCTCTGACCCTGTATCATGGGGTCATCCTCTAGAAGGTCTGGCCCTCTTGGACATATCTGTCATCTGCCTACTGCCTACTGTAGATGACTCGACAACCTATTTTTCGGTGGAGGATCTCACAATCGGTGCCTGCCCAGCTAGGAATCTCTCCACTAATAGAGGTATCTCAAACACTCCAGCCTGAATTGGGATATTGAGTGATATCATCGATGCTATGATCTCCCGTCAAAGACCCTGATCAAAGGTTTGGGCCCTGAAGAATGGGTCCAGTACCATATCGGTGGAGTAGCGAGAGAGGTCAGTAAATCTCTCTGAGTACTGGGCCACTATTAGGCTACCCTACTATAAGTGCAGTGACTCCCTAATACACACAGTGAATAAAGTCATTGGTACAAACTCCACCCTAAAGAGGCTCTCAAAGTCCAACTAGGAGAGGGTCACCTCATTGTGTAACTGGAGCGTCAGGCTCCACCATCTTCCTGATGTTACCTAGAAGAGACTTGCATCTAGGATCACCATCTCGTCTGCTGGTGTCCCGACTAGGTGGAAAACTCATTCCATAGCCTCTATCTAGTCCTTAGCTATATGATAATCAGTCTCTCCACGAAACCTTAATGGCCTCTATCTTTGGGACTCATACAACGTGCTCAGTGGCGTGCATGGTCCGCTGGTGGGGATGGTGGAAACTACTTCCCTATGGGTGGTGGTGTTGCTGGTACACCACTTGAAGGCACTATTACTGAAAGAGGGCCCTGCACTGAAGCCTCATCACTTGGTGGGCTATCATCATGATCTCTCATTGAAATCTTGGCCGGATGTCTACATGATGACATCCTGTAAAGAAACATATGTGCCGCAGTCAATAAGTTATACCTATTGAGATGACTCAAAATAGATCAAAATAAAAACATTTTAAAAAACACATGAAATTAGTGTTTTCATGTACCAAGTGGGAAAACAAAATTCAGGATCCTGGTGTGTGGATACGTTAGCCTCCACAAAAACAGTGGAATCCCTGGACTGAAATACGAACTCAAGACACTTAACACTACCTCCCCATTAAAAAGATTAGATTCTTAGTTCATCGGTAGAACTAACTCCCCTGATACCAATTTTTCATGACTCGTCCCCCAAGGCCCATGGCGTGACTACCCCAAGATCTCCTTCTATATGACATGGGTTGAAAACTATCAATAGAAAGGGATATCCCTAAAAATGGGAAGGCATTTCCTTTAAACCTGCAAACTCACAGACAAAGTACACAACATTAACAAACCACATAGTATAACTGCTGAAAGTAAAAGTGTGAAATGAAGATGAATGTTACAGAATTAAAACCCAAATAAAAGAAAGTAGAGAAAAAGGAAAAACAGCTCCAGAGGTGGTTCACCAAGGATCCTACCTGAAGGATAGGTACAACTCATCACTACAACTCTCCGTGTCAACCGGTCACCTCTGTACACCATCTAGTCTTGTCTTCCAAATCTCAGTCAAGGCTGCCCGTCATCTTCAAAAGACACAACAAGGTGTGGGCAATGCTTGTGTAGGTGTGAGTATAAAAATACCCATTAGGGACCCCGAGACCCTGGAAGGTCTCCCAAAATTCCAAAAATGAAAAACCACAAAGCATGATCTCAAGAACAAAGCACAAATAAAAGACTCATCTCATACCAGGTATACACATTAAATAACATGAATAAAGATTATTATTCTTAAATATAGATCATCTTATTCTATCAAGAGGCTTTTTCTGCTAGATCGCACAAGGTTTCTAGGTGATGACCCACAAAGGATCGCTAGGTGCTGACCTACGAAGGATCGCTAGGTGATGACCCACAGAGGATCTCTAGGAGCTGACCCACTGAGAGGAACGCTGGGTGCAGATCCACTCAGAGGATCACTGGGTCCTAACCCACAAAGAATTTCTAGGTGCTGACCCACTCAGAGGATCTCTAGGTGCTCACACATAAAGGATCGCTATTCTTTCTTCATGTCACAGTCATCCACTGGATTTATGAACTAAGCACGCTTGATTTATAGAGGATCCTCTCCACAATCCATCGACCCTATTTCAACTGCCACTAAGTCCTACTTAGAAGTAACTCGAAGGACCATATTTTAGTAAGGGTTCCAACACAAAAAAATGTCACACCATTCGGACACCCGATCTGTAAGTTATAGGAATTTCAGTGCCGAGGGCCCAGTTGGATTTGAGTTAGATCTGACCTGGACATACTCTAACTTTCTCCAAAACCCATGTATAGTATCTCAAAAGGATCACCTCATCCTAAGGGTTCTGGTTCCACAGATGGTTTGGCCAATTGACGTCTGGTTTAGATGATATGGCTCTTTAAGCGTATCTGGGTCAAACTGGGTCCGGGTCCAGTCCGACCTGGGCGGACCGACCCGACCCAACCTAGTTTGGGTTGACCTGGCCTGCTGGGCCCAGCCCAGACCAGCTGGAAGTGACCCAGAATGGATAAACCCGGTCCGGTTCACTGGCTGGGTGCGGCCGCTGGCTGGGCGCGGTCCCAACTCCCCACCGAACAGACTTCTGTCTGTTTAGCCTTCAAACAACGGTGCCAGGCTAGCAGTGCTACTGCTGACCAGTCCATGTGGACTGGTCAAAGGTGAGACCTGCATGTGCGGGTCTTCCCACTGCCGCATCTCAGAGCTGCGATGCTTCCTCCACGGCGTTCCACCTACCGTCAATGAGGCCGACAAAGGCCGGCCACCGCTCTGCATCGTGGCGCCTTCGAGTGCCGCCCTCCTCTCGCCACCGTCGATCTCCATGATGCCGCACTGGTGGTTCCATGCTGGGTGCTCCACACCGATGGCACTTCCGCAGGCCACTGATAAAGCTTCAGTGGTTCGATTCTCTTCCCGTCCGTGCCTACGACTCTCCCGGGATGCCGCCTTTACTATGTGGCCTTTGGTTTTACGTTTCCATCAAGTTTAACATTCGCCCATGAAGAACACATCAAGAACAAGATCAGTGGAGGGTCCGAGCCTTGTTGGGTTTGTCCCACACCCTCCGCATTAGTGTTATAACATAAGGGTGAAACAATAATAATCATAAGATTTAATAAAACCCCAAAATGTATCCCTACGAAAACCTCCCATAGAAAGGAACGAGTCACAGATCATCCCGTTAGTTGGTTGATCCATGTTCTTCGTATTAATGAATAACAGAAAGAGTAAATAATTTAAATGCATAAACAATTTAAACCCCCTATTTTGAACTCGTTGGAAGATGTCACATATGAGAAAGAAGGGTCAGCATTTGAAGGTGTTCTTCGGCGTTCATTGATCTCTGGATTGAATCCTCAATGGCATTGTCAAATCTCCATTCTTCATTGGAGGAAGTAATTTCCAACACTTTGTCAAGAGTCCTCCCATGGGTTCCCAAAACCCATGCCAACAATTTGATTAAATAAAAGAAATAACCTCCCATGTTGGTTCATTATTATGATTCATTAATGAATCATATTTAATGAACCTAATAAACCACAAACATTGAGGTTACACAACAATATGTTCAAGTCATTAATTGACCCACGTTTATTACTAGACATTACACTATGGTCCCACAATTTTCCACTCAGATGTTTCAAAAATAATAATACAACATCATTAGTTATTTTATTATTTTTTCCAAAAGTATGAGAAATTAAATTTTTTGTTTGAATTCTTCAAAAAAAGTTAATCTTTCCTTAAGTGAATCACAACGTTGCAAGTTGAATGGTGTCATCGGATTTTTAATCCAATCATTGGTTCAAAAATATAGAAATTTCCACCTGCACGTTTATTGAACGTACCTTAAAGAAGTTCAAAAATTCTTTTCAGGCTCTCTAGGCCTCAGAATCATGTGCCGTCAATTTTTGCAAACTCATAATAATTCCATATAATTAAAAAAATTTATACATAATTTCCGGGTCTTTACAAGATATAAAGTAATAATAAAACAAAAATTACATGGAATAATAGAGTCTAGGAATATTTTTTGTAATTGATAAGTAACTCCCTATGATGGAAGAGTCTATACCTGCCTCCCTTCTTCATGACTTAGCTTGGGATCTGGGATGATAATTTAGGGCCATTATTTATGGAAGTCAATGCAAGTACCTATAAATATCCTACACATATACACACCTAGACCCACACATATGAGTAAATGTGATCAAAAGATGTCGATGTGTGAGTGACACATCTTGGGGGGAATGTGAATTAGGTATAATGATTTAGGAAAATATTGAATCTGATCTCATGAAACAAGGGAAAGGTTATAATGATCCAGGGTATTGAAATCCTATCCCAAACTATCAATTCAAAGGAATTACCTTTCCCCATTGTACCTTATGACACTAGTAAAAATTGAATATGAGTTAATTTATATATAATCATTAGTATAGATTTAAACATCATTATACCAGATCATGTGTCAACAATTGGGTATGTACTTCCTCAATTAAGATATGTGGAAATTATTGTGTATGAATCTAAAATTTTGAAGAAGGTAAAGACAATATGACACCTCTCTAACTCAATATAGTATGTAAAATGATATGATATAACTAGCCATCAACTTTAACTACTTTCCCATTCATCGATGGTCTAATATTTGTAAAATATAAAGAAAGACATGATCACCCAACATTAATTTAAAAGGCCTCCTTAAATGATGGGAATATTATTATTGGTGACCATGAGTGATTAAGATAAAATTTTGGATCATCTTCACTTTCCCAATATTCCCTCAGACGATTCTAGGCCTGATCATTAAGGATTATCCTATCTCCATCCACCATAAGGGAGAACAACATGGTCACACATATAGAGCTTCAAAGGGTTCCGTATGAATAAAATACTATTTTATATTATTGTATGAGAATTCAACTAAGGAAAAGTGATCCTTCCATGATCCATTGAACATAAAAATTAATTATTTTAGTATATACTATAGAATATGAATGGTACTCTTAGAATAACCATGGGTATGTGGGTGAAAAGTTGTAATCATCATTACCTATAAAACTAATTCAATGTTTAGATACTTCTTGAACTGAGATATAATCCTTGGATCCCTATCAGAGATAATACTTGTAGGTACACAATGAAGATTCATGATCTCTATGATATACAAAATTCCGATATGATCAACTAAATATGTTTCTTTGATTAGTAATTAAGTGAGTATTCTTAGTCAAATGATCCATAATTAATCACATTACATTTTTTTATCCCAGTGTTCTTAGGAGAATAGTCATGAAATCCATCATGATATAATCCAATTTTTATACTGGTAGTGAAAGTAGACGAAGAGTACCAATAATCCATTAGTGGTCTTCCCTTAACCAATTATAGTGAAAAAATCTAGAAATGAATCATGTGATATCCTTTTTCATAAGAGGCAACCAAAAGTAGTGAAAAATGTCGTGATATATATTTAAGATTCCTGGATTTATATCCCATTGAGAAGTATGATATTTTTTATAACACCTTTCCTCATTCTTGTTTGGGTAAGAAGACTCCCATTTGTGTATAATAAAGATAAGGAATCTTAAACTATTCATAAAGGATCTCCCAAAAATGATGTTTCTCCCAAATAATGGTACAATATGTATATGATATCATGGATTTCATTTCTTTCTATATAAGAGAGGACATGAGGTCGAAATGTCATATGTTAATTCTCTTATGATCGTCATCCACATCTCATTGGATTTTAGATATAATATACTACATCCTTTATTCATCTATATCATTCATCACCTTTTGAGGGATAAATTTTTGGATAAGTAAATCTATAATTGTATTTTCCTCACTAAGAGAATATTGAATATAAAAAATAAAATGATTGAAGGTATTCTATCCTGGGACATTACCTGTGATTCAAATTTCATTGACAAAATATGTTATTCCAAATTTTGTATTCCATAGACACTAAAATGTGATATTAATAAAAGTATTACCTTAAGAACATCAAGATATAAACAAAAAAACAATTAAAAATCATGGGTAGGGTAGATCAATTTCTAAGGACATTATTTATTGGAACCATATGCCACTACCGATTAACCCTGCATAAGAACACATCCAAGGCCGATTTAAGACACATCAAAATAAAATTTTAAACCTTTATCCATTCAAGGCAGAAAAATAATAAGTGTTTTGGTTGATTGATACTTTAAATATTAGAAATACATTTCAAATTTTTTTGAGAAAACAAATTTAGATCATTTCTTAGTTATTGAAATCATAAGTGTATCAATATTGGATAAATTCTGAATGAATCAACTATAATACACCATGAATCCAAGAATCCTCCAAACTTCAAATTAATTAATTGAGACATTCCGGGACATTACTAACCCACATTCTCTTGATCACCGAAAATAATACCTTTAGATATGACATACATGAGGAATTTGACTAATTGAATCCATAAGGCGCATTAAAGTAACTTATCCCAAAGTTGGTTTTATCATAAGGTATAAAAAATGATAGGGATATTTTGACCATGATCATCATGAGTCCATGAATAGAAAAGGAAATAATATAAAAATACCACTATAAAAGTGTTTTAAATGGATGAAAAATCCTATTCATTGTTGTTATAAACTTGGTGAGATCATTCCCTAGGATTAAAAGCATTATCAGATATTCAAAAATCAAATACCAGCTTTGGAAATCCATCATAATAATATTCTCTAACCTAACATGAAGATAATTGAAACCATATAGATGGTCAATTTTTGTGAACCACTTCACCACTTTTAACTTGGGAAACAAATGGTTAATTCTGGGTAATGGGTAGTAGTTCTTGATCATGACTAGGTTTACCTTCATATTGTCCACTCATAAACATAAATTTCTATAATATTTCTTATTAAAAATGATCAGATGACCCCCATAAGATGTTTTTGGTTGAATAAACACTCTTGAATCAAGAAACATTAGCTGAATATTTAGTTATATTAATTAATGTGGATCTATATGATATGAAGGAACTTATTTTGGTTCTATTATAGGAAACATGTCTATGGTAAATTCCTCTTCCCACTTATAAGGAATTCATGAGAATTCATCTGGGAACCCATCAAGATATAATTCCACCAAAGGAGGTAAATCTATTCACTACAAAACATAAATCACTTGGAGCATGATACTTTCCATCTATATGAATAATTTTCCTAGTTTCACCTAATCAAGACCATCTCAGCAATCAAAGAACTACCACTGAGCACAAAGAGTGTACTAAATTCCCATATATAATGGGAATGATAATCTCCCATTTTAGTAATCAATATAATCAAGAAATTTATTTAGATTGTCTATTAATATAATTAAATCTACAGTTTACATATTAATAATCATGATATCCCAATGATACTTGAATGAAGCCACTAACAATGTATAAGATTGAAATATCCTGGTCTGTTCAATCCTCTTCCCTAAGAGAGTATCAAGTATTATATACTAAGGTAAGGCTTCCACTCTAAGCTCAAGAAGTAAGGATAATTTTTTAGTAATAATAGAATTTTAAGTACTTATATAAAAAAAGAACATTTTAAAGTATAATATATAATTATAGTGCCTCTAAAAATAGAAATACCAAATCTAATATCAGTTATAAGTTTCTCTACGACATACAAACTACCTACATCCTTATACATACCTAGAGATATGAATATCTATTTGAAAGACTAAACTAGATCTAATCAATACTAACTTCCACATAGACCTTACCGAATATATTTTCTAGATATTAGTTGAATTTTACTAGTATAACATACAACTGAATATTATAAGGATTCCATGTCTAGTCAAGAAAATTTCACAACACCCTCGATTGTACCTCATTGTTAAAACATCTAGAGATGGCCATAATGGCCAGAACAATGGTACAAATTTAGATTAAAAGTAAAATTAATCTTAATATGGCTAGGTATACTAGATGTAGTATAATTAATATAGGATCTTTCCAAGATTATTGATTTATGTATTCTACCACCCTAGATTTCTTGGTGGGAGCTACCTTAGCTCACCTCATATCTCCATCTATTCTGACCCCTCAAAGTGCTATCACCTGAGGTCCAACCAAGTAGTGAATTACTTTCTACTAAAACTACTTTAGAAGTAATATATATAATTATGGAGTGCTTAAAAAATCTTAATAATATTTTTAGATTAAATAAAATAATTTAGGCCTGCAAAGGATATTTAAGCCCCATTTCAAAATACATTTCATTGGGTTCCTCATCTTTTCTTAAATATGGATAAATGAAAAGAAGATCCATAAAGGTAGTCAAGTATTATATAATTAAAATTGATCCTTATTATAGGTTCATGAACCCCTTCAACTTTACTCGATATAGGGTATCAAGGTATAATTTCTCAAATAATAGCTCTTGAAACATAGCCTATGTGAGGCCCTGGTCATTCATTCCCTCAAAAATCACATGCCAAAGTCAATGTTCCACACCTTTTATTGTGAAGGTGAAAAACTAAATTCACTTTTACATAGGGGTTTCAATTCTTTTTAATATCCTATAGAGATAAACAACCCACTCCTCATCGAAATAAAGAGAAACATCACCCCAAAACATTGGAGGCTAGTGAAACTAAAAATCCCTCATGATATCAAACATCATAGGATCATTTCATGGAGATCATTAACTAATATATTTATGAATTTATGTAAGATTATATATGACCTAAGGGTCAATAATGAGTCAATCTGGTGGTGTATGCTTGTTTTCCTCTTTTTATATGTAAAGAGGTGGTTACCTTAGTGAAATAATTTAAAATAAGGTAGATAATGACATAAAAACGCTCTTCCAAAAAGAGACAACCCCTAGGGTTTAACTACACTATAAAGGTTAGGTAAAACCCAATTCCTATCTCTGAAACTTCCATTGACCAAAACATTTTTCTAATTTAAAAATTATTTGGAGACTATTTTAAAATATATTCTCATGCTCAAAGAATTATGTTAAAATAAGTGAAGGTATGATCTTGGTATAACATAAACGAATATAACTATCATAATTATATAAATATTTTTATCAATAAAAAAATTAGTTTCTAACCCATATACACCTAATCAATAATAACAAATATATGGCAAAACACTGTTAATTTATTTTTAATGTTTTAGTTGAGTTGAACCATTAACTAGTTCCATGAATAGTATAATAAGAAAAACATGAAAGCACGCAACATGGAAGTATACCCTACTCATGCTAACCTATAGGCACCTAATATAATTCATGATACCTAAGTACATAAAAAATCCCAATGGAGAAAGGAAATATAGATCCAAGAATACCCTTGGTAACTTAATATTCCAACATAATTATGTTGTACATGCATATCTGTGGGTTACTTTCAAAGTCCAAACAATTATATCACAATTTTAATATCAAGTACCATACCCAAGAGCCTTAAATATGGGATCTAACACAAATTTATACCATTTGTAACCTGAGTACCCAAATGACACCCAAGCCACATCCTAAACACCTTAGGTGCACCTCCCAATTAGTAGAGGTTAGTTTAAACATCGGGGGTCAATAACACAAGTGTAAAAGGTGGATTTTTTTCTTCAAATTTTGTAACTAATGTAACAAGTTATGTGCCTAATAAGAAATTACCTATCTATGTATTGGAATATATAATGTATTTAATGGGTAATTTAGGAATAAAATTGGATATAAGAGAATGCATGATGGAATAACATAATATATACAAGAATAATAATACCATATGAATACATAAGCCCCAAAATATGTAAAATATGTGTAATAATATATAGAAATAGTATATAAAAAATTGGTTCAAACCAAACATGAACTAAGATGTAGTATTGGTGACCCCATGTTCAGATCCTCTCCAAAAATATATCAAGGATCATATTCCATTAGCTAATACATGCATTAAAATCTCTAAAAATGATAACCTATGCTTCAAACCACTTTTATACAACTAGAATATATAATTGGGTGATTTATAATTACCTATAGAATGCATAAAAGAGTTTTAAAACATCCCAAGGGGGACTATGAAAAGCATTAATATAATAATTTAGTAGGCGATCACCACCCCACCTCTGACATCATATCATATTCTAGAGTGTTTTATAACAATAGTACAAATATATAGGAAAAATAAAATAATAAGTACATGAAATAAAAAAGTGTTTAGGAATATCTATTAGAATTGACAAGTAATTCCCTATGAAGGGAGGGCCTATTCCCATATACATGCTTCAATCCTCACTTCAGGATTTGAGACAATAATTTTTGGAAGCATACGACTCAACGAAATACAGGTACATGTAAATATCTTACAAATGTGCATATATGAACTCAAACATATGATTAGATGTGTACAAAAGAATTTGGGTTCTCAGAAACCCATCCATGAGGGAAATGGAATCAATTATAACTCATGAGAGAAATATTTCAACCCATCCTAGGGAATAAGTGAAAGGTTATAATGAGCCATGGCACTGTGAGGCCATCAAAAACCATTAAATTGTATAATAATTCAGGGCCTAGAACCCATCCCAAGTGTATAAACTATATTATATAATATGGATACTAGATCAATCTCTTATAAAAAAATATATATTCAAACTCTACATACACAATATAGAAAATAAATTAAATAGAAACAAACATCGATAAAATTAATATGCATAAAATTAAATATCACTAAGAATGAACTTAAAATAATAATGGATAACAAATAGAAAAAATGATTCACATATATCATGTTACATTAATTATAATTAATGAAATATGAATTATAAGAAAATAATAATATGGATAACAAATACTGAAGTCAGAACATGTAATGATAACAAAATAAATACAACCAAGATTGGTATAAAAATATACTTATTCCATATAAAGATTTAGGGAAGTATTTGTTAATTTAATCTATTGAGTTTTATTAAGTTAACATAACACCAAATCATTTTTAGGCAAATAATATTTGAATAGGAATAGAAAAGGGGAACACCGATCAATTTAAACAGCTGCTGAGTTCCTAAGGAAGAGGAGGGTTGCCACTAAACATCACAACTAACCACATACCAATGATTAGAATTAGGTTAAAACAATAAGGATTTTGTAATATTATAACTAAGAAGTATGACCATTAAATTACATATGATTTACATAGGTTAAGAACCTATGATGTCTAG
Source organism: Viscum album (assembly GCA_963277665.1). Classification (NCBI taxonomy): domain Eukaryota; kingdom Viridiplantae; phylum Streptophyta; class Magnoliopsida; order Santalales; family Viscaceae; genus Viscum; species Viscum album. The sequence continues at coordinate 1,868,375,007 of OY728141.1, forward strand.
ACCATAAGAAATTGTAAAAATTTGATAGATTTTGAGTACCCTAGGACTTGTTGACAAATGATTATACTTGATACCAAAATGAAAAAAATATGGAGATAAGGTTAGGGGGATATATGGACTTACCATATCTAAAGAGATATCTTATGACTAATAATACCTTTTATATTTAATCTTGAAGGTATATCTCTTGGGGATGAGAGGGATATGAGAGAATGCTTGGGAGAGGCACAATAGGGGTAAATAAAGATGAAATCCTAATATTAAAATTAATTAGGGTTTAATTATAGGTTTGAAAATAAAAAAAGTCCCATTTAAATATAATTATTCATAGTAACCTATCAGGTGTTTAGTACAATCCTTTGGGTACCCAATACTAGACCACCAGATACCCGATGCCTTACTGCACTCGCTCCCTTATCTTTTATTCATTTAACTTCTCCCCTAAACCCTAAAAAATAGTTTTAACGCAAAATTACTCAAAAAACATAATTAAAATACCAAAATTAAATATAAATTTTACCTTAAATAGAGCAGGTTATTTTTAAAATTCAATCCCTTAAGATTCTTGACATCGAGAATCTATAAGTAGTTTCCTTAATGAAGATGTAAGACCATTGAAACCTCATTCTAGTATTCCACACCCAAGTTTCATCTTAGATATTCCCATATTTACAATTTAACCAAACAAAATGAATTACCCAACCCTATATTACCTTTTGACTTTGATAAAAAAATGAATATGGGATACTTCACATTGGAAGAATCAGTATCACGTTAAACATCATTATACTAGACCATGTGTGAAGGATTGGGTATATACTTCCACAATAAAGAGATGTGAAAATTATTTTGCATGGTGGTAATATTTAAAGGTAGAGAAAGATAATAAGGCACATCTCCAACTTCAGCCATTATCTCAAAAGTTTTGATATACCAAGGAGTCACCTTTCCTTGATTTTCCATTCATCAATGGCCTAATATTTTCAAAACCTAGGGAAAGATATGATCAACCACATTACATTCCAAATTTATCCTTCAATGATAGTAATTTTATTTTTAGAAAATTTGAGAAGTTAAGATCTACTTTTATATCATATTCACTAGATCAATTGTTTCCTAGATTTTGCTAGGCCTGACCATTAAGGATTTTCCTATCCCTATCCAACAAAAGGGAGAAAAACATGGTCACCCATATAGATCTTTAAATGGTTTCATCTAAATAAAATTATTGTAGCCATTATTATATGAGAATTAAGACAAGGAAAGGTGATCCTCTCATGTGTCTGTAAAATTAAAAATTCACACTTAAAGCGTATAATTAAGAATATGAATAAACAACTTGGACTAACCATCAGTTTATGAGTGAAATTAAGTGCTAAAATTTTCTCATGAGCCCAATTACCTTTTCATCCTTTGTTGGAACTGAGATGAAAATCTAGGATCCCTATCAGAGAAAATACAAGTAGGTAAACTATGAATTTTCATAGTCTCTATGAAATACAGATTTCTGAACTCATCAAATAAATAGGCCTATTTAATTTACATGATGTGAGCTACCTTAGTCAGATGATCCATAATTACACACAATGCATTTTATGACCACCAATATATTTAGTACATAGTAATTCATGATTTATTACATAAATATACACTTAATAAAATACAAAACGATCACTAGGAATAGTTTCTTGGGGTAATTATATACATAGCATATTAAGTTGAAACATGGGTACAACAACATTATTTAAAAATTCCAAAACATACCCTCATAGTCCATCGGTCTTCTAATACTGCATGGGATATCTTGGAGACATACATAAGAATGGGGTGAGTTATAAAGCCATGAAATTGAGTTATCAAATAATAACATGATTAAAGTAATACATATAATTAAATATTCATATAAGGGTTACATAAAATAGGTGAAAATCACAATCTTTAACATTTAAGCATGATAGAATATGATAACATCAATGTAACATAGGAATGCGACAACAACATAAAACATGAAATCACAGGCATAAGTCAAAGATAATCACCAAGACATAATAATATAGTTTTATTAGAATAACCTCTCATACAATAAAAATAGTATATAATGAGATAAAAACAATACCTAATGCATTGGAGGGACAAATAATTTTGGGCCCACCCATCACATTCATATAATGTACATTCATTTATGTGCCACATATATCATACAACATAAGAATTTATTTCATCAATTTTAACCACAAATAAAAGGAGTTTGGGTTATATTATTGGGATTACCCAATAAATAAAGGATATTTACATCTACGTGAATACCCTTGATTAGAATTGGGGATGGTTATTCACAATATAAATGTTTTTCCTGGAATATGTCGATATAATTTTGGCGGCATAATGAGTGTACATAATGTTTCATGGAAAGGTTTAATGAGACTAAAATTTGGTGTATAATTACATTGGAATCATAATTATAGAAATATTATGTGTAAAAACACATTATAATATGAAAAATTGGAAATAAAAATGCTTTATACAAAGAAAGTACTTGAAATAAAATGGAAGATAAGGGGATCCCTTACCCAGAGAGTGTGCTTATAATAACATGGCAGGTTCATCTTAAGATCTTGGGAACACCCCTATAGGGATTTAAAGAGGTATAAGGATACTAAAATTATTCTTAATGGGTTTTTATTTAAAATTAGTGGGAGGTTGTGTGGGTATTTATAGCAAATGATAGGAATTAATTATTAATGTCTAAACATAGGTTTTGTACTCTAAATAATAAAATAAAAAAACAATATATATTACAATGGATTTACCAAAATTTATTCTAAATAGGGAATGTTTTCAATATTTTATAAGGCAAATAACCGAACATATTATAATAATACCATTAGTGATGTGTAATTGAGTCAAGTTTATAAAGAATTGATTTTAAAACCTTAAAATATAATATAGGTTTTGAAAGATTTCTTAAAGAATTATAAAATTAATAAAATAAATTCAAAAATGAATTATTTTAAAGTTTAAATATATATTTGATAGTTTATTCCTTTTATATCAATTATTACATCACTTTTGGGCCATTATGATATCATAATACAGATCTTATATTTATACTGTATTTAATTTTAACACAAAAATAAGACCAAAGCAGAAAATTATGAAATATTCACCATTATCTAATTTCAATATGATGTTTTAAAAAATAATATTTATTTTATAAAAATAATTATTTAAATATTATAATATTCACTTTTAAATAAAAATATTTATTTACTAGAAAATACTTGTTTTTTTAAAAAATAAGAATTTTATAACCCTTATAATGATTACATTGGACTTCATTAAATTATATTATCATTAGTATATAAATAAATATTATTTAATACTAATCTCATTTGAAATTAATATTTATTTAAAAATTCTTTAATTTATCAAAATTATTGTTAATAACATATATCTTCCAAAAGTATAGTTTTGGTTCCTTCATATCAAAATCTAATTTTCATCAACTCATATATAATTGTATATATGAAGTAATAATGAAAAGGGATAAACATAATCATTATTTTATTACAATTAAATCATATAAATTCATACTAATATGGTATAGATACCCCTTATTACACCATTGTATTCCCTAAGGGTATGGTGTGCGATGGTGGTACTTTCTTGGGGCAGTTCGACGAACATGGCTTGCGCTGTGATCTCGTTAAGATTAAAAATCTAAAAAAAGGTTCTGTTCAGGTTTTAGTTATGGAAATTTATATTGGGATTGGTCAAGGGAAATTCCTATTGAAACTATCTCTCCCAGAAGCACTGATAAATGAGATTCATAGGGTATAATCCTACTGGTAGAGGCCATTACATATTTTATCAATTTCAATCAGACTTTATCATAACCCTAAATATACACTAATCTTAATGGTCATTGTATAAGGACTATATTATCAGTGGTTATTATTCTTATCTATCTTCTAAATTTGATAGACTATAATTTTTAATTATCCAAAATAACTAAATTAGTTCATGTGGTTTCTATAACTACATTACTCAATAAGCGACTTATTCATTCAAAAGGGGGTTTTCACTTATAAAATTATAGGTTGTTACATTCTTCCTCCCTTTATAAATTTTGCCTTAAAATTTTTATTTCTTACACTAAAACATATGAGGGTATTTCTATTTAATTTCCTATTCTAGTTCCCATATTTCTTTCAAAAACTTATGGTTCAACCACAACACTTTTACTAGAGGAGTTTCCTTATTTCATAGAACTCCACCAATATGATATAAGATCTTTAATAGATACTTCTTTTATGAAAGATCATAGTCTAAGGGTACCAGATATGGATTCATTACATGTGATGGGTTTGTAATATACTACTTCAATAGGTATACATGGAACACATCATGTACTTGGGATAGGTTAGGTATGAGTACTAGTGGATAAGCCAAAGATTCAACGCGATAAAGGTTATACAATGGGTTAATGTATATTTGGATAAACATTCCCATTAAAAAACTTCATGAATTTATTCAAAAAAGATATAGAAAGGAACACCTTGTCTACAACCTTAAACTCTTTATCTCATAAAATGATTGTATGTATATATTTTTTGTTGACTTTTCAGGGATTTAATATGATGCTGAACGGTTGAACCTTATCTTTCATCTCTAGGATAGGATCAGGTCCCATAAGATTCCACTCTCCAACTTCATCCCAACATGTTGGTGTCCAAAATATTTTCCCAGCAAGAGACGCGTATGGTTCCATTTGAATGATATAATGGAAAATATTGTTATATGAGAACTCTACTAAGTGAAGATTCTAATCTAATCATACTTGGAAATCCATTGAACATGATCTCATCATACCCTCTAGACTTTTAATAGTAATTTTAGACTTAACTTCCATTTGAGTGTGATAAAAAGTACTAAAACACAACTATGTATCCAGTTCCTGATGAAGGATTCTACAAAACCTTGAGGGAAACCTAAAATCTCAATCAGATATAATGACCAGTGGTACTCTAGAAAATCTTACAACTTCCCTTATGTATATATTAGACTGTTGGTCAAGAGTGAAATATTCCTTTATAGTAACGAAATATGATGAGTATTTAAGGAAATAAAATACCACCCAGATGATGTTACTTCTTTTAGATTTCATATAGAGTCCTATGATGAAATCCAAGGTTATTTTTCCCATTTCCATACCCGTATGGGAAATGGTTTAATCATACCCTTAGAAATCTATTTTTCAGACTTGATTTTTTGGAATAACAAGAATTTGGATACAAATTCTACATTATCCCTCTATATGTTATCCCACTAGAATTTGTGTTGTAGATCTCTAAAAATATCAATGATTCTAGGATAAATTGAGAAGGATGAGCTATGTGCATCATCCATAAGTTTGTTTTTTAGTTTTGGGTTTTATGGGATACATATCTAGGTTCCAAACCATATAAATCCATCTTTAGAAAAGTTGAACATCCAAATATCCACTACCTATCTTTGTAGCTCCTCATCATATTTTTTTCCTCCTTGATCCTCTTAAGAATTGATGGTTGAGATGTTATTTGAGCAAGGTAGGTTGAATATACTTTTATTATTCCCATGTCCATCCTTTGTATGTATAAGATGATTGGATCCCATTAAATCCTCATCATGGATAATGTTGCAGGATCCTTTTTACTCAAATAATATTCCACTTTTTTATCCCTCATAAGATAGAAATGGATTGAAAAATCATAATTTTTGGCTAGCTCTAACCACTTCTGTTGGCCCATATTGATCTCTCTTTGTGTGAATATATACTTGAGGATTTTATGATTTTATATATGTCACACATCTACCCATATAGATAATGTCACCAAATATTCAATGCAATGATAATATAAACCAATTATAGACCATATGTTGGGTAGTTATGCTCATGTATCTTTAAGTGGAGGGAGGCATAGACTATCACTTTTTCATCTTTCATGATCAGAAAACCCAAACCTTTTTTGGATTAATAATTCTATATCATAAATACTTACCCACTGATGGGTAATGTTAGCATAGGTGAAATGATTAGATTCATAATTAACACTTTAAATATCTCCCATAATTCATTTGTCTAGAAAAAAAAAATCACTCCCTTACATGTTATCTTGGTTACTGGGATTTAAAATCATTAGGTGTTTCTAAAAAATAAATGATAGTACCCAGCTAATATAAGGAAACTATAGATATCCTTCCAGATGATGGAATGTAATATACTTCAATTGCCTCAATTTTTGAAGGATACAAAAATAACCCTTTGTTGGTGATAAAATTTCCTAGGAATATTACTTTCCCTATACAAAATTCAAATTTATTTTACTTTTCTATAACATTCCATTTAATATGTTATTCCATACAACTTTCAAATTCTCCTCATGTTCCTCTCGAATTTTTGTGTAGATAATAATATCATCAATAAAGTCAACCAAAATTTATTAAAGGTATTCACTAAAGAATATATTAATTTTGTCCATAATTATAGATGGATAATTAGTGAGTCTAAATGGAATTAATATGAACTCGTTTTTCTTGTACCTTGTATGAAAAGCAGTCAAGGGGATATCCTCCTAATTCACATTTACTTGATAATATCCTGATCGAAGATCCACCATAGAGAAGTATTAGGCTCCATGAAGCTAATCAATCAAGTCATCAATCGTAGAAGAGGATAGTTTACCTTTATCACGATCTTTCCGAGCTTATGATAATCAGTGCAAAGGTGAATTAACCCATCCCACTTTTTGATGAAGAGGATCGACTCACCCCACAATGAAACACTTGTGCATATAAACCCTTTATTCATATTCTCATGTAGCTGATTCTTTATCTATTAAAGTTCAACATTGAATATTATATATTGAGTCTTGGATATCGGAAAACATATAGGTCTAATCTTGATTGAGAACTCAACCTCATGGCTTAGAGGAAGACCAGAAAATTATTTCTGAAACACATCAACATATTACCTTATAATGAGCATGTTATCAAGGATGATATTTTCCTTAGTCTTAATCACTTGATCTAGATATTTTTACTCATAAATAAATAATATCCATGGTTGAGATAATGATTCTAAAGGATATTCATCCTCATCTTTGCAATTGTATTGAATCAGAGGGTGATTCATGATATAAAGGGTGATTTTCTTATCTGGTAAATTTATGTTGGATCTATATAAGTAAAGCCAATCCATACCCAAAGTTTCTTCAAATTCTAACAAAGGGAGTGTCACAATATTTTATCAGAAGTTTATCCTAAAAATATAGATAGAGGATGAGTTATATACATGAAATAACATAATTTCCCCATTCACTAATTTCACCAAAATCTCCACTACCATATTTTGAGGTGGTTTTTGAATAGTTCTACTAAACTTGCATGATATGAAAGAATTCATAGAAACAAAATCAAAATAGTATGTTAACTATTATTGAATTAATAACTAGTGTACCTATCACCACACCATTCCTAGGATCCACCTCAATAGTTGTGATGACATAATCTCACCATTTCTCTCTAGGACTTGGAGGTCATTATTGTCAGTTATCATCGACAATCCTTAGAATAATGTATTGATTCACATAGTGTCCTTTTTTATTATTTTTGAAACATTGGAAAATAGGTAGAATGTATACTAGATAATACATTTCTTCCATCATATTAGTGGGTTTCTACCATCAACATTTTTTTATCCAGGTTCCCTTTCTTCCCATGGATAAAGCATTTCCTTGTCCCCTTCAATAAGTTTTATGGATTCTTCTTCCCGTACTTTTGAAAATTGGGATGTTTAATTTTTTTTTCAAATATGAGATTTCACCATCACTCATAAAGAGTTAAACTATATTATATAAATCCTATATAATAACTTGTGAGACCCTTGAGATTTATTGATATCCATTTTTGACTTTGAGATCACATCAGGAAATTTCCTCATAGCTGTTAGAGTCTCAAATTTCCAAATATTTTCATATAATCAGCTTTATCCAACCAAAGAAGTGGTCAAATTTACTTTTAGGGTCAATACCAAAGACATAGGCCTATCATGAAAGACTTGTGATGTTTTCATCATACACCCTGATGGATTTGTCATCATTTTTCCTAAGGAGAAGAAAATTACTCTCCAGTTTATGTTAGATAGTGTGAGGAAAATATCTATCAAAAAATATTTTTTGGATTTATTTCAATTCCATTTCTTCAATATTCTCCTCAGGATTCATATTTTGGATCAATTTACACCATTTATTATCTTCTCCCTCTATATAATAAACATCCAACATCAGATTCTATTACATAGAGTATTTAAGGATGGATAAGATATTTTCAAAGGATTTGATCCATTTTTTGAGATTAAAGAACCAAAAATCCACTAAATGTCGGAGGATTTTTTCACATAAAGATATCAATTGTAACTTTATCTTTCTTAAAGGTATGCGAGTTTCCCACTGGATTCATGTTTCTATTCAAATAATTAATTCATTAGGTAAGTATTATCATAAGTTTTTTGAAACCTTATCCCATCTAGTTTAGCATGTCATTTGGTTGGTCATTATGTTTCCCATCACACTGGATGTTCACTAATTTCCTCCAATTTCCATCCATTGACTATAATATAGGAAAAATTAGGGATGATAATTTTCAAAATATTAATCATATAAAAGGGAAACTGTGAACATTGAAGGGATAGATTATAAATAATATAAATTCCATAACCTATGAATATCTAGGTTTCCATCAACGTTATCTATGGTCTATTTCCAAACATAAAATTTTATGGGATTTTTTCCCATCATGATGGTTCATAAGGATCTTGTGAATTTACCAAATAATATCCCTCGTGAGTATCAAACTAGGTGTGAAATAATACATGTTTGTTGTGAACCAAGTGATGATCTGGTTAATACCTAATGCACCCTTTTCATGGTTATTAACCCTAGGTAAAAATGCACCATAACCACATACAATTGTAGCATCCAGTCAATGTTTTTTTCTTGGAAAACAATTACTTTATACATTACCATAACATAGGTATCTTTTCCTATGTTTAGTCTTATCCATAAATCTTGGAATTTTTTTTATAATCTTAATCCCAAAAAATATCTTGAACTTCCTATGATACCAGCTATGAAAATCTGATCCTTATTAAACAATAATTTTGGATTTATTACATAATTATACATTTAATAAAATCCTAAAAGAGTGAGAGACCTAATATCTTTAGGTAATTAGATAAATATCACAATAACATGAATCATGGGTATAATAACATTATTTAAAAACTCCAAAACATGACCTTATATTCCATCGATCTTCTAATACTACAAGTGATAAAATGGGGATGTACATAATAAAGGGGTGTAATATAAATTCAAGTAAGGGAATAATCAAAGCATAATATGATGAAAGTAATACATGTGAGTCAAGTGGTATATCAGGGTGATATAAAAGTGGTGATAATCATAAAATTTAACATCGAATCTTGATAGAAGAAGATAAAATCATGGAAATATAGGAATGTGGAAACAATATAAAACATTACACCATAAGAATATGCCATGGCTAACTAATAAGACATTAAAGGATTATAATGACCCAAAATTTTATCAATGTAATTTACCTTCTGAGTATATAATTTTTTTATACAAAGAAATATAATAATATAAAATTCACCCACACCCCATGATAAAACCAACTAAATTTTATTATAGGAAATTTATCATTACATTTGGGGAATAAAAAGTCCATAATAATTGAAAATATTACAATGAGATAAAAAAGAAATTAATATAAGTAAAATATGAAAATTTGGATCTACCCGAATAACTGTATTCATTAACAACACTATAAAAATGAGATAAAATATTAGTATTACAACATTAATCTATAAAATGAAAATATATATAACATTGAGGGAAAATATAAGTTAATAAATAATGAATTAAATAATATGTATTTATAAGAATTGGGAAACCCATATGACTTTTACAAATCGGACCATTGAAATACTAATCTAACGGTTGGAATAGTAACCTGACCATTGGAATAGTAATTAGACCGTTAGGAATAATAAACTTACAATTAGAATAGTATCATAACCTATATAAGTGTAAAATAATATTAGGTCTCTTAAAAAGTGAAAATACGATATATTTATATCATGATACAAGTAAATAAATGTTTTAAATGATAAAAAAGTGTTTATATTTTTATAAAAAATATATGTTCTATTTTCATTTTTATAAAACATATAATGATTTAAAAGAGTGTTTATCTATATAAAATGAATATATAAATTAATATTATGTATTATTATAATTATAATTTAATTTTGTGATATCTTAAGTAATTTTTTAAAGGGTCAGGAATTTGATCATAATATTAAAATTAGTATTTTTCAAATAAATGAGGTTTTTATTTGAAAGTTAAATTTATCATATTTAGAAAATTATTTTCATAAAATGAATTTATTTTTTTCAATCTACACATTTTAAAATGTTTTGGTTGAATTTTTTGAATTTATCTAAAATAGTTGATTTTTTTGTGAATAGAGAAATACGGTAAAATATGATATTTAACATTATAAGATAAATATATGATTATTTTTTCATGGATATTGTAAGAACCCATTAGTTCACAATAAAATGAACTATTTACTATATATAGTCACAAGAATCAATACTATTGGTATGCTTGTGCCAAAATAATGAACTAATGAATATAATATTCAAAAACACCCCTCTCCCCCTTATAAATATCACCCCTCATAAACCCTTCTCTTCACAACATCTATGCCTTGGAGGTTTCAAAAGTTATATTCATTTCTATTCCCAATCCCCTCACCCACATCCTAGTTTTTTTGGCCTCATCAAAAAACCAATCCAATGTTCCTTAAGTGGAATTCCAAGAGGAGACATCTAAAGGAGAAGACAATTCCCTCAACAAATTCTTTTAAATTTTATTCATCCTCATTCATGAAGAAATTAAATCCAACATGTCATAATAAATTTAACATAATATATATACTGTATTTTTATAGTTATAATGGAATATCTATCATCCATCATCTTCTATTCTCCTTTTATTATAAAAAACAATAATATCTTCCATATTGTGTCGGTTTATCATGTCCATGAACGATGAGTTTTAATTTTACATAACCAACTTAAAGTCTGAAAAAAAGTATAATCAAGGTTAAATAAGATGTTAATAAGTATATTATAAATTGTTTCATTTTTTAATGAACATATTACCATGATATTAAATAAAATGAACCTAGTATGCGATGATCGGTAAAACCAACAAAATAAACTAGCCATATAACATTAAATTTTTTGCTAAATGGATCTTCCATATTTCAAAATAAAAATTGAAATTTGGGACTATTTAAATTTATGTAATTACATGAATAAAATTTCATAACACTTCTGTAGTTACAGTCCCATTTAATAATAACTTCAATAATTATCCACTAGTGATCCGACCGTGGAATCATGAAACGAACGCCCCCATAATGATGAAATTAAACTTTATGTCTTAGGGAAACGATTATAAATGAACATAATAAAATTATATTAAATAAAATATTGATATAAAGGTTTTTAATTAAATAATTAACTAATTTAATTACACTATTCTGAAAATGTTGTACATGTAAATAATGATTATGTAACATAAGGAAAGAGATCACTATAAACCACCCTTTTTTGTTTTGGTCATGACCTTTCTCCCTCTAAATCACTTTATTGATCTATATTTGATGTTTTTAAATGATAATAAAATCATTATATATGTCTGTTAATTATATAGCTAGCTTATTATACCTTCTTTTTACAATGGAATACATTCTTTAAGTTCATTTCTCAAATGCATTATTTAAAATAAAACCTTATTAAGGGGACATTTTCTATCCCTTAATCATTTTATGTAACACTCATTTAAATTATTTATTTCTAAACTAACAACATATTTTGAGACCTATTCTTAAATATTCATATATGTATGTCTATAAAATTCTATTCCTTCTTCTCTTTGGAATCATTATGAAATATCATTTGATTATGATATGAGGATAGATTATGCAACCCATTTCATTCCATGGGAAATTCTTATGTTTATGCCTTGTGATTGATTTTATTTTTTGGCACAGAAAGGCATGTACATGAATTATGGGGTTTCCCAAAGAGTACTCTAATGCATTGGGTAATGTTTTGGTCACATGAGACGTTTTGTATGGGATTAGGGAGTAATCCTAATCCATGATTGGACTCTGTACACCATGTTATATTGTCTTGGTAGTTAGATTTTACTAATTTTCATTTTATGTTATATATTTATCACACATTTCCTTATTTTCATGATCTTATGATTCTATGTTATTTATGTTATTCACCTATATGATTATTAATGATTATTTTATTTTAAGATATCACATTATGAATTTTGAATCATATGTTATGGTTCATTATCATGTCTATTACCTTACTAGGTTTTTTAGCTCACCCCTTTTGTTTATGTATTCCCAGATTATCCTATGTAGTTTTAGGATATAAAATGGAGTTAAGATCCCACTATGGATATTAAAAAAAGTTATTTTGTTTAAGTTTCTTTTTGATGTATTATGAACCTAGTATTCCAAATACACCATACCTAAAAATATTTGGGTTGTGTTTATTGAATATTTATGTTAAAAATCATGTGATAATATTTTTAGAAGGATTGCACCATTATTGTTTGTATCATAGAAAGGTATAGTTATTTTTAATGGCTAGTAGCAGAATAATTTGTTGATAACCTATGGATAAGTCTAAGTATAGGAGAATATCATGGAATTTTATTGAAGTATAAAGTGAGTGGTTTCAAAGAATTTACATCCATATCTGGACACAACAAGTTGATGTAACTCTGGAATAGTTGTACCTTGGGGAAATAACCCCAAAAAGGAACATTGGGTGTTAACTTGATCTCCACCAGGTGCATGAAAAATAATTTTTTCTACATAAATATTTTAACACTCTTTGGGGGAATTCATCGGAAAATTCACCAACTCTTTACGAATCATTATGAAGGTATTAGATAGATTGGTAGGTTTGAAAAATTTATAGTAAAATTACCATTAATAGCTTATATTAAACTTTAGTGACTCATAATTTATGTTATAATTTCATTTATAATTTATTTATTTTATGTTCATAGACTCTATTTTTATATAGTTTTTATTTATAGTATTCTCATCCTTTTTTAATGGTGGGAAATAGGAGGAACCGTGCCAACAACCAATGTGATGATTGCCCTAATGATATGCCTAACCTTATGGGAGGTGGAGCTGGTAACTTTATGGAATTACTGGATAAAATGACTCATGTTATAAATAATAACATGAATCATGTGGAATGATCTCCTTATCCTAAGAAAGAGAATGTTGTGTTTGAGTCTTTTATATGAAAAAGTCCTCATACCTTTAGTAGATTCTATGATACCATCATTGTGGAACAATTGATCAGATCCATTGATAATTTATTATCTATCCTACAATTCTCAGAACAAGTGAATGTTTTGCTGGCTATATATCATATTTAAGGTGAAGTTGATTAATGGTGGGAATTTATCAAGAATAAAAAGTCCAAAAAAGAAATTAAGTCCATGAAAGGGGAAGGATTAAAGAAAATATTTTTTAATAAATATTTTCTCCAAACTCTCTATATTAAAACAACAAGGGATTTCCTTAGAATAATTTTAAAGGAAGATGATTCTATCATGTAATAAAAGGAAAACCTCACAGGGCTCTCATTGTATGCCTCTGACTTTGTCATCAACATTGAATGTAAGGTGGACAGTTTCAGTAGTGGGTTAAAGCTGAGTCTATGAAAATATTTATTGATTAGAGTCTTTTATAACTATGAAGAAATTTTCTATTGTATACTCAATGTTGATATATATATCAGAGACTCTCAATGGTCTCGTGGGGATGATGAAATAAAATGGTGTTTAATTCAAGAGTATCTATGGATAAATTTCATGGTGGAAAGAAAACACAATACCCGATGTGTCAAAAGTGTGGGAAGAAACATCTCAGAAACTATATGAAGGTAACTAAGAGATTATTCAATTGTGGAAAATCAGGTAATTAGGGTAATCAATACAGAAGAGAGATGAATAAGGACACTAATTTTATGGATGATAAAAAGGTTTAGACCAACACTCAGCCTATTTTAATTTGTTTCAATTGAAAGGAATACAATAATTAGGTGAACCAATACCCTAAGTAAATGGTTGTTAAAGATAATAAATGGCAAAAAATTTCAATTCCTAGAGAGTAATGAAGGTTATAAACAATCACTACTACTGATGTGGATCCTAAAAATGATGTGCTGACTTGTACACTTATTATTCATTCAAGAGTAGCGAACATAATTTTTGATTTTATTTCTACACATTCTTCCATATAATGCAGGATAAGTAGAAATATTCAAACACAAAATCCAAAAATTGATTTTGATTTATATAAGAGAATATAAAATGGGGAAATTATTAAATATGTTGTATATAGATCCTCCCCAATCAATGTTGGTGGATTTAATCTTGTAGAAAATATTTTCATACTTCCTTTAGTGGAGTTTGATGATATATTGAGCATGCATTGGATGTTTGTATATAAATAAAACATTAAATGTTGGGAGAGATTGATCACTCTTCAAATAACGAGTCATCCTACGATTGTGTAAAATTGTAAAGAGGATCATAAATCTCTATTGGAATCCTATTATCAAGTGTTGATATTATTTCCTTATGATAAATTATATGTAGCTCAAATGATTGAGGCTAAGGTGAGAATCATGATTAAATACATTCCCATTAAGAGGGATTATAATAATGTATTCACTGAAGAGTTTTCTACTCTACCTCCGGACTGAGAGGTTGAGTTATCAATTGAACTTATACCTAGATCTATGACCATATCCAATAATTCTTATAGAATGGATAATATTAAGTTGGAATAATTGAAGAATTATTTATAAGGGAATATAGAAAAGGTTTTTATATGCCAGAATGCTTCACCGTGGGGTGAACTAGTCCTATTCATTAAGAAGACTGATGAGTCAATGCACCTCCACATTTATTATCGTGAACTAAATAAAACCAAGATAACAAAAAAGTATCTACATGCATAGACATATGTATTTTTCAATCAAATATGTGGGTCTCATTATTTCCCTAAGGCATACCTTTAATTGAGATATCACCAATTATAGGTAAATAAGGAATACATAACCATGGATACCTTCTGAAAGAGGTACAAACACTATGAGTTCATTGTGATTCCCTTTAGAACCACTAATGATCTAGAGAAAATTACAGAATTAATGAATAGTGTCTTTAGATATTACCTCAAAAAATTTATGGTGCTAATAAGAGACGATATTATGTTATACTTCAAAATCAACGAGGAGCATGATTAGAATTTTAGTATTGTGATGAATTCTTTTTTTAAAGGACAATATATATGAAAAATACAGTAAATATGAGTTATTTATGAAGGAAGTATCATTATTGGGGAATGTTATCTCCTATAAAGGGAAATATATGGAGCCTTATAGGATAATAGAAATTTAGAAGTGTCCTAGAACAATGTCTATTGTATGGATCTATAGATTCCTTTGATTATCTAGGTATTACTAGTGATTTCTGAGAAACTTATTATGATTGTAAAAACTACCGACTAAGATGAATCAAAACGGAGTAAAGTTTTTCTATACCGATGAATGTTAAGAGAGCTTCAAGGAATTTAAAAATAGACTTATCACTACACCAGTCCTCAAGCTACCCTCAAGTTGGGAAATTTTCATGGTATAAAATCATTATTAAAAAATGGGTTAGTTTATTCACCAATGAAAAATGAAAAATTAATAGCCTATGCCTCAAGGAAGTTGAAGGTTTATAAGAAGAACTATCCAACACATGATATTGAGTTGACTGTAGTAATGTTTGCATTCAAAATATGGAGACATTATTTTTATGGGGAGAAGTTTAAAATATATACAGACCATAAGAGCCTCAAATATAAATTTACATAGAAGGAGATAAATATGTTCTAGCTAATATGTTTATAGATGATGAAGGACTATGACTTCTAAATCCACTACCATACTAGGTATTCAAATAAAGTACAAGATTATCATGGTATAAAGGATCCTAAAACCTTATCAATGATGATAATTTTGAAGGATCCAACCTTCTTATAATTTCCAAGGATGGATTGGTAATCATAAAGGAAGGAATATAATTATTACTTTCTAAAATCATTGCTCAAACATTCATTCTACAGAAGTTAAAGGATACTAAAAGATATCATGTGGAAATTTAGAATAAGGTGGAAGCTACAAGAAATGATAAATCCTAGAAGATCAAAATTGAAGAAGAAGGATTAGTAATATTTAGTTCATTACTATGTGTACTATTAAATCTCAAGTTGAATATGGAGTTATTGAATTATAACATAGCTCAAACTTATCAATTAATCTAGGTAGCACAAATATATATCAATATCTCTAAGAGAACTATTTGTGGGACAATATAAAGAAGAAGATCACAAAATATACATCAAAGTTTCTGGTATGTTAGAGAGTGATAGAGGATAGAAAAAAGTCTATGGGAATGATGCAACCATTACCCATAGATACATGGAAATGGGAAAAAGTCATGATGGACATTGTCACCAGTCTTCTGAAGACATCCAAAGCAAATAATGCTAAATGTGTTGCAGAGGATCATCTTACAAATAAAAATCATTTCATTGAAACTAAATTGGACTTATCACTTGATCAAATTACAAGGATATACATCAGAGAAGTGGTGTTTTTTTATGGAACACCGCTATTGATTGTGTCTAACTAAGATCCTAGATTTACCATTATGTTATGGAAAAGTATCCAACATGATCTAATCATTAAATTGAACTTTAGTACAACTTATCACCCCCAAAATTATGTCCAATCAGAGAAAACTATTCATACACTTGAGTAAATGTTGAGAGTATGATTGATGGACTTCAAAGGAGGATGGGATCAATATATTCTTCTAGTCAAGTTCTCATATAATAAAAAATTTCACACAAGAATCCAAATGTATCCATATAAATCCATTTATGTGAGGAAATTTAGACCACATACATGCTAAGATGAAGTTAGTTAATGAAAGATTCTGGGACCTAAAATGGTTGGTAAAATTCTTAAAAAGGTAAATATGATTCATTATCACATCATGGCTGCTCAATGATGAAAAAAGAGATATGATGATAATGATCAATGAGAGTGGAAATTTGATATTATAGATAAATCATTACTCCACATATCTCTATAAAAGAGATTCACGAGCTTTGGGAATAAGGGAATTCTATGTTCTAGGAACAGTGACCCCATTAAGATTCTTGATCACATTATGGTTGTGTATTATCAACTAGAACTCCCAAAAATCCTATATCAAGTACATGCCTCATTTCATGCATCATTATTGAGGAAATACATACCAAATCCATCACATGTATTGAATTTAGAAGTGTATAAATGGAAAATGATCCCCCAAATGAGTATTAGCCAATGATGATCTTGAACTATAGAGATAAATTTTTACAAAAAAATAAAACTCACATAGTTAAAAAACTATGGAGAAACCATAAGTATGAGTAGGCGACATGAGAACTGGAGGAATCCATTAAGTGGAAGTACCCTCACCTATTTTACCTTAGTTTGTAAAATGAAATTTTGAGGAATAAATTTCATAAGGGGACAATAATGTAACTACCCAAAATTTTATCAATGGAATTTCCATTTGGAGTTTACAATTATGTTATATAAAGTAATATAATACTATATAATGCACCCAAACCACATGATAAAACCAAATAAATTTTAATATATTAATTTAATCATTACATTTAAAGAAAAAATATGGCCATAAGTATAGAAACCCATACGTTTTATACATAGATATTACATCTTATTAGATGAATATTCTTTACAAAACATAACGATCCATTCTAGAATCGTATAAGTCAATTATATTTGGAAACAAGGATACATAAACAACTTATTCATAAATTAACTACACCTTAGACTAATATTTTCTTCATAATTATCACCCTTATTAGGAAAATCATACATAATACCTTTCTTCATGATCTGGGTAAATAAAACATAAGAAAGGGTGAGCTATAATCCTCAATAAGGGTAATTAAGGGAGATAGAATTGATCAATTAAAAATAATGTGAGAATAAGTGTATGAAAACATGGTCTTAACATTTTAAAACCATATCCTGTATATCAAAGATCATAATGTTGAGTCATATCATAAATCATGGTATTTTATAAGACATGAATCATAATAAAATCAAAGAACACGATCCATGAGAGAATAAAATAGACATAAGATATGAGTTTTTGGAATACCCATAATTATAGAAAATAATTTCTTTAATAGTCTAGGCTCACTTCTAAGACTATCATAGTGGATTGGGTTAATTTCTCAAACAATCATAGTATGGATGGTTCACTCACAAGACTATCATAGTGGACATATTACCTTAATAAATTGGGTTCACTCCCCATTATAGTCCTGTTTATCTCATGATATGTCAATCTCAACCCAATGTAATGTAGGTCTATATAATTTCTGGCCCACCCATCACATAATGCAAATCTTATAGATGTATTCTAATAGATCATAAAACATTAATTAAATCATTTACCATGAAAAATAAATGAGTTTCATAAACATTTCATCATGGAATAACCCATGGAATAGAAATGAGTTTCAAAAACATTTCATGAATTCATCATAGAATAACCAATGGAAAAGGAATGGGTTTTCTATTTTTTTTGAAATAATTAACAACCATCCAGAGAAAGAATAAGGATGGTATCATTGGATTATATCCCTAGTAAATATTAGATAACATCAAATGTTATTGTAATTTATGAATATAAATTCCATAAAAATACCATTAAAACATTATTGAAAAAAATAACCTTTCCATTTTGAAATCACTTCTTTAAAATATAAAAATTTCCACAATATTATGGAAAAAAATTTATTTGGTAATAACCATGGAATCTTTTAAAGGAATCATTAAATAAAGGATCAGTCAGGATGGTGGTAAATTCTATTCATTCTGTACAAATTAAAATAAAAACAATTCTTTTTACACTTTTGTAAAAAGTCAAAAAGTCCCTCATTAAGAAAAAAAAAGAAGATTCCTTTTAAACCATTTTGTTAAAATTCAAACATGTGTAAGAGGTAATTTAAAAAATCATAGGATAATATCATAGATATTCTTGAAATCATTTTTAGAAAACATGGACTTGGAAGAGAATGGGTTTTCGACTGAAGAAAGAAATAAAGTCTATTTTCCTTAAAAACATTCTTTCATTCGCTATAACAGTTAAAGAGATAAAGATGAATGAAGAAAATTTATTCTCATGAAAAATATATTATACAAAAATTTATGAGTTTATTGATTGGTATATCATAAGATATCATCATTAAAAATTTAAACATAAACAATCTTGATAAAAAAATGTTATTGTAACATAAAAACCTTTCCGCTTTGGTGACTTTTGGATCATAAGCCCCATAAAAGAATAAATTCAAATGAAACTTTAAATATCATTAAAAATAATAATCATGATATAACATTTCAAATGGTTATTATATACACCTTATAAACATAAATAGGTCTATAACATCACATATGTCCCAAAGAAGACAATTTGAGATGATAAACCCTTACCTCGAGTTTGACTCACTTAGAAAGTACTTTAACCTTATGTATAATAAATTTAAATTTAATATAATTAAATTAAAGATTAATGTACATAATTTTAATATCATATATTACCCCTTTACAAATTTTAACAACCATTTATTAATAATCCATTATTAAAATCATCATTTTTTGGTGTTAACTATTTAATTTTTTTCATTAGAATTTCGGTTCAATAGTTCTAGTACTTGTACTTTGACCATAGTTTTATCATCCCTATAACTTTAATTATGATATAAATTTCATATATATTCATTATATATATATATATATATTTATATTCATCCATAAAATTTTGAGATAGAAAAATGAATTACACTATTCATGGGTATGGTAGGTCGTACGTACGCGTGAATGATGTTTTCATTTTTAGATGGAAATAAATAAAGCAAGGTAAATAATAATTCACCTAAAAAACATAATTATATAATATTAATCCAATATATTAATTAAATCCATATTTATTACCATCCAAATAAAATATAAATGAAAAACAAATCACATCGCTTCATGGAGGTGATAGTCTATATGTATGCACAAGTGATTTTATTATTTCCCAAAAGATTGGAAGCTAAAAATGTATCAATGATATTAAAATTAAAAAATTATAATTACTTCATAAATATCATATATAAACTTTAAACCCATCATAATAACCATCAATAAAACATAGTGATGAAATATGAATTGTATCTCTACATGGAGATGGTAAGCCGTACGTATGCACAAATGATACTTTCACCTCCCATTTGATGGGAAAGAGGGTGGATATGTAGAGACCTGATTTTTCCCTATAATAATTTGGAATATTAAATATATATTTATAGATCTTGGTGCTAATATGGATTGCGATTCTGATACCCTATGTTCCCAGAATTAATTTTATAAAAATATTAAATATATTTATATTGTGAGCACACAGATTATTAAATAAAATTAGATAACTCTTAAATGGTTGATTATATCATAAATATGAGACCATAGTTAAGTTATAAATTTGGTTTTTACCCTTGAAATGACATAAAATGAGTTGTCATAGGACTTTCAAACCCCTCACTCATTGGTAGTGTGTTTAATTTGATTAATTAAGTTTAATTCATTAAATTAATTTAACCTAAAATAACATGTCTATAAGTTCATTATTATGGAATTTTGTCCAGGTTTGACTCAAAATCTTATAATCACTCAGGACCTCTCCCTCCCTACTCTTTTGATGAATCCTTTGGTGAACGATGATGAAATGTCAGATCAAATCCGATCAGGATAAAACAAATGCAATAGATGTTTCTTATGCATTGGGGGATGCGTTCTTCATCAGAAATACTATTTGAAATAGAGATAAGATTAATAAATTGGTATCTTTACACCCTTGATTAAATGTTTGAGTGGATTGATATCTATTCATCGATCTGCACCCATGTTTTAATCCTTTATATTCACCCAAGAACTAAAATATAACTTTGTTTCAACTAATTTCTAATCCAAAGTGCCAGTTCTTGATCAATTAGATAAGAAAAATTTTCCTTGATCAATTGAAAATTTTTATTGTGCCTTTATCCCCATTTTTATTCACTTTATTTTCAAGTTGGACCCCCTTGGTCCCAGCTCAACTTTGCTGGGCGATACCGAGCTCAATCGGGCCCCCAGATTCATGACAGATTGATGAAACAAGAATAGTTTGGAAAGCACGGAATAAATATGGAATCTTAATCATTAAAGGATTATAGATCTATTGGTTTGATATCAAGGAATTAATGGAGGGATGAATGGAACTGTGCAGTATGAACAACTAAGCCCCTGTGGCGAACAAAGGCATTTTTTCGTCCAACGATAGCCTGAAATCACACTTTTCTGGCTAGATCCACATTTTTTAGCCTTAGATAGCGTCACATATAAAGTGGCTTAAACGGATTGTAAGTAACAAATGAGGATCTATAAATATGATATTTCTCTATAAATTCTGATTACACACTGTTTTCAATGAAGAACACACATTGTGCATCCTTCCTCAGTAGTGATGTAGGGTTTTGGAAATCTTAAGGAGACACGACATGTAGTCCCCCTCCCATGTAGTGTACCCCTTCCCTGATTGGGAAAAACATGTGACATAAAAAACAAGTGGGGGTCTATGTAGAAGTACACAAAAACCACTTGAGTACATGAGTGACATCCCGTGTGTAGCCACATGCCGTGTATCGAAGTACACAAACACTTGGTCCAGTAGTTAGACACCACTAGCAAATAAGACTAAAGTCTTAGTTATCCTAGACACTCCATGTATTCCACATACACATCATATACTGAAACCTGGATGATAACCCATTCACTAAACAGAGACATGGATAGGCTGTGAAGTGGGGTCACAATCTTTGGGGGGGCCCTCACACAACGTTTACCCCTTGATCCCTTTTGAGATAACTTCAATTGTCCTTATATCCATTGTTTGAACTCTGATTTTGGCCAATGAGTATCCTATATTGAGTTTTTCCATGTAGAAAAATATGGTGACCTTGGTAGTGGATTTTGAGATATGATGTGGAATCTTACAGGGGTCACCCTCCAGTAGGGATGGGCAGTGGATTTCCCTAATGGCCCTTTTGGGAATTACCCTCCAGCTGGGCTGATAAATGGAGTTACCTGGAAAATCTTCTATGCATTACACTTCATCAAGGATGGGAAGTGGATTTCCTCAATGAATCTTCTAGGCATTACCCTTCAATAGGTTTGGGCAATGGGGTTTCTTGATGAATTCTTCTGGGCATTACCCTCCAGTAGGGATGAGCATTGGAGTTCCCTAATTACATTCCCGAGCGTTAACCTCCAGTGGAATTAGCTAGTGGAGTTCCTTGGTGACTACTAGAGTGAAACCCTCCTATTTTACCCAATAATGGGTCCTCTATCTTGAAATTGTGGCCCCTGAACTATACAACACATTGACGAGATGTGGTTTGACGTAGCCTTGGACTCACAAAGTAGAGGAATAATTTCCCCACTGAGACACATTCTTTTTATGAAACCTAAAAATATATGTGAGATTCAATTCCACCAAAAGAGGATAGTATCAAGTTGTGGTGACTGAGTTACTTATAATTGCGTGTTTATGACAGACGCGTGAGATGATGGGCATTATTGAAGGACTTTTTGAACTGTTGTCTACTCTTCTTCTTGGGATGTGCTATGAGATAGAGACCCCCTTACTCTCTAATTTTGGATTCTATTGAATGAATATATATATATATATATATATATATATATATTCTTTCTTCGAGATTAACTCCTTAGATTTGGACACTATCCTTATAGGACAGGTGAAGATGCATAAGGTATGACACATGCCTTTTGTGTTTAAATTCTCATGGTTGGATGAGTATACTCTTCTCCTATAGGTACCAAAGACTCGATGGGTAGTTCATATAATCACCATGATTATCCCCTTGTGATTGGACGAGCTTACTTTCACTCTCTTATTAAGTTGTGTTGTACTATTTCACTATACCTTATTTTATCTAATTATTTCTTTTTTTATTATACCTTTTACCACTCCCCTTCATATTTCGAGGAGTTCTACTGGGTATTCTTATACTCACCCTTTCATGGGAATTTCCTAAAATTGTAGTCTCTTATGCAGATGATGGACATGCTGACCATTACTTCAGAGGATATTAGGGTTTCTTGGTGCTTGGACAACATATGGTGGTCATATCTTGGGACTTAGAAGATGGGATCTCCCAATTGTTTACTTTTTTCAGTTTTCTGTTAGTTTGGGACACATTTTTGGTTTGATGTGTATTTACACCTTTACAATTCAATATACACTACCATAATTTTTTTACTTTATATCGGTTTATGCATGTTTGGTTTACTTTATAGTAGTGTTACATATTTTCTTCTTTCCCCCTCTAATTTTTCCTTCAGTTGGATATGTGCATGTGTATAGGTACTTAGGAGAAGGCCTCCTTGAGTTAGTTATGACTTTGATGCTTGAAACCACCTCCTGACATATAGAGGATGGCATGGGTAGTTCTGTCTTGAGCCCCAGAATGGGTCGGGTTGTGACAGATTGGTATAAAAAAAGCTCATTCCCTGGAAAGTTGTTTGGATGTATCTATTTAAGAGGATTGGTTGGGTTTTAGGTAAATAGTGTCGAGGTTTCTCAAGTGTTACTCACATGATAGGGAATCCACTATGTGTGTGACAACAGATGTAGCCATTTACCATGACCTTGACTATCTGTTCGTCGAATCAATTTGTTGAGACATTTGTTTTAGGGATTAATTGTACATGCATCATATAGGATTGATTCTTTGACTATCCTTCTTGAGTTATATCCCCATTGAATATTGATATATATATATATATATATATATATTCTCATCTAACCTTGATACACCTTAATAACTTTCAGGATGGCTAGGTGACGCCATCCATCTAGGATACCTACCTCGGTTCATGAAGAAGACCTTATGAGAAAAGAGGATTAGTTTAGGGTCCATCATGAGACCCCTTACTCAAGGAGTGATGGTAGAAAAACCTCAACCTATTGAGAAGTATATCACCCGAACATAACAGGCTGGGGACGTGGGTAGGTTGAGTGCACTCCAAGAGTTCCAGCATCAGAGACCGCTGAGGTTCCGTGATGAGCCCAATCCTCAAGGAGTGAAGGATTGGTTTGAGTAGATGGTCTATATATTTAGGTCCATTCAGACCCAGATGGATCCAATGGTGGAACTGGAAGACATCATTTTTCACAAAGTCACTGGGTGTTAGTGGAATCAAGTTATGTAGATGCATGATGATTCGACACTCTCATGGGATGACTTACATAAGATATTATATGAGGAGAACTACCCCTCCTTACACATAGTTTGGATCCATAATCTTTTAGAGCTAAAGTAGGGATATATTATAGTGTATGAGTACTTGTAGAGGTTCACAGACCTTATGAATTACTCCCTTGACATAATCCAAGATGGCTACTTCCAAACATGAAAGTTTGATCAGGGAATCTATAGAGACATTTGAGATAGAATAGATCCCTTGTGCATCCCCACATATTCCGGGGTTTTTGAGAGGGAACTAGTGAAAGAGATATTTCTATTATAGGGATTCTAGATAGATGGAGTTGGAAGTCGGTATAATAGAATTTATTCATCTGCAGTAGATAGTAGGTGCCAGTTGACAAGGTCTTGGAGTAAGAGACACTTTTGTGAGTAGGCTCAGGCACATAATTTTATAGGGAAGAGGTAGTACAAAGTTTTAGGGAAGGCCATTGAGTGGTTTTGTTTTTCCTATGATGGGTGAGGTAACATGGAATGAGACTTGCCGACTAGGCATGCCGATCATTACAATAATATAGCTAATGGACCGCTAAGACAAAGGCAAAGTCAAGAAAAAGGTTTCCACAAGAATGGATAGGGTGGTCCCCAGAGAGGTGAATCTAATAGAGGAGTAGGGGGAGATGAAGGTGGAGGATGGATCTATGTGATCCTTCCACCACCCCCACTATTAATCCCACGTCAGGCTCATGGAGTTGGCATATGGAGCTACAGATAGTTGTAGGCTTTGGATGTCTATGATCTCATAGCACACGAGATGATTTGAGGTATGGTCTATGTTTATTATACTATTTCCTTAGTATTAGTATACACAAGATCTTGTTATTACTTTATCTCTCAACTCCTGATGTGAGATCTAGAGCTCACAATTGAGAGGCTATCACAACAGCTTCATCATGAGGTTCTAACATCGAACGCTTCATCAATATCATTCATATATTGATAGTACATCCTATTGATTTATGGAAAGAGGTTAATTTGGGAACTTTTGGATATAAAAATGTAATCATATGACATCATATTGGGTATGTATTGCATTTCTATGGTCCAATCCCAGATTAATTGTCACCGCGGGAAAGTTAGATGCATATGCACTGAATGGACGAGATTCTACTTTTATAGTGAGAGAGACCTCATGGAAGGATAGGTGGATGCTATAATCAAGAGTTTATAGCCTAAAACCCATTAGTTAATGAGTGTATCCATTAGTGAATAAGGATATTCATGAATCTCAGTTCCTTCAGTTGTAGAGGATTATATGGATGTTTTTCTCGAAGATGTTTCGAGACTACCTCCGAGCCAGAAGATGGAGTTTTTCATTGAATTGAAACTAGGGACTGCCCTGATATCTTCTACAAAATATAGGATGACACCAAATTAGCTCCTAGAACTACATTTTCTATTGTAGTACCTTCGCGATAAAGGTTTAATTAGATCTAGTGTGTCCCCCTAGATAGCTCTTGTGTTGTTATTGAAAAAGGTGGATGGGAGATTATGTCTTTGCCTATATTATCATCACCTAAATGAGGCAAAGATAAAGAAAAAGTATAAAGTTTCAAGGATTGATGACCTCTTCATGTAGTTGAGAGACTCAAGATGGTTCTTTAAGATTGATTGTAGTCCCTTATACCATCTATTGTGGGTTCACGAGACTGATATTCCAAAGTTGGAATTCCGATGTCACTCTGGACACTATGAATTCTTAGTGATTCCATTTGGTGTGATGGATTCCTCCAAATTTTTTATGAATTTGATGAAATAGGTCATCCATCCATACTTAGACCTATTTTTGTTGTCTTTATCAATGAAATAATCATCTACTATACATCAGAGGAATATTATGCACATCACTTGAGGATAGTTCTTGATTTTCTTTGAGAGCACCAGCTCTATAGGAAACTCTTTAAGTGCCAGTTCTAGATATATGAGGTTGAATTTCTATGTAATTTCATTTATGAACAAGGTTTATCCATGTATCCAATGATGATCGAATAAGTTCTCGATTTGGAGCCACACAAGAACTTGTTAGAGGTGCGAAGCTTCCTTGGTTTGAAAGGGTACTACATGAGGTTTGTGGTGGTTTTTCTTTAGTCGATGGTGTTGAATCCTCCACTAATCGAGCTTGTGATAGAGTCACAACTATTATAAATCGACTACGAGGTCTTAAATGATCATATATCCACATTCTATACACAATATGAATATTTTGAAGGAAATAATCACATCATCTTATTCCAGGGGTGAACAATGGTTCCAATCACGTTTCAGGAGGAGGTGATGTGGGAGTCCCACACTTCTCCCCTAGATGTACATCCTGGTGTGTAAAATATTCACAAAGGTCTTTAGTGGAAGTTTTGGTGGTCTTACATGAGAGGGTTCATATCTATGTTTGGCTCTTAGTGCCTCACTTGTTGATAGGTGAACGATGAACACCAACTTCCGATAGGTTTATTACAGACCCTTGAGATCACATAATCAAAATGGGATGACATATCCATATAATTAATTATAGATATTTCACACAAAAAAAGATCCATGACATCATCTGGGTGGTATTTGAATGACTCATGAAGTCAACTCACTTCCTTTCCATCAGGGAGCATAGTTTAGTAGAGATTTTGGGGTAGCTGTATGCACAGGAGATCATTCATCTTCATTGGGTACCCATAACGATTGTCTATGATCATGATGAATGGATTACAACATTATTGTGGAGAGGCATTGAGGAGAAATTCAATACCCAATTTCAGATGAGTATAACATTTCACCCCTAGAACGATGATTAGATCAAGCACACTACTCATGTATTGGAGAATATGATGAGAGCTTGGGTGTTAAACTTCAGCCAGAGCTGGGAGGATCACATGCCATTAGAAGAGTTTATATACAACAACAAACACCACTCTACCATAGGCATGGAACATTTTTAGTCCCTATATGGGAGACCCTGAAGGTCATCCATGTGTTGGATATATATTGTTAAGTCATCTTCTGTGGTTCTAGAGTTAGTGTAGGTGACAAAAGAGAATGTGTAGGTATTTCGTGAGTAGATGAGTATGACCCATAGCATATAGAAATATTATGCAGATCGTTGTTGTAGGGCCTTGGAGTTTGATCATGGATACCACATATTCTTGTCGGTCTCCCCATGAAAAGTATTTTAGATGTTTGGTTGGGTAAGTAAGCTATCCATGAGGTTCATCAGGCTGTTCAAGATCATGTAGAGGGTTAGCGAGGTTTCCAACTGCCTCATCCTACCCTCATAGATGGAGTATGAAAAGACATATTCCATGTGTCGCAGCTGAGGAAATACATGTAAGAACATATAAATGCCATCTATTGGGGTGATCTAGACATCTAGGATGGATCCATCTTTGTGGATAACCCAGTGGCGATTGTGTATTAACAAGAGCTAACCATGCATGTATGGACCATTCCTTTGGTTCGCGTGATGTTGCAACATGGAAACATGCTGGAGAGTTATTGCGAAAAGGATAGTTAAGTGAGGGCTCAGTATCCCAAGTTGTTTTCTTAGTTTTTATTTTATAGGACAAAAATCAGGGAGGGAATGATGTAGAGATCCAATTTTTTCCTTGTAATACTTTGATTTTTTTTCATATTTTTCCAGAGCTATGCGCTGAGATTACATGTGATTTTGAGGCCCGATGTTCCTGTAATTAATTTTTTAAATATATGAAATATATTTTATATTAAATTAATGCATGTTATAAAATAAAATGGTATAAATATTAAATGGTTTATTTGATTAGAAATCTGAGACCATAGTTGAGTTCAAAACATGGTTTTTACCCTAGGTGCGATATAAAATGAGTTGGCGCGGGACATTCAGACCCATTTCTTATTGGAGATGTGTTTAAGTAGATTAAATAATTTATATTAATTAAATTTATTTAACCTCAAAGAATATGTATATAAGCTCATTGTTACCAAATTTTGGCTAGGATTGGCCTCAAAATCCTAGAATCATAAGTGAGATCTCTCTCCCTCCTCTTTTGATGAATCCTTTAGTGAAAGAAGACAAAACAATAGATTGTATTGGATTATGACATAAAAAAGCCACATATTTCCTTATATATTTGGGAATTCATTCTTCATTAATTATTGATTTAAAATAAATGTAAGACTCATCAGTTGGTTTTTTATGCCCTTGATTAAATATTTGTGTAGATAGATAGTTATTCTTCGATCTGTGCCCCTGTTGGAAACCTTTATATGCACCCAAGAACTAAAATATTACTCTGTTTCAGTTTATTTCTAATAATAACTTCCCATTTTGGAAATATTTTCCATGAAATATTGGTCTATATCAATTGGTATTTGTTCTTATGCATTTCTTCCCATTTTTCTTCTCATTCTTCACCGGTTGGATCCCTACTATCCCAGATCAACTTCACTGGGTGACACTGAGCTCGATCAGACCCCAATATTCACAATGGACCAATGAAAGAAGAATTATTTGGGGGGAGAGGCATAGATCTAGAATCATCATGGTTCAAGGATTCTCAATCTATTAGTTTGAGATCAAGAAATCGATGGAGGGAAAACGACAATGTACGAGATGAACAACCAAACCCTCATGGATGATGGAGGCGATTTTCTAGTTATAAACAACCTAGAATCATGTTTTCTAGCTAGATCCACTATTTTTTGGCCTTAGATAACACCGTATATAAAGTGGTTTGAACAGATTTGAAACATGATACATGGATCTAGAAATATGATATTTTGGTAAAAATCCTAACTACAATCCATGATCAATGAAGAACACATGGCATTTATCCTCCCTCAGCGGAAGCACTAGGGGTTTGGAAATCTTAAGAACACAGTTTATGTTCCCCCTTGCACGCTGTGTATCCCTTCCCTAGTTAGAAAAACGATGTGACAAACCACATAGGTGGGGGTCAGTGTATAAGTATATAGACATGAATTTAGAACATGATTGAAATCCCATGTGAAGCCACATGTCGTGTATTGAAGTACACAAACACGGGGTTCGGTATAGGGAGACAACCAAAAAACATGGCCCGAGTCCCAGTAGCCTTGACATGCCATGTAGTCCATCTACACAGTGTGTAATGGTAAATTTATGGGAAACCATGTGCCGACTAGATACAAAGACATACAATGAAGTGGGGCCACACGCCGTGTGGGGACCTTCATACATTTTGTACCCCTTGATTCCTTTAGAAAAAACTTCCATTGTCCATATCTCCTTCATTTAACTCATATTTTGGCCTGTGAGTATCTTATTATGAGTGTTTTTCTACATAAAATGAAATGGTTCCATCTATAGAGGATTTATAGATATTATGCAAAATCTTCCATGAATTACCCTCCAACTGGGCTAGGTAGTGGAGTTCCCTAATGGTTCTTCCAGGCATTAACCTCCAGTGGGGCTGGGTAATGGAGTTCCCCAATGTCTCTTCTAGGAATCACCCTCCAACAAGGATGAGAAGAGGATTTACCCAATGAATTCTTCCTAGTGTTACCCTCTAGTAGGACTAGGTAGTGGATTTCGCTGATAACATTCCTGAGCATTACCCTTTAGAGGGTATGGGTAGTGAAGTTCCTTGGTGACTAGTAGAGTGAAACCCTACTATTTTACTAGGTCATGGGTCCTCTATCTATAAATTTTGGCCCCTAGACTATGCGTCATAGTGAATAGATGTGGTTTGACGTATCCTTGGAATCATGATGAAGAGGAACACTTTCCCCACTATGATGCGTTATTGTGAGGTGACCTAAAACCGCGTGGGTGAGTCAGTTCCACCCAAAGTGGAAAATATCAAGGTTTGGTGATTGAGTTCCTTAGAATTGTGTGTTCAGGGTAGATGCATGATATGTTAGTCATATTTGATGGAATTTTGAAACATTTGGATACTATTCTTATTGGGTTGATCTGTGAGATGGAGATCCCCTTTCTCTCTCATTTAGAATTCTTTTGAATGAGCGCACGTGTGCATGCAAACACACATACACATTATTTCTTCTAAATTCACTCCTTGGATTTGGAAACTCTCCTTCTAGGAGGGGTGAATATTTATGGGCTATTCCATGTGCTTTATATGTTTAGATTCTCATGTTTGGTGGATTATACTATTCTATTATAGGTGGAGAAGACTCAATAGGTAGTTCACATACTCACCATGATTACCCCCCTTGTGCTTGGATGAGCATACATTCACTCTCTTGTTGGGTTGAGATGTAGTATTTCACTGTACCTTATGATGTATACAACTTTACTCTTCTAATTTATCTCTTACTACTCCCACTTCATATTTCAGGGTATCATAGAGTGTATGATTATACTCACCCCTACATGGTCTTTTATTGCACATGTTGTGTCTTATTCAAATAATAGACAAGTCAACCATGAATTCACTAAATATTAGAGATACTTTGTGCTTGGACCATGTACAATGGTCATAGATTGGGATTTCGGATCTGGGCTCTATTATCTATTTACTTTTTCCGGTTTTCTATTAGGTTGGGAAATATTTCTAGTTGGGTGTGTATTTTTTCCCTTTAATTTCCTATATATAATACCTTACTTTTTTTTTCTGTCTATAGGTTCATGAATGTTTGGTTTACTTTATATAATTTTTGCATCTTTTCTTATTTCACTTTGAAAATTTTCATTGAGTTGGATGTGTGCATTTTTATAGGTGCTTAGTCAAAGGCCTCGCCAAGTTAGTTATTCCTTCTATGTTTGGGGACACCCCATGGCCTATGAAGGCGAGTGTGGGGTAGTTGCGGCTCAAGCCCCGACATGGGTCAGGTCGTGAGAGGATACTGATGGTTTAATAAACATTATATAATTTAAGAATATTTAGGATATTGAATTTATGATATTATGATTAATAACATATAATTATTGGAGTTAAAAGAAGAAGTAAAAAGAAAATGATCAGTTATATATATTACCTCTTCTTTGAAATAAATCCTTTAGATCTCATATTATGGGAACAAGGGTTGGTTTTTTAGGGAGACCCACACCTCTAGAACATGTATAGGTAAGTATAGAAGATAATTATTCTAGTATTGGTTGAGATATATGAATAAATGTGGTGTGAAGAAGAGAAAGGATGAGTTTTATCTAATATGGGAGGGGGAGAACACACTTGGAATTTCATAAAAGATTAAAATATTATAAATCCATTTTCAAGATAGATGTAATGACCTTGAACCCAATAGCCTAGATTTACTGGCTACATTATTACATTGAAAATTATATACATGGTATTGCATCCTAAAGAACCGAATAGTTTAGTATTCTTGGTAAACTAGATACATACATGAAATGCACATCTTATTTTAAAACATAAAATGCCCAATTTTTTTTAGAATTCCATTATTACCCTTAGTGTATCCCTATATACTAATCACAAAACACTTCCTCATATCATAGGGAAAAAAATAAAACAAAAGAAATGGGTGACCTGAAATGCTCAGTAAGGGTAGTAATATAATAGAATCTATCAAAAATAATCCTAAATAATATGGAAATGTAAAAGAACTGAAACACTTTCCATTTAAATAATAACTTGAGCATAATATGGATGGAAAAGAATATAATCAACTAATTCTACAAAAGTAATCAAATGAGCTTTAAAACATAACCATAGATATTATACTAACCAAATAATCACATGGAAATCAATAACTAATCTCATAATGAGGGAATTAATAATTCCAAATATCATGGACATTCGATCAAGGATATTTCCAAGATAACATAGAAAAATGAGTAAGGCATCAACCAATACCCAAAAAAGTATGCCACATGAGACCTACCCATGCATCGAGGGGTTATAACAAGACCATACCATCACTTAGCCTAATTAATTCCACATATGAAAGGGGTGAAGTATAAAAAACATAAATATTCATAGAGAAAAACTATCATATGAAATGTGAACACTTTCCCCAGTCAATAAACATAACCATGAACTATTCAGAGTAATATGACAAGTGAGATAAAAATAAAAGATCCATAGTCAAACTAATCATAAAACATAAAAAATAAGGATTATATAAATATAACATATCCTTAGTGGATCATATGTATATTAAATGGTTAACGTTATTAATGAATAAAAATATCTTTTAAAAAACATTCTTAAGGAAAATATCCTTTTCAATTTGAAAAGCAACTTTTAAAAATAAAATTTCAGAAAGCATATTGAAAATAATTTTATTGGAAAATAACTATTGAAAATTATAAAAGAATATTTAAAAATAATTTTATTGGTCATGATAGCAAGAAATATTGTTCATATCGTACACATTATAACAAATATTTCATTCACTTTTTCGGTAAAATCCAAACAGGCATTGTTTTAAAAACTACATGGAGATTCCATTGAAAAAATTATAGAAAAAATGGCTAAAAATGAATTTAATAAATCATTTTAAAAAAGATAATTTTTTTTGAAAATATTTCTAGAACAAATGGATATGGAAGAAAAATATCCCATAGTGGAAACATAAACATAAACAATCCTAAATAATGACGTGATTGTGAAATAAACTCTTAAAACCTTATAATTAGTGTAATTGTATTCCCAATAAAAGAAATAATTATAAAATTAAACAATTCATACCATGAATATAATAATATTTATGATAATATATTTCAAATGGTTAGAATATACACCACACAAAAGAAATAAGTGGTGTATATAGCATATATCTCACAGAAGTAAAAGTGAGATGGGAAACCCTTACCTTAGGTTTGAATTATTCTAAACATGTTAAGAAAATGATGTCTAAAAGTTTTAAACATTTTATTAATTCAATACAAAACAATATAATTATTCATAAACTCTTATATGATCATTTTATAACATCTTAACATCTGTTCATCAATAATATTTCACTATTTTTCTTATTTCGAGTGTTAATTAACTTGTTTTTTTATGATTGGTTTGTCATGAATGTCCCAGTTATTTTCAATAGGATATAGATTCATCATATCCATAATGATATTAATGTTATAAATATCATATATAATTATGTAATACACTTTTGTAACCATTCTTTATTTTTGACCATGAAAAATGAATCACACCGCATCGTGGAGATGGTAGGCCGTACATACACATGATCGATGATATCATTCCCCAATCAAGTGAAGTTGTAAGGGGGTGAATGATATATAAAATTTTAATAATTGATATAGTTTCATAAATATAACATATATCAATTATATCCATCATTATAACCATTCAAGTAAATTGGTGATAAAAAAACGAATTACATTGCTACGTGGAGATGTTAAGTCGTACGTACACATGTGCGGTGCTTTCATTTTTCATAGGATGGATAAAAGGTAAAATATGGTTGTTTCATAATCATAATAAAAACCTATTATATAGATGATACTATTTTTTAATATTTTAGGATATAATCAAACATGAAGTGGAATTAGATGAAGAAATAAGCTTGACAGAGTTAGTAAATATGATTATATCTTCTTTAGTGAACTTCCTTTAGATCTCTTCTTAAAGACACTAGGGTTGGTCCTTTTAGGCGGAAGAAACCTCAAAAAAATTTCAAAGGAAATTTTTAAGAGAAATCAGAGGGGTTTTTTTGATATATAAGGATCAAATTATTGGTATGAAGTCATGGAAGGTGTTCCCTTTTATAATTGAAGTTAGGGGAACTTTAGGAATTTCTTAAAATATGAAATTATAATAAATTAATTTATAATGAAAAAGACCTCAAATGGAAATTTATTAGAATATAATATAGTATAAGTTTTTAATCTCATAAAACAATATAATTTGTACATATTTTGATGTAATTTTAGACCTTATCATTTTGATTAACCCCTTGTTTAGTTATTTTTGACTTTAACCGCGGTAACCATTATTTTAATCACAAAGGGTTAATAATTTTACTATAAATTGAAAAAATACCCATAAATGAAAAATGAATGATTTTTTAGATATATTATAATCAAATAGACTATTATAATAATTTTATGAAATTTAAATAATTTAAAAAAATATTATTTTGTTAAGTTATCATTAATGTTAATTTTGACACCAATCATTTACTCTGGCTTCAAATACATCAATACAAAGGAGAAATACGAATATAATTATTTAAAACCTATATAATATTTTATATCAATCTATAAAATTCATTTCACATGTTAAATCATTTAAATTATAGAAAAATTAATATTTATAAAATAATTTATTTTATTTTTTATTAATTAAATAAATATTTTATTATCATATCAATTGAATTTATAATAATTATAAAAATTATAAAAATTAAAAATAAATGTTTATAATGAAAATAATCTCATTTAGATGAAAATATATATTTATCTTCATTAATATCATTATTTACCCCTTTTGGTCACATAAACATATTAAATACAAAGAGAGTGGCATTTTGCAACTATCATTGATTTAAATAATATATAAGTAATTTTCATAGAAATGTGTAAATTAAACAACTTAAATTAGAGGCCAATGTGACAAGGGTAGAATACTATTCATACAATAGTATTTTTAACAACGTTTAGGGCATGGTTATTCCCTTATATTTTTGTTTTAACCCTTATTTAACTCTTTTAACTCTTACCATGACAACATTGATTTTTACTCATTGAGGTTTAATATAGTTAAAATAAAATGTACAACAAAACATAAATGGAACATGTATTACATGTTCAACATTATCCCAATAAGTTGGCTGAATTGAAGACTTTTAGGAATTTTATATCATTTAATAATATATTTTTACTATAAAATATTCACAATATCAATTTAAAGACTATTAATTACATTGAATTTAATAAAATAAATAAAAAAAAATAAAATATATATTTTTTAATAAGTAAACATATTTCAATTTCATCTATTAAATTTATTTATCACATTAGTTATATAAAATTATATTTATTTAAAAATTTTTAATAGCATTTATTTGATATTTCCATTAATGAAATAATTAATGCATTAATGTTATTTAAGCATTTAAGGTAAGTATTTATTAACTAAAAAATAATAATAAATTATTGTGATGAATATAAATCTTGTATATTTAAAATTAATATTTATAATAGAAGATATCTTCTAGATACCAACATATTAAAAATGTTATAGTTATTAAAAACATGAATGTGACATCTTTTACATTT
Source organism: Viscum album (assembly GCA_963277665.1). NCBI lineage: Eukaryota > Viridiplantae > Streptophyta > Magnoliopsida > Santalales > Viscaceae > Viscum > Viscum album. Next base: position 1,868,410,880 of record OY728141.1, read on the forward strand.
CTTAAAATAAAATATTATAAATATCATAGCTACACCCAAATGGAAAATATGGTTATATAAATGAAACTTGAATTATTATGGATGAAAATTACTCCTCCTATAAAATTGGAGTAAATTTTAGCTTCATTTTATTGTCATTATCATTTTTATAACCTAAATTACATAATTTTCCATTTATCGTGGTTACAAAAGTTACCATGGTTACTATTCATATTGGTCAAAAATAAAGGGGAACTATTTAATACAATTTTAAAATATAAATCTAAATTTTGAATCTATTTTTAAAAATTAAAAAAAATATGTTATAGAATTTAAATTAAAATTAATCCCTAAAAATACAATGACAACCATTTTCATAAAATATTCGTTTTTAAGCAAAAAATGTACTTATAATAAAATAAGATATAAAGATGATTAAGTGAATTTAGATACATTATTTAAAACCAAATAGTATTTAAGTTAAATTTATATCAAATTAAAATTATAAAGGGAATCTTATTATAAATAAATTGACAATTTTATAAAAACCAGTATTTTCACTATTCATTAAAAAATCAATTATCTCAGAAAATTACCAAAAATTCACCATAAGGTAATTTTCATATGATAATTTCATAAATGATATTAGTTTTATAAAATGAAATTTATATATTTTCAAAAAATGTTTTATAATATATACTGATAAAAAATAAAACCATTTTAGAATTAAAGTATTTTTTGAAGAATAAAATGATTTCACTAAAAATTAAGTGTTTATCCCCAAATAATTAATTAATACATTAAAAATGAGTTAGAAAATTATATATACTATAATATGATTGATACTATTCATTTTTTATAATTAAACGGATAGGTTATAATAAACAGATGATACTATTTCATTGTTCGTTTATGGTGGATGTTGTGTATAATCGTAAGCAATCAAAGAGGTGAAATTTAAAAAGAGACAAACCATAAAGTATTGAAGTGTTACATTCTCCTATCATTAAAAAAATTTCATCATCAAAATTTGAAATTTCACTTCAAAAATAAAATTGTTATATTTTAAAATTCTTTTGTGGGGAACCCATGTTGTAAAAAGTGTAAATAAAACTTCCTCTAAAAATAAGAAAAATGAAAATGCATAGGTCACCCAAAAATTAAGATTCTTAATAAGAAAACATTAGTGGGAAGTGAAAATATGGAAATTGAAAAAAAATATAACTATTAAGTTTTTTTGTAGAGTGATAGAGACTGTGGTATTTATAAAGTTAACCATAAAAAACCGTAAATTTGTGATGGGTTAAAAGACAATAGATTTCTCAGAAAGAAAAGTAAACAGTTAACATTTTAGTTCCAAAATAAAATAAATAATACTCTAACATCAAACAATAATATCCAAAGTTCAACATAATCCATTGTATAATTAGTTAACATTAATACTCATCTAAAATACATTTGTCCAAAAATTTAGAAGGAAGGTCAATAAATTTTTAAAATCAACTTAGCATTAGATTTTCCCCAAAAAACATAATGGAGATCTTATTATCACATGCAAAATATATTAATACCTTGATAACCTTTAAACATTAATGAAAACCTGAATGCTTCCAAAAATAAAATCTCTGGATGTTAAATATATTTCGTAAATCCAAACATGTAGTAAACCCTGTGAAGATTACGAAAACCATCAAATCACTAACCAATTTCATGGTGACAAATACCATCCCATAATAATGCCTTTATCATTACTATCTAAACATCAAGCACATAATTAGGGTTATCTTCACCAAATAACATGTTTTCTAAAAGTTCAACTTGCCACAACATCACTTATCTTGGTTACCAATATTATTCATCACATGCTTCCAAATACTTAAAGAGAATTACTATAGTATAATCCCTATATATAACATGATTTTCATTGAAAAAATGTTTTTAAAACAAAATTATTAAATATAAATATATAATAACTTTAACCATTCTACTTAAACCCTTAATTATACTCTGTCAGCATATTCCTTAATACATTTTTTCTTTTCATATATAATTTGTAGACTCTTCATTATTAGAAATATAACCATTACTCATAAATCCTTTATAATTATCTTCATGATATTTCCTCCTAAGACATCGATTTTCATAATTCCATTACTTTACACATAAAAAAAATTAAAATATCAATAATAATTTAGGTAGAACATTATTCTCATCCATTTCATTAACCAAACTTTTCATTTTCCTTGGATATTACTTTCTTTGTGTACATATTTTTCATCCCAAAATATCATCTCATTTCTCTAAGATATTAAATTGTTGTTCCTTCTCACATTTTAAACATAAAAGAAATTAAAATATTCTTTCTTCTATAGTATCCACCACCCAATCTCTTAGTGAACTCTATCAATCTTTTCTTTGGTGAGTTAGGGAATTGGTTAAGGTGCATGTTGCTAATCATATATCATGAAGACTGGTTAGGCATAATCACAATAGTCTTCATTCCAGTTATTAACACATTTAGTTTCTCATCAATGAATTTTCTATCACATTCATCATTAACCCAATTCTATTTATTTCTATCCATTTAATAAAACCAAAAGAATAGTCTGATAAACACTAATCATAGTAAAAAATAACAGTCATAAAGAATCATTTATAGTATGTCCAAATCATGACACCTTCTTCTAAATTTATGAGTCCATAGGTTTAACCTAATTTTCCCATGGTCATTACTAGATCTATAAGATGATAGTTTATACTAAGACTTAACCTAAAAGTCATTCATAGGGGTATATTCCTTAATTTATGTTTTACTAAATCTAGTTCCCTAGGTTTCTATTAAAATTATTCTCATACTAATTGTAAAGACCCTAACCCTAGTTTCCCAGAGTCTATGGTTACATTATTATATTTTCATTATATACAAGGAATCACATCATAATGGACTGGATATTTTAGTAGTCTAGGTAAACTAGATATATATATATTTTTTAAAAGGTTGGGGCCGAAGCCTCATTTTTATTATTGAAACAAAGCAAATACCTCTTTAACTAGGTAGAGGGAGACCCATTACATAGCCCGAAGGACCAGTGGGCATTTAGCCCATTACATAGCCCGTAGGCCCAATTTTTTGGCCCAAACCCCATTATGTGAATAGTACTGCTACAGTACCCGCACTGCTACAGTACCCCCTGCCGCCGCTACAGTGTCGTCGTTGCAATAGTATCTCGGCTGCTACAGTAGCGCTACAGTGCTGCTGCAGCACCTGCGCCCAATGGGTTTTGAACCCCCATTTTCCATGTAGAATTATGGGGTGCTTACCACTAAGCCAAACCCCAACTACAAACGTGTTGTATGGGTAACGAGGTATAGGGCTGGCTGACCCACCTGTGCACCGCACGCCCCCAGCTAGGCCCAAGGTGGCCAACCCTTGGGCTTGGGATAGTTCCCACGGAGTCGAGGGGACGAGAGGTTCGCTGACAAATGGTGTGCGTTGCCTTTGTGAGGACTCGAACCTGAAACCTCAGCGACGGGTCGCCACCGCTTTGAACCAACTCACCCAGGCCCCACGGGAAAACATGTTGTATGGGTAATGAGGTATAGGGCTGGCCTGCCCCCCTGTGCGCCGCACGCCCCCAACTAGGCCCAAGGTGGCCAACCCTTGGGCTTGGGCCAGTTCCCACGGAGTCGAGGGGACGAGAGGTTCGCTGACAAATGGTGCGCGTTGCCTTTGTGAGGACTCGAACCCGGAACCTCAACGACGGGTCGCGACTGCCTTGAACCAACTCACCCATCCCCCACGGGCAAACGTGTTGTATGGGTAACGAGGTATAGGGCTGGCCTGCCCACCTGCATGCCGCACACCCCCAGCTAGGCCCAAGGTGGCCAACCCTCGGGCTTGGGCCAGTTCCCACGGAGTCGAGGGGACGAGAGGTTCGCTGACAAATGGTGCACGTTACCTTTGTAGAGAATTCCATTATTCCCCTTATTGTATCCCTACATATCAATCATAAAACAATTACTTGTATCCTGGGAGAAAAATAAAACATATGAAAGTGGTGAACTCAAATGATCAATAAGGGTAAGCATACAATAGAATATATAATAAATAATCCTAACAATATTTCAAGGTAGAATAATTGAAACACATACCATTTAATTAATAACACGTTTATAATATGATATGAATAGAATACAGTCAAATATTTCTATACAAATAATCATATGAGCTTGAAAACATAACAAGGGATATTATACTAATCAAAAAATCACATGTAAATCAATAACTAATATCATAACGTGTGAATTTATAATGACAAACATCATAAACTTTCCATCAAGGATTATTCCAAGACACCATACATATCAGGTAATACATCATCCAATACCCAAACTAGTTTATGTCATGAGACCTACCAATGCATCAAAGGACTATAGAATACTCTTAATGTCACTTAATAAGTCTAATTAATTCCTTATATTAATAGTTTTAAACATAAAAAGTAAAATATTCATATTGAAAATCGTGTATTTGAAATTTGAACATTTCCCTAATCAATAAACATAACCATAAACCATATAGAGTAATAAGACAAATGGTATCAAAATAATACATCCATAGTCAAATTGATCATAAACCATCAAAATAAACAATAAATATGATATATATATAGAATATTCTAAACGTATCATAAGTAAATTAAATGGGTGATGTCATTGATGAATGAAAATATATTTTAAAAATTCATTCTTGAGGAAAATATTCTTTTTAATTTGAAAATCACCTTTTAAAACGAATAATTCAAAAAACTTATTGAAAATAATTTTCCTTGAAAATAAATTTTGAAACTTATAAAACAACCTTTTAAAAAAATTTATTGGTCATGAAATCTGGAAATTATGTTCATTCCATACACATTAAAACAAATATTACCTTCACTTTTTCAATAATAGCCAAACATGCATTGTTTTGAAAACAACTTGAAGATTCCATTGAAAAACCTTCAAAGGAAATAGAAATGGGTTAATAATTCTTTAATAAATCATTTTAAAAAGGTTAATTTTTTTAAAACATTTTCAGAAAAAATGGACATGGAATAAAAAAAATTCTTTAGTGAAAAAATCAACATAAACAATCCCGAATAATGATGAGATTGTGAAATAAATTCATACAACATAATAATCAGTCGAATCATATACACCAAAAAACAAATAATTATAAAATTAAACATATAATATCAGGAATATAATGAGATTAATGACATGACATATCCAATGGGTAGTATATACACCACAAAAAGTGGCATATAAGCATATGTCTCACAAAAGTAAAAGTGAGACAAGAAACCCTTACCTAAGGTTTGAATTCCTAAAAACATGTTCAAAACTACCATATAATGGTTTTAAAAATGTTATTAATTTATTATATAATCATATTAATATTTATAATATCTTATATGATCCTTTTATAATATCTTACCACATGTTCATCAATAATAGTTCACTATTTTCCTTGTTTTGTGTGTTAAATTCCTTGTTTTCTTATGCTTTTTTTTGTCATGAAAGTACTAGTAATTTTTCATAAGATGTAGACAAATCATTTTTATAATTTTATTAATGTTATAAATATAATATTTAATCATTAAATATTGTTTTATAACCAATATTTAATGTTTAACATGAAAAATGAATCGCATCACGTCATGGAGATTGTATGTCCTACGTACGGATGAGTGATGATATCAATTCCTTATCGAGTGAAATTGCAAGGGGGTGAATTGTTTATTTAATTTAAAAAATTGTTTAAATTTAATAAATATAATATATATTCACTATCTTGATCATTATTACCATTTAAGTAATGTGGTGATGAAAAACGTATTATACCACTAGGTGGAGATGGTAACCCGTACGTACACACGTGTGATGCTTTTGTTTTTCATAGGATGGATAAAAGGTAAAATGTTGTTGTATATTAATAATAATAAAAATTAAATATAAATATATTATAATGTATTTTTTAATTTATGATGGAAATATCACATGAATAGTTGGTCGAAGAAGAAACAAATTTGAAAGAGTTAGTAAAGTTCATTACCTCTTCTTCGGTGATCTTTCTTTAGATATATTTTTTAGGACACTAGGGTTTTTCATTTAAGGAGAAAAAAATCTAAATAAAAATTATATTAATGTTTTTAAGAGAAATGTTTAGGGTTTAGGTGAGAAATAATGGTCAAAGTTTTGTGAATTGGTGAAGGAAGTGGTTCCCTTTTATAATTGAAGTGAGAGAGATTTTTGGAATTTATTAAAATATTAAATTATAATAAATTAATTTAGCATGAAAAAAGTACTTTAAATTGAAATTTATTTGAATTTAATATTTTATATGGTTGTAATATCCTTAAAAGAAATAATTTAGAATAGTTATGGTGTTTTTTCTAACCGTATCATTTTTTATAAAACCCTTGGCTAGTTATTTTTGGCATTAACTGTGATAAACATTATTTTAATCAAAAAGGGTTATTAATGTTACTATAAATGAAAAAACGAATCATAAATGCAAAATTTATGATTTTTTAACCCTACTACATTCACATGTAATAGGATAATATTTTTATCAATTTTAAATAACTTAATAAAATATTATTTTGGCAATATATCATTAATGTCAATTTTGACACTAGTCATTTACTTTGACTTCAAATACATCAATAAAAATAATAAATTAGAATATAATGACTTATAAACTCTATAATATGTCATATATATCAATAAAATCCATTCCACACATTACATCATTCAAATTATATAAAATTAATATTTTTAAAACCATTTACTCTATTTATCTGTTAATCAAATAAATACTGTATTAGCATTTTGAAAGAATTTGAAGTAGTTATATAACTTATAAAAACTATAAATAAATTTATATAATGAGAATAATTTCATTAAGATCAAAATATTCACTTATATTCGTTCATATCTTGATTTTTTCCATATGTGGACACATACAAATATTAAATACAAAGAGAGTGACATTTTGTAACTATCTTTGATTTAAATACTATATAAGTCATTTTCATGAAAAAATGTCCATTAAACAACAAAAATCAGATCATAAGGTGACAATTTTAGTATAATATTCATATAATAATTTTTCGGATATGTTTAGGTCATGGATATTCCCTTATCTTTTGGTTTTAACTATTATTTAACCCCTTTAACTCTTATAGTGACAACATGTAATTTTAATCATTGAGGGTTATATAGTTACAATAAAATAGAAAATACCCATAAATGGATCATTTATTACATTTTTAACCTTATTCTAATTATTTTGTTGAAATTAATATTTTTAGTAATTTTATATCATTTAATAAAATATTATTTACTACAAAATATCGATAATGTCAATTTTAAGGACTATTCATTACATTGACTTTAAAAAAATCAATACAACATGATAATTGAATTTCATTTAATATATTGAAAAAATGTATATGTCATATATAAAATTCATTGATCACATTTGTTATCTCATATTTTAATTAACTTAATATGTTTAATAACATTTATTTGATATTTCAATTAATAAAATAATTACTACATCAATGTTGTGTAAGAATTTAAGTTAATTATTATTTCACTAAAAATTAAAAATAAATTATAATTATGAATATAAATACATTATATTTAAAATTAATACTTATAGTTGAAGAGATATTCTAGATAACACCATATTAAAAATGTTATAGGTATTAAAAACATGAATGTGACTTCTTTGACTTTTCTTTAAAATAAAATATTTTAAATTTTATAACCTCATAAAAAGGGCCATAAATGGACATATATCGAAAAAATTAATTATTATAGACGAAAATTACTAATTATATAAAATTTGAGCAAATGTTAGGGTCATTTTCTAGTCCTTATCATTTTTTAAACCTAAACTACCCAATTTATCATTTACTGTGGTAACAAAAATTACAAAGGTTACAATTCATATGGGTCAAAAATAAAATGGAACCAATTAATAAATTTTTATAATATTAATCCAAATATGTAATACATTTTTAAAAATTCAAAAAGAAAAATTTTCAGAATTTAATTTAAAATTAATCGTGAAAAACACAACGAAAGATTTTTTTTTGAAAAATGCATTTTTAAGCCCAAAAATGCACTTATACCAAAATAATGTTTAAGGATGATAAGAATGTAATTAATTATATTATTTATAAATATAAATTATTTACTTTAAATTGAGATAAAATTAAAAACATAAGGGTACCCTTAATATAATGAAATTGACAGTTTTATAAAAATTGGTATTTTTCACTATTAACTAGAAAATCAATATTCCTTAGAAAATTACAAAAAATTCACCAAAAGATAATTTTAATATGATAATTTAAAAAACTATTTTAGTTTTATATTATACAATTTATAAAATTTCCAAATATTTGTTAAAATATTTACTCATAAAAAAGAGAAACCAATTTTTGAAAAAAATATATTTTTGGAAGAATATAATGATGTTACTAAAAATTAAGCTCTTATTCAAAAAGAATTAATTAATACATTAAAAATGAGTTATAAAGTTATATATTTTAAAATTTGATTAATAATATTCATTCCCACCAATCTTATGGATAAGTTATAACAATCACATGATATTATTTCATTGTTTGTTTAGGCTAGGCGTTGCGTGCAATCGTAAGACACTGAAGATGTTAAATTTAAAAAGAGACATACCATAAAATCTTGGGGTGTTAGAAATAATACTTGAAAATGGCCATATATTCTTATATGAGGTAGTATTTAATTTTAATAATATAAAAATAGAATTTGGATAGGTTTATGTGGTGTTTTAAACCTTATCTTTTGGTTTAACCCCTTACTAAACCCATTTTAACCTTAACCATGGTAATAATTTTTTCATTGTTAAAGGGTTATTATTTTACTTATAAGGTAAATATTGAATCATAAATGTGACAGTGATGAAATTTTATAGCATATATTTTCCTAATTTTCCTCTTTCACGTTTTTTGTAAATTCAAAATAATTTAATAATATATTATTTCCTTAGTATATCATTAATATCAATTTCAGAACTATTCATTTAATTTGAATTTAACGAAATAAATTTAAAGATAAAATTATAATATAATCCTTTTATATATAACTAATATGTTATTCTTATATTAAAATTTATAGAACATTATAACTCAATAATATTATAGTACTTTTAATATTTTTAAAATAATTTATTTTATTTCTTCATTAATTGAGTAATACTATATAGTCATTGTGTATGAATTTATGGAAATTATAAAATACCTAAAAATTATAAATAACGTTCCATCATGAATATAGTTTCATTATTCCAAAATATTAATATTTCTATTCATTCACCACTTTCTTTTTTCCTAAAGTGAACACGTAAGATATATTTTAAAGTAAGAGAAGACATTTTGTATTTTTCTTTACTTTTATTATTATATAGGTCATTTTCATGGACAATTTTCACTTGAAAAATTATTATTTTTTACTTTAAGGTGAAAAAAGTGAGATTATATTCATCCAAAAAGAATTAATACGAAATATTATAACCTTATCACTTAGTTTTATCATAGATTAACTCGATTTACCCTTTATTGAGGTGATAAATTTTACCATAGTTACTCTTCATATTGAAAGACATAAAAGGTTTCTATTTAAAAAATTTAAACCTTATGATTATTAAATATTCAATTTCTATAGTTTTAGGAAATTAATTTCCAAATTAGTGTGTAAAATTTATTAAAAACATTTTTTAGAAAAATAAAATTTTCAAGAATAGAATTAGATTTATTCTTATCTGATGTCTAGAATAATATTATAAAAACTTTAAAACATTTTAATGTGTTTATAATATATAAATTTAATTAAAATTATTCAAAAATAATGAACAATTTAATTTATTAAGATAAAATACACAATGCGATCCTGAAAATGATTTTTCAAAAAATGCATTTTTATGTATAATAACGTTTTTCTGCCAAATTAAAACATAAAATAAATTCTAATGAAATTAATTATATTATTTAAAATATAATAGAATTGATTTCTATTTTAAACTATTTTAAAAAATATAATTTTTATATTTCTGAAACAAAAATGTAGTTTTCAATAAAAATAGTATTTTCTACTATTTAATAGAAAATCACTCTTTTATTAAAAGTCTTAAAAATTCACCCTAAGTTAATTTTTATATTATTATTTATAAAATATATTTAACATTATGAAATAACATTTATAAAAGTGAAAATAATTCAATATAATATTTTCTCTTAAAAAGTAATTGAAATCTATTTTGAAGGAAATGCATTTTTTAAGAAAAAAAAATCAATTAAAATTTAATGTTTATTTACTAATAATTAATAAATACATTTTTATTTTGTATGAGATTTATATTTTTTTCATAATGTGGTCATTTTTATTCATACTCACCAATTCAACAGCTAAGTTATAATGGGTATATTTAAATTATGATATTCTATGGTTCGTTTAAGCTCGATGTTGCTTGTTTTATACGCTATCAAATATAATGTACATATTTTAAAGTATCAAGGTGTTATAATAATAAATGAAAATTTTAAAATGGGATAAAAAATAAAAATAAGATAATTATAATATGAAAATTTGGACCTACCAGAATAACTACACTCATGAACAATACTGTAGAAATGAGATAAAATATTATTAATACAATATTCATCTTGAGAAGGAAAATATATATTAAACTATGATAAAATATAAGTTAATTAATAAATAATTAAATATGATTAATTTATAGGAAGTGGGGAACCCATATGACCATTACAAATCAGACTGTTGAAATAGTAATTTGATTATTAGAATAGTAACCTGACCATTGGAATAATAATATAACAATTAAGAATAATATTTATACAAATAGTATAATATCATAACATTTGTATGTGAAAAATAATATTTAATTATTTTATTTAATTAAAATATGACATATTTATATCATGATACAAGTAAATAAATGTTTTAAATGATAAAATAAGTGTTTATATTTTTGTAAAACATATATGTTTTATTCGCATTTTTATAAAAAATATAAAAATTTAAAATAAATTTTATTTTAATATAATAAGTTTATGAATTAATATTTTGTTTTATTATAATGATAATGTAATTTTATGAGACCTTAAGTAATTTTTAATGGAGTACGGAAATTGATCAAAATATTAAAATTGGTATTTTCAAAATAAATACGGATTTTATTAAAAATTAAATTTCTCATATTTTGAAAATTATTTTCAAAAAATATATTTCATTTTTAAAATATATAGGATGAATAATGGTTAGGGTTAATTATCAGTATTTTTTTTAAAATAGTTGAATATTTAGTGAATAGTGAAATATTGTAAAATATGGTATTTAACGTTATAAGCTAGATACAGGTATTCTTGAGCCATGAATGATGTTAAAAACAAATAGTTGAAAAACACTTGAAATTTTTTATATATATTCATAATAGTTAATACTATTGGTGGTCTTGATCCAAAATAATAAACCAATGAATATAATATTCAAAAACACCCACTTATAAATACCACCCCTCACAACCCCTTCTACTCATGAATTATAATACGTTGTGCTTCAAAAATTTATTCCCAATTCCCTCCCCAATATTCTCCCACATTTCCTAATTATACTGGTCTCATCTAAAGACCAATATAAGGTTCCTTAAGTGGAATCCTAAGAGGAGACATCCAAAGGATTAGGTAAGTCCCTCAACAGATACTTTAAAATTTTCTATCACTTCATCCCCCAAAAAAATTCCATCCATCAAAGAATAATAACTCAGTTATCATATTTATACTGTAATATTATAGTTATAATTCAATATCTATCACGCATCCTTTTCTCTTCTCCTCTTGTTCTAGAAAACCAAAATATCATCCATATTATGTTTGTTCATCGCTTCCGTGGATAATGTGTTTTCATTTTTCATTACTACCATAAAGGCTAGTCAAAAAAATATAATAATGGTTAAATAAGATGATAATAATTAAATTTTAACACATTTAATGTTCTTTAATGAGCATACATGCATGATATTAAATAAAGATAAACTAGTCTGTGATGGTCGGTAAAATCATAAAAGAAAACTAACCACACAACATTATTTTTTTTTATTAAATATACCACCCATATGTCAAAAAAAGGAAATTTGGGACCATTTAATTTTTTTTAAATTAATTTAATACCATTTGATTTCAATTATGGAGTTTTAGTCCCATGTTACAATAACTTCAAAAATTATCCACAAGTGATCTGACCATGGAATCATGAAACGAACACCCCCGAAATAATGAAACTGAACTTTATATATCATTGAAATGGTTATAAATGAACATAATAAAATTATATTAAATAAAATATTGATATAAAACATTCTAAATTAAATAATTAATGAATTAAATTTTATTATTCGGGACATTAAGTGCAAGTGAAAAATGATTCTCAAATATAAGGTAAGAGATCTCTCCAAACAACCATTTTTGTTTCAGTTATGACATTTTTCTCTCTAAATCACTTTACATATCTCTTATATTATAAAATTATTCTAAAATATTTATATATATATCTTATATGTATACCTATATTATCCCCCTTACTTTGATGGGGTAATATACACCTTAATTTTATTCCTCAAATGCCTTCTTTAAAATAAAACCCGATTATGGGGGACTTTTCTATCCTTTAATACTTTTATGTCAATCTCCTTTAAAGTATTTATTTCTAAATGAAAATAATATATTTAGAACTATTCTTATGTACTCAGATACTAATACCCATAAAATTTAATTTCTTATTCTCTTTGGAATGTTTAGGAAATCTCCTATGATTGTGATATGAGGCTAGATTTTTCAACCCATTTCTTTCTATGGGTAATTATTATGTTTATTCCCTGTAATTGATTTCATTTTTTTCCACACATAATCATGTACATGTTATTATGGGTTTGACTAGATAGAGTTTTAATTCATTGGGTAATGTTTTTGTCTTAGGAGATTTTGTGTATAAGATTAGAGAGTAAAGCTAATGCATTATAAGAATCTGTCCACTGCATGATGTAGTCTTGGAAGTTAGCCTTGACTTATGTTTATGTGATGCAAGATGTTACTTCCAAATTCTTTTGTTTCCATGATCTTATGATTCCATGTTATTTATTTTATGAAAGCATAAGATTATTCATGAGCCTTTTCTTTAATGATGTAAAATTCTTCCTTTTGAATCATATGTTGTTCTTTTTATCATGTTTTTCCCATACTAGTCTTTTTAGATCACCACTTTTTTTATGTATTCTCTAGGTTATCATATGAAGTTATAAAAGATAAAATGGATTTAGGATCTCATTATTGAGATTAAATTAATTAATTTTTTTATTTTAGTTTCTTTTTTATGTATTATGAACCTAGTCTTATAAAGACACCTGCAATCACAATCATTAGATTGTGTTTATTGGCTATTTATGTTAAAAATAACATAATAAAATGTGTTAAATACTTGTGATGATAAAAAAAGTGTGATTATGATATCCTACCATAAACCATACATGTTATATAATGAGATAAAAAAAATACCCACTACATTGTAGGGCTGTATAATTCTATCCCTACCCGTCACATTCATATCATGTACATGCATATATGTACCATATAAATAATATAGCATAAGAATGTATTTATTAATTTTTGGTACCATGATTATGTATTGTGGTTTACATTAATGGGAACAAAAAATCAATTAATTATTGTTACATTTAGGTGAATACCCTTGACTGGAAATGAGGACGGGTATTCACAACACATAATAAGTTTGACATGGAAATTGACAGGATAATTTTGGTAGTAGAAAAAGTACTCCTAAAATACCATAGAAGGGTTTAATGAGAGTGAAATATGGTCTATAATTAAAAAATTATACTAAATAAAATAATTTTATGCATAAAAACGCATTTTAACATGAATATTTATAAATCAAAATGCTTATTAAAAAGAAAGTTCTTGAAATAAAAAGGAATAGAAGAGGATCCCTTACCATAAGAGGGAACATCTATGAAATTGGGATGAGCTTATTAAGATCTATGGAAAACATTAAAAGGGATTTATATAATAATATAGATATTAACATCATGGTCAATGGGAATTGAGTGAATTTGAGTGGGAGGTAGGCAGGGTATTTATGACAAAAGATATGGGAATTCTTTATTAATTTCTAAACATAGGTTTTGAACTCTATATAATAAAATAATAAAAACTAGAAATTATTCCCATGGGTTTTTAACAAGTTTTATATAAAATAATATTTTAATTCAATTTTTTTAATCCTAATAACCAAATATATTAAAATAATACCATTGGATATTTTGAATTGAGCCATGTTCATAATCAATTAATCTTAAAAATATAAAATATTATATAGGTTTTGGAGGATTTATTAAAGGTTTATAAAATAAATAAAATAACTTCAAAAACAAATTATTTTAAAGGGGAAATATATATTTGGTCATCGATGACTCTTATCAAATTTATGACATCACTTTTGGCCATTATGATATCATAATACATACCGTATATATATATATATATACTGAAATTAATTTTTACCCAGAAATTGAAATATCGTAGAAAATTATGAAAAATTCACAATTGGGTAATTACAACATGATTATTTAAAAAATAAAATTACTTTGTTAAAATAATTCTCTAAATCTGACAATTTACTCTTTTAAATAAAAATCCTTATTTACAGAAAAAAACTTTTTTTTACAAAAATAATAATTTTATAACCCATATGAAGATTAAATTAGAACTCATTAAATTATATTATCATTTATATATACTTAAATATTATTAAAAAATAAAATTATATTAAATTGATATTTATTCCAAAATTTTGGATTTTTTCAAAAATAGTGTTAAAACCATATATTTTCCAAAAAATCAGTTTTGTTTTTTTTCGTGTGAACATCTAATTTTCATAAACTCACATATAATTGTATATACAATTTAATAATGAAAATGGATATGAATAATCAATATTTTATTAAAAATAAAATGTAAAAAATCATACTAAGAGGGTCTAGATACATCACCCCCTATTACACCAGCATACACCCTAATGGTAAGGTGTGCAATGGTGGTATTTTCTTGGGGAGGTTCGATGAACATGGTTTGTGTTGTGATTTCGATAAGCTAGATATTCCCCCATACATGGTTTTGTTAATGTTTTTTTGTTGAAATTTAGCTTCTTCTTGGTTGAGGCAAAATCCTAGTGACTCCATCTCCATCAGAAGCTCTGATAATTGGGCTTCATATGGTATGATCCTACTAGTCAAAGACATTGCTTCTTCGAATATGTCAATTAGGAATTATCATAACCATTAATATATGATAATATTAATGCTCAGTATACAACAATTATATTATCCATAGTTTTGATTATTAATGGTCTTTTAAATTCAACCACCTATATTTTATAATGGTCTAAAATTACCAATATAGTGTATGTGTTTTTTACAACTATATTTCATAATATGGAATTTATTCTTTCAAAAATAAAATTTCTTTAATAAAAGTTTGTGTCTTTACACATTTTTTACTCTCAGTGTTCCTAGAAGACAAGTCGTGAAATTCATTTTTATCTAATCCCATTTTTATACTTGTAGTGGAAGTAGCTGAAGAGTAATGATAGGCATTTTATTCTCTTCCTTTAACCTCAAATAGGTAAGGCATATTTCAATGAATCATGTGATTTCCTTTGCCAATTTAGGCCACCATAATTGGAAAAAATATCACGATATATCATTAAGATTCTAGGAAGAATAACCCATTAGGAAGAATGATATTCTTTTATCAAACTTTCCCTCACATTAGTTGGGATAACCAACCTATTGTCGATATAGAAGAAGGATAAGGAATATTGAAACAATTTATAAAGGATCTCCTCACCATCAAATTTCTCTCAAATAAATGTACAATCAGGATCAAATATATAAGAGTTATTGACTTTCTCAATGAGAGATAATATGAGGTTTACAGGGAATATGAAATTATCTTATTATCATCCTTCATATCTTGGAGGAGTTTAGATACAAGAGGCATCCACCTCTATTCATCCATAGCTTCCATCAACTTTTTGATAGTGATTTTGTTGGATAGGTACATATATAAATACATTTCCCTAACTAATAGTATATTAAATATCCAAATTAAATGTTTAAAGTTATTTAACCAAATAATGCTGCCTAAGATTCAAATTTCATTGGGAAAATATATACTACTGAATTTTGTTATTTATAAACATAATAAATCACTTGTCTTTTATGTAGTACCTTAATCACTTGATGGTATGAAAAACAAATACCAATTAAAAATCATGGATAGGTTTGTTTCATTCATGTGGATGTAATTTTGTAGAACATTATGTCATTACCCTATGACCCTACATAAGAACACATCTAAGGTAGGCGCATAAAAATATACCTAAAAACCTAAACATATTTGAAGTATAATAAGAATAAAAGTTATGGTTGATTGATTTGGAATATATTTTTAATTTTTATAACCAAAAATATTATCATATTTTATATTTATGGCATTAATAGGAGTATAAATCTTGGAAAAATTATGAATGAAGAAAACATAACTCCTTATGAGTCTAAAAAAAATCTGAATTTCAATGTCATTAATTAGGAAATTCCTTGAAAATAATGACCCCACCTTATCATGTTCCAAAATATAAAAACTTCAGATATGACATGCTCAAGGAATTTGAATTCTTGAATCTTGAATGTGCATTTAGATTACATAGAATAGGGCTATTTTTCTCCTAAGGTATCCAAAATGAAATGAATATGTTAAATATCCTCATCACGAGTCCTTGAATATAAAATTATACCATCATTAAATACCAGTATAATTTTTTTAAAAAAATGGATCATAAATCCTATTAATTATGGCTATAAACATAGTTATAAAATTTTATAAGCCAAAATGAATTTATGGAAATTAAAAATTTCTCTAATGGATTTGTAAAATTGTTATAGGAATATCCCATAACCTAACATGATTCTAATGGTAACCATAAATATGGTAAATCTTTGAGAACCACTTCACCCCATTTAAATAGTCAAAGATATTATAAATTATAAGAAAATGGTAGATGTTCTTGATCAAGACTTAGTTTACCTTATCATTGTCTACATATAATCATAGATTTCCATTAGTTTTCTTTAATAAATAAACCAGATCACCCCAAGGGGAATTTCTTGGTTGGATAAACCCTTTTGACTCAAGGTCTTCTATTAATATATTTAATACTCTCAATTTATTTGGTTCTATATAATACAATGGAATTTAGGCCAGTTCTTTTATAAGAACCATGCTAATGGTAATTTCTAAGTTCCACTTATATGGTCATCTTGATAGGTTTTTAGGGAAAAAATAAGGATATAAGTACACCACAAGAGGTAAATCTCTTCACTCCCCAATTTCAATCACTACGAGCATGATATTTTCCATCCCCATGATGACTAAACCTACTTAACCATAATTATAACATTATAAAAAAAACTAGTACTCCCACCACCTACAAATTATTTATTGAATACCTAGAAAAGATGAGAAATATACTCTCAAATTATAGTGATTGATATAGGATAAAAATTGATTTTTCAAGTTTAATACTTGAGTGACATCAAAGGTCTACATATTAAGTACCATGAGATCTTAAAGATACATGAATGAATCCACTACCAATGAAAATGATGAGAATTTATTGGTTTGTTATATCATCCTCACTAAAAGAGTATTAGGAATCATATATGATGTTATGGATTCCACTTTATGCTCAATAATTAAGGCTAATTTATTATAATTAAAATAACTTGAAGTAATTTTATTAAAAAAAGAACACGAAAAATTATAATAAATAAAGACAGTATGTATAAAATTAGAAGTCCTAGCTCTAACACCAGCTATATATTTCTCTAGGGAATATAAACCGACCCCAGGATTCGAATACCTATCTAAAAGAATGACTGCACTATAAATAATTAAACCTGACTACCACATTAGTTTTATATAAAATATTTTCTAGATAGTAGTTAACTTATACTAGTAAACTATACAAATAAATATGTCAAGGATGCCTGGGATAGGTGAAGAAACTACACAACACCCTCTGATAAAACTTATTTAAAAACCTCTAGAAATAAACATATTAACCATAAGAGTGGCACTAATTTTTCTTGAAGCTATAGTTATGCTTGTTGTGGCTGAGTTTCCCACACAAATAAAAATGAATAGACTATTTTTACAAGAATAATGATAAAGGTGTTCCACCACCATAGATTCCTTAGTGAGAGCTGTCTCAACCCACCTTCTCCCTTCATCTCTTTCAACCACTCAAAAAGCTATCACCTAAGTTCCTACTAGGTAGTAGAAAACTTTCTCCTAAACCTCCTTTAAATCCAATTCATATGAGGATGGATTATTGGGACACTTTTGGGAATTTTTGTAAAATAAAGATTATTATTTAGGATTTAAAAGGTACATTAACCTCTATTTCGAAATGCATTTCCTTGGATATCTCACATTTTCTTAGATATGAATAAAAGAAAAGAATATCCCTAAATATGGAGACATATTCCATAATTTACATTGATACTTATTAGAGGTTCATAAACTCTTTTCCCATCACAAGATGTAGGGTATCTGGGTATAATTTATCAAATAATATATGTTCAAACTTTTCCTAGGTGAGGACCTAGTACTTCTTTCCCTCAATAATCACATATCAAAATTTTCATTCAACCCCTTATATCATAAAGGTGGATTTTCAAACATGGTATTACTCAGTGGTTTCAATACTCTTGAAGATCTGATGGATATTATGAACCTACTCCTCATACTCTTAAATAGATATTTCACTATAAAAAAGATAAGGATAGTGAGACTGAAAATCCCTAATTATATTAGAGGTCAAAGGATCATTTCATGGAGATCCTTGAAAAACCAATTCAAGATTTTCTATAAGCACATATAATACATGAGGGTCAATAACATGTCAATATGGTGGAACTTTCTCATTTTACCTTTCCTATATAGCAAGATGTGACCATTTTTGTGAAATCCTACACAATATGGTAGATAATGATATCAAGACTCTATTACTAAAATATACAACCCAATGAATTTAGTTAAAATATATAGGTTAGGTCCAACCCCTTTCTTTTACCCCATACACCCATTTATGAAAATACTTTTCAATTTAAACAAAATTTATAAGCTATTTTAAAATCGATTCATATACTCAAATAATCATTTAAAAAAATTTAATGAATTCACTTGATATAACATAAAATAATCTAACTATAATCAATGTATAATTTGGATATTGATAAAAGAATCTATTTCTAACCCATGAAATTCTAATAATTAGTAATAAATATATGGGAAACGATTAATTTTTTAATTTTTTAATTGAATTTAGACATAAAATGTTTCCAAAAATAGTACAATAAAAAAATACTATAAATCACACAACATGGCATGATACCATAATCGTTCCTACATATCATTGATAAATATGATGCAGGATACTTAAGGATATAAAATAGACTCAACAGAGTAAGAAAGAATAGATCATAGATTACCCTTGGTAACTTAAGATTCCACCATAATTATGTTGGATCAATATATTTATGGGTTACTTCCTGAGTCCCAACAATTCTATATCCTAGTTAATCTCAAGTATCATGCCCAAGAGAACCAAGTAAGGGATCGAATACCACTTTATAATCTTTTGGACTTAAATACCAAAACGAAACCCAAAACACATTATCAACACCTCAGGTGAACCTCCCAGTTTCTAGAGTCTAGTATAAACATTAAGGGTCATGTAATAAAAGTGTGGGAGGTAATTTCCCCCATTAAAAAATGTAAAAAATGTGACAAGTCATGTTCCTAATAATTCATGACCTATCCATGGGTTGAAACATGCCATATATATAATGGTTAATTTTGGAAGAAGATAGGATATAAAATATTAAAAACAACATACCATAATATGTATAAGCATACTAATTATATATCAGAATTTAACATAACAAATAATTAAAAATTATGTAAGACTATATAAAAATAGTATATATTTTTTTTGAACCCACACGTGACCTAAGAGGCATTAATGATGCTCCCATGTGTGGATCCTCAATAAAAATATATTAAGGATAAACCATATTCTATCATCCAATCCATATAGTAAAATACCAAGAAATGACCACCTATGCTCAACACTCATTGTGTGCAACTAGATCCCATAGTTGGGTGATTTCTTCTTACCTATATCATGCATAGTAGAGGTTTCGAACAACTCAATAGGGTCTTGTGTAGAGTGTTAGTATAATAACTCATTAGGCAGTCTCTATACCACCATTTAAATCCTTCCATAAACTAAATTATATACTGAAAATAATATAAAGATAGAGGAACAACGATATGAAAAGAACATGGCATAACAGATTCTAGGATTATTTGTTGGAATTAAAAATTAATTGCTTAAAAGGGGGGGGTTTATACCTGTGTAACTACATTGAGACTTAGTTCAAGATCTGATACAATAATCTACAGCCATACCCTATGGCAGGTAATACAATTACTTGTAAATATCTGACACACATAAACTTATTCACCAACACATATGAGTATATGTGTTCAAAATAAGTTGGGGTATGAGAGACCCAACCCAATATGAAATGGAATTGAGTATAACAAGTTAGGGTAACCTTGTGGACCATCCTAGGGGATAACTTAAAGGTTATAATGAGTTAGGGATCTATAAGGCTATACCAAACCATAAATCTGTATAATTGGTTAGGGAAAGAGGTCACATAAAGTGATAATAGATAATAACTAAAAGAATGAATTCACTGATATATTATTCCACTAACCATACTTTAATTAATAAACATACTATGTAAATAATAAGATAGATAAAAAATACTAAATTCAAAATTTGGACTGATAGTATACCATACATACAATAGGGGAATAACAATATTCTTATTCCATATAGGGATTTACAAAAAACATTTATTAATTTTAAATCTTGATTTTTATTAATTTTACTTGGATCAAAACCATTTTATGACAACTCTCTATGAGGAGGATGGAAGAAGGGGTACACTTACCAATTTAAATAGTTGTTGAGATCCTAATGAAGAGGAGGGTTTCCCCTAAAAAAGATTAGATGATCACCGAATAATATATTAGAAATAGGTTAACAAAATTGTGATTTTAGATGAGTATAATTAGGAAAAAAGACCATGGTTTTACCCTCAATCTTCCTAGGATAGGCACCCATAAAGATATACCTAAATAAATTAGTAGTATTTGATCAATTACAAGCACACTAGATCTTGTCAACAAATGAATTATAATCACTACTAATAAGAATAAAATAAGGGGAGAAAGTTACAGAGATCCATAGAATACCTTATCGAAATAGATCTCCCATGACCAATCAAGGCCTTCTAGATCAATTAATAAAAGTATAAATCCTTGGGTTGTGAGTGGGAGGAGAGAAAATTGAGAGAGGAATAAATGATACATGAATAGGTAAAAATACCTTGTTAGATACTTTCCTCAAGGAAGCCTATAATATCAAAGATATAAAAAACATGAGGCATATAAATTCTACTCCCTATAAATATGAGGGAACTTCCTATCTATATATAACTAATAAATCTAAATTCCTAATGGTTTTGAGGGAATGGTAAGCTTGGATGTGAACCTTACTTTTCAAATAGGCTTGGTGTTTTCTCTAAGAAAAGGAAGTATCCATAATGAGGTTCAGCAATTTTTATACACTCAAATTCATTTCCGACGAAAATAAAAACGGTGAAGTGGAATACCACTTTTAAGACTTTGATATTATGGTCTATTTAGATGAAGACAATGAATTTCAAATGGATATATTTTCTGAGATGATTAGGTCTTATAATGAATCAACTTAAGAAGGTGGGATCAATGAAAATACCTCATAGGGGGATGTAAAATACATTATCCTTTATGTTTGATATTCTCTATTGTTAATTTTAATTTTTATAATATTCTTATCTGATAATATTATTACGATGAAGGTGGTAAGTCACCTATCCCATCCCAGTAATATTTTGTTGGAAGGATAGTGGCTTCCCAGGATGTTCATGGACATCATGATCTGGATGAGGAAAAATCCATTTCCTTAATAAAACACATACCAACAAAGATTTATAATCCTCTAAAAGGAAATCCTATTCCACCATGATTTATTCCTCCTATAAATACATGTTTAAGAGAAATATATAAGCAAGCATAAGAGATATAGTTCATTATACATCTTTCCTCTAGATTGATAGGTAAATATTATACTTTCTTACTTATCTTTTGAGTTATTCCTATAGCTTCATATCAATGTATTGGTTTGTTACGATGATGGAATGTGATCAATGAATATGAGGGATACAACTAGTCGAATGATTATAATACCTTGGATCCTTGAAGTGGTATACAAAGAAGTGGTGATAGGGATGTTCAAGGAAGGCCAAATCCAATAGAGGTCTCAACTATATTAGATGACACCCCTCTAGATTTGAATACATTGGAGGATTCCATAGAGGTTCCAAACTCAAGGGTATTATCTCCCCAAGATCACACAACCCTTACAATTTAAAAATGTTCATCTATTGGATAGAAAATGATGGTATATATCTATGAGGAATCAGAGTTGACCTTTGTCCCAAATACATGGGCCACCATCCCTATATATCTAAATATAGTGGATAACGTCATAGAGACTCTAAACCTGATCGATTATTCCACCATTAGCATTTTTATGATAAACAGTTCAGTATAAAAGTTTCATTACTCTGAGATTTACAATTCCCCTTTATGACTGGTCTAAACCAAATTGATCTCTAAGCCTAGTTATCGATAATGATGATGTAGGGATTCCCAAGTCAGAGGCAACTTTTGGGTATACATCTTTGATGAAGGGTGTAGTGACTTTAGTAGTGGATAAAAAATCCCAAATCCCTATGTGGTAATTTACAAAACCAGAAAAACATGATGCACCCACAGATATGGAGAAAATAGTTGGAAGGACTGATGGTTCATCAAATAAAAGTGTGAACTCACACTTCTTATCATCTGGAACTTTATTATGTATGTTAGATAATACGTTATATATGAAAATTCAAGAAACTTCACCACATACTAAAGAATCCAAGAGTTCCAAAATTCTGAACAATTAATCAGTAGAGTCCATGGGTATAAAATTTGATCTTGGGCTATCTCACTCATGAGGCATCAAAATCGAACCATCCTTGAGTGGTTTGGTGCCTGATTATGTGTCAGTCTCTATAATGGGATAAACTTTTGATCAATATTAAACTTCATTTAAAAGAAACTTATAAAAATATGTGTTTTTAAATATCTCACTTATGGTTTGTGAGACTCTTCTTAGGGGTCTCAATAACTTTCTACCTCACCTCTAATACATTTTCACCATTTTGGGATATGACTGGTATGACTATGGTGTAGTCCATACTCAGATTAATGATTTTATTATTTCTTAGGAGATAATAAGTTATCTTTAATAAAAACTCTCCAATGTATAATCCATGGAATACTTCATTAATATTAGGTCCATATTTCTCAATGAAGCTTCATAACATATAGTGGTAGAATCATAGTGTAATGATCGAGCCATGGAAGGAAGTTAGAGAGTGGACATTTTCACCAAGAGTTTGAACGTTGCTTCCAAGTGTTGGACCAACTTGAAAAAAATTGGATACCACTAAAAAGGAAAAAAGAGTATAAATATCTAGTTTTGGATGCTGATTAAGTTGGTATTGATGCTTTAGAAAGGGCACATGAGTTTCATCTTAATATAAAAGTAGAGGCCCCCACATTGGCCAAGATGTTCCCAAAAATGAATCAATAAGATAAATTATTGGACTATAATTGATATTCAATCAAGAAAACCTTGTAAAAGTGTTTTTATACACAATTTGATCTATATATATCGATAAATACACCAAAATGTTGATGTTCTTCTCTTGTTTTGATCAATAAATAACAATGATTATTATTTTAAATAATTATGAATTAATTTATTTCTATTCCATCATGGTCATAAATTTGTTATAAGCTATAAAACTCTCAAACATTAACATTAAGATTATTGAGTCCATATGAACATTGAATGAAAATGGAATAAATCAATCATGATCTCCAAAAAACTGATCCAACATGAGTATCCTTCTGGGTGTGTCCTCACAGATGAGTATAGGCATTTGTGCTATCGTTGTACCCTAGTTTTGATCCATTTGGATATAATAAATGGTTTCCTATTATCAATTTTCACATATATGGGTATAGGTAAATTTTCTATCATCATACACTAGATTTGATCTATTTGGATATGGTAAATGGTTTCCTCCTAGGTGTGTTCTCATAGATGGGTATAGAAATATGATCTATCACCGTATACTAGATTTGATCCATTTGGATATGAAAAGTTATCCTAACAATGCTATCATGGAAATGTATTGACATATATGAAATAATATTACACAAGAGTTGGTTCATTTGGATATAGAAAATATATTCCTTCTTAGTTTATTCTCATGGATGGGTATAGGTATATGTTCTATCACTGTACGCTAGAGATAGTACATTTGGATATGATAGAGTTAAATGAATAAACATTATTAAAACCATAAAGGGATTTTTTTAATGAAAATTACAATGATCAAATGGTCTCAAGAACACTGAGATCATAATTTTTTGAGATTTTCATTAATATCTGAAACAAAATATCATGATTTGAGTGCCCTAAATTTTTCCTAGGTCAAGTGAACTAGTGAACATGGATTTACTCTTACTAGGGTTATATGGTAGAACTAAAAATTTTTATGACTTATTTTATTTTCTCCCATAATTTTCCCTATGTCTCATATGTGGGAGTCATAATAGGTAGAAAATTAGATTTTTCTTAGGCCACACTTTATTTATTTTCATCATGAAAAGTTTAATGCCTTTTTATTTTTAAGTGCTAAATTTTTCATTGATCATGCAGAGTGTATGTAAAATGAATGGAGACTTGATTTTTTTCTAAGACACCCTTTATGGGTTTCCAACCTAGTGAGTGTGACGTATCTTCCCTTGGATATTTTATGGTCATAAAATCTGGACCAATGTTGTTGGTGTTTTAGGTCAATAAACTTTGAGAAAAAAGGGTGAGGTAGTCTATATAACAATATGGGTGAAGAAAAAATGGCCTAAATAGAGATCCTAATTGTCACTGATATAGATATCCTTGAGTATAGGTGAATTCTGTTTAGGTTCATGATTCTTGGACCAAAAGTTTAGAATGTTTAAGGTCATAAAACTTTGAACAAATGGTGAAATAATCTATCCAACAATGGTGAGACACAATCCAACATAAATGAGAGACCCCATGATAGTATTTTTCATTTCAATTGTGGGTTTACATAGTTTGAGTTCATATTACATGGGTCATTTTTTCATATAGTTTAGGATAACATAATGTGTACTGTTAAAGGTTTAATAATTTAATGTCATATTCATTCTTAAAAAATGAGTGCAATGGATGAATGTGTCAAATTGTGGGTATTAAAATCAACATAAATATTTTTATTTTAGAATGTGTAAATCATAACTCAAGATATTTGAATAAGGAGATACTGGTATTGAACATGTATGAAAGGTATGAACATAAACCACATTGAAATGATGAGTTCTGCTATAATGTTTTCAAGTCATATTGAGATTAGGGGACCTTCTTCATTGGATGAAGATGCATTTGGTTATAAGGGATGAATATAGAGGAACCAATGATCCTTACTAAATAGAGGTTTATTTTAGTGTATAATTCACTCATTACCCATATCCATGAATGATTTATCTAAATACAAAAGGAATGAATTAAGCTTATGAATATAGAAGTATTCAAGGAGGTATTGGGTACCCTAAATGTAATGCCACCATGTATTGAATATATATTTGAGGAAAATAAATATAATATGATATTTTAATAAGTTTTTTATAGAACATTGGATCTAGTGAGAATAAATTTGATTTTTCTAAGGCCATATGGTGGACCCCAAAAGATTTATGGTCATTGTTTGTAGTATAAATTTTTTAGTTCATAGTACTGTGAACTTATGATTATAGAATTGAATTATTCTTAGGCTACCATTTATGGGTTTATGACCAGATATTTTTTTGTCTCATTCTTTTTTAGTTTAAGGGCCATGAAATTTAGACCTTTGGGGGATATAGTTTAAGGTTTAATAACATTGAAAAACTATTTCTAGCGTTTATGTTCACACAAATTTGACTCAATGTTGATGAGGTTTAAGGTCGCTAGACTTCAACCAAGAACGAAAGGTATTCTAACTAATAAGGGAATAGTGAAACCTAACTTAAATTTGGATCCCAATTCATGTATATACCATATCAAAAGGGGATTTACATAGTTTAAGGTAATAGTGATTGGACTAATTAGAAGTGAGTTAACCTATGTAGAAATAGAAAAGTAGGACCCATCAAAATTGATCACTACTATAATGAACTATCATAAGGGGAGTGTGTGTAGTTTAAGGATATAATGACTAGAAAACATGGTTAGAGGCATGATACAAAAACTTAATTTTGGTTAAAGGTCTAAGAGTGACCCAAAACCATTTAATGGGGAATTATAGTAAATAAATAATGATATGAGGTACATGAATCATAAAGATGAGATGGTATAAATATCTATATGATGAGAACTAACAACCATTTGAATGGTGGGTTTCACAATATTTTATTCAGTGATTTATGGAGACTAGAGGACCATATCTTTTGGATGAATATTCCCCTAGTCAGCTAGGCTAAATATAGAGGTACTGATGATCATTACCAAATATTGGCATCCCATGGAGTAATATAGACTCATTACTGATAACAATGAATGGTTTTCAATGATTAAAACACTTGAGACATGAAGTGTGATTGGTAGAAAGGAAATATGAAAAGAGTACCATGAATATGTTTGTCTTGAAATAAGATGGGGTGGTATTATCCTTTAAAAAGTACTCGAAATAGATAGCAATTTGTGGCCGGGTTCAAAATATAGGGTTATGATGTCACTACATATCCCAAACTGAGAGGAATCAATCCAATCATATTTAAAATGAAGTATAAACCCTATATAAATCTACATTGAATATATAAGAAGGTAATTTCCACATATTATAATGGGATTAGAAATAGAATAATCCTCAGGACTCTTTTTAGGGAATACTCCAGTACATAGCCAAATACAGATTAGGGGAGACCAAAAAATAGGGTTTTCTAGAACAAAAGGATGTTTTATCCTAGTGTAAGGTCGTATATACCATAAAAAAACATGGATATAGATATCATGTAGTGTATTAATGTATTGTGTTACAGTTCACTCTAACCAGTTTATGGTCCTAAAATATCTACCACAACTCATGCAGTTTATCATAATTCAACTAACACAATATTTTATATATTTTATATTCATGTATTTAGGACTTGAAAATCACTAATTGGGGATGTTTTGACATATTAGTAGGTTTATGGATGTATAACCACATGTAAAGGTGATTACACATATCTCAATCTTGAATGAAATAGGGTGACTATGTCATGGTGCTGGACCCATTGAGGGAAACCCAATGTGACTAAGAAGACTATACACCGAGAGGTGATTAAGCATTATGGAACCTATAACTGGGCCTAGAAAAAAGATCTAGGAATCACTACATATCCCATAATTTGGGGAAAAACCTCCACATAGTTTTGATATGTTTCAAGGAATTTTATTCTCAGGGAAAGATAACATATACAAAAAAATCATGCATCGAGACTCCCACATAGATTTGGATCTTATGTTAGGGGTTGAGAGGGATTAGTGTTTTTAGTTAGTCCCATGAAAAAAATACATTCATCAATATGTATCCCAAAAACCTAGGAATCTAGATACACTATATTTTCTAAAATGTTCCTCCATACATATTTTACTTGTATACAGGAGGAGAAGGATGAAATGTATGGGTGACCTGTTGTGAAAAAGAAAGGAAAAAACCAATATAAATGAGGAAAGTTGTCAATATTGGAGTATAACAAGCATGATTTAAATATATAGTGGGTAGTCAAGAACCCATTATTTTAATGATCCATAATCACGATTATTATGTTTATTATATGTTTCATGTTTTATGATATCCAAATCCTTTTATGGGAAAAATGATAAAATTGGATAAGTCTAAAACCTATCGTGACTACCTACCACTTGTTGTATCATAATACCAAATGTTGAAATATACTATTGCTATGTACTACTACAATGTATTTATTCTACCACTAAGTGAAGCTACCATCGAAACAAAGACCTTTAGTTCATCTCAACTACTATATGTAGCTACTACTACCTCCAGTTCAAATAAATACTGCTACCGTCATTTCAAGGAGCCACCACTACCACTAACTCAAACTACTACTCCTAAATGATCACACTATCTCAATTTAGAAAATAATATATCAAGAGATTCTACTACCAAGTGATTATAACTGATATTTCTATTACCACAACAATTCACAATTAAATTCAAACTTAATTCCTTTAAGAGATTTATTAATGAATTCAATAAAAGTTATAGGAACATGGATTTAATAATTATTATTCTTTAATAACTATATATATTATTTAAAGAAACAGTTATAATTTATAGATCCATCTCTAAATATGGGGATTCAGTTTATTTTAGTATTATTACCTTAAAATGGATAAATGGAAATTTTGAAATGCTATAAATTCAGATGAAACCTCATGCATGTGAAAGTGGAGAATAACATTGACAAGTTGGATGGATGAAAAAATTCTCTTACCATACTGTTCTACTAGATCAATGAAAATCGATAAATAGAAGATTATCTTGGACTTATTCAACACTCTATTTTTATACACTTTCTATGCAAACTCGACAGATCTCTTTCAAATACAAATTTAAGGACTCTTAAACAACTGAATTTGATTATACTAAGCTGCATAAAATACTCTCTATTTCTATTCTCTACTCTTTCTATTATTGAATATTTTTCATGTTGTGTTTTTTTATACTCAATTTATTTATAAACACATGGTCCTATACTATATTAGAGAGTGATATACACTGTCTTTTATTATTTTACATTTTTAATTCCATGAATAACAATGTAATATGTCATGTGTGACCTGGGATCATGCTATCCCATGATTAACTATGCAATATACTTTTTATAGAAAAGAATGCATATGTGCAGTTGTTTCTTTTATAAAATTGGGTCCATGTTGTGGATCAGCTTTTTCATTAATAAATTACTTGGAAACAAATGATTTTTATATGGAGAGGACCAAGCCTCATCTTGAGACTAAGCCCATTGAATTTATTCTATAGTGCGTTTCGTTATTTTTTTATTATAAAAAAAACTATTATCTTCATTATAAAAAATAAAGGAAAAAATTAATTTGATATTTAAGTGTAATTTGTCTTTTATATACAGTATTTGATATAAGTTAATTAGTTTTAATATTTAAATTATTTAAAAAAACTATTTTAAATGATGTGTTATCGAGATTTTGAAAATCATCTCAAAATACTAAATTATATATTTCTACATTTTTAGTAGAAATTGTTTAATTGGAAACTCAATTCACAATATAATTTAGTTTTCTACTCTAACCAATATTTGGTACAAGAGGAGTTTTAAATTTATTTTAAACTATGATCTAGTTTTACTTAAAGATAAAAATTATTATTGGTTCTAAATTTCGTTCTTTATGGATAATAGTAGACAAGAAGGGAATACCACTAATCAACCTTCTTAAGTTAATGACACTAACTATGCTCAACATAAGATGAAAATAAAAATCCATATTGAGAGCATGATATTTGATATTTAGACCATAATAGAGGAGAAATATGAAAATATCAAAGCATATAGATCTAGGTAGAGAGATTATACTATGGATGCATATGTCTATAACTGTAAAGAAATGAAGTCATTAAACTTCTCATTAGAAGAAGATGAATTTAACAGAATATATATAAATTCGACAATATTGGAAAATTATGATACTCTTTCTATATCTCATGAAAGAACGTAAAATGTTAAAAAATGAATTTAAAAAATTATAACATTAAATATGATACATTTAAGAGGAAACTGAATAAATAAATTTCTAATATATACCTTAGGTTTAATGATATTTTGAACACTATACATGAACTAGGAATGAAAATTGTAGAAAAAGATCAAGTGATACAACTTCATAGATGTCCACCTATTTGGTGAATATGAACCTACGTTTTTATTAGTGAATCCTATGACATAAGTAACTATCATTAAAAGAGATTATTTAAAAGCTTATGATGTATGAGGATGAATTTTATGTCAATAAAGAGGAAGGAGATGAACCTAATATAAATTTACAAGCCTTCAAGACTTATAACTCAAAGTTAAAATAAAATATCAAAGATGACAGTTCAAGTGATGATGAATCACCTTCAGACAGTGATGAAGATATGGTTCAACAAGACAAGGGGGTTCATTAAATACTATAAGAAGAATAAATTTTCATAAGGACAAATTATAGAGGAAATTATGATCGAAATGGAAGTTAGAAAAAGGATAATCAGCTAAGTGAAGTGACCTACTATGTGTGTAAGAGAAAATGGAACATAAAAGATGAATGTACTAATTTAATGTATAAGAAAAGATATGATGACAAAGGGAAAAATAAAAATAAGGGTATGAAATACACATGGAGTGCCTCTCAGGATAGTTCAAGTGATTCCAACTCAATTAAAGAAGATATAAAAGATAGAGCTAACATGTGTTTCATAAAAACACATACAAGTTACAAACTATTACTACATCTCATAAATATATTTCAAATATCATTGAGAATGAAAATATGAATAAAATTTATCTAGTGAAATGTTATTTGAGTATTTCAACATGCTATAGGAAAAATTCAGTGATCAAAAAGGTAAATATAAAATTTTAAGAAAGCATCATGCTTTGTTTGTTCATTTTAAATATAAATTTTCTATTATGAAGGAAAAAAGATCATTTATTAAAAGAAAACAATAAGATTTATATTTCCAATTTAAAACATAACAAGGATCTATAAGTATTTAAAAATTATATAGAAAATATGACTAAAATTATTTATAAAGAAACCACTCCTAGATATACGACTGGTACTGTTACTAACCTGGATAGAGGATAATTAATAAGAATTTTTTTCCTAGTACAAGTTTTTCTAATTTTTTAAATAATAATTATTCCTATAGACCTAATATATTATTTATTTATAAAATCCTTAAGAATATTTATATGAAACAAGTTAAACAGATTTGGATCCCTAAATATTTCATTTCTAACATTTCTAGACCCAAGAAAGTATGGGTACCAAAACAATTTATTATTTAAATTTTTATATAGGAAACCTTCTCAAAGAGTACCAGTGAACACCTATGTCACATGGATAGTGGATTCTCCAGACACATGACGAGGGAAAAATATTTTTTTAATAATATTATAAAATTGTTTGGTGGACATGTAACTTTTGGTGACAATGAAAAAGGAAAAATAGTTGGACTTGGGAAAATCAGTAACTCTAGTACTATTTTGATTTATAATGTGTTATTTATAAATAGATTAAAGTAAAATATTATTAGAATATAATAGTTATTTTTGATGATGTTTATCATTATAAATTTGAAAATAATTCTTAGAAAATTTATGATTATAAGAATGTTTTAGTTTTTATTTCCCTATGTAATGAGAGTGTTTATACTGTTTATTTAGATTCATTATTTTCTCAAAATATTTCTTATTTAAGTTCCTTTTACAAGGAGTGTTGGCTTGGGAATAGAATACTTGGCCACTAAAAATAGAACCAACATAGAAATATAAATTGTAAAGGGTTATATAAGGATCTTCCTAAACTATAATTCCTAACTTGAAAGGTATGTAACCCTTTCCAAATAGGGAAACAACACAAGATCACTTTCAAAACAAATAAAGTAGTTTCAACTTATCGACCCCAAGAGTTGGTTCAAATGGTTTTTTGGACCCTCTATAGTTTCTAGGTTAAATGGGATGAAATATACTTATATTTTAATAGATTAATTTTCTAGATACACCAGTGTATTTTTTCTAGCTTACAGAGGTGAATCTTGTTCCTATTTTGAAAAATATGAAAAATCAATAGAAAATATTAGTTTAATTAACATTAAGACCATAAGAAGTGATTGTGGAGTGAGTTTTAAAATAATGTATTTGATTATTTTTTCTCACAACATGGATCCAATCATAAAATTTATTCTATTAGGAATCCATATCAAAATAGTGTAGCAGAAAGAAGAAATATAACTCTTCAAGACATTTCCCTGACCCTGCTTAATGAATATTACCTACCATTTTTTTGGTAAGAAGTTGTGAATACATATTAATATATTATTAATTTATTTCTCAATAATTTTTTTTAAAGAAAATACCATATGAATTATGGAATGGAAGAAAACTAAAGGTTGATTTATCTAGAGTTTTGGATTCAAGGTTTTACTTGTTAACACAAAAGAGAATTTAGACAAATTTGAATCCAAAATCGATGAAATATTTTCCTTGGATTTTAAAAATATTCAAAATCATATTGGGTATTCAATAAAATGAAAAAAAATTGTGGAAGAATTTATACATATATTATTAAATAAAATAGATCCACACGAGCCAAAGAACTCTTTTGTAAAGCTTGAGGATGATTTTTCAAATTTCAATATCAACGCCTCAACCAAGACTGATGATAGTTCTATGAAAACCACTATAAAAAAATTACATAGAACAAAACTATTTGATCCTAAAAATTTAGATTAAAATGAAGTATAAAATAATTCTATTACTAGAGGAATTAGAACTCATAGAGACCGTCCCTTAGATGTAGTTGTAGGAGTCCTAGATAAAAGAAATTAGGCTAAAGGTAGGATTTGAAACCATGCTAAACATCAAGCATTCATGTCACAAATTGAACAAAAAATTATCACTAGAACAATAAATTATGAATTAGGGGTAATAGAAATAAAAAAAATTGAAAAAGTTTGAAAGGAATAGTGTATGTGAACTAGTAGTAAGACCTAATTACTTTCTAACTATTGGAACGAAGTGGGTGTTCAGAAACAAGATTAAAGATTCAGAAACTATAATTATAAATAAAGAAAGAATGGTTTCATAAGGGTATAATCAAGAAGATGGTATTGAAAATGACGAAACTTTTACACTGTTAACAAGACTAGAATATATTAGGATATCCCTCTCCTATGTAACACATATAAATTTAAAACTATATCAAATAGATTTCAAGAGTTATTTAATAATTGGTTATATTATTGAGTATTTTTATGTAGAACAAACCCATG
Organism: Viscum album; assembly: GCA_963277665.1. Taxonomy (NCBI): domain Eukaryota; kingdom Viridiplantae; phylum Streptophyta; class Magnoliopsida; order Santalales; family Viscaceae; genus Viscum; species Viscum album. The sequence continues at coordinate 1,868,444,484 of OY728141.1, forward strand.
GATTTCAAAACTCTCAGTTTCCAAATCACATTTCTAAATTAACAAAATAAAATTATGGTCTAAAACAAGATCCTATATCTTGGTATGATAGGAACAACTCATTTTTTTTAAATGGGTTTATAAAAGGTGTTTCTAACCCTAATTTATTTATAACAATAATTTCAAAGTATGTTTTTGTTACCCGAATCTATATTGATGATATTATTTTTGGATCTTCATGAAATTATTTTTGAACTCAATTTTTAAAACTAATAAAAAATGAATTTGAAATGAGTTTAATGGGTGAAGTAAAATTGTCCCTTGGTTTTCAATTTTTTAAAATAAATAATGGATTATTTTAAATTAATTAATGTACACAAAATATGTTTTAAAATTTTTTAGCTTATATGTACAAATGTATTTGACACTCTAATGACTACAACCTGTATGTTTGATATTTATGAAACTAGAAACTCTATCGATTAAAACACTTACAGAGTTATTATTGAGATTTTACTATACTAAAATACTAGTTAGTTTGATATTATATTTACTGTGTGTATGTGTGCCCGATTTCAAGCAAGCCCTAAGGAATCACAATTGAGTAATGTCAAAAGGATTTTTAAATACCTCAAAAGTACAAACAATTTTATATTGTTTTAGTCAAGATGGTAGAAATTTTATTCAGTGAGTTATTCATATACATATTTTGGTGGTTGTAAGTTTTATAGAAAATGAACCAATAGAACATATCACTTTTTGGGAATGTATCTAGTTTTATGGTTTAGTAAGAAACACAATTCTATTTCATTATCCACTAATAGAGTTCATTATATAGCTATATGTAGTTATTATTCTCATATTCTATGGATGAAACACATTTTACTAGACTATAGATATTAATTTTAACATGTCCCCATAAATTCTGATAATACAAGTGCTTTAAAAAATTCCATGAATCCTATAGATCATTCAAGGAAAAAACATATTAAAGACATAAGTTTTTGAGAGATATTTTTAAAAATATATTATACCTCTTAAAATCATTGGTATTGAACATCAAATTGATAACATATTCACAAATAAATTAAAATTTGGAAGAATTAACTATATCATAAATGAAAATGGAATGATAAATTTTGGTTAGTCATTTAATCACCATTTTACTTTATTCATGGTAGAGGTAAATCACAAAATTTGGTATTACCATGGTCTGATATTGTGGATTTACTACTGATCCTGTGCTACCATGGCTGTGCTACCGGGGCTATGCTACTATGCTTGTACTACCATGATTATTCTACCATTCTTATGATACAATAGGACATGCTAATATAGAATTCTACCATGGATTTTTACTATAGGCATGATATCATTAGGACCTACTGATCTTTTTCTACCATATTAAATTCTATTGATTCTATCCTTTCTAACTAAAGTTATTATTTTACTCAATTTTTTATTATCAGTATAATTTTTACATAAATTTAATGTTTGGATCCTCAAGTGATAAAAATACCTAAATAAGAGTATGAATTATATTTCTCTCTCCCATGTTCCCTTTTAAAACTTCTATTTCCCTCTCAACCCATGATCATTCACCTTCAAACATAACCATAGAACCTATTCCAAAATGGTAAGAGTGCAGTGTTTTTTTGGATCTCATATCCAATAACATTATTTAAAGAAATATAAAAGAGAAAAGATTCACCTAATCAAGTTGTTTATTCCTTATATTGTGTCACAATTCATTTTTTCTACTCCATTATTCTTAGTTATCATCAAGAAAGTCACTTTTTTGGAAAATAATCTAGGACCAGGAATGGGTATAATAGTTCTCAAGGAATAGAAGACCATTCTACCCTAGGTTGATACATGACTGATACCTATTTTTTAATTTTAGATTAATGATAAGAAAGATGTTATTAGGATATTTTTGGATAGAAAATATATATTTTTTCTTCAAAACAATGGGATAAGTTCCTAAGTGTTCTTCATAAAGAAATATTTAAGGATTATCAAGGTTCCTCTCACATTAATTGTGAGAATTTTGAGTTTGAGGATACTCTTGTTGACCTCACAAAAAATTCCATCATGAAAAGGAATTATATAGTTGATTAGGATGGAGAGTATCATTTGGTATTTAAGTTTACCTAACATATGTTGTGTCACAAGAACAAGAAATTTAGTATTATAAGGTATTGGGACATTTTATTTCTAATTATAATGAAAATAAGAGACATAAGAAATCTATGTAGATATATAATAGTGCACATGATGGAGTTTTGAAATCATAGTTTGAGATCTAATTCTATTTTCTACCCTAATATGATCTTTGATATATTATAATATAGATAAATTGTTCTTGAATGAGAGGAAATGGTAATAAAATGTGATAGATTCTTCCTCATTCAAGTTAGTTGTAAGTGGATTAAAGTAAACCGTAATCATTAGCTACAAATATTAATAGTGAATAATGATATATTTTATAAGATATTTAATGTAGTATATAATACTTAAAGACTAAGAAATTTGGTTGATCTTGACTTGAAGATAGATGAAGTATTGAATTATTCTTCTGGAAAAGAAGATGAGGCTATAATTAGTGCTATAGTTGAAGAGAAAGAAGCTACAAATGATGCAGCAAAATCTATTCCAATTTCAGTGGAAGAAGGAATTGACCCTAATATTTTTAGGAGTTCAAATGTATCATATGGTCCTCTTGACTCACCTAATTACCTACCTACGAAATGAAAATTTCTTGTAGAAGATGAAATATAAGACACTAAAGTTTCTAATGGTTCTCAATTTGAAATATCTACTTCAAAATGTCTAGAAGAAGTTATTAAGCTATATAATGACTATGAGGATGATGCTAGAGATGAGGATGATAAATAAAATCCATTATTAAAAGTTTTTAAGTATGGTTATTATGCTAGTATAGTGTGTAATATCATTTCTAAACTTGATTTAGTGATTAAGGAGTCTATAATCCATGTTAATTAGAATGCTTTAGATAAAGGTGAGGATGAAGCACTAACTAAGGGGGGAGAAATAATTAGGATCTAAGCTGTCAGGGTTTACTTACTATGACATAGATTATGATGATAATGATGATAAGGGTATTCCACTAGTTCATGATTTAATTTCTATCTTCATTGTTAAAAAATATCCTTAAGTATCCTTAGTGGAAAGAATTGATGAAGCGTAGATTTTGGAGTCATTTCCTTATAGTGTACCTATTGTTGAAACTAGTCCTGTGGTTGAATATTTTCTTAGTTAGGATAGGTTTTCACTTCCTCCTCATAACCATATACAAACCTATTTCTTGACCCAATATGATCTAAATTTCTTCATAGATAATGTTATATCTAATCTAAGTAGAATAATCATGTCCTCTTCCTTTCAAGATAAGAAACTATGTGAAGATAACACCCCTTTAATATATTCCTTAGTAGTGGCTCATGTCTAACCCACATTATTCCTAGGGATTGGAAAATATGGAAATAGAGAAGAAAATATTAGTTGGGAAAATGAATTCCATTCATTAAATATTGGATTATAGGAGATCGAATTTGACATAGAGAGACCTATATATTCAAGAGATGCTAGAATCATTATCAACCACTAGAGATTTCTATTCTAGATCTCCACCTCCCTTTGTTCATACCTTTTTTGATGCTGAGTTGATCAGATATATTATCAGAGAATATATTCAAGTAGTATTGGACCACTCTTATACATCTCATTAGGATGAACATAATTAGATAAAAATCCCATGGTGAGGATATTTACAACATTGAAATAAAATTCATAAATGAAGATAGAAGTGATAGAGAATAAATCACTAAATCCATCATGTATTATATTTCTACGGTTTTTACTAAACATGATCTTAACTCTCATAATATGTTCTCAGCTGAGAATTTGACGATACCTCAAGTCACTAGGGCCTTCGAAGAATACGTGAATCAGTTAAAGACTTTATCATCCTTGATCAATATTTTATGGAAGATAAGATAGATTTATTCAGAGGCATGAAGCATGGTGGTAGGGTCATTACCCTATTTTTAGGGTTGATGACGCCATTTCTCTATACTTACAAGGCATTTTTTATGGAACTGACATCCATTCCAATGACATCCTCTATTTCTGAAACCTTATTGTCACCTCTTTATACCACATCCATTACTATTAGTACTTTTGGACATACACCTATTGACACTATGAGACATCTCAGGCCAGTTTATTTATACAAAACATTAAGGCCTCATGCACCTCCTCCTGCCTCTACTTATACTCCTCCAATTGATGGAAAAGGAAAGGACCTAGTGGATCCTACCTCTATCCAAACTAATGATACTTCTTTTGAATCATATTAGTCTTTGATATCTATTTTATTTTTTATTTTTCTTTCCAATGTGTTGTATTTAATTTTATGTTTAATTATAATAATTTATCTTTATTAATAATTGTGTCCTTTATTTCCATTAAGACTATTTATATATTTTTAATAATAAATAATGAGGATTAAGGCTGTATTTCATGATTGAATAAGTAACTTTTATATTAAGAAAATTGTATTCATTTGTTGAACTTTTTATGTATGGTTATTAATGGTTATTAATGCTATGATTTTTATCATAAAAAATGGGGATATTTTTGTCTTAATCCAACACCTACTTATTTTAATGATTCGAATTCATATTTATTATGCTTCCCAAAAGTTTCATGTTTTATGATAGTCAAATATTTTTATGACCAAAATGATAAAATTGGATAGGTCTTAAACCTACCATAATTACAAATCGCTAATTGTATCAAACCACTATTATTTGAAATATGCTATCATTGAGTTAGGCTAATATCAAGTACTACTACTGTTAAGTGAAGTTTCCATCAGATCAACTATCTTTAGTTCAAGTCAGATACTATAAGAAGCTTATACTATGAAAAATTCAAAGAGCTACCACTACCACTAGTTCAAAGTGATACTACTACCAATAGTCAAATATATACTGCCATAAGATACCACTACCACAAATTCTAGAAGCTACCACCGAGAGATTCTACCACCAAGTTATTAACACTACCATATCTTCTACCACAACTAATCAGAATTAAATTAAATATTTGTTACTAATATGGATAGATTAAGATATTCAATGCAAGTCATGGGCAAATGGATTTAGGAATTTTTATTCTTAAAAAGATACACAGAGGATTTGAATAAACACTCATACATTCCAATTCTATATATTGATATGAGGATTGATTTTATTTTATTATTACCATCTACTAATGGATAATTAGATATTATGAAATTCAATAAATTGAAAGGAACCCCTCTTTCCTGTGAAAGTGGTGAATGACACTGACCAGTTGGCTAACTGAATAACTTCCCTTACCATACTGATCATATAGCTTAGTGGGAAATGATATGTATGAGATTATCCAATAGTTTTATGATATTTGTTTTCTATAATTTCTTTTCAAACTCAATTGATACCTTTGAAAGACAAATTAAAGGATTCATGAACAACCAAACCTGATCATACTGAGCTTCATTGAATACTATCTCTTTGTTTCCCTACACTTTCTATTAAAGATTATTTTTTAAGCTATGTTTTTTATGACCCATTTATTAATAAAAACAGTATCTTGTAATATACTAGAGAGTTCTATACACTCTTTTTTATTTTATTACATTTATAATTCTATGAATAACTGTGAAGAGGTAACCTGTGAATCAGACACCCATTATCTGATGACTAACTGCTGAAGAGGATTTTCTATATCCTAGACTTAAATAGTTATTTTTTTTTGTAAAAACCAATAAAGGGTTTGGATCTGTTTATTCCTTAACAAAATTCTTGACAATATGTGATTTCTAAGTAGAGAGGACTATGTTTAATCATGATTCCGATCCTCTTGGATTTATTTTACCATTTTCTTCTAGGTTTTTTAAAACAAATGATTATATTGATTCTAAAATATAAAAAATAGTACTTTTATAGTTATATTAATTTGGGGTTTATATATAGTGTTTGATACATGTAAATTAGTTTTTGAATTTAAATTATTTTCAAAAGTTATTTTAACTGAGACATGATTGATCTTTTTAGAATATATTTAGAAGATCAAATTTCATATTTTACAGTTTTAGCTAACTAATAGTTTTTCATAAATTAGAGGATTTAGTTTTAAACTGTTTTCAATAGATTTTTTTAATTGAAAACTCAATTCACCCCCTCTTGAATATTTCTCTTTATGTTTTCAAGGTTTCTAAAATAAATTTTTTTCCTAATATATTTTTAAAATTTATCTTTTAATATGATTTCAAAATATGAAGGATATTTCTTATTTCAAAAGTAATTTTTCCATAAATCCTTAAAAGTATTTTCTATATAAGTCACTATACTTTAACATATCTTATACATAATAATGTTTGTTTTCAAATGTAACCATCCACCATTTTCTCTAGATGGATTATATAATGTCATTTTATTTTGGACAAATGATCCATCATTAACTTTTTCTTGCCTAATCATTTTTAGTGTATTAAAATCACTTTTCTTCTAATACATTTCCCATGTGAATACAATATTTTGATTCCTTTCATTAAAGGGTGTTCTCATAGACCCCAAACATCGATTGATTGGGGAAAATTATTATGTTTATCACATTCTAATTATCTATAATGTGTAAACACCTTATACTTTATTATCTTGATTGAATTGTATTTTCCCACAAAGTTACTTAATGTAATTTGATACCCATTTTATTTTCAATGGGTTTATCATATTATGAATATTTATGGAATTATGAATGATTTACTTATATGAATCTATTTGAAAAGGATATTAAACCCATTTTATTTCCATGAGTTCTTTAATATGTGGTGAATGAAACTCATTTTCTTTCCATGGGTTCATTATGTTATAAAAAGAGAATGATATTTTATTTGAATGTTTTATGAATCCCATTATTATTCTTGTGTTTTAATGATGTTATTGTTATATATACATGTTTTTGGTTAATATTTAAGGGATGGTGGGTCCTATATATCCCTAAAATGCATTGGGTAAGGATTTATATCTCATGAGATATTGGTTAAATGAATAGTGATACTTGATATAAAATTGGAAATAGGTTATGATGCCTGATTCACTATGTAAAACAAGTGAGTAATTCCTAACCCACTATGTTATTATTTATATTCTTTTAAATGCGACACAAATATCATGTATGACATGTTTCTATGATATGAATCATTTTCATGATGTGTTATTATGTTATTTCATGATCAATATCTATGATTTATTAGGTAAAACTTTTTTTTATGAATCTTGATTATATACACAAGATTATGTAATGCTTACTTAAGATCATAGATTTTTATCACTTACTTTTACCCTTATTGAGTAACTGATCTCACCTCTTTTTTAAGATTCCATATTCCATGGTTTTGAAGATTATAAACATATGAAGTGTATATAATTGTTTCTTATGTAAATAATTTATGAGAGGTGTTGAAGACAGATTATGGAATAATTAGTTCTGAATATAATGGGAAAAATATCCAATTGATATAAAGAACGTTTTTTAGTTATTGGGTTTTCCCAATTCTCTAAAACTATAAACATAAAATGTCTTCATAATTCATTGTGATAAAATAATTTCTTTGATTCATGTAATTTAGATGGTCACATTTATGAGATACTATACTCAGTATCAGATTAGGGTTTAGAAAACTTTGGTGATTAAGATGTTATCTGTTGAGGTTAATTTAAGTGATATAATATTTATCAATGTTGTATAAGTTATGGTTGATAATACTTTAAAAGGTATAAATAACCCTTTATTTCTTCTAGATAATATTGAATATGTTGGGGACTAAGATAAGATGAATTTAGTGAAAAACCAAGGGATAAGTCTAATTAAAATATGTCATCCTGATGTTTTGATAAAGTAGATATTTTATGGTTCTTATAGAAATTACATCCCTATATTGATACTATAAGTGGATGCAGGCTCTGACATAAATGTACAAATGGGAAATAACCTTTAAAAGGTTATGTTGGGTATTAAATCAATCATCACCTAGTGTATGACAAGATGCCTAACTGTATAATTAGTTTAACACTCTCAGGGTATATGATTTGGTCTATAACATTCTATTTAAAAACTATTTTGAAGGATTTACTTCTTAATTATTTTAAGTTAATAGGTTATGAAGTAAAAACAAACCTAAATTAAAGAAAATTATACTGAAATGAATATATCAAAGGATTTCATGAAGGTGTAATTAGAAAATATATATTATGATTGAGTTTTTATATTCACCAGATCATTTACCATGATCTTATTGATAACTATTTTGAGTTTTAGTATTTGTTTAATATAGGAAGACATAAATAAATATGATAAAGCTATGTATCTCTAAACAACTATTACATATAAAATCATAAGGGAGAACAATTAAATGGTTTAGAATCTTGTTATATACCTATTATTAAGTAAAAGGTGAGTTTTCTAGTCTTACCTATGGTACTGAGGTTGATATCTTAATAGAAAATAAATCTTGATACTCTTAGATATTTCATTATAGATTTACAGTTATCAATAATATTTATGTGTATCCCAAAACTTTATGTGGGTTATGGGAAACATATAATTATATTTATTTAAAAGTTATTATTTAAAGGTTTACAAACATATATTAAATAGTATTAAAAACCTTGAAAAGTTATTTTATGTTAAGGTTTTATTTTCTTGGATAACAATTTAAGAACACATGGTTGAGGGAGAAATAACTCTTAGGCTTAATATATGATTAATATAATAAAGGGTTGATGGATTTAAAAAAATAAAGTTCAAAATTATTGGTAGCCATGGAATTGAAAATTGATTCAATATATTTTTTTGTGAAGTTTATCACATTTTTGGGATCATGGTATATATTGGATGGTGTATGATTTTATACCATTTTATAGTTAAAGATAGTGTTAATTTCTAGAATGATATATAGTCTCATTTTGGTATAACATCTTATACATTAAAATGGTTTTGGGAAAATAATATTATGAATAAAATATGTTTAGGGTATATACATATTTGGGTTTATTATTTTAGGAATGGATAATGTTGTTTGAAGAAAGATAAGTAACTTGATATATCCTAAGAGAGTAAGGTATATGTCATATTAATATTACCCTCACATAATTTCTTCCATGACTAAGTTTTAAAATCATGAGGATGTAATTTATTTAAGGGTGTATGGTTAATATAAAGACCCAAGACTTAACTTTACATTTTCCAAAAATAAAAGATGTGTTCAATAAATTACTTCACATGAAACACCAAACTAAAACGAAACTATGAAATTTTTGGACTATTAAAACCTAAATTTTAAATTATTAGGTATAAATAGAAGAAACCAAATTAAAAAATATGTTAATATGTATATTTTTTATAAGGGATATTTTAAAAAAATTTACATAATTCATTATTATGTTTAATAATCTATCTTTTTACACGCTGTACTTTTTATTAAAGAAAAATGAGTATTTTATTTTTAAATTAAGTTAATAAAAGAAAATTTTTATTGGTTAATTTTATTATTATTAGTGTTTTATAAAAAATAATTATAAAAACAACTAGTATTTTAAAATGTTTTTTCACTATAAAAATTGATTTTCTCTATGCTTTATAATTTTTAAAAGATAAATTAATATATTTTATAATGAAAAAATGATAAAAGAAACTTTATATCAGGATTTATAATAAAAATAATATATTAGGATAAATTTTTCACATTTAAAAAAAAATTGATTTTTAGGTGAATAGTCAAATATACAGTTTTTACTAATACTACGAGTTTTATGCCATTTTTAGAATAAAAGTATGAAATATAAATTTATGAAACGTTTTTAGTGAAAAAATATGTAATTTATAATTTTATTTATTCATTTTAAAATATTTACTATTATTTAGAAATGAGTATTTGATATTTCAGAACAAAAGTGATTTTCCTTCTCAAAACTATATTAATACATTATACATGTATTATATTAAAATTACATTTTAACACTTTTATAAATTAAACCAGAAAAAATTGATTTCAAATTTTGAATCTTTAGTTCCAAATTACATAATAATTACCACTTAATTATAAGGCATAAATGTTAAGTTACCTTAGGTAAATATTTGCGATAAAAATTAAAGTGAAAATGGAAAAAGTAATAATTTAAGGGATAAAGTGATTTAAGCATGTTTAAAAAATATGTGTAAAAACATTTTTGAGGATTTCTTATCCTTATATATTCCAAAACCAATTATTTTTCAAAATTTTGATCTGATAAACTTAGGAGTGACTTGCCATTATTGAAATGTTATAGGTATTTATTAAAATTCAACCCCTTTTCACTTTTAAAATGGGCTCTCCTATCCTCAATTCCTCTCACACCACACCCCCTACATTTTACCCAAAATCTTCCCAAAACTAACCTAAACATTATTATCCACCTAATATAGGTCCTAGTTTTCTTAAAAGTCAATATCTCAAGAGAATAACCCACTTTCAAAGGAGATAATCTAAGAAGTGAGGTATATGTTCATAACCCCTCTTTTTTATTTTCTATTTATTTATGTGCACATATTTTTACTCAAATTAAATTACAAAATATTAAAATGATAACATAAATATCACTATTATAATTATAATTTATTATAATGAAGGAACAATAATTAACCACCCTTCTATTTTTCCTTAAGAAAAGAGAAAGCGATATTCAAGTGGGCGTGCAGACTACCGCCCATACAAAGAATCATGTTTCGTTTTACTTAATACCTTTAAATGACTAATTACAAGTTGAATTTTATAAATATGAATGATATTTATATATTTTTTATATTTTTAAATTATAAAAAATAATATACATTTCTACCTTCAAATAAAAAAATAAATCAACAACCATGTATACGTGTAGACTGTCTTCTCGATAGAATGATTGATTTCAATTTTTACGTTAATCACTTACATGCATGTATGGTCACAATATTGAGTATAATGGTTAAATATGAAATTTATGATATCTTTAAGGTTATATAATTAAAAAAATATAGAACCTATTAAGAATATGATCAACAAGAGACCATCACTAATTCAATCATAGAAAACAAGAATACTAAGATGAGAATAATTAATTCAAATTATGTAATATTTTCAGATCCATTACTTACTCTTGTAAATCCTTTATAATTATAATATATCAAACTAATAAACCCTAAATTATACCATTATTCTCTTTCTGTAATGATATTTTATTTAAATCATTTCATAATAATCTATAAATCATGGTATATTCATGTTTGGGTTAGTTTGACTACTAACTTGGACTATGCATTGAAATTATATAATTTATGAATATAAAAACATAAAAATTATATAACATGATAAAAATATTTGAAGATTTTTTTTTGATTCTGGAAAGGGTACATTAATATTTAAATATGTAATTATAAAAATACTATTCATTGGTTAAGAAAATTCCCAAAGTATACTTATTATTGATTTCATGTTCAAGGATAAAGAGTTCTCATCAAAGGAAATTTAAACTTAATAAATCATTATAATTAATTACTTATAGTAATATTAATGTTCTTATAATGATGATATTTTTAAGAATAATGAACCCCAATTCCACTCTTATGAAACTAATATAAACCATTAAAATTATAAACACCCAATGTGAGAAACTAGGTAAAAAATAACTAGTATATATCTTTAAGGAATGATTATCAATGAGGAGTATAATTTTTATAGTTATGAATAAGGTAATTGGGTATTTAATTATTAAAATTAATTTAATTATTTAGGATTATTGGTTCAATTACATTATGAATCAGGACTAAGGTATGGGTTTTCATCCCAAATTATTCTATTTGAGATATTTTATGTATTATGAACCTAATTCCATTTTTATGGAGTATCTACTACCTATTTATGATATCATATCATGAAGTACTATTAATTCACAATACTTTATGTTCAATTTAAATCTATCACATACAGAAGGATTTTATTTAAATTCTAAACAAATTTTAAGGGTTTTAGTTAACTTAATTATCATTCATTTATTTATAATTTTTTTCTTGAAAATATTTCATATATATGGGTAAATTATACACTATTATTCTATCATGTGCTATTTTATCTTGAATGTTGTGAATTTATATTTTTACCACCTAAAAATATTTTAAAAAGTTTCTTACATTATGAAATATGTTGTCCATATGTGAATTTGGTAATTCAAATACATTTCTTTGAGTTATATGGTATCTTTTGAACTTTGACCATACATATTCTCTTTATTAATCAGTTTTCCATTTAATATGATGTTTTATTTTTGAATTTCAAGTGGGTATATTGTAAGATCTCAACTTTTTTATGAGGTATTGATTTTTTCTAGTTTAATTATTAAATTATATCATAATGGGATATCCTAATTGGGTTTAAAAGGTTTACAGGGTGTCCAAGGCTTGTTTAGAGACCAAAGCATTGAGTTTTGGAAGAAATTGTTGGGTTGCATGGTTTGATAAAATTGTGTGGGGGTGGTCCAGTGCTATGCCTAGGGCTGCAAGATTTATTCTTACCATGAAACCCAAGATGAACACCCATATGAAAACTATATAATTTTGATATAGGGAAATCACATGGTGTGCGCACAGGTTTCCAAACTATGCATATGAACTGTGAAAGACAAGTTCTTAGGCAGTGATCTAGGCATAGTTGGTGCTTGGTTTGGCCAATCGTGCAATCAAAACATGAAAGCCTTTAAATTTTGGGTAAAAGACTATTTTACCTCATTTATTTTAAAATATAATTTATATATTCATACCTAAAATATAAAACCCCTCCACCATTAGAAGATCTCCTCATCCTTATCATCTCCTAGGTTCCATGATAACTTCTCTTTCTAGACTCTGATCGATCCACAATCTATCACGTTGGATTCCTCTCCGTAAGAGCTCCAATATGTTACCTAATTTTCTTAGTTTCTCTCACCATATTTTATATAATTTCATATATTATGCTTACACTGTATTTAATTATTATTACTACTACGTGGATAATTTACTTCCACTATCTTGGGTGTTATTATTATTTTACCCAGATTTATTCCATTATTTCACTACCGTGCTACTCTAATATTGAGGGTATAGTCTCTCTACCATACCACCATTGAACCTCACTACTATTTAGAAAAATTTAGCATATAGGGAGGTGTTCTTAAGACCTTGTGATGAACTAACTTGGGGCACTGCTTTATGGATTTTGAGTCAGGATGTTACAACATTAAATCAGAGGTCTCTTTTATTTACCATACTATTTTTGGATGATATAAAGGATATTAGTATGTGTTGGAATTTAGAAATGAGCACAAGCCTAGAAGTAGCTAACTCACATACAAGGGAAAAACAAATTACCTGGGATGAGACTTGATGTTATGTATTATGCCTCACACAATAGTTTTGATTTCACTATTGGGTAACACACATGATATATTACATTTATTATTATTGATAAGGATTTTACGTCATCCGTAGATTAGTATGGAAAAGAATAATTGATCATGCATAATTTTAGAAACCTTATAGGATTAATATTGCATGAATTATTTTATTCCATATAGGCTTCAATTCCTGACTTCATAATAACTGTTGTATATGTCTAGATTGATATAACTATTATTTAACTAACATTTTTACAGGAAAAAATGAAAATTAAGAAATTCGTTATTAAATCATTTTCAATGACCAAAATTGAATTTTCCCATATTTTTGAGAATTCCACCTTAATTAACCCATTATTAAATGTTTTATTTATGAAACCGAGGTTACATATACTAAAACCTTATTTGTTTTTTAATATGTGAATTTCATTTGTAATTTAAAGAGTGCATGTACCTCTATAAATTTGGAATGAAGATTCATTTAGTTAAATAATCCAATATTACCTGTTATATTCTAATATCAAATGTAAGGGTTTATATATAGTAATATGAACTACCAATTTTAATTTATAAAGAATACATTTGTATAAATTAGAAATTGAACTTCATGTAACTAGTCTATTATGTAAATTAAAGAATTATTAAATCTTAATTTAAATATATTATCCATTAAATGGGGATTCCAATTACAACTTAAATGGCGTTTTAATCTATTATTTTCAATAAAAAGTCTATATATTAGGAACCTTATAGTGGAATAGAGATCTTGAACCAATAGTGAAATTAATAATTGAATGTTTGAAGAGTGTATTGTGGTAATTATAATTATTTTTATCACCAAGACGTGGCATTACGAGCAGATAGAGGGGTTTAATTTTTTATAGGAATGTGTGCTCCTATGCTACTCTTATGTATGTAATCTTATTGTTATTAAATTCTATGGAAAAGTGTGTTTGGTATTTGTAGATCTATTCCACCATGATTTCTTCAAGTCATTCATGAGGAGCGTGGTGACGACCATGATTCAGAGGTAGTGGTCCATGAGCCACTATTGTTACCTCCTATAGTGACACAATATGCACCTACTAATATTCATAATTTAGGAAATAAATCCTACATTTTAGAGGGTTTTATCTGGATTATACTGACTATAAAGGGAGATCTATGACCAATCCCTCCTTTGTAAGAATTGACATGGGAGTTTTAGTAGAAGAATCCACCTTCTTTTTCAAGGGATGGTGTCCCATAGTCTGTAGACTTATGGATTGATACCATTAGATCTATTTTAGAGCATCTAGATATTCCTCATGGTAAGATATTCAATATGGTGACATATATTCTTCAAGGATCCTCCAAAACTACTCTCTCAAGATTCAGTACATCTTGGAAACTCTTGGGTGTACCTCTACAGGTGAGATATAAAAATCATGGAGAAATACCACACACATTGTCACTAAGACAAAAAACTTCCCATGGAACAACATATGAATCTAACCATCCTTCGAATATCCCTCCAGAGAATCGCCCAAGTCAACATGATCACAAATCACCTCTACCTCAAAGTCACCCCATTAAGACTCCTCCACCTACTACATCAAAGATGACTACACTGTCATCTGAAAAAGAAAACCTCAGCCACCATCCATCCCAACATCTCAGTGCAAGGCAAAAAAATATTCCATCACCTTCCAAGCATATGTAGATTCTTTAAATGCATCCTTATGGGACTTCATACTCAAGGTATCTGCCACTATGTTCCCCTTTATTGATATGTAAGAGATCTCAAAGTCATAATCCTAGAGAAACTCCATCCACCTCCACTGTTGCAAGTTTAGGTCTCACTGGGAAAAGATATACATTAATCTGTTATGATTCATGTAGAATAGAAAGTGCTCTCCAAATAGGTAATGCTGCGACAACTTTAGTACAAAAATTACCATTGATTGCTCCAGATCATGGTTTGCATTGTTATTTTCATGGGGACATAACTTCCTAGACCCATAAAAGATAACTACCCATCATTACATTATCACACACACCAATATTAGACATGAAGAATCACAAGAAACCTCCACGATCACCCCTAACTCTATAAACCAAAGCACTGGAGCACTGACTAACTTCCCCTACAAGTAACTGAAAGCTTCCTAACACTACTCACTCTACAAAAATGCTTGGTCATTTCTGGTCAGGGCCATTAGTAGATCTTCTAATCTAGATAAATTAGGTACAAATATCTTGTAATAGTCTTCTAGAATTAGAAAACTATTAACCTCTTCCACATTCTAGGGTTCTTCCCAAGAAACAATAAACACTACCTTCGACAGGACCACTTCTACACCCTACCAAGACACCACATGTCCAAGGAAGTGGACCTATCGTGTCCAAAACATTAACTTGGACAACATTCCGTAGAGCTGGTGGTGTCAATGGTCCTCCAGGACAGTCCATAGAAGCTTAGTATGCTCTACCTATGAATTTAAGTATATCATAATGACATTGATGAATATGATGAAGAACAGGTCCAGGAACTCATGAAAGACGAAGGTAATAAGTCCCATAAATGCGATTGGTGTGTTTGTAAAAAAGAACTAAATAACCACAAACTTAAAGTGTCCATACCTACACCTAAAGGTATTATTTGGGATGTAACCATCCTTTAACCTCAACTAGTGATACCCAGACAATAGATTGATCTTTGAAAACCAACCTTCTCCCCACATCTGATCGAAAAATTGCCTATCCTTAGGAGAGGGTAACGATTCATAACTATCACCTGATTCAACCTGCGGTAGTCTATGAAAAACCTCAGACCACCATATACCTTCTTTTTGAGCAAGAACACCTAAACCCATGGAGATACACTGTTCCGTATAAATCCCTTCTTCATTAGATCATCAATATGGATTCACAACTCCCACAACTCAGAAGGCTCCATCTGATAAAGAGATATCAAAAGTGGAGTAGCACTGGTTTGTAAGTCTATCCCGAACTCAACGTCATGTCGTGGGGGTAGAGTCACAATGTCATTGAGGAAAACATCCAATAACTCCTTGAAAACTCCCAAAACCTCCACCATCTTGGCATCCACAGATTCCATTGACATATTAGCCAACTAGGAATGAAGAGGTTCCACATGCCGAAAGCCGACCTAAAAACTTCACTCGCCAATAAAAGCTACACACTGGCCATCCATATCTAAAAAAGTCTCTCCTCTAGAATAAGTCGATGAATGCATTCATGAAAAAAACTACTCGATGCCAAGGATGACATCGTATGGGTACATCTATAAAAGGAAGAAATCCGCACTGGACTAATGCAGCCCCAACATCAGACCACATCCACAAAAAACATCAAACAAACTAGTTTGACCTAAGACTAGTGTTCTCAACACCAGGGGCACAAAAAATATCTCTATGTCTAGTCCCAAAACATGGGATATAGAGGGTTAAAAGGAGTGTGAATCTCCCAATCAAACAAATCACAAGAAAGAGTACTAAAAACACTGATCATACCTCAAATGATCTATGACCCCACTAGAAATGTTACCTCTATGTCATGAAACTAACCACACATAGCTCATATTCCCCTCTACTTTCTAACTCATCCTCAACCATGTTTGGATAGAGGTCCATGAAGAATGCCCTAGGGTCAGCCTCTGCTTGCTCTATCTCCACTTGATGGAGCAGGATCCTGCTATCCCTGCTACTGAAATGACCTGACCGTCAACTTAGGCTGATGCATGAACTAAACCTACCCACCTCCACCATTTGGAGGTCAAACTAGGCACTAACTCTGAAGGTGCACATGGCCTACCCAAACGGAACACCTCGGTCCAAAGACCATGGGAAAAGAATGAGGATGATAAGGTCAAAACTAAAACTACTGAGGTTGACTCCCCACTAGAAAAAAACTCAAAGGCCCTAGTTCCTTATACCTCCTGCTAAAATCTTTTCCCTCAGTAGGACCCTACTGGCACCCCTCTAGCTATATAAATCCTCATGAGTGAATTATCTCAACTACTTCTACCTTATTCTAGACCTATAGGTATATTAGTAGGGTAAAGGGAGTAACTACATAGTAGAGAGAGGGACAAAGTTTATCCTCTAGGCTTCTTTCCCGAGACTCCTCATCTAGAAAGAGATCTAGAGTAATGTTAAGGAGATCCTTGTACTTTATCCCCAGTTCCCATATCAACATACTCCCTTACTGGAGGGAGAGTAGCTCCTGTCACTTCTTAGCCTTCATGGTCGAAGAAAATAATTATACCCAGAAATCCTTCTTGAAATCGAAAAATATAACATTATCCCCCCTACTCCCCCCCAGGTGCAATATCCACCAATGATGTGAAAATCCCCTCATATGACTAACCACCAATGGAACCAAGTACACCGTCGGAGCCCGAATCAGTATAAAGGTGATCATCATATCTTCAAGACAACTCTTAGTCTATGTATCCTAAATGCCACCCTCAAACATTCTCAGAGTATTCCACTAGAAAGAACATAACATTCTCTTCCACTGGTTTTCCTCCTCCTCTAGATCAACCCTCCGCCAATCAGCCATATTGACCTGCTGAGCCTCCACTAATTGTACCACATGCGGATGAATATCGGGTGCTATAGTTGAAATGTAAACAAGAAACCCTTATTCCAAAGTAGTATGGAATTTTATTTAAAGTTTATTTTAAATTTTTATTATTTAATTTCCCCAAAACACCCAAATCATACAAGAACAAAAGTCATCATGATGCATGCACCTTTCCTATGGTCTCAATACTATTAATAGTGTATCCTCACATGGTCATTCAGTAGAATAAAAGTCCTTTCTTTGGATCATGGGGGGCCCTAAAACACCCTATCATAGCCAGTATCCCATGGAATATGTCATGCACAAAGATCACCTAACACTATTTCCCTACGAACACATGAAATACTCACGGTGCCTAACTCCAAACTCCATCCTATATCTCAAGCATCAGCTTTGATACCATTATATCACGACCCCCTCCCCACAAAGTGCACCCATCATGGATTGACAATGTGATAAGATAGGCAATGACCCTTGAGTCCCACCTCAAGAAGGCCCTAGGGTGGAAACCAGCACCAAGGATATACAAATATCACAAAATGGGAATCATTATAATTTTTATAGTATCCCTGACCAAGAGATAAGATGTATCAACCTCACAAAAATTCCAAGACATATATATATATATATATATATATATAATAATCCAAAATCCATCCCACATGCATGTTTAAAGTAAAATTTCTAGAAATACAATGAAAAAATTTAACATAAATACCAAAAGAACAATGCTATGTAGAAACACATCAATTATCCGAAAGCCTAATCTAGTAAGGTCTATCATGGTCTATATAATCCCCTTGGAAACCTGAAAAAATTATATATATAAGGTGGGCATACAAGTATACTAAGTAGGAAAATTTAAAGTATCTCGTGCACAAGTGAGAGAAGCATACAAATTCCACTATCAGAAAAATAGAAAAAACCCAAAATAACCTAATAAGGTATACTATACACCTTAACCAAACCAAGGCATTCTCACCAAATAATGCACGTCACATAAAGTAAATTAGTAAGAACATCGATGATAGGGTACCCCAAACCACTTCCCACTAGTTAAATACGCATCCCTAATAAAGAAAGTCTTGATGCTACCACAATCTTCCACATGCCCCACTACCACAACCTACCTACAAACACCTGGACCACATACCAAAACCCACCCACAAACACATGGAAAACAATCACATCACATCCCACCCATAGAAACGTGGGCCATAAAACCACAACCTCATCCTGAAGACACCTAGGAAAGCACAACACATCCCATTTCGAAGACACCTGGGAAGATCACCTCACCCATACAAAAATGAGCCTCACAAACGAACCAAAACCTACCCAAAGAGTCTAGGGCTACTAATACTTAGAAGAGGGAGTATGGAATATCCAATAACCATCCATCCATCCTCCCACCAGGATGTAGGGAAAGGACAACCTCCACCTTAATAATGGGGGTGTTCGACATGTAGTGCTCAACCCAGATGGGGTGAATATTGAAATAACAAGGAACTAAATGTATATATATAGGTACAAAATACTAATACCTACCTATCGGTATTCAAAACAAAGAAAGAGGCCTAAAAAACTTCCCTTTCTACCACCTCTAATGCATGAACACATAGCTAGTCACAGACTTAATTAAAAACCCCATTCAGTTTATTCAGCTAACTATCACTCTATATTAAAAAATCCATTTATTCCATCCCTACCTGAGAAACTAAAAAATACATCACACCACAAGTAACATCATAACCCACACACACTTAAAAAAGTCTCTATAAACACTGGGAGAAAGTCCCATGCAAGATAACACAATATTTCTTCAAAATTATCCCTCCCAAACCATACTCAGTAGACCTGCATCACGAAAAGCACCATATCCCAAAAGAACAAGAAAAATCTACTAGGTTGAAATCCCACTGTACAAACAGACCTTGCCCAATAACTATAACACAACTTATATGCAAAACCACTAATACCCAAGTTCATCCATTCCACAAACAATTAATCTCTCAACCTAAGATAACATTTCACCCTCAAACCATCTGCACACACCACCATGCTCTCAATAAAAGCACCACACAACCCATATAAAGCACATGATAGAAAATTTCCACACACAATGAACAACCACTCCAAACTAGGAAAAGTGTATTCAGATTTAACACACTCGTTCTTTAATTCCACTTTGATAAAACATGGGTTATCAAAGAAAATTTTTGATCATGGGGAATCCATTTAATTAACTAGATATACATGATTAATGAAGTTTTCATGTTCACAGCTATTCAATAAAATATTAGTAATAAGAATTTGTGGCTCTAGTTTGCAAACAATGACCAACAACATCCATGATTTTCATAAGGCATACGACTAAAAAAATTCATTGTGTGGATCAATGATAAGAGATAAAACAAAACAAACATCATCATCATCTTTACAGCCCATCACTTATTACTAAGGTATCCAAACCTATTATCGCAATACATTTTTTCATCTTCATAACACCCTTAATTAAGATTTGGATTCAACCATATTCTCAAAGAGACACGAGTTTACCCACACCAGATGATACACAACCAAAATAGATATTAAGGGTTTCCTATCTAAAAAAATACGATAAAAAACTCATCCTTACGCCAAAATAGGGGGTTGTGCTAGAAAAAGGAGACTCTAAGGGAAACTGAATCCGAAGGCCCAAACACAACACATGACTCCATGAGGAAGAAAGGCTCTGGGCGCACTAAGAGGAAACCGAATGGTTCATGGAAGGGGGGATCTTGGCACTATGAAAAAATGATAGATCATATGTCAACAGAAAGAAACAGTTTCAAATCCCATTAATGTCGGACCATGTTCAAGATTATGTGTTTTGACTATTTCAATGTCTAGGGGGTTAGAATATTAAGGATATAATTATTATCCTTATAGACAGTGGAAACAACTTTAGAAATGCTTAAACATGATAAGAAACTCATTTAACATCACATAAAACATAAGAGGGGATAAACTAGAAAAATAGTTGGAAATGAATCACCGATGGGTGAGTCACCAACACAAGTCACAAAAAGTGACTCCCCAACAACGAGTCACTGACGTGACCCCCCAAAAGCGATTCACTGACGCGACCCACTAACACCTTACTCATCGAAAGAAGTCACTGATGCCCAAACTACTGACGCCTAACCTACTGACAGCCAACCTACCAAAGCCTGCCATACTGATGCCTAACCTATCGATTCCCTAACCTACCGAAGCCCTGACCTACCTACGCATATTACCAATGAAAAAACTAGAACTTTGGAACACTCTTGAAATGAGAAACCATTGACTCCCAAAACACACCAAACAATATATTTTGACAAAGTAATGGACCCGGGAGGTCTGAGAAATTACAAGTTTATATGATTAGAAACCTATGAGACAACCTTTACGGAGCTGGAAGGGAGACTGACTTCAGTTCCATTCCTTATTTTTCGACATTTGGGTAGAATCTATAGCATGTTCTATAATGCATCATATATTAGGAAAGTGGAAGTAATGATATAGGAATATAGATTCATTACATATGGTTCATGGCAGCTGAGGACTCACAAGTGGAATTACCAAATGTATGATCTCATGTTAGAAACTTTATTTCATTCCTTGAACTATTGAATCCATTACTTGTTGGTAGATCATATTTTTGTGTATATGGACCACAAAAGTCTCCAATATATCTCGACATAACATAAATTGAAACGTAAAAATACATGTCAAGTTTAATACCTGTATTTATTTGATTTTTAAATCACGTATATTCCAGGGAAATGAAATTTTATAGAATATACTTTTAGACAAAGGACTCAGACACATGTAGTTCAGAAGTTCGGTGCTGAGTGATAGTTGATGACAGCGTTTTATGAGGTGCACTTAGAGGTCCAGGAGAAACACACACATCCTGTACATATACCTTTGGAATCAACTTATTCACTGTTTGAGAGACTGAATATGGGGAAATTATTATATCACAAGGAAATAATCATAAGGGAGAGTGTTTTAGTAAAGGACCCGACCCTAGGATGGATCCTTGATGAGGATGAGGTATTTCACATCTATGGACATGTCTAGGTTCCTATAGAGATTTGAAAATAATTGATGCATGAGTATCATGATTCTAATTGGGATGTAAAACCAAGGATTATAATGATGTATAATGATATACATTTCCAATATTAGAGGCCTTTTATGAAAAGGGAGATAGCTAGTTTCCTTACTCAGTGTTCCACCTGTCAGTAGTTGAAGGCAGAACACCGATGACCAATAAGGAATTTTCAACTAATTTTCTTTCTAGAGTGGAAATGGGATGATGTTACTATCGATTTTGGGATGGTTTTGTTGATACCACCTTGAATCAATGATATAGTATGGGTGATTGTTGACTGTCCCATGAAGGTCTATCACTTATTATATATCAAGGAGACTTTCTTTGTAGATGATATTGTGAAACTGCATGTCCACGAGATTATATATTTACATGTGGTCACTCATAATGTCATTTTTTATAAGGATTATCCTTTAATGATGAGGTTCGGGTAGGGTTTATATAAGGATTTGGGTTCATAGGTGCTTTTAAGCACATCCTTTCACCTTCAGATAGACAGTCAGTCAGAACATACAATACAAGTATTGGAGGACATGATTTGTGAATATGTCCTTGATTCTAGAGGTTCTTAGGATAAAAATACACCTCTAGACAAGTTATATTATAATAATTTATTTTAGGATATGATTCATATGGATTTTCATGAGGATATATATGGAAGGCCATGCCATTCACCCTTGTGTTGGTTGGAGGTAGGAGAGGTAGCACTACTTGGACATTTTCTCATTCAAGAGACCTTAAAGAAGTTTCTATATATTCAAAAGTGAATTTATACAGATAATTTTAGATAGAAATAATATTATGATAATCACCAATGACCTCTAGAGTCTGAGGCCTAGTATTGGTTATTCTTGTGTGCACCGACTGGACTGGAGCATCGATAATTTAGGTGAAAAGGTTAGTTTTTACCTTGGTTTTTTGAACCTTCTAAGGTATTGAATAGAGTCAAACCTATTTATTATTGAACAATACTTCCTATCATATATCATTCTATTCCTAAATTATTCCATGATTCATAGTTACATCATTACTACTCAGAACTATCTCATTTTTTAGCCTAATGAGGTGGAATAAGATGGTGATGCATCTTTTGGGGATCACCCTATTCACATCATGGACTTGACCATAAAGGCTATATGAGGAGGTTAATTTACCTTAGTACAGGTTCTATGATAGCACAACCATATATAGTATGAGACTTGGGTGATAGAGTCTGATGTACATGCTCAGTGGGTTGAGTTATTCTCAGATGATGCTTTACCACCCTTGTAAGGGAAACTCAGGGACACGTTACTTTAAGTGGGAAGGCTGTAAGATCCTAACTTCTATATGTGGAATGAAACCTTTTTATTTTAGTTTAAATATTTAATTACATCATATTTGGAATTAATAAAAGGGTAATTAAGTTTTTGAGGGAATTTGAGGATTGTTTGGAGCCTGGAGCGCTATTTTTGGCGGAAAAAGGAAGGCAACATGGTCAGTAGAAACCATTTTTCCTAGTCTGCACATATTTATAAAACTGTGTGGGGTGTTCTACTGTGCTTCCAAGGGATGAAATGTTTTTTCTGACCATATATCCCAGGCCTCACACCCATATTGAAACTATATACTTTTAACATAGGGAAATCACATGGTGTGTGGATGAGTTTCCATGTTGTTTACATGAACCATGAAAGCCAAGTGCTTTGGAAGGGAGCCATGAATGGTTATTTCAGAATTTTTCTAAACATGCAGAAAAACCTTGCACCATGTTAATTTTTTTGTAAAAATTCAATTTTCCATCATTTATCTTAAAATATAATCCCTCTCTTCCTCTATCAAATGCACAATCCCTCCACCATTATAATTGATCCTCATACTCTCTACGGTTCTTTGTCAAATCCTACATCCCAAATCTAATTGAGATACCATAAATTGTGTTAGATTCCTCTTGTTAAGAAATTTAACCCATTAAATTATTTTCTTACTTTCTTTTCCCATATTCTGCACTATTCTGGTTTAAGATAATATGCCCTATTTTCCGGGTATTGGCTGTTCTTATGTTTTCTTTTGATTAAGGCCTAACCAAGGGCCAATACTGGACGAGTGTTCTACTATGGGAATACGATAGGTGGTCTATACCTTTTCCCAATGGTTCTATTGTTATTTAAAGTTTATTCATTATATTGCAAACTAGATCTTCCATTTATTGATCATAAATTAATTAATAATACCTAATTTAATTATCAAACCATAATTGTGATTCCCACTTATCTCTTTGACATGGATGGGAGTTGTTAACCATGACCCAAACCACTTTCTATGTGATTTCTTTTATCTTCCCTATTTTAAAGACACCACTTTGGGTGTGTGAGCTCACCACCTATTAGGAGTAACCAATTTTAAATTAAATGAGATAATTGGAGATATAAATGACTCATTTTCTATGATATTAAATATTATTAAATTAGTTAAATGGTTTTAATGAATGAAACATAAAATGAGATGAATATTTTCTTAGACTATGTATTTTATATGGATAATGTTAATTAGGTATGGGAACTAACATAGATCTTGTCTCTTATTTATTACTTGATTGATGTTGGACATCTTGGCATGACACCAACTTCTTGAAGTTATGGAACCTATTACATTATGGTATGAAACCAACATGATGATCAATGTATGGAACCCACAACCCCTAGGCATGACACCGACGAGGGGGATAAAGGTATGCCACCTATGACCTTTTCATATATTTATTTCTCTGGATGAAGTCACCCTGGGTATCACCTTGGGACTAGGCCCTCATAGGCATGATATCATTCTGAGCATACCACTGGATGAGTTCCTTGGTCTCAATGAGGTCTCCCTGGTATCACCTTGGGACCTGTCCCATATAGGCCTTATACTATATTCATACGTGGAGTATTAAAAGCTAGTTACTACCTATTATTGAAACTTTAATTAATTATATATATATATATATATGCTCATATGTTATAGCATACTTTTCTTACAACTTATTACAATGAATTTTTTATACTGCCATACATTACATCTTACATGTTATATCTTCACACGATTATAGTTTATTTTCACATGTTGGATTTTTGGTAGACACCATTGGTGGTGGCCTATTGAGTATATCATACACCCTATTTAGGCTGACCATGGAACTCAGATGGATTTCATGGATATATGTAGGTATAAGGGAAAGTTCCCGATCATGGATGCTTGATTATCTACATCATGGGAGAGAGGGACCGTAAGATTGAGCCTTAGAACAGGATGTTATTTGAGATAGTATTTTTGATCTTCTTTTTATTTTGATACATGTATTTTACTATATTACTAATACATTTTATTTCCTATCTCTTTTGTATAGATCTACAGAATAATCATCATTTTGTATATGATGCTGCCTCTGGCTGTAATTATTATTACTATCATTTGAATGATTTAATTTTGCTACCTTATATTTTATTGGTATGCTTCCAGTATTTATAAAATTAATTCACCACTATGCTACTCTATTAATGTTGGTATAGTCTTCCCAACATACCATCATGGACCATTGCTACTAGTTGGTACCCTCTGGCATATGGGGAGGTGAACTTGGGGCCTTGTGACCGACAGGATCAGGGAACCACATAGTGGATTCCGGGTCTGGATGTTACAAATTATTATCAACAATTTCTTTTATTTTCCATAACATATTGGTATGATTGAAATGATACTAGGATGTGTCATACTTTGTTAATGATTTTATTCCTATGAGTAGCTAACCAATGTATGGTGAAAAGCCAAATCACCTAGGATGTGACTTGATATTATGGATTATTCTTATTACAGTTGTTTATATTTCACCATTGGGTGATGCACATGATCTGTGACATTTATTGTTGTTGATATTTATTTTACCTTATCCTTGGAATAGTATGGAAATGAAGCATCAATCATGCATAATTTTAGGCACCTTATAGGATTAATATTCCATGAATTATGTCACACCATGTGGGTTGCATTAACTGAATGCATGATAATAGTTATATATGTCTATATTGATATACCTGTTATGTAAGTAATATTTCAACAGGATAAAGGAAATTTAAATAACTGGTTATTAAATTGTATGAATCAACCTAAATGGTGTTTTAGTATATAATATAATGACTCCACCTTAGTTAAAAAATAATTACATATTTTAGTTATGTAACTGAGGTGACATAGACTGAAATGTTGTTGATTTTGAATACATGAATTTAATTTGTAATTTAAATAGTATGTGTACCTTTATAAATTGGGAGTAATAATTAATTCAAAAAAAAATCGTATCATATTACCTTTAAAATTCGAATATTGAATGTACTGGTTTGGATAAAATTATATTAACTAATAATTGTAATTCATAAATCATGTAATTTTATAAATTAAGAATGATACATCATTTATCTGTTCTATTTTGTAAATGAAAAAACAAATAAATGTCATTTTATATATGTTCAATGTTAACTGAGGATGAAAATTTCATGTTAAAAGGTGTTTTAATATAATATTTTCAATTGAAATTATATATAATTGGACCCTATTAGTGTAATAGAGAGATTTTCCTAGACCAAACCTTAGTTGTAGGAAGTAGACAGAGCCTCTTGTGGTTATTTTCAATTGTTTTTATCACCCAAACATGGCATTAGGAGCAGGCAGATGGGTGTGAATTTTATACAGGAAGGCATGTACCTATCCCACACTTATTTCAATAATCATATCATTATAAAATTCTATCAGAGGCTTGTTTTTTTCATTTGTATAAGTTTTTCACCATAACTTCATTGAATTGTCCACTAGGAGGGTGGTGAAACACATGTTCTGGTATTGGTGGGCCTTAACTACTAGTGTTAGCGGTTGTAGTTCCACACGTGTCACCTCCTACTACTCCCAAAATGGTAATTGACTCATAGTTTAGAGAGTGTTTTATATATCTTATGAAAATTATATAAGGATCTCCACAACCCTCCCCTTTTATGGAAAAATTTATGCAGGAGTTTCAATAGAAAAATGCACCTACATTTTCTGGGGATGGTAACCACTAGGATATATAGTTATGTCTTGATAATATCTTATCTATTTCTAAAAATTTAGAGATTATTCTTGAGTGAAAAGTTAATATTGCGATGTATATGCTTCGAGGATCTTTCAAACATTGGAGGAATGTTCAGAACTAGGTAGTTTAGCATCGAGGAATGGTTTCAAGAGACTTACAATTTAGTTTCTATGACTACTTCTTCCCTAGGATCTTTGGGGATGATCATTCTACGGTGTTCTTGAAACTTTAATAGGGTTCTGTGTTAGTTATTGAGTACTTATCTAACTTTATAAATATTTAGTGCTTTCTATATATCTATACCGCTAATGAGATATCAAGAGTGAGATGTTTTGAGGATGGGAAAAGGCATCCTACTTGATCTCATGTGAACATAATCTTGTTGACTACAATGTTTGCAATAGTGAACCTAACTCTTATTACCGAACATTTCTTGAGGGAGGTAAGAGGTATGGATCTGGGTGTACTAGATTCATTACATAATAATAAAATATTTAGTGGAAAGATTCATCATTTAAAGGCCTCTAGAGTGGGAAGAACTAGTCAGAGTGAACATACTAGTAGTTTTGTAGTCTATCATTAATGTTGAAGGAAAGATAATTTCAAAAATCAATGTGATAGGGCCATAGTTGAGTTCCAATATTGCGGAGGGATGGTCCATTTATAGTGGATTTTTATAATATTCCATCGAGTGGCCCATAAGAGAGGATTTAATGTAACTACATGCCTTATATTCGGATTAGTAGTTCCATTTCAAGATTGGATTTGGAGTGTTACTGGCCAATCTGGATGAGGAGATGGTCCGGGATGGGAGCTAGACACCAGTTTCTTAGCGTCAGTAGAGTGGGCC
Source organism: Viscum album (assembly GCA_963277665.1). NCBI lineage: Eukaryota > Viridiplantae > Streptophyta > Magnoliopsida > Santalales > Viscaceae > Viscum > Viscum album. The sequence goes on from OY728141.1 coordinate 1,868,472,647, forward strand.
TACTTAGGGTAGTCATGTTGTATATCAAGAACATGGAATGGGTTAGGTTTATGCAGTGAAGCATGTGAGGGGGGGGGGAGAAAAATCCCCAAACTTCTATAGTTTTAGGTATTATTTTAGTGTCACCAACATTGTTACCTATTTTTTTTATAAGGGCTTCGAATTCTTTTATTTCTAGGGATACTTCAAAAAAATTATTGGAAAAAATGATATTATTTGTGGTAAATGGAATCTAGTTTGTTTTTATTGTCAATACACAATTGGTTTATTAGAATGTTTGAAAAGAAGTTGATTTTATAGTAGAACATGATTGTAGTATTGGAGGTGGAATCGTTTCCCTATTTTGCCAATTTTTTTGGGCTCAAAATCTAGTAGAAGAGGCTACCATTGTGAAATGTTGTTTTCCATAATCAACTCTTCATTAATATGGTACGAGTATGGGTTTTAATAAGTATAGGTTTCACAATGGTTGAGCTTCATAAAGGTATAGAGGTTCAAAAATTCATGATGAGTTGATAGTGTTCTCCTTGACTATGAGGTTTGGAGCATCATGAATGCATTATGAGTAGATGAAAATATCCATGACTACCAAAAATATCATTGGAGATTCACAAATGGAGGAGCTTCAAGGAGATTTTTTGGAAGGTTCACATAAAATTTGAGGTAGGAATGGCGGAATAGATAATAGTTGAGCCTATATAAGTGAGGCTACCCCCACTTCATTACACAAGAAAATATTTGGAGAAAAGGTTGAATCTATCTGAATTTGTGAAGGATAAGGAGCTTCACGAATCAAATTTTTAAAGTGAGATTAATAATCATAAAAAGGATTTTATAGTCTTGACCAATTATTAGGTATCTGAAAAATAGGAGTTTCACAGTGTTGAGGTATTCTGCGATTACCCAGTGAGCTCCGTGAAGGTAGTTTTCTTTGTGTAGGTATTGAGCATCACGAAAGAGCCTCGAAAATGGATGTTTTGAACATATTTTTAATGAATAGTGATTTCATGTGAATCAAATCAAGTACTTGATTCAATAAGTGTCTCGTTCTAGTTAGGTAAAAATAATTAAAATTCCAATCTACGGAATTGATATTCATATCATTAAACTGAGCGTAACTTCACCCAAAGTAGTGAGTAAGGGGGAGTCAATGGATGTGTTCTAAGGGAGGTAGTGTATTATCCCTAAAATCTTATAATGGAAGTGTTCCTAGAATAGAGTGACAATGTATTAACTTATATATTCAACAACTAGTGAAGATCATTGGATTTTTGGTATAACTAACCCAGTGTCGAAGTATTCTCCTTGGACTATCCCTTAGTGTTCAATCCTGTAAAACCATTGCGTTGAATCTCTAAATGTGGATATTTAAATTACTAAACATTATCATCATATTTTTTTAACTAGTTTATAAAAATGTTGGAAAATTATCCTTCAATTTAGAAGAAAGATTTGACACCTTTATTTAACCCTCTCATCTTAGGTGTTCTGGGGTCCGAAAAGTGGTATCAGATCCTACAGGTCACTGGATTTAAATCTCTCGAATTTTGTTGTCATGGAGAATTTAGTAAATTTCAGGGAGTCATCCTTTTTGATGGAAAAACATTGATATTTTTAAGAAAATAATGATATCTCATCTAAGATCTATTGGAATGTATGTTTTTTTCCACTTCTCAAGGAATACAGGTCATTGATGCAATATGTTTATCTATGACTGAAATAGATAGGAAAATACTTGATGAAGATGCCAAAGAATAGAATGCTCTTACTGTTGCTCGATCTGATCAAATCTATCTGAAGGTGATGAGTTTCACTTCATACAAGTCTATATGGGTAAAACTGGAAAATATATATAAAGGCAACAACAATGTTAAAGAGAAGAAACTACATGTTTTTCAAAATAAGTTTGATGATATGAAAATGAATTCTGATGAAATTATAGATACCTTTTCTAATAAAATTGCGGAAGAAGTTGGAGTTATTTTAGGAATTGGTTAATAAATCAAATAAATTCACATTGTGAAGAAAATATTGAGAAGGATTCTACCTATCTACAATCCCAAAGTGTTAGCCCTTGAGGAAAAGGATCTATGTAAACATTATTTGGATGTTTTTCTAAGTATTTTAGTGGAATATGAAAGAAGATCTAAAATAGAAGATGAAAAAAATATAGGAAGAAAGGAAATGACATTCAAATACATGGTAAAACATGAGATTTATAGTGATAATATAGATAAAGATAATGATGAAGATGAACTTATTTCTCATTTTTTGAAGAAATTAAGGAGAATAAAATGAATATTTTATGGAGGGATTCCTCTGGTCTATTTTTGGTGTGGTAGAGTTGGGAACTTTGCCTCTTGATGCTCATTGAATTTTGATGATGAAAAAAGTGATACATGAAACATTTAGAAGCCTCATAAACAATTTCCCCGAAAGGGAGAATTCAAATCAGAAAATAAATTATAGAGAGAGTGTTTTTTCTGTAATAAGGAATAAATTTATAATAATTTTTTTTGAGGACAAATAAGAATAGATTAAATTTGTAACCCAAGCATCCATGATGGATACAAATAGAAATTTAGAACCTTCCAAATATAAAGCTAAAGATAATCAGTTGATTGGTGATGATGATTTCAAGTTGGAACTATAGGATTCTATTGTTAGGATTTAAATTCAATGAAATAGAAATAGAATATGGAGAGTAGTTATAGAATATTTATCAGATTATTTTGATCGTCTTTAAGATGAAATTCATCGACTAGAAGAAGTTGTAAAAGAAAATTCAATAAATATTTAAAGATAAAAATATGTAGTAGAATTTAAGCTCGCGATTAAAGAATAGGAAGAGGTCATCAATGATCTTACATCCAGACAATAGGATAAGTCCAAGAGATTTTATGGTCTTGAAAAAGAAATTTTTACCCTAAAGAGTAAACTAGAAACTAAATCCAAACCAATGGAAACAAATAAGATGTTATAGTTTGGAAGATTCTCAGATGTAGAGATGATATAAAGAGATAAATGTGGTTTTGAATGAGTAGAGAAAGACTTGAATGATTAGATATCCACAAGTATGGGAAAAAGTGGAATTGGTTGTGATGTAGAGACATCAATGGCTAGAAAAAATATGAGAAAAAATAAAGGGAAGGATCAAGTTGGACATATAAAAAAGGCACCTAATGCTCCAATAATTAAATCTTCAAATCAAACCGATAAGAGATATGAAAATTATCCTCAAGTATTTAGAGATGATCTCTAATCAATTAAATTTTAAAAATAAAGGGACATGAGGAGGAATATAAGTGATAAGATATTTCCTCTTATGAAATGTAAATTCTGTGGTTATTTGATCCATACCATGTCAAATTGTGAAGAGGCCAGAAGATATATGAATGGATAGGATCCTGGAAGTCAATAAAGAATAATAAACCCATATATTTTATCATGTAGATGAAATAGTTTCTATGGATACTTTTTTCCTTGTTCAAATTATGGATACAAATCAATTTACTAAATATCGAGGAATAATGAGAACACTACCAACAAAAGTTATAGAAAAGTCAATACCTACCAAATAGGCCGAGTTTATCTTATGAATATATATTATCCTCTAGAATAAAATGATAAATATTTTGAACCAATTCATATTTAGATGCGATCGGAAAGGTCATCTTTATATCCCACTTAATCAAGTATCTCATGGAAGGAATAATAGAAAATTGTGTAATCCAAACTCACATAAATTCTCTCAATGCTATAAATAATAGTATCACCTGGATTCATAACTGTAGACTCTCATCCCATATGAAAGGAAATGTATATTTATTAAATAATGTTAATAAAAGGGTTGATATAATAGCGAGTCTTGAAAATGAAAGTGATATGAAGATCGAAGGTATTTGAAGTACTGAACTAGAAAACAATGAGTTAAGGATGAATGATGTTGTTTATGCAGATGATTAATGTCATAATATCCCAAGTGTGAGTAAACTATGTTTCTTATGACTAATAATAACTTTTAATGAAAAATTGTGCATTATCAAAGGAGATATAAGGAATTATCTCATTAAAGTATACTGAATAGACGGAAATTTATATGAGGTTGATAGTAAAGAGAACATTTATTACATAACAGTTGAAGAAGAAAACTACATGTGGCATTAAAGGTTGGGTCACATTAATAAATATTCATGGACAATATATCTACAACTAAGATATTCATGGATATACCCAATATGAAGCATGAATGAGAAGATAATTTTGTTGTTTGCATACGAGGAAAGTTGGTATAAAGTTCATATTGACCAAAGAAGAAATGGGCATCAAATCTTCTAGATCTCATCCATACAAACATATGTGGTCCAATAAATGTGTTTGGGACATATGGAGAGATATAATTCATTATTTTTATTGATTATTATAGTATAATGGATTGTTTAATGATTATACACAGGGAAAAACAAGCAATTTATTTCATGTAAAGTTATTGTTGAATAACTAAGAATGATACTAACCATATAATCAATGTTTTATGATTTGAAAATAGAGGCGAATACACATCCATTAAATTTTAAAAATACCATGAAAAAAATAGAATAATTCATGAGGGGGATGATGTGAGAACCCTAAAAAATGGAGTTTTTGAACATATAAATTGATAGGTGAACAATATGTCCAGAACAATGCTGATTAAGAGTCATATCACCTATCATTACTAGAATAAGGCTGTTCAAGCTGTAGTGTATACACAAAATTGAATAGGAATTTACATGGGAGAGAACAAGACACCATATGAGTTATGGAATGTTAATAATATATCTCTTAAGTATTTTCCTATTTTTGGAATAAAATGTTTCATTTGAATCAAATATAGAAATCAAGGGATGTATGGTGATGTTGACAATGAGGAAAGATTTCTTGGATAATAAATGAAGAGTAAATCCTAAAAATGTTTCAATAGTCATCTTGAAATAAGTGTGGGAAAAAGTTATGTCAATATAAATTAAGATAAATCCCCAAATTATATGATTAATTCTTATTCTAATATGATATAAGATGTGGAAGAAAGTGGACATGGCATAGATGAAAATGAAGAATTAGAGGAAGGCGCGAAAAACATTCAGGGGTCATAAAATGATGATGATTAAGAAGAAGAATTATAAGAAGAAACTATGGATGAATAAATGTTTTTTGGACCTCATAAGAGAAAAATAAGATCATAAATTTATCAATCCAACATCATTGGGGATTGGGATACCCCACACAGATAAGGAGAATGTGGATTAAATCACATTATTTCTTCCATTAAATTGTTGAACAAGCCTTGTTTTAATAATTATTAAAGGATAATTCATTGGTTAAATCCATGAATAAAGAACTTAATTAGATTGAAAAAAACTAGACCTGAGATCCTATTATGATACTTAAAAATCACAATGTGATTGGTACCAAGTGGATCACTAAAAAAAATTAGATGGGCATGAAAATGTGATCATAAATAGGGAACTCTTAGTGTGTAAATGCTATGCACAGAATGAAGGAATTGATGTAGAAGAAATGTTTTCTATAGTAGTGATAATGGAGTTGATAAGACTTTTCCTTTCTTTGGAAATCCAAATAGGATACAATGCATATCAGATGGACATCAAAACAATAATCTTATATGATGTTTTTGAAGAAGAAGTCTACATTGAACAACCGGTGATATTTCTGATTGGAAATGATGATAATAAAGTTTTTATATTAAAGAAGGATCTATATGATCTAAAGTAGGAACCATGATCATGATATTATTGAATCTATACTTATCTTAAAAAGCTCTAATTTAAAAGGGAATGTTTCAACCATAAAATCTATATGATGAATTCTCAAAAGGAATAATTTATGGTGATGGTGTATGTATATGATATTATTTTTTGTGTAAGTAGAGATGGATTAGGGGAATAATTCTATAATCATATGAAATCAAAATTTTAAATGTCTATGATTGGTGAACTCACATAATTATTGGGTCTTAGATGATTCAGATTAAATATTAATCATTCATTTCTCAAAAAAATATGAAAGAGAGTTACTAAAGAAAATCAATATTCATGAATCCAAACCAATGTCACCTCTGATTGAGGATGGAAAAAAACTTTAAAATCATGAGGATGTGACCTCTATAGAACCCACCATGTATAGGGGAATCATTAGAAGATTATTGTACTTGAATGTGGCAAGGCCATATATTGTCTTTGCAACATGATTAACAGTATGCTTTCAAAGTAATCCAATGGAAGAACATTTGGAAGAATTTAAAAGAAACATCAGGTATATTAAAGGTACTCACACTTATGGATTATACTTTACTATAAGAATAGATATTGAACTATCGGTATTTTTTGGTGCCCAATGGGCTTGAGATGTGTTGGGTAGAAAGTACACAAGTGGTGGATCTTTCCATATTGGTAAACAATGTGTGGGATGGTTGAGTAAGAAACATTAAATAACTTCTCTTAGTATATCTAAGGCATAGTATATCTCTAATGCATAAGATTTCACTTCGCTCTTATGGCTGAAGTAATAAATGACTCATATTGGTGATGAGGTGAAATACAAAATGGTGATTCACAATAAAAACAATACTATGATCGATCTTAAAAATAATTTGGGTATGTACTCTCATATAAAACATATTGATATTTGATATCACATAATAAAAGAAAAAGTTGAACAAGGTGTGATAAATATGAGGAATGTTGGAACTGATAACCAAGTGGTTGACATTATGACCAAGCCATTGGTAGCACATGTGTTCATGAAATATCTGTTGAACATCAGTGTTCAAAAACCATATAGTTCATGAGGATGTTATGATTGTTCCCATATCCCCATTAATTTTAACTGTTTTAATCTAGTTGTGGAAGGGATACAGGTTTATGGAGGAGATACAATCTAGGGGGAGTCAGTTTTGATCTCTATAAAGTACAAATACAGGTCCCTTGGGTTTATTTATAAAGGGGAAGAATGGGGAAATTATGGATAAATTAAATGTTATAAATGTTTTTGAAAAACCATTCAATGATTCTATAACACGATGGGAATGGAGTGTTATATAGAAATAGTTCAAGGCATGAAATTCTTATATGACATGATCATATCTTAGATTGGACATCTTTAAGAATTAAAAAAATGAGAAAATAATTCATGCTTCCCATCTTGTTTTATACACCTAGATTTTCTCACAAAGACAGAGAGTGGGGGATGATTTCTTTGTCACATATGAGGTCTGGATAGCGGCTGGTGTTTTATTGGATTTTTATATAGATTTCCAACAAAACAAAAGTGTGAGGGTTGATGGAAACAAGGTTGTTCTTTTTTAGAAATGGAGTGTGTTATGTGTTTGTTGTCAATTCACACTTGTATGATCATAGAGTTTTCAAGGAAAGTGATCTTACAGTACAATTTGATTACAACATGGTAGGAGACATCATTTCTAAGCGTTTTGACAAATATTTAGGCTAAAAATCTGAAGGAAGTGGCTAGCATCAGGAGAGGTTGTTTTCTAGAATCATATATTATTAAATGTTGTAATTTCATGGGTTTCAAGAAGACAATATTTCATAATGGTAGATCTTTGCGAAGGTATGGAGCTACATGAGTGCGTGATGAGTTGATGATATTCTCCAAAACTTTGAGGTGTGGAGCATCGTGAATGTGTGATGAGTTGATGGTAATCTCCACGTCTATGAAAAATATCTATTGGGATTCATGAATAGAGGATAATCAAGAAGATGTTTTTTATGGTTCATGAAAAATGGGTTGGAGGCATGGTAGAATCATGACCTGTTGAGCCTATAAATATGAGGCTACCAACAGTTCATTACATAAGAAAATATTTGGAGAAAAGGGGGAATATCTTTGAATTCATGAAGGCTAAGAAGACTCACAAATCACGTATTCATATTGATATTCAACATCATGAAAATACATCTTTAGTACTGACCAGTTCATAGGTATATGAAAAACATGAATTTTATGATGATGAGGTATTACACAATTACTCAATGATCTACGTAAAGAAAATTTCCTTCAGGAAGGTAGTGAGATTCATGAATTTTCTTCGAAAACAAAAGTTTTGAACATTAGTTTTTAGTGAAAAGTTCATTCAAGCACATCAACTAAAGTCATAGATTTAAGAATATTCTCATCCTTGTCAGGGAAAAAGACTTAAATGACAATATACTAAAGTGACATTCAAGTCATTAAATTGAGCAGGACTTCACCCAAAATAGTGAGCAAGGGGGAGTAAAAAAATCATTCAGAGGGAGGAAGTATGATACCCCTAAAATCTTGTAAAGTCAGTGTACTTGGAATATAATGAATTTTTTCTTAAATTTAACATTCTACAACTAGTGAAGATTAGTTGATTTTGGTATGACCAACACACTTTCGGTTTATGATCTTTGGACTATCCCTTAGTGGTGAACCATGTGAAACTATTGTGTTTTCACACTGTATGTGAATGTTTAAATTAATACACATTATGATCAGAATGGTTTAAATGGTTTCTACTAATGTGGAAATAAGAATTGTCACATTTGAAGAAAAGGTTGACCCCTTGATTCACCCCTCCCCTATCAGGGTGTTCTTGGGTCCTATAAGTCTCGTGCTCGAGATTACCTAATTTTTGGGGTGGTGAACCTTGAAACTCCTTTTGATATATATTATAAGAGTGTAAAAAAATGTAGATATTTCCTCTTGAGATAATTGGTTATTTATTTTTATAGAACTTCTTTTTACTTATGATAAATGGATTTGATGTCATCCTCCGGATGGATTGGTGAGTTCTTTATTATGGCTATGTTTCTTTTCTCACCAAAGGGTTCCTTTTAGAACACCAGAGGTTGGTAATTATATTCAAAACAGTGAATTGGATGTCCAGGCTAGTAGAGATGGACCAATGCATCTTGGGAAAGGTGGTGTGATAACTCTAATTTTTGGCCTCTATTAGATGATCAGGTAACACAACGACATGATTTTCTTCTAATAGTAGATAATTTTATGGATATATTCCCTAAAATATTTTCTTGTTTTCCTCATGAAAGATAGGTGGATTTCTCTATTGATATTGTTCTAAGATATTCACTTGTGTCCATTCCTTTTTATAGGATAGCCAGTACTGAGTTGCAGGAGCTCAAGAGATAGATAGAGAACTTAGAAGGTAGATGTTTAATATGGCACATTACTTCACAATGGGGCTCATTGGTCCTTTTCAAAAAAGGTGGATGGATCCCTCAGGATTTATGTTGATTACTGTATGTTGAACTAGATTACAGTGATGGAACTGTATCCTTTTCCTTTTATTGATGACGTCTTTGATTATATTTGAGGAGCTTGGGTTTTCTCAAATATTGATTTGAGTTCAAGATATCACCATTTATGAGTTAAACAATTGGGAATACATCATACAATTTTTCTTATTATTTATGGGATATATAAGTATTTGGTTATTATTTTTAGTCTAATGAATGCAATGAAAATTTTCATGTCTATGATGAATTAGGTTTCCCACCAATTTTTGGATTCTTTTATTATAGTCTTTGTAAATGAAATCTTTGTGTATTCTTTAACAAGGCATGACTATGTCAAACATCTTGAGATAATATCAAATACACCAAGGGACAAATTTTTGCTAAGCTCACTAAATACCACTTTTGGATAAATAAGGTTCAATTTCTAGCACACATCTTCTTAGATAATGGAGTATTAGTTTCCCTAGAGAATGTGAGAGCTGTAGTAACCTCGGAGTATCCAAAGATCATTTTTAACATACATATTTTATTATGACTAGTTGGATATTATAGGTAGTTTATACATTACTTATAACACCTATAATCACCTATCACGGGTTTAAATAAAAGGGTGTGATGTATATATAGTCAGTAGAATATGAGGAATCATTTTAGGAGTTGAAAGGTAGACTAAATTCAGAACCAATCTTGATTCTACCAGATATGGGACAAAGATATACCATTTAGTGTGATTCATCATGTATCCGAATTTGGGTATTTATAATGTAGGTAGATATAGTCTTTGTGTACTGGTCGTGATAGTTGAGGCCTCATGAGTGTAATTACCCAATGCACGATCTCAATTTAGCAGCCGTAGTTCATGTCTTTCCCTTTTGGATGAATTACTAGTTAGGATAGCATTTTTTCGGGTATATGGACCACACAAGTCTCAAATATATATCATCAAAACATGAAATGAATATAAGGTAGAGAATTTGGGATTAATACCTTTAGTAATTTGATTTTTAAATCGCCTATACGCTAGGTAAAGAAAATGATGCAGTATGTGTCTTGAGTCGAATGACATAAACATGGGTATTTTTGGAGGACATTTCTGATGGAATTTGATGGAACAGTTTTTTGAGGTTCACTTAGAGGTTCATAAGAAACACAAATATCCTATAATTACAACATTTTTAGGGACGTATTCACTGCTGTAGAGAGTGAATATGAAGTAGTTATTAGATCCCAAGGGCCTAGTCCTATGAGAGAGTGTTTTAGAAGAGAACTCACTTCCAGGATGAATCATTGATGAGGATGAGGTCTTGAGCATCCATAGATGCATCAGGGTTCCTATAGACATCAAGTAGGAATTTATGTGAGTGTATCATGATTCCCCATTTGTGGTATACCTTGGTATTACAAAGATATATCATGATATACATTGACAATATCAGCATCCTAGAATAAAAGGGAGATAGCTGGTCTCATTACTCGATGTTCCTCCTGTCAGTAGGTGAAGATAGAACACTAGTAACCAGCATGAATTTGACATCCATTTCTCATTATTGAGTGGAAAATGGATGACATCACTTTGGATTTTTTGATGGGTTTAAGAAGATCCCTTAGAGGAAATGATGTACTGTGGGTGATCATTGATAGGATCATGAAGGTTTCTCACTTCTTACCTATGAAGGACACCTTCTATATAGATGAGAATGAGAGACTGTATGTATGTGAGATTATACATTTACATGGGGTCTATCATACTATCATTCATTATAGGGATTCTATTTTAACATAGAGGTTCTTGAAGGGGTGGTATAAAGATTTGGTTACACATGTTATTTTAATACTAAATTTTCACCATTTGATCGACAATCAGTCGGAGGAGATGATACATGTGCTGGAGTACGTTATTTGAGCATATGTCATCAATTTTGGAGGTTATTGGGAGAAAAAAAAATCTCTATCTGAGTTTTATGACAAGAATATATTCTAGGTTATGATATAAATGGCTTCATGTGAGTCTTTATATGGTAGGCCATGTCCTTTACCCCTATACGGGTTACATGCAGGAGAGGCAATGCTACTTATAACACATCTAGTATAGGAGAATTCAGAGTAGGTTCATATAATTTGTAATTGAATGGATACATCTTATTCTAGACATAAATCATAAGTCAAATATCATCGATGGCCTCTAGTGTTCTATTTTTGGGATTAGATATTATTGTGAGTATCTCATAGGCTGGCCCATTGACAGTTTAGGTTGCATCGTTATCTGTCACATTGATTTGTTAGACCTTTTGAGGTATTAGAGAAGGTTGGACCTATTTATTATTAGATAAAACTTCCTGATAGATATTAGGCTATCCATGACTTTTCACATTTTTCTATTACATCATTACAACTGAAACCTGCTTTATGTTTTACTTTTGGATGAGGTGGAACTGGATGTTGATGCTTCTATTGAGGTGATCCCTATTCATATCATGGACCATATCATAAATGATCTCAAATGTAGGCCATTTCCATTTGTTAGGGTTTTATTCTTGGATAAGACGAGACAAGGGAGAGAGAGGCTCATGTACATTATCAATGGCTGAAGTTATTCTTAAATGATGCTTTACCACCCTTTGATGGGAAACTTGAGGATGAGGTTATTTAAGGGGGGTAAATGTATGATCCCAGATTTCCTATGAGGTATAGAACCTTTTTTTAGTTTAACTCTTTAATTATATCCTAATGGGAATTCATAATATGGTTATTAAGGTTTTGGTGGTGCTCATGGCTTGTTTGGATCCCAAAACCCTGATTTTTGGAGAAAAAAGGTGGGCCTTAAGGTTAGCAGAGACCATGAAACCCAGTCTGCACAGTTTGATAAAATAATGCAGGGTGGTCCAATGATTTTCCTAGGTCCACATGCTTTTTTCTAATCATACATACCAGGCCTCACACCCGTGTGATAACTACAGACATTTAACAGAGGAAAATCACATGGTGGGCACATGGGTTTCCAAATGGTGTGCATAAACCTTGAAATCCATGTTCTTAGGTAGTGATTTGCGTATAGTAGGTGCATGGTTTTTACAACCATATAGACAAACCATGCACCCCTTTAAATTTTTCGTGAAGAGACCATTTCTTCTTCCTTTCATTTAAATTCTAATTCCACTCCTCCTCCCTTAAATGAATGACCCCTCCATCATTAGAAGATATCATCATCACTCTCTCATTATTTCTTTGATAACACCTCTATATGGATTCCAATCGAGCCACTGCCTATCATATTGGATTACATTTAGTAAGTGATTCGATTCGTTACCACTTTTTCTTAGTTTCTCTCTCCATATTCTGCACTATTTTTGTGGAAGATAATATGAACTAATTTTAGATTATTTTTCTATTCATACATTTTTTTATGATTTAAGATGAACTAAGGGACAATAGTGGATGAGTATTCTACTGTGGGAATAAATCCATTGGTATATGCCTTCTCGTAATGTTTTTTCATTATGTAAATTATATCCATTAAGCCTCATGCTAAATATTCATGGATATACTCCTATATTAATTAATAATCCAAAAAATAAATTTTCTCCTTAATTGTGATGCCCACATAGCACCTAGATACAATTATAGGTTGTTTACCTTGACCCAAACCACCTTTGAGTTTATTTATTTTATATTCCCCATGTTAAAGCCACCCCTACAATTGTTTGAGATCACCACTTATTAGGTGGATCATATTCTAAATTAAATGAGATAACTGGTGATTGAAATTCCTCCTTCATCATGCTATTAAATTTTATTAAAAAAGTTAAATGATTAGATTAAATGAAGAAAAAAATTAGATGGAAACTATCTTGGCTTATATATTTTATATAGATAATGGTAATTGGGTATGGACACTAACATAGACCTTGTATCTTATTTATTACATTCTTGATGTTGGACATCTCAGTATGGAACCAACTTTTTAAGAAGGTATGGAACCTATTTCATGACGGTATGAAACCAATTAGAGGACTAAGGTATGGAACCTACGACCACTAGGTATGATTACTTATTTTATGGAATCGATGAGGGGAATAAAGGTATGACACCTATGACCTCTATATATATTTATATATTTGGATGGGGTCTTATTGGGTATTTACTTGGGACTTAGCCCTTATAGGCCTGATATTATTCCAAGATTACCATTAAGTGAGCTTCTTGGTCTCGATGAGGCCACACTAGTTATCTCTTTAGGACCTAGACCATGTAGTCCTGATAAATTTTTCATATGCGGCATATGTCAAGCCAGTTACCACATACTATTCACACTTTATATATATATATATATATTGATTCTCTTATATTATAGTATTATTTTCTTAATTCATGTTCCATGGGCTTGTTCATACTATCACACATTACAACTTACTTTTAATATCTACACATGGTGATAGTTTATTTTCAAAGGCTAGACTTGTTATATACACCATTGGTGGTTGACCACTTAGTATATCCCAAACCCTGTTTAGTCCTACCATGGAACATGAATATATTTCATGGATATAGGTAGGGAGAATGAAGAGTGATTAGTCATGGATGATTGACTTTCTATATCATGGGAGTGGGGAAGCATTTGACCAATCCTTAGATCATGATGATATAATAGATAGTATTCTTGGATTTTATTTATTTTAATACATGTATTATACTATATTACTGGTACCATGTATTTAGTATCTCTTTTTCATAGATCCGCGGTATACTCACCATTTTTTATATGATGCTGCCTCTATATTTAATTAATATTACAATAGTCTGGATGATTTAATTCCATCATCTTGTATGTAATTATTATTATTCCACTATTTTTCTATTATTTCGTCACTGCTCTACTCTGATCATGATGGTATAGTATCCTCACCATATCTCCCTAGACTCTCACTGCTAGTATGAATCCTATGGTGCACGGGGAGGCACACTTACAGGCTTGTGACCAACCAGCTCATGGAACCACTTAGTGAATTATGAATCAGGATGTTACAAATAGCTATTTTTATTAAAATATTCCTACTTTATTATTCTATAACCTAATAATATAAATTTATCATGATTAAACCAATATCTCTCAATTGGTTCTTTGTTTCAAGTCCATATTTTCCTTCCCACCAATGCTCTCCTCTCTTTTCGAGAATGCTAATAGGGACTACTTCTATAATTCTAATAATTATTTTTAACCTTTTTAAAATGGAAAATATGACACCCTTTTGTTGATATGGGTTTTCAAACAAAGGGCTTTGAAAAAAATTTATACCCCACATTTCTTTTAATAATATTTTTGATTTTATCATGGAATCATTTTTTGAATTTTCTTTTTCAATGGTAAATGTTTTACAATGTTTTCACTTATCGTTTTTGAAAATAACTTTTGAAAGTGACCCATAACATCATCATTTTATAAATATGTTGGAAATGATCTCTTTGTTCGAGGATATTATTTAAATGTAACAGTCCACCTTCTTTATCTGAATAGATTATATATTTTCCTTCTATTTTGTAGAATTGATATGTTGGTGCCTTTTTCATTCCTAATAATTTTTGGTGTATAAATTCAATTTTTCAACAAATTCCTTTCCTTTATGAATAAACTATTTTGATACCTTTTTCTAAAGGGTGTTAACCTAGATTCCATACGTTGATTGATTTGGGAAAATTATTATGCTAACAGTATATCCTTTATCTATATGGTTTAAAAAACATATGCTTTATTATCTTTATTGAATTGTATTTACCTATAATTTTAAATGATATCATTGTATTTTAATTTATTTTCCATGGGTTTATCATTTTGTGATTATTTATGTGATTAATAATTACTTCCTAATGTTAATCCATTTTAAAAGGATATGGAAACCAATTTTTATCCATGGGTTCATTATGATGTATTGAGTAAAAGGTATTTTGTTTCTATGGGTTCTTTATGATACACAGATTCAATTATTTTTATTTTATAGTTTTAGGAAACCCATTATTATTTATGGGTCTTAATTATGTGATGGTAGGATGTTTTATTATAGAAAATATGTTTATGGTTCATTTTTATTTTATGGGAGGGCCTTATATAGCCTTAAAATACAATAGGTAGTGATTTACATATCATGATATAATAATAAAATGTGTAGTGAAAGTTGATCCAAAATGAGAAATAAGTTTTGAGGGAAAATAGGTTTTGATTCCTGATCCATTATGGGAAACATGTGAGTAAATCTTGATTTACTATGTCAAGACTTCTATGCTTATGGATATTCTATAAATATCAAGCAAGACTTGTTTATATGATATGTTATATTTTCATGATGTATTATTATATTATGTAATGATTATGTTCTATGATTTTTTAAGTATAAAAATATTATTTATGTTAATTATACCCTCAATCTTATATTATACTCACATATAATCATTGACCATTATCACTTATGATTAACCTTACCAAGCATTTGAGATGACCTCTCTCTTATGTTTGCATTTCCCATGGTTATGAATATTGGAATTGTAGGAAGTGTTCAAAATAATTTATTATATATAAAATTTTTGGGAGACATTAAAGATTAATTAAATATTAATCAGTTTAAAAAATAATGGAAAAAATGTCAAATTGATAAAAGAATATGGGTTTTACTTGTTAATGATTTGTTTCAAATTTTTAAGACTCCAAACCTAAAATTTATTTGGATTTTATTATAATTAAATATTTCTTTTAAGTCATTTAATTTATAAGGAAACATATTTTGGCTACTATAACAACTTGGGATTGGGGATCTTGGCATTACTATGTATCCCATAATATGGGAATCAATCCACATGTTTTCATACAAAGGACCCCTATGCATATTAGGTTCTTTCATAGGTTTAGTGGAATTTTTTATACTTGCATAGGCTTATGAATAAATAACCACTTTTTAAGAATCCTTTCATAGATGATAGTCAAATATAAAAAGAATCTAGGTCTCAAGGAGTGGATAAATCTATAAAGGTTCAAGTCTTACAAGATATATCATGCATCGTTCCATTTAATATCATGTGAAAGGGGATAAAATTATATGTGTTATAAGATCAAATTATGGTAACCTTCTTATGAGAGGTTTTATATAGATTATAATCATTTGTAAAATGAGGTAGATTCATCTTAAAACTGACCCTGGGGAGGTATGCTTGATATGAATGAATAAATCTAATCATTAAGAAGAAGTGGGGGATTTTAGTTTGAATTTGTAGTTGGGATCAATATATGATATCAGGGTATCAATACATATCCTTAGGTAATGGTAATTAAGCCACATGTAGTTCTTATGATATGGGGTAAAATGGGATCACATTAAATGTTGAGCAAGGAGAGGGAACTCGACATAAATAAAATAAGCGTCCTAGAACTAAGACAATGTGGGGGAAATTTTGGAATTGAGTATTCATATAGGTTCAGTAGTTTTGATGTTACTATATATTCTATGATAATAAAAATCAATACACATGTAATTAGAATAAAGTCATAGTGTAAGAGGCTAAGAGAAAGACTTGACATGAAAAAAGTGGACCCTGAATTGTATAATAAAAAAGAGGGTTAATATAGGTAGAGATATATTATTGGTCCTATGATATGATTTATTAGAACCAATTAATATTTTAGGGTAATGAGAATCAAGCCAAATATTGTACATAGAAAATGATGTAATTTTTTCTTGATTCAGGTTGATAAATAGATAAATCGGGCATGTACAAAGAATTATTACTTGATTCCAACTATCATGTAAGAAGAATGGGTCTTAAGAAAATACCATCCTATACATTCTAAGAGGTCATGAATAATAAAACTTCTGATGTGTAGTTTTACATCATGTAGACAGTACCATGATCCCTACCTTTAAATAAGGTGAACCTCAATCATGTTAAGTGGGGAAATCAACCAGAATCTCTAAGCCTACAAAAGGGATGCTTGATGTGATAAATAAGGGGAATTTGGAAGATTAATCATATCACATGAGATCACATGTTAGGGGTGGATGTTTTGATGATGTTTTATATTATATGACTATCTTAAAATCCCATACAATTTAACATCATGTTACTTGGATACATGTTATTTGAAATTTATTGTCATACAACTCAGATACAGGAGATGAATCTTGACATCTTATAGTGAGGACGTCTATATAGAGGATTTTCATATATCTGAATCATGTGAGAAATAATTTTGTCTAATCACTGAACCCATCATGAGATATCCATTAATGAAAACTTGACATGAATGAGTGGGCCTAAAAATGGGTATAATTGGGTGGATTTCTATGAATTTCTAGCTTGAAATAATATAAGAGATCTTAGTGTTACTATGTATATGATAATATGGGAATATAGACACATGTAGTTCTTGTAAAGGACCCATATATAAAACATATTCATGTATAAGGAAAGTTACATTTATCTAT
This sequence comes from Viscum album, assembly GCA_963277665.1. NCBI lineage: Eukaryota > Viridiplantae > Streptophyta > Magnoliopsida > Santalales > Viscaceae > Viscum > Viscum album. The sequence continues at coordinate 1,868,490,411 of OY728141.1, forward strand.
CTTTAGCATGTCCAATAGAATAGTCCCCAAAAATCAGTCTTAGGTCACACTAGATAGGGAGGTAACCTAAACCACTAGGGATAATTTTCTAAGGATGGAAGACATATAATTTCAAGATACACTCAGGGATAAAAATAATATACTAACTAATATGAAATAGACATGGATCATACATAATAAATCTATGTTCTAAGGAATAGACTTCTATGATCCATTTTAGGCTCAAACAGAATGTTCCATGAGTTTTTTAGTTTAATGTCTTGTTACAAGGACTCAAATGTCATATAATTTAGCATAATGTGACCTGAATATCATCAAAGAATTTTAAATTCTTGAATTATGGACTTATGGTATATATTTTCTAGTCTTATAGCTAGGACTTAGGCTATGTAGCAAAACATCATGTAGTGAGGACATTTGATAATTAGTTTAACATTTTGCAGTGAGGATGAGTTCTATGAAGTTTTAACATCTTGAAGTGGGGAAGACTTCCATTTAGTTTTAACATATTATAGTGAATAAAGATATAAATTCAATGTGAATTCATACAAATTAATCCATGAGGAACCTTTTATTAGTGGATGGAATTATACTATCTCCCTTAATTGTGATGAGGGATTATGATTCATTATAGTATACCTTATGTATAGACTAAAGTACCCCCCTTTGCCTAAAGATTTGAAGTATTCTTCCAAAGTATCATCAATGTTTTGAGAGATGGTACCAATTCACATTTATGGAATGAGTATAGGTGAAATTTATTATTAAACAATCACAAAATCCAATTCTGATGGATTTCTATATTTTTCACTATGGTAAACCTTTTCTCATCTAGCTGTTCCAACCCATCATGTAACTTGTAAGATTATTCATTGTTATATAGTTTATTTTAAATTGATATATGAAGTGAGGGTAGTTGGACCTCAATTGTCAATAATTACTTTGTCCTATATACAAGTGAATATGGGGCCTTCTGCATAAAAATATGGGTTCTGGTGTGATAATCTCTCATTGTATGTATGAGTTTTTTAGGCTAGGAATTCTTATCCATTTCCACCATCTTCTAATTGATATTAAACATGGACTTGTTGAAAGCCTCTATCTTTTTATTTAACACTTCATGATAGTGGGAAAAGTGGTTGTATTGGATATTATATTCCAAATAAAACCTTTTCAACATAAAATATTATATATTTAAATAGTTTTCAATCAATATTGTGTGAGAAACATCAAATCTGGAGATTATATTGGTCTTCAAAAAGATAATGATAGCCTTTTTTATGAATTTATTAAGGGATGTACCCTCATCCCAATAGGATAATAAGTCTATGGTAGAGAGGATATAATTAAACTGACAAATTATAGTTGGGGGATATTACCCTAAAACATCTATTCCTTATAAAAACAACCAAGAGTATTTAGAAACATGAAACATATATAGGGATTGATGAATGAAATTGGAATGTATCTATAAAGCATGGGATTTATTGGTTAATTCCATGAAATATTTCTTCATTGATGGATAGATTCTTCTAAGACTCTTGATTTGATGGGAGATATTAGCTCTTGATTGATGAGTGTCATAGGTTCATATATGGACTTCCTGGATAATGATAGCAGTTTCTCCTCTATCAATACATCTAATGAGGGATCCATCAAAGCCTCATTTTTAGAGGTCTTTCTAGGAATCTGGGTTGTCATTGAAGATTATTTTTACCACTTACCGTCATAGATATTTCTTCTAGGATGAAGATGACAGATGAATTTTACCCTAGTTGTAGTCTATTCTGGGGAACACCCATCTAGTGGAGATGTCACTTAACAAGGATATTGGCTTTCCTTGTTCCAATTTATTATTTACCTCATTGATTTATTTCTTGTTATTTGTAATTAAAGGAGAAACCGCCCTACAATTCAGGATGATGATTATTAATTCCCCTTAGTCAGGATCTTCTAGGGATATGGATGCATTAGAAAATGATTTGACATGAGTGTCATGGGAATGTGAGATATAGTACAATATTGGAATAAAGGGGAATTCTTCCATCAACCCTTATACATAATTAATAATGGGAATTAATTAATTATTTTTATGGAATAGTATCCATTATTCTTCTTAATCAAAAACTCTAAATCACATTTTATGTTAAGGGGGTCCACCTGTATTTTTAGAGCTTGCTCCAAGTGTGTAATGAGAGCTTGGTATTCTTCTTCATTAATGGTGATACCTTATGATAAGAATAAGGATTATCGAATAACTTATTTTATATAGGAGACAAAGAAAATCCCAAAATCAACTATATTTAGCTTTAGATTTTCTATTTTTATTCCAGTTAGGCTCTTGGAGGCACCACCGAAGTACATCTCCCATATATAGGGAGTATCTCAAACAGAAAAAACTAATTATCACGAAGCTCTCTATGTAGCAATGCACTTATTGGGTACGGTGTGTTTCATAAAAGCCTACCAATGCCTACCGTTTTACTATATTATGGAACACAAATTGGATACTGAATTTTTGTAAGATGATTTCTCACCATTACATACATCCAGATATCATTGGAAAACCAGCGATGTATTTGAGTGGGTCATCATGAGATACTAGGTGGATCTCATAATGATATAGTTAGTTGATGAGATTATACACCATGAAAATTAATGCAAATAAATTCTTCTCAATGTTAAAGTATCATGTATCATTTTCTATAATTTTTCTATAATGATTATAGAGGATGTCTTCTTTTTCTACATCATTATTACATTAAAAAATGGAACCCAAATAATCACTTTAAAGTATCCACATAGAAAATGAAAGTATTTTTTCTATAGTATTAATCAATAATACTGACCTTAAAATAAATTTATTGACTTTATTAAAGACTCTATGAAATTATTTACCCCACTGATAAGTGGATCCCTTCTTCATCATCTTTATAAAGGGTAAGCACTTTTCTATGAGGTTGGTTATGAAATGAATGATGAAGTTAATATTTCCCTAAATATATCTCAAATATTTTATTATTTGAATATATGACATGTTAATGATCCTCATAGTATTTTAAAGGTTGACTTTGGTGCCATAACGGTGTACCAAGAAGGGTAGAAATTTCCCTTACACCATCCAAAAAGGACATTTCAGAGGGTCAAACTTTAGGCTATGTTTATATAAAAAGTTTAAAACTATTTTAATGTTGATAGTATAATTCTAAAAATGTTAATACGTGATCAATAGATCATTAAAATAGTGTTATTCAAATTTCAATATAAGAGGATTGATGATCTGGAATATGGAACATTAATATGTGGTGTTTACTTTCTTTATGTTAAGGGAAATTACCTGATAGTAATATAATCTCTAGAGTTCCCTTAAAGTATGGAATACTCATCCTCAGGGGCTATCTAGATTTGGTTGTATCCTAAATATACATATTTGAAATAATGGATCAATAAATTTTCTATCACTTTTATTAGAAGCTCCATGATTAGGGCCAGGAAGTAATTCTTCAGGTAGTGCTAATTAAGATACTTAAATTCAAGTAAAACACTATTTTTTTTACTTTCTTTTTATTGAAAGGAATATTATTAACAAGCCATTTTAGGTATTATACCACCTGAATTATGTTTTAGTCTCAACCTTGGTAGTTTGGATTGGGTGAATTTTCCTAGATGCTTTCGTATAACCATGTTGATCATATGGAAAGACCAAATGATGGGCAAACATATTTTGATCCAAACTAGGAATTTATATGTAGTTTTGGTGAAAAAGTCTTGATATAATGTTATTAATGAAATGTATATATCATTCTCTCTAGAAGATATTGGATAACTGATAGATCTGAACTATAGATATTCCTCAGTACCCAGATTCACCCATATAATTATATCAATGGTGGTAGATAGGCCTTCCAAAAATGATGGAGGGACATCTTCAAGATCATCTTTATTTCCTTCCTCTACATCAGTTTCATCATAGGTGGGTGAGGAATGGACATTCTTTAATCTATTTGGGGAAAAAGGTACATTTGTATCTCTTATAAATTAAAATGAGGAGAATTTAGATTTTGAGTGTGCTGATATAGGAGAACCATTATCTATGGTATCCTGAAAAATTTATCATTCCCCCCACTATCATTAGGGGAATTCGATGTGCTAATACGTTGTTATTCAATGGTTTATGTAGGGGAATTTTCAACTCTTATTTATGACAAGGAATCATTTTTGGATCTCGAAAATGATAATGTGGGGGAATTATTTCGATATTGAATAAAGGAAGTATTTTCATTAGGGGAATTATTAACTTTTCTAGGATCACATCCCTTTTCTACATGATCAAGTCTATCAAATTTAATTGCTATCATAATGACTGAGGAGAATGTGACCAAACCCCATACTTATCTCATTTACTATGGGTTGAGGTACACTTGATCAAATATCCTCATCTATATAGTCTAGATATTTTAGGCAAATATTCATGTAAAGTAACTCATGATAATGATTGATTCACATGGAATGTGTAATTTTATTTTTCTTTGTCAGTGGTGGAAACTAAAATAGGATATATGTCTAACCTTTATATGATATAAAGGTAATGAGTTATATTAACATTTAGATAAGACCCACACGACCATACGAGTTCCAAAATTTGGAGCAATTATCTTGATCCAATAGAGTAGAAACACATAATTTTCACTAAGTTCATTTAATGGATTGACATGATCCATTTATGGACCATTGGGGGTAGCGATCTAGATTGAAAAATCTGTCAACGACTACATTCCATCCATTTAATAGAAAATGACATCAATGTATTAGGACTTTTATAACATTAAAGGATAATTATCACCATATAACACTCTATCTTTTCCATTGATAGAGTACATGAGGAATTGTTGGTATGATGAAGAAATTTACACATTTGAAAGAATCCATAGTATTCAAAACATGGTGTAAAAATTCATGTATTGTTAGATAACTATGAAATCAAAGTTGTAGAAAAGGTCTCTAAATTAGGATTTGAGTTTAGTTCCGTAAATATTTTTTCTCACTATTACCATACACATAGATTCTCATATTGGATGGTGATAGTTTAAATTTTTTATTGTCTAGACGTCAAACGATCCAGACCTGTATATGATTGATTCTAAATCCGTTACCGATGAGAGATTGATGAATTAGGATATTGATAAGTATTATAGATTTGTATAAAGTCCTGATATGTATCTATATAGAAAAATCTCGGTCTTGTCCGATTGTATGACATAATCATATGGAATTCAATGGGCTTAGTCCCTATGTAATACACATTAGCAGCTGCTACTTCATCCTTGGACACTTGAGGAATTAAAATGGACTTAATGAAAGATTATGAGAGCTCCTTTGAATGATATAGGGAATCCATAATTGATATCTTAGTTAGAGAAACATCGAGATGATTCTTGAAAACATATTTTTAGAAAGGGTTTATTTTCTTCCCACTATGAGGTGTCTCTCTATTATGAGTTTTGGAATCTAGTTCTACCTGACCTAGTATCTATTTATGCTAACCAAAATTTGGGGAAGTTTCTATGGAATGTGGGTTGAACTACGTTCGCATTCCAATAATATAATTATAAATTGTAAAGTGTGCATTTTATTATTGATACTACAATATAATTTGTTTTTAATTAGTCTTATATTAATTATGAATGGATTGCTTCTCCTATCGAACCCACTAATTTATTTATCTTCAGGTATATAAAACAAGTATGGCTTTAGGAGAGATATTTCTTAAATATAGTATGGCCTTGTCAACTTCATCTTCACTGACTTCCTTATCCACTATAGTATCTTCCCAATCCTTGCTAATTATTAGTGAATATTTCAGGTTTATATAAATATTATTCACTAAAAAAGGGATACTTTCAGTGGATATTTATTGAACTACATCTTGAGTCATAATATTACAAAAATTAAATTGGGGGAGGGGGAGTTCCTTTGGCTTGTTTTATGGGATAGTTTACATCCTCTTCATTATGGAGGTTGGAAATATTTAAGGTTTTGGAATGACATAGGAATCAAAATGGGTTCCACCAATTGTGCCTTATTACTATTTTTCTAGTTACACTATCTTTTGGAAGACCTAATCATAGGTGACTATGATGTCTACGATTCTAGATTAGTTTTTTAATGAAGGAATAAGGATTATAAATGATTGATCTAGTTTTTTTGTAAGGATATCATGAATTTGGTTGACCAATTTTCTTTTAATATACTCATTAAACTATTATATTCCCTTTCTAAAGACTTACATACATTATATTTCATCTTATGGTGAGATGGTATAGACATAAGTTACATGTTACTTGGTTTTTCCTAAAATTATTTACTGAACACAAATCCCATTGGATGGTTGTACTTTACCATTATTGGATGGGATTTTTTTAGGTTGTAAATGATCTACTAGAGGAGAAATGACGGTTTCTTCTTAGAAGTTATACTCAGCAGCAATATTTCCCCAGAAGAATTTAGCACTGATTCAACTTAATTCATGCAACATATATTTATAATGGGTTAATAATTCCTTTATGATAGAAGCATAAATTTATTTTGGAAATAGTTGAGATGTAGAAAAACTCTTCACTTTTTCTTTAGATGAAGCTCATGGAAGATGTGAGAGTTTGGTGGTTGGAGGAACTCCAAAATTTTGAACCTGCCTCTAGTTTTGGGTACACACACCTACTTCAAGTGTTTTTTTGTGGATCATAATCTATACAAAGACCACCACATAATTATATTTTCTCTAATTTCATGCTTAGAGTTATTTTCAGGGCTGACAATGATAATATTTACTAATGTATAATACACTATAAAAATTAAGTCATTATTGGAAGGATAAGGGAATTGAACACCAATTGACTATTTATCAAAATAAAAAATTACAATCCTCTTTATTATTTTCCTTATTGAGGGATTGTTTTGGATTACAACCACACCATGGACATTAATTTTCTTCTAAATTATCCCATTGAAGTGATTTGTAAAGGTTGGATCTAAAGGGTTCTCTAATAGTCTTCACTAAGCTAGTATACAAAGAGAAGGATGGGTCAGACAATGAGAGGAACTTTAGAGGATTCTCTTACAATGTTTCCCCCAGTTCGGAGAAGACTGATTTATACGGGGGAGGATGATTTTGTGATATAAATTATACATTACCTGAGGGATATGGTTGACTCATCTCTAGTACCATCACATCATTAACTCAATGAGGATTTAATGATCTATATTATTATGGTAGTGGAAGAAACACCCCCTTGTCCTTATGGGGTCCTGGGTTGTATCTGTAATATTAACAAGTCAACTATCATATTTATTTTTCCTGATTCAATCTAAAAACAAGATAAGCATATCGCACATTATGAGAATGATATACTTTCCAATAAAGGTTTCTTTACATTTTTGGGATTTTCATTCCTAAAATGAGAGGATAACTCGATTTAAAATCCTAACCTAAGGTCCAATTAACTCGAATCCCAAGATAGTGGGTCACAAGGCCTCAAGTTCACCTCCCCCTACGCTAGAGGATGTCGACTAGTAGTGAAGGTGTAAAGATTGTACGACAAGGAGACTATAACCTCTTATAAAATTGGTGAAATAGATAAAAAATAAACCTAAAATAGTAGGGGAAGCATACACAAGACAAAAGAATCAATAAAAAAGTGTGGAAGCATAAACAACTATGGAACTGAATAAATATATCAAAATCCATAGTGGTAGTGTCAATACATGGATTCCTAGAATGCTAGTGTACAAAAAGGGGAATATGGAAATAAGAACACAATAATTCTATATAAAAGTAAAAATGAAAAAAAAGGTTCTCCAATAACATATTGAGCACATGATTGGTCATATTATCCTAAGCTCCAACTATAGGCAAGAATATAGAAAACATATATCAAGGACATTCGCTTATTAATAAATGATGATTGATAGTCTCCTTAGGTACAAATGTTATCTTGAGTAGGGTGTGAGATAAAAAATTTTTTATGAAAAATTTGACTTCCAAAATCAAATCTTGATATTTGAAAATTCCTTTATGGGAATACCACATCATAAAAAATGTAAATAAAAGTTCCTCTAAAAAGAAAAAAAAATGAAAATGTGATGTTCACCACAAAACTAGGTTTCCAAATAGGAAAAAATTAGGGGTAAGTGAAAATATGGACATTGAAGAAATATCTAACTATCATGTTATGTTGGAGAGTAATAGGGAACATGGTATTTAGATAGTTAACAATAAAAAAACTATAAATTTTCAATTGTTTAAAATACCATTGATTTCATAGTACGAAAAGTAAATGGATAATGTTTTTGTTCCAAAATCCTTTTTCCTAGAGTTGAGGGATTATTTTACTATTCAGATAAAGAATATGAGAAAATAAAAATACTTTATTTCATTTCATATCAGAATCACATAATTTTGAAATTCTATGATCTTTCTCCACTTTATTTCATACACCTGGAGATGGATATTCAAGACTAAGTTTTATGCCTGATGCACTTTTATAAAAAAACCATAAGTTATTCCTTCGACCTTTAAATAGTTACAAAAATCAAAATGGATAGCACATGGTATCCAATAAATAATACATTAAACTCAAAAAATAGTATCAAATATTCATATTAATATATTATATAAGTTTTTAACCTTAAGACTCATCCAAAATAATTTTTTCCAAAAATTTAGAATGAAGGTTACTAAATTTTGAAAATATTATTAGGAACAGATATTTCCCATTCAACATAATGTATCTCTTATTGTTATATACCAAATATATGAATACCTTTTTCATTTTTAATTAATAATGAAAACATCTATTATTCTAATAATAAAATCTCAGGATGTTGAATATATTCTGTAAATCCAAACATATAGTAAACCCTACAAAGATAAAAATCATTAAGTCACTAAGATTTTTTTTAGTGACAAATACTATCCCATAAGAATATCTTTATCATTATTATCTCAAGATTAAGAATATAAATAGAATTATCTTTAATAAATCACATGTTTTTTAAAAGATCAACTTTCCACAACATTACTTATCTTGATTACTGGTATTATTCATCACATTTTTCAAAATCATGAAAGAAAATGTTCTATAGTACTATCCCTATATGTCTCATGATTTTCATTGATAAAATGTTTTTACAAAGATATTATTAAATAAAAATACACAATCACTTTAATCATTCCACTTAAACCATTAACTATACTTTATCATCTTATTCCTTTTTTTACTTCCATCTTTTCATATATCATATTAGTCTCTTCATTATTAACAATATAACCATGAATCATAAATAATTTCTAATTATCTTCATGATATTTACTCCTAAGATATTTATTTTCATAATTCACATACTTTTCACATGAAAAATAATCAAATATCAATAATAATTTAGTGAGACCATTATTCTCAGCAATTTCATTAACTGAAATGTTTATTTTTCCGTTGAAATTAATTACTTTGAGTCCATATTTTCCACAACCCAAACATCATATTGTTCCTCCTAGATATGTGTTTCTTATCACATTTTAAACATATAGGTAATTGAATATTAATTCCTCTATAGTCTCCACCACCCAAGCTCTCAGTGAACTATATCCTTATCTTCATTGGTGAGTCTGAGAGTTGGTTAATGTTCATGTTTTTATTTATATATCATGATGAATTGTTAGGAATAATAACTATATTCTTCATTCTAGTCATTATCCCATTTGGGCTCTCATGAAAAATTTTTCTATGATTTTCATCATTAACCCAATTCCATATGGTTCCACCCATTAACTAAAACCAAAAGCATAGTGTGAGAAACACTAATCACATCAAAAAATAACATAGTCATGAAGAATCATTAATAAGATCTCAAAATCATGAAACCTTCTTCTCAATATATGAGTCCATAGGTTTAACCTAAGTTATCCATGGTCATTACCCAATCTATAAGATGATATCTTATACATAGACTTAAACTAAAAGTCATTCATAGGGTTATATTCCTTAATCTATGTTTTCCTAAGTCTAGTATCCAAGGTTTATACTAAAATTCCTATGATACCAATTGTAAATACCCAAAACCCATTATCCCAGAGCCAGTGGTTACTTATTAAAGTGGAATTAGATAAAGAATCACATTCTAAAGGGATGGATAGTTTAGTAGTCTTGGTAAACTAGATATATACTTGTAAATAAAATTACATTTTAAAAAATAAAATACACAAATATTTTTTTTGTTGAAAATTTTATTATTCCCCTTAATGTATCACGTCATATCAATCATAGAACACTTACTTATATCCTGGGGGAAAATGAGATACAAAATAAAGGGTTGAAATCAATTAATCAATAAGGGTAAGTGTATATATAAAGTTATCATAAATAATCCTAACAATATTATATGTTATAATAACTGAAACAAATTCTATTCAATAAATAATATGTGTATACTATGATATGAATAGAGGATGATCATATAGTTGAATAAAAATAATCATATGAGCATGACAATTTAACCATGGATATTTTAAAAATAAAATAATCACATGGAAATCAATAACTAATATCATAATGAGTGAATGAATGATGACAGACCACATAAACCTGCCATCGAGACTTCGTCCAAGACACCATACATAAACGGGTAGTACATCTCACAATACCCAAACTAGTTTGTGTCATGAGACCTATTGATGCATCAATGGGCTATATCGGACTCTGCCCATCAATTACTAAGTATAATGCATTAATTTTATTAAAGTTGTGAAACATAAATAAAAATATATTAATATTTAAAAACATTTATATGAAATGTGAATGCTTTCCCCAATAAATAAACATAACCATAAACCATCTAGAGTAATAATATGAATGGTATCAAAATTGTACATCTACAGTCAAAATGATCATAATACATCCAATGAATCAATAAAGATGATATCAAGAAAACATATCCCTAGTGTATCATACGTACATTAAAGGTGTTATTTCTTTTATGAAAAAAATATCTTAAAAAACATTCTGGAGGAAAATAATCTTTTCAATATGAAAATCACATTTTAAAACTAAATTGTCACAACATATTGAAAATATTTTCTTTGAAAACAAATTTTAAAAATTATAAAAGAATTTATAATTTTTGTTTTATTTCTCATGAAATTTAGAAATTATATTCATGAAATACTCATTTAAATAAATATTCCATTCATTTTTTTTGATAAAATCCAAAAATAAATTGTTTTGAATACGACATGAATATTCATTTGGAAATATTTTATAGCAAATAAAGATGCGTAAAAATAGATTTAATACATCATTTGGAAAAGGATAAAAAAATTTGAAAATATTTTCATGAATCCTGGATATGGAAGGTAAATATTTTCCAGTGGAGAAATAAATATAAAAAATTCCTAATAATGATGACATTGTAAAATAAACCCTTACCACCTAACAATCAGTCGAATCATATGCCCATTAAAAGAAATAATTATCCAATGTAACATATAATATAATTAAAATAATGATATTAATTTCATGATATATCAAATGGTAATTAAATACACCAAAAAATAAATAAATAAGTGGTGTATGATGCATATAACTCACATAAGTAAAAGTGAGATGAAAAACGCTTACCTCAGGGTTGACTTCCTTAAAATGTTTTTAAATATCATATATAATGGGTTTAAACATGTTTTTAAATTATTATAGAACCATATTAATATTAATAAGATCTTTTATGAACCTTTTATAATTTCTTACCCACCTTTTATCAATAATATTTCACTATTTTCCTTGTTTCAGGTGTTAAGTGCCAGTTTTTCTTATGCTTATTTTATCATGAATATCCCTATCATATTGAATAGTATATAGATCCATAATTTACAGAATGATATTAATGATATAAATATCAAATTTAATCATTAAATTTAGTTTTATAAACATGATTTAATGTTGAACACCAAAAATGAATCACATCGCGTTGCAGAGATGGTATTTCGTACGTACACATGAGCGATGATATCACTTCATTATCGAGTAGACTTGTAAGGGGGTGAATGATATATTAAATTTAAATAATTCATATAATTTCATAAATATAATATATATTCACTATCTCCATCATTATAACCATCGAAGTAAAGCGGTGATTAAAAATGTATTACACCACCCTGTGGATATGGTAAGCCGTACGTACACACGTGCAATGCTTTAATTTTTCATAGGATGAATAAAATATAAACTATTATTTTTTAATATTAATAATAATACCTCAATATATATATTATACTGAATTTATTATTTTACTGTGGAAACAATACATGAAGAGTATATAGAAGAAGAAATAAATTTGAAAGAGTCTGTAAAGACAATTACATCTTCTTTGACAATGTTCATTTAGATCTCTTCATAAGGACACTAATGACGGGTTTTTGAGGATCATAGAACCTTTATAACCTTTAAAAGAAATGTGTAGGGTTTGGTCTATCTATAAGGCTCAATGTTTTGTGAATAAGTGAAGGAAGGGGTGCCCATTAATAATTGAAGTCAGGGGCACACTAAAGATTTCTTGAAATATTAAATTATAATAAATTAATTTCTCATAAAAAATACTCCAAATTTAAATTTATTCAAAGTGAAGATTTTATAGGGTGGTAATATCATGAAAAAAATAATAATTTATAGTTCTTTTTGTGTAAGTTTCAACCTTACCATTTAGATTAACCCCTTGGTTAGTTATTTTTTGCCATAACTGCAATAACCATTATTTAAATCACAAAGGGTTAGTAATGATACTACAAATGGAAAAATTTATCATAAATGGAAGATGTATGTTTTTTTAACTATATTACATTCATAAGGATAGAGATAATATTTTTAATATTTTTAAATAATTTAATAATTACTTTTTGGATAAATTATCATTAATGTAAATTTTGACACTAGTTATTTACTTTGGATTCAAATACATCAATGAAATGGAGAAATTAGAATATTATCACTTAAAACCTTAATAACATGATATATAGATAAATAAAAGTCATTTCACACATTAACTAATTCAAATTATTTCAAAAGTAATTTTTTTAAAATCATTTACTATATTATTTTACAAATTAAATAAATACTATATTAGCATTTCACAAGAATTTGAAGTATTTATATAACATAAAAAAATTAAAAAATAATTATGTAATGAAAATAATTTTATTTAGATCCCAATATAAACTTATATTCATTCATATATTTTTTTTCAAAAATGTGTACACATAAAAATATTAAATATAAAGAGAGAGACATTTTGTAACTATCTTTTATTTAAATACTATATAGTTACTTTTCATAAAAAAAGTGTCCATTAAAACAATAGATCCTAAGATGATAATAGTAGAATAATATTCATATAATAATTTGTTGGACATGTTTATATCATGGTTATTCCCTTATATTTTGGTTTTAAACCTTATTTAACCCCTTTTAGTCAAATAGTGACAACATATACTTTTACTCGTCGAAGGTTAATATAGATACAATAAAATTAAAAAAAATACCCATAAATGGATCATATATTACATTTTAAAACATATTACAATTATTTTATTGAATTTCATATTTTTAGTAATTTTATAGCATTTAATAAAATATTATTTACAATAAAATATTGATAATGTCAATTTTAAGGACAATTCATTACTTTGACATTAATAAAATCAACAAAAATGAATTTTTTTTATATATCCCAAATATTTCTAGATAATATGTAAAATAAATTTATCACATTAATAATATCATATTTTATTCAATTTAAAATTTTTAATAATTTGTTTTTGATATTTCCATTAAGAAAATAATTACTACATCACCTTTATATAAGAATTTAAGTTAATTGTTTTTTAATAAAAATTAAAAGAAAATTACCATGATGAAGATAAATATTTTAAATTTCAAATTAATTCTTATAGTTGATGATATATTCTTGATACCACCATATTAAAAATGTTATAGTTATTAAAAACATGAATGTGACATATTTGACTTTTCTTTAAATAAAATATTGTAAAATATACAAACTCATCAAAATGGACATAAGTGAACATGAAACCGAACTTTGATTAAATATGGACAAAATGTAATCATTAAATAAAATTGTAGAAAATTTTAGTGTCATTTTATAGTCCTTATCATTTTATTTTTAACTTAAAACACCGAATTTATCATTTATTATGGTAACAAAAATTACCAAGGTTACTATTCATATTGGTAAAAACTAAATGGTGAACATTTAATAAATATTTATCCTATGAGTAAAAATATGTAATCCATTTTTTTAAATTAAAAACACAATTGTATAATTATTTATTTTAAAATTAATCCCAAAAAAGGCACGAAAATATGTTTTCTTAAAAAATTCATTTTTAAGCCCGAAAATGTACTTATGACAAAATAACGTGTAAGGATGCTTAAAATGACCCAGGATCAAATCCGGGTAGTGGTGAATTTTCCAGGTACTATAGGAGGCAACTGTTGCAGCGACGACACTGTTGCAGCGGCAGCACTGTAGCGACGGAGGGACTGTAGCAGATACTGTAGCGGTGGTGGTACTGTAGTAGGCACTGTAGCAGTGCGGGTACTGTAGTAGTACTGTTCACCGAGGGGTCCTTTGGTCCATTTAAATGGGCTTTCAAGCGTTGTATTCAGGCCACTTGGCCTTGGGCCTTTGGGCTATGTAATGGGTCTCCCTCTACCCAGTTTAAAAGAGGTCTTTGCTTTCAAATAATAAATTGAGGCTTCGGCCCCAACCTTAAAAAATTAAAATCATAATGGGACCTTTAATATAAAGAAATTGATAGTTCTATAAAAATGAGTACTTTTCACTATTCACTAGAAAATCAATCTTCTTAGAAAATTACCAAAAATTCACCATAAGATAATTTTAATATGATCATTTAAAAAATTATTTTATTTTTATAAAATTAAATTTATAGAAGTCCTAAATATTTATTATAATATTTACTCATAAAAAACAAGAAAACCATTTTTGAAAAAACGTAATTTTTGAAGAATAAAACGACTTTTTCTAAAAAATAAGTTCTTATTCAAAAAGAATTAATTTCTAAATTAATAATTAGTTGGATAATTATATATTTCAAATGTGGTTAATAATAATTATTTCCACCAATTTAAAGGGAATGTTATTGTAATCACATGATATTATTTCATTATTAGTTTAGGCTAGGTGTTGCATGAAATTGTAAGCTATCGAAGAGGTTAAATTTAAAAAGAGAATATTATTACCTAACCCCAGTTACCCATAGTCGGTGCATTATTTTAATAAATTGGCATGATTACAAGGAATCATGTCCTGAATGACCGATCAATTTAGTAGTCTTGGAAAATAGATTACATACATGAACGTTACATTACACATTAGAAAATAAAAAAACTACATAAATGATCCTTTGATAACTCCATTAATCCACAAGCATAACCCTAATTATCAATCATGATACACTTCTTGGAATTTTGGGAAAATAAAATATAATAAAGGGGTAAGCTCAGATTCTCAGTAAGGGTAAATAATTTAGCAGAAGCTATACACTTTTAAGGAAAAATGTGTGATAAAAACAACATCCTTTTTAAACATAAATTTGAACATAATATGGGAAAAATAAATCAAACATTACCATATAAACATGCACATGGATATTCTACAAGTAGAATAATCACATGTAATAAATAATTTCATAATGAGGGAATGGCTAACGTCGGACATCATTACCACATAGTCAAGGCCTCTTTCCAAGACTACAAATAAAATTTTTGTCAAGGCCTTGTGCAAAGTCACTACTTTGTCTCATGTGATCTACCGATGCATTGAGGAGCTATATTTGGCTCCACCCGTCACTTACTAAGTCCACTACATTCCTCACATGAATAGTTAAAACATAACATAAACATTCATATTAAAACTAGCATACGAAATGTCAATATATTAACCATAAACCATGAATGGTATAAAAATAGAACATCCAGAGTCCAACATATCATAACTCATTCAATACAATATGGAAGATTGTATTATAATAAATCAACCTCAATCAAAAATAATATCCAGTAAAGGATGGTGACCTAGTTGGAAATGATGAGTAAAACTTTTTGAGAAAAATATCCTTTTTATAAAATCATTTAATAGTCACATATTTTTAAAAGAAGTAATTTAAAAGATATTTTTGAATCAAAGTGTCCCATACTAATTTGAAACTTTTGAATAAAATTATCATTTCAAAACATTCAGGTCCATATAAATAAATCATTAAAATAATTTTGAAAACATGGACATTAACTAAAAATATTTATAAAGATAAATCATT
Organism: Viscum album; assembly: GCA_963277665.1. Lineage (NCBI taxonomy): Eukaryota > Viridiplantae > Streptophyta > Magnoliopsida > Santalales > Viscaceae > Viscum > Viscum album. The sequence continues at coordinate 1,868,506,819 of OY728141.1, forward strand.
AAAACATTTAAAATACTGAACTTAAAAAAGAGTTCCTTTCAAAAATCCTTAAAAAATTCATTTGGAAATCATATTTATGAAAAATGGACATGGATGATAAAAATTTCCCAGTAAATACTTGCACATAAACAGTCTCAGATAATAATGAGATTTGAGAATTTACCCTTACCTTGAACATTCCTTTAGTCGAGGGTACGTTTAACTTGTATGAATATCCTAGTATGTTATTAAATTATACCAGAACCATATTAATATTTATTATATCATACATTATTTATTTATGACTTTATACTACCCATTTTATAAAAATTTCCATGTTAGATTAACATTTCGGGTAATAATCGCTTTCTTTATCGTACATGTTTTAACTTGTTACTCTTGATTGTATCACTTAGATCAAGATTTTAATACTTCAAGAATATAAAAAATGATTTATATATCATATATATTTAGAATATAAATATGTATAATAGAAATTTATATGAAATGAAAAACACCGTCTATGGAGACGGTAGTCCGTACGTACGCATAAACGCCGTTTCCGTTTTCATATTGTATTGACCAGAACTAAGTGAATAAAATATATGTATGTACACACACACACACGAACACATATATAAATAAATAAATATATATATATATATCCATTATCATTATTATGTCATATATTACATACTTATTAGTAATATATATTTTTGTAATCTTCGATGAATGGGGAATGTGGAAATGAATCTCATTGCATCGTGGAGACGGTAATCCGTACGTACACACGAGCGACAATATAATTTCCTTAAAGTGGTGGAATTGGATGGTATATTAATTTTACAGAGACATTATCATGTTATTTTCATTATTTATATACATATTACTCATCATTATATCCATCCAAATAACACAGTGTCGAATAACAAATTACACCACAACGTGGAGACGATAAGCCGTATGTACACATGCATGGTGATATTATCATTCATATGATGGATATAATAATGAATATAGTTGTTCCATATTTATAATTACATCATAGTATATATAAGATACTGTAGTTATTATTTTATAATGGAATAAATAAAGAAAGAGTAAGTGGAAGAATAAGAGAACTTGAAAGAGGGTGGTGAAATTATTACCTCTTCTTCGGGTTCTTCCTTTTGATTTGATCAAAAGGGATCCTTAGGTTGGATTTACTACCAAATGAAGGCCTCTAAGATTAATTTAGGATAGTTGGGAGGATATTTGGGAAGGGGTTGGCCGAGAAAAATGGATTTGGAGGTGTGAATTTGAGAGAAGGGGAAGTGACCTTTTATAAGAGGGGTGATGGGCACCTTTGAAAAAACATAAAATATTATAATATAATAAATTCATATTCGGTTTATAATGGATAAAAAGTGACTTATTTAGAGGATAGTGTGGGTATGGGTCAAAATACTCTCAACCAATAGGTTTTAGACAAGTTTAGGTTACCATTTTAACCTTACCATTTATATTTAACTCTAAGTTAAATAAATCAACTTTTACCATGTCTTCTTGTATTCTTACACTATATGGTTAATAAAATTACTATATACATCCAATAGAACCCAAATTGGTTCATTAATGTCATATATATTATTATATATGTCTTTTTTCCGAACATTAGATTTTTAGGACTATTATATTAATTAATAATATAATATTTGTTTTAAAAACTATTTTATGTCAATTTTGACACTATTAGGTATTTGTTTTTGTTAAAATAATAACTACATTATTACGTCAAAAAAAATACATTTAATCAATACTAAAATGTCATATTCACCTAAAAAATTCGTGGATGTCATAAAAACTTTGAAATTAAATTTATTTTAATATTTATAAATCCATTTATTTGATTCTTTCATTAATAAGGCAATTACTGCATTATCATTGTGTCATTAATAAATTTAATTATTTAATCTCTAAAAATTATAAATAAAATACCATTATGTATGAAATCTTTTCATAGTTCTAATTAATATTTATAGTCGAATTTATCTTATGTATAACCCTATATTAAAAATGGATTAGTTATTAAACATTAATTGTAACTCTTTTAACTCTTCTTTAAATAAAATAATAATAAATGTCTTAATCTAATAAAAGTGGAACTAAAGGGTCAAATTTTATTCTTAAAGTTGTTTTTGGTCGAATTACACTTATCCAATAGAATTAGGACATGTGTTAGGGTAATAATAATATCATTTTTACCCTTAATTACCCTATTTACTTTTAACCGTGGTAAATAAAAGTAAAAAGTTACTATTCACCAAAAATTATTTTTATCTTGTTGAAGCACATTTTTCTTACTAATATCAACCATGTCTCTCGTATTTTTGAAATTCCACTCACAGAAGCGGTAAAATTATGTTTTATGCGAATTCACAAATTCTCCTAGGAGGTGGGTAAAAGATGGTGAAAAGTTCTATAAACATTTATATATATATATATATAAAATTATTATAAATTGAATGCAATGAATTATATTGAAAAAATATAGATATTATGTATCTATTTTGACCTAAAATAAATTTAAATAAAAATTTTGTTTGAAATGATAACTCATCATTTTTCACTTTTCATCAAAAATTGAACGTTTTCAAAAAAATATCAAAAATTAACCCCATGATAATTTCGATATTACAAATCCAAAAATAAATCTATTTTACCAAATTAAAAACATGTAAGTTTCATTTATTAATTTAAAATTAATTCTCGTTGTCAAAATAAATAGCGTGTTTTTAATAAACAATAACTATCAAAAGATTGACACTTTTTTATGTATAATTTCAATATAAAATTAATTCCAATAACCAAAATTGGATTAAAGGGTAAATATATAATCTAATTATACTTACAAAACATTAAAATTTATAATTCAACACTATAAATTATTTTGATTAAAAAAGTTGTTTTCAGTTAAAATATAGTATTTTTCACTATTCACCCAAATCAGAAAAACACCAAAAATTTATTGAAACTAAATTCTTATGTCTAGATTATAATGAAGATGTTTATTTTGTCAAAATTAATATATAAAAGTTTCAAATATTGGATTTAAAAAGGGTTCTCCATTAAAAGGCGGTAAAATTTTATTTTTTTGAAAAATATTTCTTTTATCTGAAAAAATGTATTTTTTCTTACATTATGTATAAAAAACTCATAATATGGATTCTAAAATTATAAGGATTTTATAAAGTTTATAATTCAGTTAATACTATTCATAACCGCTTTTGAACGACTAGTTTGGTAAGTCATGGTGCGTTTGAACTCAGTGTTGCGTGTAGTGCAAGTTATTGAATTACTTTGAAGAAATAACGTACTATGAAATATTGGGGTGTTAAATTCTTCCCTCCTTCAATAAATTGTGTCCTCGCGATTTAAAATTGTTCTTCAAAAATAAATGGATGAACATAAAAAATACCTTTGTGGGAAAACCCACATCAGAAATTGAGTTAATAAAATTTAGTCTTAATAATAGGAAAAGGGGAATGAAAAAGTCACCACCAAATTATGATCTCGATTTTGAGAAAATTGGTGGAAATTAGAGACACATAATTGGAGGGAAAATGTAAATATTTATAGGGAGTGATTAAGGTCATCAATCACAAACAATTATAAGAATTGAGGGCCTCAAAGCCATCAACCTATGATGATTTAAAATATCATCGGTTCCCCAAATCATAAGGTATTAGTATAACACATCATTAGTTTTAAAATGCATTACATAATGTTTACGAATTTATTTCTTCATAGAATAATAGGATAATATATATATATATACCTGACAAGTAGAGTTTCATCCTTCAACTCGTTCCTACCACAAACTCATATTTCACTCCTAATGGTGTAAAAAAAAATATATTCACCTAAATCGTATAAGGTTCCAAAATTTTTGAATTGATAAATCATTTTTCAAACTATTTTAAAAAAAACTAAATTATACAAACCAGTACATCACGTAGTCTAGTCGTAGGTGATGCACTTTTTTCGCTCTTCGGTTGTGGGTTCAAGTCTCGCGACCTTGCCGGACGCGACTAGTTGTCGCCCGACCTCTGGGTTTTCCTTTTTATAACAATAAAAAAATAACCCTAACAATAGCATCCAATTTCAAACTTAATAAATTTCCAACCATTATACTTATCCGAAATATTTATATCCAAACTCTCAGTCCAAAATTTATATGGAAGTTAAACACAATGAGGATCATTTTTGCCATGTAATAACATGTGAACACCTTCATCATGTATTATTTTAAAACATGGTAACATCCTGAATTACCATAAAACCTTATTGATTATATTCGTGATCCCTTATTCCTTATAGAATACTGGATAAACCTTTTATATACAAATAATGATGTAAACTCCAACAATGATTGAATACACAAATCATTAATTAGTTTCAAGGAAGTCAAAAATATCCAATATAATTTTTCTAAATCAACCATCTCTTATTCCAAAATCACTACTTCATTATTAGGAACATATTAAGGATTACCTTTCCTTCAACCATTAATTTTTCAAAAAGTGTAGCTTACTATTAAGTCACTTTTCTTAGAACCATATAATCTTAAATCCTTAATAAAATAGTACTACATTGCAATCCTTAGTTATCTCCATAATTCATGTAACAAGTATACTGCTGATACAACACTCAAATGAAATAATTCTATAATAACAACATAAGAACACTATTCATTTTTCTTCATCTGAGGTAGTATCATAACATGATTCTTATGCAATAACATCATTTGTGGTATACTCTTATGAATGGGGCATTGATTCGCGTAGTGTCTCAATGCCTTGCAGATGAAGCATTTTACATTTGAAAACTTTCTCTTACCCTTAAAATCACGTACTTGGTGTCCTTTTTCTCCACACTTACAACAAACTCCCATTCCCTTAAGTAATTTACCAAATTTATTCATTCCACATTTATCACATATTAGAAAGTCCTTCTTTCCCTTGTTCCCTTTATCCATATTTCTTTCTACCATCCTTTTCTTCTCTGGCTTCCCTTCAAAGACATATGATTCAAATAATTCTTTATTGATCTTATTAACACATGATACTATCGATTCATATGATGATAATACATGGGAGACTATTTCCTTTCTAAATTTTGGCTTAATAACATGAATGATATGACCCTTATTACTCTTTGGATCATACGTATTGCTGGAGTTCTCATTCCTTCTAATGGGCACCATTTCTAAACAATGGCATACACTAGGTCAGTTTATGAATCACAATTCATAATTCCAAACATGTAAAATACCTAACGTAAATTGAACAGTTTATGGATATAATCCATAATCCCAAAAATGTTTTCTTTGAGGAGGTATATACCCATAAACACATTACAGTGGTTTTTTAATGAAAACAAGAATTATCCTAAGCATATCCCCCAGGAGTGTCGTAACCAAGAGTGAAGCAAGGCCTATTGTCATGCACCCGTTCCCATTCGAGTCTAGCTCAAAGTGGTGTTTTCTGGTTTTACCCCTAGGTACATCTGTTCAAGAGCCAGCTCTACCTGCTCATATACAGACAAGGATGTATTTCCTTGGAAAACTCACAAAATCTTTACATTACCAAAATTCTAGGAAGTCCTTCTATACTAATCCTCAATGTCTATCTTAGGTGTATGTGCTCTAATCAGAGTTTATCTAAATCTAGCTTCCAAGGTTATTGCTAAAATTTTTCTGATACCAACTATAACGCCCCGACCCCAGTTACCTAGAGTTGGTGCATTATTTTAATACATTGACATGATTACAAGGAATCAAGTCCCGAAGGAACGATCAATTTAGCAGTCTTGGAAAATAGATTACATACATGAACGTTACATTACAGATTAGAAAATAAAAAAACAAAATAAATGATCCTTTGAGAACGCCATTAATCCCCAAGATTCACCCTCCTTATCAATCATAATACACTTCTTGGAATCCTGGGAAAATAAAACATAAGAAAGGGGTGAGATCAGATGCTCAGTAAGGGTAAATAATATAGCGGAAGCTATAAATATTAAAGGCAAGATGTGTGATAAAAACAATAGACTTTTTAAACATAAACTTTATCATAATATGGAAAAATTAAATCAAACATTACCATATAAACAAGCAAATGGATATTCTACTAGTTGAATAATCACATGTAATAACTAATTTCATAATGAGAGAATGCCTAATGCCGGACATCATTACCACATAGTCAAGGCCTCGTGCCAAGACTAAAAATGAAATTTTTGTCAAGGCCTTATTCCAAGACACTAGTTTGTCTCATGAGACCTACTGATGCATCGAGGAGCTATAGCGGGCTCCACCCGTAACTTACTAAGTCCACTACATTCCTCATATTAAAAGTTGAAACATAACATAAACATTCATATTAAAACTAGCATAACAAATTTCAATAAATTAACCATAAACCAAGAATGGTATAAAAATAGAACATCCAAAATAAAAAATATCATAACTCATTCAATACAATATGTAAGATTGTATTATAATAAGTCAACCTCAATCAAAAATAATATCCAGTAAAGGATGCTGACATAGTCGAAAATGATGAGTAAAACTTTTTGAGAGAAATATCCTTTTTGTAAAATCATTTAAAAGTCACACATTTATAAAGGAAGTAATTTAAAAGTTATTTTTGAATCAAAGTGTCCCATACTAATTTGAAACTTTTGAAACGAATTATCATTTCAAAACATTCAAGTCCATATAAATAAATCCTTAAAATCATTTTAAAAAAATGGACATTAATTAAAAATATTTAGAAAGATAAATCTTTAAAACATTTAAAATAATGATTTTGATAAAGAGTACCTTTCACAAATCCTTTAAATATTAATTTTGAAATCATTTTTATGAAAAATGGACATGGATGATAAAAATTTCTCAGTAAATACTTACACATAAACAATCTCAGATAATAATGAGATTGGGGAATTAACCCTTACATTGAACATTCCTTTAGTCAAGGGTACATTTAACCTCCTATATGAATGTCCAAGTATGTTATTAAATTATACCAGAACCATATTAATATTTATGATATCATAAATTATTCATTTATGACTTTATACTACCCATTTAATAATAATTCCTATCTTAGATTAACATTTCGGGTAATAATCGCTTTCTTTATCGTACATGTTTTAACTTGTTACTATTGATTGTATCACTTAGATCAAGATTTAAATTATTTCAGAATATAAAAAATTATTTATATATCATATATATTTATAATATAAATATGTATAGTAAAAATATATATGAAATGAAAAATACTATTTATGGAGACGATAGTCCGTACGTATGCATAAACGTTGTTTCCATTTTCATATCTTATTGAACATAACTAAGTGAATAAGATATATGTAAGTACATATATATATATATATATTTATGCAGTAGAATTATTATGTCATATATTACATACTTATTATAAATATTTATTTTAATAATTGTTGATGAATGGTGAACGTGGAAATGAATCTCATCGCGCCGTAGAGACGGTAATCCGTACGTACGCATGAGCAACAATATCATTTCCTTAAAGGTGTGGAATTGGATGGTGTATTAATTTTACAGAGACATTAGCATGTTATTTTCATTATTTATATACATATTACTCATCATTTTATCCATCCAATTAACATAGTGTTGAATAAAAAATTACACCACAGCGTGGAGATAGTAAGCCGTATGTATGCACGCATGGTGACATTATCATTCATAAGATGGGTAGAATAATGAATATAGTTGTTACATATTTATAATAACATCACAATATATATAAGATAATGGAGTTATTAATTTATAATGGAAACAACAAAGAAAGAGTAAGTGGAAGAATAAGAGAGCATGAAAGAGGGTGGTGAAATCATTACATCTTCTTCGGGTTATTCCTTATGATTTGATCAAAAGGGATCCTTAGGTTGACTTTATGACAAAAGGAAGGACTTTAGAATAAATTTATGATAGTTGGGAGGATATTTGGGAATGGTTTGGCAGAGAAAAATGGATTTGGAGGTTTGAATTTGAGATAAGGGGAAGTGCCCTTTTTTAAGAGGGGTGAGGGGCACCTTTGGAAAACTTAAAATATTATTTTATAATAAATTCATATTCAGTTTATAATGGCTCAAAAGTGACTTATTCTGAGGCTAGGGTGGGGATGGGTCTAAATCCTCTCAACCAATAGGTTTTAGACAAGTTTATGTTACCATTTTAAACTTATCATTTAGATTTAACTCGAAGTTAAATTTAATCAAAAAACTCTAAGTTAAATAATTTAACTTTTACCATGTCTTCTTGTATTCTTACACAATATGGTAAATAAACTTAATATATACTACCAATATAACCCCAATTGGTTCATTAATGACATATATATTATTATATAAGTCTTTTGGCCAAACCTTATATTTTTTGGACCATTATATTAATTAATAATATAATATTTGTTTTAAAACCATTTTATGTCAATTTTGACACTGTTTGGTATTTGTTTTTTGTTAAACTAATAACAGCATGATTACATAAATAAAATCATTGAATCAATACTAACATGTCATATTCACCTAGAAAATTCATCCATGTCATAAAAAATTTGAAATTATATTTATTTTAATATTTATAATACCGTTTATTTGATTCTTTCATTAATAAGGTAATTACTGCATTATCATTGTGTCATTAATAAATTTAATTATTTAATCTCAAAAAATTATAAATAAAATACTATTATGTAGTAAATCTTTTTAGATTTATAATGAATATTAATAGTCTAATGTATCTTACTTATAACCCTATATTATAAATGGTTTAGTTATTAAACTTTGATTTTAAATCTTTTAACTCTTCTTTAAATAAAATAATAATAAATGTCTTAATCTAATACAAGTGGACCTAAAGCTTCATAATTTATTATTAAGGTATTTTTTTGTCAAATTAAACTTATCCAATAGAATTAGTACATGTGTTAGGGTAATAATAATATCATTTCTACCCTTAATTACCATATTTACTTTTAACCGTGGTAAATAAAAGTAAAAAGTTACTATTCACCAAAAATTATTTTTATCTTATTAAACCAAATTTTATTTACCATTATCAACCGTTTCTCTCGGATTTTTGAAATTCGACTCACAGAATAGGTAAAATTAATTTTTATGTGAATTCGCAAATTCTCCTAGGAGTGGGTAAAAGACGGTGAAAAGTTCTATAAATTTTTTTTATATATCTAAAATTATTATAAATTGACTCTAATGAATTATATTGAACTTATATATATATTATGTATCTATTTTGACCTAAAATAAATTTAAATAAAATAAAAAATTGTTTAAATAAAAATTCATTTTTAAATGACAACTCAGTGTTTTTTCACTATTCATCAAAAATTGAACATTTTCAGAAAAATACCAAAAATTCACCCGAGTAAAATTTTGATACTAAGAATCCAAAAATGAAGTCTATTTTACCAAATTCAAAACATAGAAGTTGCATTTATTAAGTTAAAATTAATTCTCGTTGTCCAAACAAATAGCGTGTTTTTAAGAAACAATAACTATCAAAAGATTGACACTTGTTTATATGTAATTTCAATGTGAAATTAATTCCAATGACCAAAATTGGATTAAAGGGTAAAAATATAATCTAATTGTACTTCCAAAAAATTAAAATGTATAATTAAACACTATTAATTATTTTGATTAAAAAAGTTCTTTTTAGTTTAAATATATTATTTTCACTATTCACCCAAATCAGAAAAACACCAAAAATTTATCGAAACTAAATTCTTATGTCCCGATTATAAAGAAGAAGTTTATTTTTTCAAAATTAATATATAAAAGTTTCAAATATTGGATTTAAAAAGGGTTCTCCATTAAAAGGCGGTAAAATTGCATTTTTTTAAAAATACTTCTTTTATCTGAAAAAATGTATTTGTTCTTACAATATGTCTAAGAAACTCATAATATGGATTCTAAAATTATAAGGATTATATAAAGTTCAAAATTCAATTAATACTATTTATAACTACTTTTGAACAGCTAGTTTGGTAAGTCGTGGTGCGCTTGAACTCAGTGTTGCGTGTAGTACAAGTTATTGAATTACTTTGAAGAAATAACATACTATGAAGTATTGGGGTGTTACAGAGATATACCACTAAATATTGGGGGGGGGGGGTTACAATGAATTATTAAAATTGGAAATATATTCTAATATTAGGCAGTATGTGGTTTTAATACCTTCAAAAAATAGAATTTGGATAGGTTTATGTGGTGTTTTAGACCTTATCATTTGGTTTAGCACCTTAGTAAACCAATTTTATCCTTAACCACGATATTAAATTTTTCATAGTTAAAAGGTTATAGTTTTACTTATAAGGTAACTATTGAATCATAAATTTACTAGCGTTAAATTTTCTTAAAATATATTTTCTTAATTTTCCTCTTTTTTGTTTTTTATAAATTCTAAATAATTTAATAAAATATTATTTCCATAATATATCATTAGTATCAATTTTGGGACTATTCATTTAAGTTGACTTTAAAGACACCAAGTTAAAGATAAAATTATAATATAATAATTTTAAATATAAATAATTTGTTATTATTGTCTACAAAATTTATGGGACACTACACCTCACTCAAATTATTTTACTCTTGACATTTTTGAAATCATTTTTACCATTTCTTCATTAGCTGAATAAATACCATGTCACTGTTTTGTAAGCATTTAAGGTAATAATATAATACCAAAAAATTATAAATAAATTTACATCATTAATATAATATAATTATTAGTAAAATTACCATTTAAATTTAGTCACCACTTTCTTTTCTCCTAATTTGAACACAGTAGATATATTTTAAAGTACAATTGTGACACTTTTTATTGTTCATTACTTTTAATATTATATATGTCATTTTCCTGGAAAATTATCACTTAAAAAATTATAGTTTGAGTTTAAGGTAACTAAAATAATATTATATTCATCCTATAAGAATTAATATTAAATATTATAACCTTAAAACTTAGTTTTGACATAGAATAACCCAATTTACCATTTACTGATGTGATAAATTTTACCACAATTACTATTCATAATGACTAAAAGTAAAAGGTGTAAATTTAAAATTTTTGAACATTATTATAAAAATTACGGAATCCATTTTTCAATATTCAACTTCTATAATTGTAAGAAATTAATTTTCGTATAATTGTGTAAAACACAATGAAAACTTTTTTTTAGAAAAATATAGTTTTTTAGAACATAACATGATTTATTCTTATCTCATATGTATAATAATATTATAAAATTTTTTAAACAATTTATTAAGTTTATAATATATATTTTATTATAATAATTCACTAAAAGTGAAAAATTTAATATATTACAATAAAATACATACTACGATCCTTAAAACAATTTTTCAAAACAATGCCTTTTTATGTATAATAATGTTTTTTATACCAAATTAAAACATAATTTTTTTTCAAATGAAATTATTTAGATTGTTTAAAATAAAATAGAATTAAATTTTATTTGAAAAAATTTGAAAAAATGTACAGTTTTTACATTCCAGAAACAAAAAATTAGTTTTCAATAAAAACGATTATTTTTCCCTATTAAATAGAAAATCAATCATTAAATAAAAGTCCCAAAAATTCACCCTAGGATATTTCTTATATTATTATTTATAATTTATTATAATTTTATGAATTAAAATTTAAAAAAATTTAAAATTTAAATGTAATATTTTCTCATAAAAAATAATAGATATCAATTTTGAAGAAAATGTATTTTTGAAATAATATAACATTAATTAAAATTTAATATTTATTTACTAATAATTAACAAATAACATCATATTGAGTATGATATTTATATATATTTTCCATAATGTAATTATTATTATTCATACCTTCCAATTCACTGACTAGGCTATAAAGGTGACATTTAAATTATGATATTCCATGGTTTGTTTAAGCTTGATGTTGTGTGTTGTATACGCAATAAAATATAATGTTTTTATTTGAAAATATCATGGTGTTGTAATAATAATTGACAATTTTAAAATGGGATAAAAATAGAATATACGATAATTAGAATATAAAAATTTGGATCTACCTTAATAATTTCACTCAAGAACAACACTAAGAAATGAAACAAAATAGTTGTAATAAAATATTTATCTTGAAAATGAAAATACATATAACCTTGATAGAAAATTTAAGATAATTAAGAATGAATTAAATAATATTTATTTATAGTATGTGGGGAACACATATGACCATTACAAATCTGACCATTAAAATAGCAATCAGACTGTTGGAATAGTAACCTGACCATTGGAATTGTAATCTAACTATTAAGAGTAGTAAACCTCCTAAAATAATAGTATCCTAACATATGAAAGTTTAAAATAATAATCTATTATCATATAAATTTAATGTATGACATACTAATATCATGATACAGAAAAATTTTAAATGATGAAAAAAGTTCTTATATTTTTGTAAAGAATATATGTTTTATTTTTCATTTTTTTAACAAAAATAATCATTTAAAAGAATTTTTATTTAAAAAATGAGTTAATAAATTAATATTTTGTTTTATTATAATAAAAATTTAATTTTATGAGACATTAATTAATTTTTCATGGGGTCATAAAATTGATCATAATATTAAAATTGGTATTTTTAAAATAAAAGAGTATTTTATATAAAAACTAAATTTATCATTTTCAGAAAATTATTTTCAAAAACTATATTTCTTTTTAAAAATATAAATGTTGAAAAATTGTTAGGGGTAATTTTTTTTTATAAAATATTTGAATTTCTTGTGAAGAGTGAAATATTACAAAATATGGTATTTGACATTATAAGCTAAATACATGGATTCATGATCCATGTATGATGTACTCACCCATTAGTTAAAACTGACACAAATTTTTTATATATATTAATAATAATAATTATTATTGGTAGTCCTAAGCCAAAATAACATACCAATGAATATAATGTTCAAAAACACCCCCACTTATAAATACCACCCATCACAACCCCTTCTCCTCATGACCTCTAAGACATTGAGCTTCAAAAATTTATAAATATTTCCCTTCCAAATATTATTCCACATTTCTTAGTTCTACTGGTCTCACTCAAAGACCAATATAAGGTGCCTTATGTGGAAGCCCAATAGAAGACATCCAAAGAAGTAGGTAATTCCATCAACAAAGTATTTAAAATTTTCTCCATCCTCATAAAAAAACAAAATTCATCCAAAACGGAATAATAACTCAATTATAAAATATATAATGGAATTTTATAGTGAGAATTGTATATCTATCACCCATCTTATTCTATTCTCTTTTTATTCTAAAAAATGAAAACATCATCCATATTATATCAGTTCATCACTTCCGTGGATGTAGAGTTTTCATTTTTCCATTACTATCATAAAGGCTAGTCACAAAAATATTATTATGGTTAAATAATATGATTAAAATTACACTTTAATATATTTAATATTATATTATTAATATACAAACATGTTATAAATAAAGATAATCTAGTTTGTGATGGTCTGTAAAATCGACAAAAAAACTAACTAACCATATAGAAATTATATTTTTATTAAATAGATTCTATATTGTACCAACAAGAATATTTGGGGCCATTTAATTTTTTAAGTATTTGAATACCATTTAATTTCACTTCTATAGTTTTAGTCCTATTTTTCCAGAAATTCAATTATTATCCACAAGTGATCTCTCTGTGGAATCATGGAACGAACACCCTCAGAACAATAAAAAACTGAACTTTATATCTCATTGAAACGGTTATAAATAAACATAATAAAATTATAGTAAATAAAATATATATGTAAAACTTTATAAATTAAATAATTAATTATTTTAATTTTATTATTCATGAAATTAAATGCAGGTGAAGAATGATTCTTGAACATAAGGTCAGAGATCTCTCTCAACAATCATTTTTGTTTGGTTTATGACCTTTCCCTCTCTAAATCACATTCTATATCTATTTTATATTATTAATTTATTATAAATTCTATATATATGGACCTTAAATATATACTTATATTATACACCTTACTTTGATATGGTAATAAATTCCTTTTATTCATTTCTCAAATGTATTCTTTAAAATAAAACCCGATTAAGGGGGACTTTTTTATCCCTTAATACTTCTATATAAAACTCATTTAAATTATTTATTCCTAAATTAAATAAATATTTTGAGAAATATTATTTTGTAATAAAATATTAAAATTGATAAAATTTAATTTCTTTTTCTCTTTGGAATCTCTATGAAATATCTTTTAATTATGATATTAGGAAAGATTTTCCAACCCATTTATTTCCATGGGAAATTCTTACATTTATTCTTTATGATTGATTCAATTTATTTCACAGATAAGCATGTACATATTTTGATGTCTGTGAACAAATATATTTATAATGTGTTGTGTAATTTTTTTGGCTCATGGTATTTTATGCATGGGATTGGAGAGTAAACCTAATGCATGATGTGACTCTATCCACAATGTGATGATGTCTTGGAAGTCAACATTGACTTATGTTTACATCATGTTATATGTTTCTTTCACATTACCATATTTTCATGATGTAATGATTACAGTTTATTTATGTTATGAAACCATATGATTATTCATGAACCTTTTTTTTCGAAATATCACATTATTTCTTTTGACTCATATGTTTTTAACTTGTTTTTTCCCATACTGGGTTTTTTAGCACACCACTTTTTTATTTATTCCCAAGTTATCCTATATAGATTTAAGAGATAAAATGGAGTTTAGAGTTCATTACAGAGATTAAAATATATTTTTTATTTTAGTTTCTTTTTGATGTATTGTGAACCTAGTCTTCTAAATACACCAGACCTCAAGATCATTAGGTTGTGTTTATTGGATATTTATGTTTGAAATAATGTAATAATATGTGTAAAATACCTAGGTTGATAAAAAAATTGTGATTAGGATATAATACCATGAACCATACATGGTATATCATGAGATAAAAACATTACCCATTGCATTGGATGTCTATAGAATAATGGGACCACCCATCACATTAATATCATGTACTTGAATTTATGTACCCCATAGATACTACAACATAAGAGTGTATTTAATAAATTTTAATCCCATGATTATGCAGTGTAATTTACATAAATAGAAACCAAAAAATAAATTAAGTATTATTAAATCTAGGTGAATACCCTTGAGTAGAAATGAGTATGGTTATTTAGAACACAAAAGTTTAGCATGGAAACTCAAGAGATAATTTCAGCAGCATAACAAGTGCACATAACGGCTCAAGTAAAGGTTTAATGAGATTAAAATGTGGTCTATAATTACATGATAATAATAAAAACATTAATTTTATGTGTGAAATACATTAAAACATTAATATTTATAAATTAAAAGTATTAGTGAAAAGAATGTTCTGGAAATAAAAAAAGGAAGAGAAGTTGATGTCTTACCTTGAGAGGCTGCTTTTAAGAGCTTGGGATGTGATTATTAAGAACTTGGGAATACAATATAAGGGATTTAAGAGTTATACATATTGTAAATTCATGATTAATGTGATTTTACTGAGGTGGAGTGGGTGGTAGCCTGAGTATTTATAACAAAAGAGAGGGGAATTCTTTATTAATTTCTAAACATAGGTTTGGACTCTAATAATAAAATAATAAAAACCTGAAAACATTACCCTGATTTTTCCACGATTTTATATGAAGTGGGATTGTACATAATTTTTTTTAATCCCAATAACCATAAATATTTTAATAATACCATTTTTATACAAATGTGAGCCATGTTCATAAAGAATTGATTTTAAAACCTTTAAATATAATACAAGTTTTGGAGGATTTATTAAAGGTTTTAAAAAATAATCAAATACCTTGAAAAAACAATTTTTTAAAGTGTATATATATATTTGGTCTTGGATTCATCTATTATAATTTATTTAATCACTTTTGGATCATTATTATTTCATAATATATACTATATATTTATACTGAATTTAAATTTTACCTAGAAATTCAACTATCAAAGAAAATTGTGAAAAATTAACATTTAGATAATCCCAACCTAATAGTTTCAAAAATAATATTTAATTTATTAAAATAAATATATAAATATGATAATTCAATCTTTTAAAAAAAATCTTTATTTGTTGGAAAATACATATTTTTAAAAAAATAATAATTTACCGAGCCTTATTAAGATTAAATTAGACTTCATTAAATTATATTATCAATTATAAATATTTAAATATTATGTAATAAATAATATTATATGAAATTAATAGATATTCCAAAATTCTTTAATTTTTCAAAAACTTTGTTAAAAACTTATATTTTCAAAAAATTGATTTTTGGTTTTTTCATATCAAAATCTAATTTTCAACAACTCATATATAATTGTATATATAATGTAATATTGAAATGGGATAGAAATAATAATTATTTTATTATAAATAGAATATAAAAATTCATACTAATAGGGTCTAGATACAAAATCCCTTTTTACACCAGTTTTCACCCTAATGTTATGATGTGCAATGGTGGTATTTTCTTAGGGTGGTTCGATGAACATAATTTGTGTTTCTATATCATTATGCTCAAAATTTCCCCATAAATGATTTTTTTCATGTCTTATTTATTGAAATTCATCTGGGTCTTAGTTGGGGGATAATCCTAGTAACTCTATATCCCTCATAAGCTCTGATAAATGGGATTCATAGGGTATGATCCTATTGGTCAATAACTATATTATCCATAATTATGATTCTTAATGATCTTTTACATTACACCACCTATATTTTATAATGTTATAAAATAACGATTGTAGTGCATGTATTTTCTATAATTATGTTACATAATATGGAATTTATTATTTCAAAAAGGATATTTCTTTAATAAAAGTTTGGATCAATAGACATTTTTCCTTTCAATGTACCTAGGAGAAAAGTTATGAAATACACTTTCATCTCATCCCATTTTCATACTAGTAACAGAAGTAACTGAAGTGTAACCATAAGAATTTAGTGATCCTTAGTTACCCTCTAATATATAATTCATATATGAAATAATCATGTTATATCCATTTTCAATTTAGGACACTATAATTGGTGAAAATTTAATGACATATCATTAATATTACTGGAAGAATAAACCATTTGGAAGCAAGATATTATTTTATCAAAATTTACCACACACCAACTGGGATAACCAACCTACTGTGGATGTATAATAATGATATTAAATCTTAAAGAAATCTATAAAATATCCCCTCACCATCATGTTTATCTCAAATAATGTTACAATCATGATATGATATCTAGGTGTGTTTTACTTTCTCTATGAGAGGGGACACAAGGTTGTTATGGAATATGAATTTATCTTTTTTATTATCATTCATATCTTGGTGGAGTTCAGATAAAATAGAAAATGACCTCTATTAATCCATAGATTTAATCACCTTTTTATTGTGAATTTTCTAGCTAAGTACATATATAACTATGTTTCCATCACTAATAGCATATCAAATTTCAAAATTTAATGATTAAAGGGATTTAACCAAGTGACGCTGCTTGAGATTCGAATATCACTGGAAAGTATGTATTTCTTAATTTTTTTGTTTCTAAACACCATAAAGTAGTTTTAGTATATTTAGTACCTTAATCACATCAAGGTATAAAAAACAATAACCAATTCCAAATCAGGGATAGGGTATATTCATTCATGTAGATGTAATTTTTTGTAACCTTATGTAATTACCCAATGAACCTATATAAGAACAAATCTATGGCCAAATGTTTTTGAATCATAATACACCTCAAAACTCTGACATAGTAATAATATAATAAGAATAAAAGTTTCAGTTTAATGATCATTCAACTCTTGGAAATCTATTTCACATTTTTATAGCAAAAAAAATTCATATCCTTTCATATTTAAGGATGTCATAGGTGTAGAAATATTAGAAAAATTAGGAATGAATAAATTTTAACACCACATGAGTTTAAGAAAAATATAAAATTCAAATTCATTCAATGAGAAATTACATGAAATTAATGACTCCACATTACAATGATTCAAACAATACCATCTTTAGATATGACATGCGTAAGGAATTTTAATTTTTGAATATAGAATGGGCATTTAGATAACATGGAATAGTGTTTTTGTTCTCATAAAGGATCCAAAATGATATAAAGATGTTCACAGTCCTCATCATGATTACTTGAATAGAAAATTATTACATCCATAAATTCCATTATAGAATTTTCTAAAAATGGAAGATAAATCATATTCATCATGGCTACAAATATAGTTAGAAAATTTTATAGGCCAAAATGAATTTCAGGATATTCAAAAAACATATAATGGATCCGGAGACCAATCATAGGAATATAATCTGACCTAAATTGATGATAATAGTAACCATAAATATGTTAAATCTTTGAGAACCACTTCACCCATTTTTAATAGTCAAAGAGATCATAAATTCTAGGAGAAAGGTATCAATTATTAATCATGGCCTAGTTCACCTTCATATTTTTCACATATAAGCATAGATTTCCATCTTTTTTCTTAGTGAAATAAACTAGAGAACCCAAATTGTATGTTCTCGGTTGGGTTAACCCTTTGGAATCAATATCTTATATTAATATATTAAATAATCTCAATTTTTTTGGATCTATACTATACAATGGAATTAGGACCAGTTCTTTTCAAGGAACCACATTGATGGTAAATTTCACATCATAATTATATGGTAGTCCTGATAAGTTTTTTGGGAACACATAAGGACATAATTCCACTACAATAGGTAAATCTCTTCACTCCCCAATGTCAATCGCTTCATGCAGGATAATTTATATCCCCTTAGTGACTACACCTACTTACCCCTAATTGGGACATTCTCAACTAACCTAGAACTCCCACTCTCTAGATTACATTTATTGAATACCTAGAGAATATGAGAAATATACTCTCCAATTATAGAGATCTATATAGGATAGAAATTTATTTTTCCAGTTTAATACATGAGTGACATAAAAGGTCTACATATTAAGAACCATGACATTTTGGAGATACATGAATGAAGTGACTACCAATTAACAAGATGAGAATTTATCTGTCTATTATATCCTTCCCACCAAATGATTATTATGGATCATATATAGTGGTAAGTATTCCACTTTATTCTTAATAAGTAATGATAAATTATAAAATTTAATATAATGGGAAATAATTATATTAAAATAATAACATGAAAAATTATAATAAATAAGGATAGTATGTATGACATTAGAATGACTAGCTCCAACACCAGCTATAAATTTCTCTAGGGCATATAAACGTCATGCCTCCATATACTGACCCTAAGATTTGAATCCTTATCTAGAAGAATTATTGAACTATAAATGATCAAACATGATTACCATATTATATTTATTAAATATATTTTGTAGATTGTGGTTAACTTATACTAGTATACTATACAACTAACTATGTTAAGGATTCATAGGTCTGGTGAGGACATTGAACAACACCCTCCAATGTACCATATTAAAAAAACCTCTAGAGACATCCCTAATAACCATAAGAGTGGCCCAGATTTTCATTGAAGCTATAGTTATGCTTAATGTGGTTCAGTCTCCTACAATAATAATAATTAATAGAGTATTTTTTTAGGAATAACGCTAAAGGTATTCCACCTTCTTAGATTCCCCAGTGAGAGCTATATCAACTCACCTCATCCCTCCATCTCTCTCGACCACACAAAGATCGATCACCTGAGTTCCTACTAGGTAGTGGAAAACATCCTCTTAAACCTCCTTTTAAACCAATGTATATCAGAGTGGATTCCTCAAAAACTATTGGGAATATTGGTAAATTAAAGATAACTGTTTATGTTTTAAAAGGCACTATTTCCCCCATTTCAAAATGAATTTCCTTGGATACCTCAAATTTTATCAGATATGATGAAAATCAAATAATATAAATAAATATGGAGACATATTACATAATTGACATTGATCCTTATTATAGGTTCATAAAATCCTTTCCCATCACATGATGTAGGGTATCTTGGTATAATTTATCAAAGAATATCTCTTGAAACTTCACCCAAGTGAGGCCCTAGTCCTTTTTCCCTCAAGAATCACATCCCACAATTTTCATGACACCCCTTATATCATGAATGTGGATAGTCAAACCTATTATTACTTAGTGGTTTCAATACTCTCAAATATTCGATGGAGATGATTAACATACTCCTCAGCCACTTAAAGTGATACATCACCATAAAATATCTAAGGATAGTCAGACAGAAAATACCTCATTATACTAGATTTATAGGATCATTTCACGGAGATCCTTGAATAACCACTTTAAGAACTTTTACAAGTCCCTCTAAGTCCTGAGGGTCAACAATAGGTTAAGCTGATGGGACATTCTCATTTTCCCTTTCCTATATTGTAGGATTTGATCATTTTTGTTAAATCCTCTACAATATGGTAGATAATGATATTAAGACTCTCTTCCTAAATCATTCAAAAAAAAAGAATATAACTACACTATATAATATAGGTCCTACCCCTTTTATCTACCCCACTCTTCTATTTATGAAAATACATTTCAATTTAAGAACTATTTTTAACTTATTTTAAAACAATTTCATATACTCAAAGATTCATTTAAAAAAATTAAGGAATGCAGTTGATATAACTTAATAGAATATAACCATCATCAATGTATAATTATTATATCGATAAAAGAACTATTTATAACCCATGAAAACCTAATAATTAATAATAACTATATGGAAAACTACTATTTATTAATTTTTTAGTTGAGTTGAGCCAAAAAAATGGTTCCAAAAATAGTATAATAAACAAAGACCAGAAATTACACAACATGGAATGATACCATACTGTTTCCTAACCATAGTTACTTAATATGATGCATGATACTCAAATATATAAAATAGGATCAAAGGATAAAGAAAGAATATATCATAGATTACCCTTGGTAACATATGATTTCACTATAATTATGTTGTACCAACATATTTATGGGTTACTTCCTGAGTCCCAATAATTGTATCTCCAAGATACTCTCATATACCATACCCAAGAGAACTAAGCGTGGGATCTTATAACACTTTTTATAGTTTGTGACTTGAATATCCAAATTGAACCTGAGACACACTGCCAACACCTCAGTTCCACCTCCCAGTTTCTAGAGTCTAGTATAAACATTAAATGTAATGTAATAAATTTGTGAGAGGTGATTTACCCCATTAAATGATGTAAATATTATGACAAGAAATGTAACTAATAAGTCATAACATGTCCAAGTGTTGAAATATTACATGTATCTAATGGGTAATTATTGAAGTAGATAGAATATAAAATATTAAAAATGGAATACCATAATATGTATAAGAATAATCATTCCATATTATCCTTTTACCTAAAAAATATTTAAAATGTGTGTATGAAAATATAAAAATAGTATATACAATTTGTTCAATCCATACATGACCTAAGATGCATCAGTGATTCTCCCTTGTATGGATCCTCTCCAAAAATATATCTAGGATAACCAATATTCCACCAGCCAATCCATACAACAATATCCCAAAAAATTACCACCTATTCTCAACACTCCTTTTGTGCAACTAGATCCAATATATGGGTGATTTACTCTTACCAAGATCATATATAAAAGAGTTTTTAAACATCTCAATAGGGTATTATGTATAGTGTTAGTATAGTAACTCATTAGGCAGTCTCTATGCATCCACTGGAATCCTTCCATAAGCTAAATTATATACCAAGAATAATACAAAGATATAGGAACAAAAAGAAGAAAAAAACATGACATAACAAAGAGTCTAGGAATCGTTATTGGAATTAAAAAGAAATTTCTTATAAGGGTAGGATTTATACACCATGTACCTAATTTGAGCCTTAGTTTAGGATATGAGATAATAATTTGGGGCCATACCCCATGAGAGACAATTCTATTACTTCTAAATATCTGAAACATGTACAAATTTTCACACACATATGGGTATATGTGTTCAAAAGAAGTTGGGCTATGAGAGAACCATCCCTATATGAAATAGAATAGAGTATAACAAGTTGGGGTAACGTTGTGTCCCATCCAATGGAATAAGTGAAAGCGTATAATGAGTCAAAGAGATGTACTAAACCATAAATCTATATAACCATTCAGGGAAAGAAGGAACTTAATGTGATACTTGATAATAACTAAAAGATAAAATTTACTGATGTCATGTTCCATTAACCATGATTTAATTAATAAACATACTAATTAAATGATAAGTTGGATAAAAAACGTTAGTTAAAACATGGAATAATAGTATACCATACAATGATAGGGGAATTAAAATTCTATTATTCCTTATAGTGATTTTAAAAAAACATTTATCAATTTAAAATCTTCATATTTATTAAATTTACATGCCTTTAAAACATTTATAGAAAAACTCTCTATGAGTAGGATGGACAAAGGGTAACACCTACAAATTTAAATATTTATTGAGTTTCTAATTATGAAGATAGTTTCCACCACAAATATTAGATGATCACCTAATAATGTATTACAAATAGTTCAAAAAAGTTGTGATTTTAGATGATCATAATTTGGATACAAGACCATGGAGTTACCTTAGATCTTCTGTGGCTAAGAAATAATGAAAAAAGACCTGAATAAATTAGTTGTACTTGATCTATTCCAAGAACCCTAGATCATGGCAACAAAGTATTATACTAACTAATAATAAGAATAAAATAATTAAATAAGGTTTTACAGATCCATGGACTTACCATGTCGGCAAAGAGCTCCTATGAACAATCAAGACTTTATAGATCAATTACTAAAAGTATATATCCTTGGGTTATGAGTGAGTGGAGATAAATATTGAGAGTGGAATATGGTACACATGAAGGGGTAGAAATACTTTGTTAAAGACTTTTGTAAAGGGAGCCTCTAATATCAAAGATATGACAAACATTAGGAATCTATGTGCTAGTCCCTATATAAGTTAGGGACCTTCCAAGCCATCAATAACTACAAATATACATTCCCAATGGTTTGAATGGAATGTGATTCTTGGAGGTGCACCTTACTTTTTGAAGTGGATTCAGATTTTCAGCACGAAAATGAAATCTTCTTAATGTGTTTCATTAATTTTTACACACCCAAGGTCATTTCCTGGGAAAATAAACCCAAGGAAGTGGAATCAAACTTTTAAGAAATTGATATTATAGTCCACACACTTGAATACAATGACTTTAACATGGATCTGTTATATGTGATGATGAGTTCTTCGAATGACACAACTTAAGAAGGTGAGTTCAATGAAAACACCTCCCATGGATAGGTAAAATAAATTATCATTTAAATTTTATGTTCTCTCTTTTTGATTTTAATTTTGGTTAATATTTATCTTTAATAAATATATAATGACAAAGGGGATAAATCACCTTTCCCATCCTGAGAATATCATGTTGGAAGGACCGTGGATTTCCAAGATGCTTATATAGGCGAGGATGTGGATGAGGAAGGATCCCATGTATTAATAGAAGACATAAAATAGGTGATTTATAATCCTCTCAAAGCACTTCCTCTTCAACCATTATTGATTCCTCATATAAACCCTATTTTAAGAGATATATATAAATAAAAGTTGGTGATATTTTTCATTATACATCTTCACCCATGACTGTTTGGTAAATATTATACTTTCTTACTTATCTTTTGATTTATTCCTATAGCTTCATATCAATATATTAGTTTGTTCATATGCTGGCATAGAAACAATGGATCATAGGAAACCAAACACCAGAAATATTATAATACCTTGGATCCTAGAAGGGGTGTCCATAGAAGTGGTGATGAAGGATGTTTAGGCAAGGTCAGATCCAACATAGGGCTCGACTGGATTAGCTGACACACCTCTAGAATTGAAGATGGTGGGGGATTCCATGGAGGTTTCAGACTCAAGGGTATTATCTCCCCATGATTACATAGTCCCCACACTTTAAAAAAGATCCTATATAGGAGATAAAATAATGGTATATATCTAGGAGGAATTAGAGTTGACCTTTGACCCAGATATGTGGGCCGTCATGCCTTTGTATCCAACACTATTGGATTGTAACTCCCCGACCCCAGCTACCCAGAGTCGGTGCATTACTTCGTAACATTGGCATGATCACAAAAGATCAAGTCTCGAAAGACCGATTAGTTTAGTAGCCTTGGAAACACTAGATACATTCGTAAACGTTACATTACATCATAAAGTGAAAAACTACAATAACAAAGTCTCCATAGTCCACACTCATATCCTATTCTGACTATCCCTGCAGGTCATTCATAAAATACTTCTTCACATCCTGGAAAACATTAAAACATTGAAAGGGGTGAGCTCAGATGCTCAGTAAGGATAACAATAATGCGGAAGCTTTCATAAATAAACATTAACATTTAAGGAAATGTATAACTAAAACAAAAGCCTTTTAAACATGAACTTCAACATAATATGGCAAAAGTAAAATGAGATAATGCCATTCTCTTCTTCACATGGATATTCTACTGGTCGAATAATCACATGCAATATCAATAACCACTTCCATAATGAGGGAATGTATAATGCCGGACATTCTGAAACATTTTGTCAAGGCCTCGGCCAAGACGTCTAAAATGATTAAGGCCTCGGCCAAAACCATAAATCAAATTGGGAAAGGGCCTCGGCCAATTCCACGTCTAGTTGTCTCATGAGACCTACCGATGCATCGAGGAGCTATAGCGGGCTCCACCCGTCACTTATTAAGTCCAATACATTCCTCATATGAATAGGTTTAAACATATCATAAACCATAACATAATTGTATCACATAAAACATGCATAAAGGAAACATAAAATTTCCACATTTCAATCACAAGATATCAATACAACACATTGATATAATAAAAACTCTTTCAAAACCATTTTCAATACCAAAATAAAAGAAAGTTAAAACTTTGTATTTATTTTTCATTAAAAAAATGATGGCTTGTAGAGGAATCCGAAACTCAAATAATGGTCACGGTGGTGGAGAAGTCGTTGTCGCCGCTTAAGTACGGAAAAAAACATTCCCTTTGTCGTTTAGCAAAACGCTTCATATAAAAAAGATTCCTTTTGAATAAGCGTAAAAGTCAAAGGGGTTTATACACTGTATAAAAGAAAGTTGTGTATAAAACCAAATATGACTCAATGAAAGGAGATTGAGACGAAGTCCTTAAAAAGATAATTTTTAAAATAAAATAGATCTATTATGTGTATTCACTATAGGTACACATAAAGAAAGTAAAAATACAAAATAGGACATAATAACATCATGGCATAATTTGAAAGTTAGAGATTAACCCAAAGAATGGAAGTTGGGTTAAGAAGTTCCCTTACAAATATCATTTAAATAAAATATATCTATTATGTGTATTCACTATAATTACACATAAAGAAAGTACAAATACAAGATATGACATAACAATATCATGACATAATTTGAAAGTAGGAGATTAACCCAAAGAATAGAAATTGGGTTAAGAAGTTCCCTTACCTCGTGTCTGACTTGACTCAACCGTTCTTTAACCTCATGAATAATAAACTAGAGTTAATATATACCTTATTAAGAACCATTTTCAATTTCATTATCCTTATTATATCACTTATTACAATGATATGAACATTATGTAATTATTTAAGTTAATAACGGTCGTTTTGTCGATCTTTGGTACTTGAGTCAAAAATAAGCTTCTTATAATTACAAGTTGTTTATGTGGTGAAATATCCATTATATTAATTATTTATATGTCATATATATATTATATATCCAGTATATACATTCATTTATAATATTACGTAATATTTAGAGGTGAGAAATGAAATGCACCGTTCATGGAGACGGTAATCCGTACGTACGCATGAACGCTACTTTCATTTCAATTTCATATTTAATGGAACTAAATCATAATGATATAAATGTATAATATAATTCCAGTATAATATAGTGTATAATACCATTTACTCTATCCTTTATACATCCCACATATGGCATTAACGATTCAAATCACTTTGAGGGGGCGGTAGTCCGCACTTCCTAAAATGAAATTATCGCGTTTTACCCATAATGGAAATCATAAAGTAAGCCATAAATGAGAAATACAGAAGCATAAGTAAAACATAAACACATTATATATCATATATAAATATAGTGACATCTTAATGGCCACCTTTTAAGGTGTTATATGAGTGTTGAACAATCATCGTTTCGTGAGGCAGAAATTCGCCATCCACAGAAACCGTATGTTCTTTAACCATTAGATGTAGGTGTGTGTAAGTGTAGCTCGAATCCTTCTTATAACAACATCCTAGTATATTGAGGATACTGGTTTTGTCACAAAATAAATGAATAAAAAGAGTTTAGGGGGTTGGAGAAGAAAAATAAAACAAAACAACATTAGAAAAGACATTACCTCAAAATCGGGTAACTCTTTTTGATTTGAGCCAAAGGCTTCCTTGGGAAGAGTTCTGCCCAATGTGAGGCTTCTATGAGTAAGGGAGGAATGTTGGGAGAGTATTTGGGCAGAGGTTGGCCGAGCCAAATGGCTTTAAAGTGTAAATGAGGTGGGAGAGGTGGGGGCCTTTTATAAGTGGAGAGGAGGGGCACTTTTGGAAAGATTGAAATGTTACATTATTTCACAATGCTTTTCGGATTCTAAAGGTCCCACACTTATATAATTCAAGGCTAAGGTGATAAGGGTTCGAAATATCCTCATCCAATTGGCTTTGGACAAGTGTAAGCCTTGGATGTTGCATTATCTTCCCATTTTATTTAAATCATTAAATAATGAGGTCATCGCTGCATCATAATGATGTCATAAATAATTTAATTTATTTAATGTCTAAAAATTATAAAAAAAATACTATGATTTAGGAAATCTTTTTAGCTTTCTAATGAAGATTTATAGTCAAAATTTGGACTTTTGTAACCCCACTTAAAAACTATTTTAGTAAAACAACTCATGTTTGTGTCAATTTAATTTTAACATTAAATAAATATATATTAATGTCATTTTCCAACTAAAGTGGCTCCATGGGGTCCCCAAGTTGACCCATGGGTTGTCTTGGTCGGCCATGACTCATCCAATAGGAATAGGACAAGTGTCAAGCTCATATAATATTATTAAAACATTGTTTTTACCTTAAACTACACTAATTACCTCTAATCGCGATTAAGAACTTAAAAGTTACTATTCACCAAAAAATTATTTTAATCTTATTGAACCACATTTTACATCTTAATGACAACCATGTATGTCGGATTTTTGAAAATCAAATCACAGAAGTGGTAATATTTCATTTAAACGAAAAATCAGTTATTTAACTACCACTTAGTGGTTTCACTATTCATCAAAAATTGAAGTTTTTCAGAATAAGGCCAAAATTTCACCCTAAGCTATAATTGATATTACGAATTCAAAAATGATGTCTATTTTACAAAATACCAAACATATTAGTTTCATTAATTAATTTTATAATTAATTCCCGCTGTCACAACAAATAGCGTGTTTTTAAGAAACAATTTATATCAAAAGATTGGCAATTGTTTATGTCCAATTTCAATGTTAAATTAATTCTAATGACCACCATTGGATAAAATGGTAAAAATATATTCTAATTATACTCTAAAACCACTCAATAGTATAATTTATCACTATGAATTATTTTGATTAAAAAAGTTGTTTTAAGTATTTTTCACTATTCAAAAAATTTGGAAGTTCTCGGAAAATTACAAAAAATTCAACATAGGCTAATTTCAATATTAGGAATACAAAAATGAAGTCCATTTTGAAATATAAAATTTCTATAAATTTAAAAGGTGGTTATTACTATTCATAACTGCTACTTTGATTAGTTGCGGTGTGTTAGAACTCGAACTTGCGTACAATGCAAGCTATTGCAGTATTGAAAGAGAGGCGTATCATGGAAGCTCGGGGTGTTAAATTCTCCCCTCCTTCAATAAATTGCGTTCTCGCAATTTGAAATTTTTCTTTGAAAATAAAAGGTTGAAAAGAGAAAATACCTTTGAGGAAAACCCACATCGGAAATAAGATTAATAAAATTTAGCCTTAATAAGAGGGAAAATGGAAATAAGAAAGTCACCACCAAATTATGATCTCGATAAGGAGAACATTGGTGGAAATTAAAGACATATAATTGGAGGAAAAACGTAAATATTTGTAGGGAGTGATTGAGGTCATCAATCACAATCAACTGTCAAATTGAGGGCCTCAAAGCCTTCAATCTATGTTGATTTAAAATATCATCAGTTCAACAAGACATAAGGTATTAGGATAACACATTTTTTGTTTTAATATCCCTTTACTAAAGTTTAAGAATTAATTTATTCATTGAATAAGAGATAGGTATATATATATATTTATGCTTGACAATTAGTGTTTCAACCTTCAACTCATCTTTCACTCAAAAAGATAATAGAACTCAAAAATATTATTATTATCCTAATTGTATAAGGTTCCAAATGTTAACACATACCATTTAGATTAGTAAAATTATATTGTAATAACCAGGGAATTCCTGTAGGCTAGTGGTAGGAAATAAAGGCCTGTCGCACTATGATTGTGGGTTCGATTCCTGCAGCTTGGTCCGACGCAACGGGTTATGCCCCACCCTGCAGGTTGTCCTTTTCCTAAAACTATAGTATTATAATATTCAAAAATAATCTTCATAAATTTTTAACCTTAAACAATACTATCCAAAGATCAACTTAATCCACTCCAACCTTTATAGTTATTCAAAATACCTCTGTCCAGACATTCTCTAAAAGGTCTCTTAATTCCAAAATCAATTTATCAGATTCCCCAAACAAAGAAAAGTTTCTCTTATTGTCACATACTAAAAATATGATTACCTTAATCATATTAAAACCTTACTGAAATCAACAAGTACTGCAGTACAATCCTTATATATATATCACATTATTCTAAAAACCAGAATATAATCCATGAGTCCAAAAGCACCAATACATTAGTTATTCCGCTTCAACTGTAGTCACAGCATAAGATTGGCCTTGATCCCTTGGCCTTTTCTGAGGTAAGTTTCCTTGACGCTTAGGACATTCATTTGCATAATGACCCATTTCTCTACAATTGTAGCATTCAACTTTGACAGCCTCTTTCTTTCCCTTGCAATCACGAGCCTGGTGACCCTTTTCTCCACATTTATAACAAACTCCCATTCCTTTTAGGCAAGTACCAGGGTGATTCTTCCCACAATTATCACATAATGGAAAATCCTTCTTTCCCTTTTTCCCATTATCTGTCTCTTGTTCCACCGTTCTCTTCTTCTCTTGCTTTACTTTGTTGTCATGAGACTTAGAGAATTCCTTTTCTGTCTTGATAGCACACGAGACAATATCTTCGTATGATGAGAAGGATTGTGATACCAAAGCTCGACGGAGAAATGGTTTTAACCCATCAAAGAAACGATCAATCTTACTCCTTGGGTTACGTATATAATCGGCAGCATGCCTCGTTAACCTTGTAAAGTTAGCCTCATACTTTGCGACATTCTCATCCTCCTTCTGCCTCAGACTCAGAAATTGCCTTTCCAAATCTGCTCGATGGTCATGAGGAAAGTATTTTTCTAAGAAAAGATCTTTGAACTCCCTCCATTCCATATTCTATACGTCATCATCTTCCTTTGTGTTTTGAATCAGCAACCACCACTGATCGGCATCTCCAGTGAGGCGGTAAACTGCCATGACAACCTTCTCCCTTTCACTACTCCCCAAGGCATGGAATATTTTCTCTAAGGAATTTATCCATTGCTCAGCTACTATAGGATTTGTACTCCCATTGAAGGTTGGTGGTTGTTGCCTCATGAAACGGTCTAGCATTGATCCTCCACGTTGCGGATCAGGGTGCTCCATACGAGTAAGGTTATTATTCATAACCTGAGTGAGTTGTCCAAGTATGGTAATAAGTTGATCATCACCAGTTGTATCTCCAGATCCACAATAATTATCTTGATCAGGAGGGCAATCCCTACACGGAGTTCGTGCATTGATACGGTTTCCATTCCTTCTACTAGGCGCCATTTCTAAACAATGGCATAAACTAGATTAGTTTATGAATCAAAATACATAATTCCATACTTGTAAAACACTTTACATAAATTGAACTATTTATGGATATAATCCATAATCATAAAAAGAAATGTTTTCTTTGAGGAAGTATATACTCATAACCCTTCATAGTGGTTTGTAAAGAAAATGAGAATTATCCTAAGCATATCCCCCGGGAGTGTCGTAACCAAGAGTGCAGCAAGGCCCGTTGTCGTGCACCAGTTCCCGTTCGAGTCTAGCTCAAAGCGGTGTTTTCGGGTTTTACCCCTAGGTACATCTGTGCCAGAGCCGCCTCTACCTGCTCGTATCCAGACAGGGATGTATTGCTCGGAAAACTCACAAAATCTCTACAATAACAAAATTCTAGGAAGTTCTTCTATACTAATCCTCAAAGTCTATCTTTGGGCTATGTTCTCTAATCAGAGTTTATCTAAATCTAGCTTCCAAGGTTAGTACTAAACTGCCTCTGATACCAACTGTAACGCCCCGACCCCAGCTACCCAGAGTCGGTGCATTACTTCGTAACATTGGCATGATCACAA
The DNA here is from genome assembly GCA_963277665.1 of Viscum album. Lineage (NCBI taxonomy): Eukaryota > Viridiplantae > Streptophyta > Magnoliopsida > Santalales > Viscaceae > Viscum > Viscum album. Next base: position 1,868,537,685 of record OY728141.1, read on the forward strand.
AAGATCAAGTCTCGAAAGACCGATTAGTTTAGTAGCCTTGGAAACACTAGATACATTCGTAAACGTTACATTACATCATAAAGTGAAAAACTACAATAACAAAGTCTCCATAGTCCACACTCATATCCTCTTCTGACTATCCCTGCAGGTCATTCATAAAATACTTCTTCACATCCTGGAAAACATTAAAACATTGAAAGGGGTGAGCTCAGATGCTCAGTAAGGATAACAATAATGCGGAAGCTTTCATAAATAAACATTAACATTTAAGGAAATGTATAACTAAAACAAAAGCCTTTTAAACATGAACTTCAACATAATATGGCAAAAGTAAAATGAGATAATGCCATTCTCTTCTTCACATGGATATTCTACTGGTCGAATAATCACATGCAATATCAATAACCACTTCCATAATGAGGGAATGTATAATGCCAGACATTCTGAAACATTTTGTCAAGGCCTCGGCCAAGACGTCTAAAATGATTAAGGCCTCGGCCAAAACCATAAATCAAATTGGGAAAGGGCCTCGGCCAATTCCACGTCTAGTTGTCTCATGAGACTTACCGATGCATCGAGGAGCTATAACGGGCTCCACCCGTCACTTATTAAGTCCAATACATTCCTCATATGAATAGGTTTAAACATATCATAAACCATAACATAATTGTATCACATAAAACATGCATAAAGGAAACATAAAATTTCCACATTTCAATCACAAGATATCAATACAACACATTGATATAATAAAAACTCTTTCAAAACCATTTTCAATACCAAAATAAAAGAAAGTTAAAACTTTGTATTTATTTTTCATTAAAAAAATGATGGCTTGTAGAGGAATCCGAAACTCAAATAATGGTCACGGTGGCGGAGAAGTCGTTGTCGCCGCTTAAGTACGGAAAAAAACATTCCCTTTGTCGTTTAGCAAAACGCTTCATATAAAAAAGATTCCTTTTGAATAAGCGTAAAAGTCAAAGGGGTTTATACACTGTATAAAAGAAAGTTGTGTATAAAACCAAATATGCCTCAATGAAAGGAGATTGAGACGAAGTCCTTAAAAAGATAATTTTTAAAATAAAATAGATCTATTATGTGTATTCACTATAGGTACACATAAATAAAGTAAAAATACAAAATAGGACATATTAACATCATGGCATAATTTGAAAGTTAGAGATTAACCCAAAGAATGGAAGTTGGGTTAAGAAGTTCCCTTACAAATATCATTTAAATAAAATATATCTATTATGTGTATTCACTATAATTACACATAAAGAAAGTACAAATACAAGATATGACATAACAATATCATGACATAATTTTAAAGTAGGAGATTAACCCAAAGAATAGAAATTGGGTTAAGAAGTTCCCTTACCTCGTGTCTGACTTGACTCAACCGTTCTTTAAACTCCTGAATAATAAACTAGAGTTAATATATACCTTATTAAGAACCATTTTCAATTTCATTATCCTTATTATATCACTTATTACAATGATATGAACATTATGTAATTATTTAAGTTAATAACGGTCGTTTTGTCGATCTTTGGTACTTGAGTCAACAATAAGCTTCTTATAATTACAAGTTGTTTATGTGGTGAAATATCCATTATATTCATGATTTAGATGTCATATATATATTATATATCCAGTATATACATTCATTTATAATATTACGTAATATTTAGAGGTGAGAAATGAAATGCACCGTTCATGGAGACGGTAATCCGTACGTACGCATGAACGCTACTTTCATTTCAATTTCATATTTAATGGAACTAAATCATAATTATATAAATGTATAATATAATTCCAGTATAATATAGTGTATAATACCATTTACTCCATCCTTTATACATCCCACATATGGCATTAACGATTCAAATCACTTTCAGGGGGCGGTAGTCCGCACTTCCTAAAATGAAATTATCGCGTTTTACCCATAATGGAAATCATAAAGTAAGCCATAAATGAGAAATACAGAAGCATAAGTAAAACATAAACACATTATATATCATATATAAATATAGTGACATCTTAATGGCCACCTTTGAAGGTGTTATATGAGTGTTGAACAATCATCGTTTCGTGAGGCAGAAATTCGCCATCCACAGAAACCGTATGTTCTTTAACCATTAGATATAGGTGTGTGTAAGTGTAGCTCGAATCCTTCTTATAACAACATACTAGTATATTGAGGATACTGGTTTTGTCACAAAATAAATGAATAAAAAGAGTTTAGGAGGTTGGAGAAGAAAAATAAAACAAAACAACATTAGAAAAGACATTACCTCAAAATCGGGTAACTCTTTTTGATTTGAGCCAAAGGCTTCCTTGGGAAGAGTTCTGCCCAATGTGAGGCTTCTATGAGTAAGGGAGGAATGTTGGGAGAGTATTTGGGCAGAGGTTGGCCGAGCCAAATGGCTTGAAAGTGTAAATGAGGTGGGAGAGGTGGGGGCCTTTTATAAGTGGAGATGAGGGGCACTTTTGGAAAGATTGAAATGTTACATTATTTCACAATGCTTTTCGGATTCTAAAGATCCCACACTTATATAATTATAGGCTAAGGTGATAAGGGTTCTAAATATCCTCATCCAATTGGCTTTGGACAAGTGTAAGCCTTGGATGTTGCATTATCTTCCAATTTTATTTAAATCATTAAATAATGAGGTCATCGCTGCATCATAATGATGTCATAAATAATTTAATTTATTTAATGTCTAAAAATTATAAAAAAAATACTATGATTTAGGAAATCTTTTTAGCTTTCTAATGAATATTTATAGTCAAAATTTGGACTTTTGTAACCCCACTTAAAAACTATTTTAGTAAAACAACTCATGTTTGTGTCAATTTAATTTTAACATTAAATAAATATATATTAATGTCATTTTCCAACTAAAGTGGCTCCATGGGGTCCCCAAGTTGACCCATGGGTTGTCTTGGTCGGCCATGACTCATCCAATAGGAATAGGACAAGTGTCAAGCTCATATAATATTATTAAAACATTGTTTTTACCTTAAACTACACTAATTACCTCTAATCGCGATTAAGAACTTAAAAGTTACTATTCACCAAAAAATTATTTTAATCTTATTGAACGACATTTTACTTCTTAATGACAACCATGTATGTCGGATTTTTGAAAATCAAATCACAGAAGTGGTAATATTTCATTTAAACGAAAAATCAGTTATTTAACTACCACTTAGTGGTTTCACTATTCATCAAAAATTGAAGTTTTTCAGAATAAGGCCAAAATTTCACCCTAAGCTATAATTGATATTACGAATTCAAAAATGATGTCTATTTTACAAAATTCCAAACATATTAGTTGCATTAATTAATTTTATAATTAATTCCCGCTGTCACAACAAATAGCGTGTTTTTAAGAAACAATTTATATCAAAAGATTGGCAATTGTTTATGTCCAATTTCAATGTTAAATTAATTCTAATGACCACCATTGGATAAAATGGTAAAAATATATTCTAATTATACTCTAAAACCACTCAATAGTATAATTTATCACTATGAATTATTTTGATTAAAAAAGTTGTTTTAAGTATTTTTCACTATTCAAAAAATTTGGAAGTTCTCGGAAAATTACAAAAAATTCAACATAGGCTAATTTCAATATTAGGAATACAAAAATGAAGTCCATTTTGAAATATAAAATTTCTATAAATTTAAAAGGTGGTTATTACTATTCATAACAGCTACTTTGATTAGTTGCGGTGTGTTAGAACTCGAACTTGCGTACAATGCAAGCTATTGCAGTATTAAAAGAGAGGCGTATCATGGAAGCTCGGAGTGTTACATGGATTACCTTAGGGAGACCATGGACGTAATATATTATTCCTATATTAATACATCTATGATAAAAAATTCACTATAAAAGGTTCATTACTTTTAGATTTATAATTACCCTTTATTATTGGGCTAAACCATGTTGGAATCCATGCATAACTATCGATAATGATGATTCAGGGATGCCCAAGTCAGAGGTGACTTTTGAGTATATGTCTCTAATGAAGAGTCTAGTTCCTTTGGTAGCGGATAAAACATCCCAAATCCTTATGTGAAAATTTGGAAAACTGGACCAATATTCTGCACCCATGAATATGGAGAAAATAATTAAAAGGAATGATGTTCTAAAAAATAAAAGCAAGTAGTCAAAGTTCTTATAATTTGGAACTTTCTTATGTATGATAGCAAATCCATTCTTTATGAAAATTAAATAAACTATGTCACATAGAGAAAAAACCACGAGTTCAAATATTCCAAAAAAATAATTAGTAGATTCTATGGGAATACAAGTTGATATAGTGTTATCTCACTTAGAAGGTATCAATACCAAACCATCCTTGGGTGGTTTTGTTGTAGATTATGTGTCGGTCCCTACAGTGGGATTTGATTTTGATCTATATTATACATCATTTCAAAGGATCCAATCATAACATGTGTTGGGAAATATCTCAGTTCTATTTTGGGAGAATATTTTAGGGATATCAATAACCTACTACATATCTCTAATAAAATTTCATCATGTAGGGATATGACAGGTATGACTATAGGTAGTCCATGTTATGGTGAATGATATGATTATTTCTTAAGAGTGAATAAATTATCTTCAATAAAAACTCTCCAATATAAAATCCATGGACTACATCATCAATTTTAGTACGATAGTGCTTAATGAATCCACATAAAATATAATGGTAGCATCATAGTGGAATGAATGGGGTATGGAAGGATGATAAAGAAGGGATGAGCATCACCAAGTGTTTGAATACTTTTGGAAATAGTCAGAACAAATCTACCAAGAATTGGATACCTGTAAAAAGGGACAAAAGGAGTATAAATATATAGTTTTGGAGGTTGAGTAGGTTGGTATTGATGTTTTATCAATAGTTCATGTGTTCTATCCTAATACAGAAGTAGAGAACACCATATTGGGAAATATGTTCCAAACAATGAATGAATTAGACCAATTATTGGACCATTTATGAGATTCAATAAAGAGAACCTTGTAATAGTGTTATTATTCACAATTTGATCTATATATATTGATAAAGACTGAAAAATGTTGATTTTCTTATCTTATTTTGATCAATAAATAAAAAAACTATTATTATAAATCATTATCAATTGTTTTATTTCTATTCCATCTTGGTCATATATTTGTGATAACCTATAAAAATCCCAAAGGTTAAAATAAAGATTATTGAGTCCATATGAACATTGACTGAAAATAGACTAAATCAATCATGACATCCAATTTATTAATCCAACATGAGTTTGTATCTAGGCTTGTCCTCATATATGAGTATAGACATATGTGCCATCATTTTACACTAGCGTTGATCCATTTGGATATAGAAAATAGTTTCCTATTAGATGTGTTCACATATATGGGCATAGGTATATGTTCCATCATCGTACACTATATTTAATCTATTTGGATATGTAAAATGGTTTCCTCTTGGGTGTGTGCTCATCGATGGGTATAAACATATGCTCCATCACCATACAATAGAGTTTATCCATTTGGATATGAAAATTCCTCCTAGGAATCTTCTCACAGACAAGTAAATACATATATAACATAACATTACATAAGAGTTGGTCCATTTGGATATTGAAAATATTTTCCTCCTATGTTTTTTATCTTAGATGTGTATATGTATATGTTTTATCCCTGTACCCTAGAGATAGTCCATTTGTATATGAGATAGTTAAATGAATCAACATGATTATAACCATAAGGGGAATTTTGGAATTAAAATTCCAATAATCTAAACGTATCAAGAACCCTAGGATCATAATTTAATGAAAATTTAATTAATATCTGATACAATTTTCCATGATTGGAGTGATCTATCATTTTCCTAGGTTAAGGAACCCAGTGAGCAACGATTTAATTTTATTAGGGTCATCTGGTGGACCTAAATATATTTATTAATTCTTTTCTTTTATCCCAAAATTTTTCCTAAGTCTCATGTGTGGGAGACGTAACATGTAGAAACCTAGATTTTTCTTAGGCCTCCATTTATGTGTTTTCATCATGAAAAGTTACATGCCTTTTTATTTTCAAGTGCCCAATTTTTCCTAGATCATGAAGTGTGAATGTACAATGAGTAGAGACTTGAATTTTTTTTCCAATACACCCTTTATGGGGGTTTCAACCTAGTGAGTGTGTTGTATATTCCCTTTAGTTGTTTATGTTCATGAAATCTAGACCAATGTAGTTATTGTTTTAGGTCATTCAACTTTGACCAAAAATGGAGAGGTCATCTATATAACACTATGGGAAAAACCAACCTAAATAGAGATCTTAATTTTCAATGAAATAGATATCCTTAAATATAGGTGCATGTAGTTTAGGGTCATAATGCTTGGACCAAATATTTCGAATGTCGAAGGTCATAAAACTCTATCTAAAGGGTGAAAAAATCTGTCCAATAATGGTGAGACAAAATCCTACATAAATTTAATACCCCATACAAGTATATGCCATTTAATTAGTGGGTGAACATAGTTTAAGTTCATATTCCATGGATCATTTTTTTCATTTAGTTTAGGGTAACATAATGAGTAATTTTAATGGTTCAAGAATTGAATGTCATATTTATTCATAAAAAACAGGTAAGATGCATGAATGTGTAATATTGAGGGTATTATAATCAATATAAATATTTGGATTGTGGAATGTGTCAATCATACCTCGAGATATTTGAATAAGATGATAATGGTATTGAACATGTATGCAAGGGATGGCGATGGACCACATTCAAACGATGGGGTTCTGCTATAATCTTGTTAGGTCATATGGAGTTCAGTGGACCTTCTCATTAGTATTATGATTAATTTGGTTGGAAAGGCATAATATAAAGAAACCAATGATCCTTACTAAATTGTGGTATCCCTTATTGTATAATTTACTCATTACCCATACCCATGGATGGTTTATAATGATCCAAACACCAAAGTAATGATGTAATATTATGAAGATAGAGGTATTAAAGAAGGTTGTGGGCAACTGAAATGTTGTTCCAGCATGTATTGAACATAGATTCGAGGTAAAAAAATATAATATGAAATTTCTATTAGTTTTTTATATACCAAGGGATCCGGTGAGCGTAAATTGGAATTTTTTAGGTCTATATGATGACCCCACCAAGTTTATGGATATTTTTTTCACTCTTAATTTTTTTATTATTCATAAAAGATTGAACTTATGAGTGGATAATTAAATTCAGATTAGGATTCTTTTTATGGTTTTATGAACATAGAATTTTTATATCACATTCATTTTTTGTTTCAGGGCAATGAAATTTGGGCCTTTGGGGGATAATATTTAAGGTTTAATAACATTAAAAAAAGTATTTATAGGGATTAAGCTCACACAAATTTGACTCAATTTTGATGAGGTTTAAGGTTATTAGACCTCAACCAACAATTAAAAGAGTCTAAATACTAAGGTAATAGTGAAATCTAACATGAATTTGGATGCCAATGAAAGTATAGACCACATCAAAAGGGGATTCACATAGTTTAAGGTCGTAGTTATTGGAATAATGTAAAGTGAGGAAACCTATGTAGCAAGAGAAAAGTAAGACCCGTCATAAGTGGTCACTACTGTAGTGTGTGGGGGGGGGGGTTCTATTTAAGATTGTAATGATTGGACCACATTGTAAGAAGTGTGATATGACATCCTAAATGGGGTTCAAGGCCTAATATCAATCAAACACCATGTAATGGGAAATTATAGTGATGTAAAACATGTCATGACGTAAAAAAATCATGAAGATGTGGTAGGATAAGAATTTAAAGGACGACAAATACCCAATATTTGAATGATGGGTTACATGATATTATTATTAGTTATGTATGAATCCTAGAAGAAATTATATTTTTGATGAAGATTCATATGGTTATCTAGGATAAATATGGAGACACTAATTATAATTACCAAATAGTGGAATACCTTGGAGCAATATACCCCCATTACCGATAAAAAGGAATGTTTTTCAATGATTAAAACAATTGAGGCATGAACTGGATAGGTAAAAGGAAATTTTCAAAAAATAACCAAGGACATTTTAGTCCCAAACCAAGTTGGTGTGGGATGATCCTTTAAAAATTAGTATAAATAGATAATTTTTTTGATGGGTTTGAAATATAGGGTTACGATTTCACTACATATCCCAAAATGAGAGGAATAAATACAAGAATAGTTCAAATAAAGGATAAAACATATATCAATATAACTCAGATATAGGGGAAGGTAATTCTCACATATTGGAATGTGATTAGAAATAGAATAATACCCATGATTTTTCTTAGAGACATACTCTAGTACATAGCCAAAGATAGATAAGGGGAGACCAAAAAATAGGGTTTTCAAGAGATAAAAATAATATTTTTTCCTAGTGTCAGGTCCTATATACCATAAAAACTAATATGGATATATATATATCACATGTGGTATTAATGAATCATGTCATAATTCACTCTAAGTTGTTTAAGGTCCTACAATATCGACCATATGCCAAGATATTTATCATTAAGTGACTAACATGATATTATATATAGTTTATATCCATATAGTTAGGACTCCAATATCTATAATTGGGGATATTTTGACATTGTATTGGATTTAAAGATGCATAAACACATGTTATGGGGATTAATCCAATAAAAATAACACATAAAAAGAGATGAATTTTTCATGGTGCTTGACCCTTTGTTAGAAACCCAATGTGGCTGAGAAGATGATACAGTAATATGTAGTCAAGTACAATGGAATTTATATCTAGTCTTAGGAAAAAAGATCTATTAATAACTACATATCCCATAATATGGGAATAAAACCACACATAGTTCTAATATGTGTGTGGTAATTTTATTCCATAGGGAAAGCTAAGGGATAAAAAAATCATATACCAAGACTCCACTATATATTTGGATCTTATGCAGAGGTTGAGAGTGATTAGGGTTAACTGTTAGTCCCATGAAAAGAGATACATGCGTCAATATGTATCCAAAAACCTCAACAATCAAGACATGCCTTATTCTTGAAAAAGTTCCTCTATACATATTTTACTTGTATACAAGAGAAGAAGGATGAAATATATGGGTGTCTTATTGTGAGAAATAAAGAAAAAACACAATATGAATGAGAAAGGGTGTCACTATTAGAGTATAACCAACATGAGAGAATTCTAGGTTGAGTAGTCATGAAAAAATTATTTTAATGATCCATAATCAGGTTTATTATGTTTCTTATAAGTTTCATGTTTTATGAAAGTCAACTATTTTTATAAAAAAATGAAAAAAATTAGAAAAGTCATAAACCTATTACGACTACTTACCACCTACTATATCAATATATTGTTAGTTTAAATAAACCATCGGTAAGTACTTCTACCATCGAGTGTTGTTACTACTAAGTGAAGCTACCACTGAATCACCTACCATTAGTTCAACTAAACTACCATAAGAAGGTACTACTACCTCTAGTTCCTAGATATACCACTTCTACTGGTTCAAAGAACCAATATTACCTCTAACTCAAACAACTACCCCCAAATGATACCACAATCACCAATAAAAAAATAATCCATCAAGATATTCTACGAAAAGTGATTACCAATGATATATCTACTACCATAGCTATTTCAAATTAAATTCAAACTTAATTCCACCAACATCTGGATTAATTAATTCAATGAATTTTAGAGGATCATGGATTTAAGAATCATTATTATTGAACAACTATTTAAAGGATTTAAATAAATAGTTAAAATTTCTAGATCTATCTCTCATTATAAGGATTCATTTAATTTTAGAATTATTATAATAAAGTGGATAAATGGACATTATAAAATGATTTATATTTATATGAAGCCTCATTATTGTTTAAGTGGAAAATAACATTTACCATTTGGCTAACTAAAAAACTTCACCAACCATACTATTTGGAAAAATCAGTTAAAATTGATAGAGGATTATCCATGACTTCTACAACACTCTATTTTTATACCCTTTATATGAAAACTCAATTGATCCCTTTCAAATACAAATTCAAGAAATATTAAACAACTGAAGATGATTAGACTGATCAATATCAAACACTCTCTCTTTCTATTCTATACTCTTTCTGTTATAGCTTATTTTTCAAGATGTGTTTTTTTATATAACATTTAATTATAAAAACAAGATATTATACCATATTAGATAGTTATATAAACTATATTTTATTATTTTACATGTTCAATTCCAGGAATAACAATGTAAGATGTCATGTGTGTCCTAGAAGCATGTTATCCCATGATTAACTATAGAAGAGGATTTTGTATAGAATGGAATGCATGTGTACAATTGTTTTTTTGTAAAACATAGTCTATGTTGTGGATCTGTTTATTATTTAATAAATTTATTGGAATCAAATGATTTTTAAGTGGAGGGGAATAATATTAACCTTGATATTGAACCACCTAAATTTATTCCACTATGTGTTTTATTATTTTGTTTATTATTAAAAAAACTAGTATCTTCTTTATAAAATATAATGGAAAAAATTATTTTTATAGTTCACTCTAATTTTGGTTTTACATACAGTGTTAGATACAAGTTAATTAGTTTCAATAGTTAATTTTTTTTAAAAAATTTATTGTAAATAACATGTGATTGAGCTTTTGATAATCGTTATAAAAAAATTACATATTTCTATAGTTTTAGTTATCTGGGTGTTTAACTTAAATTGTGGGAGTTAGTATTAAATACTTTTTAATAGAAAATTTTTAATTGGAATCACAATTAACCATCAAATTTAGTTTTCTACTTTGACTAATATTTGGTGTAAGAGGAGTTTTAAATTTCTTTTTAAACTATTTTCTAGATTTACCTAAAGATAAAAATTATTATTGGTTATAAATTTCTATATTTATTGATAACAATAGACCATAAGGGACTACTATAAATCAAACCCTTTAATTTAGTGGCACTAAATATTCTCAACATATGATGAAAATGGAAATCCATATTGAGAGCATGAAATTTGATATTTAGACCAAAATTGAGGAGAAAAACAAAAATTCCATAGCTTCTAGAGTTGAGTGGAGAGATTAAACTATGAACACATATATCTACAACTGTAAAGACATTAATTCATTATACCGGTCATTATAAGAAGATGAATTTAACATAATATATACACATTCTAATGTTTTCTAAATTTGATACACTCTTTCTGTATATCATGAAGGAACATAAAATGTTTAAGAAATGTTTTTAAATACTTATACAATTAAATATGATAAATTTAATATGAATCCAAATAGATATATTTATAATATACACCTCATGTTTAATGATATTCTGAACACTATTCAGGCATTGGGAAAGAAAATTGCAGATAAAGATCAAGTGATTCGACTTCTTAGATGTCCACCTGATTGGTGAAGACGAAACTAAGTTTATATTAGTTAATCCTATGGAATAAGTAATATATCTATAATATATATTATTGAAACTCATTTGATGTTTAAGGAGAAATTTCAAGTAAATAAATATGAAAGAGATGGACATAATATAAATTTAGTAGCCTTTATGACTTTCGACTGAAAGTTAAAAGTAATGATCAAAGGTGATAGTTCAAGTGATAATGAATCACCATTAAATAGTGATGAAAGAATGGATCACATATCCAAGGGGTTCATTAAATTCTATAGGTAGAAGAAAATTTTCAAGAATACAAATTATAAATGAAATTATGATAAAATAGATGTTGGGAAAAGGATAACCAGTTATCTGAAGTGACCTGGTAAGTGTGTAAGAGAATAGGGAACATAACATCTGAATATCCTAAGTTAATGTATAAAAAAATATATGGTGAAAAAGAAAAAAAGAAAAAATAAGGATATTAAATCCACTTGGAGTTCCTTTGATTATAGTTCAAGTTACCCAGAATCAAATAGAGCGGACAAAAAAAGATTGATCTATCATGTGTTTTGTGATAACCACATATGAGGTACTAACTACTTTTCTAGAATCTTCAAAACATTTTTATAATCTCCCATAGAATAAAAAAATGAATTAAATTTATCTATTGAAGAGTTTTTTGAGTATTTAAGCACATTGAAGGAATTATTCAATGGAAAAAATGATAAATATAAATGTTTAATGAAGCATCATGCTTTGTCTACTCATTTTAAATCTTACTTTTCTATAGAGAAGGAAAAAATTCTCAACTATTAAAAGAAACAGATTCACATAATATTTCTAATTAGAAACATAAAGAGGATCTATAAATATTTAAAAATTATAGAGATAATATAACTAAAATTATTGGTATAGAAAAAAATATTAGATATACCACTGGGACATGTTACTAAAATGGATAAATGATAATTTATAATATTTTTTCCCAATATCAATTTATTCAAATTCTGTAAATAATTACTATTTATATAGAACAAATATATTCTTTATTTATAAAATTCTAAAGTATATTTATAGGAAGAAAATTAAACAATTTTTTATCCCTAAATAATTCATTACTAACATTTCTTTACCTAAGAAAGTATGGGTACCGAAATCATTTCTATTTTAAATTTTTCTATAGGAAACCTACTTGAAGAGTACCAATAAGACTATATGGTATCTGGATAATGAATACTCTAGAAAAATTACTAGAGATTACCAAATTTTTAAGAATACTATCAAAGTTTATGGTGATCATTTCACTTTTCGTGACAATTCCATTGGAAAAATAGTTCGCCTCGAGAATATCAATAACTGTAGTATTATTTTGATTTCTAATGTGTTATTTTTAAATAGATTAATGTATAATATTATTAGAATCTTATATTTTTTTATGATGGTTATCATTCTAAATTTTAAAATAATTCTTATAAAATTTATGTTTCTAATCATGTTTTAGTTTTAATTTCCTTGAGTACTTAAAATGTTTATTTTTTTACTTGGATTCGTTATTTTCCCAAATATTTTTTATTTAAGTGCCTTTCAAAAGGAGTGTTATCTTTGGAATATGAGACTATTCCATTGAATCTTGAACCATATTATAAATATAACTAGTAATGTATTAGTTAAGGATCTTCCTAAATGATAATTCCCAACTAACAAAGTATGCAACCTTTGTCAAAAAGAGAAACAACACAAGATCTATTTCAAAAAAAAAAGACGTGTCAACTTAGAAACCCTTAGAGTTTGTTAACATGGAATGTTTTGGACCCTATAGAGTTTCTAGTTCAAATGGGTAGATTTATACTTATATTCTAATAGATTACTTTTTTATACACATATTTATTATTTTTAGCTCACAAAAGTTATGCTTGTTACTATTTTTAAAAATATAAAAAATCAATAGAAAATCTTAGCTGAGTTAATATTAATACCTTAAGAAGTGACCATGAAGTGATTTTAGAAATAATTACATTTAATATTTATCCTCACAACATGAAAACAATAATAAAATTTATTCCCTTTGGAATCGATATCAGAATGGTATAGTAGAAAGAATAAATACAACTCTTCCAGATATTTCCTAGAGCTTGCTAAATGAATATGACCTTCATGGTTATTTTGGGGAAGAAGTTTTCAATACCTCTTAATATATTACAAATATATTTTTAAATAGTCCACTTTTAAATAAAATACCACATTACTATGAAATGGGAAAAAAGGATAATTACTTTAGAGTTTTGGATTTAAGGTCTTAATTCTCAACACAAAGAAGAATTTTGACAAATTTGCATCCAAAAGTGATGAAGGAATTTCCTTAGATATTCAAAATATGTTAAATAATACTAGGTATTCAATAAAATGAACAATTTTTTTTAATAATTTATACATATAAAATTATGTTAAACACATCCACATGATACTAAGACCCATTTTGAAAAGCTTGAGGATTGTTTTTCAAATTTTAATATCAATGCCTCAAACAAGCCTGCAGATAGTTCTCTGAAACCCATTTTTGAAAAATTATGTATCCTAGAACTATTTAAACCCAATCCTTTAGATGAAAATGAAGTATCAACTAATTATATTACTAGAATAATTATGACTAATAGAGTCAATCCCTTATATGTAGTTGCAGTAGTCCTGATGAAGAAAATTAGACTAAATCTTATCTTAGAAACCATGTTAAGCATCTATAATTCATGTCACAACCTGAAAAAAACATCACTAGAATAAAAAATTATGAATTATTGGTAATTGAAATAAATGAATAATTGAAATAGTTTGAAAGGAATAGTGTTTTGGATCTAGTAATAAGACCCATGTACATCCTAACTATCGCAACAAAGTTGGTGTTTAGAAACAAGACTGATGATTCAGAAACTATAATTAAAAATAAAGAAATAATGGTTGCTTAAGCGTATAATCAAGAATATGGTATTTACCATGAAGAAACCTTTACACTAGTATCAAGACATTAATCCATTATAATAGCCCTTCCATAAGCAACACATATAAATTTCAAACTATATCAAATGTATATCAAGAGTTATTTCTTAATTAGATATATTATTCAGTATGTTTTTGTAGAACAACCCCTCAAAATTCAAAAACACCCATTTTAAAATCATGTTTTTAAATTAAAAAAATAAATATATGGTCTAAAACACACTAGAAAAAACACATTTTTTTATTTCAAATGGTCATTCAAAAGGTGTTTTTTACCTTACTTTATTTATAAATATAATTTCAATGTATGTTTTGGTTTTCAAAATCTATGTTGATGATATTGTTTTTGGATCTTCAATAAATTCTTTCCATACTGAATTTTTAAAACTAATGAAAAATGTATTTTATGGGGGAACTAAAATTCTCCCTTGGTTTTAAAATTTTTAAAAATAAAGAATGGATTATTTTAAATCCAATAGATTATAGTAATGATATTTTAAAACATTTTATCTTATATAGTACAAAAGGAATAAACACTCTATTGACTACCACCTGTAAGTTTGATCATGATGAAATAAGAAAACTTGTTGACTAAATTAATTACGGAGTTATGATTGGTATTTTACTACACTAAAATACTAGTCATACTAACATTATATTTAGCATTCATATGTGTGCCCGATTTCAACAAAGTCCCAAGGAATCATAATTGAGTACTATCCAAATGATTTTTAAATACTTCAAAACTATAACCAAATTAGTATTGTTTTAGTCAACCTGATAGATATTTTATTTAGTGTGTTATTATTATACATATGTTTCTAGTTCTATGTTAGATTGAAAAGAAGCCCTATAACATATCACTTTTTAGGAATGTCTCGAGTTTCATTGTGTAGTAAGAAACATAATTATATTTCATTATCCACTACCGGAGTAGAGTATATATCTATATATAGTTTTTGTGCTCAGATACAATGGATTAAACACATTTTACTAGACTATGGATATTAATTTAAACTTGTCCCCATAAATTGTGATAATACAAGTGCTGTAAAAAATTTCAATAATCCAATGGATCAATCAAGGAAAAAAATATTGATATAAGAAAACTTGTTTTGATAGGGAATTTTCAAAAAAGTTATATAACTCTTAAATTAATTAGTACCTAACTTTAGCTTGCTGATATATTCACAAAGACATTAAATTTTGGGAGAATGAACTATATCATACATGAAATTGGAATGGTAAATTTTGTAGTCATTTAATCAGTAGTTTACTTTATTTCTGGAAGAGGTAAATCAAAATTTCCTATACTAACATGGCCTGATATTGTGGATTTACTACTATGCCTGTGCTACCATGGCTATGCTACCATGGATGTGCTACCTTACTTGTTCAATAATGCTTATGATACCATTATTTATGCTACAATGGCATTATACCATGGATTTTTACAATTATTATGACATCATTAGGACTCATCGTTTAGTTTCTACTATATTAAATTCTATTGTTTCTATATATTCTCACTAAAGTGATTATTTTCCACTTTTTTTATTATATGTATACTTTTTACCTAAATTTATTGTTAGAATCCAAAAATTATAAAAATACAAAGTAAGATTATGAATTATATTTATCTCTCCCATGCACCATTTTGAAACCTCTCTTTCGCTCTCGACCCATGACCTTTCACCTTCAACCTAAACCATAAAACCTATTAAAAAAAGGTAAGATTAAAGTGTACTAGTAGATCTCTTGTCAAGTCATGCACTTTAATGAAATATAATGGAGAACTAGTTCACCCTATTATGAAGTTGAATCCTTATCTTGTTTCATGAGTCATTATTTCAAATAAAGAAGTATTTTATTCTTGATTATCTTCAAGGAAGACAATTGTTTTTAAAATAATATAGGACGAGGGTTGGGTAGAATGGTTCTCAAGGAATGATAGACAATTATACCCTAGGTTGATACATGAAATCTAACATTTTTTTAAGTTTTAGATTAAAGATAAGAAGGATGTTATCAAGATAGATATGAATTGAAATTAGATTATTTTTTATTTAAAACAATGTGATATGTTTCTAGGAGTTCCTCATAAAATAATATTTAAGGATTATCAAGGTTCCTTTCCCATTAATTGTGAGAATTTTTTGTTCAAGGTTACTCTTCTATTCCGCATAGGGAATTCCGTTATGATAAGTCATGATACAATTGAGTAGGATGGGGAGTATCCATTTTTATTCAAGTTTATCTAACATATGTTGTGTCCCAAGAATAAGTAATACAATATTATGTGGTATTGAGTCATTTTCATCCTATTTCTTATGAAAAGAGGAGACAAAATAAATCACTATAGATATATAATATTACACATGATGGATTTGTGAAAGCCAAATTAGTGATATAATTATATTTCATAACCTATGATTAACTTTTATCTATTATAAGATAGAGGAATTGTTCTATAATGAAAGGAAAAGTTAATAAAATGTGATAGATTCTGCTTCAGTCAATTTTTTTGTAAGTGGCTAAAAGTAAACTGGAATCATTTTCTAAAAATATTGGTATGGGAATATAATAGATTTTATAATAATTTAAACACAATATAGAATAATTTAATTCCATGAAATTTGGTTGAATGAGGCTTGGAGACAGATGAAGTAGTGGAGTATTCTTATGATGAAGAAGATAGGGCTGCAGTTAGTGCCGAAGTTGAAGAGAAAGAAGCTACAAATGATCTAAAGGAATCTATTCTAGTTTAAATGGAATAAGGAAGTGACCATTACATTGTTATGAGTTCAAATGAATAATATGGGCATTTTTCCTCGCCTCATTTCTTACCCACCAAAGAGATATTGGTGGCAGAAGATGAAATAGAAGATACTAAAGTTTCTAATGGTTATCAGTTTGAATTATCTACTCCAAATATTCTTGATGAAGTTATTGATCTATCTGATGAATCTTAGTATGATGTTGGAGATGAGGTTGATAAATCATATACCTTCATGAATGCATCTAATTCTAATAATCAAGATAGTATAGAGTGGAATAACATTTCCTAACTTGCTTTAGTGATTCTGGAGTCTAGAATCTAATTTATGTAAGATGCTTCAGATAAAGTTGAGGATGATTCACTAACCAAGAGGGAGAAATACTTAGGATATAAGGTACTGGGGTTTACTTACTCTAACCAAAATTTTGATGATAATGATGATAAGGGTATTCCACCAGTGCATGATGTACTTTCCATATTGTTGCTTAGAAAGATCCCATCAGATCCTTAGTGGAAGGTATTGATGAAGTATAAATTTTGGAGATATTTCCTTCAGATGTACCTATTGTGTAAACTGGTATTGAGGGTGAATCTTTTCCTATTAAAGAGCGATTTTTACATTATCCTCTTACTATTATAAATACCTATTTCCTGACCCAAGATGATCAAAATTCATTTATAGAAAATATCTTATCTAGTATAAGTGGAATACTCAGGTCCACTTCCTTTCAAGACAAGAAAATAAGTCATGTTGAAACCTATTTAATATCTTCCTTATTAGTGGATCATCTCCAACCCAAACTCTTCCAAAGGATTAGAAATTTGGAAATAGGGAACACAAAATTAGTTTGGAAAATGAATTTAATTATTTAAATACTAGAGTACATGAGATCCAGTTTGATATTGAGAGACCTATATATTCTAGAACGGATAGAACCATTATCTACCACTGTAGATTCCTCTTCTAGATCTCCACCTCCCTCTATTCCTACCTTTGAGGATGATATGACCAGATCTATTGTAAGAGAAGATCTTCAAGTAGTATTGTACAACTATTATACCTCTCATTAGGATAAACATAAATATATAAAATCTTACGACAAGGATATTTACAAGCTTGAAATAAAATGACTAAATGAAGCTCGAAGTGATAGAGAAAGAATCACTAAATTCATAAAGTATTATATTTATAGGGTTTTTACCAAACATGAACGTAACTCTCATTTTATATTCTTATTTGAGAATTTTAGGATGTAGGACCCCGGGACACCCTGAGAGGGGAGGGGTGAATCAGGGTGGCAACTTTTTCTTCTTAAAGTTGTGGATCTTGTTCCCACGTTGGTAGGAACTACTTAAACCTGTATGATGGATATGATCAGCAATTAAACATTCACATGCAGAGACAGATGACACAGCTATTTTTACTTGGTTCACCACTAAGGGCTACGTCCAAGGAGTATACGCCGACAGGTTGCCGGTCGTACCTAAATCCACTATGCTTCACTAGCTGCGGATGCAAATGTTCGGGTACAGACACTCTGTCCCAGGCTCACTGCCTTTACAATTGTTTAGGGATAGCTCACTGCGTCCCTCGGGTCACTCCCGTTGACTCCCCCTGGCTCACTGCCGTTGGTGAAGTCTCACTCAGTTTATAGACGTGAAGGTCTCTTCAATAGATATGCATTGAAGTCTTTGTCTCCTGTTCAGCATGAGACTTTGCTTGCATCAGAGTCCTGAGTTGATGCTCTTTTGAAATCAATCTTCTACTTCAGTGCAATACCTGAATGCACTAAATCTCCTTCTCTTCCTTCAATTCCCAATTCTGACACCTGAGTGTATCGATATATTTCTCTCTCTGTGCAGATCAGATTTTGGTTGCCCGATCGTTCTTCTTCTCTTCGCAAAGCAGATTTGAGAGTGCTAAGCACCTATCAAAAGGCCTGCGGGACCCCCAAATTTTCCGCGCACCCTTCCCGGGAGCTTGCGCATAAAATTCAAACCTTGCGCGTAAAAATAACTTTTGTCGCATAAAAGGCTTTTCGCGCTACTCTGCTTTTTCGCGCAAAACTTCTCTTTTTCGCGCAACGCCCTCTTTTTCGCGCAACCCTCTGTACCTTAATTTTTCCGCGCGCCGGAGCTCAGGATTTGTCTAAGTGTCGAGCCTCTACGAATGAGAGGGGTTCACCTCATATTTATAGACGTTTGTGATCCTGCGCGTAAAACCCCCCTTCTTGCGCACAACTAACTTTACGCGCACCAGTTCGATTTTCCGCGCACATGGTGCGAACATCTCTGATTTTTCGCGCGCCTCTTGCCTTTGTCGATTTTCTGTATTTCTGATTCGATACGCTGATTGCGCGAAAAATTCACCCAGCTTTTCTGCGCACAACATTTTTCGCGCACATTCCCATTTTTCCGCGCACAGCTCTGGTTTTTCGCGCAGCCCATGCCTTTACCATTTTTCAACGTTCTGATTCTGAAACATCATTTGCGCGAAAAACTATTTCGCGCATCCCGCTGTTTTCCGCGCCCAACTTAAGTATTTCGCGCACATCCCTGATTTTCCGCGCAGCCCATGCCTTTGCCATTTTTCAGCTCTCTGATTTCGAAACACTGTTTGCGCGAAAAACTATTTCGCGCATCCCGCTGTTTTTCGCGCCTATCTTAAGTATTTCGCGCAAGCCTCTTATATTGCGCGCACCACTTCCTTTTTGTGCGAACCTCCTTTTGCAGACAATCCATGTCTTCATTTTCCGATTTTGAGGCCCAAAAATTTGGCAAACACTCGAAAACGGCGCCACCTTGTATCTGCTCTTTTAGTCCGCCTCCAGATCATCCATTCCTTTGTCGACGTTCCTTGAATAAAAACATGGATCATTATTCCACAGTCCTCGAACTCGACCTGCCTCAATAGAAACACTTTTGCCAACAAATTTGTATGTCGTTTGTTTGCTTTGTCGACAAGGACGATCACCTCAACAGCGCTTCATCTTGGTGATCTGTATACTTCAACAACTCTTCTGCTTTTATCACAACCTCCACTATTGTGATATGTAGTCTTTGAAGGAACAGCTTTAGCATCATCATCTTCTATGACAATGTGATATTCATGACTATCTCAGAAGTCCAATCATTGCACATTGTCTTCTTCATCAACCGGTATGATGTACTTCATGCAAACCGATTCAATTCGTCAGGAAGTCTCTTCCATGGTTCTCATGCAATCACGAGTAATTGCATGAACTTCATCCAAAAACCTCATTCTTCTTTGATCATCCTTGGATGGCTTATACCTCACATTCTGCATTGTTGTAAACAATGTATCACCTTTGACACATGTTCTTTGAACTTCCGATCAGTACAACAATCGTCTGAATCACCACTCCTCTACTTCATCGGAGTACTTCATGATCTCCTTCATTTTGATCTGCATTGACAACTATTGACAACAAATACAACCTTATACACAAAGTGGTTCCAACAATCTCCCCCTTTGTATTTTGTTGTCAATACCTTAAACATCTTCTGAAATGAATCCGTCAATGTCAAAATGAGAATCTTCTGCATTTCACTTTCTCTCCCCCTTATTGACAAGAAATACAAAGCACATGGTAGGGAGGGTATCAATCCACACTTAAGCAATGTTTCATTAATCATTTCACTCTAAGTCTACTTGAGCAATGCTCAATGTAGAAAACAAGAGGATTTGATTAAGTCAACAAGGCTGTCCATTATCCACAGATCATGATACCAACATTAGATGATAACTCATGTATCTTGTCTTCAAGGGTTTACCACTTTAATTCCAGGTAGAAGAAGATCAACTATGATAAAGAATAATCAACCTGAAACTCCTGCACTCACTTCAGGAAACAGATCAAAAACATTCAAGTGCAATTGGCAGGATAAGTGACCTTGGGGCACTTCCATTCTCTTTATGTCACTGATCAATTCAGTTACTCCCCCTTTGTAAATTAATGTTTGATCTGAGTAACCAAGGGATAGTGATTGAGAAATGACATACCTTCTCCATTGGCGTGTTCTTCAAGAAATTCACAGAGCAACTACTTTTGAGTCCAGCTGGAGTTGATATTCATTGAAACAGTGATTATGGAAGCTTCTTCATTCTTCTCCCCCGCAAGGGAAACACTCCTCATCATCTTCATCAAGAGTGATCCTTCATCATCATAATATTTGAATATCAATTGAAGAATCTACTAAGGATGGAAACTTCTTCAGCTTGGCTATCAAGAGTTGACAGCATTCACTACTTCTCAGGTTCTCCCCCTGAGAGCGTTCTTCACCTTCAATTCCCTGCATTATTAGCACAAATACAATACACAAATGATTACGGGAATAAGGTGGTTCCTTATTGCTTCATCAAGAAGACTTGCTTGGTTGAGGTTCTTTTCTCAACCAAGTTCCTCTGTTTACTCCAGTCTTCATGCCTGCACATTTGAACATGTGTTCTGACATATGTCGGTGTGGCATGGCTCTATTCACATTCTCTTCTTCTTTGTGTGGAGAGTTGTTTTGCTTAGCAGCCATCATGAATGATACATTCTTACTCCTCTTAAGGACTGCTTCTTGCTCTGGTATTAAGGTTAGGCAACCTTTTGCAATGTGACCAGATTTCTTGCATCTCTGACACAGAACTTCTTTGACACGTTTGTTTCTCTTTGTTTGCAATCTCTCCTGCACTGTGTCTTCATCATGTGAAAGTTTTCCTTTTCCTTTGTCACCAGCCTTGGCCATCTCATCTTCAAATTTCCTTATTCTTTTCAAATCTTCTGGCCAGATGACCAATATGTCATGTGGAACTTTTGCAGCTGGTTTAGGTCTTCCACATGGGTTCATCCGAGATTCATTCCACTTAGTGTCTCCTTTGGATGAATGACCCTTCAATTTCATGGATCTAAAATCCTGGGTCTTCTCAGCTTTCCTACTTGATATCTTCTTGGGGAGAGGTGTGTTCGCCATATTCTTCTGATTTCTTCCCAAGGTACTTTCTTCGTACTTGGATGGTTTGTGTGGTCTTCTGTTCTTATCAGCTCTGGATATCTGTTGACCTAGGCATGCACCATTCTTGTGACCACTGCCATTGCATGCATCACAGATGTTATCAAGAATTCCAAATCTGTTTGCTGTAAACAGATGCTTCTGGACCTGTGGATGTTGCTTCTTCTTCTCCGGCTTCCTCCCCTTTGATATAGGCTTTCCCTGTGATTTTCCATGAAAGGGATTATAAAAACAATCCAGTGCACAGTGCCCAAATATATTGCAGCACCAACATTGACCCACAAATCTTTTCTTCTTTGTGTCTTCTGTATTAAGTTGTTGGGCCATTTGCTTAGTTGTTTGTGCTCTATTTGAGGAAGAAGCTTCCTCCTTTTTCTTCCCATCCACCCTAGTCATTGTGGTAGGTTTCTTCTTCTCACCTATCCTCATCCATACTTGTTTAGAGCTTTTCTTCCCACCTGCACTGATTGTCGGACTGTATTTAGAAACATGAGTGCAAGATGGTCTGGATGGTACCTTCACTTTCTCAGTTGCCTGTGATAGATCGATGAGAGAAGTCATGATCTTCTTATCACATGTTGGAGGTCTTTTGACAATAGAATCCTCCATTGAGCATTGAGTACCGGTAGCAACTGATTCTTGATGTGGATAATCAAGAGTTGTCATAATCTTCTTATCACATGTTGGAGGCATTTCAGCTTTAGACTCCTCCAACGAACATTGAGTGCAAGCATCACTCATTTCATTCTTTTGTGAAGTCTCAATATGTGTGTTCTCAATCTTGGTCAACTGAGCTTCCAATTTTTGACTCACAATATTGAGGATGATCTTCTGATCTTCAATAGTGATCATCTTCTCTTCACAGGTCTTCTTCAACCTTTCAACCTCATCTTCATGCATCTTAACTTTGTTTTGTAACAAAGAGTCAAGTTCCCTGAATTTAATGGAAGTTTCTTCCAAACAAAAATTCTTGACTTCATTGCTCTTCTTCAACTCAGCTTCAAGTGCATGGATCCGTTCTTCCAGAGTATTGCTGACTTCGCCTTTTTCTTCAAGGGCTTTCACCCGTTTGGTGAGCTTCATACTTTCCATAATTTTTCCTTCCAGCCCCTTTTCCATATTGTCTGCTTCTCTTTCAAGTCTAGTGATCTCAACCTGCATAGATTGAAATAGGCTACAGATAATAGCAACCCTTTCTTCTGGAATATCATGCAGATATGTTCTGAGTTTTTCCTGAAAGCTTGAATAGGGGGTGTCATCCTTTCCTCTAGAAGAATTCTGAGCCACCTGCTCGATACTTTCCAAGCCCGATGTTTCTTCATTATTGGAATGGCATGGAGAACAAGACATTGCATCTTCTTTGGATATGAGGGACTTCTTCAGCTGCTTTTTCTCTTTCTTTTTCCTGTTTGTCATGGTCTTGCTAGATGTAGACGTCTGCTCAGAAACTTCATCAAGACTGCTCTTCATTGTTGACTTTAGGAAAGAAACTCAAATCCTCTTCTCAATAGAATTACTGGAGAATATCCAACATACGTTAACCTCCCTCTGATACCACTTGTAGGACCCCGGGACACCCTGAGAGGGGAGGGGTGAATCAGGGTGGCAACTTTTTCTTCTTAAAGTTGTGGATCTTGTTCCCACGTTGGTAGGAACTACTTAAACCTGTATGATGGATATGATCAGCAATTAAACATTCACATGCAGAGACAGATGACACAGCTATTTTTACTTGGTTCACCACTAAGGGCTACGTCCAAGGAGTATACGCCGACAGGTTGCCGGTCGTACCTAAATCCACTATGCTTCACTAGCTGCGGATGCAAATGTTCGGGTACAGACACTCTGTCCCAGGCTCACTGCCTTTACAATTGTTTAGGGATAGCTCACTGCGTCCCTCGGGTCACTCCCGTTGACTCCCCCTGGCTCACTGCCGTTGGTGAAGTCTCACTCAGTTTATAGACGTGAAGGTCTCTTCAATAGATATGCATTGAAGTCTTTGTCTCCTGTTCAGCATGAGACTTTGCTTGCATCAGAGTCCTGAGTTGATGCTCTTTTGAAATCAATCTTCTACTTCAGTGCAATACCTGAATGCACTAAATCTCCTTCTCTTCCTTCAATTCCCAATTCTGACACCTGAGTGTATCGATATATTTCTCTCTCTGTGCAGATCAGATTTTGGTTGCCCGATCGTTCTTCTTCTCTTCGCAAAGCAGATTTGAGAGTGCTAAGCACCTATCAAAAGGCCTGCGGGACCCCCAAATTTTCCGCGCACCCTTCCCGGGAGCTTGCGCATAAAATTCAAACCTTGCGCGTAAAAATAACTTTTGTCGCGTAAAAGGCTTTTCGCGCTACTCTGCTTTTTCGCGCAAAACTTCCCTTTTTCGCGCAACGCCCTCTTTTTCGCGCAACCCTCTGTACCTTAATTTTTCCGCGCGCCGGAGCTCAGGATTTGTCTAAGTGTCGAGCCTCTACGAATGAGAGGGGTTCACCTCATATTTATAGACGTTTGTGATCCTGCGCGTAAAACCCCCCTTCTTGCGCACAGCTAACTTTACGCGCACCAGTTCGATTTTCCGCGCACATGGTGCGAACATCTCTGATTTTTCGCGCGCCTCTTGCCTTTGTCGATTTTCTGTATTTCTGATTCGATACGCTGATTGCGCGAAAAATTCACCCAGCTTTTCTGCGCACAACATTTTTCGCGCACATTCCCATTTTTCCGCGCACAGCTCTGGTTTTTCGCGCAGCCCATGCCTTTACCATTTTTCAACGTTCTGATTCTGAAACATCATTTGCGCGAAAAACTATTTCGCGCATCCCGCTGTTTTCCGCGCCCAACTTAAGTATTTCGCGCACATCCCTGATTTTCCGCGCAGCCCATGCCTTTGCCATTTTTCAGCTCTCTGATTTCGAAACACTGTTTGCGCGAAAAACTATTTCGCGCATCCCGCTGTTTTTCGCGCCTATCTTAAGTATTTCGCGCAAGCCTCTTATATTGCGCGCACCACTTCCTTTTTGTGCGAACCTCCTTTTGCAGACAATCCATGTCTTCATTTTCCGATTTTGAGGCCCAAAAATTTGGCAAACACTGGAAAACGGCGCCACCTTGTATCTGCTCTTTTAGTCCGCCTCCAGATCATCCATTCCTTTGTCGACGTTCCTTGAATAAAAACATGGATCATTATTCCACAGTCCTCGAACTCGACCTGCCTCAATAGAAACACTTTTGCCAACAAATTTGTATGTCGTTTGTTTGCTTTGTCGACAAGGACGATCACCTCAACAGCGCTTCATCTTGGTGATCTGTATACTTCAACAACTCTTCTGCTTTTATCACAACCTCCACTATTGTGATATGTAGTCTTTGAAGGAACAGCTTTAGCATCATCATCTTCTATGACAATGTGATATTCATGACTATCTCAGAAGTCCAATCATTGCACATTGTCTTCTTCATCAACCGGTATGATGTACTTCATGCAAACCGATTCAATTCGTCAGGAAGTCTCTTCCATGGTTCTCATGCAATCATGAGTAATTGCATGAACTTCATCCAAAAACCTCATTCTTCTTTGATCATCCTTGGATGGCTTATACCTCACATTCTGCATTGTTGTAAACAATGTATCACCTTTGACACATGTTCTTTGAACTTCCGATCAGTACAACAATCGTCTGAATCACCACTCCTCTACTTCATCGGAGTACTTCATGATCTCCTTCATTTTGATCTGCATTGACAACTATTGACAACAAATACAACCTTATACACAAAGTGGTTCCAACAATCTCCCCCTTTGTATTTTGTTGTCAATACCTTAAACATCTTCTGAAATGAATCCGTCAATGTCAAAATGAGAATCTTCTGCATTTCACTTTCTCTCCCCCTTATTGACAAGAAATACAAAGCACATGGTAGGGAGGGTATCAATCCACACTTAAGCAATGTTTCATTAATCATTTCACTCTAAGTCTACTTGAGCAATGCTCGATGTAGAAAACAAGAGGATTTGATTAAGTCAACAAGGCTGTCCATTATCCACAGATCATGATACCAACATTAGATGATAACTCATGTATCTTGTCTTCAAGGGTTTACCACTTTAATTCCAGGTAGAAGAAGATCAACTATGATAAAGAATAATCAACCTGAAACTCCTGCACTCACTTCAGGAAACAGATCAAAAACATTCAAGTGCAATTGGCAGGATAAGTGACCTTGGGGCACTTCCATTCTCTTTATGTCACTGATCAATTCAGTTACTCCCCCTTTGTAAATTAATGTTTGATCTGAGTAACCAAGGGATAGTGATTGAGAAATGACATACCTTCTCCATTGGCGTGTTCTTCAAGAAATTCACAGAGCAACTACTTTTGAGTCCAGCTGGAGTTGATATTCATTGAAACAGTGATTATGGAAGCTTCTTCATTCTTCTCCCCCGCAAGGGAAACAATCCTCATCATCTTCATCAAGAGTGATCCTTCATCATCATAATATTTGAATATCAATTGAAGAATCTACTAAGGATGGAAACTTCTTCAGCTTGGCTATCAAGAGTTGACAGCATTCACTACTTCTCAGGTTCTCCCCCTGAGAGCGTTCTTCACCTTCAATTCCCTGCATTATTAGCACAAATACAATACACAAATGATTACGGGAATAAGGTGGTTCCTTATTGCTTCATCAAGAAGACTTGCTTGGTTGAGGTTCTTTTCTCAACCAAGTTCCTCTGTTTACTCCAGTCTTCATGCCTGCACATTTGAACATGTGTTCTGACATATGTCGGTGTGGCATGGCTCTATTCACATTCTCTTCTTCTTTGTGTGGAGAGTTGTTTTGCTTAGCAGCCATCATGAATGATACATTCTTACTCCTCTTAAGGACTGCTTCTTGCTCTGGTATTAAGGTTAGGCAACCTTTTGCAATGTGACCAGATTTCTTGCATCTCTGACACAGAACTTCTTTGACACGTTTGTTTCTCTTTGTTTGCAATCTCTCCTGCACTGTGTCTTCATCATGTGAAAGTTTTCCTTTTCCTTTGTCACCAGCCTTGGCCATCTCATCTTCAAATTTCCTTATTCTTTTCAAATCTTCTGGCCAGATGACCAATATGTCATGTGGAACTTTTGCAGCTGGTTTAGGTCTTCCACATGGGTTCATCCGAGATTCATTCCACTTAGTGTCTCCTTTGGATGAATGACCCTTCAATTTCATGGATCTAAAATCCTGGGTCTTCTCAGCTTTCCTACTTGATATCTTCTTGGGGAGAGGTGTGTTCGCCATATTCTTCTGATTTCTTCCCAAGGTACTTTCTTCGTACTTGGATGGTTTGTGTGGTCTTCTGTTCTTATCAGCTCTGGATATCTGTTGACCTAGGCATGCACCATTCTTGTGACCACTGCCATTGCATGCATCACAGATGTTATCAAGAATTCCAAATCTGTTTGCTGTAAACAGATGCTTCTGGACCTGTGGATGTTGCTTCTTCTTCTCCGGCTTCCTCCCCTTTGATATAGGCTTTCCCTGTGATTTTCCATGAAAGGGATTATAAAAACAATCCAGTGCACAGTGCCCAAATATATTGCAGCACCAACATTGACCCACAAATCTTTTCTTCTTTGTGTCTTCTGTATTAAGTTGTTGGGCCATTTGCTTAGTTGTTTGTGCTCTATTTGAGGAAGAAGCTTCCTCCTTTTTCTTCCCATCCACCCTAGTCATTGTGGTAGGTTTCTTCTTCTCACCTATCCTCATCCATACTTGTTTAGAGCTTTTCTTCCCACCTGCACTGATTGTCGGACTGTATTTAGAAACATGAGTGCAAGATGGTCTGGATGGTACCTTCACTTTCTCAGTTGCCTGTGATAGATCGATGAGAGAAGTCATGATCTTCTTATCACATGTTGGAGGTCTTTTGACAATAGAATCCTCCATTGAGCATTGAGTACCGGTAGCAACTGATTCTTGATGTGGATAATCAAGAGTTGTCATAATCTTCTTATCACATGTTGGAGGCATTTCAGCTTTAGACTCCTCCAACGAACATTGAGTGCAAGCATCACTCATTTCATTCTTTTGTGAAGTCTCAATATGTGTGTTCTCAATCTTGGTCAACTGAGCTTCCAATTTTTGACTCACAATATTGAGGATGATCTTCTGATCTTCAATAGTGATCATCTTCTCTTCACAGGTCTTCTTCAACCTTTCAACCTCATCTTCATGCATCTTAACTTTGTTTTGTAACAAAGAGTCAAGTTCCCTGAATTTAATGGAAGTTTCTTCCAAACAAAAATTCTTGACTTCATTGCTCTTCTTCAACTCAGCTTCAAGTGCATGGATCCGTTCTTCCAGAGTATTGCTGACTTCGCCTTTTTCTTCAAGGGCTTTCACCCGTTTGGTGAGCTTCATACTTTCCATAATTTTTCCTTCCAGCCCCTTTTCCATATTGTCTGCTTCTCTTTCAAGTCTAGTGATCTCAACCTGCATAGATTGAAATAGGCTACAGATAATAGCAACCCTTTCTTCTGGAATATCATGCAGATATGTTCTGAGTTTTTCCTGAAAGCTTGAATAGGGGGTGTCATCCTTTCCTCTAGAAGAATTCTGAGCCACCTGCTCGATACTTTCCAAGCCCGATGTTTCTTCATTATTGGAATGGCATGGAGAACAAGACATTGCATCTTCTTTGGATATGAGGGACTTCTTCAGCTGCTTTTTCTCTTTCTTTTTCCTGTTTGTCATGGTCTTGCTAGATGTAGACGTCTACTCAGAAACTTCATCAAGACTGCTCTTCATTGTTGACTTTAGGAAAGAAACTCAAATCCTCTTCTCAATAGAATTACTGGAGAATATCCAACATACGTTAACCTCCCTCTGATACCACTTGTAGGACCCCGGGACACCCTGAGAGGGGAGGGGTGAATCAGGGTGGCAACTTTTTCTTCTTAAAGTTGTGGATCTTGTTCCCACGTTGGTAGGAACTACTTAAACCTGTATGATGGATATGATCAGCAATTAAACATTCACATGCAGAGACAGATGACACAGCTATTTTTACTTGGTTCACCACTAAGGGCTACGTCCAAGGAGTATACGCCGACAGGTTGCCGGTCGTACCTAAATCCACTATGCTTCACTAGCTGCGGATGCAAATGTTCGGGTACAGACACTCTGTCCCAGGCTCACTGCCTTTACAATTGTTTAGGGATAGCTCACTGCGTCCCTCGGGTCACTCCCGTTGACTCCCCCTGGCTCACTGCCGTTGGTGAAGTCTCACTCAGTTTATAGACGTGAAGGTCTCTTCAATAGATATGCATTGAAGTCTTTGTCTCCTGTTCAGCATGAGACTTTGCTTGCATCAGAGTCCTGAGTTGATGCTCTTTTGAAATCAATCTTCTACTTCAGTGCAATACCTGAATGCACTAAATCTCCTTCTCTTCCTTCAATTCCCAATTCTGACACCTGAGTGTATCGATATATTTCTCTCTCTGTGCAGATCAGATTTTGGTTGCCCGATCGTTCTTCTTCTCTTCGCAAAGCAGATTTGAGAGTGCTAAGCACCTATCAAAAGGCCTGCGGGACCCCCAAATTTTCCGCGCACCCTTCCCGGGAGCTTGCGCATAAAATTCAAACCTTGCGCGTAAAAATAACTTTTGTCGCGTAAAAGGCTTTTCGCGCTACTCTGCTTTTTCGCGCAAAACTTCCCTTTTTCGCGCAACGCCCTCTTTTTCGCGCAACCCTCTGTACCTTAATTTTTCCGCGCGCCGGAGCTCAGGATTTGTCTAAGTGTCGAGCCTCTACGAATGAGAGGGGTTCACCTCATATTTATAGACGTTTGTGATCCTGCGCGTAAAACCCCCCTTCTTGCGCACAGCTAACTTTACGCGCACCAGTTCGATTTTCCGCGCACATGGTGCGAACATCTCTGATTTTTCGCGCGCCTCTTGCCTTTGTCGATTTTCTGTATTTCTGATTCGATACGCTGATTGCGCGAAAAATTCACCCAGCTTTTCTGCGCACAACATTTTTCGCGCACATTCCCATTTTTCCGCGCACAGCTCTGGTTTTTCGCGCAGCCCATGCCTTTACCATTTTTCAACGTTCTGATTCTGAAACATCATTTGCGCGAAAAACTATTTCGCGCATCCCGCTGTTTTCCGCGCCCAACTTAAGTATTTCGCGCACATCCCTGATTTTCCGCGCAGCCCATGCCTTTGCCATTTTTCAGCTCTCTGATTTCGAAACACTGTTTGCGCGAAAAACTATTTCGCGCATCCCGCTGTTTTTCGCGCCTATCTTAAGTATTTCGCGCAAGCCTCTTATATTGCGCGCACCACTTCCTTTTTGTGCGAACCTCCTTTTGCAGACAATCCATGTCTTCATTTTCCGATTTTGAGGCCCAAAAATTTGGCAAACACTGGAAAACGGCGCCACCTTGTATCTGCTCTTTTAGTCCGCCTCCAGATCATCCATTCCTTTGTCGACGTTCCTTGAATAAAAACATGGATCATTATTCCACAGTCCTCGAACTCGACCTGCCTCAATAGAAACACTTTTGCCAACAAATTTGTATGTCGTTTGTTTGCTTTGTCGACAAGGACGATCACCTCAACAGCGCTTCATCTTGGTGATCTGTATACTTCAACAACTCTTCTGCTTTTATCACAACCTCCACTATTGTGATATGTAGTCTTTGAAGGAACAGCTTTAGCATCATCATCTTCTATGACAATGTGATATTCATGACTATCTCAGAAGTCCAATCATTGCACATTGTCTTCTTCATCAACCGGTATGATGTACTTCATGCAAACCGATTCAATTCGTCAGGAAGTCTCTTCTATGGTTCTCATGCAATCATGAGTAATTGCATGAACTTCATCCAAAAACCTCATTCTTCTTTGATCATCCTTGGATGGCTTATACCTCACATTCTGCATTGTTGTAAACAATGTATCACCTTTGACACATGTTCTTTGAACTTCCGATCAGTACAACAATCGTCTGAATCACCACTCCTCTACTTCATCGGAGTACTTCATGATCTCCTTCATTTTGATCTGCATTGACAACTATTGACAACAAATACAACCTTATACACAAAGTGGTTCCAACATAGGATACATCCTTTTACTAGGGCCTTCAATGAATAAGTGAATTAGTTCAAGACATTAGCACCCTTACTTAATATTTTTTTGGAATAGAAGATATATTTTGTTAGATCCATGGATCATGGTGGTAGGGTTATTACCTAGTTTATGGATATGATGGATCCATTTATCTACACTTCTAGGACATACATTATAGAACCACCATCCATCCCCATTACAACCACTTTTTCTGAAACCTTCTCATCACCTATTAAGACCACTTCCATTTTTTCTAGTCCCTTTGGACTTACAACTATTGAAGCAATAAGATATATCTAGCCAACTACTTTTTCTAATGAATTATGGCCCCATGTACCTCCTCCATCCTCTAATTTCACTTCTCCTATTGCTAGAAAAGGAAAGGACCCAGTGGATCCTACCTCTGTCCGCACTAAGTATGCTTATTCAGACTCAGATTAGGCATTGATGGGCATTTTATTCTTTATTTTTCTTTCTGATGTACTATTTACTTTGATGTTTAATTCCAATAATTCATCTTTATTAACAATAACATCGTTTATTTACTTTAATATTATTTATATCAATTTGTTAATCCAAAAAGTGGGAGTAAGGCTGTATAGCCTGATTGAATAAGTAACATGAATATTAAGAAGATTGTATTCATTTGTTAAACTTTTTATGTATGGTTATTAATAGTTAATAATTATATGATTTTTGATCACAAAAAATGGGGCAATTTCTTACTTAGTCCAAAAACCCATTATTCTAATGATCCAAATTGATGTTTATTTTGTTTCTCATAAGTTTCGTGTTTGGTGATAGTAAATATTTTTATAGACAAAATTATAAAATTGGATAACTCTTGAACTTACCATGAATACCAACCAATAGTTGTATCAAACCACATTAGTAGAAATATTATATCATCAATTTCTACTATTGTAGAGACCCAATCTTGACCTATATAGACATCACATTACTTTTTCAGAATAATTAATACATAACAAGAAGCAACACTCAAGGACCGTAATAGTTTAGTTCCTTTGGAAACTAGGACCATAATCTTTTAATCATGGTGAATGATCTTTAACATCTCTCATAAAGATCTTCAACTTTTGTTTTCTTACCTAAAACCTTTATTTAAATCTTGGGGAAAAGAAAACATATAAAGGGTGATCTCAAATGCTCAGTAAGGGTAAGCATGGAGAAAATAAACCAAATCATATACATTTTAACTTAAAAAAACATGAACATAAAGTTTCAACATAAAAATATTGAGAAATAAATATTAGCAGTACATAAGAAATAGATCAAAAAGGAACATTAATCAAGATAAAATAGCATGGGAATAAAACATGTAATTGTGGAAAACCATTAAGCACATGATATTATTTCCACAGTAGCCATGGAATTACTCCCAAGATAATCTTAGTGGACAAAGTCCCTTACTGAATCGAGTTTACTCCTCGTTCCAGTCCTGTATCACTGAATGAGATTAACTTACCATTAAATCCATGTCTATCTCATGAGATATAAATCTTTACCCAATGCATTGGAGGGAGGTATTGGTCCCACCCATCTCATAATGAAATCATTATTACTTGTGACACAAAATAAACATAAATCATTCATCATAACCCAAAGAATAAAATGGGTTTCATAAACATCATCCCATCATAACATAATCCATATAAAACAAATGGATATCACATCATCATAAAAATAATCAAACCATGTAAATAATAGAGACATTATTCTTGAAACATAATCATACTAAATAATGTCATCTTAAATGGAATGTAGTTTTGACAAAACACTTGAAATGTATTATTGAGGAAAATATCCTTTCTTCCGTAAAATCGTTTTCTTATCAGAAAATGCCATTCAATTTTTTTAAAAACGATTTTTTTTGAAAATAATAATGAAATATTATAGAGGAATATTCATGAAAATTAGACGTTATGAAACCGTAAAAATCCATTCACTCTGTATAAGTTAAAAAAACATTCTCCTCGTACTTTTAATGGAAAAGTCAAAAAGTACCGTGTATGGTAAATAAAAGAAAGATTCCTTCCATAACACAAAGTAAAAGTCAAATATAGGTAAAAAAGAATTTTATTATACATGGAATAATATTAAACACTTCAGGAAAAACATTTTTATGGACATGGATGAAAAAAATATTACCCCAGTAAATACTTACGTATAAGCAATCTTGGATAAAAATGAGATTTCAAAAATTATCGCTTACCTTAGGTCCAATTTTTCCGTAGGTGTCCGAAAATCCTGTATAGTGGGTTTAAACATATTATTAACTTGTAAAAGAACCATAATAATATTTATGATATCATATATGATTCAGTTATTACTTTATATTACCCATTATTTTGTCAATTCCATGTTAAAGCAGTGTTTTTGGTAAAATCTTTTCATTTATCGTATGTGTTTAGAGTTGTTGTTTTTGATATTATTGTTACTTATATCATGACTTACTTATATAAATAATGGAAAACATGATTTATATATCATATATATTCAGTATTTATATAGAATATAAAGATAAATGAAATTAAACACACCGTTCCTGGAGACTGTAGGTCGTACGTACGCATGAACACTATTTTCCTTTCCTTATTGACTTGAATTGATGTAAGAAGATGAAATATATATATATATACATAAATAAAGTAGAATTATTATGTTATATATACAATTATTATTCATTATATATACTTTATAATCATTCTTGAATGGTTAACATGGAGAACGAATCCAATCGCGTTGTGGAGACGGTAATCCGTACGTACGCACGAGCGATGAAATCATTCCCATAATTATTGAATGGAATTAGAGTGGATGATATAATATCTTAGAATCAGTATGATTTTATAGTAAACATATATAGTTATTATTTACACCATTATACCCATCCAAGTAAGGTGGTGGTGGAAAAACAGATTACACCACAGTGTGGAGACGGTATTCCGTACGTACGCACGCACGGTGATTTCGTTTTCTGTAGGATGGATAGAAGGTTAAATGGGGTTGTTTCATATTTATAATAAAATATCAGTATATTAGTGATACTTATTTTATTACTTTATAATGAAACAACTAAATAAGAAGAAGTTGAAGAAGAAATAAACTTGGAAGAATCGGTAGAAGAGATTACCTCTTCTTCGACACACATCTTTTAAGATTCCTATTAAGGCCATAGAGGTGGTTTTTTGAGAAGAAAAGAACATATATAATATAAATAGAGAGGTTTAGAAGAGAAATTGGTTGGGTTTGGACAATCTTGAAGGCTCAAAATTGAGTGAATAGGAGAGGGAAGGAGGTTCCCTTATATAGGAGGAGAGAGGGGCACTTTTGGAAACCTCAAAAATATTAATTAATAATAAAATGAAACCCCACTTAAAAACCTCCAAAAATTACTCAATTAGAAGATGATATGATATAGGGTTGTAATATAATAAACCAATACAATTTAGACATGTTTTAAGCTTATTTCAAACCTTATCAACTTTATTTATCCTTATTTAATCTATTTAATTTAATTTGTGGTAATAAAATTCTAAATTCTAAATTGTTATAAATACATACTTAAATGTTGTAAATTTACCATAATTTGATACATTATAACCTTTTCTACCATATAATTTTCAATTTGTAGTTTTTAAATATTTTTGTGATTTTTAAATAATTTATTAATATGTTATTTATATAAAATATCAATAGTGTCAATTTTGACACTATTTATTATTTGAATTTAAATTAAAACCACACAGAATATATGTTCAAAAAAAATTTTATAATAGATTTATAAAATGTCATATTCATCAAAAAAATTCATGGGGCACATTAATTTGTTCATATATTATTTATTTTAAAATTTTAAATCATTTATTTGGTATATCTCTTAATAAAATAATTACTACAACACTTTTTTATAATTATTTAATATTATTATTTGTTGCATAAAAATAAAAAAATCCTATTATTAAGATAAATATAATAACTTTCATAATACTATTTTTACTCTAACTTATCATCTTAAAATCACAACATTTAAATTTTTATATTTATTAAATTATGAAGGTGACATCTTTGACATCATTTAAAATAAAATAATATAAATGTCCTAATCACTTTTATAGGGATTAAAATGGTCCAAAAATCTACCCTTGGATTATTAGGGTATATATATTCTTGACCAATAATGTTTGGTCATGTTTATGGTCCTTTTGATAGGTATTGTTATTTTAATAAAAACTATATTATTGAATTTCAGTAAATAAGTAATTTCTACATCATTAATGTATAAGCTATTAAGGTAATTAAAAATATCTTAAAAATTACAAATAAATTACCATGATAAATAAACAAATTTTATCTTTAAAATGAGTATTTATAATCTAATTTATATTCTGTATAAACTAATATTAAAAATAATCTAATTATTATAGTTTGAGTGAGACATATTTCACTTTCCTTTAAATAAAATAAATTAAATGTCTTAATCAAATACAAGTGGTTTCAATTAGATTCCTTTTCGACACAAGTATTATTTAGGGAAAAATATAATCATCCAATTATATTAAGACAAGTGTTAGGGTAATTTTATAATATTATATTTACCCTTAATTACCTAGTTTACCTTTAACTATGGTAAATAAAATTTACCGTAGTTATTATTCATAATTCCTAAAAATAAAAATTATCTTATTAACATAATTTGTACCTAATGATTCTAAATATGTAATCCATTTTTCTAAATTCAAATCACATAAGTTTTAGTATTTAATTTAAAATTAATTCTGCGGTTGAGAAAACGGGTTTTAAAAGTTAAAACGTTGTAAAAGATTGAAATGTTTTTACTTATGAATTCAGTGTAAAATTAATGATAATGACTTACATTATATTAAATGGTAAAAATATATTCTATTTATACTTTAAAACCATTCAATATTATAATTTATCCATATAAATTGTCTCGATGAAAAAAGTTGTTATTAATTAAAATTTAGCGTATTTTTACTATTCATCAAAATAAGAAACTTATCAGAAAAATATAAAAAATTCATCCAAAGTAAATTTTTATATCCTGATTCAAAAGAAGACTTTTATTTTGTCAAATTGAACTTATAAACATGTCAAAAACTAAATTTAATGTGGGTGCGCCATCAAAATGCGACAAAACTATATTTTTTGAAAAATACTTATTTTACCTGAAAAATTTATTTTGTTCTCATAACATGTTCTATAAAATGTGTAAGATGAATTATAATGTCATAGAATTTAAAATTTAGTTACTACTATTCATAACAGATAGTTCATAATAATATTATAACAATATATCGTTGTTTAGTGAAACTCAGTATAGCGTACAACACACGCTATTGAGGAAGGTTGCTCCTGCGTGCAACACAAGCCAAGAATAGTATTTGCATATAATATAATCTAATACGATGTTGTGTATAGAACAAGATAATTTTGGTGTAGCGTACAACACAAGACAACAATGAAATTAAAAGAATATTTTTCTTAAAATCTCCGGGTGTTACATTCTACCCCCCTTAAAATGAATTTCGCCCTCGAAATTCATTGGGGATATAAATGGTTTACTACTTGAAAGTTTCTTTAATAGAAACCCACATTTTAAAAAGTAATACCAAAACTTAACTTTAAAAACTAAATTATGAAACATAACGGTTACCCAAATTAACTAATCACTGGGTTTCCACATAGGAGAACATAGGTGAAAATATGGATATGGAAGAGAAATATAATCACCATGTTCTGATGGAGAGTGGTAGAGAACATGGCTAGGAAAAATACAAAAATCACAAAGCCATAAATTTGTAATGATCTAAGGTACTATCTGATTCATAAGATATGAGGGCAATAGGGAAACATTTTTGGTTTTCAAGATCATTTCCCTAAAGTTGAAAAAATTGGAATTTGAAGAAATACTTTCTTGATTTTGGTATAATCTCACCGTTGGTCATTCTTTAACAATTTCCACTTCATATCTTAAAGAAATGAAGTTGAATTTTTCATTTATGAAGTGTTAGCAGATCATGTTATAGAATGATAGGTCATTCCATCTGTCTCAGACAAAAATTAAGCCAATGTTATTAAATATACAAAAGTCCATATATAGTGAACTTAATCGTATATGGTTCCTAAAATGGACTTATACTTCATATATCATACAAATTAATAAATTAAAACTAATTTATACTAACCAGGGACTTTCTGTAGGCTAGTGGTATGCGATAAAATCCTGCCACACTTCGTTTGTGGGTTCGATTCCAACAGCCTTGTCTGACGTGACGGGTTGTCTCTCATCCTATGGTTTATCCTTT
The DNA here is from genome assembly GCA_963277665.1 of Viscum album. Lineage (NCBI taxonomy): Eukaryota > Viridiplantae > Streptophyta > Magnoliopsida > Santalales > Viscaceae > Viscum > Viscum album. The sequence goes on from OY728141.1 coordinate 1,868,575,408, forward strand.
TTTTAAAACTATACCATTATAACATTCCAGAAATAATATCGAAAAACAAGTTCTATCCTTAAATAATACTATCTTATTCCAAACATAATCAATTCCAATATTTAGGCTTATCCAAAATAAATCTATCCAATCTCATAGTATAAAGAAAATGGTTACTTGAAAGGCCATATAACAAGCACGTTAATACCATCATTTATCCCCCATATATCATAAGATATATCTTATTGATCTCATTTCAAACATGTGAATACCTTAATAATGTATTCTCTTAAAACATGTATAACCATATAATCTTTGTGAAAACATGAATGATCATAGAATTTCTATATACTCAAACCATGATATCACTTTGTCCTTATATCAGTCATGAGATCATTAATATTATCAAACATTTCATTATCTCATTATCCCTTCATTATGCGCATATCATCTGCTTTCCAAAAATATCTGAATATCCTTTAATGGTTACCTATACCATTCAACATATATTTTCAAAAAACTTAAGTAAAAACAATAGTGTAACAATCCATAGATGTTTCTTTATTCCAAAGTACGATGAAATTACTTATACAACATTACTCTTGATAAACATGCAATCATTCCACTACCTTCTTAAACCATTGACCGAGCTTCATCATTGTATTCTTCAACACTTCTTTCATCTCATATAACATTTGTAGTCTCGTCATCATCATCAACATAAATACTACCCATACAACCATGATGATTCTCTTCATGAGATTTTATCTTAGGGAATTGGATTGCATAATGCCCGTACGTTCCACATTTAAAACATTTAACCACTGTTGATGTCTTAGCAATACCATTATCCTTGTCCATGGTGTTAACTAAACCTTTTCCTTTACAATTATTGGATTTGTGTTCTTCTTTTCCACAACCAAATCATCTTCCAGTTTCTTTGAAACATTCTCCCTGATGCCTCTTCTCACATGATTTACATGAGGGAAATCGAACTTTCTTTCCTCTGTGATCATCCTGAAAATCCATCTTTCTCTTATTAGATGAGTCAGGAAACATACCAAAGTTGAGATTATTGATCATATTATGAGATTGCTGATTAGTCATAATAACAATATGTGGACTTCCAGATCCAATTTCATTTGGTTTATCTTGAATAATATCATTCCATTGTCCATCATATCCTCTATTATAGTGAATCTTCTGGTTTCTAGCCATATTCTAAAACCCAAAAAGAATAGTGTGAGAAGAAAAAATCATAATCAAGGGGGATTAACTTCAATATCTAACATCTTAGGTTAAATTCTAATATTTTTACCGTAATTCTAGAACTATAACCTAGACTTATACATAACCTTAGGGACATCCCTAGGCATACCTTAGAAATATCTTTGAGGGATATGACTAAAGATTTCACATCCTAGTTTCTAAAGCTTAACTAATTCTTTCCTCTGATACCAACTGTAGAGACCCAATCTTGGCGTACATGGACATTACATTACTTTTGCGGAATAATTAATACTTAATAAGAACCAACACTCAAGGACCATAATAGTTTAGTGTCTTTGGAAACTCAAAACATAATCTTCAAATCATGGTGAATGATCTTCAACATCTCCCATAAGATCTTCCCCTTTTGTTTTCTTACCTAAAAAATTTCTTTAAATCCTGGGGAAAAGAAAACATATAAAGGGTGAGCTCAAATGGTCAGTAAGGGTTAGGATGGAGAAAATAAAACAAATCATATACATTTGAACTTAAAAAAACATGAACATAATGTTTAAACATCAAAATATTGAGAAATAAATCATGGTAGTACATAAGGAATAGATCATAAAGGAACAGTAATCAAGATAAAATAACATGGGAATAAAATGTGTAACTGTGTAAAACCATTAAGAACATGATATGATTTCCATTGTATCCAAGGCATTGCTGCCAAGACCTTCTTAGTGGACAAAGTCCCTTACTGAATCGAGTTCACTCCTCGTTCCAGTCCTGTATCACTGAACCAGATTAACATACCATTCCAGAAATGAATATCTCATGAGATTTTAATATTTACCCAATTAATTGGATAGAGATATAGGTCACACACATCTCATAATTAAATCATTCTTACTTGTGCCACAAAATAATCATAAATCATTCATCATAACCCAAAGAATAAAATGGGTTTCATAAATATCATCCCATCATAACGTAATCCATATAAAACTAATGGATATCATTTAATCATAAAAAGAATCAAACCATGTAAATAATAGATAAATTATACTTGAAACATAATCACACTAAATAATGTCATCTTATATGAAAAATATTTTTGACAAAACACTTAAAATGAATTCTTTAGGAAAATATCCTTTCTTCTTTAAAATCATTTTCTTATCAAAAAATGCCATTCAATTTTAAAAGAAAAGGATTTTGTTGAAAATAATCATGAAATTTTATGGAGAAATATTCATGAATATTAGGTGTTATGAAATCATAAAAATCCATTCATGCCATATATGTTAAAAAAACATTCTCCTCGTACTTTTAACGGAAAAGTCAAAAAGTACCACATATGGTAAATAAAAGAAATATTCCTTATACAAAACAAAGTAAAAGTAAAAAAGGGGTAAACATGACTTTAAACATACATGGAATAATATTAAAAACTTTATGAAAAAAAATTTATGGACATGGATGAACAAAAATATAACCCCAGTAAATACTTACGTATAAGCAATCATGGATAAAAATGAGATTTGCAAAATTATCTCTTACCTTAGGTCCAATTTCTTCTATACATGTCCTAAAATCCTATTTAGTGTGTTTACAAAAATTATTAAGTTGTAATAGAACCATAAAAATATTTATGATATCATATACGATTCACTTATGACTTTATATTACCCGTTCTTTTGTCAATTCCATGTTAAAGCATCGTTTTTAGTAAAATCGTTTCATTTATCGTACGTGTTTGGACTTGTTGTTATTGATATTATTATTACTTATATCATGATTTAATTACTTACAGAATTTAAAACATAAATTATATATCATACATATTCTGTATATATATATAATAGATAGATAAATTAAATGAAACACACCGTTGATGGAGACGGTAGGCCGTACATACGCATGAAAGCTGTTTTCCTTTCCTTATTGACTTTAATAGAAGTAAGTAGATGACATATATATATATATACATAAATAAATTAGAATTATTATATTATATATACCATTATTATTCATTATATATACTTTATAATCATTCTTTAATGGTTAACATGGATAATGAATCTCATCACGTCGTGGAGATGGTAATCCCTACGTATGCACGAGCGATGATATCGTCCCCATTATTATTGAATGGAATTGAAGTGGATGATATAATATCTCATAATCCGTATTACATTATAATAACCATATATAGTTATTCTTTACACCATTATACCCATCCAAGTAAGGTGGTGGTGGAAAAACAGATTACACCACGATGTGGAGACGGTATTCCGTACGTACACACGCGTGGTGATTTCATATTCTGTAGGATGGATAGAAGGTGAAATGGGATTGTTTCATATTTATAATAAAATATCAGTATATTATTGATACTTATGTTATTACTTTATATTGAAACAACTAAAGAAGAAGAATTTGAAGAAAAAAGAAACATGAAAGAATCGGTAGAAGAGATTACCTCTTCTTCGACACACCTCTTTTAAGCTTCCTCTTAAGGCACTAGTGTTGGTCTTTTGAGAAGACCATAACCACTATAATATAACTAGAAAGGTTGAGAAGAGAAATTTTCAGGGTTTGGATGATCTTGAAGGCTCAAAATTGAGTGATAGGAGCGGGAAAGTGGTGCCCTAATATAAGAGAGGAGAGGGGAACTTTTTGAAACCTTAAAAATATTAATTAATAATAAAATGAAACCCCATATAAAAACCTCAAAAAATGACTCAATTAGAAAATGAGATGATATAGGGTTTTAATCTCATCAAACAATAAAATTTATACATGTTTTATGTTTATTTTAAACCTTATCAACTTGATTTACCATTATTTAATCTATTTAATTTTATTTGTCGTAATAAAATTCTAAATTTTAAATTCTTATAAATACATACCTAAATGTTGTAAATTTACCATAATTGGATAATTTATAACCTTTTAGACCATATAAGTTTCAATTTTTAGTTTTTAAATATTTTTTTTTATTTTTAAATAATTTAATAATATGTTATTTTTATAAAATATCAATAGTGTCAATTTTGACACTATTCATTATTTGAATTTAAATAAAAACGACACAGAATATATGTGCGAAAAAAAAATATAATAGATTACTAACATTTCATATTGATCAAAAAAATTCATGGGGAACATTAAATTTTTCATATATTATTTATTTTAGTATTTTTAAAACCATTTATTTGGTATATCTCTTATTTAAATAATTACTACAACATTTTTTATTGTTATTTAATATACTTATTTTTTTCATAACAAATAAAAATAAAATCCTATTATTAATATAAATATAATACCTTTTATAATAATATTTTTACTCTAATTTATCATCTAAAAAATCACAACATTTAAATTGTTTTATATATTAAATTATGAAGATGACATCTTTGACATCATTTAAAATAAAATAATATAAATGTCCTAATCGGTTTTATACATCTCCAAATGGTCCACAAATCGACCCTTGGATGATTAGGATATATATATACTCGACCAATAATGTTTGGTCAAGTTTCTGGTCCTTTTGATCGGTATTGTTATTTTAATAAAAACTATGTTATTTATTTTTCACTAAATAAATAATTTCTACATCATTAATGTATATGCTATTAAGGTAATCAAATATATCTTCAAAATTACAAATAAATTACCATGATAAAGGAAAAAATTTTATCTTTCAAATGAGTACTTATAATAGAATTTATAATCTATATATCCTAATATTAAAAATAATCTAATTATTATAGTTTGAGTGAGACATATTTAAGTTTCCTTTAAATTAAATAAATAAATGTTCTTAATCAAATACAAGTGGGTTACATTAGATTCTATTTCTACCCAATTATGATTTAGGAAAAAATATAATCATCGAATTATATTAATACAAGTGTTAGGGAAATTTTATAATATTATATTTACCATTAATTAACCGATTTACCTTTAACTATGGTAAATAAAATTTACCATAGTTACTATTCATAATGCCTAAAAATAAAAAATAGCTTATTAATGTAATTTGGACCTAATTATTCCATATATGGAATCCATTTTTTCAAATTCATAACACAAAAGTTGCTGTATTTAATTTAAAATTAATCCCGCAATTGAGAAAATGGGTTCTAAAAGTTAAAACATTGCAAAAGATTGAAATGTTTTTACTATGAATTCAGTGTAAAATTAATGCTAATGACTTACATGATATTAAATGGTAAAAATATATTCTATTTATACTTTAAAAAAATTAAATGTTATAATTTAACCATATAAATTATCTCAATGAAAAAAGTTGTTTTTAATTAAAATTTAGTGTATTTTTACTATTCATCAGAATTATAAACTTATCAGAAAAATATCAAAAATTTATCCAAAAGAATTTTTTTTATCCTGATTCAAAAGAAGAATTTTATTTTGTCAAATTTAACTTATAAACATGTCAAAACAAAAATTTAATATGGGTGCGCCATCAAAAGGTGGCAAACCTGCATTTTTTGAAAAATACTTATTTTACCCAAAAATTTTATTTTGTTCTCATACCATGTTTTATAAAATGTGTAAGATGAATTATAATGTCATAACATTCAAATTATAGTTACTACTCATCATAATGGATTGTTCATAATAACATTATAACAATATATCGTTGTTTAGTGAAACTCGGTATAACGTACAACACACGCTATTGGGGAAGTTTTCTCTTGCGTGCAACACAATCCAAGAATAATGTTTGCGAATAATAAAAGCTAATACGGTGTTTCATATAGCAAAAGATAATTTTTGTGTAGCGTACAACACAAGACATCAATGCAATTAATAGAATATTTTTCATAAAATCTCGGGGTGTTACAACTATCATTGAGTACATATACTATTAAGTGAAGTTACCATTGGTACAACTACCAGTAGTTCATGTCAGCTACTGTTAGAAGCTTCTGCTATGGACAATTGAAAGAGCTACTGCTACTGACAGTTCAAAGAGATACTTATACTACTAATTAAAATAGATACGGCTAGAAGATACAACTACCGCCAATTCAAGAAGCTATAACCAAGAGATTATACCACCAAGTGCTTGAAACCACCATATCTGCTACCGCAGTTGTTTTGAATTAAATTAAACTTAATTCCTCATATAGATAAATCAATATATTAAATACAATTCAGGGGAACATGGATTTAATAATGTTTATTCTTAAAAACTACATATATTATTTAAATAATACTCACATTTTTTTAGATTTATCTCTTAGTATTTAGATTTAGTTTATTTTATTATTATAGTCCTATAATGGATAAGTAGACATTCTGAAATTCCATTAATTCAGAGGAACCCATCATGCATGTGCAAGTGGTGAATAACACTGACCCATTGGATAACTGAATAACGTCCCTTAGCATACTGATTAGTTAGGTTAGTGAAAAATGAGACCTAGAAGATTATCCAAGAATTCTGTAAAACTTTTTTTATCTCCATTTTCTTTTAAAACTCAATTGAGCCCTTTTAAAGAAAAATTCAAGGACTCCTGAACTACCAAATCTGATCAAAATGAGCTTCATTGAATACTCTATATTTATATTCTATGCACTTTTTATTTTAGATTATTTTTTTGAGCTATATTTTTTATGCTCCATTTATTAATAAAATCACACTCCTTTACTTATTGAAGATTTATACACACCCTATTTTATTCTTTTACATTTTTAATCCCATGAATAAATGTGGAAGAAGTCATGTGTAAACTGGAATTCTGCTATGTAATGATTAAAAAATGAAGAAGATTTTTTTAAATCCTAGAATATAACTGTTATTTTATTTTTGTAAAACTTGATCATGGTTGAGGATCTATTTATTCTTTAATAAAATTCCTACCAATATTTTTTGTCTATGTAGAGAGGACTAGGTTTCATCTGGAGTCTAAAACTATTGAATTTATTCTTATGCTGTGTTTTCTTGTTTTTTAATTTGTTTTAAAACAAATAAGTATATTCATTCTAAACTATAAAGAAAAAATTTCATTTATAGCTACATTATGTTTTTTATATATAGTGTTTGATACAAGTAAATTAGTTTCATAATTTATTGTATTTTAAAAAATTATTTTAACTGAGCTGTGATTGATCCTTGGAGAATCATTTCCAAAGATCAAATTATATTTTACAATTTTTGTTAAATTTGAAATTTTCATAAATTGGTGGATTTTGTCTTAAATCATATTTTATATAATTTTATTAATTGAAAAATAAATTCAACCCCTCTTGAGTTTTCCACTCTGACAAACATTATAATGACTTGATATTTCACTATACATTTTCCTTAAATAAAAAATGTGTTTGATTACTTGCTCCACACAATCACTGAACTAAAATGAAACTATGATATATTTAGACCATTAAAAAACTTAAATTTAATTAGTAGGAAAGAATATAAGTAATCTAGTTATGAAATATATTAATATGAATATTTATATATAAATTTTATTTTATAAAAATTCACTTAATTCATTATTGTGCCTTAAAATATATCTCTTTATGCGCTATAACTTTTATTAAAGAAAACTAATTTGTTTAAATGATTATGTTAATAAAATATAATATTTATAGATTAAATTTATCATTATCAGTGTTTTATATAAATTAACAATATAAACAACTAGTGTGTAAAAATGTGGTTTCTAAGGGAAACAATTTTTACCTATGCTTTATAATTTTATTTAAAAGATAAATTTATATAGTTTGAATTCATAAATTAGAAAAATAAAATTCATTTTTGGATTCAACCTAACAATATTATCTTGGTATTAATTTTTTATATTTTAAAAAAAATTGATTTTTAGCTGAATAATGAAATATAGTGTTTTACTAAGATTTCTAGTTTTATACCATTATTAGTAAAAAGGTACGAATTAGAAATTTATGATACCTTTTTATTAAAAAAATAATTTTTTTAAAATTTATATGATACATTTTTGAATATTTTTTATTAATTATAAACCTATATTTATATTTTTGAACATAAGTGACACTTTTCTAATTTTTTTTTATTCACGATACATTTAATATATTAAAATTATTTTTTTACACTTTTAAAAATTGGAGTAGAAAAAATATATTTCAAATTATGAATAAATAGGTTTAAATTTTCTAACAAATACTACTTTATATTTTGGCATAAAGATTATGTTACCATAGGTAAATACTAGTTACTATGGTAAAAGCTAAAATGAAAAAGTAATAATTCAAGGGTCCATGGGATTGAAACATGTGTAAAACATTTGATTTTTTTTGAGGCTTGGTAGAACCTTATATCATTCCCACCCCATTATTTCCAAAATTTTAGATCCAATTACCTTGAGAGTGACTTCCCATTATTGAAAAGTGATGGGTATTTATAAAAATGCCATCCATTTTCACTTATAAAAAGGACTCTATTGTCATCCCTAACCATTTCAGCACAAGCCACTAATTTTGGCCCAAAATATTACCAAATATATCTTCAAAAATTCAATCCACCTAATAGAGGTTTTTTTCTTCTCAGAAGACCACCCCTCAAGGGCTTAACCCCCTTATAACAGAGATAATATAAAAAGTGAGGTATAAACTCCTAACCTATCTTTCTCTTTTATTTTTTATGTGAACATATTGTTCCTCATATTCCATTATATAATCTTAAGACTATAACATTAGTATCACTATTATTATGATATGCCCTTATAATTATGGGATAGTCATTAACCACCCTTCCATTTTTGCTTAAGAAAAGATATAACCACATTCATTTGTGTGCGGACTACCGCCTCCACAAGGAGTAATGTTTTATTTTTCTTAACAACCTTACATGGATGGTAATAATGTTGAATTTAATAAATAATTGTGATATTTATAAAATAATTTATATTCTTAAATGATAAATCTTGTTATATATCTTCCCCTTTCTATCAAAAGTGAAATCATCAACCATGAATATTTGTGGAGTACCGCCTCCATGGAATGATTGATCACCATTTTTATTTTCATCATCGCCATACATGGATGCTCATGATAATGGTTCAAATGAAATAATAGTATTTTTATTATATCATTAATTTTTTTATGAAAAATTTTGAGAGGATATTAATGAAATTATTAACAAACGATCATCATTAATTCAATGGTTTAAAACAAGCGTACTAAGAGGGAAATATTTTATTAAATTTATGTAATATTTTCATATAAATAAATTATTATTATAATTAATTTATAATTATGATATATCATGTTAATAAAAAATATATCATATCTTTATTATAATGGAGTGATGACACTGGAACTAAATCACATCATAATCATCCATTAATCATGGTATGTTCATATTTGGGTCAGTTTGACCACATACTTGAACAATGACATGAATTATAATAGGGATGAATATCGAAACAAAATTAATGACAAAAAATGATTAAAATATTTTAATAATGAATTTTTAGTTATGTAATGGACATATAAATATTTAACAAAATAATTATAAAAACATCTTTCATTGGTTAAAAATATCATCGAAGCATGCTTATTATTTATTTCATCTTCCAGAATAAAGAGTAAAACACTAATCAAGGGATATTGAAACATTATAAATAATAATAATTAATAAATTATATTAAAATTAATGATATTGTATTGATGATCTTTGGAAGAATATTTAACACCGACACTACTCCTATGAAACGAGTACACACAATTAAAATTATAATCACCAAATGTTGGAAATAGGTACAAAAGAACTAGTATATATATATATATGTAATGATTATAAATAGGGAGTAAAAATATTTAATGTTATGAATAGTGTTTTGGGTATGAAATTAATGAACATAATTTAATTATTAAATATTTTTGGTGCAAGTGCATAATGGATCTGGACTATCGTATATGTTTTCATTAGAAACTAATCCCTTTATGAAATGTTTCGTATTATGAAAATAAATACATAAATGTGATATATATAATGCCTATTTGATATATTATATAATGAATTACATTTATTTTATTCTAATTTATCTACAATTTAACGATCTCACATTCATGAGGATTTTACTTGAATGCTTCTTAAATTGTATGTGTTTTTGTTAACTCAAATCTCATGTATTAAGTTATAATTTTTCTTATTGAATATATTTCATATAAGTAGAATTTTTTTTCCAATGAATATATTAGGTGGTATTTTATCTTAAATACTTGGGATTTACATTTTTATCCCATAAACCAATATTTAAAAGTTTCTTACTTTATAAACTATGTTGTCTATAATGGATTTTGGTAACTCAAACATCTTTCTCTAAATTATATGGTTTCATTTGAATTTTAAACTTAAATATTATATTAATTAATTGATTTTATGTTTTATATTTTTTTATATTTCATATTTCTGTGGATAATGTTTCATTTGATTCAAATATTCTTACTTGATTGTTCTATAACCAAAAGAATAACATTATTAAGAATGAACCTCCATCTCTTAATTGGTTACTTATTTCAAGTCCATATATTCCTTCCCAATAGTTTTCTAATATTTTTTTGAAATATAATATAGATTAATTTATATGATTATAATAATTATATTTTTACATTTTAAAAAAATTGAATACTCTTTTTATGTTGTGTGTTTTAAAATAAATGATTTTAAAAATATTTTCCACCCCATATTTATTTTGATAATCTATATATTTTTTCACGGAATTATTTTTGGAAGTTTATTTTCCAAAGGTAATTTCTATCAATATTTTTCACTTCAATTTTTTTAAAATAACTTTTGATTGTTACTTCTAACTTCTTCATTTTATAAATACGTTAGAAATGCTCTCTTTTTTATGTTCTTCATGGGATCAAATCTTTCTGATACCTTTTTTTGTTTTCTTTAAAGTATCTCTCCATGTTATCATTGTTTATAAAATAAAATTATTTTTCTACAATATTTTCAAAATGTGTCTCTTAAAATGATTTCAAAATATAATGAATATTTCTTATTTCAAAATTAATTTTTAAAAAACATCTTAAAATCATTTTTAATATAAGTCATTGTCATTTGAAATATCATATCCTTGATTGAGGATTTTTTAAAATTTAATAATTAAACTTCTTTATATATATGTCTTATGTAATTTTATTCTATTTTGGACAAATGATCCATCACTAAATTCTTCATACCTAATCATTTTCAATCTATAATAATTATTATTCTTCTAATTCCTTTCTTATGTGAATACCATATTTTTATTCCTTTGATTAATGTGTGTTGACCTAGATCCCATAGATAGTTTTATTAGGAAAAATTATTATCTTAAACACATACCCTTTATCTATACGGTGTAAAAACCTTATGCTTTATAATCTTGATTGAATGGTATTTTCCCAAAATGTTACTTAATTTCATTGGATACCCATTTGTTTTCAATGGGTTTATCATTTCATGATTATTTATGTGATTATAAAAGATTTTATTTATATGAATTCATTACAAAATGATATTAAACCCTTTTTATTTCCACGGGTTCTTTATGATGTAGTGAAGGAAAATCATTTTCCTTCTATTGGTTCACTATGTTATAAAAAGTGAAAGATTTCGTGTTTTTATTTTTTGTGAAACCCATTGTTATTCCGGGGTTTTAATGATGTCATGTTTAGATGTACATGGATATGGTTAATCTTTAATAGAGGGATGACCCTGTATATCCCTCAAATGTACTGGGTTAAGATTTAAATATCATGAGATAATGGTTAAATGAGTAGTGATACTTGATCCAAAATGGGAAATGGGCTATGATGCAAGATTCACTATATAAAACAAGTGGTTGATTCTTTACCATATATGTTACAATTTCTATGATTTTAGATGTTCCATAAATCTCATGTATGACTTTTTTTAATGATATGAATCATTTTCATGAAGTGTTATTATGTTATTCCATGATCAAGATCAATGATTTATTGGGTATAACTTTTTTATGTATCTTGATTATATCTATAATATTATTATGCTCACTTATGATCGTAAATTATTATCACTTATTTTTACTCTTAGTGAGTTATTGAGATCTCCTCTTTCTTATGTTTCCATTTTCAGAGGTTATGAAGACAAGAAAAGTATAATGTATATATAATAGTATCTTAGGTGGAGAATTTATGAGGGATGTTCAAGATGAATTTTAAATTAATTAGTTATGAATATAATGGAAAAAATATCCAATTAATACTAAGAACATGGGTTTTTTTGTTATTAGCTTATCCAAATTCACTAAAACTCTAAACCTGAAAGTTATTATGAATGTATTTTGTTAAAATATTTTATTTGATTCATGTAATCTATATATTAAGATATATGAGATATATTAATTGGAATCAGAGTAGGGTTTAGAAAACATTGGTGATTAATATGTTGTCAATTGAGGATAATTTAAGATATAGAACTTTTATCAATGTTTGATAAGTTATGGTTTATAATAATTGCACTGTTATAGATAACCCTTCAGCTTTGTTGAGGTAATATTGAATGTGTTGGGGATCAGAATATGATTAATTTAGTAAAATCCCAAGGGATAAGTGTAAGTTAAGGATTCCATCATGATGTTTTGGTAAAGTGTACATTGTTTGGTTAACCTAGAAATTACATCCCTATCTTTATACTACAGGTTTATTAATTATCTAACACAAATATGCCTTAGGGAAATAACCATAATTATTTTATGTTGAGTATTAACTCAATCATGACCTGGTTCATGACAAGAGGCACAACTATACAACTAGTCTGAGACTCTCAGGGGATATTCTTTGGTCTATCACATTATCTTTAAAAACTATTACAAATTATTTACTTCTTAATTATTTTAATGGATTAGGTTATGAATAAATAAAAACTAACATAATTAAAATTAGATTGAAATGAATTAATCAATGGAAGACAAAAAGGTGTAATTAGAAAAGATATACTAGGATTGAGTTTTTATATTCACATGATCATTTAAAATGATCTCATTGATAACTATTTTTTGTTTAATTATTTATTTGAAATAGGATGACATAAATAAAGTTGATAAAGGTATGTATCTAGAAACAACTATTTCTTATAAAATAATAATGGAGAACAATTCACTGGTTTAGAATCTTGGTAAATACCTATAATGAAAGAAAAGGTGAGTTTCATTGTCTTTAATAAGTTACTAAGGTTGATATTTTAATAGAAAATAAATCTTGATACTCTATGATATTTTCATTATAGATTGAAATTTATCAATTATATTATAGTGTATTCTATAAATTTATGTGGATTTTTGGAAACATATAATGAACTTTCTTTAAAAGTTATTACATAATGGTTTGGAAACATATATTAAATAGTTCAATAACATTGAAATGTTATTTTATGTTAAGGTTATATTTACTTGGATAACAATTTAAGAGCACTTGGTTAAGGGATAGATAACACATAGGTTTATTATATGATTGAAATAAAAAATGATTTATTTATTTAAAAAAAATACGTTAGACAATATTGTTATCCTTGGGATTGATAATTGATTCAGGCTATTTTTTGTGAAGTTCATCATATTTTTGGGATCACGATATATATAAGATAGTGTATGATTTTATACCACATGATGCTTAAAGATATTTTCAATTCATGGAATTATATAAAGTTTTATTTTGTTTTAACATCTTGGAGATTCAACTGGTTTTCAAGAAATTATTTTATAGATAATAAAGTTTTAGGATATATACAAACTTGGGTATATTATTGTATGAATGGATAATGTTGTCTAAAGAATGATAAGTAACATGATACAACCTAATAGAGTAAGGTATATGTCATATTAATAATAACCTCACATAATTTATTCAATGATTAATTATTAAAATTGTGAGGATGTAATTTATTTTAGGTGGAGGGTTAATATAAAGACTTGAGATTTCACTATACATTTTCCCTAAATAAACAATGTGTTTGAAAAATTTCTTCATATGAAACAAAAAACTAAAATTAAACTATGATATTTTTATACCATTAAAACCTAAATTTTAAATTATTAGGTATAAATATAAGTAACCAAATTAAAAAATATTTTAATTTGTATATTTATATAAAGATTATTTTATACAAATTTACTTAATTCATTATTATGTTTAATAATCTATATTTTTAAAAATAGTAATTTTTATTATATAAAACTAAATATTGTATTTATAAATGATAAATTTAATAAAATAAAATATCTATTGATTAATTTTATTTTTATTAGTTTTTAATGAAAACAACGACTAAAAACAATAAGTATTTTTAAATTTTATTTTCCTATAAAAATAGTTTTTTCTCTTTGCATTATAATTTTTTTAAAAGTTAGATTAATATGTTTTATAATGAAATAATAATAAAATAAAATTCAACTTTTGATTAATAATAACAATAATATCTTAGGATTAAATTCTCATATTTTTATAAAAATGTTTTTAGGTGAATAGTGAAATATACATTTTTTACTAATATTGTGACTTTTATTCCATTATTAGAATAAAAGTATGACATATAAATTTATGAAAAATGTTCCATGAAAAAATATGAATTTTATAATTTTAATTATTAATTTTAAAATATTTATTATTATTTAAAACTAGTATTGTATATTTTAGAACATTTTTGATATTTCTCTCAAAAACTGTATTACTATACTATAAATTTATTAAATTAAAATTAATTTTTAACACTTTTAGAAATTGATATATAATAAATAGATTTAAAATTTAAAATCATTGGATCCAAATTATCTAATAAGTACCACTTAATTTTAATGCATAAATTTGAAGTTAACTTATGTAAATATTAGTTGCAACTGTAGAAGTTAAAATGGAAAACGTAACAATTTAATGGATAAAGTGATTGATGCATGTTTAAAAAATGTTTAAAAAAACTTGTTTGAGTATTTATTAATATTATATATTCCCAAACCAATTACTTTTCAATTTTTTTGGGCCACTTTACTTGTGAGTGACTTCCCATTATTGAAATGTTTTGGGTATTTACAAAAATGCCACACTTTTTCACTTTTTAAAGAGGCTGCCCTCTCTTCACACACCTCATACCACACACCGTAAGTTTGGACCAAAATATTCCTAAAAATAACCTCATCATTATTATCAACCTGATATTGGTCATAGTTTTCTTAAAATTCCATCTATCAAGGGCTTAACCCCCTTTTCAAAGGAGATAATCCAAGAAGTGGGTATATGTTCATAAACTCTCATTATATTTTCTATTTATTTATGAGCAATTTTTCCCTAAAATTCCGTTACACCATATTAAAATGAATACATAAATATCAGTATTATACTTATAAGTTATTATAATTGTGTTACAATAATTAAACACCCTTCCCTTTACCCTTAATAAAATAGAAAACGACATTCATGTGTGTGTGCAGACTACTACCCCTACAAAGCATCATGTTTCATTTTCCATAATCACTTTAAATGATTTATTATATGTTTATTTCTATAAATAAAAATTATATTTATAATGTATTTTATATTTTTAAATGATAAAAAAATAACATATATTGATCCATTCCTATAAAAAATGAAATCATCAACCATGTATACAGGTAGACTACCTTCTCCCTAGAATGATTGATTTCAGTTTTTATTTTCATTACTTCCATACATGTATGGTAATGATAATGAGTTTAATGGATAAATATGGTGTTTATGATTTCATTATGGTCATATTATGAAAAAATATAGAACATATTAAGGAAATTGTCAAAAAATGATCACCACTAATTCAATCATAGAAAACAAGCATACTGAGAGGAAAATCGTTTATTCAAGTTATTTAATAATTTTAGATCCATTAATTATTAATATAATTACATTTTAATTAGGATATATCAAATGAATAGACACTAAATTATAACATTATTCTATTTCTGTAAGGATATTTTACATAAATGACCTAATAATCATCCATTAATCATGGTATATTCATGTTTGGGTTAGTTTGACCACTAACTTGAACTATGGTTTAAAATTACATCATGGATGAATATGAAAAAATAATTAACTATATAAAATGATAAAAATATTGAAATAATGGATTTTTTCGTTCTAGAAAGGGTACATTAATATTTAAATCCATAATCATAAAGACACATTTTGTTTGTTAAGAAAACCTCCAAATTATACTTATCAGTGATGTCAAATTCAAGGATAAAGAGTTTTCATCAAAAGAAATTTAAGCTTCATAAATAATTATAATTAATACCTTATAGTAACATTAATGATCCTGGAAGGATGAAATTATGAAAAATAATGGACACCAATACCACTCATATGAAACTAATATAAACCATTAAAATTATAAACACCCAATGTAAGAAAATAGGTAAAACATTACTAGTATATATATTTATGGAATTATTATAAATGGGGAGTATAGATTTTTATAGTTATGAATAATGTTTTTGGGTATTTAAGTAATAAAATTAATTTCATTATTTTGAATTTTTGGTTCAATTGCATAATGAATCATTTCTAAGGTAAGGGTTTTCACCCCAAATTATTCTATTTAAGACATGTTTTTTATTATAAATGTAATTCCATTTTTGTTGTGTATATACTAAATATTTGAGATATCATATCATAATATATCATTTATTCATGAAAATTTATGTTCAATTTAAATCTTTCTCTTACAATAGGATTTGATTTATATTTTACATAAGTTGTAAGGGTTTTTTATTAAATCAGTTCTCATTCATTGAGTTATAATTTTGTTTCTTTAACATATTTCGTATATATGGGTAAATTATATCCTATGATTCAATTATGTGCTATTTTATCTTGAATTTTCGGATTTACATGTTCACCACCTAATCCTCTTTTCAAAATATTCTTACTTTATGAACTATGTTCTCCATAAGGGACTTTAGTAACTCAAATCTATTTCATTGAGTTATATTGTATCTTTTGATCTTTGAACTTAATTTTTTTGCTTTATTAATAAATTTTCCATTTTTTATGATGTTCTATTTTATAGTTATAGAGGTTATATTGTGAGATCTAGTCTTTTATATGAGTTGTAGTCCTTTTTTTAGTTTAATTAATTATTTATATCCAAATGGGAAGGCCTAATTGGGTTTTAAAATATTAGAGGGTGTCCAATGTTTTTTCAAAGCACAGATCCTTTTGTTTTAGAGAAAATAGGTGAGCCTCATGGTTTGATAAAACTGGGTGGGGGTTGTGCAGTTATTTTCCTAGGGCCACATGATTTTTTCGTAATATATAAACCAAGCCACAAATCCATGTAACAAATGTATAATTTTAATATAACGAAATCACATAGTGTGTGTACAGTTTTCTAAACTGTTCATATGAACCATAAAATCCAAGTTCTTAGGAAGTGATATAGGCACAATTGGTGCATAGTTGGGATAGTCATGCAACTAAACCATGGAACCTGTTAAATTTTGGGTAAAAAGAAAATTTTACCTCCTTTATCATACAATAAAATTCCTCTATTCCTACCTTAAATGTACAACCCCACCACCATTAGAAGAACTCCTCCTCCTCCTCCTCATCTCCTAGGTTCTTTGATAATTTCAATGTCTAAAATCTGATTGAGCGACCGTCTATCACGTTGGATTCCTCTCAGTAAGAGAGTCAATATGTTACCTCAATTTCATAGTTTCTCTCACTATATTATATGGTATTTCATATATGAAGTTTCCATTGGATTTAATCATTATTACTACTATCAAGATGATTTACTTCTACTATCTTGTATGTTTTTATTATGCATCCCTGATTTATTCTATTATTTCACGATTGTTCTACTCTAATCAGGAGGTTATAGTCTCTCCACCATATTACCACAGAACCGAACTACTATTTGGAAGCCTATGGAATATGGGTAGGCTTTCATGAGGCCTTATGACTAATCTAATAGGGTCACCACGTAGTTTCTTCTAGGTCTGGATGATACAACTTGGTATGAGAGGTATTTTTTATTTTCCTTACTATTTTCAGATGATAGAAAGTATACTAGTATGTGTTAGAATTTAGAAATTATCTGGTTCTTAGGAGTAGATAACACATTTATATGGAAAAAGACAAATTATCAGGGATGAGAAATGATGTTCTGGATTATGCCTATTACAGTAGTTTTGATTTCACTATTGGGTTATAGATATGATACATGAAACATATTATTAATGATATGGATTTTAACTTATCCCTATAATAGTATGGAAAGGAATCATTGATCATGCATCATTTTAAAAACCTTATAGGTTTAATATTTCATGCATTATACCATTCCATGTAAGTTTCAATGCCTGACTGCATGATAACTCTTGTATATGTCTGGATTGTTATAACTATTATGTAACTCACATTTCTATAGGAAAAAATGAAAATTAAATAATTTATTTTTAATGTGGCTTTATCAATATAAATGATTTTTTTCTATATATTTTGATGATTCTAACTTAATTAACCAATTATTACATGGATTATTTATGTAACCAAAATTACATAGACTAAAACATCTATTGATTTTGAATATGTGAATGTAATTTGTATTTGAAAGGGTGAAGGTGACACTAAAAAATTGTAATGAAGATTAATTTAGAAAAATCATCCAATATTATCAGTTATATTATGATATCAAATATAATGGTTTGGATGTAGTTATATGAACTATAAATTTTGATTTATAATGAAAAAACTTGTATAAATTAGGAATGGTACTTTGTGTAACTGATCTATTATATAAATTTCATGAATTTGTAAATCTTAATTTAAATATATTATCCATTAACAGGGGATTCCAATTACAAATTAAATGGTGTTTTCATCTATAATTTTCAATAAAAATTATATATATCTAGAACCTTATAGTGGAATAGAGATATTGAACCAAGATTAATATTAATAATTGAATGTTGGAAGAGTTTATTGTGGTTCTTTCTTATTGTTTTTATCAACCGGACAGGGAATTATAAGAAGAAAGAGGGGTTTGATTTTGTATAAGAAGGTGTGTGACTATGCTACTCTTATGCATATAAACCTTTTGTTATTAAATCCTATATGAGGAGTACGTTTGGTATTTATAGAGCTATTTCACTATGATTTCCTCGAGTCATGCACCAGGACAGTGGCGACGACCATGATTTGGAGGTTGTGGCCATGAGCCACTAGTGTTCCATCCTACAGTGACACATAATGCACCTAATAATATTCCTAATGCGAGCGATGAATCCTTATTCTGAGAAATGTTTCTACGGATTATACTAACTATACATGGATCTCTGTTACCATTAACTACTTTTTAAGAATTGACATGAGAGTTTTAGTAGAATAACTTACCTTCTTTTTCAAGGGATGATGACCCCTAGGTTGTAGATTTATTTATTGAGATGAGATCTATTTTAGATAATCTTGATATTCCTCATGGTAGGATATTAAATCTGCTGACATATATTCTTTAAGTATCCTTGAAACTTTGGTGTGATGTTCATAAATCGGAATATCAACATGTAGAATTTTTTTGGAGGGACTTACAATCTTGTTTCTATGACCTCATAATCCCTTGGACCTTGATGGATGATCATGGTAGGGGTTTCATGACCCTTCAAATAGGTTATATGTTGTTTTTGGAGTAATCAACAAACTTTATAGAGCCATCAAAACTTTCCACATATCTACACCACTGATGTGACATAGAGAGAGATATATTTTGAGGATCGGCTCGGGTATCCTACTTGATCTAAGGTGATCATTTTCTAGATGACTATTATGTATAAAATAGTGAACCCAAATTTTATTACTAAATGTAACCTGAGGGAATCTGGAGGTTTTGATAAGTTTGGACCAACTTATTGACCTAGTAGTACAGTATCTGGCAGCAGGAAGAAAACTTTCATGGATTATCAAGAGGATAAAAATATTAAAAATTCACATACTTCTAGTTTTTTAGACTATAAAAAATATGTAAAGAAGGCATGTGAACCCTATATATAAGAGGGATCCACTAAAGTTACAATACCATGGTTAGAAGAGATATTTACAATGTTTTTTCAGAATATTTTCTTCAGTAGCTAGTGAGAGAATATCAACCCCATCTATGGGTCTTGGAGTAGGATTTGTACCTCCATGGTAGGCAGGAAGCGGGAGAAATACTGACCAATAAGGTTGAGGAGGTGGTCATGGATGAGGGAGCTAGACACTAGATGCCCAGTGTCAACAGAGTGGTCCTAATAAAGGTAGTAAAGTTGTATCCCAGGGCTACCAAACAAGTCATGTTTATGTAGTGACACTTGCTCCAGTGGAGAAGAGTCCCATACCATATATAGTTTGAGAAACAATTCTTGTGGAATCCACCTTTGTATCTGTTTTTTTATACAGGTGATTAAAACTCCATTATATCTATGGCTATTATAGAAAGCCTCATGATCAGGATTTATTACATTTGTGGGGTGATAAACCATAACACTCCTTTGGTATAAATTCTAAGAGTGTATTATAAAGTAGAGAGTTCCCTTTGAGATATGTGGTTATTGTTTTTATATAACTTCTTATACTTATGATGACAATATTTGATGTCGTCCTCAGGATAGATTCTTTAGTTCCTTTTCAAGCATATATAGATTATTATCATTTAATGGTATCTTTTACAACATCGTATGGAGGAACATATATTAGAAAGGGTGAATGGGATGTACAAGATGATAAAGTAGGACTAGAAAACTAGGGGCTAGGTGGACCGACAACCCAGATTACTATAATCTATATTGATGATCATGTAACACATCAGACTGATTTTCCAAAAAACAATATATCATTTGGGGGAATATTTCTAGATCAATTTTCTAGTTTACCTCCTAAGAGTGCGGTAGATTTATCAATTGATATAGTTCTATTTTCTTCCCCATTTTATAGTCCTTCTTATAGGATGGCCACTACCGAGTCGTATGAGTTGAAGAGACAACTAGAGGACTTAGAAGCTAAAGATTTTATATGGCCAAATACTTCAAAATGGGATTCATGAGTCCTTTTTCCCAAAATTATTGATAGAACCCTTAGTATTTATTTGGATTAGCTTATGTTGGAATAGATTACGATGATGAACTGATATCCATTTTCTCATATAAATGACCTATTTGAAAATCTTCGAGGAGCTCATGGTTTCTCAATGATTGATTTAAGGTCATTATATAACCAAGTAAGAGTTAACCCATCTATAATACCACATACAATGTTTTACAGTAGGTATGGTCTATATGAGTATTTAGTTATGTGTTTCAATCTTCTGAAAGAAATGGTCATTATCATATATATGAAGAATCATGATTTCCAACCTTTTTGGATTCTTTTGTGGTATCCTATATAGATGGAATATTGGTGTATTATCATACTTGACATGACCAAGTATAGCATCTTGAGATCGTATTGAATACACTGAGAGAGATATAATTGTTTGCTAAGATCACAAAATTCTACTTCTGGATAAAGAAGTTTATCTTAATAGGCCACATAATCTAATAGTCTAGAGTATAAGTTGACCTATAGAATGCAAGAGCTGTAGTTACCCAAGAGCATCCAAAGAATATTTTTGACATATATAGTTTCTCGAGTCTAGCAGATATTACAGTAACTTTACAATAAAAATCTCACACATAGTATCACCTATCAAGAGTTTGACTATGAATTATGTAACTAAAATCAATTTCTTTGAGTTATATGGAATCTTTTGAACATTGAACTTAAATATTCTCTTTATTAATCAATTTCCCATTTTATATGATGTTCTCTTTTATCTTTCTGCTGGGTATATTGTAATATCTCATATTTTCTTTGAGCTATGGTTATTTTTTCAGTTTAATTATTTAATTCTATCCTTACGGGAATGCCTAATTGGGTTACGAAGGTTTAGATGGTTTCCATGTATTATTCAAAGCCCATATCATTGAGTTTTAGAGGAAATAGGTTGGCCGCATGGTTTGATAAAATAGTGTGGGGGTGGTGTATTTCTTTTCCTAGGGCCACATGATTTGTTCTTACAATTCAAACAAAGCTAAAACCCATGTAATAAATATAGAATTTTAATATATGTAAATCACACAGTGTGTGTATAGTTTTCTAAAATGTGCATACGAACCATAAAATCCAAGTTCATAGGGGGTGATCCAAGCACGATTGGTGCATGGTTTAACTAATCACGCAACCAACCCATATAACCCTTTAAATTTTGGGTAAAAGACAAGTTTAAATCCTTTATCGTAAAATAAAATTCCTTTATTAATCCGTTAAATATATAACCCCTAGACTATTATAAGAACTCCTTGTCCTTATCACCTCCTAGGTTCTTTGATAACTTCTCTGTCTGAAATCCAATCGAGCCACCGTCTATCGTGTTGGATTAATCTTAGTAAGATCATCAATATGTTACCTAAATTTCTTAGTTTCTTTCACCATATTCTATGTTATTTCCTATATGATGCTGCCTTTGTATTTAATTATTATTACTACTATCTAGATGATTTAATTCAATCGTCTTGTATGTTATTATTATGCATCCATGATTTATTCCATTATTTGACCACTAAAATACTATTATCATGAGGTTGTAGTCTCTCCACCATAAAAATATGGAACCTCAATACTAGTCGGAAGCCTCTAGTGTATGGGGAGGCATTCTTGAGGCATTATGACCAACCAACTTAGGGACCACTTAGTGTCTTCTATATTAGGATATTACAACTTGGAATCAGAGATATTTTTTATTTCCCTTTCTATTTTTTGATGATAGAAAGGATACTAGTATGTGTGGGAATTTAGTAATGATCCTATTACAAGGAGTAGATAACCCATGTATTGGAAAAAAGACAAATTATTGGGGATGTAACTTGATGTTCTAGATTATGCCTATTATAGTTGTTTTGATTTCACTATTGGGTGACACACATGATATATGAAATTTATTATTGTTGATATGGATTTTACCTCATCCTTAGACCAGTATGGAAAGAAGGAATTGATCATACAATATTTTAGGATCCTTATAGGATTAATATGTCTTGAAATATTCAATTCCATGTAAGTTTCAATGCCTGACTTCTTGATAACTCCTATATATATTTGGATTGATATACCTATTATGAAACTAAAATTTCTGTAGGGAAAAAACAAAATAATTAGTTATTAATGTGGATGAATTAATCTAAATGATTTTATTTTATATATTTTTATGATGCTACCTTAATTAATCAAATATAAATGTTTTATTTATGTGATCTAGGTTACATAGATTGAAACATTAGTTGATTTTGAAAATATGTGAATGTCATCTGTAATTTAAAGAGTGAATGTACCTCTAAAAATTTGTAATGATGTTATGTTTAGAAAAATCATCTCATATTAGTAGTTATATTATGATATCGATATAAAGGTTCAGATATAGTTATAGGAACTACCAATTTTTATTTATAAAGCAGAAAATTGTATGAATTAGGAATCGTACTTCATGTAACTGGTCTATTATGTATACTCAAGAATTATTAAATATTATTTTAAATATGTTATATATTAATTGGGGATTCCAATTACAACTTAAGTTGTTTTTTCATCAATAATTTTCAATCAAAAGTCTATATATAAGGACCATTATAGTGGAATAAAGATCTTGAACTAGGACTGACATTAATAATTGGATGTTGGTAGAGTGTATTGTGGTTCTTTCTAATTTTTTTATCACCGAGATGTGGCATTAGGAGTAGACAAAGGGGTCTGATTTTTTATAGGATGGTGTGTTAATGTGCTACTCTTATGTTTGTAATATTATTTTTATTTATCCTATATGAGGATAGTGTTTGGAATTTGTAGATCTATTCCATCATGATTTCCTCTAGTCATTCACCAGGAGGGTGGCGACGACCATGATTCAGAGGTTGTGGTTCATGAGCCACTAGTGTTACCTACTATAGTGACATAATAGGAACCTACTAATATTCCTATGCGGTTAATGGATTCTTTTTTGAGAGGGTTTTTTAGGTATTATAATGTCTATACAGGGAGCTCTATGACCAATCCCTCCTTTGTAAGAATTTACATGGGAGTCTCAGTAGCAGAATACACATTTTTTAAGGGATGAAGGCTCCTAGTCTTTAGATTTACGGATTGAGACCATCAGATCTATTTTAGAGAATCTAAAGATTCCTCCTATCAAGAGATTCAATCTGGTGACATTTATTCTTCAAGGATCTTCCAAACTTTGGTTGGATGTTCATCACTGGGAAGATCAACATCCAAATTTTTTTGGAGGGACTTACAATCTAGTTTCTATGACTAAGAATTCTCATAGTCCTTAATTAATGATCCTTTCATGGAAATTATTACCCTGAAACATGGTTATATATTGGTTTTGGAGTAGTCAACTCACTTTTCAGAGAATCAACACACCTATCTATACCACTGATATGACAAAGAGAGAGAGAGAGAGAGATATTTTTAGGATCAACTGAGGCACCCTATTTGATCTTAAGTGATCATTTTCTAGTTGACTATAATGTATAAAATAGTGAACCATAATTTTATTACTAAATGTATCCTGAGGGAAGTTGGAGGTTCAGATATGTTTGGACTAGCTTATTAACCTAGTAGTGAAGTATCTAGCGGTAGGAAGCAACATTTCAGGGATTTTCAAGAGGATATAATAATTCACAATTAAAATCGTAATAGTTTTGTAGATTATAAAAAAAAATGGAAACAAAGGGAATTCCAAACCTATATGGAAGAGGGATCCAGCAAAGTTACAATACTGTGGTTAAAAGGGACATTTATTGTAGTTTTGTAGAATCTTCCACCCAGTGTCTAGTGAGAGAGGATCAACCACAACTCTAGGTCTTAGAGTGGGATCTGTACCTCCATGGTAGGTAGGGAGTTGGAGAAATACTGACCAATCAGGTTGAGGAGGTGGTCATGGATGAGGGATCTAGACACTAGTTTCTCAATGTTAACATTGCGGTCCTGATAAATGTATTCATGTTGTATCCCAAAGCTACCTAATGAGACATGTTTATGTAGTGACACATTTTTCAGGGGAGAAAAGTCCAAGTCCATATATATTTTTAGCAACAACTCTTGTGGCATCTACCTCTGTATCGGTTTTTTTATATAGGGGATTCAAATTACATTATATCTATGGCTATTTTAGAAATCCTCATGATCAATATTTATTACTTTTATGGGGTGATTAACCTTAACAATCCTTTGGGTATATATTAAAAGTGTGTAGTATAATTTATAGAGTGACCATTGATACATGAAGTTATTTATTTTTATATAAATTTTTATCCTCAATATGATAGGCTATGTTGTCATCCTCATGATAGATTTGTTAGTTTATTGTCATGAATATGTAGATTACTATCATTGAAGGGTATCTTTTATAATATCATAGGGTGGTACATATATTAATAAGGGTGAATGGGATGTCTAAACCAATAGAGATGGACTAGAGGATCATGTACTAGGTAGAGCAACAACCCAGATTACTAGCCTCTTTGCAGTTGATCTTGTAACACATCAGGCTGATTTTCATAAAATAGTAGATCATTTCAGGGACATTTTACTGGATGAATTTTATATTCTTCCTCTAGAGAGAGATAATGATTTACTTATTGATCTGGTTCTGGGTTCTTCCTCACTTTCCATTACATCTTATTGGATGAAAACTGTTGAGTCGTAGGAGTTGAATAGACATCTAGAGGACTTATAAGCTAAGGATTTTATACATCTCAATACTTCAAAATGGGATTCATGATTCCTTTTTTCCAAAAAGGTTGATAGAACCCTTAGGATTTACATGTATTAGATTATCTTGTACTAGCTTAAAATGATGAACTAATATCCATTTTCTCATATCTTTGACATATTTGATCAACTATGAGGAGATTATGGTTTATAAAAGATTCATTTAAGGTCATTCTATAACCATGTATGAGTTAAAGCATCTATAATACCACATAAAATGTCTTACAGTAGGCATGGTATATATGAGTATTTAGTTATGTGGTTCATTCTCACAAATACAATGGTAATTATCATAGATATGAAGAATCATGTTTTCCACCCTTTTTGGATTCTATTGTGGTATCCTTCATAAATGTAATCTTGGTGTATTATCATACTTGACAAGACCATGTAAAGAATCTTGGGAACATATTGAATAAACTGAGAGAGAACTAGCTATATGATAAGATCACTAAATGCTACTTTTTGATCAATAAGTTTCAATTCCTAGGTCACATCTTCTTATATGATAGAGTATCAGTTGACCTAGAGAAGGTGAGAGATGTAGTCACCGGAGAGTATCCAACGAATATTTTTGACATATACAGTTTCATGGTTCTAGAAGATATTATAATAGCTTTTCATATAAATTCTCCCACCTAGTATTACCTATGAATAGTTTGACTAAGAATGGTGTAAATATTATATGGGAAAAAGAGAGTTAGACAACCATTATAGAGATGGACGAGAGTCTGGATTTAGTTCCATTCCTAATTCTTCAAGATTTGGGTAGAAGCTCTACCATATGTGATGATGCATTAGGTATCTGAAAATGAGAAGTATTTATATAGGAAGATAGATTCATTCATGCGAGTTCAGTAGTTGAGGCCTCATGGGTGGAATTACCTAAAACATGATTTCATGTGTAGCAGCCGTAGTCAACGCCTTTTGTAGTCATTACATATTGGTAGATAATTTTTTGGCGTATATGGACCAAAAAATTCTGAAATATATCTCGACATAGTGTGAATTTAACCTTAGAAAGATATGTTGGGTTGAATACATGTATTCACCTGATTTTGAAATAAACTATATGCCAGGGAAATTAACTGTTGTAGACAATTGTTTGAGAAAAAGGACTTATACACCAGTAGTTTAAGAGGTCGGTTCCAAGTGATAGTTGATGACCATGTTTTATAAGGTGCACATAGGATCTAGGAGAAACATAGACATTCTGTGCATTGACCCAAACTATCTTGAATAAAATTCCCCTTGATGATTTAATTAAATTTATTATTGTTATAGATTACAAATTCAATTATTTTTTTATTACATCCAATTATATTTAAATGATTGTTAAGTATCATTACAATTGATTATATAGTCATTGAACAGTGATCAAATGATTAGCATAAATACTAGATTTTAACAAATCTATTTGACAATGAAAAATTTAGTGATGACCTCAAATAGCATGATCATTCCCTATGAAGCCCATTTATCAGAGATTCCAAGGGGGATAGTATTTCAAGGATTTTCCCTTGACCAATCCCAATATGAGATGTAAAAACTTAATCATGAGAAAAACCATTTATGGGAGAAGTCCAAGATCATCGAGATCATGGACTAAACCATGTTCTCCAAACAACCCCAAGAATTCCCCACCATCATGCACCATACTCATAGGGAGTATTGTGGTGGATTAAAGGAATATTTATCAAGAAAATCGTAAGAGGAATATGTACATTATTTTTTATTAAATAATGAATTTATTTTCATTATATTATTGTTACTTTATAAATGATTTAAAAAAAACTATATTTTTTTAAATATTCAAAATCAATTAATGAATTAATGATTAAATGGATTTTTTAAATAAATAATTTTTTAATAAAATATTATTATTAACTAATTATTATCAAATTTAAATGATCATATAATTTTTATGAAGTCATTTGTAATATTTTATAACACATAAAAAATATTATTATGAAAAACCCATCATTTTCAATAAATGTTGATTTTTATTTTAAAATATAAAATTAAAATACCAAGAAAAATATTTAGACTAAATTAATATTATTTTTGGAATCAATATGTCAAAATTATTGAATGGTGAAGTTTTCCTAATTTTCTGAGCCAGTCAAAGTTTTGGGTAAAAATTAAATACCTGATAAATAAAATTTGTGTTTTATGACATCAAAATGACCAAAACGAGATTTAATAAGTAATATAAATAGGATTCACGACCAAAATTTGTTTTTACTTTAAAATAATGTGGTTATATGTTTATTTTATTAATTTTTAAATCCATCATGAATCCTCCAAGAGTTATAATATATTTTATTACTTTAAAATCATTTCATTAGAAGTGTGACTCACCACTACATCACCAATGGAAATATTTTAATAAGTTAGTAAATTATCCATATATAATAATTTAAACCAGTAACATTTTGTATAATCTATGGGAATAAACTATGGGATGGTTTGTTGTTCTGTATATTTTATCATGTAGAGTCTAAAACCTAAATAATAAATAAATCCTGCTTCTTTCTTATATAAACCCACCCAATAAACCATTTATCTTAACTAATAATCCTTGGAGGACATATATAATATTCCCTAAACTACCTAGAGTCATCTAATGTAATTCCCTGACCCCAGTTACCCAAAATTGGTGCATTATTATATAACATTGGCAAGATACAAGGAAATCATGTCCCGAAAGACCGATTAGTTTAGTATCCTTGGAAGTACTAGATACATTCATAAGGATTACATTACATCGTAACATAGAAAACTACAACAACATTGTTTCCATAGACAAAACTGAGATCCCGTAGACTATCCCTGTAGGTCAGTCATAATATATTTCTTCGAATCCTGGGAAAAATAAAACATAGAAAGGGGTGAGCTCAGATGCTGAGTAAGGATAAAAATATAGCAGAAACTTTAATAAATAAGCGTAAACATTTAAGGAAATGTATAAGAATAAAACAAATTCCTTTTAAATGTGAACTTCAACATAATATGGAAAAGATAAAAATCAAATAATTTCATTTACTAATTCACATGGTTATTCTACTAGTCGAATAATCACATGCAATATCAATAGTCACTTTAATAATGATGGAATGCATAATGCCACACTTTCATAACCACATAGTCAAAGCCTTGTGCCAAGACTACAAATATATTTTTGTCAAGGCCTTGTGACAAGACAATAGTTTTTCTCATGAGACCTACCCATGCATCGAGGAGCTATAGAGGGCTCCACCCGTCACATACTAAGTCCAATGCATTCCTCATATGAAAAGGTTTAAACATAACATAAAAATTCATATTAAAACATGCATATGAAATTTCAATAATTTATCCATAAACCATGAATCGTATAAAAATAACACATCCAGAATAACACATATCATAAAACCTTCAATAAAATACGGAATATTTGTATCATAATAAATCAACTTCAAACAAGTTTAAAATCCATCAATTGATGTTGAAATAGATGAAAATGATTTGTAAAACTCTTTGAGACAAATATCTATTTTTCATGAAAACATTTAAAAGTCACACAATTTAAAATGGAATACATTTAAAGACATTTTTGAATCAAAGTGTCCCATACCACTTTGAAACTTTTCAAAAGAATTAATATTTCAAAAACATTCATGTCCATATAAATAAATCCTTAAAAACCATTTTGAAAACATTGACATTAATGAGAACGATTTAGAAGAATAAATATTTAAAACATTTAAAATGATATTTTAGTAAAAATTACCTTAAAAATAATCCCTTTAAAAACACTATTATGACACATGGTCATGGATAATAAATATTTCTCAGTAGATACTTATGTAAAAACAACCTCGGATAACAAAGAGATAGTGAAATTAACACTTACCTTGTACCTTTCCTTGGTTGAGGGTAGGTTAAAATCTTGTATAATGGTAAAATAATTGTCATTAAATTTTACAATAATCATATACATTAATATGATGTAATATATGATCTTTTAACATTGCTTTGTTAATAATATCGTAGTATCATCATCGTTTCAGGTGTTAACTGATTCATTTTCCTTTATATGTTTTGTTATGTAAGTATTGTTTAATATGGATCGGATGTATCTTATTCATATTAATAATTATATTAAGTCTTTAAAAATTATTTTTAATCATCTAATGAAAATTAGTCTTGAATGGATACGATGGAGAATGAATCACATCGCGTTCGTGGAGATGGTAATCCGTACGTATGCACGAGCGAAAATATCATTCTTTTGATGTTAAAATAATATATAATGGGATGTTATATCATATATAAAGAATCATTATCATGTTATATTTATTATTTATATTAATTAAACATCATTATTATACCCATCCAAATAATAATGTATTGAATAACAATTACACCATGACGTGGAGACGGTAAGCCGTACGTACGAACGTATGGTGAAATGTCATTCAAATGATGGATAGAATAATGAACATGGTTGTAACATATTTATAATATCATCAAAGTATATAGAAGATACTGGATTTATTATTTTATAATGTAAACAACAAATAAAGAGGAAGTGGAAGAAGAAAGGAACTTGAAAGTGGTGATGAAATATTTACCTCTTCTTCCGGTTCTTCCTTTTGATTTGATCAAAATGGCTCTTTAGGTTGGATTTATGACTAAAGGAATGAATATATGATGAAGGGAGGAAATTTGATAGGGTATTTGGGCAGAGTTTGGCCGATCCAAATGGATTTGGAGGTGTGCATTTGAGAGAAGGGGAAGTTCCCTTTTATAAGATGGGTGAGGGGAACCTTAGGAAAAACGTAAAATATTATTTTATAATAAAATAATTTTCTGTTTAAAATGGATAAAAAATGTGTTATTTAGAGTATAAGATAGGGATGGGTCGAAAACCACTCAACCAATAGGTTTTAGACTGGTTTGGGTCACTATATTAACATTATATTTTATATTTAACTCTTAGTTAAATAGTTTGACATTTACCTTGTCTCTTTTTATTTTTATATTATATGGTGAATAAACTTACTATAAATTTCCAAAATAACCCCAAGTGGTTCATTAATTAAATATATAATATTATTAAAGACCGTTTGTCTGAACCTTGGATTTTTAGGAATATAATACCGATTAATAATATAATATTTTTTTAAAACTCTTTATTGTCAGTTTTGAAACTATTTGGTATTTTGTTTTTTCTAAATTCATAACAGCATTATTACTTCGAACAAAATTCATTAAATCAACCCAAAAATATCATATTGACCTATAAAATTAGTGTAATTCATAAAAAGTCTCAAATTTCATTTATTTGGGTATTTATAATATCAATTATTTTAATATTTCATTAAAAAGGTAATTACTGCATCATCATTGTGTCATAAATATATTAAATTATTTAATGCATAAAAATTATAAATAAAGTAATATTACTTAGGAAATATTTTAATATTTTTAATGAATACATATAGTCTAATTTATATTATGTGTTACCCTATATTAAAAATGGTTTAGTCATTAAACAATGAATTTAATACTTTTAACTCTTCTTTGATTTAAATAAAAATAAATGGTCTAATCTAGTCCAAGTGGACATAAAGGATCATATTTTATTCCTAATATTGTTTTTGGTCGAATTAATCTTATCCAATAGAATTAGTACATGTTTTAGGGTAATAATAATATCATTTTTACCCTTAATTACCATATTTAATTTTTAACCGTGGTAAATAGAAGTAAAAAGTTACTATTCACCAAAAATTATTTTCATCTTATTGAACAACGTTTTAATTACTAATATCAACCATGTCTCTTGGATTTTTGAAATTAAACTCCCATAAGTGGTAAAATTAAGTTTTATGTAAATTTACAAATGCTCCAAGGAGGTGGCTAAAAGACGATACAACGTTCGCTAACATTTTATACATCTAATTTTATTATAAAATGACTCCAATGAATTACATTGAACTAATATAGGTATTATATATATATATTTACTAAAATAAATTTAAATAAAATAAATAATTATTTAAATAAAAGTCAGTTTAACCAATAACTCATTGTTTTTCACTATTTATCAAAAATTGAAAGTTTTAAGAAAAATACCAAAATTTCACCATAAGATAATTTTGATATTATAAATTCAAAATTTAAGCCTATTTTACCAAATTAAAAACATATAAGTTTCATTTGTTAATTTAAAATTAATTCCTGTTGTCAAAACCAAAAAGCGTGTTTTTAAGAAATAATAACTAACAAAAGATTGATACTTATTTATGTTCAATTTCAAAGTGAAATTATTTCCAATGAATAAAATTGGATTAAATGGTAAAAATATATTCTATTTTTACTTACAAACCATTAAAATGTATAACATAACACTACAAATTATTTGGATTAAAAAGTTGTTTTTAGTTAAAATATAGTAGTTTTCACTATTCACCCAAATATGAAAGTTATCAGAAAAACACAAAAAATTTATTAAAACTAAATTCTTATGTCCCGATTCAAAAGATAAAGTTTATTTTGTCAAATTGAAAATATAAATGTTTCAAATATTGGATTCAAAAAGGGTTCTCCCTTAAAAGGCCGTAAAATTTCATTTTTTAAAAAATACTTCTTTTATATGAAAAAATTATTATTTTTTCATTATGTCTAAGAAAAACATAATATGGATTCTAAAATTATAAAAATTATATAAAGTTCAAAATTTTGTTAATACTATTCAAAACCTCTTTTGAACGTCTAGTTTGGTAAGTCGTGGGTCACTTGAACTCGGTGTTGCGTGTAGTGCATGTTATTAAATTACATTGAAGATATAACATACTATGCAATCTTGGGGTGGTACATTTTTCCATCCTCCAATAAATTGCATCCTCACAATTTGAAATTGTTTTTGAAAAATAAAAGGTTGAAAATAGAAAATACCTTTGTGGGAAAACTCACATCAGAAATTGGGTTAATAAGTTATAGTCTTAATAAGAGGAAACGGGAAATGAATGGGTCACCACCAAATTATAATCTCGATTGGGAGAACATTGGTGGAAATTAGAGACACATAATTGTAGTAAAAATGTAAATATTTATAGAGAGTGATTGAGGTCATCAGTCACAAGCTATTATAGAATTGAGGGCCTCAAAGCCATCAATATATGATGATTTAAAATATCATTGGTTCAACAAAACATAAGGTATTTGGATAACACATTTTCAGTTTCAAGGTCCCTTACCTAATGTTTAGGAATTAATTTCTTTATAGAATAAGAGAAGAGAAGAAAATATTCTTGGCAATTAGAGTTCTATCCTATAACTAATTTCTACCAGAAACTCATCTTTCAATCTAAAAGATAATATAACTTTAAAAAAATATTCTATTTATCGTATTTCTATTGGGTTAAAAAAATGAATTTATAATTCATCTACCATGCCTTAGAAAAAACTACATTATTCAATCTTGGACATCACGTGGGCCAGTGGTAGGTGATACACCCTTGTCTCCCTTTGGTTGCGGGTTCAAGTCTCGCGACCATGCTGGACGTGACTGGTTACTACCCAACCTCAGGGTTGTCCTTTTTATGGAAATCCAAAAAATAATCTCAAACTAAAATTATCCAAAATATTTCTGTCCAAACTCACAGTCCAAAATTTATAAGTAAGGTATACATAATGAATATCCTTTTTTCAACGTAATAACATGTGAACACCATCATCATGTATTATCTTAAAACACTACAACATCCTGAATTACCATAAAACCTTATTGATTACATTCATGAAACCTTATTCCTTATAGAATACTGGATATACTCCTTCTATCCAAAAATGTAGTAAACTCCAACAATGATGGAATATACAAATCATTAATCAGTTTCAAGTTTGTCAAGAATATCCAATATAATTTATCCTAATCATCCATCTCTTATTCCAAAATCACTACCTCATTATTAGGACCATATTAATGATTACATTTCCTTCAACCTTGTATTTTCCAAAATGTGTAGCTTACGATTAAGTCACTTTTCAAATAATCATATAATATCAAATACTAAATAAAATTGTACTACAGTGTAATCGTTATTTATTTCCACAATTCATATAACTAGTATAGTGTTGATACAACACTCAAATGAAATAATTCTATAATAACACCATAAGAACACTAGTCATTCATCTTCATCCATAGTAGTATCATAACTTAATTATTATCCAATAGCATCATTTGTGGTATACTTTGATGACTGGTACATTTATTCGCGTAGTGTCTCAACTCCTTGAAGATGAAGAATTTTACATTTGAAACCTTTTTTTTACCTTAGAAATCACATACATGGTGTCCTTTTCCATCAAACATATTACAAACTCCCATTCCCTTCAAGCATTTACTAAGGTGATTATTTTCACCGTTATCACATATGGGAAAATAAGTTTTTTTCCTCTTCTCTTTATCCATCATTCTCTCTTCCATCATTTTCTTCTCTTGCCTCCCTTCAAATCCATAGGACTCCGAGAATTCTTTACTTATCTTATTAACACATGATACTATTTCTTCATATGTTGAGAATACAAGAGAGACTATTTCCCTTATAAACATTGGATTAATACCATGAAAGATATGATCCTTCTTATTCTTTGGATCATACGTTTTGATGGAGTTCACATTCCATCTACTGGGTGCCATTTCTTTGCATTGGCATGCCCTAGGTCATTTTATGAATTGAAATGAATAATTCAAAACTTGTAAAATACGTAACATAAATTGAACGGTTTGTGGATATAATCCATAATCATAAAAAAAAATTTCCTTGAAGAAGTATATACTCATAAACACTTCAAAATGGTTTATAAGGAAAATGAGAATTATCCTAAGCATATTCCCTGGGAGTGTTGTAACCAAGAGTGCAGCAAATCCCATTATCGTGCACCAGTTCCCATTCGAATCTAGATCAATGAGGTTTTTTTTTGGGTTTTACCTGTAGGTACATCTGTGCCAGAGCCTCCTCTACCTGCTTGTATCCAGATAAGGTTGTATTGTTTAGAAAACTCAAAACATCTCTACAATACCAAATTTTTGTAAGCTCTTCTATACTAATCCTCAAAGTCTATCTTATGGCTATGTTCTCCAATCAGAGTTTACCTAAATCTAGTTTCCAAGGATTGTACTAAACTTCCTCTAATACCAACTGTAACGGCCTGACCCTAGTTACCCAAAGTCGGTGCATTATTACATAACAATGGCTTGATACAAGGAAATCATGTCCTGAAAGACTGATTAGTTTAGTAGCCTTGGAAGTACTAGATACATTCATAAGGTTTACATTACATCATAAAATGGACAACTACAACAACATTGTTTCCATATACAAAACTGAGATCCCATAGTGTATCCCTACATGTCAGTCATAATATACTTCTTCGCATCCTGGGAAAAATAAAACATAGAAAGGGGTGAGCTCAGATGATCAGTAAGGAAAAAAATATAGTAGAAACTTTCATAAATAAGCGTAAACATTTAAGGCAATGTATAAGACTAAAACAAATTCCTTTTAAACTTTAACTTTAGCACAATATGGAAAATATAAAAATCAAATAATGGCATTTACTTATTCACATGGATATTCTACTAGTTGAATAATCACATGAAATATCAATAGCCACTTTCATAATGACGGAATACATAATGCCAGAATTTCATAACCACATAGTCAAAGCCTTGTTCCAAGACGACGAATAATATTTTCTCAAGGCCTTGTGCCAAGACACTAGTTTGTCTCATGAAACCTACCGATTCATTGAGAAGCTATAGCGGGCTCCACCCATCACATACTAAGTCCAATGCATTCCTCATATGAAAATGTTTAAACATAACATAAAAATTCATATTAAAACTAGCATACGAAATGTAAATACCAAGGAAGGTGGTCAGAGGTGAGACCCTGACTATTTATTAAAATAAAGAAAAGTTCAGAAAATGCGCAACACAAAGCAAATATCAGTTACATATCATACATATCATACTCATTCCCGCCCCTAGGATAGACATCCTCTGCCGTAGCTGACTCCCACTCCGAGCTTTCATAATGCTTAAAAATCTTGACGTACTTCTTGCGAAGATTCAGTTTCTCCAACGAAATCAACTCTTTCAAAGATTGTTTTAAGGAGGACCGAGTGGAGATTGTCTTCGGCAGCTCCGAGTATTCCTTCCTCGGCCTATGACTTGGAGTAGCAGACACCTCCTTTCCCTTGTTCCCCTTCCCATCCTTTAGTATCTCACTATATGACATCCTGGTCATTTCATTGTCCTTGTCACTGTCCGACACATCCCCCCACTTCCCAGAAATGACACAATACGAAATATCATTAACCTCTCGAGCAGCAGGCAAACTGTTACAATCAACCATTTCCAAGCAATGCGGCTGCCCTTCAAGAGCTTGTCCATCAGTTAATGTCTTCACTGCATCAACTGGAGCAATTTCCAGGACATGTTCAACTTCCATTGTGGAATTCATCTCCCCATTAACGGCTTCTTCAGTCGCCAAAGCTTGAAACATATTACATGTATGTACACCATTTCCAGATCCAGGAGCTTGCAAATGCATGATGGACTCCTTAGGAGGAGGAGCAGCATTGGAGAGACTCCAGCCATCTGGACTCGGCCTCCTCCCATCCTCCTTCGGTCTGTCAATAGCATCAACGACACTAACAACACACCCAGAATCCTTTGAACATGCATTAGCTTCAGCAGCACTCCCAACACCCTTCCTGGACAGCCCTGCACTGTAAGCACATGCATCTCGAGCCAAAATAGGCTTATTCCCCACACCATTTCCAGAACACCCATCAACAACGTTCAGTTCACATGCAGTAGAACTGAAAACTTGCTTCCATCCCTCAAAACCCATCACAGCAACTGGACCTTCCGATGCCACGCCACCCGCGCCATTGCCAGCCTGGGAGTCACCAGCTTCCTTCCCATTACCAGAACCCTTAGCACGGTGCTCACTCGGGGCTGAGGTTGCTCCACCATAACAGTTCCCATCCCGATGACCCAACCAGTGACACCCCGAACAAAACTCAACCCACAAATCAAAAACGACCGCCTGTTTCCAGCGGAATTCCTCACCAACCGTGACCCAAATCCACTCGACAGGCAGCTTCGAGACGTCCACCTCCACACAGAGCCGTGGATTGACCGAATGCCAAACAGATGAAGTCCGATCATCGGAGCAGAGAAAACGCCCAACCAAATTTACGAGCATACGAATTATAGAGGGATTTTGAAATGGAAACGGAAGATGAGGAAAACTAACCAATAAGGCAGCTAAGGGTGAATCCCGATTCATGCACATATCGAAGGTCCATCGAAGGAGGGAAAACAACATCCTCTGCAACGGCAAGGAGCACGAGACCAAGCGCGAACCAAGTCGTCTTCTGAGGTGAATCTGATCATTATTTGATTCTTGTAAAGCAATCCCACTACCGCACGATCCTGCAAATCCCAGTTACTGAACACAAACCGATCAAAATCATTAATCGACGGTCTTCGCTGATTAAATCGTGCGATCAGAGTCAGATTCAGGATATTCGACGCCGAGGAGAACTCCGAAACAGAAATTGAGAGTTGAGGGTACCCAAGATGCAGATCCGGGACCTTCGAACCCAAAGTAATCGAAGGGAAATCAGGGATAAAGTTAGGGTTAGAAAAGGGTACAAACTTCGCTCGTGGTTTCAGATGTCGGGGAAGAACATCCTCCCCCCACCCACCTCCTGGGAGGGGGGGGGGAAATTCATCTTCGTTCACGAACTAGGGTTCGGTGCCGGAACTCCCCCGCCATCGCCATCCTCCCGCCGCGCTCATGCTCGCCATCATCACACGGTCTCAACTTCGTTATCTAAACGTGTTGTCAGTTTAGAGGGTATTGAGGCGGCCTTACCCCACCCCCTGTCGCACGTCCCCAGCTAGGCCCATGGTGGCCAACCTTGGGCTTGGGCCAGTTCCCATGGAGTTGAGGGGACGAGAGGATCGCTGGCGTATGGTGCACGTTGCCTTTGCGAGGACTCGAACTCGGAACCTCAACGACGGGACGCCACCGCCTTGAACCAACTCACCTAGCCCCCGCGGGCTACGAAATGTAAATACTTTATCCATAAACCATGAATGGTATAAAATAACACACCCACAATAAAACATATTAAAAAACCTTCAATACAATATGTATGATTTGTATCATAATAAATCAACTTCAAACAAGTTTAAAATACATCAATGGATGTTGACATAGATGAAAATGATTTTTAAAACTACTTGAGATAAATATATATTTTTCATGAAAACATTTAAATGTCAAAAAAATTAAAAAGGAATACATTTAAAGACATTTTTGAATCAAAGTGTCCCATACCACTTTGAAGCTTTTCAAAGGAAT
Organism: Viscum album; assembly: GCA_963277665.1. Taxonomy (NCBI): domain Eukaryota; kingdom Viridiplantae; phylum Streptophyta; class Magnoliopsida; order Santalales; family Viscaceae; genus Viscum; species Viscum album. Next base: position 1,868,613,900 of record OY728141.1, read on the forward strand.
TAACATTTTAAAATCATTCAGGTCTATATAAATAAATCCTTAAAACCCATTTTGAAAACATTGACATTAATGAGAACGATTTAAAAGAATAAATTTTTAAAAAATTTAAAATTATGTTTTAGTAAAAAGTCCCTTAAAAATATTCCCTTTGAAAACTATTTTATGAAACATGGAAATGGATAATAAATATGTCCCAGTAGATACTTACGTTAAAACAAACTCCCATAATAATGAGATTGTTAAATTAACCCTTACCTTGTACTTTTTATTGGTGGAGGGTAGGTTAACCTCTTGTATAATGGTGATATAATTTTTTTTAAATTATAAAAGAATCATATACATTAATATGATATCATACATGATCTTTTAACATTTTTTTGTTAATAATATATTAGTATTGTCGTCATTTCAGGTGTTAACTAATTCGTTTTCCTTTATATGATTTGTTACGTAAGTAATGTTTGTTATGGATAGGATGTATATAATTAATATTCAGAAATATATTAAGTCTTTAAACATTATTTTTAATCATCTAATGAAAATTAGTCTTGAATGGATACGATGGGGAATGAATCTCATCTTGTTCGTGGAGATGGTAATCCGTACGTATACACGAGCGACAATATCATTCTTTTGATAATAAAATAATATATAATTGGATGGTATATCATATATAAAGAAACATTATCATGTTATATTTATTATTTAAATCGACTAAACATCATTATTATACCCATCCAAATAATAATGTATTGAATAAAAATTACACCACAACGTGGAGATGGTAAGCCGTACGTACGCACGTATGGTGACATGTCATTCATAGGATGGATAGAATAATGAATATGGACGTACCATATTTATAATACCATCACAGTATATAGAAGATACTGGAGTTATTATTTTATAATGGAAACAACAAAGAAAGAGGAAGTGGAAGAAGAAAGGAACTTGAAAGAGGTGGTGAAATATTTACATCCTCTTCGGGTTCTTCCTTTTTATTTGATCAAAAGGGCTCCATAGGATGGTATTATGACTAAAGGAAGGTCTCTTGGATGAAGGGAGTAAAATTTAGATGGTATTTGAGCAGATTTTGGCCGATACAAATGGATTTGGAGGTGTGAATTTGAGAGAAGGGGAAGTGCCCTTTTATAAGAGGATTGAGGGGTACGTTAGAAAAAACGTAAAATATTATTTTATAATAATATAATTTTTTGTTTCCAATGACTCAAAAATGTATTATTTAAAGTATAAGGTGTGTATGGGTCGAAGAAAACTCAACTAATAGGTTTTATATAGATTTGGGTCACTATATTAACCTTATCTTTTATATTTAACTCTTAATTAAATAGTTTGACATTTACCTTGTCTCATTGTATTTTTATATTATATGGTTAATAAACATACTATAAACTTCCAAATGAACCCCAAGTGGTTAATTAATGACATATATAATAGTATTAAATCCCTTTGGACGAACCTTAAATTTTTAGGAATAGAATACCAATTAATAATATAATATTTGTTTTAAAAACTCTTTTATGTCAATTTTGACACTATTTGGTATTTTGTCTTTTCCAAATTCATAAAAGCATTATTACTTAGAAAAAAATTCATTCAATCAACCCTAACATGTCATATTAACCAAGAAATTATTGTAAGTCATAAAAAGTCTCAAATTACATTTATTTGGGTATTTATAATATCAATTATTTTAATATTTTATTAATAAGGTAATTACTGCATCATCATTGTGTCATAAATAAATTACATTATTTAATGCCTAAATTTTTTAAATAAAATAAAATAATGTCGGAAATATTTTTATCTTTCTAATTAATATTTATAGTCTAATTTATATTATGTGTAACCCTATATTAAAAATGGTTTAGTTATTAAACATTGAATTTAACACTTTTAACTCTTCTTTGAATTAAATAACAATAAATGTAATAATCTAGTCCAAGTGGACCTAAATGATCATATTTTATTACTAAGGTTGTTTTTGGTCGAATGACACTTATCCAATAGAATTAGGACATGTATTAGGGTAATAATAATATCATTTTACCCTTAATTACCCTATTTACTTTTAACTGTGGTCAATAATAGTAAAAAAGTTACTATTCACCAAAAATTATTTTTATCTTATTGAACCACATTTTTCATACTGATATCAACCGTGTCTCTCAGATTTTTGAAATTCAACTCCCAGAATTGGTAAAATTATGTTTTATGTAAATTTGCAAATGCTCCTAGGAGGTGGGTGAAAGACAGTAAAACGTTCGATAACATTTTATATATACAATTTTATTATAAAATGACACCAATGAATAAAATTGAACTTATATAAGTATTATATATATATATATTTACCTAAAAAAAATTAAATTAAATAAATAATTATTTAAAATAAAAGTCGGTTTTAACCAATAACAATGTGTTTTTCACTATTCATCAAAAATTGAATGTTTTCAGAAAAATACCAAAATATCACCCTAAGATAATTTTGATATTCTGAATATAAATTTTAATTCTATTTTACCAATTTCAAAACATATAAGTTTCATTTATTAATTTAAAATTAATTCCCGTTGTCAAAACCAAAAAGCTTGTTTTTAAAAAATAATAACTAACAAAAGATTGATACTTGTTATTGTTCAATTTCAAAGTGAAATTATTTCCAATGAATAACATTGGATTAAATGGTAAAAATATAATCTATTTTTACTTCCAACCCATTAAAATTTATAACTTCACACTACAAATTATTTTGATTAAAAAGCTTTTTTATTTAAAATATAGCATTTTTCACTATTCACTCAAATATGAAAGTTATCAGAAAAACACCAAAAAATTATTGAAACTAAATTCTTATGTACCGATTCTAAATAATATGTTTATTTTGTTAAATTGAAAATATAAACATTTCAAATATTGGATTTAAAAAGGGTTCACCCTTAAAATGTTGTAAAATTGCATTTTTAAGAAAATATACTTCTTTTATTTGAAAAACGGATTTTTTTTAATTATGTCTAAGAAAATCATAATATAGATTCTAAAATTATAAAAATTATATTAAGTTCATGATTTTGGTAATAATATTCATAACCTCTTTTGAACGTCTATTTTGGTAAGTCGTGGTGCGCTTGAACTCAGTGTTGCATGTAGTGCAAGTTATTGAATTACTTTGAAGAAATAACATACTATGAAATATTAGGGTGTTACATCCTAAGGAATGAAAAATATTTCAATAATACCCTTCCAATAATTTGGAGTCACACATTAAAGTAAGGGTTCATTCCTTTATCCACGGTCATCATGTTTCTTTTTTATATTATGCATTCTTTTTCCAATTCCTTTATTGGGACATGTAATTCCATGTCCATATTACCTTCCATTATATATATAAATTATGGGAGACCCCTTTCAATATCATCATCCAATTTTATGAATTTTTATGTGACGTTGTTATGCGGATGACATTGCACCATGATTTCAAAACAATTGTGTAGTGAATACCATGCACATTTTCTATAATGGGGTTTCACCTTTATAGAAATATAATAATTTTATTTTGGAATTTCATGATTTTATTTCACACTCATTTATCATGTAATAAATTATTATGATGAATGAATCCATGTTGATTGATCTATGTGGCACACTTAAGGATGTGAATGAAATGAAAGTGATAGGTGTACCCATAATTATATAGTGCTCCAATGCATTGGTTAATTATTAGTATTATGATAAATCACATTGGGATAGGGGGTTTAAATGATTACTTTATGGTAATTTTCCACCATGATGTCTTGATGGGTTTATCCTTGACCTATGTTTATGATGTAGTGTTTTAAGTTATTCCCACATTTCCCATGTTGTTATTATCATGCTATTTCAGGCCTTATTATTCATGTTCCATTTATTCTCCATTGATATACATATTTTATAACATGTATTGTATTATTCATGTTATGAATTTTCTATTTCCTTTCTAGGATTTATAGATAACCCCTTTCTTATATATGTTTTTATGTTATCCCATGTAGTGTTATGTACGAAGGAACATTTTGATCATGTTAAATAAGTTTTCAATAAAGATGTTGTTTTTCATGTTTTAAGTTCTTCTATAATGTACCTAACATCCCAAAGAAACTAGACCTATCAATCTTCTAGGTTGTATTAAGTGTAATTTTATATAATAAATCATCTTTAAATGTGAAATAAATACCAGGGTTGTTATATTTTGTGTCAAAAAAAGTGTAGTTATTTTTGGGATTAGGAATAGAAAACAACTGAAAAAGCCTTAGAAATAAGACTAATTACAAGAAAAAATACCTAAAAGTTTGTTAGTATAGAGTATGTGGTATACTAATAAAATACATCCCTTTCTGGATACTATAATTCAACATGGTTTCAGCATAGATCTACCTAAGAGTAGAAAGTCTGACAAGATGTTATGGGCCTGACCCGGGGTAATATGGTACACAAAAATAGGCCTTACAATGCACTTGGTTTGACAAACCCAAGGGACATTCTTTGGTAAATTTATAATCTCATTTTGAACCATTATTCATGGGAAAACAAGTTTCTATAAGAATAAATGTTAGTAAATAGATCATAGATATATAGATTGAAGCCTAGAAATTCATAAATTAGGGAAATAAATGTAATTTATTTGTTATCCCCTTATTATAATTGGATTTCATAATTATGTGTTTTCTAGTTTAAAAGTACTAATCCTTATTCATATATTAGATAAATTAGAACCATAATAAAAAATTTAATTGTAGGGTTATCATCCATAGTTCTTTTCATTCCTTCATATAATTAATGTTTAGAAGAACTGTCCAAACACCACCACAAAGTATGGAAGTAGAGAAGTTGGTGAAAATGGAAATTGGGGAAATTATTTTATCCCAAATATATAACTCCTACCCAATAATTTTTTATGGGATTAAATTCCTAAATAACCATGTCATAGTCTCTTTGGTGAAATTTGTTGTAATTTTGGGCATGGATTGGCTTTCCCTATATAAAGCCAACATAAATTTCCATGAGAAGGAAATCCCTCTCTGTATGGTGAATTGACCCCAAATTCTATACTAGTGAAAGGAGGAGGATTAATATTCGGTATCAGCATAATCTCAAGCATGGATATTACTAAACTATGAAAAAATATATCTTTCTCAAATTATTTATTCATAGGAATGAACCATCCTCAAGGAAATGCCTATTGTGAGGGAATACACTAATGTGTTATCGAATGATTTTTTTAGCCTTCCTCCTTAATGAGAGTTTTAATTTTCAATCAAGCTTATTCTTGGGGTGCTTCCAATATCCAAGAATCCTTTTATAATAGATGTAGTGTAACTTGAGGAGATGCAGAAAAAATGTCAGGATAATCTATATAAATGGTTCATACACCCAAGTGCTTCACCATGGGGTGCATTAGTCATCTACCTTAGAAAGAAGGATGGGTCAATACACCATTGTATTGATTACTGTGAGCTCAAAAAGATCACAATAAAGAACAAGTATCCACTACCTCAAATGGATGACTTATTTTATCATCTACGTTCAACACTATAATTCTCCAAGGCTGATCTTCGGTTTGGATATTATCAAGTAAGGGTGAAGAAAGAAGATATCCCCAAGACCACTTTTCATATAAGGTATATGCTCTATGAGTTAATATTGATTCCATTCAGACCCACTAATTCACTAGAAATATTCATGGAATTTATGAATAGAATATTTAGAGATTACCTTGACAAATTTTTGGTAGTCTATATAGATGATATTCTAATATACTCTAAAACCAACGAGGACCCTGAGGAGCATCTGAGCACTATTCTAAAGTCCTTATGAAAGGAGAATATCTATGAAAATTAGAAGAAGTTTGAGTTCGGTTGAAGGGATTATCATTATTGAGTCATTTGATCACAAAAAATGAGATATATGTAGATCATTTAAAGACAAAAGAAACTGAAGGATGGCCAAGGAAAATATCTACGAAAGATATCCATAGTTTCCTTGGGTTAGCTGGATTTTATCACTGATTTTTGAGAAATTTCACAAGATTGTCAAACCCTATTTCTAAGATAACTTAGAAGGGAGTCAAGTATTAATTGAATGATTAATTTAAAGAATGATTCATGTAGTTGAAAAGGAGGATTATTACTACCCCTATTCTTACACTACCCACAAGTGGGTAACTTTTTTTAATTTTTAGTGAAGCCTTAAAGTAGGAATTTGGCTACATGTTGATGAAAAATGATGGAATCGTTACCTATGCCTCAAGGTAGTTGAAAATTCATGAGTAAAACTATTTCACACATGATATTAAGTTGGTACCTGTGATATTTTCATTGAAAATCTGGTGGAATTATCTTTATGGGGAGAATTGTGAGATGAATACTGATCACAAGAGCCTCAAATATGTATTCACATAGAAAGAGATTAATATGTTCCAATGTAGATGGTTATATGTCTTCAAGGATTACGAATTCTCAATCTACTACCATCCTGGTAAAGAAAATAAGGTGGAAGATTCCCTATGTAGAATGGATCCATAAATTTTATCATTGATGAGAATCAAGAGGGATATAATATTCTTAGATTTGGAATGGATGGAAATTGGAATCATAAAATAAATAATATCATCAATTCTTTCACAAATGATTTCTCAACCATCCCTTATAAAGAGGCTAAAAGATGCTCAAAAGTATGATGCAGGGATTCCAATGAAATTGGAAACTATAAAGAAAAGGATATCTTTAGAGGTCAACCTTAATATAGAAGGAATTGTGAGATTTGGGTCAAGACTATGTGTTCCATAAAAAACCGAGTTAAAGAAGGATCTATTGGATGATTTATATAGTTCAAATTTCTCGATTCACCCATAAAACACAATTATATATAGAGATCCCCAAGAACACTATTAGTGGGAAAACATTAATAAGGAGATAAATGAATATACATAAAAGTGCTCGGTATATCAGAAAGTGAAGGCTAAAAAGAAATATGTATAAGGGGATGATACAATCATTACCCATACCAACATGGAAATGGAAAACATCACTATGGAATTTATCATCAGACTTATGAATACATCCAAAGGAAACAATGCTATCTGGGTTGTTGTGGATAATCTTACGAAGACTGTACACATCATTTTGATTCGAGAGGATTTATCACTGGATAAACTAGCATGGATATACATTAGAGAAGTGGTAAGGCTGCCAGGATTACCACTATCGATTGTATATGATCGAGATCCTAAATTCACATCCTTGTTCTCAAAAAGTCTCGAGCATTCTCTAAACACAGAGTTACATTTTAGTACAACATATTATCCTAAAAATGATGGCCAATATGAGTAGACTATCCAGACATAAAAAGTGATGTTGTGAGCATGTTCTATGGAATTCAAATGTTTATGGGACCAACATCCTGCTCTGGTCAAGTTCTATTCAGAAAAAGTTTCCACCTGAGAAAAAAATTTTCTCCATATGAATATCTTTATGGTAAGAGGTAAAAAACACCTACATAATGGGATGAAGTTGGGGAAAACAAACTTCTTCATCCTGAAATGGTCGAGGAAATGGTGGATAGGTTTAAGACCATTCACCAACACATCAAGGTTGCCCAGAGTCAATAGAAGAGCTATGATGAAAATCATCAATAAGACCTAGGTTTTGATATTGGAGACATGATATTACTCTACATATCTATATGGAAGAAATTAATGAGATTTGGGAATAAGTGAATGATTATTCCAAGGTACATTGTCCCTTTTGGGATCCTTGATCACATTAGAGTAGTAGCCTATCGACTAACACTCCCACCAAACCTATCTTAAGTAAATGATGTATTCCATTTATCCCTCTTAGGAAATTACATACCAAAACCTTCACAAGTACTCAATCTAGACGTGGTTTCTTTGGAGAATGATCTTTCCTATGAAGTGAATCCGGTGAAGATCTTAGAATGTAGAGAAAAATTTCTATGAAATAAGATAATACCCCTAATAAAAGTGTTGGGGAGAAACCAAAAGTTTTAAAAAGAGATGTGGGATCCAAAGAAAGTAATTACGCAGAGTTACCCTCCAATATTTTAGTATGGGAAGGGAAAATATTGAGGGAGGAATTTCTAAAGGGAATATGATTGTAATGACTTGAATTGTTATGAATACAATTCCACTTTTTGATTTAATTAAATGCCATTTGGTTATAGAAAAAACTTTCACTTATTTTGTTTTATTATATCCAATTAGACTTAAATGATAGTTAAGTATCATTACTATTGATAATACAACTATTGAATAGTGATCACATGATTATTATCAATGTAGGGTTTTATCAAATCCAATTGAAACAAACCAAAGATGTGATGGCCTCAACTAGTAGGATCATAACCTATGATGCCCATTTATCAGAGTTTTTGGGAGAGATAGTATTTAGTGGATTTTCAGTAGACTAATCCCAAGTTGTGGTCACACAACTTAATAATGAAAAAAACCATTTATGAGAGAATTTCAAGCTCATCAAGACAATATCCTAAACAATTTTTGCCGAACAACCCTATGATAGCCCCACCATCATGTGCCTTTATCTTAAAGATTATGATGATGTATTAAAGGGATAAGTATAAAGTCCATATATATAAGAATATATAAATTATTTTTTATCTAATAATGAATATATTTTCATTCTATTATTGTTGGGTGTGTAAATTTTTTTAATTAAAAAATTATTATTTTTTGTTAATATTAAAATTCAATTAATGAATTTATGAAATAATTGATTTTTGAAATAAATAATATCTTAATAAAATATAAAAATTGAATAATTTTTATCAAATATAAATGATCATATAATTTTTATGAAGTCAAATGTAACTTCTTATAAGTTTTCAAGAAAAATATTACTGATAAAAACCCGTGATTTTCAATAATATAGATTTTTATTTTAAAAGTGAATATTCACTTTATCATAAAATTAGTTAGATAAAATGAATAATATTTTTGCAATCATTATTTCAAAATTATTCAAGAGTTTCTTTTTCATATTTTTTTTGAGAGAGGTCAAATTTTTATGTAAAAATTAAATACTATATAAATATAATTTGTGTTTTATGAAATCAAAATGACACAAAAGTGATGTAATAAGTAATATAAATAGTATCCAAGTGAAAATATACGTTTTAAATTTAAAATAATCTTCTTTTAAGATTATTTGAATTATATTCTAATTCCATTATGAATACTACAAGAGTTATAATATATTTCATGATTTTAAAATCATTTGTCTAAGAGTATGACTCTACTCCATATCACCAATAGAAATATTTTAATATGTTCATACCTTGCAATTATAAAATAATGTAATCCAATCCCATTTTTCAGAAACCACATTAAAAAAAGCATGGGATGGTTTGTGGTTCTGGTTATTTTATTATGTTTTCATCCAAAACCTGAATATTAAATAAATCCCCCTCCATTACTATATAAACCCACCCAAGAACCCATTTATATTAAATAAAAATATTTGTAGCACATTAATACTCTACCCTCCACACCCTATATTCCTTTCATGGTTCCCTCAATATTTCATGAAGTCCTTACCAAGCCTTTGTATCCACACATTCAAGTAAGGGTCCTTTCATTTCTCCTCTTTCTTCAAGTTTCATTATTTTGTAACCCCTTATTTTTCCAATTACTTATGTTGGGAACTGTATTTCCAAGTCAATTTTACTATCCATTTCATATATAAATTATCATAGTCCCCTTTCACTCTCATCAACCCATTTTATGAATTTTTATGTTACACTGTTATGCTACCAAAATTGCACCATGATTTTCCATTCGAAAAAATTGTGTAGTAGATAACAAACCCATTTTATATCACATATATTCAAATTTATACACATATATTTATTTTATTGGGGACTTGAATATATGAATTCAACACCCCATAATCATGGAATAAATTATGATGATGAATGAATTTATGTTGATCGGTCTATGTGGCACACTTAAACAAGATAATGAAATTAAAGAGATGAGTGCACCCAGAATTATATAGAAGTACAATGCATTGGGTTATGGTAAGTATCATGATACATCACATTGGGACATGGGGTTTAGTAGATTCATTTTTAGGACTTTTTCTACCAGGATGTCTTGGAATGTTTATCCTTGACATTTTTTTGATGCATTATTTTATGTTTATGCCACATATCCCATATTATGATTATCATGCTATATCATTCCTTATTATTTAGGTTCATTTTATGCTCCATTAATATGCTTATTTTCTAAAATGTATTATATTCTTCATGTTATGCCTCGTTTATCCCCTTACTAGGATTTGTATATCACCCCGTTTTTATGTATGTCCTCAGGTTATCGCATGTCGTGTTAAATATGAAGGAACATTTTGATCATGTTAAAGAAGTTTTAAATAAATATGTATATATATGTGTGTGTTTTAATTTGATATATAATGTACCTAATTTCCCAAAGACACTAGACCTCTCGATCTTCTAGTTTGTATTAAGTGTAATTTTATGTAATAAATCATGAATAAATGTGAAATAAAGAGCACAGTTGTTATATCATGTCTTTAATGATTTGGCAGTCACTTCTTTACTGCTTGAGAGAGTGAAGATGAGAATGTTATCTGATCCCAAGTTCCTTAAACTAAGGGAGTGTGTTTTAGTCAAGGACCTGCCTCTAGGATGGATCGTCGATGAGGACGAGGTCTTGCACATCTGTGGACATGTCTCGGTTCTTACAAACATCTGACAGGAATTGATGCATGAGTCTCATGATTATACTTTGTTGTTACACCTTGAGATTAAAATTAAGTGTCATGATATACATATCCAATATTAGTGGCCTATTCTGAAAAAGGATATAGCTAGTTTCATTACTCAGTGTTCCACTTGTCAGTAGTTAAAGAAAGAACAACAGTGACCAGTAGGGTTTTTGCAGACATTTCCCATTCCACATTGGAAATGGGATGATGCCACTATGAATTTTGTGATGGGTCTATCAGGACCCCCATGAAGATATGATGTAGTATGGGTTATCACGGACATACCCATGAAGGTTTCCCACCGCTTACATATCATGGAGACCTTTTCTTTAGATGAGATTAGTAAAATATATATCTATGAGATTATACATTTACATGGTGTCTCTCATAATATAATTTATTATAGGGATACCAATTTAACATTGATGTTTGAGAATGGGTTATATAATAATTTGGGTGTATAGGTTATTTTAAGCACATTCTTTCACCTTTAGACCAGAGGTTAGTCGGAATGGACAATACAAGTGTTGGAGGATATGATCTGGGCTTATGTACTTGATTTAGAATGATATTGTAAAATAATATACCTCTAGATAAGTTTTCTTACAATAATATCTTTCAATATATGATTCATATAGCTTCTTATGAGTCTCTATACGGAAGTCCAAGCCATTCAACCCTATGTTGTCCCGAGGTAGGAGAAGCATTGCTACTTGGACATTGTCTCATTTAAGAGAATTTGGGTCAGGTTCAACTGATTTTTAAGGGAATGGATAAAGCTCATTATAGATAGAAACAATACTCTAAATATCATATATGACCTATGGATTCCAAGGTTGATTATGAGTTATTCTTGTGTGTACTGACTTGACTGGGGAATCAATGATTTATGTGGAAAGATAAGTTGTTGCCTCTATTTTTTGGACATTATGAGGTCTTGGATAGGGATGAACCTATTTCTTATTGTAGGGAAACTACTAAGAAATATTAGGATACGCATTAAGTTTTTTATTTTTATTAGCTATATCATTACTACACAGACCTGTCTTAGGTTTTTTCAGCCTCACGAGGTGGGACTGGATGTTGATGAATCTTTTAAGGATCACCCTTTTCACATCATGGAATAGAGTATGAATGATATATGAGAGAGTTCATTTAAATTAGTATGGGTTCTATGGAAGAATTAAAATTTATAGTATTAGACATGGAAGATAGATAATGATGTACATGCTTGGTGGATAGATTTATTCTTAGATAATTCTTTACCACACTAGGATGAGCAACTCAGGGGAAATTTCTTTTTAAGGGGGGAAGATCGTAATATCCTTTATTCTATTTGAGGTATTAATACTTTATTAGTTTAATTATTTAATTACATCATACTAGGAATTACTAATAGTTCTATAACGGTTTTGAGGTTATCTTGAGATTTTTCGGAGCCTGGATCCCTAATTTTTGGAGGAAATAGGTGGATCACATGGTTAGTAGAAACTGTGCAGCCAAGTCAATACAGAATGATAAAATAGTGTAGGGTGGTCCATTGTACTGACTGGGGTCACACCATTTTTTATAACCATAAATCCTAGGATTCACACCAACATGAAAACTATAGGATTTTAATAGAGGGAAATTGCATGGTGTGCACAGGAGTTGCCAAGCCCTGCACATAAGCCATGCAAGCCTACTGATTTTTCAGTTATCCATGAATGGTTGGTCCACAGTTTAGCTAATCGTGTGGCCAAACCTTTAACCCTTTTAAATTTTTTAAAAAAAAAAATACTATTTTCCATCATTTATCTTAAAATATAATCCTCCACTTCCTCCCTCTAATTCCCAACCCCTCTAACGTTATACTTGCTCCCCCTCCTCTACTAGGCTCTTTGATAACTTCTACATCCTGACTCTGATTAAGACACCATATATCGAATTGGATTCCGATTGGTAAGATCCCCAATCCATTAACTCATTTTAGTAGTTTCTACATCCATCTTATTCATTATTCTGGTGTATGATAATATTCCATATTTTCAGGGCATTTTCTATTCTTCCATTTTTCTTGGTTGATGTCGAACCAAGGTTTGATACTAGATGAGTGTTCTACTATAGGAATAAGGTAAGAGGTCTATATATTTTTCTAATGCTTATGTTTTTTTTTCATTTTTCCTCACATTGGATCTTCCAGTCATTACCCCTAAATTAATTAGTAAGACTTAAATTAATCCTCAGACCTTAATTGTGATGCCCACTTAGAAGATAGACATTGATAGAGGATGTTAACGTTTACCCAAACCACTTCCAAGGTGAGTAATTTTATCTCCCATATTTTAAAGACAACCCTTTGGGTGTGTGAGCTCACTACCGGTTAGTTGCGTCCTATTATAAATTAAATGAGATAATTAAATATGGGCATGCATCCTCTTCCATGATATTAAATTTTATCTAAAAAGTTAAATGGTTGGATTTAATGAAACATAAAATGAGATGGATATTATCTTGGAGTTTTTATTTTATATGGATAATGTTAATTGTGTATAGATATCAACATATACCTTATCTATTATTTATTACTTTCTTGCTATTAGACATCTTGGTATGGAACCAACTTCTTTTGAGGTAATGGAACCTCTTGCATTATGGTATGGAACTGACTAGGGGATTGAGGTATTGCACCTGAAAACCCTAGGAATGATTACTTATGATATAAAACCAATTAAGGGTATAAAATTATAGAACCTACAACCTCTATATATATTATTGTATCTAGAGGAGGTCACCTTACGTATCACCTTGGGACTTAACCCTCATAGGCATAATATCATTCCAAGCATATTCTTGGATGAGTTCCTTGGCCTCGATGAAAAATCCCTAGTTATCACCTTTGGACCTATCCCATGTATGTTTGATACTATATTTATATGTGGCATATAAAAATATAGTCACTACCTACTTTTTAAACATTATATATATATATATATATATATTGATGCTCATCTATTATAGCCTGCTTTTCGTACAACTAGTTCAATGAAATTATTTATTAACTTTTATACATTACAACTTAGATCTTATATCTTCATATGGTTAGAGTTTATTTCCAAATGACATATTTTATATAGACACCATTGGTGGGGTCCTACTGAGTATATCTTACACCTAGTTTTAGATGATCATGAAACCCGAATTGATTTCATAGATACTAATTGGGTAAAGGGAAAGTTCCTAGTCATGGATGATTGATTTTCTAAATCATGGGAGTGGGGGACCATATGACCGGGGATTTGAATGTGATTCTATTGGAGATAGTATTTTTGGTATTCTTTTTATTTTGATACATTTATTTTACTAGATTCCTACTACCCTATATTTTTTTATCTCTTTTGTATAACTCTATGAAATAATAATTATTTTTTATATGATGCTGCCTCTGGATGTTATTATGAATACTACTATTTGGAGTATTTACTTTAGTTACTTAATATATTATTATTATGATTCAACTATTTATTCAATTATTTCACTGTTTTTATACTATGATCTTGTGGGTATAGTCTTCCCACCATACCACCATAGACCCTTGCTGCTAGTCGGAAACCTTTGGCATATTGGGAGGAGAACTTGAGGCCTTATAATCAACTGTCCTAGGGAACAATTTAGTGGATTTCAGAATAAGATGATTGAAATTAGTATCTGGGGTTTATTTTCTTTTCTTAATTATATTGGGATGATAGAAAGGATACTATTATTTGATATACTTTTCTAATGAGGCTATTCCTAGTATTAGATAACCAATGTTTTTTGGAAAACCAAAATTACATGGGATGGGACTTGATGATTTGGATTATTCTTATTAATAATGTTTTTATTTCACCATTTTTTGATGCACATGATCTGTGACATTTATTATTGTTGTTATGTATTTTACCTTATCCTTGGCCCAATATGGAAATGAAGAATCAACCATGCAACATTTTAGGCACCTTATATGACTAATATGTCATGCATCATGTCATTCCATGCAGGTTTCATTTCCTAACTACATGATAATAGTTATATATATATCTAGATTAATATACCTGTTATGTGAATAACATTTCTATAAGAAAAATGAAAATTAAATAATTGGTTATTAAAGTGTATGAATCAACCTAAATTGTGTTTTCCTATATAGTTTAATGATTCCACCATAGTCATCAAAGCATTACATGTTTGATTTATGAATCTTGGGTTGCATAGATTGAATTGCTAATTTATATTGAATATATTATTTTCATTATTAACATAAAGAGTGTGTGTACCTATATAAATTTGGAATAACAATTAATTCATAAAATCATCTCATATTACCTATTACATTATTATATTGAATGTAACAGTTTGGATGAAACTATATAAACTACCAATTTTAATTTATAAAGCATCTACTTTTATAAATTATGAATGGTACATCATGTATATGGTCTATTATGTAAAAGAAAAAAATTAATAAACCTCAATTTAAATATGTTCATTATTAACTGGGGATGATAATTGAAACTTAAATGGTGTTTTAATATATAATATCAATTAAAATTACATATAATGGTACCCTTATAGTGTAATAGAGAGATTGGAATTGATCCAACCATAGTAGTGGGATGTAGGAAGAGCCTCATGGGGTTATTTTTGATCAATTTTTTCTCTAAGACCTAGAATTAGGCGCTGACAGAGGGGTGTGAATATTTTATAAGAAGGAATGTGAATATCCTATAATTATGTATACAATCTTATCTTTATCAAATCCAATCCAATACATGTTTCTAGAATTTATATAGATCTTCAACCATGACATCCTTGAGTTGTGCACTATTAGGGTGGAGATGACCATGCTCTGGAGGTGGTGGCCCTTAAGAAACTAGTGTAACCTCCTATAATTCCACATGAGTCACCTCTTACTACTGCCGACATGGGCCATGAATCCATATTTTGAGAGGGTTTTCTAAATCTTATGAAGATTATATAAGGATCTATATATCTTTCCCATTCTATGGAAAAATTTACGTAGAATTTTTAGTAGCCACATCCACCTAATTTTTCAAGGGATTGTATCCCCCAAGCTATATAGTTATGTCTTGAGAATGTATTTTATATATTCAAGAATTTATAAACGATTCTTGAGGAAAGAGTTAATCTTGAAATGTATATGCTTTTAGGATCTTCCAAATATTGGTGGGATGTTCAGAACCAGGTAGTTTAATATTGAGGAATGTTTTTGAGTGACTTAAAATTTAGTTTCAATTACTACTTATTCCCTGGTATCTTGAGGTATGATCATTCCTATGATTTCATGAACCTATAATAGGGTTCTTTGTTAGTTATTGAGTACTTATATCACTTTATGGAGATTTATCACTTTTCACCTATCTATAACTGTATTTACCCATCAAGAGTGAGACATTATGAGGATGGTAGAAGGCATCCTACTTGATCATAGGTGAACATCATCATTTTGACTACTGTGTTTGAAATTATGAATCATGATCTTATTAATGAATGTTACATTAGGGAGGATAGATGTTTGGATTTGTGTGGAAATGATTCTTGAAATATTAATATGATATTTAGTTGCATTAAAAATCATTTAAAGGCCAATTGGGAGGAAAAAACAGGTCAGGTTACACTTACTAGTAGTTTTGTTGTCTATCACCATTGTGGAAATAAAGGGCATGTGTAAACTCAATGAGAAAAGGCCCCAATTGAGTGCCGATCCAATGGAGTGATGTGTCATTTATAGTAGGTTTTCAGAATATTTCTTACAGTGGACCATAAGAGTGGATAAACTCTGACTCCAGTCCCAAGAGTGGGATGAGCAACTCCATTTCAAGAAGGGAGTTGGAGTGTCACAGGTCGATCTGGTAGAAGAGATAGTCATGTATGGAATAGTTAGACACCATTTCCTCAGTTTCAATAGAGTGGTCCGGATCATGGTATTCATGATGTATCTTAGGGCCATGGAATGGACAGGGTTTATGCAATGAAGTATATGCTGGGAGAGAAAAATCCTATACCTTCTATAGTTTGAGGTATGATTTTAGTGGAATGACATTTTTATCTAGTTTTCGATACTAGGGCTTCAAATTACTTTATTTATATAGATATTATGGAAATTATTTTTGAAAAAAGGATGTTATTTTCTATAAATGGAGTTTAGTTAGTGTTATTTATCAATCCACACTTTGATGATTAGGGAGTTTTCAATGAAAGTGATCTTATAGTACAAGATGACTACACTATTGAAGGTTTCATCTTTTCCAAGTGTTTGCAAAATTTTAGGGATCAAAATATAGAGGATGAGGCTAGAATTGTGAAAAGTTATTTTCTTAAATCAACTCTTTATATGGTAATGATATGGGTTTTTTGAAGACTAGGTTTGGTAATGGTTGATCTTCGCAAACTATGGATCTTTGTGAGTGCGTGATCAGTTGAAAGTGTTCTATATGACTATGAGGTGTAGAGCATCATGAATGTATCATGAGTTGATGGTAATCTTTGAAACTATGAAAAATATTACTAGATATTCATGAATGGGGGATCTTTGAGATTACGTTTTTGAAGGTTCACAAAAAATGTGTTGGAGTCATGGGAGCATTGTGAATGGTTGAGCCTATAAATGTGAAGCTTCCCCTAGTTCACTACACATGAAAATATTTGGAGAAAAGGATGAATCGATCTAAATATGTGAAGGATGAAGAGTATCATGAATTAAGTGTTAAACTTGAACTTTAGAATCATAAAAATAATTCTATATTATTTACCAATGATTAGGTATCTGAAAAACTGAAGTTACACTATGATGAGGTATTATGCAATTACTTAGTGATCTTTGGGAAGGCAGTTTTCTCCACGAAGGTAGTGATCTTCGAGAATGTGCAAAAAAATGGCAGTTTTGAACATCATTTTTTAGTGAATAGTGGATTCAAGTGCATCAACTCCTATATTCGATTCAAGTGGAGTCTTATGATATTCAAGGAAAAATACTTAAATTACAGTATCTTGAATGGAAATTCAAGTCATTAAACTAAGTGAACATCACCCAAAAGAGTGAGCGGGGGGGGGGGGGGGTCAATAGTAGTGTTACAAGGGAAGCAATGTGCTATATATGAAATCATGTAATGGAAGTGTTCCTATCACAATGTCACTGTGTTATAACTTAGGTATTTCACAAATTTTGAAGATTAGTGGATTTTGGTACCACTGACACAGTATTGGCATATGCTCCTTGGACTAGCCCTTAGTGTTGAACTAAGTAAAACAACTGTGTTTTATCTCTGTATATGAATGTTTAAATAATTAAACATTATCATAAGATAGATTTAACTATTTTATAATAATGTCAAAACAAGATCTATTAATTGATAATAGAAAGTTGACCCCCTGATTGACCCTCCCTTATCATGGTGTTTTGGGGTCCAACAAGGTGTATAAGATCCTACATGTTGCTAGAGTTAATATTTTCCTCTTTTTTTATCATGGAGAATTTAGTAAATGCCAAGGGAGTATCTATATATTATCAAAAAAAAAATCTAGATTTATAAGAACAGGATGAGATCACATATTCTATCTATTTTAATGGATGTTATTTTACAACTACACATGGTATATAGGTCACCGATGCAATAGGTATGTCTATGACTGAAACAGACAGGAAAATGATTGATGCAGATCCAAAGAAATGAATGCCCTTACTATAGCTCTATATGATCAAATATATCTAAAAGTGATGAGTTTCAATTCATCCACATATATGGGAAAAAAAAATAGAAAATATATATGAAGGAAACAAAAAAATTAAATAAGAAAAAATTCAATGTTCTTCACAATAGTATCAATGATATGAAAATTCATTCTAATAAAAATACACATACATTTTTAAATCAAATTATTGAAGTATTTAGAGCTATTTGAGGACTTAGTGAATAATTCAAAGTCACTGAAATTATAAATAAAACAATGATAAGTCTTCCACCTCTCTATAATCCAAAAGTGTTAGCCCTTATGAAAAGATATTTATCTAATCTTTCATTGGATGTTCTGAAGAGAAGTTTGGTGGAATAAGAAATGTGAGTCAAACTAGAAGATACAACAAATAGAGTTAGGGAATGGTATTAAAATCCACGGGAAAACATTATATATATAGAGATAATGTAGATGAAGATAAAGAAGAATATGAACTTTGATATTTTATTTCTAATAAATTCTAGAGATTAAGCGTAATACTTAAAGGAAATAATCCTCTGGTCTTATTTTGATATGGTAGTGTTGGGAACATTGCCTCTCGATGTTTAGAGAAGTTTTATGTTGATTATAGTTATGCTACAAACATGTAGAAGACTCATAAAAGGTTTCCCCAAAATGAAGACATCATATAAATAATTAAATTATAGAGAAATATTTTTTCTTTAATGAATAATAATGTGAAAACAAATTTCTTGAGGATGAAGGACCATAGATTAATTATGGAACCCAAGTGGCCATGATTTATACAGTTAAAATTGATAACCTTCATAATATATAGCTAGATATAATCATAAGTTGGGGATTTAGATCTCATGTTTGAACTGGAGGATGATCTTGGTAATCTTGAAAATCAGAGAAATAGAAACAGAAAGTAGAGATCAATTCTAGAAGAGTCATCGGAATATTTTGTTTTACTTGAAGCTGAAAATCATCTACTAGAAGAGGTATTAAAAAATATTCAAGAACTATTGAATGATAAAATTATGAAGTATAATTTATGAACAAGATTGATGAAAATGAAAAGGACATCAATGATCATACATATGTACCAGAGGAGAAGTCAAATACATTGGAGGGTTATTTAGAATAACTTACTACCACAAGGAGTAAAGTGGAAACATAATCAAAATAAATGGAAACAAATAAGAAGTTACAGTTTGAAAGATTATCAGATGAAGTGCTGTTATAAAGAGATAAACTTGGTTCTGAAGGAGTAGAGAAATACTTTAATGATCAAAGATTAACTAGTATAAAAAAAAGTGGAATTGGTTGTTATGCAGACAAATAATGGCTATAAACAAGATGAGACCAAATAAAGTTAATGATAAAGTTGGACATATAAAAAGGCACTTTATTATTCAATAAATAAATCATCAAATAAAATCGAATAGTGATCTAAAAATGATCCTCAAGTATCCAGATATCATCTCCAGTCAAATAATTTTACAAAATAAAGGTACATGAGGAGGAATATAAGTGAGAAGACATTTAATATTATGAAATGTAATCTCTATGGTTATTTGGGCCGTACTATCTCATATTGTGAAGAGGCAAAAAACAATATAAATGGGGAAGATCATGGAAGTTAAAAAAGGAGAATGGACCCATATAATTCATTTTATGGAAGAAATCGTATCTATGGATACATTTTTCATTGTTCTAACTATGTGCACAAAGCAATTTATCATAGATAGAAGAATGGTGGGAACATTACCCATAAAAATAGGAGGAAATTTAATACTCTCCAAAGAAGTGGAGTTTCTCTGGTGAAGAGATATTATTCTCTAGAATAATATGAAAAATTAATTCATATTGAGATGTGATTGGAGAGGCCATCATTAGATCCCACTCAATTAGTTATCTCATGGAAGGAAAAGAAGAAAATCGAGAAATCCAACCTTACAGAAATATATCTCAATGCTATAAATAATAGTAGCAACTTAATTACTTACTATGGATTATCATACTATATTAATGGAAATATATATTTTATAAATAATTTTAAGAAAATTGTTGATGGAACAATGAGGTTCAGAAATGATTGTGCTTTTAGGATCAATGTAAATAGATATATAGAACTAGAAAACAATGAGATGGGGAGGAAAAAAGTTCTTTTGTGTAGAAAGTTTACATCACAATCTCTTAAGTGTGATTCAACTACGTGAGTCAGGATTGATAATAAAATTTAATCAAAAGGGTTTCAATATCAAAGTAAATACATAGAATTCTATCATGGAAGGATGCATAACATATTTTAATTTATACTTGTTTGATAGTAAAGTGAACATTTCTTACTTAATAGTTGATGAAGAAAATAACTTGTGACATCAGAGGTTGGGTCACATTAATAATAAATACATGGAAAATATATCTATGATGAATATAGTCATGGATATACACAATCTAAATAGTGAATAAGAAAATTCTTGTGATCCTTTCATACGAGGAAAGTTAGTCTGTAGTTCATATCAGAAAAAGAATAAAAGGGCCTCAAATCATTTAGATATCATCCATACAGACATATAAAGTCAAATAAGTGTGGTTGGAACATATATAGAGAGTTAATTCATTATTTTTATTGATGATTATAATATAATGGATTGTGTAATGATTATACATGGGAAAAAAGTGATTGATTGCCTGAAAAATTATCATCAAATAGTTGAGAATGATACTGGACACACAATCAATGTTCTATGATCTAAAAATAGAGGGAAATACACATCCATTGAATTTTAAAACTATCTGAATAACATGAAATAAAGAATAAGGTGAATGTTGTGGGAACCCCACAACATAATGGAGTTGTTCAGTGTAGAAATTGATAGGCGAAAAATATGGATATAACTATGCTAATTGAGAGTCATATCAATCGTCATTACAGGAAAGAAGATATTCAAGCAGTAGTGTATACAAAAAAAATACAAGGCTTTACATGGAAGAAACCAAGATAGTATATGAGTTGTGTCATGGTAATAATCCCTCTATGAATTATTATCATGTTTTTAGAAGTATATATTCCATTCAAAACAATGAAGGATATAAAGGGATGTATGGTGATGCTGCTAATAAGTGAATATTCATTGGATATTCTAATAAGAGTAAATCCTACAAATTTATAAATAATTTTCATGGAATAATTGTGTAAATTATTGATGTCAGGATCATTGAATACAAAACCAAAAATATCGTGAGGAATGTTTATGCTAATTTGATAGAATATGAGAAAGTAATTGGACATGGAATGTATGAAAATGCAGAAGTAGAAGAAGGTGTGAAAATTGTTTAGGGGTCACAAAATGATGATGATTCTAAAGAAGAATCAATAGAGGAAACCATTTATGTAGAAAATTATTTTGAACCTCAAATAAGAAATAGAAGAGAAGAAATTGAACAATACCACACCATTTTGTTTTGGACTGACCCCACACAAATAAAGAGAATTCAGTGTGAAGCATATTCTACCAACCTTTCAACTTTTCGCCTAACCTCATTTGAAGGAGAATAAAATGATGATTCAGGGGATAAATCCATGAATGAAGAACATGATTAGATTGATAAAAACTAGACATGTGATATTTTCACGAGACCTAAAAATTACAATGTAACTGGTTCCAAGTGGATCTTTAAAAACCAATTCGATTAGAATGAAAATGTGTTAAGAAGCAAGGAACAAATAGTTTGTAAAGGATATACACATATTGGATGAATTTATGTAGAAAAAATGTTGTCTCCAGTAGAGAGAATGGAGTCGAACATGATTTTCCTTGTTATGTAAATCCAAATAGGATAAATTTTTTTAGATGAATCTTAAAACAAGATAATTAAATGGAGTTATTGAAGAATAAGTCTATATTGAACAACGAATGAGATTTATTATTGGAAATGATGAAAATAATGTTTTTAGATTGAATAAGGATCTCTATGGTCTGAATCAGGCACCAAGAGTGTGGTATTATCGACTCGATGATTATCTAAAAAAGCTAAAATTAAAAAGGGGTGGTTTCAACCATAGTCTATATGTGAATAATTCTCAAAGGTATTAATTTATGGTTCTAGTGTATATAGATGATAGTTTTTTTTCTATAAGAAGACATGGATTAGCTAAAAAATTTACTTATAACGCGAAATAAAAATTTGAAACGTCTTTGATTAGTGAAATAATATACTTCTCGAGTCCTTTGGTGATTCAGATAATGGATTACACATTCATTTCCCAGAAAAAATATGCAAGAGAGCTAATGAAGAAAAAAAATTCCTGAATCCAAACCAATGTCGACTCCGATTGCGGTTGAAAAAAAAATTCAAAATCATGAGGATGAGAATTCTATAGATCTCACCATGTATAAGACAATCATCGGAATCATATAGTAATATAATATGATAAGGAAATATATTATCTTTTCAATATTCTTAGAATACTGATTTCAAATTAATCCAAAGGAAGAACTTTTAAAGAAAGTTAAAATAATCATGTGGTATATTCAAGGTACTCATAATTATGGATTATAATTAGCTACAAGAAGAGATATTGAACTATCATAATTTTATGATACTAACTAGGATAGAGATTTAGTGGATAGAATGTACACAAGTGGCAGAGTATTATTTATTAGAATGAAATATGTGGCCAGGTTGAGTAAGAAACATGACATCACTTCTCATAATGAAGATAATGCAGAGTATATCTCTATTACAATGGATTTCACTCTTATCTTATGGATGAAGAAATAACTACATGATATTGGTGATGAGGTTAAATGACCAATGATGACTCACTATGTCAAGAAGAGCATGATTGATGTTATGAAGAATCTAGTTCAACACACTCATACAAAACATAATGAGATCAAATATCACATTATCAAAGAAAATTGTAAACAAGGTGTGAAAAAAATGGAGCATGTTGGAAGTGATAACAAAGTGGATGAAATTCGGACCAAGCCATTGGAATCACATGTGTTTGATAAAAATTAAATTAACCTTAGTGTTCAAACACCTCACACTCCATGAGGAGGTTATTATTTTTCATATCTCTCCATTCATGTTAACTATTTAAATCTATTTATGGATGTGATGTTGGTTTATGGGGGAGATACAATCCAAGAGAAGTGTGTTTTGATCTCTATAAAGTATAAATACAAGTCCTTTGGGTTTATTTCCATTGGGCTAGAATGAATATATTATGGATAAATTCAATGTTATAAAAGTTTTTCATAAACCATGCAATGCTTCTGTGACACGATGGGAATTAGGAGTTATGTGGAAATAGTTCATGGAAAGAAATGCTTCTATGACAAGATCAGATATTATATTTGACCACTTTAATCATTCAAAAACTTGAGAAACAAATTTTTTCTTCCCCTCTGATTTTCTACACTGACATTTTCTCACGTAGACTAAGAGTGTTGTGTGATTTTTTTCACATATTATTTCTTGATAGCTTTTGAAATTTTATTGGATTTTTCTCTAGACTACCAACAAAACCAAATGTGGAGTTTTTGAAACCAAGGAAGTTCATTACTAGAAATGGACTATCGTTTGTGGTTGTTTTCAATCAACCCTTGGATGATCAGAGAGTTTGAAAGGAAATTGATAATATAGTACAAGGTGATTATAGTATTTAAGGATGAATTATTTCCCATTTTTTGAAAATTATTGGGGCTCAAAATATAGAGGGAGAGGATTGAATTCTAAAAGGGTTTTTTATTTAATTGAATCTTCATAAATATTTTAAATTCATGGGTTTCTTAAAGACTAGGTTTCTCAATGGTTATTATTTTCAATGGTTTGGAGCTTCGTGAGTGTACAATGAGTTGACTATGTTCTCTATGACTATAAGGCATGGAGCAACGTGAATGTGTGATGTGTTTACCACAATCTCCAAAACTATGACAAATCCCATTGAAGGTTCATGAATTGTGAAGCTTCAAGAATCAAATTTTGAATGTTCATGAAAAATGCGCTAGAGGCATTGGGGAATCATGAATGGTTGAGCCTATAAATATAAGGCCACCACCACTTCATTAGACATGAGAATATTTTCAGAAATGGTTGAATATATCTAAATTCATGAAAGAAGAGGTGATTTGAAAATAAAGTATTCAATGTGATCTTGAGCATCATGAAAATAATTCACTAGTCTTGAATGATGATTATGTATATGAAAAATGGAGTTTCATAATGATGATGTTTTCAACATTTACTCAGTGTGCTCCGCGGTGGCAGTTTTCTTCATGAATGTTGTGAGATTTCTAAAAGATCTTTGCATAAAACAGTCTTGAACAACAATTTCTTCTGAAATGTTCTATAAATTGAATCCACTAAAGTATTCAATTCAAGTAAAATATCATGCTAGTCAAGGACGAAAAATTAAATTCCAATATACGGAAGAGACCTTAAAGTCATTAAAATGAGTGAGACATCATTCAAAGAAGTGAGAAAGGGGGAGTAAATTGAAGTGTTTTGAGGGAGGTAGTGTTCTATCCCTAAAATATATTAATTAAACTATTCTTGTAACATAGTTACTTTGTCTAATATTATATATTCCAAAACTCATGAAGATTAGTGGATTTTTTATGACTGTCACACTGTTTGTGTATGCTCTTTGGATAATCCCTTAGTGGTGAACCATGTAAAACTGCTATGTTGTCTCTCTGCATGTGAATGTTTAAATTAAAACACATTTTATTCAGACAACTTTAAATATTTTCTATCAACATGGTAATAAGAACTATCACTTTAGAAGAAAATGTTAACTCCCTGATTCACCCCTCCCCTCTTAGGATGTTCCAAGGTCCTATAAGCCTCACACTCAATATTCGATAATTCTGTGGGGTGATGAAAGATGGAAATGTTTTTTTATAGGTTCTAATAGTGTACACCAATGTAGATATGTCCTATTGAGATAAGTGGTTACCTCTTTTTATAATATCTTTTCCTCAAGATGTAGGGATTTGATTTCATCCTCTCGATGGATTGGTCAGTTCCTTATCATGCCTATGTCGAATTTTGACACTAAATGTTGTCTTTTAGAACAACATAGGGAGGGAATTGTGTTCAAAATGGTGTATGGGATGTCTAGTACATTAGAGCTATATCAGAGAATATTAGGAAAGGTGGAGTGACAACCCTAATTTCTAGCCTCTATGTGGATGATCAGGGAACACATCAAGCTAATTTTCCTCCAATTATAGATAATTTCATGGATGTACTCCCAAAAAACTTTTCTTGTTTCACTCATGAGTGATAGGTGGAGTTATCAACTTATCTGGTTCTAGGAGCTACACCAGTGTCCATTACTCCCTAATGTATCGATACCACTAAGTTGTAGGAGCTCAAGAGATGGCTAGAGGACTTAGAAGCTATCAGTTTTATATTCCCCATTACTTGACTATGGGGTTCACTGGTCCTTTTCACAAAAAACCTGGATGGAAACCTCAGGATTTTGTTGATTACCATATGTGGAACAGACTTATAATGAAGAAATAATATCCTTTTCCTCATATAGATTACCTCTTTGATTCGCTATGAAAATTTTGAGTTTTCTCAAAGATTTATTTGAGGTCAGGCTATAACCATTTACAAGTTAGTCCATCAGGCATACCTCATACAAATTTTCTTGTTATTCATGGTCTATATGGGTATTTTTATACCATTTTGTCTTAAAAATGAACTGAAAATTTTCAAAGCTATGATGAATCACGTTTTCCATCCATTATTGTATTTTTTGAAGTCTTTATAGATGAAATCTTGGTGTATTCTTTTACTTGATATGACCAGGTCAAAAAAATTGGAATTATATTAAATACACTGAGAGAAAACATTATTCTAAGATAACTAAATTCAATTTTTGTATTAATAAGGTTCAATTCCTAGGTCATATTATCACATAAGATGTTGTATCAATTGAGCAAGATAATGTGAGAGCTGTAGTCACCTAGTAGCAGCCAAAGAATATTTTTAACAATCTTAGTTTTTTGGACTAGTTGGATATTATAGGTAGTTTATATAGGAATTATAACACCTATAGGATGATCTAATGGGCTTTAATAAGAATGGAATGAAGTTTATATGGTCATAATCCTATAAGGAAACCTTTTAGGAGAAACAATTTAGACTGAATTTAGTGCTGATCTTGATTATACCAGAGTAGGGAAAAAGATATACCCTTTACTGTGATGCATCCAGTATCGATATATGAATATTTATAATGTATGAATATATATTCATTTTTTATGGGTCATTAAAGATGAGGCATCATGAGTATAATTACCCAATTCATGATCTGTAGTTATAAACTCTAGTTCATTCCTTGCACTGTTGGATGTATTACTTGTTAGGAGAGAATTATGTGTTGTATACGGACCAACAAAGTTTCTAATATACATCAACACATCATGAATTGAGCCTTAGGTAGAGAAGTTTTGTTCAATACATTTAGTTAGTTAATTTTGAAATCACTTAAACTACAGGGAATTGAAATGATGTTTTAGACATTTTGAGTTGAAGGACTCATACATAAGAAGTTCAT
Source organism: Viscum album (assembly GCA_963277665.1). Taxonomy (NCBI): domain Eukaryota; kingdom Viridiplantae; phylum Streptophyta; class Magnoliopsida; order Santalales; family Viscaceae; genus Viscum; species Viscum album. The sequence continues at coordinate 1,868,641,032 of OY728141.1, forward strand.
GAGGCTAGTGTTGAGTGGAATTTGATGGACCTATGTTTTGAGGTGCACTTAGAGGTTTTGGAGAAACTTAAATATATATCCTTATAGCTTTCTTATTGAATTCTTCACTAATACAGAGACTAAATATAATGTAGTTAACAGATCCCAAGGACCAAGTCCTAAGGGAGAGTGTTTCAGGTGAGGACCCACTACCAGGATGGATCATTGGTGAGGATGAGGTCTTGATCATCCATGGATGCATATGGGTTCCTATATATATCTATGTGGAGTTTATTTGATAGTATTATGTTTCTACTTGTGTGGTATACTATGCGTAGAACCCCTAGTTTGAGGTAGGTAGCTTGTATTTATGCGTTTTTATGTGTTTAAAGTGCATGAAATGAGTTGAGAGTGTTTGGAATGATTTTGAATAAGTTTGGAGGATTTTATTAGGGAGAGAAGTTTGAGCACAGTTAGGGGAAACCGTGAATATTATCCAAAAAACCATGAAGGGGGAGATAGTTGAATTCAGACAGCATGCACATGGTTTACCAAAATATTCGAGGCAACCGTGTCGATCCCCCCCTCTCTTGAGGAAGTGGCTTGTGCACGGTTAGTGCACTATTTTCCAAACCATGCAGGCTAACCGTGAAACCACTTAAAAGAACGGATTTAATATAGTGGCTCCATTGGAATTGATCTATTTCAATCCTAAATTTCTCCCACTCGAGCCTCACTCAGGATTTTGGGTTCTTAGTGGGTGTAGGTACTCTCCCACATGTTTTGGAAGTGATTTGAAGAGGTTTCTTGGTGGATTGAAGGTGGTTTCTTCCTGATAAGTCTCCCTTCTTGGATTCTTTTGGTTTCTCTCTATATCTACTCTTACATATTTCTTGGTTTTATAGATCTACATCCATTTAATTTAGATCTAGGGTTGTGGTTTCCTTGGGTGTTGATTTCAAGGCTTTTGGATGTTATGGAAGGGGATATAGAGTGGTTTCGGTGGTTCATTTGCTGAATTTGAGGTGTGGTTGCTTATGGGTTGAATTCACCAGAACCTTAAAGGTATGTGGCTTCTCTCTTGACTCCACTAGGTTATAAATAATGGGTTTTTGTTAAAATTAATTTGTTTTTCTTAGAATTAATTTTTTTTGATGTGTGAAATTGGTTGGAAACTCTTTGGTAATGTTTTGGGTTTTTTTTTGGGAAAAAAGGGTGTTATGGTGAAATACTCTTATTGTGGATTTCAAAATAGTGATTTTAAAATGGGTTGCTAGTATTGATTTGTGGAAGTTGTTGATGAAAATGTTTTTCAATAAATATGTTGTTTTATTGAAATATTGTTTGTCACGAAAAATGATGTAAATGGTGATTTCAATAAATGTATAATTTATTGAAATGAATTGACATGTGATGGAAGTGATTATTTGCATGTTTTGTGGCCTTTGTGGGTTATATGATGGGTTATGGATTTTAGGAATGTTGTTGTGGAAGTGGGCGGGAAGTACCACTATAAAAAGAGGATGGATAGTGGACCGAAGGACCACCATCAAAGGATATGTTGGTAGGAAGTAACACTAATAGGAATGGGTGAATGGGTTGGACAGAAGCTCCACCATTTATGTTGCGTTGTTGTGAATTTCTTTTCAGGATGAAAATTGTTGTTATAATGTGTAAATGATGAAATGGATTATGGAATGTTTGTTTGGTTTTCCCTTGGTTGCTTGGTTTGGTTGAGGTTCCATGGAAACGGTGTGTTTGGCTTATAGTAACAGTTGAAATTGTGATTATTTTATATAAACTACTTTAAATAAATGTGTTAACAGTTTTATCCTAGTGGCATGTGTAGGGAAGTCATTTGGGGATAACCTACTGAGTATTAGTACTCACCCCCTGCTTTGGCACTTGGGTGTTTTTACAGATGTCATATTCTGAGACACAGTTAAAGGTAAACTATCTCATTGCTAGTGGTTTGTGGTGATTCTTGGGAGATGTGTGGGTGGCTGAAGCATGGAGCTTGGTGTGGAGCTGTGAAGCGTGTCTTGGTTTATTTTGGGGTCTCTGGTTTAGTCTTCTGCATAGTACTCTGATTTTGGTTTTGGGTTTTATTGTAGAACAACTTGGTTGTATTTTGGTATTGTATGGGTTTGGTTGTTTGGTTTTCATGCATCATAATGTTTGTTGTTAGTGGCATTTTTGGTTGGTTGATTTTATCTTAAGGGAAAATCATTCCCCAATGATTCTTGAGGAACTTGGTATATATTGTAAGCCTTTGGTGCCTTGGGAACGTCACTTAATGCCAAGTAGAGTTCCCCCACCCTCTCAAGCCAATCAGATGGGGCAGGATGTTACAAGTGGTAGTAGTTTTTTGGTCCTTAGATTTCACATGATAGCAGTTGTTTGATCCTTGGTGTTGATCGTTGGTCTTGGTGTTGACATTCGTTCTTGGCCGATTCCTTGAGTTGGGATGGTAGCAAGGCATATGATTGTCAGAACTTGGAATGTATATCATTAAAGGATGTATCTAACCTTTTTATGCTGAACTTCAAGTTACCAGGGAGATGGGTACATAAGTGGTTGGAGACACTTATAGGCATTGGATATCTCAATGTCATGGTGTATCCAATGAGATGAGCATGACAAGCCGGTAGAAATGACTTCCCACTAGGATAAATATTTTATTGGGGTACAATGAATTATGGTGTGATATGATTATTTTGATGTTGAAAATATGTATTAGTTTTCAAAAATTAAGGATTTGAAACATGGAAAGTGGTGGTATTTTGAAAATGGGTTGATTTTCAAAACATGGTGGATTTTTAAAAATATTGCAAGATGGGAAATGTGAACATGTGGAAAGCCTGGTTGTGATAGTTTTAGTGTAATTGAAGTGGAATTTGTGAATCATGTGTTGCTAAAATTGAAGGACTTATGGTTATTTTTGTATTGATAGAAATGGTACTGGGTAGGCATTGTAGAGACCAACCAAAGGAGACTGCTGAAAATTTGGTTGCACCTAAGCCCCAGGTGAACCAGCAGCTAGTGCCGAGTATATTGGGAGCTTTCCAAGTAGTAGGAAGTACAAATAATGAAGATGAACCAAGGCTTGTAGATCATGCAGTTCAATTCCAAATGAAGAATCCACCCATCTTTAGGGGTGATTCAGAGCTAGAGAGGGCATGGTTGAATATAATGAACAAGATTTTTGAAATATTGGGAACACCGACAGAGTTGAAAGTGATGTTTTCCATATATATATTGAAAGATCTTTCCATTCATTGTTAGGAGTTGGTGGTCCAAGCTGGAACATACTAATGTATGGCATGGGATGGATTTGAGGAATTGTTTAACAAACAGTTCTACCTTCACACATTTAGAATTTAGTGCGCAATAAAGTTATTCCATTTGAAATAGGAGAAACTATCGGTAACAAATTATGCAGCTATGTTTATGAACTTATTGAGATTTATACCTTAGGTGGAGGGTTTTACATCATTGAAATATCATATCTTACAAGATGGTTTGAGGCATGACATTTGGTCGATGATAGCAGTGTTGTGTAAAAATGATTATACATAGATGGTGAATAGAGCCTCAGTGGCTGCAAGGGATCTATTAGGGGATGTGCATGGAGGAATTATATTATTATCTGTGGGGAAAAGTGGGAAATTGAATTGTTCATGCAGAAGAGGGACACTTATTTCAAGGGCGGTATTATGAGTCGGAACCAACTACATGATCAGTGAATCTTCCTTCGAAGCTTCAGAGTAAGCTAGGATGTTTTCAGTTTGGTTCTATGAGGCACATCAAGAGGGATTTTAAGACACAACCACAAGAATGTCATAATTGTAAGCTGATGGGGAACCTTAAGAGGTATTGTTGGAATAATCCAAGTTTGGGTGTCCTTGAAACTCTTTAGGGGCCACATGGGTCTTATAACTCGAGGGGACAGGGGTCATTGCATACCCCTCGGCAGCAGAGTAATCTAGGTCATGGTGATTCTCAGAATACCATGACACCTCATCAGGGCAATAAAGAGTAGAGCGTGGAATGAAAACAGTTGTTTGGAGATGATTAGGTTGTGGTGGATGATCATTCAGTACCATCCACGGTGCGAGGTAAAGTTCTTTTAAATTCCATGTTGATGAAAGTGTTGTTTGATATGGGTTCTTCACATTCTTTTATTACTTCTTGCATCATTGATTTGTTGGGTTTACAAGTGGAAATGATGCCTTTTATTTTGAAACAACAAACTCTTCTAGGTCAAAGAGAGTGTCGAGCCTTCCCATGTCATGGCTGTTATTTAGTTGTGGAAGGAATTAAATTAATGTGGTACTTCTCAGTGATTGAGTTGGATGTGTATGATATAATTCTGGGAATGGATTGGTTGACAATGTTTACGACCCACATTGGCTATTATGCACGAATAGTTAGTTTTATGATGCAGGATGGCATGAGACATATCTTTAGAGGGTAGAAGAATTAGAAGTAGGGTGCAACAAGCTTGTTGGCACCAATGGTTAGCACGATATCATACCGATTATTTTCTTTGTCATTGTAAGCATTAGAAGGTATTGAGAAGAGTGTTTTTAAGTATTTGTGGATAATTTTATTGATGTATTTCCCAAAGAATTCTCTAGGTTTCCACATGTGAGGGAAGTATAGTTTACGATTGATCTCTTTCGGGGACCAGTCCTATATCACTTTCTTCTTACTGAATAGAACAAGTAGTATGCGGGAATTGAAGGTTCATTTGGAAGAGTTAGAAAACAAAGGGTTCATCCGGCCTAGCATCTATTCATGGGCAGTAAGGGTTTTGTTTGTTAAAAAAAGAACATGGAACCTTTCGACTTTGTGTTGATTATCATAAACTGAATCAGGTTATGATAATGAACTAATATCCACTTCCACGCATTGATGATTTTTTGACCATTTGAGGGGAGCTTAGTGGTTCTCCAAAATTTACTTACGATATGGGTATCATCAGCTGTAGGTGTGAAAGAAGGATATTAAAAAAACAGCTTAAAGAAGTAGATATGGCCATCACAAGTATGTGGTTATGTCCTTCGGTCTAATGAATTCACCAGTGGTGTTAATGAAATTGATGAATCAAATATTTTAGAGATATCTGGATTTTTTTGTGGTGGTATTTGTCGATGATATACTGGTGTATTCGAGGACAAGGATAGATCATTAGAAGCACTTGGAGATCATATTGGGGATCTCGATGGATCATTAGTTTTATGACAAATTATAAAAGACTGACTTTTGGATACAAGAGTTTTTTTCCTTGGACATGTTTTTTTTGAGAGGGGTATTTCTATTGATCTGGAAAAGATAGTGGCAGTTTTCTCCTCAAAACTGCCAAAGAAATTTTTTGAGATACGAATCTTCCTTGGTCTAGTTGGGTATTATCAAAGTTTTGTTTCTGATATTTCATGATTGGATTTAGTGATGAAAAATTTGACATGAAATAACGTCCCATTTCAATTGGATTGGTTGTGTTAGAAATGTTTGTATGAGCTATCGAGTCTCCTTAAATCAGCACCAATCATGGTTTTTCTAGAACAAGGGAAAGGGTACGTGGTGTATTGTGACACATTAAGATCAGGGTTGGGGTGTGTTCTCATGAAAGGAGATCATGTGGGTTCATATGAATCATGACAGTTGAGTTTTCATGAGAAGAAGTACCCAACACATGATTTGGAGTTGGCGGTAGTCGTTCATGCTTTAAAAATGTGGCATCATTACCTCTTTAGTGATACATTTACAATGATTAATGACCATAAGATATTAAAGAATATCTTCTCACAATGATATTTGAACATGAGGCAAAGAAGATTGATGGAATATCTCCAGATGTTTTATTTCGACTTAACGTACACACCAGGTAATGGAAATTTAGTGGAAGATGCATTATATAAGAAATCACATGATCAAGTGGTAAAGTAGGTATCATATCTCTGGTAGTTTATGTCGGTCATACTCAAAAAGTGGTTGGAATGTGAGGACCAGGGTGACAGTGCGGTATTCTGTCTAGTTTCGTTGGTCCCTGACATGGTTGGTTTGGTGAAAGAGGCACAAGAATTTGATTCTGAACATGTGACGATGAGATCAAAACTTAATGGTGGTGAGACTATTATGAACTAGAAACTAAATGTGAATTAAGTCCTATCTTTCCGGAATCAGATAGAGGTACCGGTTTGTTGTTGGGAGGAACATTACAGGGCTTATCATCATTATAGGTGGGTTTTCCATCCTGGAATTCAAAATATGTATAAGGTGTTGAAAGCATATTTTTGGTGGGATGGTATGAAAAGGGATGTGGTCGGGTTTGTCTGGAGATGCTTGACTTGTCATCAAGTCAAGGAAATGCATCAGTGGCCATCATGCATGTTGCAGTCTTTCCCCATACCAGTGTGGAAATGGGAGTAGATAGAAGTGGATTTTGTAACGAGTCTCTGATGAATGGTTCGAAAACAAGATTCTATATGGGTGATAGTGGACCGACTCACAAAGTCGGACCATTTCATCCTAATTTTTGAATATCATACGGTGGAGGATCTTCCCAAAATTGATATCCATGAGGTGGTAAAGAGGCATAATGTTCCAGTTTTGATTGTATCAGATAGAGATAAGAGGATCACATCTCATTTTTGGAAATCCTTGTAGTAAGACCTTGGAACACAGTTGACTATGAGCATGACATATCATCCTAAGACGGATGGGAAGTCTGAGAGGAAGATACATAAATTGGAGGATATGTTAAGGGCTTGTGTAATAGACTTTTATAGTTCATGGGATGATCACATACCATTGGTGGAGCTCTCCTATAATAACAGTTATCAGGCTTCAATAAATATTCCACCATTTGAGGCTTTGTGTGGGTGTCCTTATTGTTCTCTACTATGTTGGGTGGAAAGGGGAGAGACTTTGATGATCGGACCAAACCATGTCTAAGTAACTATGAAAAAGATCAATTTGATCAGAAAGAGGATGGAGATGGCTCAAAGTCATCATAAATCATATGAATACCATCGTTGATGACCGTTTTCATTCGAGGTGGGTGATCATGTGTCTTTGAGAATCTCTTATAGGTTGAGACATCATCAGTTTGGGAAGTAGGGTAAGTTTTCCGGAAGGTATATTGGGCATTTTGAGATACATAATAGGATTGGAGAGGTGGCTTATCAATTGGATTTTCCACCATGGTTTAGTGTAGTGAACAATGTGTTTCATGTGTCGCAGTTGAAAAAGTATCAGTCGGATCGTGACCATGTGGTTCATTGGGATCATGTTGGGATAGAACCAGATGCTTCTTTGGTGCACATTCCAGTGAGGATTGTGGATAGGTAAGAGAAAGTATTTTATGGAAAAAGCATCAGTTTAGTTCATGTTTTGTGGAAACGTGGTTAGATTCAAGAGGATACTTGTGAGTGGGAGAATGAGATGGCCATGCAATGGCCTGAGCTATTTTGGCAAAACAATGGTTCCCTACTTTCTGAGGACGGAAATTAAAATGGTGGGGAGAATGTAGCACCCCTAGTCTGAGGTGTCTAGACTATATTTATTCATTTTTATGTGTTTAAAGTGGATAAAATGAGTTGGGAAGATGTTTGCAGAGTTTAGAATGATTTTGAATAATTTTGGAGGCTTTTTATAGGGAGCACAGTTTGAGAACGGTTAGGAGAAACTGTGCAGATTCTCCAAGAAACCGTGTAGGGGGAGATAGTAGCCTTCACACTGCCTGCACATAGTTTTCCCAATTGTGCAAGGAAACCATGTGAACCCTGAATCTCTCAAGGTAGTGACTTTCACATGGTTAGCGCATGGTTTTCCAAACAGTGCGGGCTAACCGTGTAGGCACTTGAAAGAAGGGTTTGTAAATTCGGGATCCTTTAGACTTGACCGATTTCAATCCCAATCTTCCCCCACTTGAGCCTCAATTGGGATTTTTGTTTCTTAGTGGCTTTAGGTGCTCTACCACACATTCTGGAAGTGATTATAAGAGGTTTCATGGTGGATTGAAGGTGTTTTTTTCAGGGTAAGTCTCCCCTCTTGACTTTTTTGGTTTCTCTTAAGATCTACTCTTCCCCCTTTCTTGGTTTTTTAGATCTACATCAGTTTCATGTAGATATTGGATTTTGGTTTCCTTGGGTGTTGATTTTATGGATTTTTTATGTTAGGGATGGGGATCTATATCATTTTTGGTGATGCATTCACTGGATTTGAGGTACGGTTGCTTGTGCGTCAAATTGATCAGAACCCTAAAGGCAGGTGGATTCTCTCTCGACTCCACTTGGTTAGAACTAGTGGTTTTTTATTACAATAAATTTGGTTTTATTAAAATTAATTTTGTTTTGATGTGTGAAATTAGTTGGATATTCTATGGTAATGTTTTGGGGATTTTTGGGAAAAGGGGTGTTGTAGTGGAATGCTGTTATTGTGGATTTTAAAATGGGTTTCTAGGATTGATTTGTGGAAGTGATTGATGATAATGGTTTTCAATAAAGATATTGTTTTATTTAAATAGTGTTTGGTAAGAAAAATAATGTAAATGGTTATTTAAATAAATGAGTGATTTATTGTAGTTAATTGACATGTGATGGATGTGATTATTTTCATTTTGTGTGGCCTTGGTGGGTAATATACTTTGTTATGGCTTGTTGTAATGTTGTGTAGAAGTGGGCGGGGATGGATAGTGGATGGAAGGACCACTATCAAAGGATAAGTGGGTTGAAAGTACCACTAGTAGGAATGGGTGAATGGGTTGGATGGAAGCTCCACCACTTTGGTTTCCTTGCTGTGCATTGCTTTTCAAGATGGAAGTTGTTGTACTAATGTGTAAATGATGAAATGGATTCTGGAATGTCATTTTCTTTTCCCTTGGTTGCTTGGTTTGGGTGAGGTGGCTTGCTAAGGGTCTGTTTGGCTTATGGTAATGATTTCACTAGTGATTATCTTATATAAACTGCTTTATATAAATATCCTAAGAGTTTTATCCTAATGGTGTGTGTATGGAAGTAATTTGGGGAAAACCTACTGAGTATTAGTACTCACACCCTAATTTGGAACTTGGGTGCATTGGAAGATGTCTTATTCTGGGACATAGGTAAAGGTAAAGCATTTCATTGATAGTGTCTTCTAGTGATGCTTGGGAGATGTGTGGGTGCTTGGAGCATAGAGTTTGGTGTTGAGTTGTGGAGCATTTCTTGGTTTATTTTGGGGTATGTTGTTTAGTCTTCCATGTAGTACTTTGATTTTGGTTTTGGTTTTTATTGTAGAACAACTTGGTTGTCTTTTGGTAATGTATGGGTTTGGTTGTTTTGTTGCCATGCATCATATAATTTTTTGTTAGTGGAATTTTTGGTTCGTTGATTTTATCTTAAGGGAAAATTGTTCCCCAATTATTCGTGAAGCCCTTGGAATTTATTTCCATCCTTTGGCACCTTGGGAACGTCGCTTAAGGCCAAGTAGAATTTCCCCTCCCTCTCAAGCCAATGCGATGGGGTGAGTTGTTACACCGTGGGATTATAGTGATAGATCATGATGTATTTTCCAAATATTATTGGAATTTAATAAATGTGTTGTAGCCCATTTCATTACTTGGTGTTCCACCAGTTAGTAGATCAAGATAGAACACCAATGAACAATAGGGATTTTACATCCAGTTTTCATCCTTGAGTGGAAAAGGATTGATGTGAATTTGGATTTTCTTAATGTGATTACCGAGATCCCCCCTAGGAGATGATGTAGTGTGGGTGATTTTTGAAAGGATCATGAAGGTTTCTCACTACTTATCTATCATGGAAAACATATACATAGATGATCATGTGCCACTATATGTATGTGATATTATACATTTCCAGGGGTCAATCATAATATCATTTATTATAGGGATTCAATTTTTACATAGAGGTTCTATAAGGGGTTAAAGAAAGCTTTAGCTACACATGTTTTTTAATCGCAGCCTTTCACCATTAGACTAACGGTCAATCAGATCAGATGACATAGGTGTTAGAGGAAAAGCTTTGAGCATATGTCATTAATTTTGAAGTTTCTTGGGAGAAACATATTAATCTAGATATGTTTTATGACAATAATATATTTCAATTTATGATATAGATGGTTCCTTATGAGGGTCTATACGGTAGGCCATGTCATTTACGACAATGCTAGTTACATGCAAAATAGGCAACACTACTTATACCTCATCTGATTTAGGAGACTATTGAGTAGGTTTAATTAATATGGGAGTGAATTTATACATCTCATTATAGAGATAAATCATATTTAAAACCTCACTTATGACCTCTAGAGTTAGAGTTTGTGGATTAGGTATCATTGTGTGTATTATCTAGATTAGCGCATTGAAGGATTAGGTAACATCGTAAGCTATCAGATTTATTTGTTAGAAATTTTGAGGTCTTGGAGAGGGTATGAACTATTTCTTATTAGGTAAACCATCCTGAGAGATATGGGTAAATTCATGATTTTTTCACATTTCTCAGTTACATCGTCACTACTCAGAGTTATCTCATATCTTCCATCCCGTTGAGGTGGAATTGGATGTTGATGCTTCTTTTGAGGTGCACCCTATTCATATCATAGACCAGATCAAAAAAATATCTCTAAATATAGTCATTTCCACTCGTATGTTTGTTATCCTTGGATAATATGAGACAAGGGAGTGAGAGAGGCTGATTTACATACTCAATGTTTGGAGTTATTCACAGATAATGCTTTACCACCCTTGGATGGGAAACTTGAGGATGTGTTTCTTTAAGGGGGGAAGACTATATGATCCCAAATGTCCTATGAGGTAAAGTTACTTTATTTAGTTCAATACTTTAATTATATAATATTGATAATTCCTAATAGGGTTACAATTTTTTTTATTGTTTTGGAGGATTTTTTACATACCATATCCCCAAGTTTTGTAGAAAATAGGCGGGCCACATAGTTTGTAGAAACCATGCCACCCAGTCCACAAGGATTACTAAAGTAACGTTGGGTGGTCTAATTCTCTACATGGGGATAGACATTTTTTTCTAACCATATAGACTAGGACACACAACCATATGAAAATGAAACACTTTTAATTAAGGTAAATCGCATGGTGTGCACATGGGTTTCCAAATGGGGTGCACTAACCGTGAAAGACAAGTTCTTAGGCAATGAGTAACACATGGTTAGTGCATTGTTTGAACAACCATATGGCCAAACCATGAAGACATTTAAATTTTGGGTAAAATATCATTTCTCTTTCCTTACTCTTAAAATCAAATTCCTCTCTTCTTAACTGGAATTCACACCCTCACCATCATTAGAAGATCTCCTCATTATCTCCTCATATGTTCTTTGATAACTACTCTATCTAGACTCTAATCAAGTCACTTTATATCACATTGGAAATCTCATGGTATGTGATTAGATCCTTTACTAATTTTTCTTAGTTTCCTTATATATCTTGTACACTATTTTGGTGAAATATAATATGCTTTGTTTTTAGAGTATTTGTCTATTATTTAATTTTCTTCTGATTCTAGATGAATTAAGGGCCAATATTGAATGAGTTTATACTATAGAAATAAATTAGGTGGTATATACCTTTTCCTAATGGTTTTTATTTATATTTTTCCATTATTCTTATCCTAAAATATTCACGGATTTTATCTTAAATTAATTAATAATCCATAAACTAATTTTGTCACTTCAGTTGTGATGCCCACATAACACCTAGAAAGAGTTATATGTTAGTTAACCTTGAATTCAACCAGCTCTGAGGTGATTTATTTTATCTTCCCCATGTTGAATCCACCGATTTCAAAGTTTGAGATCACCAATTTCAATTGGGACCATATTTTATATTAAATGAGAAACTTATTTATGGACATTCCTCCTTCTCCATGCTATTAAAATTTATCAAAATAGTTAAATGGTTAGATTAAATGAAACATAAAATGAGTTGATTTTTATCCTAGATTATATATTTCATATGGATAATGTTAATTGGGTATGGAAACTAACATAGTCCTTATATCTTATTTATTAATTTCTTGATGTTGGATCTCTCAGTATGGAACCAACTCTTATGATGGAATAGAACCTATTTCATTATGGTATGGAACCGACTAGGGGGCTGAGGTTTGGTACCTATGACCACTAGGTATGATTACTTATGGTATGGAACTGATTATAGGGATAGAGTTATGGAACCTATGACCTCCATTTACATTCATATATCTAGATGAGGTCACCTTGGGTATTTCCTTGGGACCTGTACCTCATAATCCTGATATTATTCTGAGCTTACCATTAGAGTAGTTCCCTAGTTCCGATGAGGCCACACTGGTTATCACCTTGAGACCTAACCCATGTAGGCATGATACAGTATTCATATGTGGATTATGTCAATCCAGTTACCCCCTTCTATTGAAACTTTATATATATATATATATATATATATATATTGATTCTCATATATTATAGTCATATTTTCTTATAGCTTTTTCCATGGACTAGTTCATACTACCATGCATTATAGATTACTTGTTTTATCTGCACATGGTTATGGTTTATTTTCACTAGATGTATTTGTTCTAGATACCATTTGTAGTGGCATACATGGTATATCTTGCACCCTATTCAGGCCTCCCATGGCACCTGAATAGATTTCAGATATGGACATAGGGATAAGGGAAACTAACCGATCCTGGATTCTTTATTTTCTACATCATGGCGGTGGGGAAGTATTGGATCAAGCCTTTTCCCATGATACTATTGGAGAAAGTCATTTTCCTTTTTTTTCTTTTGATACAAGTATTATAGTGGATACCTACTACCATGTATTTCCTATCCCTTTTGAATAGATCCATGGAATACTCATCATTTTGTATATGATGCAGCATTTATATTTAATTAATAACACTATCGTCTAGATGATTTACTTCTACTTTCATTTATGTTACTATTTTGGTTCTAATATTTCTTCTATTATTTCATCACCGTTCTACTTTGATCATGAGGGTATAGTCTCCCGAACATACCACCATATACTCTAACTACTAGTCGATAGCCTCTGGTGTATGGGGAGGCACGCTTTAGGCCTTATGACTAACCAACGTGGGGCTTCAACTATTAGCTTCTGAATCATGTTGTTACAAATTTAACTTTTTATTCAGAGATAACAACTGATTATTATCTCACCTAAAAAAAAAATTTATCAAGTGTAAACCTCTATCTCTAAATTGTTTTTTTGTTCCAAGTCCATATTTTCGTTCTCACCAACGTTCTCCTCTCTTTTTGAGAATGATAATATGAAATATTTTCTATGGATATAATAATTATTTTAACCTTTTTAAAAAGGAAAATATAATACTATTTTTTCATGTGTGTTTTTCAACAAAGGTATTTCAAAAAAATTAATACCCCACATTTCTTTGAATAATATTTATGTTTTTTCAAGGAATCATTTTCTGAAGTTTCTTTTTCAATGGTAAACTTTTTTCAATATTTTCAATTTTAATTTTTGAATGTAAATTTTTTATTGTGACCTATAAGTTCATCATTTTAGGGATACGTTGGAAATTATATCCTTTAAAATTTTCTATGGGAACACAAATTCATGCAACCTTTACCATTTTATTTGAAATTTTCTCGCAACATTTTTTATGGTTTCTAAAATAAAATTATATTTCACCAATATTTTCAAAATGTGTATTTTAAAAGTAATTCAAAAGATCAAGGATATATCTTATTTAAAAAGTGATATTTCCAAAACTCATTAAAAATATTTTTCATCTTGGTCATTTTCCATTGATATATCTTATAATTGACCAAGGATATTTTTCAAATATAACCATCAACCTTCTGTATTAGGTTGGATTATATAATGTTCTTCTCTTTTGGAGAGTTGTTCTATCAGTTACTTTTTCTTTCCTAATCATTTTCAATGCATATAAGTAATTTTAATCTGAATCAGTTCCATTATGAATACCTTATTTTGATTCCATTGATTGATGTGTGTTCAAATAGATTCCATACATCGAATGATTATGGAATTATTTTTTTAACTCCATACCCATTATATATATGGTTAAAATAAAATATTCATTATTAAATTTATTTAATGGTGTTAACCCAGAATTTTACTTTATGTCATTGAATAACCATTTATTTTCCATGGTTTTATCATGTTATTATTATTTATGGAATTAATAATGATTTTCTAATGTGAATACATCTTAAAAGGTTATGAAACCCAATTTATATCAATGTTTTATTTACCCATTTTGTTTGTATGGGATAATTATGCTATAAAAAATCAATTATGTTTCATTTCAATGTTTAATGAAACACATTATCATTCATGATTCTTAATGATGTGATCATAGGATTTTTTATAGTACAACATTTCTTTCTGTATAATTTTTATGCGATGGGAGGGCCCAACATTTACATCCAATACATTAGGTAGTGATTTACATATCATGAGATAACTTTGAAATGATTAGTGATACTAGATCCAAAATGGGAAATAGGTTGTGATGGAAAATATGCTGTGATGTCTGATTCTTTATGGGAAAAATTGAGTAAATCAAGATCTACAATGTTAAGTCTTCTATGCTTATGGATGTGAAAAAATTTTCAAGTATGTCTTGTTTATATGATATGTTATATTTTCATGATGTGGTATTATACTATGTAATTATTATGATCTATTATTTGTTAGTTATAACATTATTATTATTTTTAATTATACCCATAAGCTTATCTTATACTCACATATAATCATTGATCATTATCACTTATATTTACCCTTACCAAGCATTTGAGATGACCCCTCTCTTATGTTTACATTTCCACAGGTTATGAAGATAGTAACAATATGAAGTTTACAAAATAATTATTATGTTTAGAATTTTTGGGAGACATTGAAGACTCATTATATATTAATAGTTTTGAATATAATGAAAAAAATGAAAAATTTATATAAAGAATGTGAGTTCTATTTGATACAGTTTTTCTTTAATTATTCAAAAATCCAAACAAAAAATATCTTGGGAATGTGTTCTAATTAAATATTTTATTTAATTCATGTAATTTAGATTGTATTAATTGTAACCTAGAATAGGGACTTGCGATTGGATATCCTAACATCACTACATATCTGAAAATATGGAATCAATCCATGTGTTGTTCATATAAAGGACCACTATGAATATTAGATTCTTTCATTAGGGTAGTGGAATTTTTTATACTATTATAGGATTATGAATAAATTAACACCTTTTAAGAATCATTTCATAGATCATAGTCAAATTTAAAAGAATATTGGTCCCACTTGATGGAAAACTCTAATAAATTTCATGTCTTACAAGATGGATCATGCATAATTCTATTTAATATCATGGAAAAAGGGATAAAAGTCTCTAGAGTATAGAATCATATGATGATAACCTTCTTATCAGCGGTTTTATATAGATTATAATCATGGATAATATGAGACAAATTTATCTCAGCATCAACCCTATGGAGGGATGCTCAATATGAATGGAGAAATCTAATCATTAGGAAGAAGTCAGGTCTTTGAGTTTGAATTTCCAGTTGTTCCCATGATATGAGATCAAGGTATCACATCGTATCCTCATCTAATGGGAATTAGGACATGTGTAGTTCTTATGATATGTGAGGAAAATGGGATCAAATTGTCTTAATGTTTAGCAATGAGTGGGAACTCGACTTAAAAAAATATGGGTCCTTCCATGAAGATAATGTGGGGGAAAGTTTGGATTTGATTTTTTAGATAGTTTTAGTAGTTTGTATGTTATTATGTATCATGTGATAATAAGAATAAATACACTCATAATCCTAATATATTTTTAATGTAATAGGCTAGGGGAAAGACCTGATATGAATAAAGTGGATCCAAAATTATATTATGAGATAGGGGGTCAACATAGATAAATATTTATGATTGGGAATAAGATAGTAGGTATAGGAATCACTACGTATGCTGCTATAATGGGAATCAAGATAGACATAATAATTACAAAATAAGGTAATTTTATCCTAGTATAGGTTGATAAATATATAAAGTTGGAATGTACCAAGAATTTTTACTTGATTCTAGATCTCGTGTAAGAAGAGTTGGTCTCATAAAAAGATCATCCCAAGAATCCTTAGAGGTTATTCTTGGTAATCCTTATGTTTTTTAGTTTCACATCATGAGGACAAGATCAACCTACCTATTTTTAAACAAGGTGAACCTCAATCATGTTAATCTAGGAAATCAACCAAAATATCTAAGCCTACACGATTCATGATTGGTGTGATAAATAAGAGGAAATTGGTATATTACTCATATCACATGGGAGAACATGTCTGAGGTTGATGTTTTTAAGAATTTTTATATTATTCTAATTGGATAAAATTACACACAGTTCAACATCATGTAACTTGGTTGTATATTCTATGATGTTTATAATAAAACAACTCCTACTTAAGAGATGAAACTTGATGTCATATAGTGAGGACGTCTGTATAATGAATTTTCATAGATCCGACTCATGTGAAAAATAGATTTTTATTAGCGCTGAACCCACTAATGGAAACCTGACATAGATGAGTGGGCCTAAAAACGTGAATAATTGAGTGGATTGCTAGAAATTTGTAACTAATCCTAAGATAATAGATCTTGGTGTTACAATGTATCTAATAATATGGGAATATAGACAAATTTTTTTCTTGTAATGCTCCCCTATGTAGATTAGAATCTTGTATAAATGAGGTAAATTTATCTTTATTCAACATATCTTTATAGAATAGTTCCCACCAAGTAGTCTTGGGTCATGCTAGATAGAGAGGGAACCTAAACAACTAGGGGGTATTTCATAAGGATGGGAGACATCTAATATTAACAAATACTCATGGATAAAAATCATATACTAACGACTATTACATAGACCTATCACATACAAAAGGAATCTATGTTCCATAGAATAGAATTCTCTGAAATATTTTAGGGTCATGTAGAATGTTCCTTGGGTTATGTAGTCTAGAGAATTTTTACAAGGACTTATATTCCATACAGTTTATCATAATACGACCAAAATATCTTCCATGAATGTTAAATTCATGCAGAACATACTTATGTTATGTATTTTATAGTCTTGTATCTAGAAATTAGGATATATAAAAAAAAATCATACCGTGAGGAAATGTGGAAATATGTTTAACATATTGTAGTAAGGATGAGTACTATGTAATTTTATCATCTTCTAGTGAGGAAGAGTTCCATGTATTTTTAACATCTTATAGAAAGGACAAATATAAATCCACTGTGAATCCATTCAAATTACTTCATGAGAAACCTTTCATTGGCTGCTGGCATGATACTTTCTCCCTTAATTTTGATGGGGAAGTATTATTAATTAGAGTATACCTTCTATATGGCCAAAATTCCTCCCCACTGTGGCTCCATATTTGAAGGATTATTACCATGTATCACTATAGTTCTGAGATCTAGCCCCAATTATCCTATAAGGAATGAGTTGAGGAGAACTTTCTTATTAAACAATCACTCAATCAGATTCCTATGGATTACTATGTTGTATAGTGTGTTGAAACTTTTGTCATCAAGCTACTCTACCTCTTCCAATCACTTATAAGATTATTAATTATCAGATAATTAACTTCAAATTTCTATATGAAGAAAAGGAAAATGGGCCTCAATTGGTTGGAATTCCTTTTTCCCATATACAATAGAGTATGTGGTCGCCTTCAAAGTAATATTTTGTATGGTGTGATAATCCCCCATTTTTTGTATTAGTTTTTCATCTCAGGACTTATTTTCCTTTTCCACCATCTACTAAAGGATATTAAATAAGGACATGTTTAATGCCTCTATGTTTCTATTTACCACTGCAAGATAGTGGGAAATGTGGTTGGATTTGATATTATATTCTTGATACAAACTTTTCAACTTAGAATATTTTATATGAGTACAGTTTCCATCAATATTGTGTGAGGAACACCAAATCTAGTGATTATATTGGTCTTTGAAATGTTGATGATAGCCTTTGTTGAAAATTCTTTAAGGGATGTATCTTTATACCATCTAGAGAAGATGTCGATTGTAGTGAGGATATAATTAAAGTATCTAATTATAGCTGGGGTATATTACCCAAAAAAATCAATTCCCTAGATAAAAAACCAAGAGAATATATCAACATGAATCAAATATAAGGGTTGATGGATAAAATTTAAATGTATATGAAAATCAATGGATTTATTGGTGAATTCCATGAAATATTTCTTCATTTATGGACAAAAATATCCATGAATATTAATTTGATGGGATATATTAGCTCCTAATTGAATAGTGTCACAGGTTACTATATGGAATTCCTATATTAGGAAATTAGTTTCTCCACTATCTATACATAAAAAGAGGTATCCATAAAATCCTCAATTTTAGAGGTCTTTCTAGGAATTTGGGTTGTCATAGAGGATAACGTTCATCTCCTACCATCAAAGAGATTTCTTTCTTGGCCCAAACTAATGATGAATTTCACCCAAGATGGAGACTACTATGAGAGAAACCCATTTATTGGAGATATCAGTGAAAATGATATAGGCTTTTTCTATTCCAATAAGGAATTTATCTAATGGATTTATTTCATGTTTTTTTGTAATTAAAGGAGATACCACCGTACGATTTGAGATAAAGATTATTGTTTTCTCTTGGCCAGGATATTCTAGTCCTATGGATGCATTGGGAAATTATTTGACATGAGTGTTTTGAGAACTTGAGATATAAAACAATATTGGAATAAAGGGGAATTCTTCCATCAACCATTATACATAATTGATAAAGGGAATTAATTCTTCCTTCATGATGTCATATTATCAATTATTTTTTAAAATCAATGACCCTAAAACAATTTTTATTTTCTTGAGGTACACAAATATTTTTAGAGCTAGATCCAAGTGTGCCATGAGATCTTGGTATTCTGCTTAATTATTGGTGAAAACTTCTGAAAACATGAAGGATTATTGAGGAACTTCATTTACTTGGGATAACAGAATAATCCCCAAAAAACAATATTGAGCTTCATATTATCTATTTTTCTTTCAGTTAGTCTTATATAGGAACCATTGAAGTTCATCTACTATATCTAGGGAGAATCTCAAACACAGAACAATTCCTTAACAAGAATCTCTGAATCTATCAATGCACTTATAGGGTAGGTGGTGTTTCACAGAAACCTTTCTATTCCTACCCTTTGACTATATTTTGAGGCAAAAAATTCATAATTAATTTTTTTAAGATGATTTGTCACCATTAAAGACATATAATAATCATTGGACAACTAAGTATGTATTTGAGTGGGTCAATATGAGAGACCCAATGGATCTCGAAATGATACAGGTAGTGTCCTAGCTTATAAACCATGACAATTAATGAAAGGAAATTATTCTCCATGTTATAATATAAAGTCTTAGTTTCTATAATTATTCTAATAAGGTTATAGAGACTATATTGTAACACCCGAGATTTTTATGAGTAATATTTTGTTCAAATGAATCTTTCACTACACACTTGCTTGGCTTACTTTACACGCAATCGCGACCTTCCTCGATAGCTTGCGTCGTACGCAATACCGAGTTTCACTAAACAACAATATGCTATTAAAACTAGCCGTTATGAATAGTAATAACCACTTTTTGAAATTTTATAAATTTTATTTTTCAAAATGGACTTCATTTTTGGACTCAGAATATCGAAATTATCCTAGGGTGAAATTTTGGTATTTTTCTGAAAACTTTCAATTTTTGATGAATAGTGAAACCACTAAGTGGTAGGTTAAAAACTGAATTTTGCATAAAACATAATTTTACCGCTTCTGTGAATGGAATTTCGAAAATCCGACAGACACGGTTGATATCAGTAAGTAAAATGTGGTTCAACGAGATAAAAATAATTTTTTGGTGAATAGTAACTTTTTACTTTTTTTACCGCGGTTAATAGTAAATAGGGTAACTAAGGGTAAATATGATATTAATATTACCCTAAAACATGTCCTAATTCTATTGGACAAGTGTAATTTGACCGAAAACAAACATAGGAATAAAATATGACCATTTAGGCCCACTTGGATTAGATTAGGACATTTATTATTAATTTATTTAAAGAAGAGTTAAAATAGTTAAAATCAATGTTTAATAAGTAAATCATTTTTAATATAGAGTTATACAAAAGATAAATTCGACTATAAATATTCATTAGAAAGCTAAAAGTATTTCCTACATAATGGTATTTTATTTGTAATTTTTAGATATTAAATAATTTATTTTATTTATGACACAATGATGATGCAGTAATTATCTTATTAATGAAATATTGACATAGTTGATGTTATAAACACGAAAATAAATGTAATTTGAGACTTTTTATGAATTAAACTAATTTTATAGGTTACAATGATATATTAGTGTTGATTTAATCAACTTGGTTCGAACATATAATTCTGTTATGACTTTCACAAAAATCATATATCAAATAGTGTCAAAATTGACACAAAATAGTTTTTAAATAAAACATTATATTATTAATTGTTATTTTATTCCTAAAAATCTAATGTTCGGCCAAATGACTTAGATAAGGATAAATATATTAATAATAAACAATTTGGGGTTCGTTTGGCATGTTATAGTAAGTGTATTAACCATATAGTGAAAGAAAACAAAAAGACATGGTAAAAGTTAAATTATTTAACTTAGAGTTAAATCTAATTGATAAGGTTAAATAATACCATAAACTTGTCTAAATCCTATTGGTTGATAGGATTTTGACCCATCCCCACTTTAGATTCGAAATAAGACCCTTTGGAACCATTATAAACCGATTTTGACTTTAATATAAAATAATATTTTGAGATATTCCTAAGGTGCCCCTCTCCTCCCTTATAAAAGGGCACCTCCTCCCCCTCCTCCTCACACCAATTTGAGCACTCAAGCCCGGCCAACCCCTGACATTTTCTCTTCTCAACTTCCAAAGAATAATCATAGAGTTCCTGGTCTTCTTCAAAGACCAATCTTAGTTCCCTAAGTGGAGAATTCAAAGAGGCGTTCCAAAGAAGAGGTAATATCCATTACCGATCTTTTCAATTTCTTTCTTCTTCAACTTCTTCTTCTTTAGTTGATTCATGATAAAGTAATAACATAAGTATTACATACATACTGATATGTTATTATAAATATGAAACAACCCTAATTCACCTTCTATCCATCCTACAGAAAAATGAAATCACCGTGCGTGCGTACGTACGGAATACCGTCTCCATGCCGTGGTGTAATCTATTTTCCACCATAACTTTACAAGGATGGGTATAATGGTGTAATGAGTAACTATTTATTATTATTATAAAGTAATATTGATACTGAAATAATATATATATACTCCAATACAGTTCCACGATCATAGGAATGATATCATCACTCGTGCGTACGTACGGAATACCGTCTCCACGATGTGATGCGACTCGTTCTACATGATCATCATTACGTAGTAATTATATAAATGAATTGAATGAATAAATATGATATATGTTACACTAATACCATTATGGATATAAGGTATCTATAACCTTAAAAGAAGAATAAGAATGTATTCGGCAAAACACGCATAAGAACAAAAGGCAATAAAGACCCGAGTAACAAGTAACAATGAAATATTACTATCAAGAAGCTAAGAATATGACCATATATGATATCATATCTATATGTATGATTCTGGAATAAGTCAATAACATTATTTAAACCATTATACAGGAGCTTCGGACATGTACAAAGCAAATTGGACCTAAGGTAAGGGAAATATCACAATCTCATTTTTATCCGAGATTGTTTATTCGTAAGTATTTACTGGGGTGTATTTTATCATCCACATCCATGTTTAATCAATATGTAATATTATTTCCATCCACCTACAATTGTTTAAATCCATTTTTACCCTTCGGTGAGTTTTTAGTAATATCTATGAAAGGAATCTTTTGTCGTACGAGGTACTTTTTGACTTTTCCGACAAAAGTACGAAGAATGTTTTTTTTAACTTATACGACATGAATGGATTTTTAAAACATTATTTCCAAGAAGCTTCCTTTACAAGTTTTCAAGTTTAATTTTAATCAACTTCTTTTATTTTAAAGTCGTATGACATGTTATGAAAGGAAAAATGTTTTTAAAGTAGAAAGGATATTTTCCTCAAGAATGGAGTTCAAGTATTTTATCAAAATTATTTTCCATCTAAGATAATAAAGGGTTCTGTTTTTATCCCTATTATTACATGGATTTGATTATGTTGTGATGGAAACATTTTTATGAATTCCTTTATCTTATATGAATTGTTTTATGATGTCATGTTGTTTAAGAATCCCATTTTTATTACATGGGTTATGCTATGATGTATGGTTTATGATTATGTGGCACACATAAGAAAGGATTCATTATAAGATGGGTGGGACCTATATCTCCCTCCAATGCATTGGGTAAAGATTTTATATCTAATGAGATAGACATGGCTGGAATGGTAGGTTATACCGGTTCAGTGAAACAGGACTGGAACGAGGGTGACTCGGTTCAGAAAGGGACTTTGTCCACTAAGATAGTCTTGGCAATGAGTCATGACTAACAAGAAATGATTTTCCATGATTATGTGTGCATGACACAAAGTTTCAAGTTTTATGTTATGATTATGGGGATCTCATTTTCACTTCTATGATTTATTCCATGTTAAGATATTATGATCTCTTTTGCAGGTTTTGATTTTCAAAAAGATATGATACGATTTTTATTTCCTTTATTTTCCCTTGCTGAGCATTTGAGCTCACCCTTTTATGTTTTCTTTTCCCCAGGTCAGGAAGATAGATATTAAGTATAATATGCTAAAAGGGACCCTATATATGATGAAATAAATGGGAGACACGGTAGAAGATTTATGAACCAGTTGTTTATGTTTCCCAGTTTCTAAGGACACTATACCTATATGGTCCTTTGTGGTTTTTTCATATGTTGTAATAAGTGTGCTTAAATTTTGAAGTATTAACAATGTAGGTAAAGTATGGGTCGTTATAGTTGGTATCAGAGGAAAGGTATAGTCAACCTTTGGAAACTAGGATGTGAAAGCCTTAGTAAGAACCCTAAGGATAAGTCTAAGCATAGAACACAATCTTAGTGTTTTAGAAATGGCCATGAATACCCTAGGATAAAACCTTAAGTGTTAAATTTTATCCTTGATTATGTGGTTTTCCTATTATAATTAGTGTTGCTCACACTATTCTTCTTGGTTTTAGTCAATGGCCGGAACCCGAAGGAACCGTGTTAATGCGGAATGTGATGGGAAATGCAATGATTGTCCCCCTGAGCAACCAAATGATATGGGAGCTGGAATGCAAAATCTTGTAGCCATGCTCACACAACTTTCTCAAGCTATGAATCATGCAGGACTTCCAAACGAGCAAAGGAAGGAGCAACATTCTGTTGAATCCTTCATGAGGCAGCGTCCACCTTCTTTCAGTGGGTCTACTGATCCATTAGTTGCTGAACAATGGATTAGTACTTCTAAAAAGATATTTTCAGTTCTTCAATGTTTTGAACATGATAAAGTCATCCTAGCAGTGTATCGTTTGGAAGGAGATGCTGATCAATGGTGGAATCTTATTAAGAATACGAGGCAAAGGGATGAAATTGAGTCTATGGAATGGGACGAGTTCAAGAACTTATTTTTCAATAAGTACTTCCCTCGTATTCTCCGAACAAAGATGGAGAAAGAGTTTCTTGAACTGAAGAAAAGGGATGATGAATCTGTTGGTACCTATGAAGCAAATTTTACAAGACTTGCAAGGTACACTTCTGGTATTATTATCCAACCTGAGAGTAAGATCGATCAATACTTTAGTGGCTTAAAACCAAGTATTCGAAGGGCGTTAGCCATAAGGGACTTCAATAGCTACGAGGAAATCGTTCGATGTGCTCTCAAAGTCGAGATGGAGATTGGAATAACCCATCAGTCACATGGGTTTGATAAGAAGAGGAAGATGGAATTCAAAGAAAAATCTAAAGAGCACACGGAAAAGAAGATGAGCTTTCCCTTATGCTCAAAGTGTGGAAAGAAACATGGAGGGAGTTGTCTTAAAGGGACAAGTAAATGTTTCAAATGTGGAAAGGAAGGTCATCGGGCATTTGAATGCCGTGAAAATGGGAAGAAGATGTCTAATGATGCAAACAAAGGAAGTGATACACAGAATGAACCTACTACACTTCAATGTTTCAAGTGCAAGGAGATGGGGCATTATGCCAATCAATTCCAAAATCCAAGGGTTGATGATGATGGTCGACGTCAACAAAATCTTAAGGCTAAAGACAAAGGAAAGTCACATGCAATTTCTATCAGCAATGTGGAGTACGATAAAGAAGTGGTGAAAGGTATACTTACCATCCACTCTAAAGTAGCAAATGTTTTATTTGATTCTGGATCCACCCACTCTTTTATTTCTGAAAAATTTTCTAAGGGTATCACCGTACTACCTCAACAATTAGATGTTGAGTTAGATGTGACAACACCTAATGGCACAACAGTCGCATCAAAAGTTTATAATTCTTCTCCGATCGAAGATTGTGGGAAAGTGCTTCCTGCAAATCTTGTGATCCTTCCTTTAGTGGAATTTGATGTGATTCTTGGCATGGATTGGCTTTCTCTACATGGAGCTCATATCAATTTCCAAATAAGGGAAGTCACATTTCATATTCCAGATCAATCTACGATCGTCTATCAATGCAAGGATGAACATAACCTTCCAGTGGAAATTTCTTCCATCTTATGGGTATTGATTCCACTAAATGAAGGTTATTTATATCAAATGGTTGGTGAGAAACACACGATTAACAATATGCCCATTGTACGGGAGTTTGATGATGTCTTTCCGGAGGAATTACCGGGTCTTCCACCAAATCGTGAAGTTGAGTTTTCAATAGAACTCGTATCGGGCACTTTGCCAATTTCAAAGACACCTTATAGAATGGCCCCAATTGAGTTGCAGGAATTGAAGAAGAAACTCCAAGAGAATCTTGATAAGGGATTCATATGCCCTAGTGCGTCACCTTGGGGAGCACCTGTTCTATTTGTTAAGAAGAAAGATGGATCAATGAGACTCTGCATTGATTATCGAGAACTTAACAAGATCACTATCAAGAACAAATATCCTCTCCCACGCATTGATGACTTATTTGACCAACTATACGGAGCTCAATACTTTTCCAAGATTGATCTTCGTTCAGGGTATCATAAATTAAGGGTCAAAAGGGAGGATATACCAAAGATGGCTTTCCGTACAAGGTATGGACACTATGAATTTATAGTGATGCCATTTGGTCTTACTAATGCCCCTGCTATCTTCATGGATCTAATGAATAGAGTCTTTAGAGACTATCTTGATCAATTTGTGGTAGTCTTTATAGACGATATTCTTGTCTATTCAAAGAGAAAGGAAGAGAATGAAGATCACTTGAGAATTATATTGAAGACCCTGAGAAAGGAGAAGCTTTATGCCAAATTTACCAAGTGTGAATTTTGGCTTCAAAAAGTTTCATTTTTTGGTCACATAATCTCAAAATAGGGGATATCTGTGGATCCAGCAAAAACGAAGGTTATCGAAAGATGGTCGAGACCAACAATAGTAACTGAGATTCGAAGTTTTCTTGGTTTGGCTGGATATTATCGACGTTTTGTAAAAGATTTTTCACGATTATCTAATCCACTCACCATGTTGACTCGGAAAAGAGTTAAGTTTGTCTGGACAGAGGAATGTGAAGAGAATTTCAAGGAGTTGAAAATAAGGTTATCCAGTGCACCTGTGCTCACACTGCCTTGTAGTGGAGAAAGGTTTTTGATCTACAGTGAAGCATCCAAGAAGGGATTGGGGTGTGTTCTTATGCAAAATGATATGGTGATAGCTTATGCCTCACGACAGTTGAAAATCCATGAGAAAAATTACCCAACACATGATTTGGAGTTGGCTGCGGTAATCTTTGCATTAAAGATTTGGAGGCATTACCTTTATGGTGAAAGGTGTGATATTTATACTGATCATAAAAGTTTAAAGTATATTTTCAGACAAAAGGAGCTGAATATGCGCCAAAGAAGATGGTTGGAGCTGATTAAGGATTATGACTGCTCAATCCATTACCACCCTGGGAAAGCAAACAAGGTGGCAGATGCATTAAGTCGACAAGACCATGCTAGTTTATCCATGATGAGGATCACAAAAGATCCAAAATTTATGGATTTACAACGGATGGATCTTGGAATTATAATGGAAGGGGAAAAATATTATCTTTCTCAAATGAATGTTCAACCATATATACATGTGAAGATTAAAGAGGCACAGAAAGAGGATGTCGAGTTACAAAAGAAGGTGAGAAATGTTCCTGAATTCAACCTTGATTGTGATGGGATAATAAAGTTCATAAATCGGGTTTGTGTTCCTTCCATCCCCGAATTAAAGAAGGAGCTGCTGGATGAGGCTCATAGTTCTTCATTCTCTATTCATCCTGGAAGCACGAAGATGTATAGGGACCTGAAAGAGTACTTCTGGTGGGATGGAATGAAAAGAAATGTTGCTGAATATGTCTCTCGATGCTTGGTTTGTCAACAAGTTAAAGCTGAGAGAAAGAAGTCTAAGGGGATGTTACAACCATTACCCATACCCGAATGGAAATGGGAAAACATCACTATGGACTTTTTCACAGGACTTCCTAAAACATCCAAAGGCAATAATGCTATTTGGGTCATAGTTGATCGTCTTACAAAGTCTGCACACTTCATTGCTATTAGAGAGGATTTCTCTCTAGATCAGCTTGCTAGGATATATGTAAAGGAAGTGGTAAGATTTCATGGAGGACCACTTTCTATTATATCTGATCGGGATCCGAGATTTACCTCGAAGTTCTGGCGAAGTCTTCAGCATACTCTGGATACAGAGTTTAGTTTCAGCACTGCTTATCATCCCCAGACAGACGGTTAGTATGAGAGAACAATTCAAACCCTAGAAGATATGTTGAGAGCTTGCTCTATGTATTTCAAAGGAGGTTGGGATCAACACCTACCTTTGGTGAAATTTTCTTATAATAATAGCTTTCACTCCAGTATTCATATGGCTCCTTATGAAGCTCTCTATGGAAAGAAATGCAGGACTCCAACTTACTGGGATGAAATTGGGGAAAGAAAGCTATTAGGACCTGATCTCGTTGATGAAATGGCAGAAAAGGTCAGATCTATTCAACAACACATAAGAGCAGCTCAGAGTCGACAGAAAAGTTATGCCGACAACCGAAGAAAAGACCTAGAGTTTGAAGTGGGTGATAATGTGTTCTTACGAATATCTCCCTGGAAGAGGGTTATGAGATTTGGAAAGAAGGGGAAGTTGAGCCCTAGATATATCACTCCTTTCTAAATACTGGATCGTGTTGGGAACGTAGCTTACCGATTGGCGCTTCCACCGAATCTCTCTCAAGTTCACGATGTGTTCCATGTATCTCTCCTGAGAAAGTACATACCAGATCCTTCACATGTACTCAGCTCAGAAGTTGTACCGCTGGAGCAAGATCTTTCTTATGAAGAACGGCCGATAGAGATTCTGGATCGTAGTGAAAAAGTCCTACGAAACAAGACCACTCGATTGGTGAAAGTTTTATGGAGGAACCACCAACTTGAAGAAGCTACATGGGAGCTTGAGGATATGATGAGGGAGAAGTATCCTCATCTGTTTGTTACAAAGTGACGAATTTCGAGGGTGAAATTATTTTTACGGGGGGTAGAATGTAACACCCGAGATTTTTATGAGTAATATTTTGTTCAAAGGAATCTTTCACTACACACTTGCTTGGCTTACTTTACACGCAATCACGACCTTCCTCGATAGCTTGCGTCGTACGCAATACTGAGTTTCACTAAAAAAGAATATGCTATTAAAACTAGCCGTTATGAATAGTAATAACCACTTTTTGAAATTTTATAAATTTTATTTTTGAAAATGGACTTCATTTTTGGACTCAGAATATCGAAATTATCCTAGGGTGAAATTTTGGTATTTTTCTGAGAACTTTCAATTTTTGATGAATATTGAAACCACTAAGTGGTAGGTTAAAAACTGAATTTTGCATAAAACATAATTTTACCACTTCTGTGAATGGAATTTCGAAAATCCGACAGACACGGTTGATATCAGTAAGTAAAATGTGGTTCAATGAGATAAAAATAATTTTTTGGTGAATAGTAACTTTTTACTTTTTTTACCGCGGTTAATAGTAAATAGGGTAACTAAGGGTAAATATGATATTAATATTACCCTAACACATGTCCTAATTCTATTGGACAAGTGTAATTCGACCAAAAACAAACTTAGGAATAAAATATGACCATTTAGGCCCACTTGGATTAGATTAGGACATTTATTATTAATTTATTTAAAGAAGAGTTAAAATAGTTAAAATCAAAGTTTAATAAGTAAATAATTTTTAATATGGGGTTATACATAAGATAAATTCGACTATAAATATTAATTAGAAAGCTAAAAAGATTTCCTACATAATGGTATTTTATTTGTAATTTTTAGACATTAAATAATTTAATTTATTTATGACACAATGATGATGCAGTAATTATCTTATTAATGAAATATTGACATAATTGATGTTATAAACACCACAATAAATGTAATTTGAGACTTTTTATGAATTACACTAATTTTATAGGTTACTATGATATATTAGTGTTGATTTAATCAACTTGGTTCGAACATATAATTCTGTTATGACTTTCACAAAAATCATATATCAAATAGTGTCAAAATTGACACAAAATAGTTTTTAAATAAAATATTATATTATTAATTGTTATTTTATTCCTAAAAATCTAAGGTTCGGCCAAATGACTTAAATAAAGACATATATATTAATAATAAACAATTTGGTGTTCGTTTGGCATGTTATAGTAAGTGTATTAATCATATAGTGAAAGAAAACAAAAAGACATGGTAAAAGTTAAATTATTTAACTTAGAGTTAAATCTAATTGATAAGGTTAAAATAATACCATAAACTTGTCTAAATACTATTGGTTGATAGAATTTCTACCCATCCTTACTTTAGATTCTTAATAAGACCCTTTGGAACCATTATAAACCGATTTTGACTTTAATATAAAATAATATTTTGAGATATTCCTAAGGTGCCCCTCTCCCCCCTTATAAAAGGGCACCTCGTCCCCCTCCTCCTCACACCAATTTGAGCACTCAAGCTCGGCCAACCCCTGCCATTTTCTCCTCTCCAATTCCCTAGAATAATCATAGAGGTCATGGTCTTCTTCAAAGACCAATCTTAGTTCCCTAAGTGGAGAATTCAAAGAGGCCTTCCAAAGAAGAGGTAATATCCATTACCGATCTTTTCAATTTCTTTCTTCTTCAACTTCTTCTTCTTTAGTTGTTTAATGATAAAGTAATAACATCAGTATTACTTAAATACTGATATGTTATTATAAATATGAAACAACCCTAATTCACCTTCTATCCATCCTACAGAAAATTGAAATCACCGTGCGTGCGTACGTACGGAATACCGTCTCCATGCCGTGGTGTAATCTATTTTCCACCATAACTTTACAAGGATGGGTATAATGGTGTAATGAGTAACTATTTATTATTATTATAAAGTAATATTGATACTGAAATAATATATATATACTCCAATACAGTTCCACGATCATAGGAATGATATCATCACTCGTGCGTACGTACGGAATACCGTCTCCACGATGTGATGCGACTCGTTCTACATGATCATCATTACGTAGTAATTATATAAATGAATTGAATGAATAAATATGATATATGTTACACTAATACCATTCTGGATATAAGGTATCTATAACCTTAAAAGAAGAATAAGAATGTATTCGGCAAAACACGCATAAGAACAAAAGGCAATAAAGACCCGAGTAACAAGTAACAATGAAATATTACTATCAAGAAGCTAAGAATATGACCATATATGATATCATATCTATATGTATGATTCTGGAATAAGTCAATAACATTATTTAAACCATTATACAGGAGCTTCGGACACGTACAAAGCAAATTGGACCTAAGGTAAGGGAAATATCACAATCTCATTTTTATCCGAGATTGTTTATTCATAAGTATTTACTGGGGTGTATTTTATCATCCACATCCATGTTTCATCAATATGTAATATTATTTCCATCCACCTACAATTGTTTAAATCCATTTTTACCCTTCGGTGAGTTTTTAGTAATATCTATGAAAGGAATCTTTTGTCGTACGAGGTACTTTTTGACTTTTTCGACAAAAGTACGAAGAATGTTTTTTTAACTTATACGGCATGAATGGATTTTTAAAACATTATTTCCAAGAAGCTTCCTTTACAAGTTTTCAAGTTTATTTTTAATCAACTTCTTTTATTTTAAAGTCGTATGACATGTTATGAAAGGAAAAATGTTTTTAAAGTAGAAAGGATATTTTCCTCAAGAATGGAGTTCAATTATTTTATCAAAATTATTTTCCATATAAGATAATAAAAGGGTTCTGTTTTTATCCCTATTATTACATGGATTTTATTATGTTGTTATGGAAACATTTTTATGAATTCCTTTACCTTATATGAATTGTTTTATGATGTCATATTGTTTGAGAATCCCATTTTTATTACATGGGTTACGCTATGATGTATGGTTTATGATTATGTGGCACACATAAGAAAGGATTCATTATAAGATGGGTGGGACCTATATCTACCTCCAATGAATTGGGTAAAGATTTTATATCTCATGATATAGACATGGCTGGAACGGTAGGTTATACCGGTTTAGTGAAACAGGACTGGAACGAGGGTGACTCGGTTCAGAAAGGGACTTTGTCCACTAAGATAGTCTTGGAAATGAGTCATGACTAACAAGAAATGATTTTCCATGATTATGTGTGCATGCCACAAAGTTTCAAGTTTTATGTTATGATTATGGGGATCTCATTTTCATTTCTATGATTTATTCCATGTTAAGATATTATGATCTCTTTTGCAGGTTTTGATTTTCAAGAAGAGATGATATGATTTTTATTTCCTTTATTTGCCCTTGCTAAGAATTTGAGCTCACCCTTTTATGTTTTCTTTTCCGCAGGTCAGGAAGATGGATATTAAGTAGAATATGCTAAAAGGGACCCTAGATATGATGAAATAAATGGGAGACACTGTAGAAGATTTATGAACCAGTTGTTTATGTTTCCCAGTTTCTAAAGACACTATACCTATACGGTCCTTTGTGGTTTTGTCATATGTTGTAATAAGTGTGCTTCAATTTTGAAGTATTAACAATGTATGTAAAGTATGGGTCGTTATATATATTCTTTCCCCGAATCATTATTCTATGAAAAAATGGCACCAATTTAATTCCACTAAGGTATCCACATTCAAAGTGAAATTATGTTTTTCAATAGGTAGAATCTAAACTAGTGAGCTCAAAATATATTTATTGATATCAGTAAATACTCTCAAACTATATTTTCCCCATTGATAGGGGGATCCATTCTTCACTAGATTTATAAAGTGTATACAGTTGTTAGTGAGGTTGGTTATGAAATGATTGATGAATGTAATATGTCCCTAAATCTCTCCCAAATAAGTGAGGTTTGGAGGATATGACATGTTAATGATCTTCATAGTATTTTCATGGTTGAATATGGTGTCATAATGGTGTACCAAGAAGTAGATAATTTTCTCTAATTCCATCCTAAAAGCACATTTTTGAGGGGTCACATTAGGGTATATTTCAATATAAATTTGAAAAAAGTTAAAGATTGATAGGATAATTACAATATTATTAATACTTGATCACCAGATCATTAACATAGTATCCTAAAAATTTCCTAATAAGAAGATTGACGATATTACATAGGGAATGTTGATATATAGTGCTAACTTTATTTATGTTGAAGTGAATTACCCTTTAGTAATATACACTATAGATTTACCATTAAGTAGTAGACTACTCATCTTTAGAGGCTATTAAGATATTTTTGTATATTGAATATCCATCCATGAAATAGAGGCATTGGATATTGTCTATCACATTGACTAGATGCTTCGTGATTAGAGCTGGGAAGTTATCCTTCAAGTGGTGCTGGTAATGATCCTTGAATTCAAGTAAAAATCTAATTTTCCATTCATTTTCCCTAAAAGGGATATTGTTAACCAAAAATTTCTAATATTAGACCACCTGAATTAAGTTGTAGTCTCCAACATGGCTGTCTTGGTTGGGTGCATTCTTCTAGATGGTTTCTTATAAACATGTTGATCATATAGAAAAACCAAATGATCGGTAGACATATTGGGATCCAAAACCAGAATTTTTGTGTAGTTTTTGTTGAATACATTATAATAAAACATTCATAAAAAGATGTATATATCCTTTTCTCTAGCAGAAATAGTGTAACTAATCGATGTAGACTGTGGATCTTCATATGTACATAGATTAACCCATACATGTACATTAGTGGTAGTATATTGGACATACTCAAATGATGGAGGGGAATCATCTAGATCTTATTCCTCTTTTTCCTCTTCCTCAATGTCATCATAGGTGGTTGAGTAAGGGTATTTTTTGAGCACATATGTTTAAATGGTTACATTTTAATCTCATATAAATGAAAATGAGGAAAAATTATATCTTGAGGGGTCTCTTATAGGAGCATCACTATCAGGGTTATCATGGACAGTTTCTCATTCCTCCTCACTATCATTAGGGTAATTTGATGTGATAATACATTGAGATTCAAAGGATGATGTGGGATAATTTTCTCATTCTATTTATAAAAAGGACACATCTTTAGGTTTTTAAAATGATGATGTAGGGAAATTTTTTGGATATAGAAAAAAGGGAGTATTTTCAATAACGGTATTATTAGCTTTTCTATGATCACATCCTTTTTCTACATTATCATGTCTACTTGATTTAATCACTATTATAAATATGGGATATAATGTGCCCAAACCCTATGATTATCTCCATCAATTTGGGTTGAGGAAAATTTGATCAAAGAGCCTCATCAACGTATTAAAGATATTGGTTAGACTGAAATTCATGTAAAGGAACTCATGATCATGATTTATCTACATGGAATGTGTGATTCCATTTCTCTTTGTCAGTGGTGGAATCTCAACATGGACATGCATCTAAAATTTATATGATATGATTATAATTAGGTGCTTTAAACTTTTAGATAGGACCCACATGATCATATAACTTTCTAAATTAGAAGAAATTTACTTGATCCAATTGATGAGAAACACATATTTTTCATTGAGTTCAATTAATGTGATGACAAGATCCACTTCTAGACCACAGAGTGTAGTGATCTAGATAGAATCATCTATCAATGACTTCTTTCCATCCCTTTAGTATAATTAGAAATATATGTATTGGGTTTCAGATGACATGAAAGGTGAATTATCACTATATAACACTCAATCTTTTCCATTGATAAAGTACATGACGCATTGTTGGGATGATGGATGAACTAAAACAAGCGAATGAATCCATAGTCTTCAGAACATGGTGTTAAAATTCACACATTGTTAGATAACTATGAACTCAAATTTGGATACAAGGTCTCTAAATTGGGATTTGACCTTAATTCCATCGAGATGAATTTTCTTAGTCTTTTTATACCCTTCAATTTTCATATTTCATGGTTATATGTTAAATTTTCTATGGTCTAAATGTGAAATGGTACATACCTGTATGAGATTTATTTGAAATATTTTATTGATGAGAGCCTGATAGATTATGATGTTGATAATTATTATAGATATGTATAATTGCTTGATATGTATCTGTATAGAAACATCTCAGTCATTTTCTATGTATGGGATAACTGTATGAAATTTAATGGGATTAGTATCTATACGATACACATTAGCAGCTAATACATCATCCATGAACACTGGAATAATTATAAGGGACTCAATGATAACTTCTCAAAGATATTTAAATGATGAAGATAATACATCTTTGAGAGCATAACTATAATTAAAACAAGATTCTTCCTAAAAAAATATTATTAGAAAAGGTTCCTTTTGTTCCCACCATGAAGCATCTCCCAGTTTAGAGTTTCGAAATCTAGTGCCAGATGACCTGGTAGCTCCTAATGCTAACCAAAATATGGGGATGTTTCTATGGAATCCGGGTTAGACTAAGTTGTTTTTCTAATAATATAATTATAAATTGTAAAATGTTTATTTAATTGTTTATTCACCAATATAATTGGTTTTGATCAGGTCTTATATGGATTATGGATTGGTTCTCCTACTGATCCCACTAAATTTCTTATCATTACGTCTTTGAAAAGTTTATGGATTTATCTGAGACATTACCAAAATACAGGATGGTGAAGTCAACCTCTTCTTCTCTGACCTCCTCATCCTTTATACACTCTTCCCAATACTCGCTAAATATGAGTGGGTAATTTAGGTTTATATACAACTTATTAACTAGATAAGTGATATTTTAGGTGTATCCTTTCGATAAAACCACATCTTGACTCACCATATTATAAAAATTACATTTGGTGGGGTTGTTCCTTTGGATTTATTGATGGGATGGTTCCATCCTCTTAATTATGGAGGTAGAAAATATTGAAGGGTTTGGAATGACATAGGCATTAGAATGTGTTCCCCCCATTTTGCCTTATTATTGTTTCTTCGGTTACAATAAATTTTAAAAGATACACTCTTAAGAGACCGTGATTTCAAATATTCTAGATTAGTAGTCAATGAGAGAATAATGGTTATATTTGGTTGATCTAGTTTTTCCCTAAGGATATCAAGAATTTGGTTGACCAATTTTCTATTCATAAATTCATTAGACTATTATATTTCCTTTCTCGGGGATTACTTCCATTCTTTTTCATCTTCGACTGAGATGGTAGAGACATAAGTTACATGTTCCACAGTTTTTACAAAATTTACTTTAGAAGAATCAGTCAACTTATGATGGATCTCTTCAAAGATAATGATTTCCCAAATGTTGTATCCCAATATCAAATGTTTGGGGAAATAATTAGGGTGACTGTTGAGACATATACTGTTGGGTTTCCTTGTCTCAAAAAATTGAGAATTTAATTTTCCAAAGAAGCAACGAGGTACCTCAAGAATTTATATTTCTAGAAGTAATGAACCATATCCATTCATTATTAATATGGTGTATTCCTCTCATCCTTTCTTCCCACCCACCGAGGAAGCTTCTATTATTGTTTTCTTTTAAGGGAGTCACCATATGATATTATATGGGTTTTGGTGATAGAGATCTATAAAGAGATGTATTAAGAGTAACCATTTTAATTTCTTCCATTTCAACTATCTTTCATTTAGCTGATGGAACTAGATGATATTTAGTCTTTGATTGTGGGATAACATTCTCTAAACAATCTGAAACTGCATTGAAATCCTTGAAATTTTATATGTATTTAAATGGGATTAGGGGTCCTAAAATTCACCCATGTGATTTTCTATACATATCCTTAACAGATTTACCTATGGGAGTTTCATATTTGTGGAGTATGTCTACCCTTCAACTAGGAAATGGAATTTTAGACCATATCATTCTCACCCTACTTGTGATTAAGGTGATCAATGATAACTATCTTTTTCTTATAATAGAGTTTAATTGGTGAAGTAATTACTGATAGAGGTAATCCTAACATTTAATAAAAAAACCTATTAGGTTGTTATACTATCTCAATACTGGTCCCTCTAGAGTTTTGAAAAACCTCTCAAGCTTGGATACTTTTATTATTCAAGTGTTCCCATCAAGGGACCACATCATGAAACAAAGTGCTTTGGGTTTTTTTTCAAGGTCCCTAGTTTCATGGAATATTGGTAGAGTTTGGTTCTCGAATTTGGGTGGAGTAGGAGTCATCTCCACCAACTCAGGATATGAATTCATTTATTATTTTATTAGGGAACACTGTAATTATTTGGTTTCAATTCAAAAAGTCATTGACTAAATGGGGTCAATATGTTTTGATGTAATAATTGATTTTTAAAACACTCAAGTATAGGTAGTGGGGTGAAGCTAATATAGTCATACTTCCTCTTTCTATTGTTCATTTCCAATACAATTCATCTAGGGGTACGTCACCTAACATGTATCTTGCTACTTCCCCAATGGATGGAATTATTGATGTTATTCAACCAATATGTTTAGATACACTGGTTTACTAAACTTAGATCTTATTCGAGGACTGTACTCTTCCCTTATGGTTTTATGATTTTTTGAGAGAGTTCCACTAGAGGTGAAAAGTTGGGTTCTTCTTGGAAGTTATACTTAGTTGGAATATTTCCCCAGAAAAATTTACAACTAAGTCAGGTTAATTTACCCAACATAGATTTATACTAGGTTAATATTTCCTTGATGACAGAAGAATAATACTCCTTAAGTGATCGGTTAGATGCAAAAAAACTCTTCACTTTTTCTTTCGATGAAGCTCAATGAAGAGGTGAGGGTTGGGTGTTTGAAGGAAGTCAAAAATTTTCAACCTTCCACTAGTTTAATGTACACACACCCGCTTCAAGTGTTTTGGTTTAGATATTTTTCTACACAATGACCACCTCATTATTAACATTTTTAATAATTTAATTCTTAGAGTTATTTTTAGGTATTACAATAATAATATTTACTGATGCGTAATACACTATAAAAACCTTGTCATCATTAGATTAATAAGGTAATTAAAATTTTGTTGAAAATTTATCAATGGAAAAATTACAATCTCTTTATTATTTTAATTCTTGAGGGATTGTTTTGGATTATGACCTCGTCATGCCCTTTATTTTTCTTTTTGATACTCCCCTAGATGTAATTAATAAAGGGTAAATCTAGGGGGATCACTAACAGTATTCACCAAGAAATTCCACAAAGAGAAGGATGGGTCACACAATGAGAGGAACTATAGAGGACTCTCCTATGAAGTTTTCCCCACTTTAGAAAAGGTTGATTGATATGGGGGAGGCTGATTTTATAATATAAATGATCCATTACATGAAATATATGGTTGAATTATCTCTATCCCCATCACATCTTGGAACCACTGAGGATTTTATGATCTTTGTGATGATGGTGGTGGAAAAAATATACCCTCAGACCGGTGTGCTAGGGCTACACCCATATTGTTACTAATGTAGCTACCAAGACTATCATATTTATTTTTCATGATTCAGTATGAACATAGTATTGGTTTATAAAATCTTCTGATCTTGATATACTTTTGACTAATGGTTTCTCTATAGTTGACGATGTCACTTTCCTCAAATGGGATGCCCATTTGATGTAACATCCCGACCCGATGCCCACTTAACTCGTGTCCCGAGCCGATGGTTCAAATGGACTCAAGAACACCTCTCCAAAATGCCATACGCTTATAACTAATAGTGAGGGTGTAAATATTGTATAGTGGTGAGAGTATACCTTATTATCAATGTGGAACAATAGATACAAAAACAAATATACAATAGTAGCGGAATCATGAACAATCTAACAGAATCAATACACAAGTGCGGAAGAATAATGAGCTAAGAAGCTAAATAATATATGAAAATCCATAGTGGAAGTGTAAATTCATGGATTCATTTAATTATAATGTAAAAAAGAGGGAATATTATAAAACACACACAATAATGATATAAAAAAGTAGCAAAGAACAAATAGGTGCTCCACTAACATCTCGTGTGCATGCTCATTGCTATTCTCCCGAGCTCTAACTATAGGAAAGAATATCAAAAACATATAATAAGGCCTTTTACCATATCAATACCTATAGATAGATAGTCTTCTCAGTTACCAATGGTAGTCTGAGTAGGGTGTGAGATAAAAATATCATTAGGCCACCATCAACACTGTCTACTTGTAATCCAAACAGTTATTGTAACTAAATAGTGTGAATACTTAATGAAATGATAATAGAACTGAATAAATAAATAAACTCCTACTCAAGTTCCTAGGTGACACTTGGTGGATCTAACTAGTTCCACCCACGACCAAGATGAATTTCAAATCAGTTATTCCCTTTCCTTTTGGTTTTAACCCTTATTTAACTCCTTTAACTCTTACCATGACAACATTGTGTTTCACTCATTGAACATTAATATAGTAATTATAAAATTTAAAAATGGAACATGGAATAAAATTTCAACCTTATTTCGATGAGTTTTACAAATATAATACTTTAAGGAATTTTATACCATTTAATAAAATACTATTTACTATAAAATATTCATAATGCCATTTTTAAGGACTATTAATTACATCAACTTTAGTAAAATAAATACAATAACAAAATTTATATTTTTTTAATACATCCCCAATATTTAAATTTAATATATAAAATTCACTAATCAAATCAATAATATCAAATTATATTTATTTTAACATTTTTAATAGCATTTATTTGATATTTCAACTAATAAAATAATTAATGCATCAACATTCCTTAAACATTTAAGGCAATTATTTATTCACTAAAAAATAAAAATAAATTTCTATAATGAATATAAATCTTTTAGACTTCAAATTACTATTTATAGTAGAAAATATGTTTTTGGTACCACCATATAAAAAATGTTATAGTGATTAAAAACAAGAATGTGACATCATTAACTTTTGTAGAAATAAAATATTATAAATGTCATAACTCATCCAAATGGATAAATTTAGTTATATTACCTGTACATGAATTTTTATGGAATAAAATAACTCATATAATAAAATTAAAGTAAATTTTATTGTCATTTTATAGTTCTTGTCATTTTTTTCTAACCTAAATTACGTAATTTTCACATTATCATGGTAATAAAAAATATGAAGGTTTCTTTTTATATTGGACAACAATAAAACATAACCATTTAAAATTTTTGGAAATTATAAATCCAAATTATGAATCCATTTTTAAAAATTAAAAACATTGATGTCACAAAATTTAAATTTAAATTAATCCTAAAAAATTAATGCAACAACTTTCTTAAAATATGTATTTTTAATCCCAAAAATGCACTTATGTTAAAATAAAGTATAAAGATGATTAAAATAAAATTAGTTATATTATTTATAAATAAAGATTACTTAGGTTATATTAAGTTAAAATTATAATTATAAATGGACTCTTAATATATTAAAATTGGGAGTTTAATAAAAACCGGCATTTTTCACCATTCACTAGAAAATCAGTATTCTAAAACATTTTCAAAAAATTAATGATAAGGTAATATTCATATGATAACTTCAAAAATAATATTATTTTTAAAAAATATAATTTTTATATATGCCAAAATATTATTATATTACATATACATAAAAAAATCAGTCCATTTTAGAAGAAAACATGTTTTTTAAGAAAACAAATATATTACTAAAAATGAAGTGCTTATTTACAAATTATTAATTACTACATTAAAAATGATTAAGACAATTATATATTTTATAATGTGATTGATGAAAAAAATTATCACAAATTTAATGTATAGGATGTAAAATACACAAGATACAATTTCATTGTTCGTTTAAGGTGGGTGTTGAATAAAATCATAAGCTATCATAGAGGTGATATTTAAAAAGGGACAAACCATAAAATGTTGCAGTGTTAAATTCTCACCTCCTCCAATAAATTTCATTATAACTATTTAATATTTCACTTTGAAAATAAAATCTTAAAATATGAATATTATTTTGTGGAAAACCCGCGTCATAAAAAGTGTAAATAAAACATACTCTAAGAAGAGGAAAAATGAAAATGCAATGGTAAAAAAAACTAGGATTTTTAATAGGAAATAAATAGCGGGAAGCGAAAATATGGGCATTGAAGAATAATATATCTGTCAAGTTCTGTTAGAGAGTGATAATGAACATGGTTTTTATAATGTTAACCATTAAAAAACCATAAATTTGTGATGGGTTATAATAACATTGATTTGTTAGTAAGAAAAGTTAATAGATAACATTATTGTTCCAAAAGAATTTTTCCAAGTGTTGAGGAATTATTTTACTATCTAGATAAAAAATTTAAGAAAATAAACTTACTTTTTTTCATTCTATAGCATAATCCCATCTGTAAATCATCTGATCAACTTTCACTTCATTTAGTACACTTAGAGATGGATATTAAAGACATTGTTTTATGCCTGAAAAACTTTTATAAGAAAATACATAATACATTACATCGACCATTAAATATTTACGAAAAAAATGGTTAGAATATGGTATCAAATAAATCATAATTTAACCTCAATTAACAATATCGAATGTTCAACTAAATACATTATATAAGTAGTAAACATTATGACTCATCCAAAATACTTTTTCCCAAAAATTTAGAATTAAGGTTGCTAAATTTCCAAAATAAACTTTGCATCATAATTCTCCAAAACAACATAATGTATATCTTATTTTTATATACTGAATATATGAAGTAATTTATCACCTTAAAACCATAATGAAAACTTCTATTCTTCAAAAAAATAAAATCTAATAATGTTGAATATATTCTATAAATTTAAACATGTAGTAAACCTGGAAAATATGACAAAGAACATAAAATAACTATCCAGTTTCATAAAGTACAATACAATCCAATAATAATCCATTTATCATTATTATGTCACCATTGGGCACATAATTATGGTTATGTTCCCCAAATCACTTGTTTTCTTAAAGTTAAACTCACAATAACATCAATAATCTTGGTTATTAGTATTATTCATCACATGCTTCCAAATCCTTAAAGAAAACGTACAACAGTAAAATACCTATATATATCATGATTTTCATTGAAAAAATGTTTTTAGAACAAAATTATTAAAAAAAAAATACAAAATCACTTTAATCATTTTAGTTAAACCATTAAATATAAATTAACATCTTATTCCTTAATACCTCATTTCTTTAATATATCATTTGTCATCTGTTTATTATCATAAATATAACCGTTACTTATGAATTCTTTCTAATTATCATCATGATATTTACTCATAGGTAATATATTTTAATAATTCCCATACATTCCACCTATAAAAAAAATTTAATTATCAATAATAATTTTGGAAGACCGTTATTATCGTCCATATCATTAACTAAATTTTATTTTTTCCTTGGAATTTTCTTGATTTGTGTCCATATATTCCACACCAAAAACATCATCTCTTTCCTCTAAGATATTAACTTGGGTATTTCTTCTCACATTTTTAACATATAATAAATTGAATATTTTTTCCTCTATGGTCTCCACCAGCCAAGATCTTAGTAAACTCTCTCCTTATCTTCTTTAGTGAGTTTGAGAGTTGGTTAAAATGCATGTTACTAATAATGAATCATGATGACTGGTTAGGAATAATAAAAATATTCTTCATCTAAGTTATTATCCCATTTGGTTTAACAACAAAACATTTTATATCTTGTAAGTCATTAACCCAGCTCCATTTGGTTCCATACCTTAACTGACACCAAAATCATAGTGTGGGGAACACTAATCATAGTGAAAAACAACAAATTCATGAGTAGTAATTTATTATATGTCCAAATCATGACACATTATTCTCAATCTACGAGTCTATATATTTAACCAAAGTTATCCATGATCATTACAAGATCTGTAGGATGATATCCTATACTTATACATAACCTCAAAGTCTTTAATATGGGAATATTACTTAATCTATATTTTCCAAAATCTATTTCCCAAGGATTCTACTAAACATCATATGATACTAATTATAAATACCTAGACCCTAGTAGGTTATAGTTTGTGGTTACTTATTACATTGGAATTATTGACAAGGAATCACATCCTAAAGGACTGAATAGTTTAGTAGTCTTGGTAAGATATATATATATACATGAAATTAAAATTACATTTATAACATGAAATACACATATATTTTTTATAATTCCATTATCCCCCTTATTGTATCCCGTCATATCAATCATAGAACACTTACTTGTATCCAATGAAAAAATAAAACATAAGAAAGGGGTAAAATAAAATGCTCCATGTAACATCCCAGAAAAAATAAAGAACACAAATTTTTTATATTTATTAATATTTATTGATTAATGATTAATTTTACTCTAAAGGGGATGCTATGTTTGTTGGCATACCCAATTCGCAACAATGAGTTTCTTTGATATCTTACGTTACATACTAATAATATAATAATTTTATTTTTAATGATAGTTAATGCCTAGCTGTTAT
The DNA here is from genome assembly GCA_963277665.1 of Viscum album. Classification (NCBI taxonomy): domain Eukaryota; kingdom Viridiplantae; phylum Streptophyta; class Magnoliopsida; order Santalales; family Viscaceae; genus Viscum; species Viscum album. The sequence continues at coordinate 1,868,683,378 of OY728141.1, forward strand.
AATGACAAGAATAAATATAACTAAATAAAATGTAAATATACATGTTTTTTTATTATTTTTACATTTATCCAATAAAATTTAGAGGTTTAAATTATGTAAAGAATTTAATTTTAAGCATAAATACTCTAATATTCAATAAAAGGTTGGTTTACCGCCATTTTATGGAGAACCCTCCATAAATCTAGTTTTTATCACTTTTAAATGTTCTATTTGACAAAAATAAAATTCTTCTTTAGAATCGGGACACCAAAAATTACCTTGGATGAAATTTTGGTATTTTTCTGATAATGTTCATTTTTTAAGGAACAGTGAAAAATAATGCATTTTAATTCAAAAGTGAATTTTAATCTAATTTATTAATATAGTTATATTATATTTTTAATTGGTTTTACTGTGAAATTAGAATATATTTTTACCATTTAATTTAATGTTGGTCATTTTAAGTAATTTCATTTTAAAATTGGACAAAAAAAGTGTCAATCTTTTGATAGTTATTATTTCTTAAAAACAGGCTATTTGTTTTAACAACAGGAATTAATATTAAATTAATTTTATCCACATCTGTGTTTTTAATTTGGAAAAATGGATTCCAAATTTGGAATCATTAGGTACAAATTGTGTAAACAGGTAACTTTTTTAGACATTTTAAAAATTTACTTCAGTAAATATTTTATTTACCATAGTTAAAAGGTAAAAATAATAAATAAGGGTAAAATATAATATTATAAGAATATTAAATTACAATAACATGTGTTTTAATCCTATTTTCAAATACATATCCGACCACGGTCATCCTTGGGATGAATTTGGTACCCCATGGAGCCACATGAGAGTAATAAGGACACTTTATATTAATTAATTTAAAGTAAAGACAAAAATGACATAAACAAATATCTTTTAGTAAATAAATTTTTACATGGGGTTATATAAGTTTTCTTTTAGACTATAAATATTATTTGGAAATATAAAAATATTTCCTCCATCATGGTACTTTTTTATAATTTTTGGACATCAAATAAATTAAATTATTTATGACACAATAATGATACAATATTTACCTCATTAATAAATGATTTAAATAAATAAGCTTATAAATATTAAAACACTATCCAAAACCTACCCAATTATTATTATATTATTTTATTTCTACCATTTGTTATATTATCTTTTAATTTAATGAATATTTGACCTTTTTAAACTGAATATGAGGTTATAATAAAATAATTGTTTCAAACATTCCTAAAGAGCCCCTCCTCTCCCTTATAAAAAGCCCTCACTTCCAACCCATTTCTCACACTTCACAATCCTTTTTCTCGTATAACCTATGCTCTAATAAGCTCCCAAGATCCCTCTATTCATCCTAGAAGAATTAAAATTGGTAGAAAACACTCCAATAAACCCTTTTAGTTCAAACCAAAGGGAGTTACCCGATTTAAAGGTATCATCTTCTCTTAAGTTCTTTTGATTTATTTTACTTTTCCAACCCAATAAACACTATTTATTACTTTATTTTATAAAAAAAGTATAATCAATATACTAGGATGTTTTAATGATTTGTATTCTATCTTCACATACACACACCTCCATATAATGCGTAAAGAACATAATGTTTCTGTGGATGACAAACTAACGCCTCACGAAACGATGATTGTTCAATTTACTCCTACCACCTCTCATGGTGGCCATTATGATGGAACTGTATTTATATATGATATATATTATGTTTATTTTTTCTATATGATTCTGTAATTTTTATTTATAGACATACCTTTATGCCTTCTTATATGTGTAAACACGAAAATTTCATTTGAGGAAGTGCGGACTACCGCCCCCTCAAGGTGATATGATTCGTTCATGACATACATTGAACGTATACAGATGAAGATAATTAAATTATATAAATTATATATCATATTATATAATAATTTAATTATAACATACCTATGTATCATTAAGTTTTCATTCAATTTAATACTAAATAGAAATGAAAGTAGCGTTCATGCGTACGCACGACTTACCATCTCCATGAACGGTGCATTTCATTTCTTATCTCCAAATGTTATGTAATAATATAAATACATGTATATACCAGATATATATGATATATATTATATCTACATAATTAATATTATTCTGGAGATAATGGAGTATTGAACCCATGGATAAATTGTAATTATAACAAGTTCATTTTTAACTCAAATTCCGAACATCGACAAAATGTCAGATATGAACTCAAATAATTAAATAACTATTATAGAAAGGTAATAAGTGATATAAAAGTAATAATAATCATTAAAATTTTTATTAATCAAGTAGAAATTAAATTATGTTTATTATTCAGGAAGAAAAATGAACATACTAGTCAAGTTGGACACGAGGTAAGGGATTTCTTATCTCACTTTTAATTCCAGGAGATTTCCATTATTCACCACTTATTTATTGAATGTAGTGTATTGTGTACTTCCAGCTGATATATATTTTCATGATTCTATTTATATTCATGGTATTATTCAATTTATTTGTTTGTTTTTAACCTTTCTCAAACAACTCGATTGATTACAATGTGGTAAGGGTTTTTCATCTCACTTTTTATTCCCGTGAGATTCATGATATATTAGCCACTATTTCCTTTTGTGTGGTGGATTTACTGACCATTATTGTATTATTCGTGTAATTTAATTTAATTTATGGGTATTTAGATATTCATTATGTTATTTTTCTTTCATGGGGTGTATGTTTCGTAAGTTACCAAATCGCTAAGGGAACCTTTCACCCACCTGTTTTTAAAAGAATTACTTTAGTTATGTCTTTTAATTTACATTTTATTATGTTGGGATATGTTCTTGTATATCCTTATTGATGTAAATTTAATATAAAAGTGATGATATATCATTTTATCTCTCATCACCTTATTTTCTGAATTTTAAATTGACGTCGTCAGGCAGTCAAATTTCTGTAAGAAAAATTCTTAACCCAATTTCAATTTTTGGGTTAAACATCTACTTCTTGATTATGTCGTGCTATAAATATGTGTGAATAACATATGATTATTTTAAACATAATATACACTTATATTGGGTGTATTAATATTTTTCAGACATAATTTTTTAATTGATTTACCCTTAATCTAAGGATATCGCCTTTATAAGGGATTCCGTCTCAATTTACATTGCCCTTGAGACTTCATTGTTGATATGCACGAATTCACTCTTATATGGTGTATATAAATTCATTTGGCATATTATATCATGAATAAATTTATTTTAATTATATTAGTATTTTATGATTAAATGTTATTCCTCAATTATTTGTTTTCTAGGGTCTCTCATTTAGATAAAAACTCTTTAACTAAAATATTGTTTTAAATGTTTTAAAGGTTTATTCTTATAACTATTTTACATTAATGATCGTGTTTTAAAAATGTTTTTAGGGATGTATTCATATGGACATGAATGTTTTGAAATTTAAATTTCTTTCAAGAGCTTCAAAGTGGTATGTGACACTTTTATTAAAAAATCTCTTTATTTAATATTTTAAATGTTTTTGAAAATGTTTTGATAAAAGATTTTATTTTGTCAATATTTTGAAATGATATATTGTTATTGCAGTGTTATATTTCCATTATGTTTGTTTTATGGGTTATGAATATGTAATGGCTATTGGGCATTTTTTACGTATACGGGTGGTTCTGTGATAAATCTAGGCCAGGTGGGCCTGAGACAGCTCTCAAATGCATTGGGTAACATGACAAAGGTAAACAATAATGTTTCTCCAAAGAGATTTGGAGAATATACTATTATTGGTATTCAAAATGTGACTCTCTATGTAGATGTTATAGCTACAATGTAAGTAAGTTATTTATGCCATAAGTTACCTTTATGATTTATGATTTCTATGTGTTGTTCATAAATCTTATGATTTCAGGAGGTATGTTATGATTTTAAAGTATGGTTTAATTATTTTGTATTTATTGATGGGATAATGTTTTCATTCCTTATTTTATATCCCTTACTGAGATCTTTATTCTCATCCCATGTTTTTGAAATGATTCTACATGTCTTAAAGTTGAATAGGGTCAAGGATGGGATCAAGGAAAGTCATGCTGTCCAAAGCATGGAACTATACAATTTTAATAGTTTTTATTTTATGAAAAGTAGATACTGAGTAGTAGTGTCTACATGTAATATTCATGTTGTTATATAATAGTTATGGCCTAATTCTCTAAAAATATAAACCTGAAAATATCCTCAATGTGAATCATCCGTTTAATTCAAGATTATGTAATGTTTAAGCCCGAGTCCTTATAGTTGGTATCAGATGTCATTTTAGACATCTTTCAAGATTAAGAGTTTTCATTAAACACAAGGATAGTCCCTATGTCTATTATTTCAGTTAAATAATTATTTTAAAACTTTTTGTAGATCAAGTAAAGTATGTTACAAATGGAAGGTGGAAGATGTCAAACAACATTCCTATCTCTTCCTGATGACTTGCTTGCCATAATTATTGCAAAGTCTTGTTCAGATGACTGCGAAACTTTTTCTAACACACAACTCACTTACAATAAATTTTTTGAGATATCAAAATCCTCCACTATACCATGATATCATCATGGATCATGGGTTGAAATTATATGTCATACATGATTATTTTCCAAAAACTATTTTTCTGTGAACTCCCATATGACCCAAGTTGTACAAGGTCTATTTGGATGAAGGAAGCAAATGATTTTGAAGGATCTCTAAATGACTGTTGTAGTGCATGGACCTTCTACCTACGTGAACAAAATAACGATGAAACCAAGTGGACCCCATGATGAAGGTATGATGTTACTTGTTTTTTGGAATAGTTTTATTTTATTATATGGAGGTGAAAAAATGACAATATATAAGAATTTGAGGTCTTAATATTTTGGGTTGAAAATGAAAGGTATAATAAAACATGTAAGGTTAAAACATGTTAGGGTTATTTTTGAATTTTATAAAAAGGACAAAACACAAACCGTTTGACAAACCATCATGTCAGACAATGTTGTAAGAATCGAACCCACAACCAAAGTGCGATTGGGATTTATCGCCTACCACTAGACTACATGAAGTCCCTAGTTAGTATTACATATTATTTTAAGTTAAATGATTTTATCATTCAAGAATAAGTTGATTTTGGGAACTTATATTTTATTAAATGGATATCTATAATATAGGAAAATGGTTTGGTGATTAATTGAAAAAGGTAATTTTGGAAGATGTTCTCTATTTTGGGGATACACTATATGCCTATAGAAAATATAATACTTTTGGATTTCAATTGGTGAGTAATGGTGTAATTTTATTTTGCTAGAATGTTTGTGTGTGGACATATAGTGATTTGGGTTTTGTATGGAAGTAATTAACCTATCATATAGAATATGTGATTTGGTTAATTACACTTCAGTATGAGACATTAAGAGTAGTTGATTTTATTCGGAGATAAATGTTAAGGTTTACCATGGAAGACTATGTTATTAAATCATTCTGAGTTTTGAGTTTAAATCTTAGTTTGGATTATTTTTAATAATTATAAGTAAAATTATGTATTGAATGGTCTTTCTTGAACTATTGGTATTTTTGTTTAATTTCAGAGATTAAGACTAGTATTTATTTTTATAAAGGATTATCCTTCTTTGAGATTATATGATCTCGTACTAACCATTTTAATTTTAGTTGATTTCTAAAGACAGGGGAAATATATATTTCTTTTTTTGTGGATGATGTGATTCTCTAGAATTTGATTCTTGTGCTTTTGATGTGAACAAGTCATCTTGAATACTTACCTTTTGGAGAAAAGATGGGTTTGTGGTAGAATTTTATTAGAGGATGACACACTACATGACGAGTAAGTATATTTCATTATGATATTAGTCTTGTTATTAATAAAATCCTTCCACTCTATGAAATGGATCTTGAAGAAAAAATGTTAAAAGACATCTTTTATCATCAGACTTTTACCCAACCACAAATTTATGGTATTGTGGTGGTTAACTTTCTCTGATCAAGTTCTCTATCACGCTCGATTAATCTATAAGAGTTAGTTTCTCTTCCATATCCATGTTTTAATGGAATCCTAGTATCTGTTGTCTCGGGTATACTTTGTACTTTTCTACCTTTATTTTAAAGTGATAGTTTTACTAACTCTTTTTACGATGTGTTACATTCAATGATTTTTCCGAGCCCAATTTTAAAAATTCTAGGACATAATTTCCAAAATGGGGGAAGGATGTAACATCCCTGGTAAATAAAGAACATGAAATTTTAATATTTATTAATATTTATGGATTAAGTATTAATTTTACTCTAAAGGGGATTCTATGTTCAATGATGTACCTGATACCCAATAATGGGTTTCTTTGAAATCTTACGTTGCACACTAATAATATAATATTATTATCTTTAATGGTAGTTAACGGCTAGATATTATAATGGAAGGAATAAATATAACTAACTAAAATATGAATAAACATGTTTTGTTGAATATTTTTACATTTATCCAATAATTGTTAGAGGCTTAAAATAAGTAAAGAATTCGAATTTAAGTATAAATTCTCTAATATTCACTAAAAGGACAATTTACCACCTTTTAATGGAGAACCCTCTTTAAATATAGTTTTTTCCACTTTTATATGTTTTATTTGACAAAATAAAAATATTCTTTAGAATCGGGACACCAAAATTTTCTTTAGATGAAATTTTGGTATTTTCTGATAATGCTCATTTTTTAAAGGAATAGTTGAAAATATTGTATTTTAATTCAAAAGTGCCTTTTAATCTAATTTATTTATATGGTAATGTTAAAATTTTAATTGGTTTTAAAGTGAAATTAGAATATATTTTTACCATTTAATCTAATGTTGTCCATTGTAAGTAATTTCATTTTAAAATTGGACATAAACAAGTGGCAATCTTTTGATAGTTATTATTTCTTAAAAACACGCTATTTGTTTTAACAACAGAAATTAATATTAAATTAATTTCAGCCAATTCTATGATTTGAATTCAGAAAAATGGATTCCATATTTGGAATTAGTAGGGCCAAATTGTGTAAATAGGTAACTTTTATTTTCAGACATTTTAAATATTTACTTCAATAAATATTTTATTTACCACGATTAACAGGTAAAAATAATAAATAAGGGTAAAATATAATATTATAATAATAATAAATTACCCTAACATGTGTCCTAATCCTATTGAATGATACATATCCGACCATGGGAATCCTTGGTTTGAATTTGGGACCCCATGGAACCACATGAGAGTAATAATTACACTTATTATTTATTAATTTAAAGTAAAGACAAAAACGACATAAACTATTATATTTTGGTAAATTAATTTTTACATGGGGTTATATAAGTTATCATTTCGACTATAAATAATATTTGAAAAGATAAAAATATTTCAGATATCATCGTATTTTTTTATAATATTTTGACATCAATTAAATTAAATTATTTATGACACAATAATGATACAATATTTACCTCATTAATTAATGATTTAAATGAATAAGATTATAAATATTAAAAAAATATCCAAAACCTATCCAATTATTATTGGATTATTTTATTTCGACAACGAGTCATCTTAAAATTTATTTTAACAAATATTTGATGTTTTAAAACTAAAGATGTGGTTATAATAAAATAATTCTTTCAAACATTTCTAAAGAGCCCTTCCTCTCTCTTATAAAAATCCCTCACTTCTAACCCATTTCTCACACTTATCAAGCATTTGGATCATGCTACATATTATCAAATAAGATCTCAATATACCTATATTAATCCTTGAAGCCTTAATGTAGGCAGAAAACACTCTAAGGAACCCTTTTGGTTCAAACCAAAGGGAGTTACTTGATTTAAAGGTAACGTCTTCTCTTAAGTTCATTTGTTTTATTTTTTTTCTCCAAGCCCCTAAACTCTTTTTATTCATTTATTTTTTAATAAAAAAGTATCCTCAATAAAATAGAATTTTTTATGATAAGAATTCCGACTACACTTACAAACACCTTCATCTAATGTGTAAAGAACATAATCTTTCTGTGGATGGAAAACTAACGCCTCAGGAAACAATGATTGTTCAATTAACTCCTACCGCCTCTCATGGTGGCCATTATGATGGAAATTTATTTATATATGATATATATATTTTTTATTTTTTCTATATTCTTCAGTAATATTAAATTACAAACATACCTTTATTCCTTCCAATATGTATAAACTCGATAATTTCATTTGAGGAAGTGCGGACTACCTCCCCCTCAAGGTGATATGATTCATTCATGACATACATGGAATGTATAAAGATGGATTTAATGAAATTATGTAACATATATATGATATGATATAATACAATAATTATAATATACCTATGTATCCTTAATTTTTCATTTCATTAAATATTAAATATAAATGAAAGCAGCGTTAATGCGTACGTACGACTTACCATCTCCATGAACTGTGCATTTCATTTCTTATCTCCAAATGTTATGTACTAATATAAATACGTGTATATAATTGATATATATGATATATATGATATCTACATCATTAATATAATTCTGGAGATAAAAGAGTATTGACCACATGTAAAAATTGTAATTATAACAAGTTTATTTTTAACTCAAATTCTGAACATCTAAAAAATGTTCGATATGAACTCAAATAATTAACTAACTATTATTGCAAGATAATAATTTATATAATAGTAATAATAAAAATTAAAAAGGTTATGAATCATGTAGAAATTAACTTAATTTTATTATTCAGGAAGAACAAGGAACATACAAGTCAAGTTGGACACGAGGAAAGTGATTTCTTATCTCACTTTTAATTCCGTGAGATTTCCATTGTTCACCACTTATTTATTGCATGTGGTGTATTGTGTTCTGCCATTTAATGTATATTATCATTATTCTGTTTATATTCATGGTATTATATGATTAATTTGGTGGTAATTAACTTTTCTCATACGACTCGATTGATTACAATGTGGTAAGAGTTTTTCATCTCACTTTTTATTCCCGTGAGATTCTTGCTATATAAGCCAATATTTCCTTTTGTGTGATGGATTTACTTCCGATGATTGTATTATTAGTGTAATATACTTTAATTTAATGGGTATTTACATATTCATTGTCTGATCTTTCTTTCATGGGGTGTATGTTTCGTATGTTACCAAATTGGTAAGGGAACCTTTCACCACCCTTTTTTTAAAAGACTTATTTTTGTTATGTATTATAATTTACATATTATTATGTTGGAATATGTTATTATATATCCTTATTGATGAAAATTATATGTACAAGGGATGATATATCCTTTCCTCTCTCATCAACTTATTTTCTGAATTTTAAAGTGACGTTTTTAGGCTGTCGAATTTCTGTATGAAAAATTATTAACCCAATTTCAATTTTTGGGTTAAACATCTACTTCTTGATTATATCATGCTATAAATATGTGTGAATAACCTCTTATTTTATAAACATAATATCCACTTATATTTGGTGTATTTATATTTTTCAAACATAATTATGTAATTTATTTATCCTTAATATAAGGATACCGTCTTTATAAGGGACTTCGTCTCAATTTACATTTCTATTGAGACTTAATTGTTGATATGCACCAATTCACTCTTATATGGTGTATATAATTTCATTTGGAATATTATATCATGAATAACTTTATTTTAATGATATTATTAAGTTCTTATTAAATATTATTCCACAATTATTTGTATTCTAGGGTCTCTCATTTTGTTAAAAACTCTTTAACTAAAATATCGTTTTAAATGTTTTAAATGTTTATTCTTCTAACTCTTTCACATTACTGTCCATGTTTTAAAAATCTTTTTAAGGATTTATTCATATGGACATTAATGTTTTGAAATTTAAATTTCTTTCAAAAGCTTCAAAGTGGTATGGGACACTTTGATTAAAAAATCTCTTTATTTAATATTTTAAATGGTTTCGAAAATTGTATGATAAAAGCTTTTATTTTGTCAATATTTTGAAATGATATATTATGATTGAAGTGTTATATGTCCATTATGATTGTTTTATGGGTTATGAAAATTGTATGGCTATTGGCCATTGTTTACATATACGGGTGGTTCCGTGATGAACCTAGGGTGGGTGAGCCCGAGATAGCTCTCCAATTTATTAGGTAACATGATGGAGGTAAATGTTAACGTTTCTCCTAAAAGATTTAGAGAATATACTATGATGGGTATTCCAAATGTGAATTTATCTGTAGCTGTGATATCTACAATGTAAGTAAATTATTTATGCCATAAGTTACCATTATGATTTATGATTTCTATGTGTTGTTCATAAATCTTATGATTTCATGAGGTATGTTATGATTGAAAAGTATGGTTTCATTGTTTTTTTATTGATGGGATAATGTTTTAATTCTTTATTTTATATCCCTTACTGTGATTTTTATGCTCATCTCGTGTTTTTGAAATGTTTTCTATAGGGATTAAAGATGAATAGGATCAAGGATGGGATAAAGGAAAGTCATGCTATCTAAAGCATGAAAGTAGACATTTTTTCTTTTTAAGAGTATTTATTTTATGAAAAGTGGATAATGAGTAGTAGTTTATACATGTAATATTCATGTTGTTATGTAATAGTTATGGCCCAATTATCTAAAACTCTAAACCAGAAAAGATTCTCAATATGAATTATCTATTTAATTCAAGATTATGTAATGTTTAAGGTCAGGTCCTTATAATTCATATGGGTAAACATACAACAAAAGATATCATAAATAATCTTAACAAAATTGAATGGTAAAATAACTATAATAATTACAATTAATCAATAATTCATGTATAATATGATATTAATATAAGATGATCAAATATTTCTATAAAAATATTCACATGATGTTGAAAGATAACCAAGGATATTCTACTAATCTAATAATCAACTAGAAATAAATAACTAATATCATAATGAGTGAATTAAAAATAAAGAACACCATAAACAGGCCATCAGGTCTTCAACCAAGACACCATACATACAAGAGTAACATATCAGCCAATACCCAAACTAGTTTCTGTCATGAGACCTAGAGATGAATTGACCAGCTATAGCAGTCTCTCCCTATCACTTAGTATGTCTAATGTATCCTTTTTATTTAATGGTTGAAATATAAACAATAAAATATTCATATTAAAAAACTTGTATATAAAATTTTAACATTTTCCCCAATCAATAAACGATAACATAAACCTTCTTGAGTAACAATATGAATGGTATCAAAATAGACCATCAATAGTAAAAATGATCATAAAACATCCAAATGAAAAATAAATATTATATAAATACAACATATACCAAGTGGTTCATATGTTAACTAAAGTATTTATTTCATTTATAGAAAATAATATCTTAAAAAACATTACTGAGGAAAATATCCATTTCAATTTAAAATTCATCTTTTAAAACTAAAATTTGATAATACATATTGAATATAATTTTCCTTGAAAATAAATTTTGAAAAATATGAATTATATTTTAAAAAAATTTTATTGTTCATTAAATATGAAAATTAAGTACATTACATACACATTAAAAAAAATTCCATTCACTTCTTCCAAAAATTCCTAACTTGAATTGTTCTGAAAATGAGAAGAAGTTTCATTTTGAAACATTTAATATAAAATAAAAAGGGGTAAAAATGTCTTTAATAAATAATTTAGAAAATGATAAAACATATTTAATTTTTTTTAGAAAACATGTATATGAAAGGAAAATATTTCCATATGGAAAAATAAACATAAACAATCCCAACTAATGATGACATTGTGAAATAAACCTTACCACCTAATAATCAGCGGAACCGTATACACCATAAAATAAATAATTATCTAATGAAACATATAATATCATGAAGATAATGAGGTTCATGACATGATATATAAAATGGGATGTATATACACCACACAAAAGAAATAAGCGGTGTATAAGTTATATATCTCACAAAAGTAAAAGTGAGACGAGAAACCCTAACATTAGGTTGGGATTCATTAAAACAGGTTAAAAAATTATGTATAGTGGTTGTAAACATGATATTAATTTATTCTAGAACCATATTTATATTCATAATTTATTATATTATCCTTCTAAAATATCTTACCCCTGTTTATCAATAATATATAACTATTTTCCTTGTTTCGGGTGTTAATTACATCGTTTTCTTATGCTTATCTTGACATGAATGTCCTAGTTATTTTGAAAAGGAGATAGGTCCATAATTTATAAAATTATATTAATATTATAAATATAATATTTAATAAGTAAATATAGTTTTATAACCATTATTTATTGTTGAACATGGAAAATGAATCACATTATGTCATACAGATGATAGGTCGTACATACGTAGTGCATTGATATGACTCCCTTATCGAGTGAAATTGCAAGGGAGTGAATGATATATTTAATTTAAAGAATTTATATAACATCATAAATAAAATATATATTCTCTATCTCCATCATTATAAAAATCAAAGTAACATGTTTATGGAAAACATATTACATAAATACGTGGAGACGGTAAGACGTACATAGGCATGTGCGATGATTTATTTTTTCGTAGGATGGATAATAGGTAAAATATGGTTGTTTGATAATAATAATAATAAGATGTAATTATATATATTATAATATATTTATTATTTTATGATGGAGGAAAACATGAATAGGAAGTATAAGAATAAGTAAATTTGAAAGAGTCGGTAAACATGATTATCTCCTCTTTAGTGATCATTATTTAGATATCCTTCTAAGTACACAAGGGTTGTTCTTTTGAGGATAGTAGTAACACCAAAACCTTGATACTGGTTTTTTAATTTAAATGTGATGAATTTTTATGATCTATAATGCTCCATTTTTTGTAAATAAGTGAAGGAACCAGTTCCCTTTTATAATTGAAGTTAGGGGTACTTTAGTAATTTCTTAAAATAATAAATTATAATAAATTAATTTATCATAAAAAATAATCAAAATGTAATTTTATTTGATTTTAAGAATTCATAGGGTTGTAATCTCAAAAAAAAAATTATTATTGTTTTGGTTTAATTATGAAGCTTATCATTTAGATTAACCCCTTGGTTAGTTATTTCGGACCTTAAGTGGGGTAACCATAATTTTAATCACAAAGGGTTAGTAATGTTACGTGAAATGAAAAAATGAATCATCAATGGAATATGTAATATTTATTTAACTATATTACATTTACAAGATTGATTATATGAATTATATGAATTTTAAAAAAATTAATACATTATTGTTTGATAAATTATCTTTAATGTCAATTATGACACTAGCCATTTACTTTGGATTCAAATACAAAAATAAAAAGGATAAATTAGAATATAATGACTTTAAACCTCTATAATATGTCATATAGATCAATAAAATTCTATTCACACAATAAATCAATCAAATTATATCAAAAGTAATATTTTTGAAATCTTTACTCTATTTTTCTGTTAATTAAATAAATACTGTATTATCATTTTGCAAGTATTTAAATTAATTATATTACTTATAATAATTAAAATTAAATAAAAATAATAAAAATAATTTCATTAAGATCAAAATATCCACATATATTCGTTTAGAACTTGATTTTTCTCTATGCAGACATATAAAAACATTAAATACAAAGATAATGACATTTTTTTAACTATAATTTACTTAAATACTATATAAGTCATTTTCATGGAAAAGTGTCCATTAAAAAAATAATTTGATCCTATGTTGATAAGGGTAAAATCATATTCATGAAATTTTTTTTGGACAGGTTTAGGTCCTTGTTATTCCCTTATATTTTGGTTTTAACCCTTATTTAACCCATTTAACTCCTACCGTAACAACATGTAATTTTACTCGTTAAGGGTTAATATTGTTATAATAATATAAAAATGACCCATAAATGGATCATATGTTACATTTGGAACATTATTAAAATTATTTTTTTGAATTTAATATTTTAGTAATTTTACATCATTTAACACAATATTATTCACTATAAAATATCGATATTGTCAATTTTAGTGACTATTCATTACTTTGTCTTTAATAAAATTAATTCAAATAGATAATTTAAATTTTTTAATATATCCAAAATTTTAACAGTTCATATAACAACTATTTTATCATATTAATTATATCATATTTAATTTAATTTAAAATTTTTAATAACATTTATATGATATTTCCATTAACAAAGTAATTACTATATCAATGTTGTGTATGAATTAAACATAATTATTTCTTCACTAAAAATAAAAAATATATTACTGTGATGAAGAAAAATATTTTAAATATCTTATTAATACTTTTAGATTAATATATGTTCTAGATACCACCATATTAAAAATACTATAGTTATTAAAAACATGAATGTGACGTCTTTGAATTTTCTTTATATAAAATATTTTAAATATCATGACCTCATCCAAATGGCCATAAATGACCATATAATTGGACTATTAGTTTTTATGGATGAAATTTAATCATAAAATAAAATTTGACCAAATTTTAGGGTAATTGTCTAGTCCGTTTCATTTTATTTTTAACCAAAACAACACAATTTATTATTTATCATGTTAACAAAAACTACCAAGGTTACTATTCATATTAGTATAAAATAAAATCAATGAATTTAATAAAAATTTATATTATTAATCCAAATATGGAATCTATTTTTAAAAATTAAAAAAAAATAAAAACATGAGAATTTATTTTAAAAGTAATCCAGAAAAATGCAACGTAAGCAGTTTGCTAGAAAAAATGCATTTTAATCCCAAAAATGTACTTATACCAAAATAAGTTATAAGTATTATTAGACTAAAATTTATTATTATATTAATAACTAAAAATTAATTAATTTATATTGATATAAAATTCAAATCATAAAGTCACTTTTAATATAATCAAATTGACAGTTTTATAGAAATCGATATTTTCATTGTTCACTAGAAAACCAAAATTATAAGAAAATTATAAAAAATTAACCATAAGATAATTTTACTGTGACAGTTTAATTTTATTTACTTTTATAAAATAAAATTTATATATTTTCAAAATATTTATTAGAATATTTTCTTATAACAAAATAAGAAAACCATTTTTGAAAAAAACCTATTTTTAATGAATAAAATGATCTTACTAAAAATTAATCACTTATTCACAAATAATTAATTACTATATTAAAAATGTGTGGGTAAATTATAGATTTCATAATGTGGTTAATAAAGTTCATTCCTACTAATATTAATTATTGTTTATAAAGATCGCGTGGTATTATTTCATTGTTCGTTTGAGGTGGTGATGATATGGAATGTCAATGATCCTCATTATATTTTCAAGGAAAAATTTGAGGCTATAATTTTTTACTAAGATGCCGAGAAATTTCATGATTATATACTAAAATATAATTTTAAAGGGTTTAACATTAGGTTGTGTTTATATATAATGTTAAAAACTATTTAAAGGTTGATAGGATAATTCTAACAATGCAAAAACTTGATCAACAGATCATTAACATAGTATTTTAAAAATCTCGTTAGAATAGGATTGATGATATGGAATATGGAATGTTGATATGTGATGATACCTATATTTATGTCAAAGGGACTTACCGGATAGTAAAATACTCTCTAGAGTTCCATTAAAGTATTTGACTACTCATCCTTAGGGGATAGCTAGATCTTGTTGTTTCCAGAATATCCATCCATGAAGGAGAGGATCCAGAAATTGGCTATCACATTGATTAGAAGATCCTTAATCAGGATCGAGAATTCATCCTTTAGGTAGTTCTATTTTAGGTCGTTGAAGTCAATTAAAAATCTATTTTTCCCATTCGATTTCTTGAAAAATATTTTTTTAACAATAAATTTCAAATATTGGACCACCCAAATTAAGTTTTAGTCTCCACCTTGGATGTTTGGGATGGGTGAATTCTCTTAGATGATGGATTACAACCATAATGATCGTAAGGAAGGACCAAATGATGGGTAGATATATTCGGATCCAAACAAGGAATTTCTATGTTGTTTTTTGTGAATAGGTCTTGGTAAAACATTAAAAGGAGATGTATATATCATTCTCTCCAGTGTAAATTCTGGCACTAATCAATGTGGACTATAGATCTTCCTCTATACCTAGAATCACCCATAAGAGTACATCAATACTGGTAGAGAGGCATTCCTCAAATTATTGAGGGGGAATATTCTTGATCTTATCCCACTTCTTCCACTACATCAGTGTCACCATATGTTGGTGAATAAGAGACATTTTTGAATCTATATAGTGAAATTGGAACATTTTTAAAACCTATAAATGTAAATAAGAAGAATTTAGATATTGAGGGAGTTGATATAGGAGAACCATTATTAGGGGTATTAGGGATAATTTCTCCTTCCTCCCTACTTTCATTATAAGAATTCAATGTGCTAATAACATGATATTCAAGGGATGATTTGGGGGAATTTTCTACTCTTATTAATGATAAGTAAGCGTCTATGAATCATCAAAATAATGATGTGGGGGAAATTTTTGGATATTGAAAAATGGACTATTTTCATTAGGTGAATTATTATCTTTTCTAGGATAACATCCTTTTTCTACATGATCAGGTCTATCTGATTTAATCTCTGTCATAATGATTTGGGAGAAAGTCCCCAAACCCTATGCTTATCTTCCAAAATATGGGTTGAGGTACACTTGATCAAAGATCCTCATCTACATATTCTAGATATTGTTTAGGCTTACATTCATGTAAATGAACGCAAGATCATGATTAACACACATAGAATGTGTGATTTTATTTTTCTTTTTAAGTGGAGGAATCTCAAAAATGAAATTCATCCGACCATTATATGATAAGAAGGTAATTAGGTACTTTAAACTTTTAAATAGTACCCACATGACTATAATACATCCTAAATCCAAAGATATTTCTTGATCCGATTGATGAGAAAACCATAGTTTTTAGTGATTTCATTGAATGGGTTCAAAAGATCCATTACTAGAGCATTGAGGGTAGTGACCTAGATGGAATCATCTATCAATGATTTATTTCCTTCCCTTTATTACAATCTAACATCTATTTATTGGGATTCACTTGACATGAAAGGGGTATTATCACCATATAACACTCTTTCTGGTCAATTAATATAGTACATGGGGAATTTTTGGTATGACAAAGGCACTATCTCCTGCGAATGGAGCCATAGTCATTGGATCATGGTGTTAAAATTCATGTATTCCTAGGTAAATATGAACTCAATGTTTGATACAAGGTCTCTAAATTGGGATTTCAGTTTAATTCCATCAATATTAATTTCTCACTCTTATCATACCCTTGGATTGTCATATTTTTCGGTGATAGGTTAACATTGCTATGGTCTAAATTTTAAATGGTCCAAGCCTATATAAGATTGATTCCAAATCCATTATTGACAATGTTCTGATGGATTCCTATGTTGTTATGTATTATAGATATGTATAAATACATGATTTGTATCTATATTGAAACATCTCATTCCAGTTATATGTATGAGATAATCGTGTGGAATTCAATGTGGTTGGTCTCTATATGATACACATTATCTGTTAAAACTTCTTCCTCAAACAGTTGTGGGTAAACAAGTGACTCAATGAAATATTATTAGAGCTCCTTTAAAATATTAAGTGAATCCATCATTGAGAGATTATCTAGAATAAAAAAAAGATGCTTCATGAGAACATATTTTTTGAAAATCATCCTTTCCTTCCCCCCATGATTCATTTTTACGTTACGAGTTTGGGAATCTGGTTCTAGATGAATTGGTAGCTTCATATTCTAACCAAAATTTAGGGTAGTTTATATGGAATGCAGGTTGGACTGATTTGGAATTCCAATGATCTAATTTTAACTTGTAAAGTGCTCATTTTATTGTTGATCCTCCAATATAATTTTTTTTGAAAAAGTATTATATTACATATTAATAGATTGGTTTTCCTAAATATCCCACTAATGTTTCTATATTCAGGTCACTACATTAGGTACCAGTTTAATAGAGGCATTTTTTAAATACAGGATGGCCATATCAACCTTATCTTCCTCAACCTCCTCAGTCTATATAGTCTCTTCTCAGTCCTCACAAATTATGAGTGGGGAATTCATGTTCATATACCACATCTTATCCAGGAAGTTATATTTTAGGTGTATCATGTTGATAGAACCACATATCGACTCAGCATCTTTTGAAATTTACATTTGGTGGGGGTGGGTCCTTTGGATTGTTTAATGGGATGATTCCCATCCTCTAAATTATGGAGGTAGGAAACCTAGTAGGGTTTGGAATGAGTTAGGCATCAAAATGAGTTCCCCAAATTATTCCTTATTATTTTTTATTTGGTCACACTAACTTTTAAAAGGCAGAATCATAGGAGAGTGCGATTTCTAAGATTCTAGAGTAGTTAATGATGATGGAATAAGGGTTATAATAAGTTGATCTAGTCTTCCATACAGATATAAGGAATTTGGATGACCGATTTTTTAGTTGTTAATTCATTAAACTATTCTATCCCCTTTACCTGGACATACATCCATTCTCTTTCCCCTTCCAGTGATATTTCAAAGAGAAAAGATACATGTGACTAGAGTTTACCTAAATTTACATTCATATAATCAATAATCTTCTCCATGACGTATTCAAAGAAAAAATATTCATGAATTTTGTACCCCAATGTCTGATGTTTTGGGAAATAATCTGGGTGATTGTTGAGACCTATTATGTTGGGTTCCTTGGCCTCAAATAATGTGAGGATGTTATATTCCATAGAATCAATGAGGTACCTCAAGACTTTTTTTTTGGAATAAATACACCATTTTATTCCCTTCTTCATATGGTTTATGCCTCTCATACTTCCTTCCCTCCTATCAGTGAATCTTCTATATTGATTTCATTTAGAGGAGGCACCATATAACATTTCATGGGTTTATGGATTAGGGATTATTATAATATGGATTATGAGTAATTATTGTCATTTTGTATTTTTCAAACATCTTTCATTGAGATTATTGAGCAGGATGGGATTTATCCTTTGATCATGGGATAACATCCTCTAAACATTCTGAAACTACATTTAACATCCATAAGCTTCTGGGGAATTTCAATGGGATTAATGGTTTCTCCAATACATCCTTGTGATTTTATTTATATATCCCCAACATCTTGTCTTATGGGAGTTTCATATTTGGGGTTTAATTCATCCCTTCAACCTAAAAATGAAATTTGATACCCTATCCTTATCACGCTAATTTAAATTAAATAGATTAATGATCACTATATTTTTCTCAGAATGGATTTGATTTAGTGATGGAATTACTGATAGAGGAATTACTAACATTTAAAAAATCTTACTGTTATGTTAATATACCATCTGAATACTGGACCCTCTAGAGTCTTAAGAAATCACTTGAGTTTCGATTCATTTTTTATTCATGTTTTACCATATAGAGAAAATATCATTAAATAAAATTCTTTAGGTTTTTTAATTTATCTAGTGCCGTTGAATATTGGGAGTGTTTGGTTATCGATGTCGGGTGGAATAGGAGTCGTATCCACCCACTCATGATACGAATTCTTTTATGATTTTATCGGTGTATATTGTCAAACTATGTCTTCAATTCAAGAATTCAGGAACTAAATGGGGTCGAGATATTTTGGAGGGACTATTGATTTTGAAAAATATCATGTAGAGGTAGTGGAGGGAACCTGCTATATTCTTCTTTCCCCTAGCTATTATTTATTTCTAGTACAAGTTAGCCTGGTGTATCTCACATGACATGGCTCCAGCTACTTTTCCAATGGATGGAATTATTGATATTACTCAACCAATAGGTATAGATATACTGGTTTCCTAAACAGATGACCCCTTAGATGATTTTATTATACCCTTATAGGTTGGGAATCTTTTTTCAGGTTGGGGAATATCCACCAGAGGAGAAATATTAAGTTAATCCTAGAATTTATACTCACTATTAATATTTCCCCATATAAATTTATAACTGATTCACTAGAATTCATTCAACATATATTTATATTGTGATAATATTTACTTGATGATAGAAGAATAAATTTCATCAGGTGATGGGTGGGATGTGGAAACACTATTCTCCTTTTCTTTTGATGAAGCTCATTGAAGAGGAGGGAGTTGGATGTTTGAAGTAACTCCTAAATTTTTAACCTACATCTAGTTTTGGGTACACACACCCACTCAAGAGTTTTGGGGAGGATCATATTTTATAAAAGTACACCTCATCATCATCTGTTTCACTAATGTCATTCATAGAGTTATTTTCAGGTCTGACACTGATAATATTTACTGAAGTTTAATACACTATAAAAATCAGGTCATCATTTTAATACACTATAAAAATTATAATCCTCTTTATTATTTACTTGATGATAGAAGAATAAATTTCATCAGGTGATGGGTGGGATGTGGAAACACTATTCTCTTTTTCTTTTGATGAAGCTCATTGAAGAGGAGGGAGTTGGATGTTTGAAGTAACTCCTAAATTTTTAACCTACATCTAGTTTTGGGTACACACACCCACTCAAGAGTTTTGGGGAGGATCATATTTTATAAAAGTACACCTCATCATCATCTGTTTCACTAATGTCATTCATAGAGTTATTTTCTGGTCTGACACTGATAATATTTACTGAAGTTTAATACACTATAAAAATCAGGTCATCATTTTAAGGATAAGGGAATTTATCACCTATTTAATTTTTTTCATAGAAAAAATTATAATCCTCTTTATTATTTTACTTCTTGAGGGATTGTTTTGGATTACAACCTCATCATGTCCTCTCATTTTCTTCATGATACTCCCCCATACGTTTTTTTGAATGGAGACTCTATAGGGATCTCTAAAAGTCTCACTATGTAATTACACATAGAAAATGATGCATTACATGATGAGAGAAACTATTGAGTATTATCCTATGAATTTTCAACAAGTTTGGAGAAGACTGGTTTCTATGAGGGGGATTTTCTTATATAAATGCTCCATTATCTGATGGATATGGTTGAATCATCTCTACCACCAACACATCATGGACCCACTATGGGATTGATGAACTCATTTATGATGGTGGTGGAGAAATGACCCCTTAGCCCGGTGGACTAGGGATGCTCTTGTATTGTTACAAAGGAAGATATCGAGACTATAATATTTTTTTTTCATGTTTCAATATGATCGTTGGATAGGTACAACAATGATTCTAAGAATGAGATACTTTCCACTAAAGGTTTACTTATAGTTTAGGTCTTTTAATTCCTCAAATGGGAAGCTCGTTCGATGCAACATCCTGATCGAAGGTCCACTACACCCTTGTCCCGAGAAGGTGTGTCACATGACATTTGGTTCACCTCCCTATATGCCAGAGGCTGCTGACTAACTATGAGGGTATAAAGATTGTATAATGCAGAGACTATAACCTCTTATTAAAGTGGAACATTAGATGCAATAATAAACATACAATAGTAAAATATGCATGCACAATCTTACAAAATAAATAAACAAGTGAGAAATCATAAATAACATGGCAACTAAATAAATATATCAAAATCCATTGTGGAAGTGTCAATACATAGATTCATGGAATGCTAGTGTACAAAAAGGGAAACATGGAATCATGAAAACAATTATGATAAAAAAATTAAAAAAGAAACAAATGTGCCCCTAGTATATCGAGTTCATGATCGATCCTCTTTTTATAATATCTAACTACAGGAAAACACATCAACAACCTATAACCTAACCTTTTACCTTATAAATACATGAAGAAAGAAAGTCTTCTTAGGAACCATAGGTATCCTATATAGGGTGTGAGATAAAAATATCAGTAGGCCACAATCAATAGTGTCTATGTGTAATTCAAGTAGTGCTTGTAACTAAATAATATGAATGCATAATGAATTAGTAATATAACTGAATAAATAAATAAGCACCCACTTAATATCCAAAAGGACACCTGGCAGGTCCACCTTCATTAAGCCATGTATAATAATATATATAGTTTAATTTTATAATTCTTCCACCTATAGGAAATAGGTATGTGCAGACATAAGTGTCTGTATACTTGGAATAATAGTGCTGGCTGGTCTTTGAAATAACTCAGACATCCATGACCAGTCTAATGAGCCTATATTCTCAAGAAATAGGTTACATTAATTACATTCCAATAAAAGTGTGAGACAAAATACATGACCATCAGGATGGTGAGTGATCCATCATGTCATCAATAGTACAAAGGAACCTAACATGTATATCCCAACATCCTAATAGTGTCAATGGTGTGAGACATCTTGCTCAAAACCTGATGTAAGGGAGAATGATTCCTCCATGCATCATACCAAATCAATTACAATGTATAATTATAATATAATACATTAGGAAATACTTCTTATGAATATCATTATGCATGTTCCATTATATATATGGAATTCCCAATTTTAATGAGCATTTAATATAACATGAAATAGATAATGCATCCTTTCCACCCTTTATAATCCATTTCATTACATCCATTCAAATTATTCAATTAAATGAAATCTTCCAAATAAAATCCATTCTATATGATTCCAACCCATTCATTTACCTAAACAATGAATCTTCATTTATAAGGCTTAGTGGGTCTTTTGAAGAGGTTTCAAGACCATTAAGGGAATTTTTTACTTGGGTAATACCAAGCTTATGTTGGACAAAGACATGGATGATACCTATGGTCCAAATAATAATTCACATTAAATGAGAAATTACATTTTTATGGTAAATAAAAAGGCTAACGAGGTGTCCCAGAAATTTATATCAACAAACCATATTGAACAATTCCCTTTGGGACACCCATGGGTTTACCATATAAGGTATATATAACCTCTAACCTACCAAAAAAGGATTAATAGGTATATGACATGGTGCTATGATCAATTTTTTATGATGAAAAATAATTTAAATGGGAGGTTAGAAAAAGTTAGCATGTGGGACACCATCATAGCTATGAAACATTAAAACTCAATGGGAAAACAACATTACTACCTACCTCAAGGTCATAGACGAATCATCACTTGATATCAGCCTTAGATTTAGAGTATATAGGAAGAGATCTGAGAAACATTCCAACACCCTAAAAATAGGTAAAATTATATTGCTCCTAAATAGCATGATAGATCCAAAAATAAATATATATAGGAGGTAACAGACTAATCAAGATGTTGGAGACGGATCCAATGTTTTTGACGGATTGAAGATCAGACACAAGAGGTGAGAGTTACATAAAATCCTATCTTAAGGATATTTTTAGTTCAATGTGAGAGGAAACCAAGTTTCATATTCTATTGGAAGAATGTGGAAAAAATCAGTCTTAAGTTAAAGTGAGGGGAAAAATGGAATTTTTACCCCAAATTAAGGGGGAGGAAATTTTAGGTGCACAGTTTGAAACTTGTGTGAAAACCATTTGAAATTCACTACTATAAGGGGGAACTTCACATGGTTAGGCACACAGTTTGACTAACCATGCACAATCCATGAAAATAAGCTCTGTCCCAAATTTCAGCAACATCGAATTACCATGCACCTGGGCCCAGATGGTTTTAGACAAACCATACAGCCTATTGGTGTCCACTGTCTGCAACATCCTAGTTTTAGAAAAACCACGAGGATTGGGAACTTCCATGATTAAACAAAGGGATGTGGTTAAAACATACAATCCTTAAAGAAACACATTCTTAAGTTGGACTTACGAGAAAAAAATGGTATTATCTTTAAAGAGTTTCATCCATTGATCTTGTACATAATCCTCCCCTTCCTATGTCTCACCCTTTATCTGGATGTTTTAGCATAACACTCATACAAATGGAAATAACATACCTTAGAGTGTTTTCATGCTCCGATAGTCAATATAAATGAGATACTACTTGAAGGAAGGACCCATATCCATCTCAACCTTATGAGGCTGAAAGAAATGTGATGTGTCTGGATAGTATCAGAAAGGCTGAGATACAAGAAATTCATCATGCATGGATTGGTATCTATGAGGATGTTACAACTGGTAAGTCACTAGACTGATCCATTTCATAACCTTGAAGGGTCCAAAAAACCTCAATGAGATCTTACCATACTTTTAAATACCCCAATGTCCCAACCTGGTTGAGACTCACAATAAAACCCAGTCTCGAACATCGAACTCGAGGGGTCTTCAATGTTTGTTGGTGTAAAAATGCTATTTAGACTGAGATATCAACATGCACTTTCTAATCATATAGACTTTATCTATATTCCCTACTATGAAATGTGGTCCAAGAATACTTACTTCCCCTTCCTCTAGCTAGTACATTGAGTATTGAAAAGGCATATCATAAAATTATTCATAAGGATTCATCTCGATGGTATCAAAAAATCTGTTGTTAAATGAATACACAAAGAGGGTAATATGTTTCTCCCAAGGAAACCCAATTTCAAGGACACATGAATGGAAAATGTCCTCTATCACATGGATAGTACTCTCAATATATCCACCAGTCCGTGGGTGATAAAAAGTTCATAGATGTACTTATTTTCCTAGGTCCTTCTATAACCCCCTATAGAATCATGGAGTGAAATGAGCATCCTTGTCAGAAATTATATAATGGGGAGCTCTATGAAGTTGTAAAACTACCGTGATGTATAGTATCCCTATCTTGTCTACTATAAACATCTATCACACATGTAATAAGTGTGTGAACTTTACCAAATGATAAAAAAACTGTATCATTGACATGAGGTGATTTGGGTAGACCATTCATGAAGTCCATCAAAACATCCTCCCATTTCCACATAGGAATGTAAAATGTCTGTAAAAGCCCTTCTGACCAATGATGTTCTGCCCTCACTTGCTAATAGGTGGAACACCATGTGATGAAGTTGGTAATATCACATTTCATACCAGGTCACCAATATTGGAATCATAGATCCTAATACATTTTGTTGACACTAGGGTGAAATACCCATGCCGAGGCATGAAATTCCCACATCGGCTCCTCTATGATGTCAGTTGGGACCTATACACACCCATGGAATAATAAGTTATCATCCACATCAATGGTCCTAACTGAAAATTTATCATCATCTGAGACACTTTTCTTCAAGACTAGGCCTTTGGTATTAGATAGTTTCCTCAATCAAACCCATTAAAAAAGAGTATAAGTCATAGATAAGGCCAAGGGAAAAGTATGACCATGGTTCTCTTGAACCTCAATGTGAATCTCTGATAATATGTCCACATACATCCATTCATTACTGAATTCTTGAACCATTTTTTTGTGATTATTCTGCCTCAGATCATGGGCCACTTTATTTCCATTTCCAAGCATATAGGCAAGCTCAAAATCAAACTATTGTATGTACTCCACCCACATGTGCTTCCTAAGATTGAGATCACATTGTGTAAATATATAAATTAGGTTTTTATGGTTAGTATATACCACAATACACTCTCTAAGTAGATAGTGTCTCCAATATCAGAAGGCATGCACACCCGCAATGAGATCAAGGTCGTTCATTGGGTAATTTTGATCATGTGGCCTCAACTAACAAGACCAATATGTGATGAATAACTCATCCATCATCATAACAAATCCAAGATCGAAATCTGATGCATCATAGTATACAATGTAGCTCTTTCCTGAATATAGAAGAATAAGTATCAGTGATGAAGTCAAACAAACCTTCAACTCTTGAATGGATGCTTCAAAATCACATAACCATACAAATTTCAAACCCTTATTTGTCAACCCTATAAGTGACGCTAAAAGGGATGATAAATACTAGATGAAGAATCAGTAATATCTGATAAAAACCAAGAAAAACAAGATGCAAAATTGTTCTTGGGATGATACTAAGAAACTATGGCTCTCACTTTCTTTGGGTCTACCTAAACTCTAGACACTGAGATGGTATAACAAAAGAAGATGAATTTTTTTATCTAGAAGTGTCATTTACTGAGATTATCATAGACATGATTCTATCTCATTTTACGCAACATGATCTCATGATGGGATTCCATGGTTTTCTCTGGAGCATGAATATGCCACGATATCATCAAGAAAGGATTCCAAAAATGAATCCAAATACGGGTGGAAATCATAATTTATAAGATCCCAGAATACCTCAAGTGAATTTTTTAGTCCAAATGACATGATCGGGTACTCATATAAGCCATATATACTAATGAAATCTGTATGATTTATGTATAAATGCATGACTTGAACATGATGATAGCCCAACCACAAATCTATCATTGAGAACACTCTCTCTCCTTAGAGCTGATCAAAGAGGTTTTCTATTCTAGTAGTTGTACGCTGAATCTTTTATGTAATATGGTTCAATCGATGGTAATCCACACAAAACATAAAGTGCACCATAATACTTCTTCATGGAAGGAGTCAATTAACCCCAAAGAGAAGTGCTGTGGCATATAAATCTTTTATCCTCTGGATCCTCCAATTTCTTCTTATGCTATAGAATCTCCATAGGATCCATCCTATAAGGAATAATTCTCAATAATACTACTTCTGGAATAATCTCAATGGTGAATTATACCTATCACACCATAGGTTGACTAGTGAAGTCATCATGAAATACATCTTCAAAATGATCCACTAACAAAGGAAAAACCTCATGTCTTAAACCTTGGTCATCTCGGAAAAGGTTTAAGATCTATATTGTAACCCTGCCCGACCTCTGCTTCTTGGGTCTAGAATGGGTAGGTTAAACATCCCATTATCCCTTACGTACATTCCTACCATCCTCTGGTGATGTAAACAACATCATCTAACAAAATAATTCAATTTGGTCTTGATAAGGAACTAACTAGTCCATCAAGATGATTATGTCCAAACCTCCAATACTAAGGATGTAAAGATACGCCATGAATAAGTAGACTCCTATTTCGAGGGGGGGGGATCATTAAAATAGAGAACACCCTTTGATCAGATACCTAACAACATATCCAAAGTTATAACTCTATTAATGTGTTGGATCTTGAGTCCTAGACTTTCTACTATTGTCTCATAAATAAAAGAGTGAGACGTTTCTATGTAAAATATAGAAGATACTAATGTTGAAGAATCTTGAATAGTTCCTAGAACTGTAGAAGGTATGATGCTCTAGTCCTCTATAGTAGGCCTGATTGCATATAACTGGCATGTACCACATTACTGAGAAACTACTTGAAAACCCTGATTAATATCTCTTTACTAGTGTTGAGAATCATAAGTCTGACCACCTCTTCCTTGATCACCGTCTCGACCTAATCGGATGGTGGTATTCTAGCTTTCTCTTTGATGTGATCCTACTAGCCCACTCTAGACTAAGAAGTACATGTAAATCCCTGATATCTGGGCAATGGAGGAAATTTCCTAAAGAAGAAATTGATATGTGCTATTCGACCATAGAATCAGTACTCAATGAGATTCCATAAACACCAAGGATTCTTATGTCATAGCTTCTAACACTAGTGATAGATAAGAAATATATCAACTTGAGGAGCCTGACTACTACTACCTCTATGAGTTTCCCCATAACCCCTCTTTTTCCCATAAGAGGAACCACTAATATATCAAGGTACAGAAACTCACTGACTCCCACCATTATCTTCCGTCAAATTTTTCTCTAAAATAAAGAGTTAGTTGGTTATTTTTGAAATAGATGTAAATCTAAAAACATTGAACTACGATCATATGGCATAGAACAACCCATCCATGAATCATCTGGAGGTCATTAGATCATCAAACTCCATAGTATGAGTGATCCACTATAGCTATATGAAACATTAAGATAATTCCATAATTAAAATGCTCCCCTACTGTAGGATTATTAACCCTCTAGATTTTATAGCCCTCAAAATTTGGGTAAAGAAGTAGCCATAAAAGATTGTCTTGAAATCACCATAGAACATATAATGATACCAAACCACCTCGGTGATAAAATCTCAACATCACATGGAAGAATTTCACAACAGAGACATAGATAATTTAACCCTATACTCAAGAGGCTTCTCTTGATGATTGAGAGTAGATAGGATTTCTTCAATCCAAGACTCCACAACATATGGTTTCCCAACCCCAAAAAAGGTGGGAGGATTCTACTTCTATAATTCGTGAGTAAAATGTACCATGATTGTGGAAGGTTTAATGATACCTTGAATAGAATGCAACATACGTAGGAAACATTCTCATAACTGTCCATTAGTGGACATTTCATGAAATTAAATACATGCCACAAGTGGTACTATAGGAGGGATCACTGGTGGATCATGGCACCACATTTAGTGTGTGCAACTAGAGGAAATCATGGTGACATAACGCTACATTGAAAATTTAATAGAAAAGATAGATTTAAGTAAGTATAATTATTGAAGATAAGAAACTAGGTTAGGTATAAATCATTCCTACAAAAACAATCAAACCTCTCTACCTATTAAAAAATTGAGGTCTAGGCAGGAGAAGAGACCGTAGTAGGTCTTAATAACACAAGAGATACCCAATACCCACTACAAAAGGTGGGAATGAGTACAAGTCTCTATGTTATATGATCACAAGATGTAAATTTCAATTTAAGAACATATTCATTTTTGAATAGTGCTTGTTTAAACATTTATTTTACTTTTAAATGGCTGAATGAGGTGGATTACCATTCCCAATACATAAGGTCATATACACATTATAAACAAAAATATAAAATCCACTTAACACTACCATAACATGATCCAACTAATGTGACCAATGATCCATAGGTCAACATTCCAAAATTGTCTACTTAAGGTGTCTGGTTTAACATATTTAGGTAAAGACTATTATGTTAAGGCAATCAATTTAAGAATCAATAATGGTTTCCAATACCTATAATAAATTTTTTCACAATCCAATACATATACAAAGAACTATAAATATGAAAAAAATAAAATTCATGTGGTAAATGAATGTGACATGTAAAAATATCATAGCATCATAATTCTATTATACCTATGATGATGCATGTTCTAATGAAAGGCCATTATTTTATTGATCCTAGGAAAATAAATCATATTTTAAATATCACCAATATCAATAAAATCATAAAACAAGTTCTTCATCCAATAATGAAGTTGTATCAACTATAACATGTGAAATAAATAATAACTATTTCCCAACCCAGTAAATTTGGGTCTGCCTTATACGTGGGTTAGATACATCCAGAAACAAGATCAAATACAAATTACATTAGATCCTGGTCTCATTCTTACTACCAAAATAGTAAGGCAAAGGAAAAAAGAAATTGATACCACTTTATAACATCGCAAACTGGGGTCCACTTATCTTGTGTCTCGAGCCAGTGGTTCACATGGCCTCAAGAATCCCTCCCCATAAGCCAGAGACTTCCAACTAGTTGTGAGGGTTTACATATGATTGGGTGGGGAGACTATACCCTATTATTAATGTAGTTCAATATATACAAAAATAAACATACAAAAATAAAGGGTACATGAAAAATATGATAGAATAAATAGATATGTGCGGAAACATAAATAATTGTGAAAATGAATTAATATATCAAAATACACAATGGTAGTGTCTATACATGGTTACATGGAATGATAGTATAAAAAATTGGAATAGGGGAATAGGCATACAATAAATCTATACAGAAAGTAAAAAAGGACCAAAAGGTGATCCACTTGTTTCTCGAGCACACGATCGGTCCTTTGCTACTAATATCCAACGATAGGAAAGAATATAAACAACATGTAATAGTGTCGTTTCCCTTATCAATACCCAAATATAGATATTATTCTCAGGTACTGAAGGTACCCCGATTAGGTTATGAGATAAAAGTCACAAAAGGCCACCAGCAATGGTGTCTAACTATAATAGAAGTAGTGCTCATAACTAAACAGTGTACAAGTATAATGAATTAAAAATAGAACTGAATAAATAAATAACCACCCGCTCAAGTTCATAATGGACACTTGGTGGGTGTACCTACTTTGGCCCATGATCGACAGTAATGAAAGATCATTTACTATACATATAATAATATATAATGTTTATTTGTATATTTCATCCACCTATATGAACCAATCACGTGCGGATGTAAGTGTCTATATACATGGAATACTAGTGTTTTCTGGACTGGTTCATAACTTAATCATCCATGATCAGTCTAACGAGCCTCTAAGATCAAGTAATAGGGTACACGCTCTATATCCCAATAAGAGTGTGAGACACCATTCATGACACTTAAGATGGTGATTGAGCCATCATGACATTACTTGAACAAAGAAACATGGTGTGTAAAGCCCCACATCCTAATAGTGTCAATGGTGTGAGATGCCATGCTCAACACTCGATGTAAGGGATCATGATACCTCCATGATCTACAATCCCTAACCATCATACCACAACCAACAAAGGGTTCAATTATAATATAGTACATAAGAAACTACTTCTTATGAAATTCATTATCCTAGTTCCATAATATGCATGGCATTCCCATTTTCATTGATCATTTAATATAACACGTAATAGGTAATGTCCCATTGCCACAATTTTTAGTCCACTGGATTTCATTCATTCACATTATTCAATAAAAATCAACCCACCATGTAAAAACCATTCCATAAGATTCCAACCCATTCATTTACCTAAGAAAGGAAGTTACATTTATAAGGCTCAATGGTTCTTTTAATGTAGTTCCACAACCATTAAGGTAATTTCTTAGTGAGGAAATTCCAAGAATAAGTTGAAAAAAACATGGGAGGTAACCATGGTCAAACTATTAATTCACATTATCAGGGTAATTGAATTTTTAAAACTAATATGAAGGCTAACTAGGTGTCTTGAGCATTTAAACCAACCTACCATAGTGGCCAATTCCATTTGGAACAACCAAGGGGGGGGACCATATATGGTTTTTACAACCTCTAAATTTCCAAAAAAGGTTCAATAGATATATAATAAGGTGTTATGATCAATTTGATATGAAGACACCAAATTAAAATGGGGAAATTGAAATAATCCATCAAACGACATAACAATGTAGATATGAAGAATCAAAACTGAAAGAGAAAACTACAAAAGAAGCTACATTAAGGCTATAGATAAATCCTGACAAAATATTTTTTTCATATTCAGAGTAGGTTAGGTAAGATATGAGAAATGGTCAGACACCCTAAAAATAGGATAAATGCGTTTACACTAAAATAGATTGACAGATCTGGAAATAAAATTATATTGGAGGTAAGAGACTAAGATAAATTACTATGATGGATTGAATTCATCTAATGGATTGAGGATCGGTCAAAAGTGGTTAGAGTTACATGAAAACCTTTCCTGTAGATATTTTTGAGCCCAATGTGAGAGGAAACTAGGTTTTAGCTGCTGGAGGAAGACAGTGGAAAAGAAAAACTGGTTTTCAGTTTATGTGAGGGGAAATGGGTTTTTCACCCCGAATTAAGGGGAAAGGTTTCAAAGAACATTTTTAAAACCCTTCACATGTCACAACTATAAGGGGGTAAACACATTATTAGGTGCACTATTTGACTGAAAATGAAAAAATGAGAAAATATGCTATGTCCCAAATGTTATAAGAAACACACGGTCGTGTACCCTAGTTCTCATGGTTTTAGACAAGTGTTGTGGCCTACAATCCACCATTATCTGCAACTGTATAGTTTTAGAAAAACCATGTGGGCTGGGCCGAATGGGTAATCCAAACCCTACAGGATGGGTTGTATGGTTAATCCAAACTCCGTTTCCTAGACTGGTGACCATTTTTCTAGAATTGCACACTCCGAAGAAGCCTCAAACTCTCCAGGGTTTTTCTATAGGCCTTAGTAAATGTTTACCATGATTAAAAAAATAATTTAAATTAAAATACAAATGATCCATACAATTTTTAAAAGATGGGTCGTTACAATCATTTTTTTTGGAATCATTGTGTAAGATCACATTGATAGCTTATTCTCACAAATAACACCATTTATGAGCTTTATAGAGGTAAATATTCCACTGAATAGAGTAACTAGAATATTTTAGATATATGGTTGAGACTTATTCTGATGTGATATAATTTTGTGACATATTTTTTGGTGAACTCTTTTGCTAGCTATAAATCATGTTTAAGTTTAGTGATTTTGGTTCACCCCAACTACCGATGTGTACATCAGTTGGTGTATCAGGCGTTAACTAAAACAAGTTATTCAATATAATGAGGCATGATTACTAAATATTATCATGATATCCTCCTCACTTTGAGTTCCATAAAATGAAAAGGCCATCCATGTTGATTTGGAGATAGAGTTCATTTATATCCTTGAAGTTGTTAGTATACCCTATGTAAGGAAAGTATTTAGTTATAAGTTAATAGAGAATTTTATACTAATTTAGCTGAAGATAATGTATGAATTATTCATTAAATGAAATATGAATTTCATACCATGTGGTGGTTATGGTGAAAATCATTACTGGTGTATCGCCTTTGACTAGATCTTTTCCCATAACTATGGTATCATATTCATCATCTAAGAGGGATTACTCAACATAATCCATTCATAGTGCTCATTTACAATCATCTATATCTATGAGAGTCCTATTGATATGAATTACATCAATTTTATCTATGTGTAGGAAATATGAAGGTTTTATCGATGATGATGTTTTCCTTGGAATATTCTTTAGGTGATAAAAATTATCACCAATTAGGGACGAGGCACCTGGTGTAGATGGATTTTGTCACTTGAGTGCCTCATGATACAATAGAATTATCAGAGTGTCTTAACAAGAAGAATACATTCTTTTTGATTTAATATGTCACTATTGAGAGAAGCTTCATAGTGAATTCCATGGTGAGGACCTCCATGGTCATCTTCACATCCACTATCATGGAGAGTACTTCTATTATATATCAATATCTAGATTTGAGGAGTAACACTTAAAAATATACCATGGGGAGGACCTTTTGGGTGGATGGTATTGTTTTCTTAGGGATTGGGGGCGAGCTTCATTATTACAACAATTTGATGTATTGGAAAGGTAAATAACTACTTTCCTAATTGATCTTTTGGATGTGAAGAAGAATTTTTCGACCCACACCCTGGGAATGGTTCTAACGGACAATGTACTTTTTTCCATGGGGAGGATCATCATGGAGAAAGACCTTGGGAGGACATCCAAAGATACTAAATGTAATATCATGGGGGGTGGTGGGCTCCATGAATAAAACAACATTCTCTTTATAATTATGAATTAATATATTCATGGGCCATTATCAAGTGATGTTGAAAGGACTCAATAATAACAACAGTGATTAGAATAGGGATATGGGCCCTATCTGGGGTCATATGTTTCCATTAATGAGATTTCTCCTTCGATCTTCTCTATGATGAAGGTAGGATTATGAAATTCACATAATGACTTTTATATGTGGCATCTACCATATATGAATCCCATGTTTTCATTGAAAAATTCATATGGTGTTCTTGAGGCTGGGTAGCAATATAAGTCTTCCTCTTAGTCATAACTAAAATATTCCAATGCCATTCATTCTAATGGGTAGGAATAAATGCCTTTTGATAGCCTTTTTAGTATCAATAGGAGAAATAATAAAATCATACTTCTAAGAAACTTTAAAAATAAGATAGTGATTTCCTATGTGTTTGGAAGGGATGTGATCCTGCCTTGAAGTGGATAGAATGTATACTGATGAACATCAGTTTTAACGGGAATATAAGATTGATCTTGTTCTTTACTATTCTCTTGAACATGTCAATAATATTATTTAATAGTAATGAGAATATGGGTATACTTATATGCATCCATTGGGATATTTTGAATATTTTCTTCAACAGTAATGGGAGCACAAATATAGGCCATAACCTAGTGGATTCCATAAAATGATGATGATTATCTTCAATTGATTATAGAATATGTTGGTTTCTTTGTAAAATGTGGGATGAGATACAAACTCAACATTTTATTTCTACCAAGATGTGCTGAAGGGATTCTTCTATAAGAATGGGGATATGAGTTATTTCTTAGTCGGAATAGGGATATGAAAATATTCATATATTTCATGTTCAATAGGGATATGATGACAAGATTTATATACAGGGGTAATAATATGTGATTTCCCCCCTAATGGTTTCCAAAACATACCAGCATGATCCCCCCTAATACTAACAAGATAATATAAAAATATTGATGAGTGTAAGAAGGGATATAATCCTACTCCTTGACTTCTGTTAGAGTATATTAATGAGATTATTTCATAGTGCTAAGAAAGTGGGATTTTTTCTTAACATATGTTGAATTATTGTTAGGAATATATCTATTAATATGTTCCCTAGTATAAATAGTAAGTGTTGGAATCTCCTGGGTGACTAGCTTAGTAGACTCCGGGGGGTTGGGTCCACACGACATTGAATATGACACCAACTAATAGGATCCCTCTAATGTGTCACTAGGAATGTAATTAGGGCCACATAATACTAATTATTTACTAATCTAAGGTAGGTTATATTGTAATTGTCATACTCTGGGGATATGATTCAAATGTGTTTGGAGGTAGTCAACGACGCTGACTATTTTTTCACGGGCCATCGATGATGGGATGAATGGTGAGTCTACAATTCGTGGAGGCCTTGTTATAAAAACTAGAGTGTGTAAATAGTACTGCTAAGGTGGTACTATTTAATAAGTCAATTTATGACTTTCTATTGGAGGCATCGAGTGAGGAACAATGTTATCCTAGCCGTCAAGGCCACAACATTCACAACATGTGAGCTGTATATCTGGAACATGGTTGATTCCATTATATTAGATCAAAGGGAGTTATGATAAGCAGTTTATAAGTTCTATAAGCATCAAAAAACAAAAACATAGAAACAAAATAGTGTATTTCCATAAGTAAGAAAATGTAAAATCGTTCACATTCACAGATAAAGGATTGACATCAGGTTCCCCATTTGTTCTCAAAAACCTCATAGAACATGGAATTTTGAGTCATTATAAAACTAAATTATAAATTTAGGTGGCCATTGGTGAGATACCATTTCACGATATGCTAAACACTAGTGTCAGGTGGGGTGGGGGGGGGGGGAATCAGTGTTAGGTTATTTTAAAACCAGTAATAAATTTTTACCCATTTACCTCTTAGACATATTAGGATCTCAATTCCCCTATCTT
The DNA here is from genome assembly GCA_963277665.1 of Viscum album. Classification (NCBI taxonomy): domain Eukaryota; kingdom Viridiplantae; phylum Streptophyta; class Magnoliopsida; order Santalales; family Viscaceae; genus Viscum; species Viscum album. The sequence goes on from OY728141.1 coordinate 1,868,718,697, forward strand.
TTTATTATCATATAAAAGTAGATAAAAAATGTAAATTATGGAACACAATGTTTTTACAAGGTTCACTACTCAATAAGAGTATCCAGTCCAGGTTGTTTGTAAAGGTGACTAGTACATGAATTATCTACTATAATGAGATGCCTGAATAATGTTTTTTGGCTAGAGAAAATTCTTTAAACCATGTGTAGTCCACTACACATTAATAGGGGTATATAAAAAAATCATAATTATTTATAATGGTGATATAATTGTCCAATTTTATCTCATTTTTATATCCTTATACTACCTATGTAGACAATCTTTAACTTCTTCAAGTTGGATTACAATACCACAAAAGTCCTCCACCAGTTGTGAATTCTGTTTAATATCAAAGTGTTTCATTATTAATATTATTCTTCTCTTATTTTCACAGTATAAAGCAAAAAAATCATCTTCTTCTTCACTTTTATGTAAATAATTTCACAAAAATTAGTTCATATTCACTGCTATTCATAATCTATTCACCCATAAACTTATTCTTCTCATAATATCTCTATGATATTGTTTATTTGATACTATTCATCTGATACATGTTTTTTATCAATCTTTTCTTATAAATGTACCATCATTTCTTCACCCACTACATTACTAGGTTTTTTAGTTCTCCCACTCCATCAAGTACCCCTACTATATCTGGTACCTCTTCTTCTAATAATTTTAACCAAGATAGAAATACTCTCAAGAATCATGTATATCACCTCAATTTGAAAATAACATCATCTATAAAAAAATATCAACACCCACTGTATCAAGCACTAAAAACTCCTCTTCTTGGAACACCTTATCCCCTTTACAAATGAATTATTTATTCAAATAAAGTGAGTAGCACAAACATCAAATATTATGTTCGCACTTGACATTTGAATTTAACTCTTGAATAATTATTTATTTCGATAACATCAAACCTCCACACCAATAGGGCTCAACAATATTCATAAAGGCATCCTAAAATAATGGAATCAAGGATATCTTCAGAAATATTGAAATATTATCTTGAATCAAAATTCTTCATTCATGATAATTAATGAATTAAATATCCAGATCAACATAATATTATTGAATGAATTGAAAAAAACTTTTGTAAAGATCTCCAAACATCATCCACTATATCTTCATTGGAACTCCTTCGACCAATTATTGTTTATAACAACTACTATATCCACTAATGCTATATCTGATGTGACTTCACAATGATCTTCTTCATATGACACTTCTTTCATTAAATAATCTATTTGATCCACCCTTAAAAGTCTATCCATCATACTTTCACAAGGCTCTTCCACTATTTGATGGGTTCCAAAAATTTTGTCTATTTTTCTCCTTTAGATCAACCCTCAGGATTTAATTTTATTCCTCTTCCAAAAAAAATCAATAAATTTTCCCATTTAGTAAAATTGAGTTCCAATTAATTCAATAAAATTCAACAAGATTTACTATGAATATTTTATTTAGATGACTTTTCTTGAATGCTTGTGTAAAATACCTTTTCTCAGAAATATATGCTTGAGAATATCTCTCAGAAAATTCTATCCAATTCTTTATCATTGAAACTTGTTTCTATTTGATTACCTTCAAATTATAAACTCATTTTTTCCATCTAACATAATTAATCTATAATATTCTACAATACTTACCTATTAGATGATCTTATATACATTCTTCATCGGGTGGACTTGGGTAGGAAACCTCTACCAGGTAAACCTTATCCCAAACCCATAGTTCCCATAATGTTCCACCAACATTTTCCATCAGCTAGCTTTAGAAAAAATCATGAATATATTTGTATAAACATGTTATATGGAAATTTTAAGATCAAAAAAGAATCACCTAATTCCCCTCTATTTCAAATAGGATTTATTTCTTCAAAACATCATATTTTAATAATAACCACATGGAATTGTGATGTTTAATCAATGAGGAAAACATCACGAAGAAAGAAATTATTTTTTTGTTTAGAAAATCCATCCCATTATCCCTATGTACCTTTTTGAATAAACAAATTCTTTTAACATTATTGTCAATTAACCTCTATAAAAATACCTATGTTTGTCAGATTTGTATTTCTATGTCCAAAATACATTTTCTTGAATCTTTATGTGGCTGAATAATCAATATTATGTTTCTAACATATCGGCTCTTCCAAACATCCGAGAACATGTTTGAGACAATAAGAACAACCCATTGGTCATATTAAGTGAATCAACATATTGAAACAATATTTTAACTTAAAATGAAAAATATATTCTAAATATTTTAATGTCATGAAATCATTTATCTTCTTTCATGATATCAACACTTAATATTTTCTGCTCCTCTTAAATAAACATGGATTCTTTTATTGAAAAGGTTGGGGCTGAAGCCTCAATTTATTATTAATGAAAAGACCTATTTAATTCTAGGTAGAGGGAGACCCATTACATATTCCAAAGGCCCAAGTATATGTGGCCCGAATACAAGGCTTGAAATCCCATTTTTGGCCCAAAGGACCCATCAGTGAATAATAATTCTATAGTACCCATGCTACTATAGTAACTTCTAATGTAATGCAGCTGATATAGTTCCTGATACAGTGCCTTCACCGCTACAGTTCCTTTGCTGCTACAGTTCTTCCACTGCTATAGCAATGCTACAGTACCCTGCTATAGTCTGCTACAACACCCCCCAGAAATTCATTCCTTCTCAGATTTAATCCCGGGTGTTTTGGATGCCAAGCAGGAGCCTGTACTACATGTGTACAAGATCATTATCTATAAATAAACATGGATTCTTTACCACTCATTATCCTATTGAATATCCATGTTCAATATTATTTATTTATAGATTTGGATAATTTAACCAACCATACAAGAATCTTATTTTTTATACCATTTTTAATGTATTGAAATCAATTAAATCAATTAAATCATTGAATACCAATAATCACCAATGACAAAAATAAAATATACATGATGTGGGAACTTAAATATCCCAATTTATTTGTTGTCAATACATTCAATAATGAATATGTCAATATGTCAATATTTATCATTTTTCTCTCTTATTTTATTTTCTAAAATTAATTATAATTTATCTCACCCATATTTATATGAATTAAAAAGAACATGGGAAATTGGAATCAATTAAAACATAAGAAATGTTCCTTCAATCATCTCACTGTATGTCATCCTGGCATATTCTTGGTGTTGAAAACAATATTATTTGATTTATACATCAATTCCATCCGATATAAAATTGAATGATACCAAATGAGATGATAACTCTCAATAGTGGTTTCAAGGGTTTTCCACATGTATTCTAGACTGAAGATACAAATTGTGATATAGAGAAATTATAGAATTAATAAACCTAAAACTCTGAAATTCAGTTTAAAAACATATTTGAAACATTCAATTAAATATATTAGGATAAGATTCCTTTGTAAAAATTATTTTACATACCATTTCTTATGTCACATATTGGCTCAATTTCTCCCACTTTGTGTTATGTTTTTTATTTTTAGTAACCAAGGATGAGAGAATAAGGAAATACCATTTTAATAATAACCATTCTAGTAGATTATAGAATAATCATATTTTTATGATATAATGATTCTAGGATCTTCTTAGAAATTATCTACTTGTATCCCCCTATTGGAAACATTTCTCATGATCTTATTAATGATGAACCTGTTTGATAGATATTATTTAAGATCTCTAGGTTGAGAATACAGCAAAATTGATCCTATAGTTGTGGCTATCTAGAAATAAAAAATTATACATATTCACCATGAGATGATATTATTCAATATAATCATAATGAATTCAAAATTTAGGATCAAAAAAAGAAGTTATATTCATCACATAATTATCATGTGTTAAAAATAAACTCTTCAAATTTATCAAGGATAATAATATTATAATTTTTAGTGCACTAATTTAGGAATTATTCAAAGATGATATCTTATTCAAAGAGTGTAGTAGAATATTGACATCCCATCCATTATCTCATGTTATCCCATTGAGATTAAGCATCACCTTAAATTCTCTAAATTAAAACTATGTATAAAAAGCACAAATATATTAGGAATATGATGTATCTTACTTTCTTTTCATTGTGAAAATCAAGGTTGAGATTATTTTCTCTATAATGTTTCCCCATTTCCTCTATTCTTCATGCTTGTATATCTAAACAAAAATTATGATATATTTTGAGTAAGTATGGATCTATTCACTTCTTATTATACTTTTGGGGGAGAATATTTATTGTAAAAAAATACTATGATTTAATATTGTGACCAATTTGTTTACACATCTCACACAATAACTTTCACAACACAAGGGTTTTTTTTGAAAACCTCTGATGAACTTCAGCTCCTTCATGTGGATTATTTTCTTTAGATTTTTAGACAATCCTTTTCTTTTTCCTCTTCCATTTTGTTTCCATATCCAAATATTCTTTTAAGATTACTAAAATATCTTTGGCTCTATTAGAATTATGTTTTGGTTCTCAACATGGATTTGTATGAGTGAATTTGTTATTATTAGTTATTTTAGTTGATTCCATCTTCTTCTACTTCATGGATGTAAAATAAAAGGAATTATCACCTATTCATATTGGTATCTTATTGGGAGAATTATTTTTTGCAACAATTTTCTATTGACATCCCATGATTTATTCTTCTTTATTCACCATTATTTATCATGTACATTTCTTTTGTAATATTGATACATTTCAAGATGAGAATTCAGCAATCTTGTGACCACAATTATTTCCTACGTCACATATATTTTCAATTTTTTTAAATCTATTTTAAGTATACATATTTTTATTAATATGTGGATATTTATTCTCTATAACTATATTTCTCCTCCTTGATATGAGCTATCTTTTTTCTTTAAAATTTGGGGGATTGTACCATAAATTGAATTTATAATGTCTAAACCTATTACATCACTGAAATTAACCCACAAATCACGATCTTCCTGCATCTACTTTATTCTATTCAATATCTCATGAAATATGGTCATACTATTTATAGTTTCTATTTACAATTTTATTGAATTTTTATAGGGAAACAACTACCATAATTCTTTTTCTATCTGCCCTAGATATTGTGATCGTATCCTTATAATTTTTATTCATCCATATTTTTACGTAATTTTTTTCTAATGTAAAATTCTCTAGAAAATTGATTTACATAAATTATTACAAGTAGGTATGGATGGAACATCTTTATTCAAAACTTATTGAGTTTTAACATTAAACAATGACATGATCTTCTTATCACATATTAGAGTACATTTCATGTCAGAATATTCTATTGATAAATGTATTTCATGAAATAAATTCTCCTTCAATTTTTAAGACTCAATATTTTCTTCCATAATATTGAATAATATGAATTCCAAATCTAGACGCATCATATTGAGGATGTTAAGTGATATTAAATCATAATAAACTGATCTTCACAGTCCTTGTTTATTCTTTCAATCTATTCATCATGAATCTTAACATTTTCTGGTATCAACGAGTCATGTTTCTTGATATTCTTGAAATTCACATATGGATGAATATACATGACATCAATACTATTTTAAAAAAATCTTCATGTTCATGGATATTAACTCTAAGAGTCTTATTGAATATATTTTTCACTTCAACATCTTTGAGACATTTAATTTAATATTTTTGTAAAAATATTTCAAGATCCCTATTTATTGTTTTAAATGAACCAAAATGACTATACATAATTATATATTATAGACCATTTCCTATAAATCTTCCTCCATATTATTCATCTCATATTCTATCCAGGATATCTCTTCCTGTATACTTTCAAAAACTCCACAAAAAGAGAGATTTTTTCTCTGGGACTATAATGTATTATATATTTTAATATAATAAATGATATATCTTTAGAACTTTTATATAGATCATCACCATATATGATATGTTCTCATTTTAGAGGATAGTCTATAAATTTTTCTCACAGGCCTCAAGAATACTTAACCATGGTCCCTTTGAGGTAGGAATATTTTCATTCTCTTAGGTGGTAGTTTGAACCACCTGTTTTTTACGTTCTAACCTAGACCAATCTTGATTGTTAGAATATATTTTAGAAATTGAATTTACTTATTCCTATTGACATAATACGGAAAACTTATTTATATCCCTTTTTCTATTTCATTATTTAATTTATCATGGTATTTGAAGAAATATAATTCTACTCTGAGACTAATGAATATTCACCAAAACAATTTTTTTATGAATTAAGGAAATAAACATAAAATATTTACAAGGAGAATAAAATTAAATGTAGAGAATCCAATATTTTTGAATCTTGCACCTATAATATGAATTTATAAGACCATGTTAGGATATTCTCAACACTGATATGGAGGGTGAATCAAATTTGGTTAATTTTTAAACCAATTATTACTTTAATCAATTTAACTCTTAGACTTTTTAGGATATTGATTCTCTTGTTCTATTTTAATTACTATATTCATGTAGATAAATAAAATGTAAAATATGGAACATGATGGTTTTAAAAGTTTCACTGCCTAATAAGAGTAGTGAGTCCTTTTTTATGGTGGTGAAATTTACACATATTCTCTACTATAATGAGATACAAAAAATAGTGGTTTGTCCAAAAAAAGCTTGAGCCAATATTTGGTTTTGGACACTGTAGGAGGGGTGATAAAAAATCCTAATTTTTGAGATTAGTGATAGTGTAGTCCAACTGAAGAACCTTGTTAGATACTTATACTACCTTTGTAGATAGTCTTTATCATATTCAATTTTCATCACAAAACCAATAAATTCTTCCACCAATAGACACTTATCTTGAATTTTTTATTATTATTTTGTTCATCTTCCATTTATCTTAATTACAAAACATTATGAAAGAAACTATTATTCTTATTCACTAATATTCAAATAAGTACACACAAATTTCTCCACATCAATTTTTTTAAGAAATTTATCTTCTTGAAAATTCTAAATCAGATACTATTCATCTGATACCAGTTAGTTTGATACTAGGTGTTCTGGTCAATTATTTTTCTACCAGTACCATATCTAGATTGTCAAGATATTTTCTATCTAATTCAATGATACTTATCTATTTGGTAGCCCATAATTCATCTGGTACATCTTTTTTACGATACTTCAACCGAAAGATAGATTCATTCTCAAGATTCATGGTCTAAACCTCACTACATAAATAATTTCATAAAAAAATACAGACTCAACTACCTGATCAACCAATTATCAAGGCACCGAATCCCCTTTATATAGTCATAGTATTTATAAAAAAATGTGGTAAGATTGTGAACATAAAATTAAAAGTTCCTTATCAAGCATTTAATTTTATGATCAAATCATTATTCTCTTTACTACCTTCAAACATCCAAACAAATAAGAGTGAACGATCATTTTTGAGACTGCCTAAAATCTCATTATCAATGATATATTCAAATATCATGAAATATTAGCTTGAATCAAAATCCTTTATTCATGATTATTGAATAATTGAACATCAATATCAATATCATCAGATTTGATGACTTTAATTTTTTTATAGTTCTTGAAACCTCATATACTACATCTTTACATGAACTCCTTATTCTAGTTATTCTTTGTGAAATATAATCCATTTATTAATGATCTGTCTGATGTTCCATCAAAAGGATCATATTCATCCAAAAATTATATATACAATGAATTTATTAGATCCACCCTTAAAATAATATCTTATATACTTTCACAAGGATCTTAATCCATCAGATGGGTTATTAGATGGTTTTTTCTCTATCCAATAAACCCTATTAAATTTTCTCTTCTTTCACTATCCAATGAACTCAACAAATTTCTCTATTAGTTATGTTTTTATTCCAATTAATTTATTAACATCCACAAAGTTTCCCTTATATTTATTTGTTATGATGACTTCAATTAGATTCTTCTATCCATTGCCTTTACTTAGAAACCTATGTCTAATTGTTTTTTTTTCAGAAACATATATCCAATGCCTTATATCAGAAACATATTTTGGATTGATTTTCATTGTATAATCGAATTTTTTTCTCCGTATATTATACTTCATATATAAAATTATATAACACTTCTATATATGATTATATTACATAAATTATTTATTCGATGGACATGGTTAGGAAACCTCTACCCAATATGTTTTTTTTCAGAATCCACAGTTCCACCCATTTTCCACTAACTTCTTATATCCACAAAATTTAATAATAATTAGGAATATATCTATATAAAAATTAAATTTATAAATTTTATGACAATTAAAGAATGACCATAATTTCTTCCATATCACATAAGAATTTTATCTTCCAAACATCATCATTGAATCAAAATTAAAAAGAATTTTGTTTTTAAATTATTGAGGAACTCATCACCAAGAATCATTTGACTTTCTTTCTAGATAGATGACTTCATTTTCCATAAAAATATATTCAAAGAAACACTTTTTCCAAATATGTATATTCACTAGCTTCAGTCTTCTACCCTCTATCTAATTAATTCTATCCAATATACTTTTATATCTATGTTTAGAATACTTTATCCAAAAAAATTCATTAAGAATATTCGACTTAGTTATATTGTAAATATATTTTCTTATCTAAACGCCCAATCACATATTAGATACATTAATATATGATCACAAAGCATCTTAAATAACTGAAATTCTATAAAAAATATTTCCCCTTTAAATGAATAATATATTCCATGTCTTCAAAATTCCTGAAACCCAATTATATTCTTCCAGTATTTCAAGACTTTATAACTCTGATCCTTTTCAATAAAATCATATTCTTCATCACTCATCATTTAAATTAATCTTCTAATCTTCAACTTATTTATTAACAGGCTTCAATAATTTTTCAAAATTTCCAAGGATCTTTTTTTCACCCTTTTAAAAATATTGAAATTAGTTAAATAATTATAATAGATTTACAACAATAAAAAACCATTAGGAAAAAAATAGACATAATGTAGGCTCTAAAATTGGGGCTTTACTAGTGACACATTGGAATGTGCTTTGATCGAGAGGACATGAGGTTTGGATCATCAGCAACTTTTAGGGGCTAGGGGTTAGTTATATCCTATAATGGGACTCCCTTATAGATTTAATAGTTATTCCAAAATCCTTCTCAAAGCCCAGTGTGAGATAGTTTACCCCATGTTAAATATTTTTCATCAATATGCGTTGATGTGAAAATATGTTTTAACCAAAATTTCTCCATCAAAATGAACATTTTTATCTATTATAGGTTCTCCATTGATAAAAACATCTTAATTTATCTTATGATCTCCATATTTTTATTATTTTTTAATTTGGATATAGATCAAAGACACAAATTTGGGCACCATATCAGCCTCTAAGAAGGTGGTAGGTGTTGTGATATTTTGATTAGGTCTATCAATGGGGGTTTCAACACATCCCTATAGAGGGAATCATATCCCACACAGTTTTGTTCCACTAAATGAGAAACAACATATCCAAGTGACAAATATTATGTGTTTCCTTTTATGTTCATGAAACTATGACTATTTTAATCATTTTAAATTGACATGAAGTGTACTATTAAATGAAACATTACTAAAAATGGTTCATGTGGGACTTATACATGAGAGTCCCTTTTGGGTTGACATAAAAGGAAATATGGAACAATGATGATGTTTTTTTTATAATGAATATTTTACCATGATATATATAGTTGTTTTGGCTAGTGGGGATATATCTGACCGAGTAGGATATGACCTCATCCTAAATATAGACTAATGAGCAAGGTTACAATGGAATATAGCCCTTATAAAAGGATGTTTGGGATCAAAGGGAATATTTATTGGTGAGGAAGGAAATATTTGACTTCATGAAGAATATTTCCCAATAAAGATGCATTTATAGGAAATATGTCCTTGGTAGATGTGAACATGTGGTCTTAGAGGGAATATTCTCTAATTGTAAGGCCCCTCAAGGCTCATGAGGATTTTGGTTTGGAGAGGAAAGGTGTAGATGGTTTAATAGAAAATATGGCATGGAGAAGAATGATGTATATTTTTTACGAGTAATATAGCTCAATAAAGATGGGTTCATGGGGAATATGGACTTGGTGAATGTGAAAAAGAAATATCAGAGGGAGTATTTACCAATTATAAAAGTCCTTTGAGATCACGGGGAATTTGATCGGACAAGGAATGTTGTATATGGTTTCATGAAGAATATAGACTAATGAAAATGGGTTTATAGAGAGTATATACCCAGTGATGTGATGAAATAACAGTCATTTTGGGTTTAAACCCAAAGAAGGCATTCTACATATCATTTTACAATTGAAAAAATGACTATGTATTTTGAATTTTATAGTTTAAGGGAATGTGATAAGGCAATACCTTAGAGTTTATTTTCATGTAGAAACGATATTGTTTTGTTCTTTCAAATCAAGCATCATGGATGAATATCTCATTAAAGGGGCCACAATAGAGGATCCAGTGGGTCTTATGTATGAGCTATCTTGTGGTGAATAACTCATTGAGAGTAGCATGGGTTAGTCTATCAATGAACACATGGCTAGGGAATATACATTAGATCTGGCTGTTGGAACCACTCATGAATTACTAGAGAATGAGTGGGTATAACACATTTTCAGAACACGAATACATAACCAATAATGTGGGGGTAGTGAAGGTGGGATATTTTTTCCTAAACCTAGTAAACTTCACTTATACAGTTATATATAGCTTTTTTATCAATCGAGAGGATGAATTACTTAATGGGAACAAGGACAGAGCATATTCCTTGGAAGAAGGACCATTTTGGCATGAAGCATTAATTGAAATCTGGATATCATGTACAATAGGATAACAGCCATGATGAGAAGCATAATCCATGGATAGATACACCCGTATCCTCATGATAGGAAACCTCATTATTAATGGAATTCATGATTTTTATTACCCTTAGTATCCTATAAATATGTGAGGAAAACATGGGATATGCCTTTTATCGAGGTAATACATGATCAAAATACGACACTCAGGTGTGTTTAATAATGTGATCATGTATATATGATGTTTTTGGGGAAGGTATTTATTTAGAATTTTCTGGATTTTGACCTTGGATAAAGGAGTCCATGGAGGTTATTTTGGTGTTCTATCGATGGTTGGTGACTTGGATGAAAGATAGGATATGAATGATATTCAAATATGTTTTAGAGATTCTTCAATAAGTGATAAAATAGATTTTGGATGCATTCTGATTGATTGGAACTAAGAGGAGATGAGTGAACACCATAGGGATCCCCCATCTAACATAAGAGATATGCTATGTGAGTAGGAGGGGATTACACAGGTCTTGGTTAAAGGTCCCTCATGAAAGGATCCTCAGAAGATCCTGTCCTAAAATGGGATCACAATTCAAATACAGAATCCAAATTTGTATAAGGGTTTCTTGAATATGGACCTATTTGTGTTTCCTTCTTTCTTTAGTTTGGATCCCTAGTTTACCTGGTGACATCTTAATGAATAAATGATTTGGATCTCCTCTGAGCTTCCTAATGTTAAAAGTCTATCTACCCTCACCTTTGAGTATCCTCAATATGTGTCTATTTTGGGGGTGGGGTATAGGGTATTTATAGTTGGATATGGATAAACACCTCCCCATAGTGGACAAGCACATATGGAGTGAAAAACACATAAAATATATGTGATCGATAGAGGATATAAATTTTAGTACTTGTTGGGTGAATAATAATCTCCTCAGAACCTCTTATGTTATCAGTTCCCAAACTGTATAAGAGATTCTAGAATGATGAATGTGTTTTGTGATGGGTATGAAATCAGATCCTAGGAGATGAAAAAGAACAATGATTCAAATATTCATGAAGTAGCTCATAAATAATAAACTACTACATAAACTAGATAATTCTCCATAGTTGTCATTTCAAGAACCAGGAAATGATTTTAAAATAGAGGTTTTTCTTCATGAAGAATTTAAATTACAACACATGAATCATAAATTTTATAATTTCTACTAAAAATTCTATTTTACCTTCGATCTTCGAACTTTGATCTTTGTTGGAAATTTTCTAAGGATTTTTTACTTTAAAGGCCACAAAAATATCCCACCCCCTTAGAATTGGGTTTGTTCAACACAATGATAATCCTATTTTGAACAACAGAGTAGTCTATGATATTTATATGTAGTGCTAAATCTCTTTATGATAAACCATACCAGCTAGTACTTAATAACTGAACACTTAAAAGGTACTCAATGAGTTCTTTAATCTTCTTTTAATTTTTACGGGATTCCAATAATGAGATCTTACCTGTAATGATATTTTGTTACTTTATGATGTTGTGTTTTTAGACCAGGGGCCTACATTTCCAACTATGAGGATTATCCTTGGCCTACCATTTAAAATATGGGGCTAGATGTACTTGTGGATCATTCCCCTTACCATAACTTGGTAACATTTCTATAGTGTGTGTTTTGAACTATGTTGTCCTTTCTACATTTTGATTGTGAATAAACAAGGGTGAATTTTTTAGTTAGTCATTTAATATAAATTTTTCAATGGTCCCTAGATAACTGGGGAGTGTATTGGTGTGTAAATTTGGCTTCCTAAATATTGGTGTGTTAATTTAGCTTCCTAAAGTACATTTACTTTGGTCTCTATATTATAGATTTCTTTATTAGAAACAATTCCAAAATTTTAGGGGCTATGTGGATATAATATTTGTGGAACACCTTAGAATTTTTATACATTTACACCTCAACCATGATTATTTGTATGACATTTGGGTTCATATACATCTTCATTGGACAAGATATCAATCATGTGGGTCATGTTAATGAAACCATATCTTGACTCCTCGTATGGTGAGAATTCCATTTGGTTGGGTGGTACCAATTAACTTTTTTAAGGGATAGTTCCCATCCTTCTAATGATTGGGGTATAAAATATTGATGATTAGGATTGTAATGGGAATCAGTATATGTGACCATGTTACACCTTCTTATTATTTTATTACTTATACTAAATCTTTGAAGACATGATTTTTGAAGAATCTGATGTTGAAGAAGTTTTCTTAGTTTTTCCAAGGAAACATGGGTCAAAACTAGTTTATTTAGTTTAATATAGAGGATAAAATGATCTTAATTTAATTATTTTATTTTCATCCAATCATAAAAATTTCTTATTCCCTTTCTCAAAACTTCTTTCTATTCTCTTTCCTTATTTGGAGGGATTAACGAGACACAAGTTACCTATTCTTGGTTTCTACTCAATTTTACTTTCTGAAAATAACATATCTTTTAAATGATTTCATTAATGAAAATTAATTCTTGGATATTGTTTCCAATATATTATGGATGGGGAAATAATTATGGTTATCATTAAGACTGATTTCATTAGGTTTTCAAGCCTTGGGAAACTTGATTATGTTTTTTCTATGGAATAAATAAAGAACACCTTGAGTTTTTTTATAAATAATACACCTTAGTATTTTAATCATTATATGGTTGAAACCTAAGATAATTTCTTCCCTCTTTTCAAGGTTGATTCTCTTATTACATAAATTCATGGGGAGGAACCATTTCATATTTCATAGGTTTAGGTTTTAGGATTGGTTCCAAATCATTTTTATGAATATATTTGGTCATTTATGCATCCTTTTAAAAAGTTATATGATCTCCTAGAACATACCTATGTATTTTATTGGGATCAAAAATATCTGTTGTTAATCCTTAAATTTTATATACATATCTCCACAAATTTCTCTAATGAGATTTGTATATTCACAAAGTAAGTCACCCCTTCTATCAAGAAATGAAATATGATACCCTCTCATTATTTCATTACATAAAATTATAAATATAAAGTATCTTAATCTATCTTAGAATAAAGATTAATTAGTAATGTAATTGCTGACAGAGGTATTCTGAAATAGTAACAGATCTGTCCAACAAGTTTCTAGACCCAATGAATTGTAGTACCTGCAGAGTTTTCAAATTGAACCTGAGATTGATTTTATATTATTATTATAATAATCTAATCATGGGAGAACAATAGGACATGACGTGTATCATGTTTTTAGGCCATCGGTTCCATTTATGACTAGTATGGTATGTTTTATGAATTTTTATGGAGGAGTATTCATATGCACCCAGTGGGGATATAATTTCCTCTATAGTTTCACTCATGTGTATAATCTTCAATGGATTCTATTTGGTCATATAGGTACTTAATGTAGTTAAAACGTTCCAGTGATACTGTTGGATGTAAAAACACTCAATTAAAGGAACATGAAAAAACCTAATATGGTCGACTCAACCATGTCTATTGTTGATGTCCAGTATGCATCAGTTTGGGGTTTATTTGCCAATGTGGAGAAAAATAATACTACAGTGGAGAGAAATCTTGATATTATTTTTCAATTATTTTTAGATAAACTAGATTCCTATGTCTAGAGTTAATTGGATGACTAGACTCTACCCACATTATAGGGAATCTTTCTTAGGTTTGTTAAGATCGACCAATTGAGAAATATTGGTTTCTTCCAAGATGTTATACTCAATAGGAACATTACTCCAGAGTAATTTAGCATTGAGTAACCTTAATTTCCCAACTCAAATTCATATTTGGTTTAACCTTTCCTCTATTTTTGTAGACACAATTCATTCTATGTTGTGTTGGATTTATCCATGATCATCCCTTCTTCTTTGGATGAAGCTCAACAAATGGTGGAAGATAACTGTTTGGTGGAACTCCCAAACTATCAACCTTTCTCTGGTCCAGGGTATACACAACTAATTCAAGTGAATTAGGTTGGTGAAATTTAATGAAACCATGTAAAAATACCCACACAATATTACGTGATTTATGTATCATTTCCTTATGTGGTTTTTTGAGGTTACATAATGTGTAATTTCTATTAGACGCCATGTAACGATGTCATGCAGCCAACCTTCTCAACACCTACAGATGAAATATTTGAGTGTTATTCACTTTTCTATTGACTATTATTTGTTATATAAAAATTAATAATCATGTATCTCAAATTTTGGAGAAAAAAAACTATAAACAAATACTAAAAGAAAAAATATGGAACTCATCAAACAAAATTAAATAATAATAAATTTAAATGCATTTTCAATGATACAATGTGAAGGTATCGGGCATAGTGGAAGCTGATTAGGCCCATACCCAGTAATATTTTTCATCAAATATGATATATAATCTTAAGGAACATGATGAATATTCATCTAATAAAAAATATAAATCTATTGGAATTTGAAAAATAGATTCTCCAAATTTAGTAATATGAACTTTTTACATTTAATTTATAAGAAATTTAAAACAAGGATTGCCTCTTCTTAAAAATTATTTCATCATTACAATTTTTTAATAAATTTAGCTTACTCCCTGGTTATACCTTCATTGAAAATATTATTCAAAAATATAAATCCTCTAATAATATTCAAATGTGCTCCATAAATCTCAAAACAACTTTCTAGGTATTCTATGTGCTACCACGAAGAAAAAATGAATATTACCTCATTTTTCATTTATCAAAAAAATTAATTATCTTGTGTTTTCCATATTCTTGTTAAGTGGGAGGAAGATATTCTCTCTTATAATTTAGAGAATTATTGTGAAACTTTATTTGAATTGATATAAATGACCTAAGAAAATATAGTTGTGCACACAGAATCTCAGCCACCAAAAAATGATATAACCAAATATAAATATTTATGGTTAAACAAATAATTATAATGTAAATGATATATATAATTTTGTATCCAATGTAAACCCCATGTAAAATAATAATAATATCTTTATTAAAATATTCCATGAAATGTGCTAAAAATGTGAACATTGATATTAAATTTATTAAATAAATAAATGAATATTTATTTAAATGAAAATTAATGTATATATTATTTTCATCATGCCTTTATCTCTTCCCATACTTCCTCCTCCACAGTTAACAAACCATTTAATAACAAATATGTATTCTAATATATATTATTAATTTTATAAATAAATAAATATCTAATATATTCACTACAATCATGAATAAATATTTATTCCAATAAATATAAAATTAAAAAAACATGAGAATAAATATTTATGTTTAATATTCACACAAATAAATTGATATTTATATAAATATATTCACTAATAAATGGATAAATGTATATTTATTTTCTACCATATTAATAATTAGGTAGTGATAAATAAATATTTTATTAATGGAATTGGAGAATAAATATTTTTTAATATTACCTTGATATATTTTAAAGTCAAATATATTTAGTGATTGAATCTATGTGATCAATGAAAACTAAATAAATATTAAACCAGTAGTCATTATTAATATATATTTGTAGAATTTAATTTTAATTAAAATTAAAATTGGATTTCAGATAATCATAGTGTGTGACCCTTTAGGCATATTTCTCAATGGAATTAGGTGAAATTATATAAATTCTAAGATCAATGTATAACAACATGTTAAGGAACCCAAAGAGAAATAAATTAATGTCACAATGAAAACAACCTCCTATAAATGATCAATATGTAATATAATCTATTTTTAAAGATATATCATCAAACAAGTTTTATCCCTATGTCATCAACCTATATGATTGAATTATGTTTCTTTGAATACCAGAAATGAACTTTTTGATGAGGTACAAAGGAGTTGGATTTAATAAAATAGGTATATTTAAATCATTTTGTATGAAAATCTCTACATCTATTAACTTATAAGGAACAAAAAAATTCATTTGAGTCATTTAACTCTTCTAATTTGTTTTTTGGAAAATTATAGTAAACCTCATTTTATATCTATACAAACTTGAGGATATTGGAAGTTGTATTTTTCATAAAGAATTAGCTCCATATTGTCTGACTTCTTTTGGGTAGAATTTATTTACATAATTTTATGTGCTTTTCTAAGGTTCATTGAGTTTTATCTAAACAATGTTAATCGATTGACATCAATGAATGGAAGATAATATATTTATTCTAGTTTTTTTAACTAAACCAAAAGTTTTTATAGATTATAACTACATTGATTCTAATAAACTAGACCATGTCTTTTAAGATATAGCGTTTTTGATATACATATGTAAATGTGACTAAAGTTTTACATTCATGAATCTTGAATTATCTTATTTCTTTTAGTTCTCATGTTCTTAGTATTTTATTCTTCTTTGATTAGTGCTACTAGTTGTGAGGATTTCACTGAAAGACTCTATATTTTTCAGGTTTTAATTGTTATTCAAATCCTACATGATTTATGAGGTTATAGATATAGGAACATATATTATCTTTTAAAAATATTTTTAATGAAATCTTAGTGAAACCATTCTACTAATCATAAGATAGAATAGGAACTCAATGATATAACTTCATACTACTAACCATTGGTGTTGAAGAAGTTTCCTACATTGACATTTATATTATGAAATTCTTGTTCAAGAACCTACTAGTGTGGTTTTTTTATCATTCGAGAGGAGTTCCAAGGAAATTATGAGTGTGGAACTTGGATACCTTAGACCAGGTTATAGATCCTCATGCTAATTTAGGTAAAATCAAATAATTCTCATGACTAGAATAAGATAGTCAAAAATATCATTTTTATTGTTATTTTGATTTATATCCAATAATTATGGTTTATTTAATTTTTATTATTCTTATTATTAGTAAAGTTATATTAGTTTTTGATAGTTTATTTTCCACTATGATTATGTACTTTGAGATACGATTAGATTCAAATTTATAAATACCAAACAATTTGTTTCTTAGAGTGGGATAAAAACTAAGATTCACCATGAGGTATCAATTATCCCACCCTCTTAAAGTTTTCTGTATCACATTTTTTTAAAACCAATATTTAGTATCAAATATAGTCTATTTAGTTTAAAAAACATACTATTTTCATTGTGGTTTATGTTTTTTACATTTACATACACTTATTTGTAAAAGAGGGAAGATATTTTGTTTTTTATATGTCAGTGTTACTGATTAGAACTCTTAAAAATTTGAATATGATCCAACCACATATTTTCGAGAGTGCATAATAGGAATATTGGTATTATAGAATGAATAAAGTCCTTATTAATACCATAATATATTATTATTACATAATAAATTGAAATTATAAAATTCATGAGAATGATATCTTTATAATTATTAGATAAGAGAAGATTTAATATGAATAAAATTATATGGTATGAAATATATTTCTATATTCCATGACTAGAAATATTTATAATTAGAGTTATTCAGTTGATACCAAAAATGGAATCTAAAATAAAAATGAGATTACTCACATTGGAACTTCTATGGTTCTTGAAACTATTAGACCAATGTCTCATTAAGATTATTTTGGAATTTTTTCTACGTGGGGAGGTTGTATCTCTAGAGAATCATTATTTTATAACTACATTGAATAGATTTATATCACCTGGTGAGAAAGATATTTCAAATGATTAAATTGTACTATAATATGTTTATATTTTACCCAAATAATGGGAATCAAAATGAATGTTGATTGATGATACAAAAAATCAGACAATTCTCCCTCTGAATAATTTAATTGGAACCCTAATGAAGTATAAGTGTTGATTGTAGTGATATACTAATAAGGAAAAATGATAGATTCATGTTTTTTACTATAGAGGCCTTAACTTATCAAACTACTAATAAGTTGAATATTTCTAATAAAAAGGCATGTTGTAGGATTGTTATGATAGTTTATGGTCAGAAGTTGATGGAGGTTAGTTAGCTCATCTTTCAAGATGAATGAATAATATTATCAAAAATAAGAGAATTAAAATTTTAAATAATGATATTAAATAAAATATTAGAAGAAGGGATGATATTTCAATAGAAATTATATGTTATGAAGGTAAAAATATTGGTCACATTATACCATAATGTCCAAATTTAATGAAGAAAGATTACGGATCAAGAAGGAATTTAAAAAAAAAAGATAGGAAAGTGATAAGAGATACTTCTAATGAATGGAGTGAAAGAGAAGATATATCATCAAGTGTTAAAATTTGATTATAATAGAGATATTAATATATAATACTTACTGTTTTTATTCTTTGTATTCTTATAATTAACTATTTTTCCTAGGAAAGTTAAAAACATAATCTCTTATTGATATATATTGAAATCTTAGATTCCCTTTGTCAGTGAAGGATGAAATATCTTATTCAAATGATGAGGATAATATCCCTTCATTTGAGAAGATGGAAAAATATATGATTTCCCAAGAGATAAATGAAAACAATTTAAATAATGACTATAATAATTCTTATATATACCATTCTTAGGATAATGATAGGATTTTTGAACAAACATATAAGTTTGATATAATTTTTTTGTATTCCAACTTCTCATGATCAGATCTTAGTGGAAAACTAATTTCTATGATTTATATTCTTAAGAATATTTCATAAAATGCTAGTTATTGTATGGATAATTTGACAACATCTTTATATATTTGAATATAAATATAACATATTCTATAATTTGATATAATTTTGTAATATCACATTTTCATTTAAGATACATTGTTCTAAAAATAGAACCCATTTTCACTAAATAAAAAATGGTAGGTCACTGGAAAACACTGGTATTTAAACAATGTCTAATCCGTAGAAATGAATATGAATAATATTTTTAAATATCTTACAACTATTCATCATTGAATGGTCAGATAGATGTTGGTTTCTAAGGTTCTTGTTGATAAAAAAACAAGACCCATAAATGTTTGGTGACCAACATATAAGACTTATATTTTTCAGAAGAAAAGGCAATGTACCAGTAGCCAAAACACATGGTACATGAAATTTTGTTGTTATCAATACACGAATAGAGAAAAGACTAATTCTAAAAACATAAAAAATGTGAACGGAGGATATGTCACTTTTGGAGAAAATTCACATGGTTATAAAATAGGTATTGGATATGTTTATTATCATTTAAATAATTTAATTTACCATGTATATTATGGTTTAGGAATTAAACAAAACCTTATCAACATAAATAAATTATGTGATAAATGTCACTCCATGATATTTGGGAATGATAGATTTTACATCGAAAGTTAAGAAGGATCTCATGTTTTATTTAATATTAGCTATGTTAATGTTTACAACTTGAATGTAAGGGAAATTAATTTCTCTGAACATACCCTGTCTTACTGTACATAAGGATTGTTCTTGGATTTGAACTAAGAGGTTAGGAAACTGAAAAGTTTAGAATTTAACTATAATTTTTAATAATGTTATCATGATGTAACTTTCATAAAATAAGTTTAACTCTAAAAAATTATATGACATTTACTAATATAGTAAATAATGAAAGTCGATACATAAACATACTAGATAAATATCAAATAGTATATTTTTATAATTAGTGAACATGGCAATTTCTATAACTATAAAAATTTGAAGTATTAAAGGAAAAAAATTCTCAGTCTGCCATATTTGGTGACTATACAATGTTTACAAGGGTTTATTTTCAAAAACATAAAATTAGAAGTAATCACATTTTTAAAAAAAGTTTTCAATTCTACTTAAAATATAAATATATATCTATTATCACTATATAGAGTGATCATTGGGGAGATTTAATAAATTCTTATTTTTAAACTTTTCTCAGTGATAGAGGCATTACTCATAATGTTTTAACACCATGAATTACATAACAGAATTATGTTGTTGATATGTGGTCAATAACAGTTCAAGAAATTTCCTAGAAATTAGTGTGTGAATATCATTTTGCCAATATTTTTTTGTGAGGAAGCTACAAATAATATTTATTACATTATATATTGAGTTATAAATTCTCTTAATTTTGATAAAACTCATTTTGAATTGTGCAATGGAAGGACACCAAATCTTTTTAAATTCAGTGTTTTCAAATGTAATGTATTCATCCGAAACTCTGAGGATAATACATATAAATTTAATCTAAAGTTTATTGAAGTTATTTCAATTGGATAATCTATAAATATGAATGTGAATCATGTTTAAAAAACCCCACATAATGTTGAATAAATGGTAAATTTCTCATTTGATGAGGTCGATACTTCTATGATTTTAAAACATCCTTTTACCAAACTTTGTAGATTGTGTTTTTGAGGCACCACATAATTTATAACTATAAGTTGAACAAAATCGATATGAAATTAACATAGTAGAAGCTAAACCTATAAAAGTTACACATCCTTATGTCATTCCAATAGAATTTAACCATCTTGTAGAAGAAAATCAACTTTTCCTTGTACTTAGAAACCAAATGACCTTGAGAAATCATCAGTTTGATAATATATTTGATTGTGTAGATTAAATGGACAATATATTTATTTTTTTCAAATAAATTAATGTTATAATATTGAATTATTATCTCAATTTGAACCTAAAATAGTATATTATGCCTTGGTTGTTGAATGTTGGATAATATCTATGCATGAAGAGCATAATAAATTCAAAAGGAATAAGTTGTGGAACATGGTTATTTGACCAAAAGATATCATAGTTTTGTGAGAAAAATGTGTTATCTTGAATATGTTGGATGAAAATGGAATTATTATCCTGAATAAGCCCAAACTTTTTGTTAATGTTTATTACCAAGAAGAGGTCTTGAATCAAAGAGATACTTTTGATCAAGTTGTTAGGATCGAGTCTATTCAAATTCTGTTATCCTTCAAAATAGATTTGAATTTCACTATATATCCAATAGATATAAATAGTGATGTGTTTAATAGTTATGTTTAGGAGAAATTTAATGTTGAAAAACCTCCTTTTATTGAATATATAAATTTCCCAGAACATATATTCAAACTTACCAAGGTTCTTTATAAACATAAATGAGTTATTAGAGCCGCATATGATATATTTTCCATATTTTCAAATCAAAACAATTTTTTAAGGGAATAAAATATCCAAATAATTTTATTAAAAAATATTTTTAACCATAATTCAATCATTCAAATTTATATTGATGATTTTTTTATTTCAACTCAAGAATCACTTACAAATTGTTTTTATAACATATTAAATGTGGGTTTGATATAACTTTGATGAGTAATCTCAATTACTTTCTTGAATTATAAATAACTCAAAGAACATAAGGAACCATAATAACTAAATATAACTACAATAGATATTTAAATAAATGTTTTATTAATCCGTTAGTATTTGTACGGTGGTATGTACCTCAACTAATCTTGATGATGATGAATCCAGGATATCAGAAGATCAAAAAATATATAGAGGGATGATCAGATGTTTAATATACTTGATCAATAGTTAATAAAAAATTATATAATCCATGTTATATTGTATGTGGTTTCCAATATAATCTAATTGAATCCCAATTAAGGTAGTGAAATGGATCTTATATTACTATAAATGTTAATATAAACATGGATTATTTTATTTTTCACAAAAATAATTTCATTCATAAGAGTTATTTAGATACTACATTCATTGGTTATTTGATGGATTGAAAGATATATTTTGGAAATTTTATCCTAGAGAAGAGTTACCCTATTTTTATGGGTTAAAAAATCATTTAATTATACTTCCCACTACTGAATATAATTTTGTTTTTATATAATTTGTTGCACTCATTTATTGTGAATACAGTTCACCATCACTGATTTTAGTTTGAGTTTCACTTAATCTATGAATATTTGTGAAACAAATTTCTATTCTTTTGTATCAGAACATATTACATAACTAATTTGAGAATAACATAGATATACTACACTATTTTCTTTAGGATTTTAAAGTCAAAGTAGATATTTTATTTATGTTTTTTGAAAAAGAACACATGCTTTTTGATATTCTCAAAAACCCTTTAATTTCTAATTGATTCAAATTTATTAGATATAATACATGTATGATCAATATTAAGTGATCATTGTTTGAATATATATTTTTTTCATGATTTTGTGATTTCAATACCCCTCAAAAAAGGGGTAGGAAAATACTTATTTATGTATAATTATACCAACTTGTCATGTAGTTATCTTGTATTATCTAGAATTTTCATTAGAAATTATAAGATGTGTCCATTAGTCATCTTTCATGAAAAATCCTAATAGAAGTTACCTTGGAATTGAAATTATCTATAGATAGTATTATAGAAGGTTTATTTTAGTTTAAAACATTTTATTTATATGTGAGAACCCCCTCTATAGAGTTATTTTTTAAAAGGCATGGTTTACAATTAAATATGGTCAAAATTACATTTATATATCGCATCCTTTGTGATTTTTACATTCTATTGTAATAATTTCAAAATATGGGGAAGGTATCTATTTCAAGGAAAAATTGTTTAAATAAATTAGTAAATAGAAGAGTAATTTTTTCTTGGAATTTAGAGAATAATTAAATTAAATATAGAGATTAATTTAATGGAATTTATAGGAAAATATCATTTTATGAGGGAGATATTTTCCTTTCAAGGGGAAGACTATCAAAAGATGAAGAAAGGTGGAGTTGTTTATTCGTATTTTATTTTATTATTTGTAACTCAATGATTATTTTATGTATTTCATTTTAAAAAGCAAAAAGTTTGAGAGTTTTGGAGATGTAAATATCACTTCAGTTTCTTGGAGAGTTTTTCATTATTATCCTTTTTGTTGAAGTTGTGTAAAGGGGGAAATTTTTAGTTTTTCTAAATTATATATCATGGGGAGGTTCATAAAAAATTATAGGTATATCTCATTTCAATTATCAATCAAACGTACCGTATCTTTTAATTTTTTTATTGTATTGTGAGTCTCAAACAAGAAAATATTGTTGAGTCCTTTGACACTTTGGATTCCATTGTTTTTAAAATCCCCATACATGTCATTATCTATCTTTAATAACTTGAGGATGATGTAAGTTCCATTTTTCATACAGAATTGACTTCCAATTTTTTCAAATCTATTATGTAGAGTTATTTTCATTAATTTCCTTATCTTTTAGAAGAATTTATTTTTATAATACATTAGAAGTTTACTAGTTGACTTCATTTAATGGAATACAATAGATTCATCTGAGATAGTTATAATCAAATATGATGCTTTTAGTGATTATCATTACACTAATTTTTATAAATTGTACTGAGGATTTACGGTTCTAGTTTTTTTTCATACATTTATCATAACGACTTTAGTTTTTAATTCAAGAATATTTCACTATATCATTTCATTGAGTGATGCCGTCATTAAATTTTCACTGTTATTTTACTTAGTTTTTTCAGTTGAGATTTTTTTTTACAAAGATCTAAGTCATTTTATTTTTGTAATTGTTTATATGACACTACATGATTGATAATGTTAAAGGTATAAGATCTTGTTATGTCATTTAATATTTTTATGATAAATTACCTTTTCAAAATCTCTACTAATCATCAGATCAACTAGAATATCGAAGCTATTGCTTAATGTTTCCTACAGTTGGTTTGAATAACATTCATGTAGATACTTATTTCTTTTAATAGTATTATTAAGGACGATCCTAGTGTATAGTTTTAATATTCCAATAAATGTTTTGGGGATTTTTTGAGTTTGGAACTTTGATACCTATGATTAGATTATATATTCATCTAGTTATTAGGTTAAAATCAATGAGTTCTCTCGATTATAACTATATTGGTAATAATTTTCTTTTTAAGGAGTATTAGGATTATTATCCAATAATAATTTTTTTGAATAATTTATACTATGGTACTTAATTATTAAGTTTTATTAAGTAATGATTGTTATTTCCCAATGTTTTTATATACTTTGAACTCTGATTAGTTCATAAATTATAATTTTTGCATAGTTTTTTATGTGGTAGAAAAATTGAGTGTCTTCTAGGGAATTTAATTTGACCCCTCCTGTTTTTTTAAATAGCTCTTATTATTTTTAACCAACACTTTATTTACTTATACAACTAACACCACATTACTTCTGATAAACCAAACATATGACACCACTATGTAACTATACACAAAATTGTAGATTGGAATATACGATGAAACATGTAAAATTTGGAATAACTATTTTTGGTTCTGTAACACTCAATTGTTTTTCTAAAATTCAATACAATGTTCGATAACATATACGACATGCAACACCAAGATGAAAGAAAGCATAATTATTTAAATATGATCATTATAACATAGACATTAAATTGAAGGATACAAATAGGATTAACCAATATATGATATAGATATAAATTATTTATTAAATATAAATTTATTTATAAATTTATAGGGAATAAGAACTCATTTTTAAATACAGACATTTTATTCTTCAAAAAATAATTTTTCTTCAAAAATGATTTTTAATGATTTTTGTTAGAAAATATGATAATTATTTTTGGGGATATAAATTAATAATATTTTAGAAAATTAAAATTATTTATTAAGTCCTCATTTCAACAATAACATAGGGTTTGATTTTTGGGATTTTTCTAAAATGATTATATTTTTCATTGAATAGTGAAAATTAATGCTTTTTCAAATAATGTCAATTATTTTCATTAAATAAAGTAATTTAAAAGTATGATTACATTTTGTATTTGGAATTGACATTAAATATAATTTTTTTATAATAATAAATGTAATTCCATTTTAATTGGAAATTTTTTTGATTTTAGGATATGTATTTTTATGCTTAAAAACATGGTTTTCTGCATACAATTTTTAAGTGCATCAAGTTTCTCCATTTTAATTAATTGAAGTAACCCCTAATAAGGAATTATTGAAATGAATTTTAAAGGATATATATCTATTTATATTAATTTATATTATAATAATAATGATTTATATACATACAATTAATAAAATATCATCTATTTCTTGAAAAACACCTTTTTATGATAAATAATTTTCATCGATTTTGTAGGATGATTTTTAAAATATATTCTACAACATATACGAGATAATTTTTTTAATAACGGATTCCATATTTGGAATAGGAATAATTAAAATTATATAATAAGGTAAAATTAATTTTTGGTCATAACAAGTAGTAAAAAATAAAAAATATCTTCCCTCAGTTTTGGTTAAAACATGTTTACCAGGGGGTTAAACTAAAAATATAAGGCATAAAATTACCTAAAAATTTTAAAATTTATATTTTATTACCATATCGATAATTTATATATTATAATTTCCAACAATGTTCTATTTTTGAGACATTTTGTTCATTTAAAATATTGGTATATTTTATTCTTTTGAAGAATCCCAAGTGGGTCCTCTCCCGCACTAATAAAAGGACACCTCCAATGTTCTCTTACACAAACATAAGGAGACTTTTGGTCAGAAAATACCAAAATTTCCCTTAATTACTTCACTAAAAAATTCCTAGAATCATTTTTTTGATCATAAAATTCTTCTAGGAAGGATTTTGGTGCAAACCTAAAGAGGTTGCTCGATGAAAAGGTATTTTTCATAACTGAGTGTCTTGTTTTATTTAATCTTCCACCTAATTAAAATTTCATTCAACCATTATAATATAATAAATTCATTATATAATATATAATTACATATTATTATGTTAATTTTATAACCAATATCGGTCCCCACTTCCATCAAATGAGAAATTAAACCTTTATTTTTGTGTATGGAAGACTACCGATTTACGAACCATTGTAATTTGTTTTCAATCATCAACACTTGTGGTGATTTATTATTATGGATTAAATATATAATATATTTATTAAATAATTATCATTATTTAAAAGTGATATATCTTATATTTTATGACCATTCCATTCATATAATAATGATAACATCATTCGTGCGTACATGTGGATTAACAACTCCATGATACGATGTGATTTATTTTTCAATACTGTATAAAATAGATGGTTTATATAAGTTTAAATAAAAAAATAATATAATATTTGTGATATAATTTTCCTTTTTTAAATAAAAATATTTTTTTCCTTCTTTCCATCATGTTTTTTTGAAAAAATGGAATCGTTACTCATGCGTTAGTACAACCTAACATCTCCATTAATGTAACATAGTTCATTTTTGATAAACAACATTCACGGTTGGTTATTAAAGTTTAATTTATGAATAAAAATTATAATAATATCATTATTATTATTATTTATATGATGAAATAATAATCTCATTTACCTCAGTCCACTTACAAAAGTGAATTTAGATAAATGAGACAAATATCATCAAAATGTCCAAAACGAGCCAAAATTACCAAATAATTGAATATAAAATGATAATAATTTAAATAAATTGAATAATAAACTGTTAAAAGTTATCAATAAATTAAATAATCATCATATGTTTATTATTCAAAAATATAAATAATTTAAGCGACATGTCAGGCTCTAGGTATGAGATCTCGCAAACCACTCTCTCTGAATCTTTAACTCTCTCACTTTAAAGATATGCATTGATTCTAAATTCTATATATACATGTCACATATATATAATTATATTATTATCCGTTACTTTTATGGGGTAACACATTCCTTATGTCCATCTCTCAAATTCCGTCATTATGGAATTTTCATTGATTATGATATGAGGAGAGACTATGCAACCAATTTTCTTTTCATGGGTAATTCTTATGTTTATGATGTACAATTGATTTAATTTTGGGGAAAAACCTAAATAATGAACATGTTATGATGGGTGAATCTAGATATTACACCAATGTAATGGGTAATGTTTTTCGTCATGAGATGTTACACATGATTTTAGGGAGTAAGCCTAATCTATTATGGGAATTTTTCCACCATAATATATTGTCCAAGAAATTAGAAATGACTCATGATTATGTCATGTTATATGTTTTTCCACATCTAATTTGTCTCCATGATATTATTATTCCATATTAATTATGTTATACTTCCATGTGGTGACTCATGATCCTTCACTTTTATGACTCCATGTTTTAGCTTTTTCTCACATGATTGTTTCCTAACCATGTACATTCACTTACTAGAATTTTTATCTCACCCCTTTCATCAATGTATTCCCTAGATTATCCCATTTATTTATAAGAGATCTAAGAAATTTAGGGTCTTATTATATAGATTTAAAATAAAGTATTTTTATTTTAGTCTCGCGTTGATGTATTATGAATCTATACTTCGATAGACACTAGGCCTTTTCGATCAATGTTTTGTATTAATAGATATTTCTGTTTAAAATAATGTAATAATATGTGTAAAAAGGATTTGGTAACTATATTATGTATTATAGGATTTTCTAGTTATTTTGGGAGAAAATGAGTAGAATAATTTATAGATAACCCTAGAGATATGCCTAATGATAAGAATAAATATAAGAGAATATCATGGAATTTTGGTGAAGTATGGGGAGAGTAGTTTCCAAAAAATTACATCCCTATCTAGATACTACATGTTTATGTGGATCTACCATTGTTGGACTTAATGTCAAAAAATCCAAAAAGGATGCATGGGTCTTGACTAGATATTCACCTGGTGCTTGAAAATGAGCCTTAATGGACACCAAGATTGACACTCACATGGTATATTATTTGGAAATTCAAAAACTCTTTATGAAAAATTTTGAAGGGAATGAAAAAATTATAAGGATATAAAACCTAATAGGAATTATTACCATGGAA
Source organism: Viscum album (assembly GCA_963277665.1). Taxonomy (NCBI): domain Eukaryota; kingdom Viridiplantae; phylum Streptophyta; class Magnoliopsida; order Santalales; family Viscaceae; genus Viscum; species Viscum album. The sequence goes on from OY728141.1 coordinate 1,868,747,389, forward strand.
AAACTGGATTGAATACTATATAGACTCATGAGTCAGGATATACTTATCCTTTATAAGTTATTACTTCTTTGTTTATAAGTTTACTTCTTGTATGAATATTAGTTAATGTATTTTCATCTTGTGTTTTTTGTTAATGGAGGGAAATGGGTGAAACCGTGCCAACAACCATCACGATAGGTAATGTGATGATTTCCCCAATGATATTACTAACAATATTGGAGGGGTAGATGTGAAATTCATGGTAGTACTGGTTCAACTATCTCATGTTATGAATAATAACTTGGATTAGGTTGAACCCCAGAATCCTCTTCAGAAATAGAAGGTTGCATTCAAGTCTTTTATGTGACAAATGAATTATACCTTTAGTGGAACTTAAGACCCATTTTTCTTAGAATAATGGATTACATCTATTATAATGACATTCTCTATCTTGTAATGATCAAAATAATAAAATGTTTTGTTGGAATTTTGTAATATTGAGGATGAAAAAAATCAGCTCTCAAAAGTGATCAAGAACATAATGTACAAAGAGGATTTTAATTCCACAGAATGGGAAGACATGAATAAATTATTTTTCAATAAATATTTACAATGAAATATCCATCTTATAATAGATAGATAGTTTTTGAGACTAACACAAAAATATGATGAGTCTATATGTGTGTGTGAGGGAAACTTCTCACGGGGTGCACGATACACCTCTAGAATAGTCATCATTGCTGAACATAAGGGTTACCACTTCTTTAGTGGACTAAAGAAATGTTTACAATTATATTTAGAAAATTTTCACTTTGAAAACTGTGATGATATTTTTCATTTTGACATCATGGTTGAGATAGAGGTTGAAGAATCTCAATGGTCTCATGGTACAGGAGATAATAAGCCAACAATAGTGTTTTCTTTAGGGGATAAATTGACAAATATCACAGGGGAGAGAAGAAAAAACATCCCATTTCTGAAATGTGTGGGGAGAAGTATCATGGAAATGGTCTAAAGTGAATCAATAGATGTTTAAAATGTAAAAAAGTAAGAAATATTGATAATTAGTATAGAAGGGAAATGAGTAAATACACTAATGTGGAAGAATAAAATAGGTTTTAGATTAAGAATTAGCATGTGTTTTATTGTTTTAACTATAAATAACATGATAATTATACAAAAAAATTCCCTAAGATTAATAAGTTTAGAGTCAATCATTGAAAAAATCTCAAAGGCATAGATAACAAGGAAGGGAATACCTTATCAATATAGATGATGTGGATTCATATAATGATGTAGTTATAGGTACACTTTATATTCATTCATGAATAGAAAGAAATCTTTTTGTTTCTATATATACACATTTTTTCATATCTTTCAAGTTTAGTAGAACTATTTAGATACCACCTTAAAAAATTTCGATTAAGCTATATGTAAGATAAAAAAATAAGGAAATGATATCATCCAAAGTATATAAGTCATCCTAAGTCAATTTTTATGTGATGAATCTTCAAGAAAATATCATCTTACATCCATTAGTAAAGTTTTATGAAATATCAGGCATGGATTGACCATCACTATATAAATCCATCATCTACTTTTAAGATAAGGAGAACACTCATTAAGTTTTAAGTCATTATTTGATTTTATACAAGTTTAAGGAGGAGGATGAACATCATCAAGAATATTTTTATCAATCACGTATATTAGTACCATATAATAAATAATATTTGTTCCAAATGATTGATCAAAAGGAGAGAATCATGATTGAATAAATTCCTATTGTAAGGGATTATGTTGATGTATTCCCTTGAGAGTTTTTTTGGCCTTCCTCTTGACTGATAGGTTATGTTATCAATTGAAATTAACCCTTGAACTATTCCCATATACAAGACTCTTTAAATAATCGACATTTTTGAGTTAGAAGATCTGAAAAATTAGTTACAAGATAAATTGTAAAAGGGTTTTATACGTCTGAGTGCTTAACCATGGGGCGCATCATTCCCTTTTGTCAATAAGAAAGATAGGTCAATGTTGATTTTTGTTGATTACCAGAACAAAAATAAATCATGATAAATAATATGAATCTCCTACAGAGGAAAGACAACTTGTTCAATCAACTATGAGGGGCTTGGTAGGTCAAAGTTATTCTTTGTAGATTACCTCAAAAAAAATTTACAGTCTTTATAGATGATATTCTGATATACTCTAAAATAAAGAAGAGAATGTGGAGAATTTTAATACTATGGTAAAGGTTTTGATAAGGAATAATCTATTTGAAAATTACACTAAATGTAATTTTTTGATGAGGGAAGTATTATTCGTATGGAATATTCCCACCAACAAGGGTATATTTGTGGACCCTTCTAAGATAATGAAAATGGGGTAGTGTCCTCGACTTACATAAAATAAGAGTATTTGTAGATTCCTTAATCATGGTTTGTATTACTAATGATTTTTCATAAAATTCTCTACATTTTCAAACTCTATAACCAAGTAAAATATGAAGGGTGAAAAGTGGTTTTGGACTAGTGAATGTGAAGTGAGCTTCAAAGAGTTGAAAAGAAGGTTTATCACTATAATAGTTCCCACACCTCCCTAAAGTGGGGAACTTTTCATGGAATATAGAAATGATATTATTAAAGTATTAGGATATGTGTTGATGTAAAATGATAATGTGATATCATACATTTCATTATTGTTGAAATTTTATGAGAAGAACCATACAATACAAGATACAGAGTTTGATTCAGTGACCTTTGCATTGAAAATCTGATGATGTTATCTCTACAGAGAGAAGTTTAAAATATATATCGATTATAAGAGATAAATATATTTATTAACACCGAATGATCATAACATGAACCAAAAAATATGGTTATAGCTGATTCAATACAAGGATTTCATAATCCATTAACATCCTAGTAAAAAAACAAAGTGGGATTTGATCTATGTAGAAAGGATCCCACAATTTTATCAATGATGAGAATTTAGAAATATCCGATCATCCTAGACAAGAAAATGATGGGCTTGAGAATTCTCAATGGAAAAAAATTATCATTAATTTTTAAAATGATTTCTCAACCATCCCTTATGGGGAAGATATTAGATTCTCAAAGAGATGATTCAATTTTTTCAAAGAAGGTAGAATGTATAAGAAAATGGAAACTATTAGAGTTCAAAATTAATGTAGAAGGAATTGTAATATTTGGGTCATGACAATGTGTACCATAAAACCCTATGATGAAGAATGAATTGATGATGATGCACATATATCGGCCTTACCCATCCACTTGGGGAGAAAAAAAATTTATCGATATCTATGAGAGAAATATTGTTGGGGAAAAAAGAATACGGTTTTTTTAGAATATATATCAAAGTTTCTTGTATGTTAGAAAGTGAAGGATGATAGGAAACTTTCTATAGTGATGATGCAAATATTACCCATGCATATATGGAAAAGGGAAAACATAACCATAGAATTTGTCACTGATCTTAGAAATAAATCAATAGGAAGTAATTTCATATGGCTTGTGGGGAATTATCTTACAAAGAATGCTCACTTCAATAAAATTTTAGAGGACATCTCCTTCAATAAACTTTTAGGTATATACATCAGAGTTGTGGAGAGGTTGTATAGAACACAATAATAAATTGTATTTTATTGAGTTCCAACATTTACCACCATGTTCTAGAAGAGTCTCTAACATGATATAAATATTGATTTAAAATTTTGTACCTATTATTAGTAATAAAATGATAGTGAATTTGAGAATACTATTCAAACATTAGAAGAAATGTCAATATAATTCTCAATGGACTTCGAATTTGGATGAAATCAATATCTTCCTTTGGTATATTTATTGTACTATAATAGCTTTCACTCAAAAATCAAAATGACCCCTTATGAAGAAATTTATAGGAAGAGATTTCAAATAGTTTCATGTTGGAATAAAGTTAGTGGAAAAGATTTTGGGACTATATAAGGTAGAGGAAATGGTAGAAAAGTTAAAAAACATACAACTACACATCATGAATAATCAAATATGACATAAGATCATTACTGATAATCATTCATGAGACCTATATTTGGAGGTTGGGGAAAAAAATTTTCTATGAATATCTCTAAAGATTAGAGTCAATGGATTTAAGAAGAATGGATATATAAGCATGAGGTACATCATCCCCTTTGAGATTGTTGATCACATCAAAATTGTGGCATATAAACTAAAAATACCACCAACCCTTTCTCAAGTACACATCATATTCCTTGTATCATTATTGAGTAATTTAATACAAAATCCATTAGATTTATTGAGCTTATAGGTGATATATATGGAATATGACATACTTTATGAGGAACTATCATTTAATATCATGGATCATAGAGGTAATGTACTAAGAAACAAGACAACTCACCTAGTTAAATTACTGTGGAAGAACCATAAATATGAAGTGAAACCTAGTAAATAGTGGAATCCATGAAATATAAATACCCTCACCTATTTCCAATTTTGTAGATAATATAAAATTTTCAGTGAAAAATTGTTTTATGGTGGAAAAATGTAAAACACTGAGTAAAAAAAACTATCTTTGATAGCATATACATCATACAACACTAATCCTAAAAAACCATGATTATTTAAAGATTACCAATATATAATAGTACTTAAATTGGATGGTATGGATAGAGTTAACTAATTTATGAAATGGATATGAATGTTATACTCAATATAAATGTATTTATAATTTATTATAAAATACTCACTCTTTTTTGTAAAATAAATACATTTTATTCTACAAAAAATATTTCATCTTCAAAAATTATTTTTATGGATTTTTTGAGAAAATATTATAATTAATATTTGAAACATTTAAGAATTCAATTTTATAAAATTAAAATCATTTTTTGAAAATAAAATATTACAATTAACTTAGGGTGAAGTTTTGGGGTTTTTTCAGAAACAATTATTTTGTTCACTAAATAGTGAAAATTTAAGAGGTTTCATGTTCTATCATTTTATTTAACTAATATAGTAATTTATAAGTACCATTATATATTTTTTCATGACCCAACACCCATGGAACATACTGTGATGACCCCAAGCCTTCTTTCCATAGGCTAGTGGATGGAGACTAGAACCAAGCAGTCATATCAAAAATAGGGAAAGAATTTTCCTTTAAAACACGTACACATGCACAAAGATTGAACTGCGGAATGTAACAAAAATTAAAACACAACAGTCACTGAGACAAATACTAAGAGTATAGTACAAACTGAAAGTACAAAGGGGTTAGAATAAAATCCTGAAACCAAAAAGGAATGTAAAACTACCATGGTATGGTTGCACGATAACCTACCTAAAGTGTAGGTAAAGGGTAGCTGCCTATAGCTGTAGAAGTACACCCATTTATCCCATCTCACTGAGAACCACCAGGTCTTGGACCACTGAGGACTCCATCGATGCATAAATCACCTGAATGAGACACAACACATGTGGGTGAATCCTCTAATGGGTCAAGTAACACAATACTCAATAGGGATCCCAAACCACAAAGGAAAGACCCTAAAAAATACCACAAAGAGTGAAAAAAAAGAATGATAAAAAATCAATTCCATAAAGACAAGTCAACTCAAACCTAGTATAATTCAAGGTATAGAAAGTATTATTATTTTTCATAATGCTGAATCATCTTATACTACCAAAGGACTCATTACTATTGAGTCACTGATGTTGAATTTTCTACTGGAAGACAGAGGTTCACTCTGGTACTAGACCCCTGAAGTCCGCTTGGTTTCTGAAGCACTGAAGTCCACTCGACCACTAGACCACTGAGGCCAGATCAACCACTGAACTACTCTGGTATAATCTTCCACTGGACCACTGAGGTCCCCTCGGACACTAGACCACCGAGTTCTAATTGGTCACTAGAACATGAAGGTCTGCTTAGCCAATGAACCACTGTGGTCTGCTTAGCCATTGGACCACTGGGGTCCGATCGACCACTAAAACACTAAGATCTGCTCATCCATTGGACAATTGAAGTTTTCTCTACCACTAGACCACTCAGGTCCGCTTTTTCAACTGGACCACTAAGGTCTACTCTACTACTAGACCACTGAGTTCCGCTCTGCTACTGGGCCACCGAGGTCCTACTCATCCAATATTTCACATCACAACCATCCATAGGATTCATGCTAATAGCGTTCTTTATATTGAGATAATCCACTCGTCAGTCCATAGGTCATATCTCAACTACCATGAAGTCTCACATAATGTATACCCAAAAGACCATATCATCACAAGTGTCCCAATGCTGCAAACAGCGCATCAATGGGACGCATGGTCTAAAAGTTATTGCCATTTTAGTAAATAAGGGACAGTTGCATCTGGGCCTAGTCAGAATTGGTCAGACCGAACAAAGAATAAAAAAATAATGGAATATTCATAAGGGTCCAAACACTATATACTACACGTCAATTAGACGCCTGGTCTAAATGTTATTGGCATTTTAGTAAACAAGGGACGATTGCATCTGGTCCTAGTCTGATATGGTCAGATCGACCAGAGTATAAAAAGGTCCGCCTCATCACAAGGGTCCCAACACCTCAAACATCACATAAAATAGGCATTTAGTCCAAATGATACACCTCTTTATTAGAAAAGGGGGTCAAATGGGTCCGGGTTCGGTCCGACTAGGTCAGACCGACCCGACCGGACCCGATTCAACAGGTCTCACCCAATCTGATCAGGTCACCCTGAACCTATGAGCCTAACCCAGATCGGCTGGGTCTAGTCTGAACCACTAGCCTAGACCACTAGTTCGGTCAGCTTCCAGCCTTCTTGGGTGCGGGCTGGTCCGCGTACAACCACCTTACCACCGAAGGGGTGGGAGACTGCTCCACCTGGGACGCGACTCGGCATCGCTTCCTATCACATGGTCAATGAGGAAAAGTGACAGATCCACCTCCCACCATTGTAGACCATGGAGCATGAAATTGCACTATGTGGTGCTTCTGAGGTGGTTGGGTAGCCACGTCTGCCAGCCGTCAGTCGCTGGCACCGACACAATGTCGGTCTCCTCCGCTGGCCACCGAACGTGCTTCCGTGGTCCATTATTCAATCTAGGAACTATCCTGGGATCCTTGGGAAGTGTAGATGTCTACGATGTGCTCGAAATAATTATTTTGTCACTCTAGGGAATCATTCAAGTTTGGAATCCCATGAGAAAGATTCGACACGACCCTCGGGGTCCTCCAGAGAATAACGTGATAGAAAAAGGGGTGAGATCACAAGGAACACCCATGGAAAAAACATCATCCCTATTCGTTTGGATTTTATTTTTCACATTATAAAATATGTTGGAATATATTATAATTATCCCCTTTCTTTTAATCCTCACAAGATAAGTTCCCACCCCTCATAAATGATTGATCTGCTGGTTTTCTTGTTCAAGAGTTAACCTGCGTTCATCTTTTAAAAAAAGACCAGGGAAAAGAAATTCACATAAAAAATCATTAAACCTCTACCTGAGAAGAAGTAGAGTTGTCCAGGATATTCTTCTATTGATATATAGTCTCTAATCCTTTCTCCAAGGGTGTTTTAGCTATCGTTCGATTCAGTGACATTCGTTGTTGGAGAGGTTTCCTTCATCGTTCATCAGAGGAATTCCAGGGTTATTCATCCAACATAAATTCCCTATTTAATTAAAAAAAAAGATTCATGCGGGTTATATCATCACCATATTAATTTTGTAATGAGGTTCATTAATTTGAATCAGTATCACCTCATCGCAGCACGACAATGATGATAAGTTGTTTCATAATGAAGAAGAAAATATAAATTTTCATTAATTTAATTTATTTTTCATCCAAAAAGTCAAAAAACAATATTTTTGGTCGACTCACACTAGTCGATGGTATGATCCACCTAAGTGAAGCACACCATCATAAGCTCAATCGTACTCTCATATTTTTAATCTGACTTATCATTTACGAGTTATAAGGATATGAAAATAAAATAATCGTTAGTGAATGATTTTATTTATAGACAAAAACTACATTCCACTATTAGCCCATGAGCCAATATTTTTTCTTAATAGGTGAATCTCGATGATCTGGGTTAAACGGTGACCTCATATTTATTATCTGAGAACCGGTTTGAAAATTAGAAAACCCACTCACATGATTATTTTAATCAACTTTAAAAAATAGTTCGAAAATATATTCCTGTCACTCCAGACATCGGAATCACATGCCGTCTCAGAGCCTCATCTCAAAATAATATCATTAAATATTCAAAAAAAGTTACATAGAATTTAGAGACATTAAATAACCTCACCTTTATGGATTTACATCCTTATAAGCTAAAATAATGTATAATCTAACAAATGGGGGTACTGAGAAAAAAACTGAGCCTCCTACTCCCACATACTCTCCTAGAGATTACCATGCTCCCAATAAACACAGAAAAGAGGAACCAAATATCCATGAAGGATCCTCACATGTTTATCCTCTATATCCACTAGATACTCTGTGAATGTCGCCTCCTCGTCAATTTCTAGTTCACTATAGTCGATGACATGAGAAGGGTCATGCACGTATCTCTTTAGCAGGGATATGTGGAAGACATTGTGCGTCCTCTCTAACTATGGAATTAGACCCAAGAAGTATTCCACCTTACCAACTCTACTCAGTATCAGGAAAGGCCTAATAAACATCAGATATAATTTTCCACCCTACCCAAATCTCCATATCCCTAATCAAGGAAAGACCCATAAGAAAACATGGCCCCCACTCGAACTCCAATGGTTTTTGTTTCCTATTAGCATAGGACTTCTGTCATATCTGTGCATTCTTAATCTGCTCTTGGATGACCTGGACCTTCTCAGTGGTAGCCTATATCATCTCTGGACCCATGATTGCTGACACCCCTAGGTCTGTTTATCATAACGGTGACATGCATGGTTATCCGTATAGTGCCCTGAATGGTGTCATACCAATGGTGGAGTGGTCCTATTATTGTATGAAAACTCCATCGGTGGTAGGTGGTCCTCTCAACTGTGACCAAAATCAAGAACAAAAGCACAAATATTTTAGTACAAGGTATGTATGGTCTGGTCCATCTGTCTATCTATCTATGGGTGATAGGCTATGCTCAAGTACAACTAAGTCCCCAAAGCCTCCCACAATCCTTTCCATAACTGAGGTTTAAAGTGTGCATCACTATTTGAGACTATAGCAGATGAGACTCCAGGGAGTCAAACTATATCCTAGACATAGAGGTCTCCCAAGCTCTCTATTGAACCCTTCTATGGAATTGGAAAGAAGTGGGTCAACTTGGCGAGTTGGTCTATGAACACCCAGATGGTATCACTCTCCCTAGACGTACTTGGTAAGATCATCACAAAGTCCGTCAATATTATATCCCACTTCCACTACGGTACCTCAAGGGGTTAGGCTAAACCTGCTGGAACTTGGTTGATAGCCTTCACATGAAGTCATGAGAGGCATCTCCAGAAAAATCATCCACTACCTTCTTCATCACTGAAAATTAGTACTCACGTCAGATGTCCTGGTACACCTTCTCAACACTTGTATATAACTCCAAATAGAATGTATGGAAATACCAAAACAACTCCTCCCACAAATAAATAGGCACTACTAAGCATCTTTTTAAAAGGATTACATGCTCCCCAAATCACGAATATCTATTAGGGGAATTTCCCATGGACATCTAGGCACGCGTACTTTTGCAGCTGGCATATCCGACTTGCACCTACCTGACTCGCTGTAAGAGTGGAGGGGAAAATTCCATCAACTAAAATTTTTTTGTCTCCTCTCTTTCCACTAAGGATATCTAAAGTGAGGCCAACTGCTCTAAGGCCTCGTTTAATATATGTGAACTTGATCTTCTACTGAGATCATCTACCACCACATTCCCCTTCTAAAGAGTATAGACTATCTCAAAGTAATAGACTTGGAGGAAATATAGACAATGTCGCTATCCCAGATTCAGATCCTTTTAGAAAATATATACATGTGATCCTTGTGGTTAGAGTAGATGAGGAATTGTTCTCCCATATGGTAGTGTTGCCACATCTTCAGTACTAAGAATACGAAAGCCAACTCAAGGTCATGATTCACATAGTTCTTCTCATGCAGTCTCAATTGTCATAAGACATAAGAGATAACTTATTTCCCCTAAATTAGGATACAACCAAGCCGGTTTTGGATGCATCAAAAAACACCACATAGTCAGGGGCCTCCTTTGGAAACCTTATGATATGAGTACTTGTCAAGGTCTATCTCAGTTACTGAAATCTCTGCTGGCATCTTTTTATCCACCCAATGGGTTTTTACTTCTTCCATGATGTTTTCATTGGTGCTTCCATCCTAAATATGTCAAGTAAAAACCTCTGATATTACCCAGACAACCCAAGGAAACATCAAACATCGATAATACTCTTGGGTGGTTCCGAAGAAAGTAGATCCTTGATCTTTGCTGCATCCTCCGCAACTCTACTATCTGAAATGAAATGTCCTAGAAGGTGGACCTTTCATATCCAGAACACACACTTTGAGAACATTCCATAAATATGGCACTCTCAATTTGTTTCCAAAGCTATCCTTAGGTGTATTGTGTGCTCCACCTCAGGAACTAAATACACAAAGATGCCATCAATGAATACCACAACAAACCAGTCCAAGTACAGTTGGAAGATCATGTTTATGAGTCCCATGAACAATGCTGTGGATTTTGTCAAACCAAATGACATCACTAAGTACTCATAGAGACCATAAAAACAACTGAAAGATGTCTTTGATATGTCCTCATCTCATACTAAATGATGGTGATAGACTGATCTAAGGTCTATCTTTGAGAACCATCTCTATCCATTCAACTAATTGAAGAGGTCTTAAATTCAAAGTCGAGGTTACTTTTTCTTCACGGTAACCTAATTCAGGCACCAGATGTCCATGAATAAACTCAATCATTCATATGGATTCTTGGAAAAAACACTAGGACTTCCCATAGAGAAATGTTGGGACTGACGAAACACTTCCTCTAAAAGTAATCCAGTTTTACCATCAACTCCTAGAGCTTTGTGGGAGCCATCATATATTCAGGTGTAGATATCGGTGTCATAATTGGGTATAGATCAATGTATAAGTCCACCTATCTGCAAGGAGTTTGTCTTAGAACATCACCTATAAAGACATCCTCATACTTGTACACCATTATAGGAAACTGTGGACTCATCTCATCCATTGCATTGAGGGTCAGGATAGCCAATTGGTGTGTGGTTGACTGTACTATCCTCTGAGAGAGTATGTCATATACTGCAAGCATTTTCTTTTCACCAGTAAAGGAGAACCTTGTTCCATCTCCATAGACACACCACACTGTTCACCTAAAACAGTCAATCTGAGCATGAACTTTGGATGACCAGTCCATACCCAGAATTACATCGTAAGGTAATGACACAACTACTAGCAGACCCCAACCAAAGATCTCACCTCCAAGAGTAATATCTCACTACCAGAACTAGTTTTTTATCATCAAAATACCTCCCATATAAGTCCCTAATCGTAAGGATAAATCCAATGACTAAATCAGAATCTTCGTGCACCAAACAAGGTCTACGACAAGGAAAGAGTGAATGGAACCTATGTCCATAAAAACAGAAGCTAATGAAGTGAATAAACATATTGTACCTCATATCATCTCTTAGACATCGGGACCGTAGGCCTCTATTTCAAGAAGTTGAGCCCACCCCAGTCTACTTTCTCTTAGATCCCATTGTGGAACACCAGGGGGTGGTGGTGGTTGTTCCTTGTACCTATGGACACCTCCTGACACTCATCCCACTCCTCTACTGCATATTTTTCATGGAGGACCACTCTGTTGTTGTCTCTACCACTACCTCGATAGTCCCTTGAATGTATTTTGGTCCTCTACATGGTGATTTGGTCAATCCCGAGACATGTTCTTTTGGTCGTCGCATGCGCAACATACTCTACTCCCTAGATTAATCCCCCTACCTTCGGATCCTCGTACTACCGACCTTGGGTCCTAAGGTCATCCTCTGATGGGTTTGGCCCATTTTGGCCTCTGCATCATCTGTCAGCTACCCACCACAAATGACTGAGCAACCTGTCTCATATTTGTAGCTCCCACCATTGGTGCCTCCTCTACAAGGAATCCCTCCACTAATAGAACTCACTCCAACACCCTAGACAGCATAGGGACACTGGGTGAAATCATTGATGCCCTGATCTCCCATAGGAGTACCTGATCCAAGGACTAGGTCTTAATGAAAGGTTATTGAACCATATTTTTAGAGTAACGGGAGAGGTATGTGAACCTCACAGAGTACTTATCCACTGTCATGCTGCCCTACTATAGGTGAAGCAACTTCTATATGAACACTGAGAGTAACATTTTGGGGAAGAAATTCTACATCACAAGTCACTCATTGCTAGACCAGGAGAGGGTCACATCATCATTCATCTAGATAATAAAAATCCACCATCTCCCCATAGAGCCCTACAGAAGGATTCCATCTGGATCTACCATCTGGTCATGTGGATTCCTCACTTAGTAGAAGAGTCACATCATCAACTCCAGCCAATCCTCTATGAACTGAGGATCTATCTCTCCTCTGAACCATGGAGGTATTTGTCTCTGAAACTTTTATAGGTAAATGAGCCAACAAGTTTCCTCTACTGGCCATTAGTAACTACTGACCAATGGGTAGTGGTATCACTGGGACACCGCCCGAAGGTACCATAACCATGATATTTTAGAAAAATCACTTTGAAATATGAAATGTACATAATAATTTAAAAATATTTTTGAAGAAATATTTTATAAATATAGAAGAAAAAATAATTCCACTTGTAATCCATGAAAAGGTATAGGTAATGATTCCTAAAAATGTCAAAATATGATGAAATAAGTGTTCCCATGAAATAAAAACACAAAAAGGGTTAGAGAAAACCTTTTTAACATTATCTTAACAAGGAGAAATTTCAGGTCACATTCAAGATTTATTTTCAAAAAGGTGGGCTAAAAACATTGAAAAAATTTACTATTGAATGAAAGATCAATAATAGATTCATGAAAATAAAAAATGGTTATCAAAGGAAGTATGGAGTGGTAGATAAATCATTTTATTTTGAATGAATGTGAACTGTTATTATATATTTAAATGTATTTATTGAAAATAAACATCATTAAAAGAGTGAAAATTATGTTTTTAAAAGTAGAGATGGGACATACAGAGGCCACATGAGAAATCCCATAATTAGGTTTCCAATTATAAAGGAAAAAAATTTTGGTAATGAAAAATACAGATATTGGGGAACCATCGTTAAGTAGGATATGAATTATTGTCAATAATGATATACATTTTAGATATAAAAATTAAAAATGTAATAGATTTGAATTAAAGGTATTTTTACACCATATAGGAAGAATAATTACATTAAATTATATATATTTTTGGAAGAAATCTATATTCGAAGAAATAAGTTCAAGAATAATCATTTTAGGTCAATAATTGGAGTTGAGATAACAAAACCCCTAACAAAATTGGCATATTTTAATCAAAAGACACATAAAGAGATAATATTATTTTCATCATCAAAACCAATCCATTAAATTCACACTTTAAAATAAACTCATTAGGTATTAGGTAAAATCATTTAATAAAACCATGGTGTGTAATAGAAAATATTTCTCAATGGGTGAAAATTATTGTCATGAAACCCTTGTTTCCCCGCTTAGTCAAATGCTCACTAATATCATATAAAATAAAATTAAATATCACAATCACCTATTTTTGAAACTTTATCATAGATATCAACTTTTATAAAATCATTTATCATTATTCTCTACATAAATATTAGTTAGTTATAATATATTTTCAATATTTTGTGTGAGAAATCGGGATCATTTTGAACCAGTTACAAAATCATGGTGTTGTTTATCATTTTAATCCCAAATATTATTACCAGATCATATATGGCACAAGAATTGACGTTTCTAATTTTTTTTATATTTTTAAAATTTCATTATATGGGAGTTTTGGTTACAATCCTATAATATGAAATCAATGATTAAGTTGTTTTAATGATTGTTAATGAATGAATGTTGGCATCCTCGTTATTGTGTTTAATATTAATGTTACCATTCTAGAACCAAAATAAAATATATATTTACTTATCTATATGATATATATGTCATAATTATGTTATCATATTCATCCATGTTATTATTTTATATCATTATTCACATAGTTAGTTGGACTGACCAAAACATGAACACAATATAATTAATTTATGATTAGATTATATAAGTGAATTTTTGTATAAAATCATTATTAATAAATAATAATGATAATATATAGTTAATTTGTATGTGTTGAATCATATTTTAATATATGTCATCAAATAAGAAATAAACTATATGAGAAACAGTATATGTTTCTTTATGGAGGTAATAGTCAGCACAACACACGATTAACATTTTTCATTCTTGTAGAGTGAGAGGGAATGAAGGTATATTATAATTTATTTTACCTTAATAATAATTATATTAAAAATGTCAAAATTATTTTCCTAGTTTCCCTATTATGATTATAATTGAGAGCTTGTGGTGAGAAATATAGAAGTTGTTGCTTCAATGAGGTGGTAGTATGCACAACACAAAAATAGAAATTATATTTTTCTCAGTAGAAATGGTGAAATGTGGTTAATAATTATTCCAATAGATTAATAAAATTAATAAAAAAATCTATATTGATTTCATTATATAGGAATGAAGAAATAATTTATGTTATACTAATATAAAAATGAAAAGGATTTCACAAAAACAATGCACACTCCCATAGAAATAATTACATTTTTCTTAGAGGATTCCTAAAAAATAATGGTCTCTATCAATTATCATGTGACCAGAGGCTCTGTGAAAAGGAATGCGATCATACAATAATTATAATATGTATAATTTTTGGTGGAAATAAATTTCATTTAGAGGTCTTGAATGGGTGGTTATTTTCCCCTTTTATAATTGGAGAGAATTATTTTTTAAATATATCTTGTTAATATAAAGTTATGACATGCTTCAAATATCAATAATTTTATAAAATAGGTAATATTTTTTTGGAGGATAATATAATATGAATAATCCATTATCCATTCATTTTCAGAAATGATTTAAATCAGTAAAACATACACCGTATCAATACAACACTACTAATTATATATATGTTTGATCCCCTACCCCACTTTAATCTCATAAATGTTATTTACACTCCTTAATTTCATTTATAAAAATAATTCAGCTAATTTACCTCAAATATAATGTCCTTAACAAGACTATGTTCATGCTCTCAATGTAGGTATCATAAAAGTCGTAATGTTTCTTTCTTGTTATTATTTTATAAACTAGTTACAAAAAATTTATAATAATAAAATCATTATCATTACTATGTTTATATGTTATTATAATAAAGGTAAATCCATTTTTGTTTCTCTTATATATACTAATAAAACAATAATTGTCGTTAGTGTGTGCGTGCGAATTATTTCCTCCACAAAAAGACACTTTATATTATTCATAAAAATCCCAGATAAATGATCACAATGATTGTATTAATAAAGTAATACAATTTATATTTTGTATTTATGATTCTAAAAAATGAAATAATATCCACCTTTATCCCTTTCATTAATTGTGTAAGAGAAATGCTAAGTGTGCATTATGCTGACTACCACCTCCATGAATAGAGATTGTTTTCCTTTAGTTACAAAAAAGGATTGTTTTATTTTATAGTGTATGTTTATGTAATATATATATAAGTAATATATACAATTAATACAAATCTATTTGGTTAAAACAATATTTAATGATCATTATAAGGTAATACATCAATATTAACAAATAACTCAAAACTAGTTCATTTCCATTCTAGTATTCATGAAGGATGACTAAAAATCCCATGTAATGGAATTATAACATTATTAGTCAATATAAAAAATCAACTATGGAATCATAAGTGGTTCTTAGATGAATATGTATGGGTTGAAAGATAATATCAACACTACCATTAGGAAAATAATCCAAAATGGTTAAGATGGTTAACACCAGATCTTGAAATGAGATTACAAAAATCTAATACAAGAAAAGAATTGTTATTAATGAAGAATATAAATGGAAATGTATATGAATAATTTTCAAAATGTGTAATTATTATTTTATGTTTATTATACAGGAGTTCAAATAACATTAATGGAAATCAAGGGTACAAGTAAGGAACTTGTTAACTCAAACACCTTTCTTTGAGTTATAGAATTTTTTATTTTAACTTTGTTTTTTTGAGGAATTTAAAATTTAAATTATATTACATATTTAATTATATTGAAAATATTTTTTAACTAAATAAATTTCCATGATTTATTATCTTTTATTTTTAAAAAACAAAGGATACATTTTCAAAAAGAGACTTATAACTATGAATTTTACAATGATAAATAGAAAATATTTAAAAAATATATTTTCATGATTTGATTTTAATTGTCTTCCAAAGATATATACCTCCAATTGAGTTATGTTTCATGTTTACAATACATTATTCACTTATTATGTGATTGTTTTGGGAGATCATGTCTTCCAAATCAAGTAATTATATTTACAACATTATTTGAATATTTTATGAAACTAAAATTATTTCATTTGTTCACTATTATAATTGAATGATTTCCATTTTCATTATATATGAAAGTAATTTTATTTCCATTGGTTCTTTATATGACTATTTCTAAATTTCATGAAATACATTTTCTTTCTATAGATTATTTTATGATATAATGATTTTTTTCTCACGATCCACACTAATGTATGGATTATTAGATGGGTGCGACCTATATCGACCAAAAATTAAATGATTAAATGATTATATGTCATGAGTTATAAATTGTATTTTAATATACATTAAAGTATCATGGTTAATAAAAGGTGAGTTTGATAAAATTTAGTAACACTCATAATATTAAGAGTGAACATGTTGGCTGGTATCTAGGTTCACAATGATAAGAAATACCATGGTTATGATTGTACCAATTTATGTCCAATATTATAGGGACCATCTTATTATATTCTTGTTTTATATTTATAATTCATTCCTAAAAGTGTTTTCCTAATATGTTTTATGTATATCTTTCATGCTTATGGATGACTCTTATTTTTTTGGTGTTCTTTTAAATTAAATATTTTATCTTATCCATTATTTTCCATATAATTATGATATAACCATTTAGTTTATTGATATCTTATCCATTAATTATCATTTTAGATCACAATTTTTTATTTTATCCAATTTCCCTGGATTCTGAGACTATTTTCTGTCATGGAATGTGTAATAATGGATTTCTTTTATAGGGAAAAGTTTACATAATGGGAAATAAGTGTTTTTTTAGTCCCCAAGACTCTAAAAATCTAGTTCATTGAGTTGTGAAACTTTTTACGAATATTTTAATTCAAAAATGTAATCCATATATTATTTGTAAATGTTTTTCTTCGGTATATTTAGTTGGAAATGGAGGAAAGTTTTAGAAGTTTTTGGAGACTATGATAGGATTTCTTTGATAACCCTTAGGATAATTATATGTATAGATAACCATCCTAAGTTATAGTAAATATTTTTTTTATATTTCTATAAAAATAACCTTATCTGGCTATTATGAGTGGATTTAGTTTTGGACAAATACATCTAGGGGTAATACCCTTAAAAAGAGTTGGTTAAATATATCTCCTCCATCATTCTGTTTCATATGGAATGATACCTCTCTTCACACCTAGTTTGAAATTCATAGGGGATATTATTAAGATAATTCTCATTTCATTTTTGAACCATTATGAAAGATTTTTTTACTATATTAACTTGCATGGTTAATAAAAAGCTAGTATGTAAATCATCATGGATAACAATGATTGAACATAGGGAGTTATTGAGAATAGATATACTCATTATTTTTTGAGTTATTTATTCTATGATCAATGTTTTATAATTTATATGTTAATCAATATAAGAATCCAGAACATAAACATTCCACTATCAAGGATATAGAAGAAACATGAAGGAACCAAGATAAAGACAGATTTAATGAAAAATGTGGTGACTATCGAAATGAGATGGTAACTAGAGTTCAAAATCTCATTCAAATAGTCACTCAACACTTTCATGTTATGAATAATAAAATGAATAATGTGGATTTCCCAAATGAACAAAGAAGAGGGAATATTTCTATTTAATCTTTTATGCACAAACATCCACGACTATTTAATGGGACTTCAAACCCATTGATTGTTGAGAAATGAGTTAATTTGAATAAAAATATATTTTTTCTCCTCATTGATCAGATCATGTAAAGGAAATCATTTATTAATGGATAAAGTCATAATTGATTAAATTCCCATTATTTTGGATTATGATGATGTATTTTCTAATGAATTACAATATCTTCTCATGGAATGGGAAATTTTGTTCTCAATTAAACTCATCACTATATCTTTACCTCTGAAAATATATATAATGAATGGATTAAATTGAATTAAAGGAATTGAAAATTCAATTAAAAGAGAATCTTAATAGTGGATTTACAGGTCCTAGTTATTTGACATGGGGTAAACTAGTCCTCTTTAAATAAGTAGGATGGGTCACTGTGCCTTTTCATCAATTATCACGAGGTAAATAAAATAATTATAAAAAATCATGTATACTCTACCATGTATTTTTGAATAATTGAATCAATTTATAATATTAAAATTATTCTCAAATATTCCTATCAAAATATCAACAATTTTGGATAAAAAGGGAGGATATTGCAAACCGGCCATTCCAGAAAAGGTATATAAACTATTAGTTTATTTTTATGTTGTTTAGACTTAAAAATTCCTCTATATTCATAGATGTTATTAATATAGTATTGAGATATTACATGGATCAATATTTGGTGGTCTTTATAGACGATTTCCTTATATATTCTAAAAGAAAGAAAGTGTATAAATATCACCTTAGTAATATACTAAAGACCAAAAGGAAGGAGAGACTAATAGAAAACTCATTAAATGTAAATTATATATAAAAAATTTATCATTTTTGGATCAATTCATTATAATTGAGGGTATATCTATAGATCCATCAAAGACTAATGTTTGTGAGAAACGACCTAGACCGCCCACTATGACATGAATTCATAGATTTTTTGTGTCAACTGGATACCATTGAATCTTTGTGAAGAATTTATCATAGATATAAAACCAACTAACCAATTTATTATGAATGGATTCATGTTCCCCTAGAAGAAGGAATGTGAGGGAAAATTCAAGGAGATCATGTAATGGGTTCTCACCACACTTGTTCTTAAAGTACTTTGATGTTGTCAAGGTTTTATAATTTATAGTGATGAATAATTAAATGGATTGGGATCAATCACCATAAACAATGAAAATTTATTTAATTATTCCATATTGATGAGATAAAATCGTGAGAAACATTACCAGAACCATAACATGGAATTAGTGGAAGTGAATCTTGCATGGAATCTTTGGAGGAATTGGCCCTATGGTGAGAAGTGTGATATATACTGATTAAAAAAGATTGAAATATATATTAACATAGAAGGAGTAAAACATGCACAATGTAATATTTTTATAATTAATCCATGATTATTATTACATGAAAAATTATCACCCTATAAAGGAAAATATGTGGCTTCATCTCTAAGTAGAAAATGTAATGATAATATCTATGATGATGATCGATAAAGTCCCAATACTCAAGTATTTACAGATTATGAAACTTTATGTCTTAATAGGAAGTGATAAATATGATATTATTCAAGTGAATTCTTAATAATACACTCACATAATGAAAAATTAATCCCAAAAAGATGATGTATAGATATAGAAAATGATATTGAATATTACGAAGTTTATCTCTATTAATGATGGAGTTATATGTTTGGAAATATGAATATGTGTCCCATGTATACTAAAAATTAATATGTATATTTTTAATTATGTGCATATATCAACATTTTTTATCCATCAATGATACAATAATATGCATAATTATTTAGAGAAAAACTTATGGTGGGATAACATGTAGAGGGAAATTAGGGAGTATATACCTTCATGTTCGATATGTTAGTAAGTTTAGGAAGAATGATAAATTCCTAAAGCATTAACTAAAACATTAACTATAACTATATAAAAATGAGAAAACATCACCACGGGCTTCAACATTGGACTCCCCATAAATTCTAAAGGACATAATTCTATAAGTACTATAGTTATTTTCTTTTCAAAGACAACATATTTATTTTCCATTAATAAAATTTTCTCCACAAACTAACTTTCCATGATATATATGGAATATTTCAAGGATGCATAAAGTAATACTATACATTTTAACTTATTTGTATCCTTGGTTTAAATTGGGGATTTTGGAATGTCCTAAAAAATACTTGGATATAAAGATGAGATTTTCCACTACAATTCTACGTAAGAAAAATGGTTACCGTTGGAGATCCATTCAAAATCTGGAGGATATACTGAGATCTCATTCTATGGATTTACATGGGTGTTGGTACTGACACATCCACCAGTAATGTTATCATATAACAAAAATGTCAATTCTATTATTCAAATGGCACTATATGATGCTCAGTATGTGAATATATATAGGACTTGAACATGGTGGGATAAAATATGAGAGTGGAAGCTGATAAGAGCTGACCTTGTCAAAGAAATGATGGATAAGGATTAAACTATTCAATAACGTATCAAAGTGACATAAAGAATATAGATTATTTTTTCAGATTATCATTGATGAGATCAAGTGTTTGAATTCGGCGATAAGGTGTTTTTCCAAGTATCTCCACAAAAATAGGTAATGATTTTTGGTAAGAAATAGAATCTGAGACCTAAATAAGTAATATATTTAATGAACCATGATCATATCAGATTGATATATTGTCACATAGTTCTCCCACCCCACATCTCTCAAGTGCATGATGTCATACATGTATAATTTTGAGGAATTAAATACTAGATAACTCACATGTACTAAACTCAAAAGTAGTGAAACTGGAACATGACCTCTCTGATAGAGAACATCTTATACAGATATTGGATTGAAGATATAATATGATGCTAAAAAATACCATGAATTTGAATAAATTTCAATAGTGAAATAAAATGTTTTAGTAGGATATGTCATAATCATAAGATATGATGAGAGAAACGTACCCTCACATGTTTCCTTCTTCATAATAAAATTTTTAAGATGAAATTCACTTAAGGGGGTAGAATGTAATGTCATGTGATTTTATTTCTTAATTAAATACTATGTTTGATATCTTGTGGTAAATGCTACACCAAGAATAAACTAACAAAAACATATAAATTAAAATTATTAGTAAAACTATAATAAAAATTAATTTAGTAAATCAATAAAATCTATTACCTTTAGCATATAAATAATTAATAAGAGTTAGTTCCGTAAAAGGTTATTTTAAAAAAACCATTTTATTTATACTTTAATTTCAAAAAAAATATACATTTAAAAATAATAAAATACATTTTTATATAAAAATAAATTAATAATTTAAATCACTTCATGAAAATTTACACATTATAGTTTTAATATTATTTTATGAAAAGACAGATATTTTAGGAAAAAAAATATTATTCCTGCAAAGATAATAATTATTTTTAATTTTATATCTATTTGAGTATATCGTATATGTTTCTAAAAAACAATTTATTTAATTAAATATTCATTTTGGTAATAAAATTTTAAATTTTAATATATTTTTTGTGCGTATAAATACGATGTCAATCATTTATAGAATTAAATATGAATTTTTGATTATGAAAAACTATTTTCGATCATTCTTTTTGAATGAAGTATTTCATGGTGATATTTTACTGTGGTTTTATATTAAATAATAATACCTATAATTAAATATATAATAAACCATTTTAAGTCATTTAAGTCATTAATATTGATAATTTTATATTATTTATGAATATAAATTTGTATAAATGCATTATTTTAAAAACACTTTTAATGTGATTAAGTGTGTTTAATTAAAAATAAAATTTTCACATATTTAGATATTTGATATGGTAAAATTAATTAAAAATTAAAAATTATAGAGTTCAAATGATAAAATGGGGATAATTTTAATTTTAGATAAAAAAATTAATTATAAAGGTTAAAAATGTTATCTTGGTAAAATGTAAAAATAGTAAAATTACGATTAGAAGGGGGAAATTGAAATTTATTTAAAATATTTTCAAATATGTTTTATAGGTTATTTTTAGATTTATATTTTTCCAAACTCTATAGTTCTGAACTTTTGATCCATTAAATGAGGAATATTGTTATGGAATTTTTGAAAAAGTATGAGTGTTTCAAAAAGTACCATTTTTTCTGTTATAAAATGATACAAGTGGTACCCTTTATATACTTTAATAATATATATTAATTTATTTTGAAAACCAATAGTAAATTCATATCATTTAACTCGTTTACATTACAAAATATCCTCAACCATGAAAAACTACCCTATGTCACTAAAATCTAATGTTTTCATCATGAGGAAGTTCATGGTCTCACCATAAGTATCTCATCTTTCTTAATGTTCTTATTACTTATTTTCAAATCCAATTGTCACAATTTTATAATAAAAAATCATAATAAATATTGTTTTGATATTTTAATTTAATATTCCTACAACTATTATTTTTTCTCTTCTATCTACTTAGAAAAAAAATAATCATCATTAGTGCATGTGTGTGGACTTCTACCACCACTAAGTGACACTTTTAGATTTTCACCAACACCACTAATTTCTAGTGTTAATTATTGTATTGAAGAATAAATAGGAATTATATAATATATTTTACATTCTAAAAGGATCACTTAACATCCTCATTCTCCCCTCTCATTCTTTTGTTAATATAAACACAAATCACAGGTTGTGTGGACTACCGACTCCATGAATAAGCATGTTTTGTTTTCATTCAGATCCAAAATGAATTGTTTTATTATATAGTGTATGATTAAATATGATTTATATAATTAACATATATCATTATTATGTTTATTATTTTGATAAAACAAATATTAATTATCGTTATATGGTAATTCATCAATATCGATAAATAATCCAGAACTTATTCATCACTATTATAGTTTTCATGAAACACGACTAAATCTACCATATGGTATTAAAACATTATAATTATTTATAAATCACATTTTCAGTTCCTTAAATGGGTTCTAAATGATGATATTTTAGAGATAAAGATGGATAACCACCACTTTTACAAATCTATTTCAAAATGGTTAAGTATAATTACACCAGATGTTAAAAAGTGATTAAAATAGTCTAATACATGATAAAAATAGTTGTTAATAAAGAGTATGAATGGATATATATATATATGAATAGCGTTTTTAAATGGGTAATTAATATTTTTATATTTATAATACACGAGGCTAAATCACTTCCATGGAAATCAAGGGTAATGGTAAGGGACTTGGTATCTCAAACTCATTTAATTGAGTTATAATGATTGTTAATTTAAATTAATATTTCTATGATTTTCCAATTTTAAGGATGATAAATTATTTAATTTTGGGGAAAATATATTTTTAACCTATTTCATTTCTATGGAAGGTTTTCTTTTAATTTTTATTAAAAATAATGTAGTTAATTTGAAAATAAAACCAGAAATATTACTTTTACAATGATGCATAAAAATGATTTAAGAAGTTCTTTTAATGATTTGGTTTTAATTATATTCAAAACATTTCCAAATATTATGGTGTGTTAGGTTTCATGATTAATTCATCATTATTATTTTATTACGTGATTATTTTTGGTGATGAAGTTTTTAGAATTAAGAGAATTAATTTATGATATTATTTTTTATTTTATAAAACTCATTTTATTTCATTGGTTAATTTAAAAAATTGAATGATATATATATATATATATATATATATTTATAAAACCCATTATATTTCCATTGGTTCATTATATGAGGATTTGGAGATGTCATGAAACCCATTTTCCCTTGTATGAGATATTTTATGATGTGAGGTTTGTTTTACTCAAGTGGCATAGAAATGTAAATATTAAGTGATGGGTGGGGACTATTTATCCCTCATATAAATTTGATGAAGGATTATATATCATGATAAAATAATGTTATGTGAACCAGTTAACAAGTATCTCGGTTAAAAAATGTTGAGTGTGATAGATTATTTCTCTTCTAACTATTTTATGAGTAAATGGGATGGAAGGTGTCCGTGTTCAAAAATATAAGAACTAATATGTTTATGATTATTCTTGGAAAACCCTAAGAAAATTGAGGCTAAAAAGGGAAATTTTTATTACCCATGTTAATAAGAACCACCATTATTTTTAGGATCCTACCTAGTTGAAAGTATATATTTAATCATGCTTGTCCTGGAGTAGTGACCAAGATGGGTGACCTCATGTGATGTTTCCTAAGGTTTGTGTGAGTAAAGAAAAACCAAATTGGAATATCATGTGTTATATTATGGGGAAAATCATTAGTATAATAATTTACCCTAGTGGGTAATAATATGTGCTATGATGGGAAGTAAAATTAGGCATTATAGGAGACCAAAGGGGATAGATGTCCAGGTCTTGGGCCTGAGTGATGTTAGGGCCTAACAATACTTCTTTCTTTCTTATGTTTCATAACACTTATTATATGATTAATTTTTTATTTTTATTAATACTTGGTAAAAGTGTTATTATTTTAGATTTTATGTCTATCAATCATTCTTATGGGTAACTATTTTTTGGTTTATGATGTTTTAAATTAGCTATTTTCTCTTATTAGGTTTTCTCTATGTGTTTAAGATCTAACAATTATGGTTGTTGATATTTTATTCCTTCTTGAGTTTTCTATATCATCCCTTTTTTTATTTCCCATGCCCTATGATTTGAAGAGAAATATGTCTCATAGGTTGTGAAATATTTGTTTTAATGTTTCTAGTCACCAATACACCAATCCTTTAAGTACATGGGTAGTTTAAATATGTGTGGTTATAATAATTAATCCATGTAATCCATCTATTATTTATATATGTTTATCTTATGTAGATTTATGTCTATCTAGGAGTAAAATATGAATCCCACTCATTATGCACCCAAGTGAAGATCGTGTTGATACTCAACCAACATTATTTTGGTGATTACACCTTGGTGAATTTAATCCACATTTAAATCCTCATTCCTTTATCCAAACTTGACTGTAATTATTAGAAAAATAACATAATCCATTCCTTACCAAAACATTAGGATTTTACCTTACACATTGGTTCATCACTAGGGGTTTTACTAAATTACTCCAATCCTAATACCTAAAAATAAATTAAATAATCCTAAACAATAATTTAAACCTCCATTGACACCAACCAAAATAAACCAAGCTAAATAAACACATTTATTCATTATTTTACTTGAATAATATTTTTATCTCACAAATAATCACACAAAACATAGAACTGATGGTTTTATATATTTTATAATAGGCAATATAAGCAACATATTGAACAATAATTTAGAAAATTTCTTATTAATTGAGACACACTGCACTCTATTTATACTTTTGATAAGTTATAATGATCTTCAAAACATAGGTAAATGAAGTCATAATAAATGGGTTATCTCATATTCTCTGAAAATAAAAACATAAGAGAAAAAATTTTAATAACATCAGTTTCCATAATATTAACATAAGAGTATAATCTTGATACATAAGAAACTTATCAAAATAAAAATTAATGATAAATCAGGGAAAAAAATCATGACATAACATTATAAATGAAACAAAAGAGTTTTGAATCATGTGTTAATAAAAATTATCTATTATAGCATTAAATAATATTTAAAATAAGTATAAAACTATAACAACTTTCAAATATGGAGAAAATGTAGTATATCAAAAAATCACATTCATAATCCAAAACATCAGTGCCCACACATATATGAAACTATATTTTCTTTGAAAATAATTTTCTCATGAGATATATAATTTTAACTAATGCATAGTAGAATGATATAAGACCCCACATCTTAGCTTCCATAATTTTGTTTTCCACTTGAAAACCATTCAATTATAACATCATAAATAACACATTATATAAGAATATTGGTTTCATAAAAAATTAAAATGAAAATCATGCACATTTTGTATAATAAAAACCCCATGGATATCAAATGTGCATCAAATCCTTCTCAAATAAGACCATATAATGAAATTAAAAAGTTAAATAGAAGGAAAATAAATAAGTAAATATATTTAGTTAAATTAATTTTAAAAACCATTCAATCACAATAATAATGTATATGGTGTTTTTAAAGAATAGGTAAAGCGTATATGGTTAATAAAAAAACTTCCATAATCAATTAATTTATGGAATATAGATAACATACATCAATCATGGGAACCCAAAATAGGCCATTCAATTAGGAAGAAAATTGGTAGAAAAATTAATGTAATCCACCAAAAAAATTAGGCGAGATGAAATAATTGATAAAACATTCCTATAAAAGAGAGGTACATAACATAATACATCAATATAAAGAATATGTATAGAATCAATTGTAGAATTTACACTTTCATTTATAATATATGTTAAAGATAATGACTTGGATTTAGAACACATCTTTTTTAGTAAAATCACTATGTAAATAAGAAATATCATTTATCCTATGAAAATGGATTTATAAATATATTCTAAGATTATATGATAAAAAATAATTTTTAATAGAAAACCTGAAAACATAGATGTAAAGTTTCAAATAAAAAAGGTGGTAGAAATATGTGGTTATTTGACCAAAAAATAGAAAAAGGGAACATTATCATAAACAGATAATATAAAGGGTCACATTCAAAATATTTTTTTAAATATGGAAATCTAAAATATTTTAAAACATGTAAATTGTAAAAAGAAACATAGATAATAGATTAGATAGAAGAAATAATGTTTTTGAAAAGAAATTAAGGGATATAGATAAAAAATTTAATTTAAAATGGATGGTAAACCTTTGTAATGTTTCGAAATAATTTTTTCATAAACTTATATTATAGAATGATTAAAAAAAGGTAATTTATAGAATATAATAAGGTAAATATTGTGAAAACATGAGATAAACCATAATTATGTTTTCAATTATAATGGAGAACATTAGTGGGAAAGAATAATATGAAAAATGTGGGGAGTTAGTTATTAAAAAGAATGATAATTATCATCAACATTGATATTCTTTTGAGAATGAAATTTTATCCAGGAAAATGATTTTAATAAAAAATTATTTTTATACTATGGAGTAAGATAAATTACCATCAAATAAAATCTTATGGTGGAATAAACAAATATTGGAATAATTAAGTTCAAGAAGTGTCATTTTAACTCAATAACGAGAGTTGAGTTGTCAAAAATAGTTATATATATTTAGTATCAATTGAATTAAAAGAAATTTAATAAGATAACATGATATAACTATTCAAACACCATGAATTAATTAAAGATAGTTAAAAAATTCATTAGGTAATAGATACACAATTCCAATGAAACTTTGTTTGGTAATAAGAAATTTATCTCAGAGAGAAGAATTTGAGACAAAAACCCATAACATGTACCCCACTTAGTCAAATGCACTATAATCCCCTATATAATAAACATAAATATAATAATCACATATTTAGAACCTTTTTCACATATATAACCTTTTATAAACTATTCTTATAATTATAGTCTATCCAAATAATAGTAACATATAATACATTTTCAATATAGGGTGTGATTTATATCGATCATTTTGAAACAGTTTAGGAATAGTCATTCCATTTTTCATTATTCTTGAAAATTTTATTATTGAAATATAAAAAAGGTACTATAACTATTGTTTTGTAATCAGTTATAATGTTATAAGTTTTATTATAGGGTTTTTTTTTATTATCTTCAAAGATGAAATCAATGATGATCATGTGTCAGTGATTTCTAATAAATGAATAATTGTATCTTAATTAATGTATTTATTATTAAATATAAAATTACAAATCCAAAATAACACACATATTAAATTATTTGTATCACACATTATCTTAAATTATTTTCTCATAATCACCATTGATATAATTTCATAGCATTGTTCTAGTAGGTGGTTAGATAGACCCAAAGATTAACATACCATAATTAATGGACGTTTATGACTATGAAAATGGATTTTTTTGGAATAATTTAATTATTAAATAGGAATATTAATATTATATATACAATTATAAGGTTAGTAATAAAATTTTAATAAATTTTAATAAATAATAAAGAATATATATGAAATGAAACTATATAAAAAATGAGATTCATTACTTCATGTAGGTGATAGTTTGAAAACACACAATCAATGACTTTATTTCTCAAATAATGTGAGAGAAATAAGGTGGAATAAGATTTCACTCTTAAAATATCGTCATTATATAATAAAAATAATATTTATTCTATAATTGTAGATTTATATTTAGTAAATAGTGGTAGTGGTGAAAAATGGAAGTCACTGCTTTTGTGAGGTGGTAGCCTGCATGATGTACGAATAAATGTTTCATTTTTCTTAATTTAAAAATTAAATGGTGTTTAATAAATATTAAATTAGAATAAAAATCTGTATAAATAAATATTAATATCATTATATAGGAATTTTAAAATTACATTTGGGAAAGAACTATAGAATGTAAAATAAATTTGGTATCACAATGAGTACTCACAATGAAACCGTTGCATTTTCCTTGGAGGATTCCTCTTAAATGGTTGTATTAATAAAATTTATTATTACTAGAGGGTTAAGGAAAAAAATGAGAATATAAATCATGTACATTTGGAATTATTATATATATAAATAAATCCCCTTCAGTGGCCTGGAAGGGGTGGTAAGAGTCCCCTTTTATAAGTTGATAGAATGACATTCTTATAAATATTTCAACTTAATATAAAAGATAACATTGTTAAAATGTCAATAAGAATAAAAAAATGATAGAAAGTCATTTTAGGATGACATAAGGTTAGAAATCCAACAACAATTCATTTTTATATATTATTAAAACACGTTTTAAATTCCTTTACTCTTAGAAATTTTACTTTTAACCTTTTGGTTTTACCGTGGTAACTAATTTTTATGTCAGTAATTTACTTTTAATAAAACAAAATAAATTTTTACTTATTAAAAAGATTTAAACTATTGATTATAAATACTTAAACCTTATTATTGTATTAAATTTTTCTACATAATAAAAATTAATTTACATGTTAATGGTTAAAAACACATTTTTAGAAGAAGTGTATTTTTATGGATAAAATTTATGAATAGGATAGAAGTATAAATTTAATTGTATTTAATTATATAAATTATTTATTATAAAAAGATTCAATTTATTTCAAATAAATAAATAACAAAATTATATGGAAAATATTTAATAAAAATAATAGAATAGGAAATTATGTTTCTTGGGAAATATTACTATTACCCTTTCAATTTTAATCATTGGTTTTAAAATTAATAATAGTAATTAAAAATATATATTTTTTAATTTTAAACACATTTTTTATCAATTAAATAGTTTATAATCATCTATTTCATCTTATATTGTTATAAAGTCGGATTTTTTTTTGTAAAAATAGTATATTTACTGTTAAGTTAAAATTAAATCATTTCTCAAAAGCCCAAAATTTGTACTCAAGAAAATATTGATCATTACAATAAAAAATTGAAGATAATTTATTAAAATTAAAATTATAAAATTTATAAGTGCATAATAAAAATGAAAATTTAAAACATAAATGTAAATAGTTGATTTTTAAAAATTATATTTTGGTATATTAGGAGATAGAAATATTATTCTATACCAATTTTAAATTTAAATATTGTTAATATATTATTTCAAATATTTTAATATCATATATAGTAATATTAATAATTTAAAAGTAGATGATTTAATATATTGAAACTTTTGATAGTTATTTGAAAAATAAAAATCCTTTTTAAAATATTAAATCATATTAATTAATTATACTCAAAACGTTAAAATTTTTAATTGAGTAGTATTTATTTCTTACAAGGTTTTTGATTCTTCTAATGATTTCTTAATAATGTCCACATAATATTTTCAAACTCTATTGAATTCGGTTTTCATATAAACAAATATAGTAATTAAAATTTTATTTATGTAAAATACATAGTGATATTT
This sequence comes from Viscum album, assembly GCA_963277665.1. NCBI lineage: Eukaryota > Viridiplantae > Streptophyta > Magnoliopsida > Santalales > Viscaceae > Viscum > Viscum album. The sequence continues at coordinate 1,868,777,733 of OY728141.1, forward strand.
TGAGTCATTACATTCCCCACTAAATAAATTAGATCCTATGATTTTTAATTATTCTAGACTAATTGAATATTTAAGGGTATCCATAAAATGAAAATGACTAAAAATTTATTTTCTAATGAGTTATCATCTTCACTAAACTTATTATATATTGTCAACTAATCCTTTTTCCTCATAATAAGATTATATGTAATGTTTAGTTTTTCTTTAACTATTTGTGCTAAAGACCTCAACATAATGGAATTAATTTTTCATAGGTATTTTTGATCATAATTATGTTAATATGTATCATTGGTTGATTCTATGATTTTAGACTCCTATATTTGAAAAAATCATGATTTCTATGTCAATAGAGCCAGACTATGCTTAAAATCACATCAAATTTAAAAAAAAGGAAGGAAAACAGGAATTCATTTGAAGTATATTCCTATAAAAATAAATAAGAGATGTGTGATGTAATCAAGATACTATAAAAACCCAGTCCCAACGTATGTAGACATTACTTCATTTTTATAGAGGACTTAAATAATTACACAAATAGACTCCCTAAGACCTTTTTTTGTTTAATGCCTTTAGAAACATGGAAACGTAATAACCAGTATATGAGTGAAGTACATTATCTCCCACTTGGTTCTTTATGACTAGAACCCCTCTTAGACATATCATAAATAAAATATATCATCATAACCTACCGAAAGAAACATAAAAAGAGTTGATATCATTTTATCAGAAATGGTAAAAAGGGATATATGTAAGCATAGAACTGAGATTATGGGAATAATAACATTATCATATCCATAGAATATAAAAAAATACATATCAAAGATCCTAAATATGAATCATAACATAAGGAATGGTATTTCATAAGACATGAATCATAACGGGAACAAGATCATAATCAAAGAAATCACAACATTGGAATACTACAAAGAATTTTTGGCATAAAATAAACATGTAATATCATTCTCCACAAGTCAAGACCCATTGCTATAACTTATCATGGAACGTTATAGAAGATGCATCTACTGGGTGGGACATTTCAATATCCCTAGTCGTAGTCCATTAGTTATAAGGGATCGTGTTTACCTAAATCCCAATAGTGGATCGAGTTTCCCCATATTACGATATTGGATCAAGATTCCCCATCTTCTATCTTTAAGGTGACTACACTTAATAGGATGGACACACCACATCCCGAGTGGAAGTCCTTTCCTTGTAAGGGATTAGTTTCCCCATCTTTTCTTAGTATAAAAATCCCGTTCACTTTATTCTAATCAATATCTCTTGAGATAAATCATTAACCAATGCATTGGAGGGAGATATAGGTCCCACCCATCACATAATAAAACCATTCATACATGTTTCATAATATAATAAAACATTAATCATATCATGACCCATAAAAAGATATGGGTTTCATAAACATCATATCAAAAACCATGAAATAAAATGGTTATAAAAATTTTTTCATCACATAATAAGCTATAGAAAAAATACAGGTTTCATAATAATTTCATCAAAGAATTAACCATGTAAGGAAGTGGGTTTTAGAAGAATATATCCCATAAAATAGAAACATATGTCATAAACGTCATACAATTTATACATAAACCATTGTAGATAAAATATAAATGGTATTCATGGATCATGTCACCGATAACTCATATACTATAGTAAAGGACTACTTCGTAGACGAAAAATTATTATAAAATATCATTTAAAACATTTCATAAGTAAAATATCATTTCATTGAAAATAATGTTTTTAAATCATTTTGAAATACTTTTCTTATAAATAAATCTTTATAATTTCATTAAAAAAATTTCTTGAGGAAAATTTATTTTCCAAATTGAAAAAATAATTATTATAAAATAATGAATTTTGAAAATTTTCTTCTATTAAAATACATTTGAAAAGATATAAATTAATCCTATAAATATTTATTACAAAAAATTATTTAAAAAAACCTCCAAAAATAAGAATTAAATCTTAAAAACCTTTTGAAAACCATATTCCTTGAAATCTTATAAAATATGTTTGAAAAAAGTAGAATCCCATTGTAAACATAAATTTTTTGAAAACCCTTTTTCTATGATTTTTTTTAAAATAAACATATTTAATGAATATTTGGAAAAAGTTTGTCAGAAGAAAATATCCTAGTAGACTTTGAAAGGAAGCATCAGGGTAATAACAGTCATGATGGTGGGTAAGACCATACATACTGAACTCCCCTTTGCCACCTTGAATTTTCAGAAAAATATCTTCATATGAAAAATAAATGAATAGTACTTTTAGAAATATTTTTTTAAAAGGTAATACATGGGAAAATTTTCCTTTAGACATCATATGATAATATTAATAAAATATAACAAGATATTTAGAAAACACTATTTTGAAAGAACACAAATTTTTGGGAGAAAGGAAAACTAATGCTGGGTTTTAATATAATAATTTTCTTAATTATAAACAGTATAAAGGAGTGTAAAAGTTGTTACATTAATTGTATATATAGAGGGTATTGAAATTCATGAGATTTATTTATATATAGATCATAATATTTTATTAATGTAAGCATAATCATAAAAAAAATTGATAAACAATGATACAATAAATATAAACCATTTCCAATTTGGTAACAATGAACCATAATAGATTGGAAATAACAACCATAAATGAATCTATAAATGTCATGATAATAAAAATATTTGTGACATAAAATGTCAAAGTTAGTATATACACCTCATAGAAAAATACCAGTGCATAAAATGGTATGTGTTACCAAGAAGGAAAATTGGGACATAATTATATTACCGCTTTGGTAAATTTTTAAACGTAGAAAGAATTAAAAAAATATCATAAAAAGGATATATAAATAAGAATAATTTTTTTATTATAATCATATAATACATCTATGGGATTTATACATACCACACAAAAGAAATGAGCAGTGAAGAAGGCATGTATCTCAACCAAATAAAAAGTGAGATGAAATTCCATTACCTTTAGTCTTGACATTCATTGTAGATGTAAAAACCTACTATATAATAAATTTATGATTTTTAAAAATCTACTAAAAAATAAAAAAATTATATCTAATACCATATGTGATTTTTTATGACTTTATACTACCCATTTATTAACAACTCCATGTTAATGTTACCTTTTAGGTAATATCAGCTTTATTTTTCATATATGTCTTGAATTTTTTAGTTTAAATCATCTTACTCATATAATTATTTACATATTTTAAAATTTTAAAACATTATTTACATATCATATATATCCAGTACAAAAATATTTATAGTAATCAATAAGAGATATAAATATTAAACAAAATGCACTATCCATGGAGACGGTAGGTCATACATATGCATAAACAGTGCTTCTATTGTATTTTAGTATTGAATGAATGAAAGTAAATGAAATATATAAAAATAAATATTTAATATGAATAAGTTTTAATTTTATGCTCATATATAGAAAATATGTTTACTGAAAACAGCTTTAAAACATTCCATGTAATGTGTGAACGAATCACTTTGCTTCGAGGAGGTGGAAATCTACACTTTAATAAAAAAAGTTATAATATTTACAGAAAATGGAAATCATGAAGATATAATTTATATAATAACCATATAAGTATAAATACGTAATAATTATCTTATATATCATATAAAAAAATATTTCACATCATAATTCCCAACTGTAAGTGGTGGTAAAGTAAACCAAAAAACATTGTTTAATGCAGTGGTAGTTCACCGTACACAAGAATGGTAAGTTTGTTAACCTTTAGAGGGATGTGTGTGTAAGTGGAGATAAGACCCTTGGATACAAAAAATATAATTATATTTAGCATATTGTTGTTATTATATGGTAATGGAATAATAATAATTGAGTTGGTGGAGGAAGAAAATAAAGGAAAGGATCTTGAGGAAGGATGTTACTTTTCTTTGGGTAACTTCTTTTGGATTGTAACAAAGGGTTTCCCTGGTTGGATTTATGCCCAAAGAAAATATTAAAGAAGGAATGAATGGATTTTTGGATGTGAATTGGGATGAAATTTTCTGATCTTATATGGTTTGAGAGGTGTGAAAAAGGGGCAGAAGTGGTTGAATTTTGTAAGGGATGGAGGGAAAATACCTAGAATTATTTAAAACAAGTATGGTGAACCTACATTTTTACAAAAAAAATACATAAAAACAATATAGACTCAAGAATGGAATTTTAAGGAAGTTATATTTATATAATTGTTTTTTGAAAAGGGGATATGTAATTTTGGCTCATATTTTTAAGGTTTAGTCACTTATTATGATTAAATTTACCATTATCCCGATAATTAATTTTAGTCACATTCACATATACATTTGAAAAAAAATTATGTTGTTATTATTATAATAATAATATTTTACATATTAAAACTATTTAGGTATTTTTTTAAATTCATTTAACAAAATATGAATAATTAATTTTTATGCTAATCCCACATACATGGAGAGAACACCGGGTTTTAAAATGAGAATGTTAAAAATTTCATTAAGATGATCTATCTAAATTCATCATAAGAAAGATTAATAATACCTAAATTTTATTAATCAATTCATAATTGAAATATTTTTTTCTTTAATCCCAAATTAAAAAATTATTTACCTATATTAATAAAATATATTAAGAGGTAGTTTTGAATTATAATTTAGTATTTATTAATATTTATACATAAATAAATTTTATCAAAAAGTACCAACAATTCAACAAAAGAAATTTTTTAAATTATTACATAAAAATGAAGTTTATTTTATCAAATTCAATACATAATGTCTCTAAAATTAATTCTATTATAATTAATAGAATAAAATAAGAAGTATTTATTTTACGAAATCAATATTTTTAACAGATAAATACATTACTAAAAATTTTATGTCTTACAGTCAATATGTTTAATCTATATAAAAAATTTATTGATAATATTTAAAAATTATTTATTATTATTCAGATTAGTATGTTTAACATCTTGGTTATATGTCTCTCATTTAGAAAATAATAAATATAATATTATTTTTCATAGAAACTCTGTGTTGCGAGTAACACAATCCAAGTTAGTGTTGTGTGTAAAGCCAACTTATCTTGGTGTAGTGTAAATTGAATGCTTGAATTAGTGTAGTGTGAAATGAATTAAATCAATGAAAATTAATTTATTCTAAAAATAATTCCTCAAATATTGTGTTGTTAGAGATATAATAATCATACCTGAATAATATTTTATTAATAATTTTAAATATTGTCCTCAATTTGGATATATAATGTTCTTAGAAAACATTCTATGTATAATGGTGTTGGATAAACTATATATGATTATAAAACTCATATTTATTGAGTGTATGAGTGGTGTTCCTCACTCCATATAATTTTTGGAACTCACTTCCATAGTATTTGTCACAAATTCATTAACACCTCAATATTTTAGGTGATAACTTCTTGTTAATTTTTTTGAGGTCTTGTGTTATACACTACACCAAGATTATCTTGCACTATATGAAACACCGTAATAGCTTGTGGTATACAAAAAACAATGATTGGACTGTGTTATACACAATTTCAATTTCTTGTGATTGAATTCATTTCATGTAAGACTGAGTATATGTGAACAACTAAATATTATAACATATCCATTATAATGGTGTGTCTGAATAGTATTAACGTTATAAAAAAACAATTTAAATGAAAAAAATTGATTAAATAAAATAGTAAAATAAATCATTATGGATTCAATCTAATGTTTTAAATTCATTATATATGTTTTCTAGACATGATATAAAAAAAACTAATTCATCAGAGAAAAGATGTATTCCTCAAAAAATATAGTATTCCCGCCTTATGATGGTGCACATATATGAAATCTAGTTTTGAAAATTTTATATATAATAATTAAAAAACATATTCATTAGAAGAATTATATAAATTTTTTCTTTGGATGAATTTTTGATATTTTTTTGACATGTTTTAAGCATTGATGTATAGTAAAAGTATACCAAATTTTAATTGAAAACAACTTTTTTCATTAAAATAATTTATTCAATTAAAATATATTAATTATTTATTTAATATTTAAATAAAATATATTTTCATCTCTCAATATAATTTATGTCATTATTATTAATTATTCACGGAATTCAGAAGTATTTTTTTAATCTTTTTCAATGTTTAAACTTTAAAAACCTTGTTCTCTATTTCCTACTACAGGAATAATTTTAAATTAATTATTGCTTCTACTGTGTTTTTAAATTTTTAAAATGGATTCCATATTTGGAACTAGTGTTACCAAATTATGTAAATATATATATTTTTTATTTTTTAGGTCATTATGAATAGTAACATCAGTAATTTTTATTAATACGGTAAAATGGTAAATTGTAAATTAAAGGTAAGAATAATTTTATAAAATTACCCTAACACTTGTCTTAATAACATTTTATATCTGAATTTAGACCCAAATCAACCTTGCATCGAAATGGTATTTTTTGGAAGCCACATGAATGAGATTTGGACATTGAATTGTTTTTTAAACAAAATTTTAAATATTACTCACTGAAATTAAAATAACTAAAACATTTTTTATATGTTCATATAGAAATTTTTTTTATTATAAATAATTATTTTAAATATAAAATTATTTTATTTAAAATGTTAATTTTTTTTAATTTTTTGGAAATATATACTTTCCATAAAGGCTTATACTTGGTGGTGTAAAAATTAATTAATTGTTGAGAAATAGATAAAACATTTCTGATTAAAATTTTAATAAACATAAAAAGGCCCAAATTTTTTCTAAATTCATATTTATCGAGTATATATTGACCATAATAATCCAAATGTCGAGTTATTGACCATTTGGATCCATATTGGAGAGATTGTGACACTTATATTATATTATTTAAAGTGATGTAAAAGTTTTCACATTCATAACTTAATAAGTACAATATTATTAATGATGAATTAAAAAAAATTCCACTAAAAGTATTATTATTAATTATATTACATCTTTATTCATCATAGTATTTTATTTTTAATTTTTACCCTACAAATTCGTATATTATATAATTAAACTAAACTGATGTAGTAATTATCTTATTAATGGGAATATCGAATAAATGTTATTAAAAAATGAAAATAATATAATTGGTACTAATTAATATTTCTATTGATATTTCTAGATTACCAAGAGCCCATGGTGATATAATAAAATAATTGGTTCTATGATAATATATTATATTGATATTTTTTAAAACCCATGAATAGAATAGTTTAAAAATTGACATTATTGTTATTTTGTTAAAAAAAGTTTTATTAAATTATTTAAAAATTATAAAAAATTTCGAAAAAATTTACAATAATTATAATATGGTCTAAAACTATCTAGGTAACCTATTTATTGTCCAATTGACATCAAATGAATAAATATTTAAAACTTTTAATATTGAAATATTTGTTATCTTATTTAAAATTAAATAGAATAAGTAAGTGTTAATTAAATTGATAATTTTTAAATTGACATAAAATGTTGTGTAATTTTTTTTGATGAGATTAAAACCCTTTATCATATAATATTTTAAATTATAGCGTATTTGAGGTTTTTTAGTGGGGTTTTATTTAATTATAAATAAATATTTTTGAGGTTACTAAAAGTTCTCATCACCTAAATTATAAAATAGGACATAATCCCTCATTTTTTAACATCAATTTGAGCCCTTAATGTTCTCCATCACCTTCCCCTTTTATCTTATAGAATTGTCTAGTAACATTATATAGGTTTTGGTTTTCTTCAGAGACAAACTCTAGGGATCTAAGCGGAGATTTAGGAGAAGAACATCGTAGAAGAGGTAATATCCTCTATTTATTCTTTCGAACTTATTTCTTCTTATACTTCATCTTCATGAGTTGTTTCATTATAAAGTAATAAATTTAATATCACTTATGTCATTAGATTTTATTATAATTATAAAACAATAATATTCCACCTTCTATACATCCTACAAAAAAATGAAATCACCATGCATGCATACGTATGGCTTACCGTCTCCACGTCGTGGTGTAATCTGTTTTCAAAACCACTTGATTTGGATGGGTATAGTGATGTAAATAATAACTATATATGATTACTATAAAGAATTATTTATTCTTTAACAATATATATACCTTCCAATTCAATACCATTTCATATTTAAAGGAATGATGTCATTGCTCATGTGTACGTACGACCTACAATCGCCATGATGCGATGCAAATCGTTCTACATTATATATATTAAATCATGATTATATTAATTTATAGAATAAATATATATGATATATAATATTTTAATATCAATTTTATGGGTATAAAAATGACCTAAGAAGCATACCATTGACATATTCAAAAAAAAATGAAAGAAACAATGAAGCGGTTAATACTCGAATAATAAGTAACAATGAAATATTATTACCAAGACGATAACATTATCAAAAATGATATCATAAAAATTAATATGAATCTAGAATAATTCATTGAAATAACATTATTCATTATATAGGAGGTTCATATATATATATAAAGGATAGCAGACCAATGGCAATGGATAATTTTGCAATCTCATTTTTATCTGAGATTGTTTATATGTAAGTATTTACTAGGGAGATATTTATCATCCATGTACATGTTTTCTAAATTCCCCCCCCCAAAATTTTTACTATTCTTATATGTATATTTCAATTTATTTTTACCCATTTTTGACTTTTAATACATGGTTTTGAAGGAATATTTATTTTATTTACAATAAGAGGTACTTTTTGAGTTTTCTAGCAAAAGTAAGTTGACAATGTTTTTTTAAAAAGTACGTCATGGATGGATTTTTTACACATTATTTACATGAAGATTCCCTTACATGATTTCATGTTTTTTTTCAATTGAAACCCTTTCTTTTAAAAATGTGCATCATTTTGAGAAAAGAAATCAATTTTTTAAAAGAAAAGATATTTTTCGTATGAATTAATTTCAAGTGTTTCATAAAAATTATTTTCCATCTAAGATAACCCAGTTTAAATAGGGTTATGATCATATCCCTATTATTAAAATGATTTTATTGTGTTAATAATGTAATGATATATTATATGGATTATGTAATGATGGAGTGATCATTAAGGAAACCATTTTATTTCTTGGGTTATGTAATGATGAATGATTTATGTTTTTGTTGAACATGTAAGAATGATTTCATTATAAGATTGGTGGGACCTATATATCATTCCAATGAATTGGGTGGAGATTTCTATCTCATGAGATAGACATGAGCATAATAGAATGTTAATCCTGTTTAGTAACACAGGTCTAAAATGACAAGTATATGTGGTTCAGTAATACATGATTGGAATGAGGAGTGAAATCAGTTTAGTAATGGACTTTTTCCACTATGATGGTATTGTAATTGATCTATGGATAATAATTTAATGACTTTATATCCATATGTGTTTTCCATGAGTTCATTTTTTATTCCAATTCTGTGTTATCAGGGTTAAAATTCCTTTATTATTTATTCCCTGTATACTTACAAGATTTATTTCATGACTCACGATTTTGATATTCACAAAATATATTCATGTTTTTACATTCTTATGTTTATGTTTTGTTTTATATTCTCCATGATTACCCTTACTGAGAATTTGAGTTCACCCTTTTTATGTTTTATTTTCACTAGGATATAAATTAATGTTTTAGGTATGAAAACTAAAGGGTAAGATCTTTATGGGAGATGTTGAAGATTTTTCACCATCTAGAAGAATGTGTTCTATGTTTCTAAAGACACTAAAGTAAATTGGTCTTTGAGAATCTATTTGTGTAATGTATTAAGTATTCTGAAAAAGAAAAGAAATGTATATTTATGTCAGGTTTCGGTCATTATAGTGGGTATCAGAGTGTTGTTTTACTCATTCATTGGAAACTAGGACATGAAAAATTTAGTGAGATCCCTAGGGATATCTCTATGGATATGTATAGGGATGTCCTAAGGATACATATAAGTATGGATTACAATACTTCATTTATTTTGATAATCATTAATAACCTATGGTTAAACCGAAGATATCACAAATTGTAATATTATAAGTAATTTACTTTACTTATGTGTTTCTAATCTATGATATGTTTTTCTCAGACTTTTAGTTCTTTTCTTTGTCAATAACATGAACTATATAGAACAAATTTTAACATTTAATGTCTCATTTGTGTAATGTATGGGAAAAATGAAGATCTATTTTCTAAGTGGAAATGTTTTGAATAGAATCATGATGATGGTACAAGTATTTTTCATACTACTGAGTATAAAGTTATTATAAATGAAATGTGAAAGTTATGTGATTTTCTTCTAGTATTGTTTCCATTAAACATATGAAGCTTTAGGTTGAGAAACCTTATGACATAATTAATATTTTAGGAAAGATGAAGATGATGGATCCTGAGTAATTGTTTAAGAATACTGACCGATAATTGAGGTGTATATGTTTCATAATTAAATGATTATGTTATATGAATCCTAAAATATATATGTGTTTTAAGTAAAATTATTTCATTAAATATTGGATATGATTTTTTGAATAATTCTAACGAGGAAAAGAAATTAATTTTAGTGTAAGGTGATATAATTCTAGGACACATGATTAAGGGAAAGATAAACCTTAATATGTACCTTATGTTCATATAATGATATTTGGATAAAGATATTTTGGATTTGAATAAGTAATCTGGATGATGATAGTTTCTTGGGATCTAATTATGGTGTTTTTGAAAAGAGGGTTATGCTATCATGGATGATGTATACAATTTTTTGGGATGTAAGGAATAATCCACTATGTTATGGAACAATGAAAAATTAATGTTTTCAATAAGGATATATGATAAATCAGGTTATTACTATGAACCAAGAGAATACACGATGATGGTGGTCACATTTTTGGAATGTGACCAACCAGAGACACATTATGATATATGGTGGATAAATGTAAGTCCGAGTTGCTGAACCTTTTTCTATAGTTTGATATTTTCATCTTTAAAAAGGATTACAAGGTTATTTAATTTTTGGAAAGTTCAAGTTAATCATCAGATGATGTTTATTAGAATAAAGTATTATCTCACCATTTATAGACTTATGTATGTTTGATAACATGTGCTATATTTTCTTTGATAAAGTCATATGGAATGACCTATAATTCAATTTATGGATCACATGATCTTCTAACACTTTAGTAATGGAAAACTAAACATCATTAATTTGAATAAGAGATGATGTGGAAATTGTTCAAGGCACAACCAATAACGAGATTGTACTGAAATCAAGTATGTATTTCATCTCATGTGCTTCAACTTTAGGAAAGGGATATCAAAAACCAAAAATTTAATCTTAGTTCCTTCTTATTCAATGAATCAGATAGACCCTTAAATTATTGTAGATTTATAGAATTCTGATGTTTAACATTCTCCAAACCTTGTTCTCTATCACTCTCTATTAGAACTTGATGCTTATATTTTTTTTCCATATCTATGTATTCACTTCCCACCTATGTTCTTTTATGTGGAAACTCGGGGATGAGTTACTCTGGGTAACTGTTTTGTTTCTAATGTCGCTTTTTAAAATGATGTTTTAATATTCTATTTTTCAATGTGGGTTTCTATGAAAGAAACATTCAAGTTGTAAACCTTTTATAACCTATAATAATTTTGAGGTAGAAATTCCTTTTAATGGGGGTATAATGTAACACACATATATTTTATGATATATATTATTTTTAATTTCATTGATTTCTTATGTTGTATGCTACAAAATGATTAGCTTGTGATATATGCAACGCTGTATTAGATTTTTGTATATGAAACTCTATGATTGGCATATGTTACAAATAATTTCATGCTATTTTGATATAATTCGTTTCCTACAAGAAATATTATAGGCGAACATCTAATTATTATAACTTAATCATTATAATGGTGGGTATGAATAGTATTAACATCCTTAAATAACCATTTAATTCTAAATATGTGAGTCTATGAAATAGTCAAATAAATATTTATGGATTTAATATAGTATTTAAAAATCTTCTTATATATTTTCTAGACAAGATATAAGAATAAATTAATTTTTTTTCATAAAAGAAGTATTTTTCAAAAAATACTGTATTACTACCTTTTGATGACCCACCCAATTTACATCTAGTTTTTAAACTTATTTATATTATAATTAACAAAAAAATATTCTTCTTTAGAAGACGGAAATAAAAATTATCTTTGGATGAATTTTTGATATTTGTTAGAAAAGTTTTAAAATTTGATGAATAGTAAAATGATACAAAATTTTAATTGAATTCAACTTTTTTCTTTGAAAAAGGTAATGTAATAAAGTTATATTTTTTGAATTGTTTTAAAGTATAAATAAAGTATATTTTTCATTCAATATTGATTATGTAATTGTCAATAATTTTACATTGAATTTAGATGTAAAAACATTTAAATCTTTTGCAATGTTTTAACCTTTAAAAACCCATTATCTATTTCCGAAAATGGGAATAACATTAAATTTATTAATAAAACATCTTTGTTTTTAATTTATAAAAATATTTTCCAAATTTTCATTCATTAGGCTCAAATTATGTAAATATATTTATTTTATTTTTTGGCATTATGAAAAGTATCTTCAATTTTTTTTAGTAATACAGTAAATGTGTTAAAAGGTAATTTAGGGTAAGAAATATTCAATAAAATTACCATTACACTTTTATTAGTATAATTGGACAATGTTTTTTACAACTAAATCATAATTTGGTTGAAATTGTATATTTTGGAATCCACTTGGTTATGATTAGGATATTTAATTTACTTTACTTGATGAAAATTGAAATATATCTCACTCAAATTATAATAAACTAAAACATTTTTTTTAAATAAGCTTATATAGAAGATAATTTTTTGTAAGTAATTATTTTGATGAATTTTTTTATTAATCATGATGATTTATTTTTAATTTTTATGAAATATATAATTACCTGAATGACTTAAACTTTGACGGTGTACAAATTAATTAATTGATGAGATATCAATAAAACAATTATTATTCAAATTATATTAACCATCAAAAACCCAAAAAATGAAGAATTATTATTTGTTAAGTCTATATTGACTATAATAATCTAATGGTCTAGTTATTTACCATTTAGATCCATATAGAAGATATTGTGACAAATGTATTATTTTATTTAATTTGATGTTAAAGTTGTCATATTCATATTTTAATAAGTATAATATTTTGAATGTGGAATATTATAGAAGAAATAATCTACCATATGTATTGTTCAGAAATATAGAATATTTATATTCATTATATTATTTTATTTTAATTTTTTACCAAAAAAACTTAGTATATTATATAATTACACAAAAAATGAGGTAGAAATTTATTTATTAATAGAAATATCAAATTAAGTTTATTAAAAATATTAAAATAAATATAATTGGTTCTAATTAATTAGTACAATAAATTTTCTAGATTAACTATAAATGATAGGGATATAATAAAATATTTTTCTTTATTATAAAATTTTATTTTTATATTTTAAAAAATCCATGAATAGAATTGTTTCAAAATTGCCACCATAGTTATTTTGTTAAAATAATGTTTTATAAATTATTTAGAAAACATGAAAAATTTCTAAATAATATTGAATATTTATAATATAGTCTAAAATTATCTATGGTATTACTTATGGTCTAATTGACATCTAATTAATATAAATTTTACCCTTTTATTATTTTAAATTTTTTAGTCTTAATTAAAATTAAATCGAATAATTAAGTGTTAATTAAAATGATAATGTTTAAATTGACCTAAAAATTTATCTAATTTTCTTTTTTGATGATATTTAAAACATATATCATCTAATATTATAAATTGGGAAATTTATTGGTTCTTAGCGGGGTTTGATTTTATTATAAATTAGTATTCTTGATGTTTCCCAAAGTACCTCTCACCTCAATTATAAAAGGGAACCTCCTCCCTCAATTATTCACATCAATTTGGTCACATAATCTCAGCCATACCCTACATTGTTTCCTTTATAAACTTCCATGGTTTCATTCAATAGGTTCTGATATGCTTCAATGACCATCACCAGTGCTCTAAGAGGAGATTTAGAGGAAGCACGTCGAAGAAGAGGTAATCTCCTCTACCGATTCATTCAAAATAAATTCTTCTTCTAATTACTTTTCATGAATTGATTAATTTTCAAGTAATAAATAAAGTATCACTTTCATATTGTTATGTTATTATAATTATCAAACAACCATATTCTGCATTCTTATTCATCCAACGAAAACAAATCACCATGCATGCATATGTACATCTTACTCTCTTAACACCGTGGTGTAATCTATTTTTCACCACCACATGACATGGATGGGTATAATGAAGGAAAAGATAACTATATATTATCAATATAACAAGGTATTTATTATGTAAAAATATATTTACCATCTTATTTGACACCACTTCATAATTAAATGAATTATATCATCGCTCGTGTGTACGTATGACATACCATCTCCACGATGCGATGAGACATTTTCTACATGATATCTATTAAATAATAACTATATAAATATAAAAAATTAATAAATATGATATATATCTTATTGATATTATTTTTAATGACATAACTATGACCTATGAAGGATAACTTGAACTTATTCAACAAAACATGCATGAGACAATGAAGTAGCTGATTCTAGAATAATGATTAATAATGAAATATTATTACCAAATAGATGATAATATGATCATACATGATATCATAAAAATTATTATGATTCTGGAATAAGTTAATGACATCATTTAAATCATAATACATGAGGTTTAGATACATACAAAGGATATCAGACCTAAGGTAACAGATAATTTTTCAATCTCATTTTTATCTGAGATTGTTTATATGTATGTATTTAATGGAGGTATGTTTATCATATATGTCCATGTTTTCTAAAAATGTTTTCATAAAATATTTAATATTCATCTACGTATTATTAATTACATTTTTACCCATTTTTGACTTTTTCTACATGGCTTGGAAGGAATCCTTATTTCGTATACTATAATCAGTACATTTTGACTTTTCCAACAAAAACTATGAGGAAAATATTTTTATAACTTATATGACATAGACAAATTTTTATGCCTTATTTCCATGAAAAATCATCTACATGATTTCATGTAAAATTTGAACTAAATTTTTTTACTTTAAAATTTCATTGTATTTTGAGAAAAGAAAATGTTTTTAAAGAAGAAAGTATATTTTACTCAAGAATTATGTTATAGTGTTTTATAAAAAAAATCCGTCTAATATGAAACTCTTTAAATAAGATTTTGTTTTTATTTCTATTATTATTATGATTATAATGTCTTAATTATGTAATGGTATTTTATATGTATTATGTTATTATGGAATGATTTTTATGAAAAACATTTTATTTCTTGTGTTATGCTATGATAAATGATCTATTTTTTTGTGGCACATGTAAGAATTATTTCTTTAATAGATGGGTGAGACATATATCTCCCTCCAATTCATTCGGTATAGATTTATGTCTCATGAGATATACTTGAGTAGAATGGGAAGTAAATCTGGTTTAGTAATACTGTGATGGAATGAAAACTATATCTGGTTCAGTAATACCGGGATTGAATGAGGAGTGAAATTGGTTCAATAATGGACATTGCCCACTATGATGGTCTTGGCTATTAGACTTGGTTAATATGGAAATTATTTTCTATGATTATGTGTTTTCCAGAAGTTCAATTTTTATGAAAATTCTTTTTTATCATGGGTAATGTTACTTTATGATTTATGCCTTACATACTAGAAAGATTTATATGATAACTAATGATTTTGATATTCAAAATATTGGGCTGAAATTACAAGTATATCTGGTTTAGTAATACAGGGATTGAACGAGCATTGAACATGGTTCAGTAATTGAGATTTTCAGCTATGATGGTTTTGGATATTTTCCTTGGTTAACATGGAAATTATTTTCTATGCTTATGTTTTTTCCACAAGTTCATGATTTATGCCAATGCTATGTTATCATGGTTAATGTTACTTTATGATTTATGACTTACATACTGGAAAGATTTATGTAATGGATCATGTTTGCACTTACTAGGAATCTGATCTCACCATTTTTTTGTTTTCTTTCTCCCAAGATATAATGAATGGTTTTAGGTAGGAAAAATAAAGGGAACGATATTTATTGGAGATGTTGAATATATTTCTCCAATCCAAAAGAATGTGTTCTGAGTTCTGAAATACATTAAACTAATACGATCCTTGAGCATGTATTTGTTTATTGAATTAAGTGTTCTGTAAAAGAAATGTAATTTCCTTGTACATCATGATTTGGTAGATTTAAATTTTTTCCCTTATCATATATGTAATGAGTTCCTATAATCCTTATTATACCTTGGATTTGGAAAAGGATAAGATAATTTCCATGTTCCCCAATTTTATGAAATAAAAATTTTAGTGATACATATGGAAGAAAACTATTTCCTTTTATAGTGTCTATTTATCTCTTCACATTTCCTTTATAATTAGTTTCTCTATTATTTCCTAAACCATATATCAAATATCTCCCAATTCCTTTAAAACACCCCTAAGAAATTCTTATAACATTTTTAATGATAATGAAATCGAAGGTTCTTTAATCCATCATATTTTTATCTAATATTATATGATAATTTATCCTTATCATTTTTAGTGGCATTGGATAATCAACAATGTTCATGTTTTTAATCATAATTCTTGATATCTAGTTTGGATTCATCACAATAATTATCACTCAATCTATTTTCATGATAGATGGATCATAGGGAAACTGTCTGCATTGTCTACATCATCCATTATTAACATGTTTACAATGATATTTATCCATTATTAAAAAATTAAGTTGTTAATATTTTGTGATAAATAATTAATACTATAATATAATTAATAAAAACCAATCCTGGAAAATTTATACTCTTAAAATTTATAAAATAGCATTCAATTAAATCAAAATAACTCTTGACACAATCTTGGTTTCTCTAATTTTTGTTCTCTCATACTTCTTAAACTAATAATATAATGTAATTAAGAAATAAATCCTTCATAATGAATAGTAAATATAATTTTAGTAACAAAAGAATATACACTGTGAGTATTTAGCTAGGTGTGTATTTTTAGTCCCACTCAATGTGCACTTAAGTAAATATTGAGTTGATACTCAACCAACATTTTTTTAGGGTAATTACCAATAAGTGAATTTGTGGAACAACCACATCCTATTTATAGTATCCAGTTAGGGATGTAATTTCTTTAAAAACTAAATAATTTATACTTTAACAATGCTTCAGAATGTTGTTGCACATATAGATGTATCCATAATGTTTTCACTAAATTTTTCTAATCCTATTTCACAAATAGAACTAAACTAATCCTAAAAAATAACAAAACCCTCATTTGGTACCAACTTATTCGACCCAATATCATATTTATTCCATTATTTTACATTAATAATAATTAAATCTCATAAATATTTTTAAAAAATGGAGAACTAATGGTTTAGTGTCATTAAGGATAGACTATATAAGAAAATTATTTTATAATACTTTTGATAATATTTATCCATAATATAATCCTTCAAGACTTATCATTAGATCTTAAAAACGTCATTTAATGGAAACATAAGAAATCAGTGACCTAAGATGCTCAGTATGGGTAAAAATAAGTGATAACAAATGAATATCATCAGTGGTCATATGATTATCTAATTAGTATAATCAAGATAAACAAGAAACTTATACCCAAAAAACAATAGATCAAAAATAAACACATAAGGCTTAGCATAACACAACATATGAATCAAAAGAGTGTGAAAAATTTAGTAAATAAAAATAATCCATGAGAAAAAAATATATAAATGGAAATAATATAAAAATATGACATATTTCAAAAATAGAACAATATTAGTATTGGGAGACAATAATTTCATTAGCCACACCATCAATGATCACGCTTACAATTAATTACTATGTGTTAAAAAATAATTTTATCATGAGATATATTGTTATATCCATTTAATTGAAGTGTGATATAAAACTCCACCAATTATCATCGATAATTATGATAACCAATTAGAAATCATTCACTTATCACATCATATAAAACCATTGGAATGGAATATGGGTTTCATAAAACTTTTATATGAAAATAATTTTGTTTTTATAGTACAAATACACATGGAAAAAATGAGTTTCATATAATTTTGAAATGGGATCACATAAAGAAATAATAAATATTCATAATAAGATAAATCAGAAGAAAAAATGGGTATCCAAAGATATTTAGTGACTTTTGAGGTAAATTCTTGAGGGGTAAGTGCTCGTGCTAGGCATCCAAGAGAACCATTTTCAAAAACGAGTGAAGGAGAATTTACAAGGTACTGTAGGAGTAACTTTAGAAACTATTGTTCAGTAACGTTGCAGCAGGAACTATTTACCCAATTTGGGCCTTCGGGCCACCATTTTGGTCCTATGGGTCTCAAGGGCCTTCGGGTCATCAAAGGCCTTTGGGCCACAGAGACCATGAAGTAACCCAATTCACACAGAGCAGGCCCCAGAATAGGATCAGAGAAACAAGAGTAGAAACCCCCAGAAATAGAGCTCATGAGATTGGAAGAATAAGAGGGTATGGTAGCTGCCATCGGGACCAGACAATATGAAACTTTTCATGGGGAAATTCTAGCTGACCAGCAGT
Organism: Viscum album; assembly: GCA_963277665.1. Classification (NCBI taxonomy): domain Eukaryota; kingdom Viridiplantae; phylum Streptophyta; class Magnoliopsida; order Santalales; family Viscaceae; genus Viscum; species Viscum album. Next base: position 1,868,796,587 of record OY728141.1, read on the forward strand.
TTAAGGTGGAGAGCTTGGTGATCAATGATGCAAGAAGCTGGGGAGGGGAAGTTATAGTGGGTTGGGATTATGAGTCATTTAATGGGTATTGTATGCCTTTGGGTCTTTAGGTCATGTATTGTTGGTCATGTCGAGCCTTATGCCTTGGGCCTATGGGTCTTGTACGGGTTCCCCTTCAACCATTAAAAGGGGGATTATCCATAATTATAAAATAAAAAATAATGACTTTGGGCCATTCGAGTGAGATCACATAAAGATAATAATTTAAAAAATAAATTTATGTATGGAATCTATGTGAAAAAAAATGAATAAAAGTGGTAAAAAATAACGAATTTAAAATGAAAATTCATTGAATGGAAAATTACAGTTCTACACCAATGATGATTTGGAAAGAAGAAGGCACTGATGGAGAATTTATACAAATTAAAGTGAAATTACATTAACCATCCAAAGAAAGAGTGTGTATGATATAATTGGGATAATATAATGGATTACATATAATAAATTTCAATGGATAATGACATATATTAAAACACTAATTTCTTCATAAAAATAAATTTATGAATTATAAATAACCTGGATTATTTGAAATCAGCTTCAAATTATTTTTTAAAAAATATAGTAGAAAAGAATAATTTATTTTTGAAGCCATGAAAACATAGTGTCAATGTTTCATTTGAAAAGATAAAGGTGGAAGGAAATTGTGTTCACACAAAAATAAAAATAGAAAAAGAATATTTATATTTTTTTTATCATTATCGTAAATAAAGAAACAGTGAGTAACATTCAAAATTTATTTTCCAAAAGAGAAACTAATTTTTTAGAAGATTTAGTTTCTAATTATTAACATCAATACATGATTCTTAAAAATAGAAATAGGCTATAAATAGAAATGTGGGTCTAGAAAGAACTAATTTGAATTTATTAGGATGTGAACCAATTATATTATTTTTAAATACCAATGTTCAAAAACCACATTTTAAAAAGTGAAAAAATATTTGTTTAAAAAAGTGGGTAAGGTAATTGTAGATTTCACATAAGATATACCATATGCATGTTTCAAAATATAAAGGATTACATTAGTGTGAAAAGGGAATATGTACAAGGAGGGGAAACCTTCATTAAAGACGATGATAATTGTTCTCAATAATACCATAATATTGATAAATTTTTTGTTATCAAGGTAGACAATTTGAATAAAAAAATAATATTACCCTAGAGAGTAAGATAATGTAACATTAAATTAAATATTAGGGTAAAATAGACCACTATTGTAAAAAAATTGTTCCATAGAGATCATTTTAACTTAGTAGCGTGAGTTGAGTTAAAAAAACCTTCCATGTTTGGTATATTTTGAATTGAAAACATTCAAAGCGAGAAAATTATATAGACAATAAAATCCCTATTATTAAATGAATCTAATAAAATAAATTAAATAGGTAGTAGAAACAACATTCCAAATATACCAAGGATTAAAATAGTAAAAATGCTTGAAGGGTTGAAATTTGAAATAAGAAAACTTTTTTGAGTTTCCCAGATAAATTGAATGCACTCTAAGCTCATGTATTACAATAATAAAAATATTAACAACCAATTAATTTTTTATATATTAATAACATTTTATAAAATATTATTATAATTATTATCTCTCTGTATATAAGATATATGTTATCTATTTTCAATATAGGTTATGGGTATTCATGATTATTTTGAACTAGTTACGTAATAGTGGTTCTTTTATTCATTACTATTATAAATTCCATCACTAACATATCATTAATGGTATTTTAATTGATGTTTTATAGTTATTTATAATTTTACAAATTCATTATAGGGGTGTTTGAATAATGATCCATACAGATTAAATCATCGAGGTGCATGTTTTGGTGATTTTTAAATAACAAATATTAGTATCTTTATTATGGTTTTTAATATTACTTTTACAATTAAAGAACCAAAATAAATTCTTTATTTAATAATTTATATCAGATATTATTATTAATTAGATCCCCATGTTTACCCATGATATTTTTTTTAAAAGGTTGGGGCCAAAGCCTCAATTAATTATTTAAAGCAAAGACCTCTTTAGACTGGGTAGAGGGAGACCCATTACATAGCCTGAAGGCCTAAGTCCATGTGGCCTGAATATAAGGCTTGAAAGCCCATTTTTTGGCCCAAAGGACCCCTTGGTGAACAGTACTACTACAGTTTCTGCGATGCTATAGTACATCCACCGCTACAGTACCTACTACAGTCTCTCCGCCACTATAGTGCCACCGCTACTACAGTCTGTCGTTGCTATAGTACTGCTACAGTGCCCTGCTACAGTACTGCTACAGTGCCTGATAATTTTCCCCTGCCCAGATTTGAACCATGGTCTTTTGGATGCCAAGAAAGAGCCTGTACCACTAGGGTACAGGCTCATTGGCTACCCATGATATTATTTTATAGTATTATTCATGTATGTGGTTAGACTACTCCAAAAAAACATACCATAATTAACGGATGATTATTATTATATAAGTGGTTTATTTTGGAATAATATGATTTTTATAGAATAATTATATTATTATATAGATGCTTTTAAGGTGGTTAATCTTATTTGAAGTGATTTTTTATAAATAATAGGAAAGATTTAAAATGAGGTAAAATAATTCATGGAGGATGTATCCCACATAATACATGGTTAACATTTTTATTCTCTTGGTGAATTAAAGGAAAAGAAGTAGAAATAAAATTTTATATTAATAATAAAAATAATATTATATATTTCACAATTATTCCTTAATTTCACTATTATAATAAGTTGATAGATTTTTTTTGAAAAACAAAAGAAGTTGACACATCATGGATTTGTAGTCTATAGAACACATGAATGTAAATTTGATTTTACATAATACCAAGGGGGAATAGAGATTAATAGTTATTATTTAAGAACAATAAAACTATTTATAAAGTCAATACATATTTAAATTTATAGTAATTTTAAAATTATATTTTGGAATGTGATTTTGAATAAATACATTTAGGATAAATAATAACTACTCACATTGAAATCATATTGTTTTCTATAAAAGATTATTTATAAATGAGGTCTTAATACATTATATTGTAACCATAATGTAAGTTAAAAGGAAGTTGATTTTTATTAAATTATTATTGGAATAGTTTTAGGTTGAATCATTTTTATTTTAGTGGAATTTAAGTGGCGGTGAGATGCCCCTTTTATAAGTGGTGGGAATGGAATTTTTGTAAATATTTCACATTAATACAAACTGAGGACATCTTTCCCAAGAAAAGAAAATAATAAAGTGGAAAAATGGACTGGGGGATTATATAAGGTATTTAATCCCTAAAAAAATAATTTTTACACATATTTTAATAATGTTTTTTACATCCTTTACTCTTAGAATTATTACTTTTACCTTTTTTTAACGATGGTAATTAATTCCTAACTATGTAATATAATTTTAATTTTTGAAAAAAACGTTCTTTATTAAATTCTTTTAAACTATTTATTTTAAAAATAAAATATATTTTATAAGTTAAATGTTCCATGAGTAAAATAAATTAATTTTAATATTAGAACCAAAAATCATGGTTTTAGAAAAATTGTATTTTTATGATTAAAATTTATGTTTAGGTTAAAATTATCAATTTATAAGAATTACATGATTTAAAATAATTTATTATAAAAAATAAACATTTTTTCCTTTAAAATCAATACATTAAAATTATTACCAAAATAATATTAAATTGAATGAAAAGACTAAAAATAAGTTATATTTTAACATATTATTTATGTCATTAAAATGTTGTTAATTGGTTTTATATAGTGATTTTTTTAGAAATTCTTATTTTTAATCATATACAAATTTTTTTATTAATTAAAATATTTATAAACATGTAATTATTTCTTATATAGTTATAAAGTTACGTTTTTATTAAAAATAGTATTTTGACTATTCACCTATATATCAATTATTTCATAAAAATCCAAAAAAAAACTAACCATTAGATAATATTGTTATTTTAAAATAAAAAATGAAAATAATTTTGTAAAATATAAATTATAATATTTATAAATATATCATTTAGATGAATGCCTAAAATAAAAAAATATCATTTATTAAAGAATATTATTGTTAACATTTTTTTTCTTCATATTATTATATATCGGTATTAAATTTAAATAATGTTCACATATTAGTTCATATATTTTAATATAATATATAATCATAAAAAGTATTATGAAGTGGATAATTGAATTTATTAACACTTTAAAAAATTATTTGAAAAAGAACATTCTTTGTCATTAATACTAAATAATATTAATTATTCATCTTATAAATGTGTGAATTTTTCATTGATTATTATCTTTCTATTTTCCAGAGGTTTTATTATTATTATTATTATTATTATTATTATTTCATAGTAATTTCCATCTTATTGCTAATTATAGTTTGGTTCTTCAGGTATTGAAATCTAGTCATAAAATATTTATTTAAGGATAACACATAGTGAATTCCTGGTTCATTATCTCTATTCTATGAAGGGATGATAAGAAGTGTAGGTAGTCCAATAGTGTAGGGTAGTATACCATGGATTACTTTGGTGTCATCGTGGATGTGATTACGGGAGTTTTTCATTTATCCATAGACCATTCATGTGGTAGGGATAGATCTATTGTAGAATTGATCAAAGGGTATATGATCATATGGTTATATAATTTTTAGTGTCATTTTGTTGTGAAGCATACCTTCACCATAGAGCCTTGATAGTCAATTTCCATGTATTATATGATATGAGGGATATTGAATCATTATTACTTTTTATTATTGTGGTTATTCCTTGATTTTATCGGATTTGAAGGTATTTTTGAGTTTAAGGGGGATATATATTCTGTGATTTTGTAGAATTCACTTGATATGACCTCCTTGCAATAATGAGGTCACCCATTCCTCCATTACATTGTGTTTTTCCAATCTGAGTGTATGTTCTATGGTCACTCTAAAATCCATTCTTTTCATTTTCCCCCAACCGTTAGGCGACCTCAAGTTTGCGGTTGGGATAACATTTAGTTCTCGATCTCTAAACATTGATTCATGGCTCAAAAAGATCAATTTATTATTTTCCAAGGACATTTCCTTCATCTTTAGTATTAATTCTCTCCCTATTACATAATCCTATAGGGAATTTGTAGTGTTTTTTCTTTTTTTATGCGGGATCACTTTAGGTTAGGTTTAGTGTGGTTCTTATCTTGTGGATCAAGTCTTTTGGATGTATTCTTCCTATTGTAATTGATATGATGTGGTTGAGAAGCTTAGATTAAGAAAGGGATTTTGAAACTCATCTTATATCATCCCAAATAATGTTCTTGACCATCGTTCTTTGATCCATACCAAACATGTTATTGTGTTATTCTTGTATATTTTATTTATGTTACTCTTCTTTGTTAATGGGAATTAGAAATACCAAATGGGAAAACATTATTTAGATAAGAATGATATAAATTAAGAGAAAAAAACAAATGTAAGGAAATTGTAAGGGGTAACAGAGTTCTATATTCTCCTTTTGTATTTTTATTCTATTTGATATATGTTTACTATTATTTAATGATTCTTATTATTTTTGAATTATTATTTTTGTAATTATGTAATAACTATGTCACCATTGTTATTGGATAATTACATAATGATGAAAAAAAAATTTAATGTTAGAAACTATAATTTTATAATTGTAATTTATTTAATGCTTATGGTGAACTTTTTTTATATTTTATAATACATTAGAAGTGATTTTTGTGATTAGTTGTTATTACTTATCCTTAATTGTTACCAAATATGTTTATGATATGGTAATAGTAATCAAAGTATTCAATGGGTTGTGGAAATTTAGTTTGAATAATGGAAAATAAGAATGACCTAATACATCATAGAGGAAATGATAAAGTGGAAGTCGTGTTTTTATATGATGATTTAGGTTGTATAATTTTGAATACTTAATAACTGGTTTATAAGATAAAGAAGGTAACAACAATGAGGGTGAAATGTGAAAGTAAGGGTTTAATGGGGAAAGATAAAAATTGAACGCATCTATATTCAATATAATGGTTGTTATGATTATGATGATATGTTGGAATGAAAATTGTAGTGGGTTGTTGATAAATTATTAATGATTACAGTTGATTTAATGTCATAATAAATCTAATGATGCTGGTAAAAAGTAATTGGAGGGATTGGAAATGTCGTGGAATTGTAATGTTTTTGACCCTTTGGTTCCCTTTCCCTGAGGTTTGCAATTTATATTGATGATGGATTTTTTCTATGGAATGTGTTGTTTTAATTCATGGGTTATTTTCTATATTGATTAAATTTTGTAAGTGGTTAATGGAAAATTTTTCATTGGATATTTTCAAATAGTGATAGTAATTAGTTGTTTTACAACTGTGGGCTGTGATGTCTTGAAGTTGGAATGTGAAAAGTGGATGTAATGGAGTAAATTTATAAGTGTTAAAATTAATGGTTGAATCAATCATAGGGCAGTGATGATGATACATGGTGGATATTGTTCATGGAAGGATGGGGGTATGGTGGTTAGGTCAAACTTTTTCATGATACCCTGCTATGGTAAGGATGTCGATATGATGATGATGATATTACTATTGTGATTTGAGGGATATAAATATATATTTATATATATAGGATATATATAAAAGTTGGGGGGAATGAGGTTGATTCCCTTCATGTTTAAATTACTATACTGATGTATGGTTTTTATGGTGTATACGTGGATATATGGTATGTGTATATGTGGTAATATGATATGTGGATGTGTATTGGTGGCTATAACTATGATGTGGTTGTGTGTCGATATATTTTACAGATGTTGGTTGTGAAATGTAGTGAGGATTTACGATGTTTTGTTTATGTTGTTTCATTCTGGAACCCCTGGTCAGCTGGTGAGGGTTTGTTTTACCGGCTTGCTACTTGTTAAACTTGGGGAAACATTAGAACTAATAGGTTAGAGTGGCGGTGAACTTATGTGCCAATTTTTTTATTTTGATGACTCTTATGGTGTTAACGAAATTTCTTGGTTTTTGGATATTTAATTGTTTTGGGTTCTTGGTTGTGTTTATGGTTTAAAATGTTGTAGTAAATAGAATATATTGGGGTAAATTATGTTGGACATGATGTTTTGTGATTATATCTCTCATACTTATATATTTATGACTATGTTTTGTTTAGTTGATATCACTGTTTATTAATCTTTTATAATTATTTCACATCAATGTATAATTTTTTTTGTTGGATGATCCTACTAATTACTCCAACATTCTCAACCCACCACATTTCAATCTGTTTTTAAGATAAAACTATGTGTATTAGTGTTATTGTTTGGTTATATTATATGGAGTTATTAGAAATCATAGAGTTTCAGATAGTTTTTACGCTTTTTCTATATGTTTCTATTCTTGAAATATATATGGAATTTGGGATATGTAAATTTTTATGTGGATTGTAATTTATTTAGAGTTCATTGGTGGGGTTTTTATTCATATTTTTATTCTATAAGGATAATTATTTCTAAATTAAAGTTGTATACCCTCAATACAAGTCTCCAACATACTTCCAAATGGAGGTAGGATTTTAGGGAAACTCTCTCCATCAATACTCGTCAATGTGGTGTTTACGTGGGGGAGTGTCATGGAAAAGTGGCATTGGATGTTTTATTTTTTAATTTGGGTGGTGTTTGGAGTTTGGTATAGGTGATGATTTTAGTTTATTGGTAGAGGAAAATTTTAGTTTTATCCTAAAAAGTGATGGAGACCAAAGATACTAAATATAAAACATGTACTTGGGGCCCCATATGATATGGCACATGTATTTTGATAACATATAGATATGTTTATGTTGAGGTGTAACGATTTTAGGGTGAATTTGTTTTAAGAGTAACATGCATCATTTTCATTATCTGTACTGATATTATCATTAAAAATATTTTAAGTATATCTATGATTATATTTTTATGACATATTTGTTGATTTTTTTTTATTCAATTGATAAACTGATTACAAGAACCCAATGGAAAGGGTGAAATAGTTATTAAATGAATTTCAGGGTTTAAATTAATCACTGTTTATTCTTTAACACATTTCATCTATTTTTTCTACTTTATTATTTCTCATATATTTATTTTCAGGTTCATTATTGAAATGAATATAATGATAAACTACATCAATTATATTTTTAATTATTATAAAATAGTGATTAATGTTTTCTAATGGTATATAATGGGTGATTTTTTAGAGATGATTTAATGAATGTTTCCCAGAGTAAATTACATGTTGATAAGCTAAAATTAATGTTTAGATCAATTATTTTGAGTAATTTAATTTTCATGCAATTCATTATTCAATGTGTTTCACCACCATTAGTGATGCATTATATCCATGTATTAGGGATTTATTCGAAGACCAAATTTCAGTTATCTATTCAATAATTCAAAGAATAATGAATGAATAATTACTGATAACTTGTTGTGATTATGTATCCTTTTATATTAATGACCCTATTTATTCTTTTCAAGGATTTATAATTCTTTTGAGATAATAAATTATTTGACTGTTACAAAATTAAATATGATTTCTATGTCATGTGTAGTGGTCTAAATGTATATGAGCAAGTGTAAGGTTAAGTGTGAATTGTTTGTTGTGGGGACTATATCTGAAGTTGAGGAATGATTGCATGAATTATTATAGAAACAACGACACACATTTCCCATGTATGTTAGTGTGTTGAGAATGTTAATAATGATGTGTGATGATAAAATAATGTGCATATTTTAATTTCTATATTAAAATCATGTTTATTTAGTGTTAGTGAAATTCATGGTTTGATTAATTATTTGAGAAGAATTTAATAAAATTAAGAGTGAGAAATGAAGTGAAATTTTATGATTTAATTAATTGAGGTGTTGATATGATTTTCTGAAAATATATTTCTTGAACTATAAATTTTACATTATAATGGAGAAATGATAAAACATTATTCTATAGGGAATCATATTCTTACAATTTCAATTCCATTTTTATAGAATTAGTTTGAAGTGATTGTTGTTAATGATGTTTCATTTTTAAGTGGTCATGTGTTGTTATTGAAATTGAGTTAATGGACTAACCACCCTCACAAAACTAAAATTATAATGTTGGTAATGAAAAATTTTCATGGAAATGTGAAATATTTTTACTATGTATATGTTTTCTACACATAAATCATGTAAATAGAGTGATGAATATTTGATTCATTATGGTTCATTATTTATTGCTTATATCGGATTGGTTGGGTCTCCTTGTTTGTGCTATGTGTTATTGATTTGTCCATTATTATTGTGGGTTTCATTGATGGCCTTTGTTTTGAATTGGTACTATAGTTGGTTTCCTTAATGGGCATGGTAATTTATTATTGTTGATGTGTTAGTGGTGAATAATTGTTTATGTTGTTATAATTATGGAAGGAATTTTGTGTGGGATATATTGTGGTATAATGGATGATTACATGAGATAAAAATGATTTTTTCAATTTTTCTGATGATTTAAGTGGTGATGTGTTTTGGATGTGGTAGTTGGTCTCCCGTTTTGGCATGAGGTGGCGTTGGTGATGTGATAAAGGTGATATGATATAGTTTTGGATGGATTGAGATAATGAGGTTGAGTATAATTTTTTGCGACCAAGATGGTTAGGAATAGTAATGTACGTGATAATGTATTTTACGGTGATATTTTTGTTTCCTTTGTGATGAATAATGTTCCTTGTTTTGTTTACAGTACCTTTTTATAGTTTTATGTATTTATATTTCAAAAAAAAAATCATTTTTTGGTCATGGAAAATAGAATGAGGAATATCTTTATTGATAATTTATGTAATTTAAGTTGTAGGATGTACCGATGTTTGTCAGTGGGGCCTCTATCCTAGATGATATGGATTGGTTTGAAGAAGTTGAGGTTTTGGTATGTTGGTGAAGACCTCATATGTATTCCATGTTTAATTAGGGGATCAATTATTTTATAATGTATCTCAAATATGATCTTATATGAAGGATGGAAACATAAATATGTGGTTTTATGTGGTAGAATATGTAGAAAAAGGAGGAAATGAAGTTGATTCCACTCATGTTTACATTAAACAACCACTGAGTGGTTGTGAAGTTGGATATGTGGTGATGTGGTCGGTGGATATTGTAAGTTCCTAGTAAAGCTCCAAGTATCACTAAGAGAGGGGGGAGGGGGGTGAATCTGTGATGTATTTTTCTTTTTTATGTTTCCTTAAATATGAAAAATCATTGAATCCTATTAAAGAATTGTTAAACTATTGAAAAGGGCAGACACACTTCCACAAGGACAGAATAATTTACAATGTTTACAACTTAACAAGGGTTGTTGTATCCTCGGTGTGTTTTGGAAATAAACCAATACTACACAATCCACAAGAAATAAATGATTTTGTGTGGAACACAATGAGTAGTATATTCCTTTACACTCGTGTTGCAATATGTTTAACAAAACAGTGAATGTCCTCTTTCTAGAAAAACTAATTTTTTTTGTAACAACCACGTTATGGTGATACTTGATATTATTTAACATGTATGATCTTCAAAAAAATTCCTCAACATCTTACCCACTTGCATGAAAGACCTTCCATGGACTTTATAATGATAATCTATCTAATTGCCCAATCTGATTGCCCAGTGTGATTTCTCATTACAAAAATATAATTCTGCGAGAATACCATTGAGATAATTATGAAAAGCATCTACGTTAGTCTAGAAATCCCAATTTGATAACTCAGTTCGATTCTAGAAACACGGTTTACAATATTGCCTCCTATCTTTTCTAATTATTTCTAGAAAACTTCTTCAAGAATATTTGATTCAAAAACATACCCACCCTGAAACTTCAAAGATTTTATCTCTTCTATAACAAAAAGGTCAAGCTTTAGGAATGTTCCTGTACATACTATATTTATAGGTGAACCAAAAGAGTTTTTGTGGGATTTTAATAATCTTTTCAGATCAACCAAATTTCAAAAAACATCAAATTCTCATGAGTTTTAGATACATCTTTGAGTTTTTAATTACTTCTCCAATCCTCTTGTTTCTAATAGAAATTTCTCAAAACTTCTCACAAATTTGTTTCTCATCAGATATTCCTAAAATTATTTTGTATGATTCTGATTTTCAATTCTTCTTTCTTAATTATGATGAATAAAAATGGTTTCATCATTACATTTCATTGAACCACTTGAAGAAAAACAATGAAAACATATGGGAAAAAATTTATTCTCATTATGATCAAAGGAACGAACATCCCATTCTGAGTTCCCTCTTGGAAAATCATTGTCAAAAACTTCAACAATCCATTCAAGATCCACCATGGAATATATTTTGTGGATAGTTGAAATAATTTTTCTATTCATCAATTAATCCTACCAAAGATCTTGCATCTGATAAAGTAATCAGTTTCATCATGTGTTAGATAGACTAGTCTTAGCTTCACTATAATGATCAGCCTTGTCTCCAGTCTGATATTGTTGACCAAATTAAACACATATTAGAGATCATCTTTCTCTTGACCATTTGTTAAAGGTTGAAACTAAAAATTCTTCTTGATGAAATTGGTTTACTATATTTTTGATTAATCTTCAATTCCATAATGTATTAGTCCCAAAATTAATCTATTACTTTGTAATTAAATTGGCCCCAAAAACACCATAAGTGAAACATTCTCCTTCAAAAAAGTTTTTTTTTGCCTCTAATGATTGGTGGAAAACAACATCTGATGGACTGGTTCCACCATCATTGACTTCAACAACTTCATTCCCTTTCTGATAACAATACAAATGAACTTTTCGTACTCTACATCTGTCTCCAAATACTGGTCTCCTGTGTCTTATTAGTTTGTTTGAAACCATCAATATCAATTTATCACATTATGATCAATATTCCCAACCTTCAAAAAATTATATGTCTGGTGATCTCTTACCCATGAACAAGAGACTAGGAAGTTTCATCTATAGAAACATCCATCTCGTAAAAGCGTATACTTATATCATGAATTATTCATGATTATTAATACATTGAAGATTAAAATAGAATCATCTAACTTATAATGAAATTTTTTATATCTTTCAATCCTTCATCTAAATCTCATTTTTAACCAAATATCGATATGATTGGCCACACTAATCCATTATTTCATAAGTATTTAATCATAAGATTTTAGAAAAAATTTGAATTTTTGAATTATAAAATAGAAATGAATCATCAAACATACATAGGATCCATGGAGACTTCCATACAGTTTTTCAATATGAGCATCCATCCATTCTAGAATGAATGTGAGTTTGATTAGAGCTTCTTCTAAATCCAATGTATTTTTTTAATCAATTTGAGTATATTCTCCTAAATACATTGTGGAGACAGATTTCATATCTAGGGTTATACATATGATTTTTATATTTGGGAACACGCTTCTTCAATCCATATTTACATTACCTTCTCAGCATATTTAAATTCTTAATCACAATCAGTATATTAATATATTGACAAAAAATAAATCCCAAATACAACTTGGTCCTAAAAATCCCCACTTTGTGTGTGTTGTCTATACCCACTTCAAGCACATAAAAAATTAATATATTTCACCTATTGTTTTCATTTCATAAATTATATTTTCCCCATTCTTTTCTTACTTCACATATTTCTTATATCTCCCCCATTCCTTTTCTCTCCCCCTCATTGAAAATAAACTTCATAAGGGGCCATTATGAGATGTTTTTTCCTTATTGAGAAATGAACAAATTTCTAGGGGTTTGAACTTTTCATCAGGATGACATAAGTATCACATGATTTTCATAATAATGATAATTTAACTAAAAATATCTTTGTCTACATGGTTGAACCCAATGTTTAAAACATGATTTTATCTTCAAGTTTATCATTTTTTTAAAACAAAACATTTGTGGAATACATTTTCATTTTTCATTCAACATTATTATTGACGTGGAATCCTAAAATATATTGTTTTGGATAAAAGTAACCTCAAACCATCTCAAGAAACATATCATATAGTTTAGGTGAATAAAACAATGTTAAAAAACTCATTTTTCATAGTCTAATTACTCTATTTTGTATTAAAATTAAGAGTCTCCAATATCACCTTTCTTACTCTAACTCATTATAGTCCTTAAAAGTTTGTACAAATTAAAATATTTTGGGAACAAGGATTAACCTCCATTTTTTATTTGAAGCACCAATCAGACTGAGATTAATATTTCTGTTATTAATTTTTATTATTCTTTTTTGATTTTACATTGGACTTATTTTCATCCTTATGTTAATCATTATTAAATATTTAAATAGTTTTACTTTTCAAGAATAGAATATTCCAATAAGGATGTTCAAGTCTCCACAACATTAGTAAAATATATCTTTAAATTAGTATTTAATATATTCTTTATGTATTCTTCTTGGGTAGGAAGGATGTTCAAAATTTTTTTAGTAACATGCCAATATTTCTCACATCTCTTTTATCTTTTCCGATTCTTTATATTAGAATCTGTTGATATCATTTTAACAATATTGTACTCATTTTCAAAGAGCATTTTATTATCCTTTACATCATCTTTTTTTTGTGTTTCTTCCAACTTTACATACATTGTTACCTATTCCATCCAAATAATTATGTACTCTCTATTTTCATACTTAGTATGTTTATTTTTCTCAGGTTTTTAACATAACTTTCTTAGCCCTATTCCAATGAGAATATTTATTTCCCACAAACTCTATCATCTATAAATCATGGAATAATTGTAATGTTGTTTATTGATCCAACAAATGTTATATTTATTCCCAAATATTACACAATACAATAATTACCTGTAGAATTAATACCTTCCTCTTTAACATCTACACTATTCTATTTTTTAAAATTTCCTATTATTTTTTTAAACATTTAAAATAAATCTTTTTTTATCACCAATAATTATAATATAACCAGAATTAGTCTTATTCAGCTGATATTTATTTCCATCCTTATTGAAACCAGGAGTAGTAGATCTGTTTTGGAGTCATATTTTTTAGAAAATTATAACTTATCCACTTTATTGGTTTTTTCCACATACACAACTTCTCCAAATTTCCTTTTTCATAAATAATTCCATCTTTATTATTCTTAGATACAATTGAATATTTCTTCTCAACATTTTAAGGAAATTTTTTTTGATACATATTAGGTTTATCCTTTTAAAATCTTTCACAAACATTAGAGATATAATTATCAAAACATTTTACCCTCAATTAATCTTAATAAATTTGTGAACATTTTTCAACTCTTTTTCATTTTTCCTTCAGCTTAACTTCTAGGTGTTAATTAATACATTTTTATTTCTTAAGAGATTTCTTAATATCACCATTATCTTATAATATCTTTATTTTCTCATTATAAAATTTTCTTTGTTTTTAATTGAATAATTTACATTTTTCAAAATCATGATCTCTTTCTCAGGCATTCCATTTTCCCTATGACATTCTTTTAATTCATATTTTAGAAGAAATTATAATTGAGTTTATTCTTCAGAAATGTTTACTATGAATTCATCATAGTTCATTATTATAATGAAAATATTTTCTCTACCCTTCTAAATAGTCATTTCAGACTTATCTTCACTGTTTTACTTTACAACAACAACTATCACTTCTAGAAAAAATTTCCTCATTAACTATTGCAATTAAAATGTTTTATTCAATACTAAATGTGAGTTATTCAATATAATAATCCTTTGAAAAAAGTCTTCTCGTTTTTTAGATAACTTCATATCTTTCCTAGTGAAATAATATTTTTCCTTATCACCCTCTTTCTTCCAATATAATCTTGGACTTCTTTCTTCTTTACCACCTTCTTCTTTATAAACTTGTTGAGGACTATAGGATACCACATTTTCACTAGATATGAATCCAAAAATGTTTTGGAATGTTTAACATTATAATTTCTATTACATATTTTAACATTTTTAGAAAAAAAGGATAAAATTTATCAATATTTTTACATAGCTCATTTTAATAATCAAATTCACCAGGTATATCTTCTTTAATAATCTTCTTAATATTATTTTCATGGCATCCCAGAACTTTATTTCCTGATCAAATTTCTTATTTCCCTTCATAAATTTATTTCTTATCATCACATAGTAAAAAATAGGTCTATGAGAATAATCTAGAGATTATGTTTCTGGAACTCTATCTTCCGATGATAAAACATTGGAATAAAACATATCGAGAATAATTCTCACAATCTTTTCAACAATGGAAGAATATTCTAACTTTTAAAAAATAAATCTAAAAGTGATTAAAGAACCATTTACATTATTAAATAAGTCACAAAATAATTCATACTATACCACCACGAGATCTTCATAGATTAATCTTATGATTTGTAACATTTCATTCTTGTATTTTAGATTGCATTCCTAAATTTTATTAAAATTATCCTAGATATATTTTTAATTTGAAACAACTTTTAAAATCATAAAATAACTTTTATAATGTGATTAGATTAAATAATTCATAGCTCTTACATCATTCTCATGTTTTTCTTTATTAGTATTTATAAGTGGATTACTCTCAGTATGAGGGGAAAACCATATATAGTAGATTATGAAACAATATTCCCATGAAAAAGATGATATGGTGACATTCTACATTTTTGAATATGATAATTCCTATCAATTAATTTTATAATTTTCTTACCATTCACACAACTATAATTATACGTCATAACCTCTTGTTAAAAACATTAGCAATGAGTTAATGAATGAAATATTCATTATGGTACCACATGTAAGTTCCCAGTTAGGATTCATATATCCTTTAGAGGAGGATGGGGGAAATCAGTTATATATTTTGGTTTTTAGTTTCCTTATTTATGAAACAATATTTTCCTCCATTTAATGATTTTTTACCTTGTGAAAAAAACCATCACAGGTCTATAGGAATAAAATAATTTACAAGGTTCACGACACAATGAGAGTAGCTACTTCTTTGGTATGGTTGGGAAATAATACAATAAAAAATTATCAGCAAAAAATAAATACTTTTCTATGGAATAAAATGAATATGATATTCCCTTAAACATGTGTAGTACTATTCTACAATAAAATAGTGAATGTGGCCCTTCTAGAAAATATAATGTAAAACTATTTGTGTAACAACCATGTTATGATGCTTCTTGATCAACATTCACAAATATGAACTTCAAAAAAATTATTCACTTTACATACCAAAAGAATAAAATAACATCCATGGAATTTGTAATGATTCTCAATCAGAATTCCCTTTATGATTCACCAGTTTAATTTATTAATATGGAAATATAATTTTTTTCTGAATACCATTGAGACAATTATGAACCGCTTCTTCTTTAGTCTAGAATTCCAAGTACTATTTATTGGTCCAATTCCTTAAATATTTATTATAATCTTGCTTCTTACCCTTTATTCATATATTCAAGAAACATATTCTAGACCGTTTCAAGAGGAAATTCATAACCCTAAAAAATCAATGATTCTCCCTCTAATTTCACAAAAAATACAAGAATCAGTAACATAAAATGTACTTTCTCTTTTTATTGGTGACCCAAAGTGGGTTGGGTGGGATTATAAAAATATTTCCCACTCAACCAAATATTCAAAAGCTTTAAATTCCCATGAATTTCATATTCTTATTCTAGTTAATCAATGGTTCTCCACTTTTCTCACTTACATTAGAAACATCTCAAAACTTCTCAATATTCATATATCTTTATAATTTCTTAACATTATTCATTATGATTCAAATTTCCCATTCAAATTTCATCATTATGATGAAGACAATGGATTTTTGATCACGTTGCTCCTCACCAGTTGAAAAAACCAAGAAATCATAAAACAATCCTTCCCATAATGATACATGGAACCATAATTCAATTCAAATTTACAAATAAAAAATAATTTGATAACTAATTAAAAAATCATTTCAAGATCTACCAAGAAAAGTATTTTATTTTTGTTTTATGAAATTCTTCTTTTCGTTATTTATTTAAGAACAAAAATCTTACATCTGAATTTTTAATCAGTGCTAGCCCGTGTTTGATGGATCAGTCAAAGATTCACTAATATGATAAGAATCATCTTTATTATAATAGGTTTAACCAAAATAAAAACATATGAATCTTCTTCTTTCCATTAAAAACATGTTATGGAAAGCATTAAAAAATTTATCTTGTTGAAAATTGTTTATTAAATTTTTGATTAATATTAAATTACATATTACATTGGTCCAAACATACTCATATTTTTTCTAATTAAATTGGTCGCAAAATATCTTTGAGATATGAAATATATTTCAAGAAACATTTCTTCTTCCAATGATTGTTGGAGAAACATGTTCGATGGACTGGTTCCCGCAACTTTAACTTCATGAACTTCTTTTATTTTGTGGCAATGATACAAAAGAACATCCAACACACAGCTTCAATGTACAAATTTTTTTTCTTATTTCTTATTGGTATGACAAAAATTCATAACCATTGATTTATTAGGTTATGATCAACCTTCCTAGCCTTCAAATAATTCAACATTTGGTGATCTCATACCGATGAACCTAAGAACAGAAAAATCCGTTTTTAGAAACATCATTCTTCTACAAAAATCAGATTGTATAAATATTTCCCCATGATTTTGAATATGTTAAAGAGTTTCATAGAATCATATTACTTGTAATAGAATTTTTTGTAACTTCCCAACCATCCCACAACATTTTCTTTCTATCAAATCCTCAATACAATTTGCATCACTACTCCTTTCATTCATAAGCCTTGAATCACAAGTCCTCAAACAACTTATAAATATTATGAATTAAAAAATATAACAACAACATCATATTTTCACCAAATCCAATAGTACATTGATACAAATTTTGAGTATGATATTCCATGTATTCCAAAGTTGAGCTAATTTCAATGAAATCTTCTTCTCAATACGATGGTCCTTCATAGACATTACGATTATGATCTTCTGAATACAGTGGTGAGTATGATATTCATGATAATGGTTCTGGATTCGATTTTCATCATTGGACACAATATTGTCCAATCAAAATTTCAATTTCATTTTCAACATACTTACTCTCTTCATCATACTGAGTATATATCGATCCATTGACAAAAAATACAACCAAAATAAAACATGGTCATAACAAATATGTGGTGATGTGGTATGTGGATGTGGAATGATGTATATATTTAAGATTATTTGGGATGTGGACATGTGTTGTAGTGATTTGTTATAGAACATAGTGAGAAATGATGATCATTTATTGATATTGTTTCATTCTTGAGACCCAGATTAGTTGGTGTGGGATTGTCGTAAAATATTTATATTGGTTTGAGTTTATGAAACATCTTAACTAACAATTCATAGTAGTTGTAAATTTTTAGGCCCTATTATTTTAATGATTATGATGATCAAGTTGATTCTAATGTTCTTTATCATCTATTATTTTTGGAATTGGTTTTGAATCTTTGTTATGGAAATGGGTGAGGATATTGTAGGAAATGTAAGAGATATTAGTAAATGATGTAGGATTTTTGGTTTGGTTATTTAATCTCCCATACTTATTTATGTATATATACATAGTTATTTTTTTCTTGTTCGATATCACACTTTCTTACACTTTCATATTATGTTCACATGGATGTTTATTTTTTTTAATTGGATTATCATTCTGTGTACACCAAAGTGCTCACCCACCGATTTTTTATTATTGTTTTTGTTATAAACTTATATGGATTGAATTTGTTTTTCAAGTAACATGGATGATGATTTTAGACGAAATTGAGTTTAGGGATTATTTTTAATTTTCATTCCTGATGTTTGTTTACCAGAAATTTGGTTGAAACTTTAGTTTTAGAAATTTATATATTGATTGGAATTTATTTTAATCTAATTGGTGGGATATTCTTATTATTACTTGTAATTGATGAGGGAAATGTGTCCCATATTCAAATTTTATACCTTAGTTCTTATCTTCAACCTTGGCCCAATTGGAGGAAAGCATCATGGGTCACTCCCCCCTTCTCAATAAACTTGCGAGAGAATTTAATTGAGTAAATTCATGACATTATTCTTCCATTTAATAATTTTTAGATTCAGTTATGGTCAATTTAATTTATTTATATTTTTATTTTTTATATTACATGTGATGAATTCCTTTGTTGTAATATATTTGACCCCATATTTTAAAATATAAATATTGTTTATTATAGGTTTTCATTACTCACTGCTTACTTTTACATTTATTCATTCTTTCATGTATAGTTCTTCATACACATGAAGGTGTTTTAGTCCTAGAATTATACATATGTGATTCTGGAATTGAATAACCATATCATTGATAGTGGTTTTTAGTGAATCAATTTGTTCATATTGTTGGTCTCTATTTAATGACAACTATACCAATAGTTTAGTTTGGTTATATTATTATCTATCATTGCCAGTGATTTTTAAGGTGTTGTAATCATTTTTAATTTATTGTTATGGGAATTCCTATACAAATTAGTTTATTTTTGTATTATGTTTTAATAAAAAATTAATTATAATAGAAACAATTTATTTCATTATTGGGATTTCTTAACAAATTTTATATCCATGTGTATCTTGGTGGTTAAATACAAACTGACATATCAACACATCCAAAATAATTTCATATCCAAGAAAAAATGTTATAAATATATATCATATAAAATTCATAATAGACTTATTTATTAATTTAAATTATTTATTTATAATATTTTAATTTATAACATCTTTTTATGTTCAATTTAACTTGATCTTTTACTCTCTTTTGCTAGGATTTTTCAATATCTAGTGAAATATTTTCACATTCTCTTCCGTGATATTATTTTCAATATAAGAGACTATAAGTATCTTAGATTTGATTGGATTGTGTCTTGGGATCTGGTGTGGTAGGCGTCTTAGTGAAAAGTTGTCTCGAGTGAGAGGTTTAATTATATGCAGGGTGTGTGGAAGGGTCTATATGGTTTCTATTTCCACTCATGTTTTTTCCTTCCTCATTAAGAGAGATATAAAATTTGAATATGATTTTACACTATTTCATGTTCTTTTTTTAGTTGGTTTATACAAGTGTTTACCAGTAGTGAGTATTGTTTGGGCGTGGAATGTTTTGGTACTATGTTAGTGTTTCATGCTAGGCTGTCCACATATCTTTTTTTGACTTACTAATTGAACCATTTAGTTGATTTGTTTATATTTGGAATTAGGAGAGCTGTGTCACATGGAAGCTAGTATGGGATGGTTTTTTCTTGGTGGGTAGCTATCTAGCTTGGTATCTCCATGGTTTTCTCATAGTATAATGATTTTCTATTATACCTTTAGTGGACATATGATTTGTAATTTTACCCAGTTGTTGAGGAAATTCTCTAGTTTTATTGGTTTAGGAATTGTGATCTCCTTTGGTGGAGAATATGGATCATGTTTGTGAAACATTTTCCTTTATGCAATGAAATGATTTCTATTTATGGTTTTCATTCAGTGTGACTCATCTGGATACATTTAAAAACATGAGATGATGATGTATGTGACTTGATCCTTATTTTCATCAGTTCATGTGGAGAAATATTTTTTACCTTATACCTAATTTTCTTATTCATTTCATCCATTTTTATTACTTCATTATTTTTTAATGTTATTTATTTGTAAATTTTTTTATTTTCGTTTTTCCTGATTTTATAGGATAATAATGCTATTTTTTGATATTTTAAAGGAACCGATGATCACTTCCATGGATCTATACTAAAATGTGATTTATCTAGTCTAAAACATCCCTAATTGAACTACCTTAGAGTTGAATTTTGTATGTGTTTGTTTGTGTTTTATTATGTAGTTTGTTTATAATTTAATTATTTACATATAGAATGTCATTCAATTAGGTCCACATGTGTCTCATTGATACATGTTATGTGGAAAATCATAGGTCATATCATTTAGAGTTTTCGTGTTTTGGATGTGATCCAAACAGTAATGATGTTAGGTGGTGTATAATCATTATGAGGTGAAGGGAATAAATTTTATAGTTTGTGCTATTGTGACATTACATTATATTAATTTTTTATGCATTTTACTTATCAAATTTGTGAATTATTAATATAAAATTCATTATATGTTGTATATTAAATTACATTTTATTATTTCTTGATTAATTTCTTGACATTTGGGATTAATTTTAAATTTTAATTTGAATATTATTTATTTTATTATGTGATATATTATTTATTTTCCATTGGTTTTTTAAAATAGAAAACATCATTTTTGTGTTTAAATAGTATCATTCTTGTCCCTGTAATATCAGTTGATATGCAGTCTCACGTCGCTCTATTTTTTATTTATATATATTTTTGATATATTCTCCCCTCTAATGGTTAATGTTTGTCCTCCCACATGGTTTATCCCATTGTGATGTAGTTTTGTTTCTATGGCCTCATATTGAACCTCATTTTCTTTATGATATGGTTGATGAATAACATGATATGTCATCATTTAAATCATATGGAATCATTTGTTATTGTTAGAGTCAGCTCATTAGTGCTGCATTAATTTTTATATACTTATCTTAATTATTTAAGAGCAGAGAGACGCCCCAATATATTTTGGGGTAAAATGAAATTACCGAGAGAGGGGGAAGAAATTGTCCCATACATCACCGACATCTGTAATTTAGAATTATTCTTATCTAAGAGAGAATAGAAACATTTAAAGGGAAATTTATAGTTCATTAAGAGAAGATAAATGAAAAAGATAGGACCCTAAGGGATGGGGTTTCGCTTTGGTTCATTGAGCTAGTATTTGACAACATACTACTTATTATAGTTCACTGGAAGCTGCAAATATCTAGGGATTCACTAGTAAATGTGATGGGTGTCCAATAATTCCTCTATATCATAGTAATTACAATAACCAATGCTATAACATAGTGTGTGATGATTCTTGGACTTGATGATGGTGTCTTCAAAAAACTTAAAACATAGATGATATTCAACAAGTGAGATTTGATCCTGGTAAGGGGGCTTCAGTATCATTCTTAATCATGTCGATTTTCCATATTTATTGTGTGTGTTGTTTTATTTATGTTGAAACATGGGTTTTTTCTTCCATATTTTTTCTTCTTGTACAATTAATTTTTCATAGTGAATCTGATGATGATCCTCCCTCATTCACATAGATAAATTGGCCAGAGCATTTACATCCACATCATGTCAATTTATTGATTTATGTATTCTAATTTAATTGAATATATAAGAACTATAAAATAGTTACTTTGATTCATGAAGTTATTCAAACCTTCTCATGTTCACTTTTTTAAATAGTAGTTGTTTTCTTCTTTTATTACATGTGAAACATTCCATTGTAACGAATATTTTTATAGTGTTTTTAATATATCAAGAGTTTTCTGATATATTTATATTACCCAATACATTATACTACATCGATTTTTCAGTTTCTCTTATGATTCTTTATTTACATGAATGTTTTGTAGTTATTAAATTCCCTATATTTGAATATTAAATTTAATTCACTATTCATTGATTTTTTTTGATGATTCAATTTTTGAATATTGTTATTTTATATTTAATGTGAATTATACCATTATTTCAATTTATTTCATCATTATTTTTCACTGCTAATGTTTTTTTACTGGTGTTTTAATCATTTATAGTTCCCAGTAATGGGAATTTCTAAACAAAATGTTTATGTTTATTGGATTGTGTATTAATAAAACTAAAATAATAATCCTCATATTGGATCTGTAAGGACCCAAAAATTTCATGGAAATGTTTTTCTTAAATTCATGGGATATTTTCAAGTCCGTGAAAATTTACGGTGCTTGATTGGAAGGCTCAGGGTGCCCGAAATCAATTTCTGAAGTTTTTTTTGGGTATGTTCAGTAAACGTACATGCGGGATTTTATAAATTTTGAAACGGGGCTCGGAATTTAAATCCGAGGGCACCGATGAAATTTCAACACTGATATTCTCTTAAGAATATGGTCTCCTCGATGACAGTTGGTCGGGAAAGGAAATTAGTTTTTGGGTTGTAAATAAATTAATTAAAAATAAGCTGATAAATTATGTTTATTTTGTTGTGGTTAAAACCTCCAAAAAAAGGTTATAGGTGGGGTCCACCACACCGTAACCTCCCATGAGAGGATATGGTTGTGGGGCCCATGCACAAATAACCTCCCTTGGGAGGATATCCTTTGTGGAGCCCACACGAGATTTAAACCCCCTTTAACCCCCATTTATGTGGGATAAAACTCTCCACCGACCCCACAAATTAATTTTTCAAACCCTCTGATACCAATCGGTCATGACCCATCCCCCGGGGCCCGTATCGTGACTACCCAAGCCCACCTTCCATAGGCCAGGGGCTGGATACTAGAAACAAAGGCGTAAATCCCTAAACAGGGAAGGAATTCCCTTTATAAACTGAACACACACAGCAGAGTATGAAATTGGAAGTAAAAAACTAATTAAAACTATATACAAAGGAGAGTTCTGAGTGTAATGGTGGACAAAAATACAATCCCAATAGTAAATTACAAGGAAACATAGAAGTACAAGTACAACTGAAAGAAGAAAACTAAAAAAACCATTGGGTCATCCTCCGGGGTTCCTACTTCATGGGTAGGTACAAATGGCCTCCTCATCACTCCACGTCTATCCGTCTGCTCCATGTACCATCACACCGAGTAGTCCACCTCCGATTACCGCCCAATCCTACCACTCTTTTCCTCGATCAACGCTGTTCTTTGTCTGCAACCAACACAACGAGGTGCGGGCATAGCCTGTGCAGTATTGAGTATAATAATACTCAGTAGGGACCCCGAGACCCTCAAGATGTCATGAAATCCAACAAAGATTAACCACAAGGATTGAAATCAGTGAAACCATTATTAGGTATATGCCCATACATATACCTATGTTATCTAGTAACTCATCTCAATCATTAGGGAAACACTAACGTCATTGACTCACCTAAAACCAAGATTTTATTATAGGGGTGGTAACATGTAACACTCCCAGTAAAACTGTCGAAAGCTTGGATGATAGTGTAATACTCATGTAGAGAGTAATATGGTCTTGCCACATCACACAGAGGTTCTTCCCACTATCCTGAACTGTTGTAGTACTCCTCCTGTCGAGTACCGTGGTTCTGCTGCGTCACACAGAGGCGCTCCCCACTGTGGGTCTCACGCGTCACACAGAGGCGCTCCCCCTTGTAGCTTGCTGAGGTAATAGTCTTATCGAGTACCATGGGTTAGCTTCATCACACAGTGGTTCTTACCAATGTGGTTTAGCTACATCACATAGAGGCACTTCCCACTGGGCTAGTTGAAACACTTCGATTCGAAAGGTCAACAGTTATCACGTCTCAGCCAGCTACTATGTCTATGTACTCCGCCCGCTTGTCTCTAGGAGGATACACTCTATGAGCTACTAGTATATAATCGCACTATAAAGAAGTACCAAGTAGAATTATCTCAATGGTCCTTCTCGTCATAGGGGTCTTAACGAAACCAACAACGCCTCAATCGAATGCCCGACCTGTGAGTTATTGGCAACTCCATCCTGAGGTCCCAGTTTATTTTTAGGTTCAAATAAATCCGAACGTACCCCAAATGTGTCCAAAACTCAAGTGGAATATTCCAAAAGGACTTTCTTTTTCTAATATTTCTTTCACCGCAGACGGTTCATCTATCAGATACCTGTAGCCCAAGATATGGGCAAAAAGGTGTAATCGGGTTAAATGGGTCCGGGTCGGGACTGGGGTCCAAACCGGTCCACGAGTCCGACCCGGTCCGCCAGAGCCGGCCCGACCAAGAAGCGGTGGCCCGGCCCAATGGGGGCGGCCCGATAAAGTGAGGCAGCCGAGCCCACACGGTGGATCGACCTGTGGGTGTCGTGGCCCATGTGGCCCGTGTCTGTGGCCCGACCCGATGGGGGCGAAGAGGCCCTGCCCATCTGGTCCGCTTGGCTAGAAGGGGGAGGGAAAATGGTACGTAGTGTACTGCACCACATTAGGGACAAGACTTGGGTGTGTCATGATGGAGGAGCATGCTTTGATCATGTATGGATCTTGGAAGCTGAGACAACATGAGCAGAACTGTGCTACCCATGACCTAGAGTAAGCAGCAATGGTCTTCACCTTTAAGATGTGGATGCACTATCTTATGGGAGAACATTTTACCGTGTACTCATATCACAAGAGTCTCAGGTATATCGAACCGTCCTTTGGAGTCCATATCACGACTACCCCATGCCCGCCTTTCATAGGCCATGGGCTGGCGACTAGCACCAAAGGAGTAAATCCTAAACTGAGAAAGCATTGCCTTTATAAACTAAACACACACAACAGTGTACACAAATGGATGTAAAACACTAAGTAAAACTATTTACAATGTAGAGTGTTGTTTGTAAATGGGGCCGGAAATACAATCCCAACAGTACAGTACAAGGAAAAATAAAAGTTCATGTACAAATAAAAGAAGAAAAACAACCACTAGGTTGTCCTTCAGGGTTCCTACCTAAAGTGTATGTACAGATGGTCTCCTCAGCACTCCATGTCCATCCACCCACTCTTTATACTGTCACGCCAAGAAGTCCACCTCCTGGTACTATCTAGTCTAGCTACTCATTACCTTGATCAGCACTGTCCATCGTCTGCAACCAACACAATGAGGTGCGGGCATAATCCATGCAGGATTGAGTATAACGATACTCAGTAGGGACCCCGAGATCCTCATGGTATCACAAAATCCAACAAGGATTAACCACAAGGTATGAAACCAGAGAAACCATTATTTAGGTATATTCACAAACATATACCTATGTTATCTTGTAACTCATATAAATCACGAGGGAAACACAAACGTCATTAACTCAGCTCAAACCAGCATTTTATTATAGGGGTGGTAACATGTAACACTCCCAGTCAAACTGTCAAAACCTTGGATGCTAGTGTACTCCTCCTGTAGAGAGTAAGGTGGGACTTCCACATCACACAAAGGTGCTTCCCACTATCCTAAACTGCTGTAGTACTCCACCTATCGAGTACCATGGGTCTGCTGTGTCACACAGAGGTGCTCCCAACTGTGGGTGTGCCGTGTCACATAGAGGCGCTCCCCCTCGTAGCCTGCTGAGGTACTCTTCCTGTCAAGTACTGTGAGTCTGCCACTTCACACAGAGGTGCTTCCCACTTTGGTTCTACCGCATCCCATAGAGGTTCTTCCCACTAGGCTAGTAGAAACACTCTATGTTGAAAGGCCAGAAGTCGTCAGTTCTCAGCCAGCTACTAGGTCTATGTACTCCGCTCACTCGTCTCCGAGAGGATCCGCTCCACAAGCTACTTATCGATACTCCAACCTTTAAAAATTCCCAAGTATAATTATCTCAAAGTTTTGCTTCATCTTAGGGGTTTTAACGCAATAGATGACTCATCAATCAGACACATGGTATGCGAGTTATTGGTATTTCCGTCCTGGGGGCCCAGTTAGTTTTCATGTTCAAACCAACCCGACTGTACCCCAAAAGTGTCCAAACCTCAAGTGGTGTATCCCAAATAGAACACCTCATTCAAATATTTCTATTTCTTAGGTGGTTCATCGATCAGATAACTATAGCCCAAGATATGGGCAAGAAGGTGTAATCGGGTGAAATGGGTTCGGGTCATGTATGACCTAGTCGGGCCGACCCGACCCAACCCATGTCTGGTCCAGGGTCTGACCCGGTCCGCGGGTCCAAACCGGTCCGCGGGTCCAACCCGGTCTGCCGCAGCTGGCTTGGTCTAGCGGCGGTGGCCCGCCCTAGCGGCGGCGGCCTAGCCCAGTGCTGCGGCCCAGCCCGCACGGCGGCCCAGCCTGCAAGTGGTGTGACCCGCGTAGGTGGCCCGGCCCGAGGGGGGAGCAGAGGCCCTACCCAGCTTTTCCGCTTGGCCAGTGGGGGTGCCATCTAGGGCCGGAACCATGCGGGGCCCACCCTAGAAATCAGTGGGGTTACACCACCCCCATATTCTACAACGGCTGGTGCGTGACGCTAGCCCTGTAATCAGAGGACCCTTCGAGTCCTTCCTATAGTGCGCCCGCTGGCGGCCTGCTCAGCCGACCGCCTTCTTCCATCTTCCACGGCCCACGACCACGGTACTTGTCTAGCGCGGAGCGACGACACCGCGCCCAGACCGTCCGACCGCTATGGCCTGTGTGGCTGTGGATCCTTCCTCCTGCACGGTGTGATGGAACCGCGCCCCTCCAGCAGTAGCGTGGCCCAGTTCTCCGCACGTCACAATGGCACTACGCCCCTCTGGTGGCCCGGTAGCCCTAGCACCACCGGATTCTTCCATGGTTGGATTTTTTGCGGTTGCCGTGTTTACCGCCGCATCCCATCATCCATGACCCGTTCCTCCGGTGCGCCGCCACCACCATAAAATAATGAGAACCAACTAAGGGTTTTCGGGCTGTGTTTGTTCGGCCCGCGCCCCCCGCGTTAGGATGATAGAAATAGGCAATTCATATTCCATAAATTGAATGACATATAATGGGAACAAAATCGACTCAAATCCCCCTACATTGTAATTGATGACCGTTGATGAAGTCGCGGAATGACGGGTGTCGATTCGTCGTTCACTACGTTCATCACGTAGGACTTATGATGTCATCTTGGGTATGGACTTTTTATCTATAGTCCATGTTCAGATTGACTGTATTAGGTGAAAAGTCCCATCTTTCTTCATAGTTGGGACTGGGTTCACTTTCACCGGTGAGAAGGAAACCATTGCATCACATGACGAACTTACTCGTAGGGGGTGAATCCGATCACTCACCAGTTGGATTGCCTTACCCTCGGAGCAGTAGATGTGGAGAGGCCAACTTATCCTATAGTGGTGGATGAGTACACTGATGTTTTCCTAGAAGATGTTCCAGGATTTCCTCCTCGCAGAGAGATAGAATTCTAAATTGACCTGTACCTCAGGATGACATCAATATCTACACGAACATATTGGATGTCTCCCACTAAGCTTCGTGGGCTGCAGGTATAGCTGGAAGACTTCCAGGGGAAGGGATTCATCCGGCCCAGTGTTTCTCCCTAGGCAGCCCTAATTTTGTTCACCAAGAAGGAGGATGGGAGCATGAGGATCTGTGTTTTCTACCATCGATTGATCTAGGTGACTATAAAGAACAAGTACCCACTACTAAGGATTGATGACCTCTTTGATCAGCTCATGGGAGCACGGTGGTTCTCAAAGATAGACATCAGATCAGGCTATTACTAGCTCAGAGATCAAGACGAGGATGTGCAGAAGATAGCCTACTGGTGTCGGTACGGCCACCATGATTTCATGGTTATGCCCTTGGGAATAACCAATGTTTTAGTAGTGTTCATGTGTCTCATGAAAAGGATTTTACAGCCTTATCTCAATCACTTTGAAATGGTATTTATCAACGACATTTTGATCTACTCGACTACTGAAGAGGATCATGCCTACCATTTGCAGGTTATACTGGACACACTCCAAGAGCCCCAACTTTGTGGTATGATCTTGAAGTGCCGGGTTTGGATTCGATAGGTTCACTTCTTTAGACACATCATTTCGAAGGCTGGAGTTGCAGTTGATCCAGCGAAGATTGATTCGATACTTGCTTGGGAGCCACCCAGGAGTGTGACAGAGGTACGAAGTTTTCTGGGCTTGTCTCAATACTATTGGAGGTTCGTTACAGACTTCTGCAGAGTTGCAGCACCACTATCAGCCTTGAAAAAAAGGGGAAACCCTTTGTGTGGTTGGAGAGATGCCAGCAAAGCTTTTATATACTGAGGTAGTGGCTGACTAGTGCCCCCATCATGAGGCTTCCAGAGGAGGGCGTAGGGTACATATTTTACTGTGATGTATCAGGGACCAGAATCGGGTGTGTCCTGATGCAGGAGCGAGTTGTGATCACATATGGATATCGATAGCTGAGACATGACGACCAGGAATACGTTACCCATGAAATGGAGTTAGCAGTAGTGGTCTTCACCTTGAAGATGTGGAGGCACTATCTTATGGGAAAACATTTTTCGGTGTACTCTGATCACAAGAGTCTCAGGTATATCTTCTCTCCAAAGGACCTAAACCCGAGACATCGGTGATGGCCTGAGTTCATCCAGGACTATGACTTCGATATAGTCTATACTCATGGTAAGGGGAACGTTGTTGCAGATGAACTCAACATGAGGACTCGTATTCAACTACTAGGAGAGGCGACAGAGCAAGTAGATACCTTACAGATATCCTTTATGGAAAGATATGGAACAACTTATCTACAGTCTCTTACAGTCACTCCCCTACTTATTCAGCGAGTCAGGGAGGCACAAAATGGGGGCAAAGACTCCGAGACGCGATGTGCTCAGATATCCACATGACAGGCACCTGATGAATTTTTTGAAGGCAGGGAGCATGTCTTCCTTTTCAGGGGACGTACTATGGTACCAGTATCACTTCAAGAGGAAGTGTTGACAGAGTTCCACACTTCCCCTCTAGAAGTATATCCAGGGGTGGTGAAGACGCACCAGGAACTTCGACGACAGCACTGGTGGCTAGGTATGAAGAAGGTGGGAGCATAGTTTGTCTCTCGATGCTTCACTTGTTAGCAAGTGAAGGCAGAGAACCATGTACCAGAAAGCTTGGTACAACCCTTAGAGGTCCCAGAGATGATGTGGGAGGGGATATCCATGGACTTCATGATGGGTCTTCCACGTACATCTAGGAGTCACGATTCAATATGGGTGATCATTTACCGACTCACCTGGTTGGCCCACTTCCAAATGATTAGAGAGTAGGTCTTAGTAGAGATCATGGGATTCCACTATGTGCAGGATATTGAGCATTTACACGGAGTACCTTAATTGATTGTCTCCTACCGTGACACACAGTTTAATTCTCTACTATGGAAGGGGTTACATGAGGATTTCGGGATACAACTTCATTTGAGCACTACCTTCCTTCCTCAAACACATGGTCAGACTGATAAGACCATCCAGACCCTCGGGGCATGCTACATGAATGTTTCCTCGACCACGGTCACAGTTAGGAGGATCACGTACCGTTGTTAGTGTTTTCCTACAACAACAAATGTCACTCCACCATCGACATGGAACCCTTTGAGGCCTTGTTTGGTTGACCTTGTAGATTGACACAATACTGGACAGACCCGGGGGAGTCCACAGTAGTGGGACCATAGATGGTACCAGATACCATAGAGAAGGTGAAGAACATCCAGGAGCAGCTGAACACTGCATAGAGTAGGCAGAAGTCGTATGCTAATAGGAGACGGAGACCTCTGGAGTTTGAGGATGGCGACTACGTTTTCTATGGGTCTCACCTCATTGAGGTCTACGGATATTTTGCTGAGGGGGAAATTTATCTTCGCGATTCATCGGACCTTTCCAGGTCCTCATAAGAGTAGGCTAGATGCCTTACCACTTAGCTCTTCCACCTCAGTTGCATTGGGTGCATGACGTCTTCACATATCTCAGCTGAGAAGATACGTGCATGACCCTTCCCACATCATCGACCATGGAGAGCTGGATATTGATGATGGGGTGAATATCATGGAGGATCTAGTAGAGATTGAGGATCGATATAAGAGGGTCCTACGTGGGTGGTCAATACCTCTGGTTTGCGTTCGCTAGTACGACGAGAACCTCCAAGAGAGCACATGGGAGAGGGAGGCTGAGATGCCTACTCAGAACCCCCATTTGTTTCCATACTTTGAGTTGTAGATTACGGGGACGTAAAGCCCTGATGTGGGGAGAATGTAAGGACCCATAAGTTCAATGAAATTTTTTTTAATTAAATTCATGGGATTTTTATGAGTCCACAAAAATTTACTGTGTTTCATTCTATGTCCCTGTAGGGCCCATAATCAATTTCTGACGTTTTGTTCGAGTATATTCATTAAACGTATGAGTGGGATTTTATAACTTTTGAACCGGTGCATGGAATTGAAATCTGATTGCACCGTTGAAATCACAACACCGATATTCGCTTTAGAATACTTTCCCCTCGACAAAAATTGGTCGGTAATGGAAATTAGTTTTTGGGATTTTTAAATAAATTAAATAAAAATAAGGTGATAACTTATTTTTATTTTTTGGTGGTTAAAACCTCTAATAGGAGGTTAGAGGTGTGAGACACCACACCATAACCTCCCATGAAAGGTTATGGTGGTGGGTCCCACCCGCACATGAACTACCTTGGGAGTATATCCATGGTGGGGTCCACACGAGCTTTAAACCCTCTTTAACACCCATTTATGTGGGATGAAACTCTCCACCGACCCCACTAAATAATTTTTTCAACCCTATCAATAAATTAATTAAATTTATTCACTTAATTAATTTAAACCCCATTTGAATTATTTTGAATTCCATAGCCAAAAAATTAAATTATGGGTTAAGATAATCTATTATTTCATTTTGGTTGGAATCTTTTCTTTTGTGGAGCTTTGGGAGAACATCGAAGAACATGGAGAAGAACTCTCCAATGAGGAGCGTGAAGAATGCCATGTTTGACATCATCAACTCTGGACACTCATCCACCAAAAATGGCTATCCTCTTCTTTTTCCGACGCATGAGCTTAAGTTGCGAGAGAGTGACAAACATGGCGAATGAAGAATCAACGCCCGCCTTTCTGCGACTTCATCAACGCTCATGAATTACAAGGTATGGGGATTTGAGTTTATTTTTTTCCCTTTCTACATCGTTAAATTTATGGAATGTGAATTTCCTATTGCTATTACCCTAACACGGAGGTCATGGGATAAAAAAACAAGGCCCAAAAACCATCTGTTGGTTCTTATTCTTTGAATTTGGTGGTGGCGCAATGGCGCTCTGGAGGAACGGGCCGCGACCAGGTGGGCCGCGATGGTGCAGGAGGGGCGCGATGCCATCGCACTGCGCTAGAGGAAGGAGACATGACCATGCCGGATGAGGCACTCGGATGGGATAGGCATGGCACCTTCACGCCGCGCCAGAGAGGTACCACGACCGTGGGATGCGGTGGACGAAGGAGGGATGCCGACCGAGTTGGCCGCTGACGGGTGCACTACAGGCGGGACCCGAAGGGTCCAGTAGTTACAGGGCTGCGTCACGCACTGACCATTGTAGAAGACGGGGGGTGTAACCACCCATTGATTTCTAGGGTGGGCCTCTCATGGAACCACCCCTTGCTGGCACCCCCACTAGCCATGAAGACCAGCAGGGCATGGCCTCCACGCCGCCATCGGGCTGGGCCGTCGAGCGGGCTGGGCTGCCGCGCTGGGTCGGGCTGTCGCGCTGGGTCGGGCCGCCGCTGCTAAGCCGAGCCACCACCGCTGGGTCGGGCCGGCTCCGGCAGACGGGGTCGGACCCGCAGATTGGGTCGGACCCCGGCCTAGACCCAGGTTGGGACTGGTCGGTCTTACTAGGTTGGACCGGACCGTGACCCATTTGACCCGATTACACCTTTTTGCCCATATCTTGGGCTACATATGTCCAATCGACGAACCATCTGCGGCAACAGAAATCTTGGAAATAGGCGGTCGTTTTTTCATTCCACAATTGAGGCTTGGAAATAGTTGGTGTATGTTCGGGTTGGTTTGATCCTAATAACCAACCGGGCCCCCAGGATGGAATTTCTAATAACTCACAGACCGGGTGTCCGATTGACGTACCGTCTGTTGCGTTAAGACCTCTAAAATGAGGAAGACCATTGGAATCTTATAATTAGGACTTAGTGATAGTTGGAGTATCAACTGGTATTTCATTGAGTGGATCCTCCCAGAGACGAGCGAGCGGAGTACAAAGACTTAGTAGCTGGCTGAGACCTGACGACTACTGACGTTTCGACTCGGAGTGTTTCAAGTAGCCTAGTGGGAAGCGCCTCTGTGTGACATGGTAGACCCACAATGGGAAGAACATTTTTGTGATGTGGTAGAACCACAATACTCGACAGGAGGAGTACCTAAGCAGGTTACAAGGGGGAGTGCCTCTGTGTGACGCAGTAGACCCACAATGGGGAGCATCTCAGTGTGACGCAGTAGACCCACGGTACTCGACAGGAGGAGTACTACAATAGTTCAGGATAGTGGGAAGCACCTCTGTGTGACGCGGTAGGCCCACAATACTCTCTACAAGATGAGTACACTAGCAGTTGTGGTTTCGACAGTTTGACTTGGAGTGTTACATGTTACAACCCCTATAATAAAATCCTGGTTTGAGCTGAGTCAATGAAGTTAGTGTTTCTCTCATGATTGAGACGAGTTACTAGATAACATAGGTATATGTATGGGAATATACCTAAGTTATGGTTTCACTGATTTCATACCTTTTGGTTAATACTTGTTGGATTTTGTGAGAACTTTAGGTTCTCAAGGTCCCTACTGAGTATCGTTATACTCACCCATGTACAGGATATGCCCACACATCGTTGTGTTGGTTTCAGACAATGGACGATGCTGATCGAGGCAAGAAGTAGCAGGACTGGATGATACCCGGAGGTGGACTAGTCGGTGTGACGGTACATAGAGTGGATGTATGGATGTGGATTGATGAGGAGGCCATCTGTACCTACCCTTCTGGCAGGAACCTCAGAGGACGACCCAATGGTTGTTTTACTTTTCTTCTTTCATTTGTACTTGTACTTTTATGTTTACTTGTACTTTACAATTGGGCTTGTATTTCTGGCCCACTTTACTTTTAGCACTCTCCTTTTTATACAATTTTATTTAGTGTTTTACTTCCAGTTGCATACTCTGTTGTAAGTGTTCAGTTTATAAAGGCAATACCTTCCCAGTTTAGGGATTTACGCCTTTGGTGCAAGTCACTAGCCCATGTCCTATGGAAGGTGGGCTTGGGGTAGTCACGATACGGGCCATGGGGGACGAGTCATGATAGGATCTCATTTTAAGGTTTGGTGAACCACTTTTATACCCAATTGGATTCTATAATTTTAATTCATATTTACAGATTAATACATACATCATCACAAACAATCAATTTCATTATAAAGACGATGAATTGAAAAGTAAGGGTAGTTATTCTGGGTGAAAAGAATAAATATTTTCTACACAATAAATGATAATATATTCTATTATATGGTTTTATAAATCAACCAATTGGTCCTCACTATAGTTTTTCACCATACTACCTATAAAATACCTCCTAATATGTCCCATATTTTACAATTCATCATAGGATTCAGTTCACACAACATAATTATATAACACTAAGGACTCACATTGAGAACTCTAGTCTAACATCATTATCATGATAATTATGTATATATTATGGTCATGGTATTGTTATACGTGGAACATTTTAGGATAAATGGTTTGTCTATATACAAATTGATAATATCTTACTATAAATTATCCACTACTTCCCATAGATCCATGTATACTATCATACCAAGTATAGACACTCACTATAAAGAGTAAAACAAGTGTATGTATAAACACAATATATGGAAATAAATAAATTCTTATGAGATCACATGAATCTAATCATAATTTAAAAGCTCAAGTAGAACCCTAAGGTCACTATTTATGTTACCTCTTAAAGAATCATATATCTGTTATGAGGTCCATCAGTCACCATCATTACCACATATTCTATATTCCAAAATAATTTATATTATCTGAGATATAAGAAAATTTATAAATGAAGTGACCCCCTATTTTGAAACATCCCTTTGTCAGGACCCCACTACCATACTTATCAATGACACAAAGGAAGGAACACACTCTCCTTCTAATCACAAATAAAATCCCACTAAATTGATTTCTCTTCATATGAAATATCTCTAACCTATATTATGTACATTAAAGAAAAGGACACTCCAAAAAAAACTAGGGAAGGTAATAAGAAATTTATAATGTCAGTCACTACTAGAAGAGTACTTGAGAATAGTCTCACATATCATTCAACAAATGCAGTAGCATCCCTTACCATCATAAGGTCATCCTATGATCTGATAAAAACACAATTGTGATTAATCAATTAAATTCACACTAAACCAAAAATTTTACTCCATAAAGATATAAATACTAAAATATCCTAGACCTAATGTCATATTATGGGGCATCCTATCGTTTCTATGGAAATTTACCAATACATAACATATCAAATATCTAAATATAATAATAATTATACATTATATAAGTAATGATGCACATATTTTATCTATGATATTATGAACCCCTATGAAATTGTTGATAACATACATAGAAACCGTAAAACATTAGTAATCATACAAGAACAAATATTTCAAAATATTGGAATCTCCCTCACATGGTCAATGTAACATCCATAGATTTTATTATATATTAAGTTTTATAAAAACTAAAATTCCTTGATATATTTATTTACATGAAACCTTGGGTTTTAACATATAACAATATTATATTTAATTATTATTATTATATAATTGGACAGTTATATCCTCAATTTTGGACTGGAAGTTATGAATAAGACTAACTAAATTATAATTTTTATTATGCTGGTATAAAATGAATTAATTGGTCATCAATTCGTTTTGAATGAATATAAGACAATTATGTGGTAAAAATATAAGTTTTTTTTATAAAAAACCCTTTATACACATAATGAATTTTTACCATAATAAATTAAATTAATCTCTATTGATGAATGTTACTAATAAATTATTAATAAAATATATTAAATCAACTATTTTAAAAAACATGTAATAGTTTTTAAATGAAATGACATGAAGTGAAACAAAATTTTATTTTTAACAAGTCATTTTTCTAAAAATAGTTTTGTTTCATTCAAAAATATTATTGTAAAATGTATTTATACAACTTATATCAATTGAATCAAATAAAATTTATTATATATCAATAATATTCATTATTTGGTATTATGTAAAAATTATAACATAATTTCTGGACATAATGAATTGTAAAAAAGTACAAACTAGTTACCATAATTAAGCAGAAATCTATTATACTGATGGATAATCAAAGATATATGGATTAAAAATTCACTAAACACAAGATTTACATGAATTTGTTAAGGTGATTCTTAACATATACTTATTATATTGAAATATTTGGCATTTTTAATCCACCTTACTTGTGTAATGCATAAATATATTTTAATAATTTGAAAATTTTCAATTATTCCTTCTCCCACCCTTATAAAAGGACACATACTCTCCACTCTTTCGCATACAACATTAACCTTATATAAAAAAAATCTCATCTATAATACCACCATAGATTCCTTTTCCATGTCCTAGAGATTTTGGTATTTCTAGAATACAATCCATTCAAGGATTAAGGTGTAAGACAATGATGGGTTTTCAATGAAGTAGATATTTTTACCTTTACATAGCATTAATAGACATAAGTTAAGGGTTACGTTATGGTCTCATTTCTTTTCAGGGATATCTATGATAAATTTCCATTTGGGGAAATTATATGTATATTATTTTTAAAATCCATATATATTTTCATCAACATTGGTTATTCATTGAATTTTTAGGTTTTAGCACTATTTTACTCTATATTTCACTAAAAATGAATGATAACATTTTTTTAAAGAAAATAAAATCATATATACCTATTGAAAATTGAAAATTTTCATCCATGTAAATGTTAATCCTAATTTTTTATATAGATTTTTATATAAAAATTAATATTTTTTGAAAATTATTTTTTATTACATTTAACTTTACATACAAATATTTACGAAGAATATTTTCAAAGAAGCATTTTCAGAATAAGTCATCTATGAAAATTTTCAAATGGATATGTAAAGATCTCTTTTAATTTGTAGGGTATGGAAAAAATTTCCCACAATAATATATATTCTTTATTTTGAATCTTCCAATGGTTATTTTTAATGAAAATTAGATTATGAATTTTCATATATTTTTAGTTAAAATGTTATCAAAAGAAAACGTTATTTTATCCATGTTTTCATAGACTAGTGAAATTATTCTTCTAATAGAATTTTCCATATTTTTTAAAATTTATTAATTATTACTTTAATTGAATATTTATAGCAACCAAGTCATAAAATACCTGGATATTATATCCTTTTAGATAAATATTTTGTACATTACAAAAATCCATGCATGAAGACTATAATTGTTTAGTGTTATTTTATACTTGGAAAAAATAATATATCTTGGGGAATGATATTCAACATCTCCCATAAGGATCTACAGATTTCATAATCCTACATAAAACATTTCACCATAACATGGGAAACGTAATCATAAGAATGTGGTGTGATAAAATTCTTAGTAAGGGTAAATGAGGGAGATGTGTAAGTATAATAACGAACATAAGGTTATGAGAACATGATCATGAACATTTAAGATCATGACCTGTATATTAAAGAGCATATAAAAGAATCTTCGTATAAAGAATGGATGTTCATAACTAATGAATCATAAGAAAAAAATGACATAATCCATGAAAACATCACATAAGAAAAAACATTAGATTATGGTAGACACATAATCATATAATATAATTTTCATATTGGCCAGGGAATTTCTATGAAGACCATCCTGGTAGTATGGGTTAAATCCCCAGACTATATTGGTAGTCACGGACACTCCCATATCTATCTTAGTAGCATGAGTTCACTCCACATACCATCTTGGTAGTCATGGTTTACTCTCAAGGACATCTAAGTTGAATGAGTTCACTCCTAATTAAAACTTAGTAGCCAAAGTTTACCCTTGGCCATCTTAGTAGTCATAGTTTACTCCCAAGACCATAATTGTCTATATTGTGAGATATAAATCATTACCCAATCAATTGGAGGGAGATATATGTCCCACCCATCTAATAGTGAAATCAAACATCCTTGTGCCACAAAATTATAAATAATCGTATATTTACCCATGAAATTAAATAGAAATAATATGTATTTAGACATAGAATAACCTATGGAACAGATATAGGTTTCATAATAATTTCATCAAAATAATAACTCGTAAGAGATAAACATATTTCATAAATATATATCCCATGAAAGAGAAACTAATTTCATTAACATAAAACCTTTGAAAGAGACGAGTTTAATAAAGACAACGACATTAAGAATAACCTATTCATAGAAAGTATATAAATGGAACCTTTAGATAATTTCTTATAAGGGAATGAGTAACATCAAAAGATTTCATATTCTATAGAAATCAATTTTTAATTATCCTTAAAAAACATTTATTGAGGAATACATCCTTTCATCTTTGAAAAATAAATATTAATACACTGAACCAGTTGATAATAATTTTCTTTGAGAATACATTTAATACATAATGAAGACCTAAAATTATTTGAAAATTGTTTTCCATTAAAATATTAAAATAATCTTCAGAAAATTTTAAAGAAACATTGTTTAAGGACACTTTGAAAATTAATAATGAAATCTATAAAACTCTTTTAAAATAATCTCTTTGAAAATACCTTGAAATCCTATAAATAGTGCTTGAAAAAGGTTTGGAAACTATTTTTCTTGAAAATAATTTGGAAATATATGAATAAATCATGAAAACGTATTGAAATCCATTTTAATTGAATATACTTAAAAAATGTAAATATTAAAAACATTTTGAAAGCAATATTCCTTGTAGACTTATAATGGATGCTTAAAAACCTTTTGAAAACCATTTTCCTTGACAAAAAAATAGATTTTTGAAAATGTTGTGAAATAATGTTTCCATGAAAAAATATGTTTACAACATTTTCATTAAAAAATAACCTTTAAAATTTAAAATAATGATTTAAATATTTTTGGTAGATAAATCCGTACATATCTTATGAGGTAAAAACAACATTATTTTACACAGTAAAATTGATGAAAAATTGCCTTGTTTGGAAATAAAAAAGAATATTCCTTTATAAAAATTTATAAGATAAAGAAGAAAATATTTATTTTTATTATCATAAGATATTAGTGGAATATTCTTGGAAACGCTTTTTAGAAAACATGGTTTTTTAAGAACTTTTATCTTCAACCGAAGATTAGGTAAGTCTAGGAATATTAAAAACACTTTATTAGACATCTTATAACAAATTATAAAAAATGGTACCTCTATATGAATATAGAATTAATAACCATAGGTGAGGATATAATTCATGAGTTTCTTGATATATGGGACATAATAATTCATCAAAGGGGTCATAAATTTAAAAAATCTCAAAAAATGATGAGGTTGTCTAACTAACCTATTATAACTAGGTAACTTGGGATTATACTCTCCATGTATGAAAATAAGACTAAATTAATAATAAAATATAATTAAAATATGTATATTTAAGAGATATCATATAAAATGGAAGTATATACACCTCAAAAAATAGTTTATGTGCATAACAAAACATGATTCTCAAAGAAAGAAAACCGAGACAAAACATTCTTACCAATTTTGTAACCTTTAAAACCTAAACCCCAAGAATGAAAGTTATTAAAAAGGATATGTTTATAACCATAAATTTGCGTATAGTATAAAGATAATACAATCATGGGATTTACTTACACCCCACAAAATGAATGAGTGGAAAACACGGCATGTATCTTAGGAGAATACAATGTTAGATGAAATCCCCTTACCTTAAGTATTGAATCTCATTGTACACATTAAAACCACATGTATAATAAATGTAAATTTATTATAAAACTTTCACAATACTATATTATAATATCTAATTACATATACGGTTTGATTATAACCTTATATTACCAGCATGTAAACAATCCTATGTTAAGGTTTCCTCCAGGTAATATTCGCTTTTTTATCTAGTTATATATTTGGTATTTATAATTTATATCATGATTTCTGTAATGTAAAAAATTATATAAATATAATTAATATACATTATTTTTGTATAATAATATACTATAGAATATGTATGTATCAGACTAAATCCACCATTCATGGAGACGCCAGGTTGTACATACACATAAATGCTATTTCCGCTTAATTATAACATTGATATAATTGAAGTAATATATATATATATATTTAATAAGTATTATTTATTCTTCAATATATATCGTTTATATTCAATAAAATCACCATAATACAATTCATGTGGTGTATAAACAATTCATATCGCCTTGAGGGAGTTGTAGTCCACACATCCTCAAAAACATTTATCCAAACA
This sequence comes from Viscum album, assembly GCA_963277665.1. Classification (NCBI taxonomy): domain Eukaryota; kingdom Viridiplantae; phylum Streptophyta; class Magnoliopsida; order Santalales; family Viscaceae; genus Viscum; species Viscum album. The sequence continues at coordinate 1,868,836,911 of OY728141.1, forward strand.
ACCTAAAAAGGAATGTAAAAAAGTATGTGGTGTGAAAATGAATAAATAATCCTAAAGAAATAATATATCTAATATATGAAATATATAAAGAAAATTTCCATCATAATGTCCAACATGGCGGGTTGAATTGAAAAATGAGCAATCATCGTTTCGTGAGTCAATAGTTCACAGTATAGAGAAACATTATGTTCGTTACCCATTATATAATGGTGTGTGTAGGTTTAGGTATAAAAATTTACATAAAACCATAATAGAATATTTGGGATACTCATGTTTTATATAATCATATAATAAATAGTGTTATAGGGAGTGGAGAAGGAAAACTAAAGAAAGGTCTTGAGAGAATACGTTACCTCTTAATTCAGTAGCTCCTTTTGGTTGGCGCCAAAAGGATTCCTTGGATTTCATTATTCCAACGGGAAGGATTATTGGATGTAGTAAATATTTATATTAAGTGTATTGGTATGGTATTGGGTGAACAAAAGATGTTTTATAGGATTGAATAAGAGGTAGAGGTGGTGGCCTTTTATAAGGATGGAAAGGGAAACACATGGAATTTTGGAAAAACATTTTTGTGTACACATGTACTTACCAAAAATAAGTCCTAAAAATTAATATAAATAAATAATTGAATTTTTTAGAATAAATATGAACATAAAATTGGGGTTTTACAAGAGTATAATTCATTTGGACCTTAATTTAAAGGTTTTGTTCTTAATTAGGCTCAATTTGGATGAATCATTTTGATTAATTTTAACCACTTTTACTAATATTATTGGTTAAAAATTTATTTGATATTGTCAAACACTAAATATTATAATGGTTACAATGGTGTTTTTTATATTTCTAATTTCAATTAACAGTATTGGGAAAATTATGATTAAGGCTAACCCCATAGAAGGGACAAAATTACGGGGTTTTAAAGTAGAAATAATGATCAAAATTTGTTATGTTTTCATATTCACTATGAAAGTGAAATAGTTTATAACGAACTAAAATGTATTAATAGATGTATAATTTTTCTAATATGACCTTAATTTTTTAATTATAATCAAAATTAATAATTATTTAATATAAATGGTATTTTAACAAAAATGTAGTAGTTTTCACTATTAATCAGAAAATGATGTTCCGCAGAAAAATACAAAAAAATCAACATAGAAAAAATTTGACATTATAAATTAAAAAATTAATTCTATTTTATCAAATTAAATTTCTATAAGTGTCTAAAATAAATTTTGTGGTTTTTCACAAATGGACATGAAAAGTAATTCATTTGAGAGAATAATATATTTTAATCATATAATGGATTTACTAAAAATTAAATTTTTCACTATCAATATGTTTTCATTATATAAAAACACTTTGAAATAATTTTATAAATAGTTAGTACTATTTATATTACCACGTTTAAATAGCTAGGTTATAACTTACTCCTTTAAATCATTATAAAAATAAAATTATATTTCAGAGAAACATAGTATTGTGTGTAATGTATGACAAGTCGATGTTCTGTGTGAAATAAATTTTTGGATTAGTTCAATATAAGAAATAAATGATTTTTTTATTAGGGTAAAATATATTTGTGACCATAATATTATTTCCTTTTATATTCAATCTATTTTCATATTCCTTTATAATTTATTGGTAACATATGAATTCATAATATATGTCATAAACCATATATTTTCATAAATTAGTTAATACTATTCATAACCTCTAATTTAACATCATAGTATTGTCTTATTATATTATATATTCAAATTTTAATAATATAGTTTTGTTTCATAATCCACGGTCATTCGTATTATAAAAATAATAGAGGAATGTATTTGTTTTGTAAAACCAAGCTAACCTCAGTGTTCTGTGTAGTGAAGTAAACTTTTTATATTGCGTGTAGTCCACAATTCACTTGGTATTGTGTATTATGAAATAAAAAAATAGTTCATTAATATAAAATGAACTATCCTCACTATTGCATGAAAAGAAAAATATAAAAAATGATTAATTAATGGAAAAAAAATCACAAAATCTCTGGGAGTTACATTATACCCCCATAAATTGAATTACTCTCTCCAAATTTGTTTGGGTTAACCCAGGTTTAATACTTGATAGCTTCATTCATATAAAACCACATCATAAAAATGAATACTAAAACTAACCTTAAAAAGTGAACGTTGGAACCATAACAGTTACACAAAGTAATATATAACCAGGATTCCACAAAGGAGAACATAGTTTGGGAGTGAAGATAGGACATTGTAAAAAGTGTAATTTTTTATGGGGATTGATTTATTTCCCCAGTAAAAAAATGTGAATGATCAAATAAAATATTGGGGCCTCAAAGTCATAAATCTATGATAAATTGAAAAGCTATATGCTCCTCAAAATTTAAGGTATTATGAAAACATTCTTTTTCTATAAAATTCAAAAATGGAGTAATTAAACATATATTTCTAAAAAAATTCATTCCTTGGTTGTTATTTGATCAATATCTATTAAATCAATTAACATGAAGAACGAATGTCCAGAAATTATCTTTTATGTATAAAGCACTAAAATTCACTTTTAACGGATCTTAAATCCCATAAAGGAAATAATATCCTACCTATTTGTCTCTTAAAAATAAATATGCATTAATATATAATTATTAAAGTATCACTACTAATTCATAATTTATATTTATTCATAAAAAAAATTTATATATGAACGAGGACATTGCGTAGGTTAGTTATAGCCTGAAACCCTTGTGGTCATTTGGTCCCAGATTCAAGACCCGTGACATTGCCATGATTAATTGGTTGTCACCTAACACACATGATGTAATTTTCTAAAACCACACTAATATAATTTCAAAAATAAATATCATTGATAACTTTGAATAATGGTTAATCACTATATAACCTTCTATACATGGTTTTTAATACACAATCAAACCATAAATACCTCATCCGATGTTTGACATCAATTCTTCATGAATGGTTAACAATATAAACCTTATGAAATATTGAAATAAAAATGTTTAAAAATAAAGTCATGAAATCAACATATCATCGATCCCCATATATAAAGATATACATCTCTTTTTTCACCTTATGAACATGGAAATAGCCTTATCGTATATTCCCTTGAAACATGGTAATAACATTAATAACCATAAATCCATTTGGGAAACATGAATTATCCCTTATTCCATCAATATTCCTTGATATTTAAAATCCTATAAAATTCATCGATTATAGCATCAACTATCTATTAACAAGTCCTTACTTAGTTCCATGGTAATAAGTACAATCCAATTTACTTATTCATAACAATATTATCTTATCATAATGATCATATTATGGGTTAACTTACCTTAGTCGAAAAATAACTTGTCATTAAATCACTCTGCCATTCCATCAGAAAAATTCAACATAAAATTATAAATAATGATCAAAAAACAAAACTAAAACAATCCTTGTATATTTCATCATTCATATAACTTATTTTTTAATACATCTACATAAAAAAATGGATTATTCCATTCCAAAGTCATTCCATTAAAAAGGATACCTCATCCTATTACATAATACCTATTTCCTTTTACATTTCATTTTTAGTCTCATCATCAAATACAATGTGACCATTATTCACAAAAAATTGATTATACTCTTCATGAGATTTCCTCTTGGGACACTAACATGCATAATGAAAATTTATTCCTCATTTAAAATGCTTAACTTTCAATGATGACATAGGGAGGCCAATATTATCATTTATTCCATTAACCAAAATCTCTATTTCCCATATAGTCCCTTACTTTGTGGCCTTATTTTTCATACTAAAAACATCTTCATATTCCTCTAATAGAATTAATTAGTTGATTCCTTAATCATTATTGACAAAAAGGAAACCAAATATTTTTTCCTCTATGGTCTCGATTATTCGAACTCTTAGTGAAATACTTGTTTCTCTTGGTGAGTCTAATATTTGATTAAGGTACACATTGTTAGTCATGGTCATTGAAAACTAATTAAGCATGATCTCAACATCTTTCAATCCAATTATAATTCCACAAGACTACTCAACAAAAAATTATCCACTGCATTCAACATTAATCTCGTTCCTTCTAATTCCCGTTGTTGAATAATACCAAATGCATATTGTGAGAATTACTTATAATAGTAGAAAACAACATAGTCATGGAAATATTTACATATAGGATATATAAAACCTGACACCTTCCATAATCTATGAAACCCTTGGTTCATCCTAGGCTATTAATATCCAAAATATTTCTAAATCATTCATTATGGTTCATGAAGATTTTTTCAATTTACAAAGCCTATCCCCTGAGAGTGTCAAACTAGTTGTGCAGAAAGGCCCATTGTCATGTAACAGATTAAATCAAGTCAGGGTCAAAACATATTTTTCAGTGTTGTTACCCCTAGGTATCTCTATGTTAGAGCCACATCCACTTGTAGTATCCCAAAAGGTATGTATTTCTAGGAAACCACTCACTCTACCCTTTACCAAATTCTAGTATATTTTCCTAAATGTTGACTCATCCTTATATATATACATAGACATATCCCTATACATATCCTTAGAAATATACCTATAAATCTTACTAAAGTTTTCTCGTTATAGTTTTAAAAGTATGATTAAAACATTTTATTTATACGAATAATACCAACCCATGAATAACACAGATATATATTACATTATTTTAGAACAATATTCTATAGATTACAAAAATACTACATGAGGCTGTTATTATTTTATGTCTTTGGAAATATGAAAAAAAATCATCTATCCTAGTGAATGATCTTCAAAATTTCCCATAAATATCTCCAAATTTTTGAATCCTTCATAAAACAATTCCTCATATCCTTGGGAAATGAGTCATAAGAAAGGGGTGAGTTCAGATGCTCAGTAAGTGTAAGTAAGGGAGGTATTTTAGAATAACTATGAGAATAAGTATGAGAACATGACCATGAAAATAGAAGATCATACACTGTATACCAAAGATCACAAACATGAATCATAGAAAAAAATAGATCATCATAAGTCACGAGTCATAAGTAAATAAATATCATAAGCCATAAAATCATAATGTAGGAATATAACATGGGATTGTGGAAAACACGTAATCATATAATAAGATTTCTATAGGTTCTAAGGAGATTCTTCCAAGAACATATTGATAGTATGGGTTCAATCCCCATACAATTTTAGTAGTCACAATTCACTCCCATGACCATTATAGTAGCATGAGATTACTCCACATATCATTTGGGTAGTCATGGATCACTCCCATGGTCGTCTTAGTAGCATGAGTTTAGTCTTTATACCATCATGGTAGTCATGGATCTCTTCCATAGTAATCTTAGTAGTTAAGGATTACTACAAAGTCCGTATTAGTCTATCCAAGGAGATATAAATCTTTACCCAATTAACTGAAGGGAGATATAGGTCCCACCCATCTTATAGTGAAATCATACATACATGTTCCAAAAAATCATATACAATCATTTCACAACCCATGAAATTAAATGGTTATCATAAATAAGTAAACATATCATAACCTCTGGAAAATATATTAGCTTCATAATAATTTCATTGAATGAATAAATCATGAAAGTTTAAGGATTTCATAAGCATAAAACCAATTAAAATGAAATAGATTTCATAAATACTATGACAATTAGAATAACCCATTCATAGAAAAGATATAAATTATAAAATTGGATGATTTCCCAAAAGGGAATGAGTACCATCAATGGATGTCATATTAGATGGAAAATATTTTTGAAATATCATTAAAAACATTTATTAAGGAAAATATCATTTCTTCTTTGAAAATGGATTTTTAATACATAATACCATTTTAAAATAATTTTCTTAGAGAATACCTTTAAAACACATAAAAATAATTAAAATCAATAGAATTCCTTTTTACTTGAAAAATAATAAAATAATTTTCAGAACATTTTAAAAAAAATTTCTTTTAAAAAACTTTGAATACTTATAAATAATGATTGAAAAAATATTTAAAAAAATTTCTTTGAAAATACTTTGACAACTTATAAATAGTTCCAGAAAACATTTTTAAAATTATTTTCAATGAAAAAAATTTGAAAAAATTATAAATAAATCTTGAAAACATTTTGAAAACCATTTTACATGATAATACTTTGAAAACATATAAATAAAGCTTCAATCCCTTTTTAAAAGCATTTTATTTAAGGACATATAATAGAATCATGAAAAAATTTTGAAAAACATTTTTGTTGAAAAGAGATAAAAGTATTTTGAAAACATATTGAAAAAAAATTTCCATTAAAATATATTTTAAAAACACTTTATTAAATAAATAAACATTAAGTATGAAAATAAATCCTCAAAATATTAATAGCAGATAAATCTGTACATGTCGTATGAGGTAGAATGAACATTCCTTTTACTCGGTAAAAAGGATAGAAAATTTTCTCATTCATAAATAGATAAGGAGATTCTTTTAAAAAAATGGAAAAAGGAAAAAATATTAAATATTTTTTAATTATCATAGCATATTAGTAGAATGTTCATGTAAATTATTTTTAGAGTACTTGGTTTTGAAGGAACGTTGATTTTTGACCGAATAAAGGGTAATGTCGGGATTTCTTAAAAACAAATTCTTGACTATCTAATTTAAAAAAGTGTAAAAAGGGTACAATATCATTAGTTTAAAATGAATAAATAGATTACAATAATATTCATGAATTTCACGAGAGATGGTAGATAAGAATTCATCAAATAACGATTAAACATAAAACATATCAAAAAATGATGGGTTGTCTCAATAAACTCTTATAACTTGGTAACATGGGATGATAATCTACATGAAATAAAAAAAATGAATATTAAAATATCATTAAAATAAATATATTCATGATAAAAAATGTAAAATGTATGTCTATACTCCTCAAGAATGATTTTAGGGGCGTAAAAAAACATGAGTCACAACGAAGGTAAATTGAGACAAAACATTTTTACAGATTTGGTATGTTTTTATATTTAAACCCCATGAATAAAAGTTCATAAAAATTATATTTTAATAAGAATAAATTTAGTTATAAGATACATAGAATAAAATATTGGTAATTACTTTCACCACACAAAATTAAAGGGACGTGAGCATATCAAGTATCTCCCGGGATAACAAGTGAGATGAAATCTATTAAACATGTGTCTTGAATCTTGTCATACAAATTCAAAACACCTGTATAATTAATATATGATTATTATAAATACTATAAATAACCATATTATTATATATAATACAATATATGGTTTTATTATGACATTATATTACCCTCTTGATAAAATCCTATGTTAACTTTTCATTTTGGGTTATATTCACCTTATTAATTTGATGTATATTTGGTATTTATACTTAATATCCTGATTTAAATATTTCAAAAATGAAATAAATTTAATTTATATAAAATATATTTTTATTATAATAACCTATAAAATATATAGTTATGAAATGTAATACACCGTTCATAGAGACGGTAGTCCATACGTACGCATGAACACTATTTCCTTTAAATTGTCTTGTTGAAAAAATGAATGTTTTTCAAATATATGTATATATATGTATATATATATATATTTATTAAATTAGATTTATTATACCATATATATCTTATATATTTATTATCTTTAATACAATCTATGTGGTGTATTAATGAATCATATCGCATTGAGGGGGCAGTAGTTCACACTTCATCAAGAGAAATTAGTGAATTAAAAAAATTGAAAATAAAAAAGAAATGTGTTGTAAAAAGGAATAAAAAATATTTTATAAATAATAAATTTAATTAATTTAATTTATAAATATATTTTCCGACATAATGGACACCATGGTTGGTGGTAATGGAAAAATGAATAACTAATATTTCATGAGGCAATAGTTCACGGTACTCATAAACAATATGTTTGTTACCCATTAGATGGATGTGTGTATAAGTTTAGGTAGAACCATTTACATAAAAAACATATTATATTTTTATTAATGGTATTTTTATATAATAATTGAATAAATATAGTTATAGGGGTTGGGGAAGGAAAATAAATGAAAGTATTAGAGATAAGATGATACATCTTAATCAGGTAACTCCTTTTGGGTTTTTCCAAAAGGATTAGTTGGATTGCCATATATTCAAGTTATGTATTACAGAAGGAAGGTATTATTTTTTTGAAGTGGAGTATGTAGGTATTGGATGATGTTAAGTGGTTTTATAGGTTTGAATAATATGAAGAGTTGTTGGTATTTTTATGGAATAAAAAGGACTCACAAGGATTTTTTCAAAACAGGTTAGGTGTACACATGTCCTTACACAAACAATTGACACCAAACCAAAATAAATAAATAATTTAAGGTTTCTAGATGAACTATGTATATATAATGGGTTTTGGAAAATTTACTAGGTCATTTCGACCCTTAATTTTAAGGTTTAGTCCCTAATTAAGCTTAATTTGGCCTCAATCAATGTGATTAATTTTAATTACTTGTAATAATATTTCTGGTCAAAAAGTAAGTTGATTTTTATTACAATAAAAATATTATACTGATTAAAAATATGTATGCTCGTTTTTATATATTCAACTCATAGTATTCGGAAAATTATGATTAATGCTAATCCCATAGATGTGTGGAAATTATGGGTTTTTAAAGTAGTAAAATTTTCAAATGTTTGTTATGTTTTTATATTCAATTTAAATGTGAATTTTTTTAAAATGAACTAAATTATATATATATATATATAATTGATATAATGTGATCTAAAATAAAATTTAACATATAATTTAACATCAATAATTAATTTAACAAAAAGTTAGTTTTAAACCCAAATGCGGTAGTTTCCACAATTCTTCATAAAAGAACTTTCTCAGAAAAAATCCAAAAACTTTTCTCTAGGATAATTTAGTCATTATAAATTCAAAAATGAATGTTATTTTTTTCATATTAATTTTCTAAAAGTTCTTAAATTTAAATTTATTGTTTTTCATCAATTGACATGAAAAATAGTTCATTTATGAAAAAAGTATGTTTTAAACATATAAAGGCTTTATAAAAAATTATTTTTTTCATTATAAATATTCTTTATTTTTATAAAACCATTATAATAAATTTTTTGAATTATTTATTCATATTCATATTTAATGTCTAGTTTATAACTGAATTGTTTAAAAATTTATAACCATAAAATGATGTTTCAACGAAAATTGGCATTTCTTGTAATGTTCGCCAAGTCAATGTTTTTTGTATAAGGAATGAATTAATTAGTGATTTTTAAGAAATTAATGAAAATTTAATTAATCAGTGTTAAATATATTTGTGACCATAATAACATTTCTTTTTATATTCAAACACTTTTCACAATCATTTATAAATAATTAGTAATATATGAATTCCTATTATATTTTATAAACCATATATTTTCATAAATTAACTATTACAATTGATAACCCCTAAATTAAGGTCAATGTTTTCTCTTATTATATTAAATAATAATTTTTTTGACTATGTATTATTGTTCAGTAAACCTCATACTTGCATGTTACGCAAGTCATTGAGGAATGTCACTATTGCATACAACGCAAGCTAACATCGGTGGTATATGTATAGAAGGCCAATGTTTATATTTTGTTTAGTGCACAATTAACATGGTGTTTCATATAATTCAATCCAAACCTAGTTATTTAATATAAAATTAACTATCTTTAGTGTTTCGTAAAAATGAAAATATCAATAAGGATAAATTAATTTGAAAAAATAATAAAATCTCGGTGTGTTATACTATGGATATGATCTTATGATACCATAATGTTTTTCTCTATATGGATAATTATAAATATTATTTAAATATGATTCCACGAGACATGTTTCTTTCCTCTAGTTTAACTACAGTACAATGATACCTTTATTAAACCCATTTTTTTTCATGGGTTCTGATATAATGTAATGTTTAGGAAACCCATTTCACTTCAAGGGGTTATACTATGATGAAATGAGGAAATATCATTAAATCACATTTATTTTACAAGGGATATGATAAAATTATATAATTTTTTTAATATAATCTTATGGCACACATATGTAGTGTTTTCATTTTGTGGTGGGTGGGCCTAAAATTATATATCCCTCTAATGCCATGGGAAATGATTATAGAGTTAAGAAACTCATACGAGATGATAGAGTTAAGAAACTCCTAAGAGGAGAAGGATTTAAGAAGATCATAATAGATGATAGGCTTAACTAGATCTATGTTACTCTTAATATAATTTTGGATTCATCTTATTGAGAAAATTTCATGATAAACGTATAATTACAATGTTATTATAATGATTATGTTTATGATTAAGCCACAAAATTCCTATTACATGTTCAAATTCGTATGATATACTATCATGATTCATAATTGATTTTTTATGATTCACCATGCTTGTGATTCATGAATTTTCAAATGATAATGTTTTATTACATAACACATGTTTAAAAACTATGAAATATTATGTATGGACACTATGAGTTACAACCTTGATCTCATATCATTTGATTATATTATTCATTCATATGATCATTAATTGAAAACTCCTATTTTACCCTTTTTGAGCACCTGAGCACACCCTTTGTTATATTTCTTGTACTAATGTTATAAATAAATGTTTTATTTAGTGTATGTATAATAATGTTACCATGTGAGAAGATATTTGTTGGAGATATTGAATATAGTTTGTGAAAGAAGATGATAGTGAATCTAGTCTAAAAAGACACCAATCCTTAACGATCCTCGACCATTTATTATTGTAGAATGCATGGAATGTTAAAAAAATGTTTTTATATTTATGTATTATATTCTTAGATTTCTATATATGGTAATAGAAGAAGGTTTAGTAATTTTTAGAGATCCGCGTGAGAAAACATTATTGAAAACCATGGGGATACGTCCAAGTGTTGGATAACATATTGAAACATTTGAAAAGTGGGTATTGTATGGTTTTCCTAGAAAGTACATAATTATATGGATACTAGAAGGTAGATGGCGTTTTTAAAAAAATTCATCAAGGGTTAATAACTCTTATAGTGGTGGATTGGGTACTTAATCGATCATCACCTATATATGATGAGTGGGCTAAATACTGCACAGCTGGCTAGACACTCATGGGGGATATTCTAAGGCTAATTTACATTTTAATTGTGAAATATTTTTTCTGTATTTGAATATATTATTACAGTGAATTAATTGTGATAAAATTAATCATTAATATATTTAAAATTGGGTGTCATAGTTTAGACTTTATGAAATCAATTTTTCATGATTAAATGACTACTCTCTATGATTAATTCTTCTCACTCTATATTTTTTGGTCATATTTAATGGATCGAATAACGAAGAATTCTAAAAAACCAACAAGTGATGTGAAATGAAATGACCTTACTCATGAGAAACAAAATTAAATAGGTATTAGGATGTAACATTTTTCAGTTATTCTCACCCAAAACTCGGAATCAAGGAATAGTAAAATGAATCATGATGACTCTAAAAATACCAAAAGGAAGAGGAAGATTATAAATGACTATTTTATGTGGAATCATTCAGCATCCTCTAGTGGCTCCTCTGATCAATTAATTATTGATAAATGCATTAGTAATAGTAAGATTATATTTTCTCCTTTTTCTATTTAGAACATGAATATGTTTTCCTAAATGTATATCATTTGTATCACCAAGAAAATAAAAAGTGCACTCTTATAATGAATTAATAGAAATATGAGAAAATTAACTCCATGAAATGGGATGTGTATAATACGTTATTTTTTCACATGTACTTTTTAACGCCCCAACCCTAGATACCTAGAGTCGGTGCATTATTACATAACATTGGCATGATCACAAAGGATCAAGTCTCAAAATACCGATTAGTTTAGTAGTCTTGGAAGCACTAGATATTTTCATAAGTCTTACATTACATCATAAGGTAAAAAAACTACAACAACCTCTTGTCTTCATATCCCCTCATACTATCCCTGCAGGTCATTCATAAATTACTTTTCATATCCTGGGAAAAATAAAACATTGAAAGGGGTGAGCTCGGATGCTCAGTAAGGATAACAATATAGAAGAAGCTTTCATCGATAAGCATAACCACTTAAATCAATTTTTAACTAAAACAAAATAATTTTAAACTTGAAATTCAACATAATATAGCAATGATAAATAAAATAATTACATTTACTTATTCACATGGATATTCTACTAGTCGAACAATCACATGCAATATCAATAACCACTTTCATAATGATGGAATGCATAATGACAGACTATCATAACCATATAACCAAGGCCTCATTCCAAGAATACAAATAAGATTTTGCCAAGGCCTTATCCCAAGACACTAGTTTGTCTCATGAGACCTACAGATGCATTGAGGAGCTATAGCGGGCTCCACCCATCACTTACTAAGTCCAATGCATTCCTCATATGAAAAGTTTGAAACATAACATAAACATTCGTATTAAAACTATCATATGAAATGTCAATAATTTATCCACAAACCTTGAATGGTATAAAAATAACACATCCACAGTCAAACATAACTCATTCGATAAAATGTAGAAGATTGAATTGTATCAGATTAACCTCAATCGAGAATGATGAAGGATATTGATATAGATGAAAATAATCATCAATATATTTGATAGAAATATCCCTCTTTTTCTTGAAAACATTTAAAATTCACACTATCTGTCATGAATCCATTTAAAATATATTTTTGAATCAATGTGTCCCATACCACTTTGAAATTTGTAAAATTAATTTTTATTTTAAAACATTAATGTCCATATAAATAAATCCTTAAAACCATTTTTAAAGCATGGACATTAATGTGCAAGATTTAGAATAATTAGTCTTTAAAACATTTAAAAATGGTATTGTTGTTAGAGTTTCTTAACAAAAGAGAGACACTTGAATACAAATAATTATGGAAATCAAAAAAATTTAATATCATGAGAATAAAGGGATTCATGATATACTATGTCAAAGTACATTATATACACCACATAAAAGTGATTTGGTGTATAACAACAAAGAATTCTCAATGGAATGTAAATTGAGATGAATTCTCCTATAAAGACCATATACTTAGGTTAAGGATAAATCAACAACATAATTATGTGTGACAAATATAAATACAGTCAATATTATTGGATATTTAGTGTAAACCAATTAGATTACATTCACACAAATTCTTGTAAAAACAACACCAATGAATTGGATATTTTACTCAATAAATGGAGATTGAGTTAAAATTACCCTTATCAAGTTCATACCAATGACTTGAGAATTTATCAAGGGAGTGATTATGTGTATAAAAATAATATCCACAGAAAGGAGAGTGTAATTTTCGGAATAATCAAATGAATAGTGATTCTACACATAATCTTGGAGTTAAATAATCAATGAAGCATGCGTAAATCCGAATGAGTGGAAATTGAAATTTCAAATTACCTTATTGATTTGGTAACTTAAAAACACATAAACCCATAAAATAAGGATCATAAAATGATGATGTAAATATACATGAATTAAATTATATTACATAATGAATAAAAAAATGGGCACTATACACACCACATGTAATAAATAAGTGGTGAACAATGGAATTCTCACAGAATTAAAAGTTAGATAAGAAACCCCTTACTTTGTACTTTTTTCTTGGTCGACGGTAGGTTAAAATCATGTATAATGGTTAAATAATTTTTATTGAATTATACATGAATCATTTACATTAATATGATATCATATATGATCTTTTAACATTTATTTGTTAATAATATCTTTGTATTATCGTCATTTTGGGTGTTAACTTACTCATTTTCCTTTATATTATTTGTTACGTAAGCCGTGTTTGTTATTGATAGGGTGTATATTATTCATATTCAGAATTATATCAAGTCCTTAAACATTATTTTTAAATCATAAAATGATAATTATACTTTAATGGATATGATGGAGAATGAATCTCATCGCTTTCATGGAGACGGTAGTCCGTACGTACGCATGAGCGACAATATCATTATTTTGATGTTAAAATAATATTTAATTGGATGGTATAACATATATACAGAATAATTATCATGTTATATTTATTATTTAAATTAATTTCACATCATTATTTTACCTATACAAATAATAATTTATTGAATTACAATTACAGCACGACGTGGAGACGGTAAGCCGTACGTACACACGTATGGTGACATTTCATTCAAAGGATGCATAGAATACTAAATATGGTTGTACCATGGTTATAATAACATTATAGTATATAGGAGATACTTGATTCATTATTTTAGAATGGGAATAACAAAGAAAGAAGAAGTTGAAGAAGAAAAGAATTTGAAAAAGGGTGGTAAAAACATTACATCTTCTTCGGTTTCTTCCTTTTTATTTGATCAAAAGGGCTCCGTAGAATGAATTTATGATCAACCTAAGGCATCTAGGTTGTAGTGAGGTAAGTTTAGAGAGTATTTGTGCAGGGTTTGGCCGAACAAAAAGGCTTTGAAGGTGTGAAGTAATGATAAGGGGGAGTTCCCTTTTATAAGAGGGGTGAGGGTCACCTTTGGAAAACCTAGAAATATTATTTCATAATAAATACATATTCGGTTTCTAATGGCTCCAAAGTGGATTATTTAAAGTATGAGGTGGGGATAGGTCGAAATCCACTCAACCAATAGAATTTAGACAGGTTTGGATCATTATATTAACCTTATCTTTAAGTATTAACTCTTAATTAATTAGTTTAACTTTTAAAATGTCTCATTTGTATTTTTATATTATATGGTTAATAAACATACTATATACATCCAAGCGACCCCCAAGTGGTCCATTAATGAGACACCTATCACGATATAAGTATTTTGGCTGAAACATAGATTTTTAGGAATTTAATATCAATTAATAATATAATATTTTTTTGAAAAACTCTTTTATGTCAAGTTTGACACTATTCAATAATTGATTTTTGTGAAAATTATAACCGAATGATTACTTGTAAACAGTCAATTAAATCAATAATAATATGTCATATTAGCCTAGGAAATTAGTTTAATTAAATAATAACCTCCAATTATATTTATTTGGGTATTTATAATATCAATTATTTTAATTGTTCACTATTATGGTAATTACTACATCATCATTGTGTCATAAATAATTCAGATTATTTAATGTCTAAAAATTATAAATAAAATATAATTATGTAGGAAATCGTTTTAGCTTTCTAATGAATATTTATAATCGAAGGTTTGTCGTGGGTAACCCTATATTAAAAATGTTTTAGTAAATAAACAATGATTTTAACTCTTTTAACTCTTCTTTGAATTAAATAATAATAAATGTACTAATCTAATCCAAGTGGACCTAAATGATAATATTTTACTCCTAAGGTTGTTTTTGGTCGATATAAACTTTTCCAATAGAATTATAATATGTGTTAGGGTAATATTAATATCATTTTACCCTTTATTACCCTATTTACTTTTAACCGTGGTAAATAAAAGAAAAAGTTACTATTCACCAAAAATTATTTTCATCTCATTGAACCACATTTTACTCCTTGATATTAACCGTGTCTCTTTGATTTTTGAAATTCCACTCACAGAAGCGGTAATATTAAGTTTTATGAAAAATTCAGCTATTTAACTACCACTTAGTTGTTTCACTGTTCATCAAAAAATGAAAGTTTCCAGAAAAATACCAAAACTTAGGCCTAAGATATATTTGATATTATGAATTAAAAAATGATGTCTATTTTACCAAATTCAAAACATATCAGTTGCATTAATTAATTTAAAAATTAATTCCCGTCGTCAAAACAAATAGTGTGTTTTTAAGAGATAATAAATGTCAAAAGATTGACACTTGTTTATGTCTGGTTTATATGTGAAATCTCATCCAATGACCAAAATTGTTTTAAATTGTGAAAATATAATCTAAATATACTTTAAAACCACTCAAAGTAATAATTTATCACTATTAATTATTTCGATTAAAAAAAGTTGTTTTTAATTATAATTTAGTAATTTTCACTATTTATCAAAATATGAAAGTTATCCGAAAGTACCAAAATTTTACCCTAAGATAATTTAGATATTACAAATCCAAAACTAAAGTCCATTTCAAAAGATAAAATTTATAAAATTTCAAAAAGTATGTATTACTATTAATAATGGCTAGTTTGATTGGTTGTGGTGTGTTAGAATTTTGAAGGTGCGTACAATGCACGCCATTGCATTATTAAAAGGGAAACGTACCGTGGAAGCTTGGGGTGTTACATTCTCCCCTCCTTCAATAAATTGCATCCTCACAATTTTTTTAGAATTGGGCTTGAGAATATAATGGAATGTCCCACATCGGAAAAAAGTTTCAATAAAACTATCACTTTAAAAGAAAGGATGAGAGGTATAAAGGTCACCCAAGATTACCCATACTAGGATTCCATGTAGGAAAACATGGATATGGATGATAAACTAAGTGTTCGGTTTTGATGGAGAGGGATAGAAAACATGATCAGGAGAAAGTTTACAATAAGAAAATCAGAAACATGTATTGGAAAAAATGGTCCTTAGTATCCCAGTAGGAAAAGTAAACGGACAAATTTTTTTTGTTTTAAGTTACATTACATAAGGATGAGGAATTCATTTCTGATATTGACTAAGAACATAAAGAGATATACTTACTTTTTAAGTAGAGTTTCATTCATTAATAACTTTTTACCAGTACCTCATTTTTTTTGAACAATGAGTATTCCAGAAGACTTGGTCATAATGGAAGAGCTAGAATAAACTTCTATATAAATACATGATCCACGCAGGATAAACTATATATTTACCTTGCCTTTAGAGATTAATCAAAACCAAAATGGTTAGAATAATATCTGATGATCCCCAAAATGGATATTACATTAGAGAAAAAATACACTAATCTTAATTTTCTAAAATTAAACCATCAATACCCCAAAGTTAAATAAATACCATTCAATAATCAATTTTCCTTAAAATCCTTTAATATATTCCAAACTAATATTGAAACTCAAAACTTATAAGAATGTAGTCTTCCACGTTAAATTGTATCTCCAAATGACATTAATTACTCTTAAAGTCACTTACTTAAAAGTAATTAACCTAATCATTTCCATAAACAACCCAAATCACTATAAATCCACAATAAAAACATTGATAAAAATCCACCATTACTCCTCAAATGAAATCCCATACTATTCTATTTTCCATACAAAAAAGCGAACAACTTCCAAAAAAAATTTATCACTTAATTACCAAATCATTTTCCTATACTAAGGGTATTCATTTGATAAGATATAAGATCCCAAATAAAATTATTATTGATCAATAAAATCATTTAACTAAAAATAATAGTCACACATACCAAGGAATTCACGTAGTCCAGTGGTAGGCGATAAATCCCAATCGCAATTTGGTTGTGGGTTCGATTCCCACAGCATTCTCTAACGCGACAGGTTATCACACGGTCTGCGTGTTGTCCTTTATCAAAAACTATATTTTATAACATTACCAAAATGAGATAAATTTCTTCAAAATAACCATAACATAATTTAACCACAAATCTTATCTCATACCTTGCATTTTCATCCCAAATTATAATAACTTATAATTTCCTCAAACCCAACGATCATATAAAACCAAATGGTTATTTTAAACTATATCCACAAGAGAAAAGATAATTCTTCCTCAAATATCATTATCACATGGAAATATCCAGGGTTAAAATTACAGGAGAAAATTATTCCAATGTAAACCCATCAACAAGGAGCACTAACACTTTTTAAACATTTATCCAACCATTTATTTCCACATAGCTTCTTCTTTGACCAACAAAATATCCTATTGAATAGGGAATTCAGTCGGGTAATGGCTAGGTCCCATACATTTACGACAAATTACTGTAAATGGACTCTTAGGACTATTTTTATCTTCTTCCATAGTACTCTTCATTTTTCTTCGGCAATTCATCACTTTATGTCCTTCCTTCCCGCATGTAAATCATTTCTTTGTCCCATTGAGACACTTTCCTGTGTGTCACCTTCCACATTTCTTGCATGATGGAAATTGAGGATTCCTTTCTCCATGGTCTCTACTACTGGAGCTCTAATCATTAATCACCTTTCTCTTCTTTGTTGAGTACAATAATTGGTTAATATATATATTGTTGATCATATTTTTGGAAAATTGATTTTTTATAAAGACGATATCTTTTACGCCTATCAACATTCCATTTTGTTTCTCATTTTCACCATCGTTCCCAACTTGTACATTATTCTCAAAGTCACTATGACTTCCTTGGAATCCAACCATTGACTAAAACCAGAAAGCATTGTGTGACTAACAGTAGTCATAAAATTATTTATAGATTAACATGTCACCATATTCTCAATTTGAAACACATTAGGATTAACCAAGGTCATTTACTCTCATATTATATATTTAATACTTCAAATCGGTTAGTAAAGAAAATGTAAATTATCCTAAGCATATTCTCCGGGAGTGTCGTAATCAAGAGTGCAGCAAGGCCCGTTGTCGTGCACCAGTTCGCGTTCGAGTCTAGCTCAAAGTGTGTTTTCCGGTTTTACCTCTAGGTACATCTATGCAAGAGCCTCCTCTACCTGCTCATATCCAGACAGGGATGTATTGCTCGGAAAACTCACAAAATATCTGCAATACCAAAATTCTAGGAAGTTCATCTATACTAATCCTCAAAGTTCATCTTAGGTCTATGTGCTCTAATAAGATTTTATCTAAATATATCTTCCAAGGTTTGTACTAAACTTCCTCTGATACCAACTGTAACGCCCCGACCCTAGATACCCATAGTCGGTGCATTATTACATAACATTGGCTTGATAACAAAGGACCAAGTCTCGAAATACCGATTAGTTTAGTAGTCTTGGAAACACTAGATATATTCATAAGTCTTACATTACATCATAAGGTAAAAAACTAAAACAACATCTTGTCATCATATCCCCCCATACTATCCCTGTAGGTCATTCATAAATTACTTCTTCACATCCTGGGAAAAATAAAACATTGAAAGGGGTGAGCTCAGATGCTCAGTAAGGGTAACAATATAGCATAAGCTTTCATAGATAAACATAAACACTTAAAACATTTTTTAAATAAAACAAAATCCTTTTAAACTTTAACTTCAACATAATATGGAAAAGATAAAATGAAATAATTCCATTTAGTTATTCACATGGATATTCTACTATTCGAACAATCAAATGAAATATCAATAACCACTTTCATAATGATGGAATGCATAATGCCAGACTGTCATAACCACATATCCAAGGCCTCGTGCGAAGACTACAAATAAGATTTAGCCAAGGCCTTGTTCCAAGACACTAGTTTGTTTCATGAGACCTACTGATGCATCGGGGAGCTATAATGGGCTCCACTCATCACTTACTAAGTCCAATGCATTCCTCATATGAAAAGTTTGAAACATAACATAATCATTAATATTAAAACTATCTTACGAAATGTCAATACTTTATCCACAAACCTTGAATGGTATAAAAATAGCACACCCACAGTCATAGATAACTCATTCGATACAATATAAAAGATTATATTGTATCAGATTAAACTCAATCGATAATGATGAAGGATATTGACATAGATGAAAATAATCATCAATACTATTGATAGAAATATCCCTCTTTTTCTTGAAAACATTTAAAAGTCACACTATCTGTCAAGAATCCATTTAAAATATATTTTTGAATCAAAGTGTCTCATACCAATTTGAAATTTGTAAAAGTAATTTTGATTTTAAAACTTTAATTTCCATATAAATAATTCCTTAAAACCTTTTTTAACACATGGACATTAATGAGCAAGATTTAGAAGAATAAGTCTTTAAAACATTTAAAAATGGTATTTTAGTTAGAGTTTCTAACCAAAAGAGAGACACTTGAATACAAATAATTGATGTAATCAAATTTTTTTAATATCATGAGAATAATGGGATTCATGATATACTATATCAAAGTACATTATATACACCACAGAAAAGTTATTTGGTGTATAACAACAAATAAGTCTCAATGGAATGTAAATTGAGATGAATTCTCTTATAAAGACCATATCCTTAGGTTAAGGATAAATCAACGACATAATTATGTGTGACAAATATAAATACACTCAATATGATTGGATATTTAGTGTAAATCAATCAGATGACATTCACACATATTCTTGTAAAAAACAACACCAATGAATTGGATATTTAACTCAACAAATGGAGATTGAGTTAAAATTACTCTTATCAAGTTCATACCGAGGACTTGAGAATTTATCAATGGAGTGATTATGTGTATAAAAATTATATCCACAGAAAGGGGAGTGGAATTTTTGACATAATCAAATGAATAGTGATTCTACACATAATCCTGGAGTAAAATAATCAATGAAGTATGCGTAAATCTGAATGAGTGGAAATTGAAATTTCAAATTCTGTTATTGATTTGGTGAATTAAAAAAACATACAACCATAAAATAAGGATCATACAATGAAGATGTAAATATACATGAATTAATGTATATTACACAATGAATACAAACATGGGCAGTACACACACCACATGTAATAAATAAGTGGTGAACAATGGAATTCTCACGGAATTAAAAGTGAGATAAGAAACCCCTTACTCTGTACTTTTTCCTTGGTGGACGGTAGGTTAACCTCCTGTATAATGGTGAAATAATTTATATTGAATTATACAAGAATAATTTACATTAATATGATATCATATATGATCTTTTAACATTGATTTGTTAATAATATCTTAGTATTATCGTCATTTCCGGTGTTAACTTACTCGTTTTCCTTTATATTCATTGTTACATAAGCCGTGTTTGTTATGGATATGTTGTATCTTATTCATATCCAGAATTATATCAAGTCCTTAAAAATTAATTTCAAATCATCAAATGATAATTATACTTGAATGGATATGATGGAGAATGAATATCATCGCTTTCATGGAGACGGTAGTCCGTACGTACGCACAAGCGTCAATATCATTTTTTGATGTTAAAATATTATATAATTGGATGTCATATCATATAGAAAAAATAATTATCATGTTATATTTATTATTAACATGAATTACACATCATTATTATACCCATCCAAATAATAATATATTTAATGACAATTACACCACGACGTGGAGAATGTAAGCCATACGTACACACGTATGGTGACATGTCATTCAAAGGATGGATAGAATACTGAATATGGTTGTACCATGTTTATAATAATATTATAGTATATAGGATATTCTGGATTCATTATTTTATAATGGGAATAACAAAGAAAGAAGAAGTTGAAGAAGAAAAGAATTTGAAAAAGGGTGGTAAAAACATTACCTCTTCTTCGGATTCTTCCTTTTGATTTGATCAAAAGGGCTTTTTAGGATGGATTTATGATCCAAATAAGGCCTCTAAGTTGTAGTGAGGGAAGTTGAGAGAGTATTTGGGAAGTGGTTGGGCGAACCAAATGGCTTTGAAGGTGTGAAGTAATGAGAAGGTGGGGTTCCCTTTTATAAGAGGGGTGAGGGGAACCTTTGGAAAATCTAGAAATATTATTTTATAATAAATTCATATTCGGTTTCTAATGGCTCCAAAGTGGATTATTTAAAGGTTAAGGTGGGTATAGGTCGAAAAACACTCAACCAAAATAATTTAGATAGGTTTAATTCATTATATTAACCTTATCTCTAAATATTAAGTCTTAGTTAATTAGTTTCACTTTTACAATGTCTCTTTGTATTTTTATATTATATGGTTAATAAACTTACTATATACATCCAAGAGACCCCCAAGTGGTCCATTAATGATATAAATGTCACGATATAAGTCCCTTGCCAAACCATAGATTTTTAGGAATTTAATATCAATTAATAAAATAATATTTGTTTTAAAAACTCCTTTATGTCAATTTTGACACTATTCAATAATTGATTTTTGTGAAACTCATAACAGAATGATTAATTCTAAAAAAGTCAATTAAATCCATCCTAATATGTCATATTTACTTAGAAAATTAGTTTAATTCAACAAAAAATCTCCAATTATATTTATTTGTGTATTTATAATATCAATTATTTTAATTGTTCAAGATTATGGTAATTACTGCATCATCATTGTGTCATAAATAATTTAAATTATTGAATGTCTAAAAATAATAAATAAAATATCATTATGTATTAAATCTTTTGAGATTTCTAATGAATATTTATAATCGAATTTATCTTATGTGTAACCCTATATTAAAAATGTTTTAGTAAATAAACATTGATTTTAACTCTTTTAACTCTTCTTTGAATTAAATAATAATAAATGTCCCAATCTAATTCAACTGGACCTAAATGATAATATTTTACTCCTAAGGTTCTTTTTGGTCGATATAAACTTTTCCAATAGAATTAGGACATGTGTCAGGGTAATATTAATATCATTTTTACCCTTAATTACCCTATTTACTTTTAACCGTGGGAAATAAAAGTAAAAAGTTACTATTCACCCAAAATTATTTTCATCTCATTGAACCACGTTTTAATCCTTGATATTAACCGTGTCTCTCAGATTTTTGAAATTCCACTCATAGAAGCGGTAAAAATAAGTTTTATGAAAAATTCAGATTTTTAACTACCACTTAGTGGTTTCACTATTCATCAAAAAAATGAAAGTTTCCAGAAAAATACCAAAAATTGGGCCTAAGCTATATTTGATATTATGAATTCAAAAATAATGTCCATTTTACCAAATTCAAAACATATTTGTTGCATTCATAAATTTAAAAGTTAATTCCCATCGTCAAAACAAATAACGTGTTTTTAAGAGATAATAACTATCAAAAGATTGACACTTGTTTATGTCTGGTTTATATGTGAAATCTCATCGAATGACCAAAAATGTATTAAATTGTAAAAATATATTCTAAATATAATTTAAAACCACTCAAACTAATAATTTATCACTATTAATTATTCCTATTAAAAAAAGTTGTTTTTAATTAATATTTAGTAATTTACACTATTAATCAAAATATGAAATTTATCTGAAAAGTACCAAAATTTCACCCTAAGATAATTTCGATATTAAGAATCCAAAACTGAAGTCCATTTTGAAAGATAAAATTTATAAAATTTCAAAAAGTATGTATTACTATTCATAACGGCTAGTTTTATTTGTTGTGGTGTGTTAGAATCTCGAAGTTACGTACAATGCACGTCATTACATTATTTAAAGGGAAACGTACTGTGGAATCTTGGGGTGTTACATACTTTCCCAAAAATCTACACACGAAAATGGATATTTAATTTTTGGAACTGAAAAATAATGAAAATTAATCCAGTAGTAAATACGAGGAAAATTTCACAAGAATTTTGAGGTATATGGCTGATTTTATCATAGATCCAGAAATAAAATTTTACTAATTCATTAGTGGCTCACGGTAAATTTTATAAATGTAATTTGATATAATATAATTTTATATATATGAGAAAATAATTCGATTTTATCTCATGTAATAAATTTAAATTAGATACTATTAGTGTTATTAGAGATTTGGTGAGAAAATAAAAAGATATAATTATGAATAAATTATAATAAAAAACACATGAGGGAAATGAAAATTAATCACCATTCATGTAAAATGATTGGATGTAATCCCAAGGTAAATTTACTTATGGGGTATGTGTGGAGATAAAGTCCATCAAGAAAAATAATTCAAAAGTTATGTGAAGAGGATATTCAATGATGGTGACGATTCTCAACCAAATGTGCCACACAATCTCTGATGATATAATTATAAGGAATATGTAATATATTAACCAATAATATTATATAAGTAATTATGAAAATTATTGGTTTTAAAAACTCATCAATGAAAGATACAATGGGAAAGATCTTGCGATCACAATTGTTGATGTGGCCTGTGAGAATGAATCGATTAATGGTACACTTACCATCCACACTAGAACATAAAAATTATATATGATTTTGGATCAACCCACATTTTTGTATATGAAGAATTTTTTAAGGGTATCATGTCACAAAATCAAAAAATATACATTGAGTTAGCTGTAAAAAATTTAATGGTGTGATGACTGCATATCAATTCAATACCAAAAATATGATAAAAGATTACCTAAATATACTTCCTTAAAATTTTTCAAATTCATATAATAGTTTAATTTGAGGTGATTTTTAAATTGAATTACATTATCTATATAGACCAAATTTAAATTTAAAAGGGAATTCACATTTCAAATTACTAATCAACCTCTGATCACATTTCAGTACGGGGATGAATATGAAATTCCAATGGAAGTTACTTCAATTTTATAGGTCATACTACCTATTTATGAGGGATACTTATCACAAATGGTTCAAAAAAAAAACTCATCATTTATGATATGTATATTATTCAAAATTATGCTTATTTATTTCTTGAATATATCCTTATACATCTCCCAAATCACGAAGTTTTTTTTCAATAGAACTCATACATAGTGATACCCCTCTTCCAAGGAATGCATATTGAATAGGTCTGATTGGGTTGAAATAAATGAAAGGGGATATTTTACATAATCCTGATTGGGAATTAATATTCCATAGATTTTTATCATGTAGTGAATCTATTTATTTAGAATAAATATTGGTCAATATGTATTTTTATTGATTATATTTTACTTGAAAATACCACTCTCAATAAAAAATATCCTTTAACCCACATTGATGAATTTTTTGATCAATGGTCTGAATCTCAATAATTTTCTTATATTTAACATCATTGTTGATGTCAACAATTGATAGTAAAGAAGTATGATATACCAATGATAGACTTCCATATGAGGGATGGTCATTATGAATTTATACTGATGCCATTGGGATATACCAATGATCATAGTAGGTTTATCGAATTAATGGATAGAGTCTTTATAGATTAAATTGATCGATTTGGGGAAGTATTTATACAAAACATTCTTATATATTTTATGATGAAGGAAGATCATGGAGAATATTCAAGGACAGTTATGAAGACCCTAGGTAATGAGATGTTTTATTATAAATTTATAGAGTTTTACTTATGTCTACAAAATAATAATGGTTGGGTTATATAATCATATGTGTGTTTATATCAATGGATCCCCAAAAGACACAGGTTATTGATAAAATGGACTAGAATAAACATGGTTACCAATAGCCACAATTTTCTTTAGTTGACTGGATAACACCATTGGTTTGCAAAGGATTTTTCACAACTATGTTATATAATAACCATGCTGACTTGAAATGGTTCAAATTTCATTTGGATAGAGAAAAGGGGGGAAAATTCCAAAGGGGTGAAAATAAGGCTGGCCAACACACTAGTGTTTACAATCCCCTATAGTAGAGATGAGTTTGTGATCAATAATATTGCATTGATGAAGGGAATAATTTTAGTTGTCATTCATAATGATATGGTTATATCTTATTCTTTTTAGAAAATGAAAATTTATGAGAGAAATTACACGACTCAATATTTGTAGTAGGTAGTGGAAATTATTTTATTGATTATATGGAGGAAATATTGTTATGGTAATAGATATGATATATATACTGAAAAAAAAAATCATGGATAATATATTCAAATATAAATAATTTAATATGTTCCCAAGGATATGGTTGTAAATGATTAATGGTTACAACTACTGAATACACTACCATCCCATGAAGGCGAACAATGCAGATGTTTCGATAAGTTCGAAAGTATATTCTTTTTTTGAGAAGAAAAAAATTTATAGCGATTCAATTTTTAAGGATGTTCAAAATATGGATCTCAAAATCCTATGAAATGTTGACATATCATATATTACTCACACAAATGTTCAACTATCCCTCTATGTAATTATTAAATAGGATAAAATGGAATATGTTTATCTATATAATGAGGCATGGAATTGTCCTAATTTCAACCAGGATTGTGATAAAATGATATGGTTCAATAATAGTGTTTGTGTCCAATGAATAGAATAATTTTAGAAGGAGGTATTAGATATATATAACAGTTACTCCTTATCTATTCATACACTAATTTTAAAGATGTATATAGATCTGAAATAGAATTTATGGTGGGAAAAAATGAAAATGGATATTGAAAATTATGTACCTTAGAGCATGGAATGTGTGAAATTTAAGGATGACAGGAAAATTTAAAAGAGGATTTACAACCATTTCCAAGACCATAATTGAAATGGGAAATCATTACCATGGATTTCATTTTTGGGGTCCCCAAAACATTTTAAGGGATTAATTCTATTTGTGTTATAGTCAACCACCTTACGAGATAACCACATTTAATTTCCAATAGATTAGATATCAATCTTTATCAAATTTCTTGGATAGACACTGGGTAAGTGTTATGATTTCATATATTAAAACAATCTATTTTTTTGGATCGAAGGTTTATGATGATGTTCTAGAGAAACATTAAACCATAATTTAATATGGAGTTGGACTCTATCACTATGTATCCTCCATGGAAAGATGGTATGCTTTAGAGGACCATTAAAACCCCAGAGTATATGATGAGATGCTTTTATATGTATCTAAATGTTATTTAGTATTTACACCTTTATTTTTATGAATTTTTATACAAATATATATTTCATTGAGAATACATATTTCTACTTATGAATCCCATTATTAATGGTACTACAGAACTCCAACATGCTAGGATAGAGTTGATAATTGAAATTTATTATGAAATAAGATAGCTAAGGAAATGTAATTTATGGTTATATCAACATAAAAACACATCATGATAGAATGGATATGATAAAAAATTCACATAGACAATCATTGGTGAGATCTATAGTTCCATGATGGGTACATGGTATTCCTGAAAATATTTCTATAGAAGAAGGTTATGAGAATGGGAATGAATGGAATACTAAGAACTTTATATTTCAGTCCATTTTATATTTATGTTCTTGTCAGGATGGTTTCATTTCACTTTGCGCTTAAACTGAATCATTCTGAAGTTCATGATGTGTTATGTGTATCTCTACTAAGGTAGTACATATCCGGTCCTTCATATGTAATGAACTTAGAGGCAATAAAAATAAGTAATAATATATCTTCTGTGGAATAATTAGTGGATATTCAATATCTAATAGTAAAATTTTTATGAAACAAGACCACTAACATGGTAAATATTTTTTTGAATAAAGCAACATGGGAACTCGAGGATGGAATGATCTAGAAGTAACCTCAACTGTTTTTATTATATTGATAGAATTTGGAGTGTTAAATTATTAAAATGGGTTTATAATGTAAAACCACATGATTTTTTATATATTAATATTTTTATATATTAAATTTCATTGATATATTTGTTTACACACAACAATGAGTATAAATAAACAATGATATACTATTGAATTGTTATAACTTAGTTAGAATTTATTACCAACCATTGAAGTAAAAGGTATGAATAAGAATAAATAAATTATAAATAAATTATTGTTTATATTTGTGAAGAATGAATTAATCTTTTATCAATTTTCTAAAAATGAAAATAAAATAATTGTAATGTAAGAAGAAGTATTTATCTAAAAAACTATTTTTATGTTGACAATTTGGTTTTATCCTAAAAAATTAAATTAATCTCTATCGATGAATGATTTTAATTAAGGGTTTAGATAACATATTCTATAAAATATTTTAACATTCACCTATTAGTTTTTAAATGGTATTTAATTAAGTTAAATTCAATTTTAGTCTTAAAAATAAATATTTATGAAAATTGTTTTCTTTTTGTTTTTCACACTTATAATAAAATTAATTTATACAACTTATAGAATATAAATATTATAAAATAGAATATATATTTGTAATAATTATAAATAATGTTATTTAATAAGTTAACATTAATTTTTTTCCTATGTGGATTTTGATAGAAATAAAAATTAGTTACCATGTTTAAAGATAAAACATGTTTACTGGGGGGTATACAAAATATATAAGGTTTGAAATATTTCAAAACAAGTTATTTAATTTTATTTTTGATGGTATATTTAGGAAATACATGTTATCATAAAATATTTGGAATTTTTGGGCCACTTGACATCATAATGAAACTAATATATTTTCATCTATTGAAGAATACAAAGTGTGTCCTCTCCCTACCTTATAAAAGGATACCAACTATCATTTCTTCCTCCCAATTAATAAGGCTTCTATATTTTCAATTCAATACCAAAATTCCACCCTATATTCCATTACATTTTCTTAGTTACTTTTAATTTATAAAATAAAATTTTTTCAAGGAAAAAGGGTCAATGAAAATGCTGATTCCCAATAAAGAATAGATTTAAATACCTAAAATGAAATTCTTGACTTAATGTAAGTGTTATTTTACCATCTCATTTCTTTTCTATATTTTCTATGGTAAATTTTTTATGAATAATTATATTTATATATATTTTATTTAACCATCATAAGCATTCTTCTAATCTAGTTATTCCTTTAATTATTATGTATTACTACCATTTTATACTCATTGGTACTGAAACTGAATGAGAAAATATTTTTTAATTAATTGTCAACCTTATTTCCACATTTCTCATAGAATGTTTTCTTCTATATTCAAGCTCTTGAAAATTTTTTACGGAATGTTTTTACCTATAAATTAATTGTTTTATGATATTTATTTTCATTTAACTTTTATTTATTTAAAATTATCTTAAAGGAATATTTTAAGAGATGTGTTTTCCAAACATGTAATTTTGGACTTTTTATAAATGTTTTAAAAGAATGTTCACTTTTAAAATTTAATTATTGAAGGGTTTTTTATCAAAATAATGACCGTTCATTAATATTATGTGTCCTTTAGATGTTTTCACGGTTATTTACCAGGAGAATGATTATCTCAAAATTTGTGAATTTTAGATAAATTGTTATGAAAATAAAAGGATTATTTTTCATGTTTCCAAATAATGGTTTTAATGTTCTTTTTAATGTATTTATCACATATGTTAGAATCAATTACATATTTTTTGTGATTAAATGTTGTTATTATCTTATAATGTCTTTTAAGTTATTTATCTGGATGGATTATCGTGATGATGATTTAATAAATATTCTACAAAACATGATTATTTCCCACAACATAATCATTTTATGAAGAAAACTATATGAAACACATTTCTTTTTCCATATGTTATCATGTAATGAAATGATGAAATATTAATGAACCTCATTTATTTTACATGAGTTATAAAATCATGAAATGATGATATGTTTATGAGACCCATTTTCATTCCATAGTTTATGATATGATGATATGATGAATGTTTTGTGATCTTATGGAATAAATATGTGTGGTTTTCATTATGTTTTTGGTGGGACCATAATTTTATAGACTTCCAATGCATTATGAAATGATGAACTAGTTAAGAAACTCATAGGAGATTATTATGTTAAGATATTCCTAAGATATAATAGATTTAAGAAACTCTTAAGAGATGATGGAGTTTCAATGACTTATGTAATTTATTTCATAATGTTGGAATTATCCTATTTAGGAAATTCTTTGAGGAATATGTTATTACCGTGTTATGATTACGATTATGATTATTATTGAGGAACAATATTCCTATCATAAGATGAGATGAGTTTGATATGATATCATGGATTGTGATGGATTTAAAACAATTCATCAATATTAGGACACATAACTTTTGAAATGATAATGTGTTATGCCATAGATCATTTCTACTGACAATGATAGCTTGAGGTTGAACATTGAATGTTATAATCATAATGCACATAAATTATTCTTATCATATTATTTTATATGATCATCGATTGATATCTCACATGTTTACCCTGACTATGCATATGAGTTCAACGTTTCTCATCTTTTTATTCCCTTGGTTTTGAAGAATGGTTTTGAGTAGCTTATGTCTAAGAAGGGTTCTATATGATAACAAATATCATGGATATATTGAATATCATTCATGAAATAATATGATTTTGTATACAGACTCCAAAGATACTAAACCCTTACTGTCCTCAAGCTTCTATTATTATTAAATGTATTGAATATTTATCTAAAATGATGTAATATATATATATATATATATATTAAATTCCTAGGCCACTAATGTCAACTAAACCAAACCATTTCACAAACTAAAACATTATAATTCCCTTTAAAAATGTTGGTCAAATCCCTATTTTGAGAATCATTTTTAAAAGGTAATCCCTTAGAAACCATACTCACTCGAGGAATTAGACAAAAACATTGTGAAAATCTAATTAAAAAATAATCAATTTTGGTTACAAACCATTTGAAACCCATTCATCTAAATTATTCTGGTTAAATTCATTCCCAATTCTAAACAATTTAAAATTACATTATAGAACTAAACACTATTTTTTAAAAAATCAATAAAAACCACTCTCAACATGTGGTAATTCATAAGATGGGATGTCGATGATTTTTTGACCAAGTTATAACTAAAGAAATATTTAGAAAATTTTGAAGTTCTTATTAAATATTTTAAAAAAATAGAGTAAAAAAATTTATTTATTGATGAAATGTAACAAAACAAAAAAAACAATAAAAACAAGAACAAAAACATCAAAAGTAATAATAATAATAATAATACCAATAATCAAGGTACATTAAAACCCAACAATCATAAATTATGAAAATCACGGGGTTGATCCCAGATAGTAAACGCAATCCCCACCCCACCCAAACATCCCAATATAATATAGGGTGAATAATAATATTAATATTAATGTAATTGATGATGATGATGATGACAATGATAACAATATATTTTTATGGCCAAAGATGTTAAAATAAATGGAAAAAAATCTCACACACCCATGGGCTAGTAAGGAAAGGATAAAACCCCTATAAGGGTGTAACCACTCCATAACTATACGATTACAGTTTAAAATCCCAAAAGGAAAAGAATTTTATGTCATGATGACCCCATCATATTAGCCTAAATTTCCTTTTAGTGAAGAATACAATGTGGGAACCTAGGTGATTCGTACTGTAGATTTATTTCATTTTTGTGTTTCTTATCAATCATTTGTGAGTTTATCAAGGAGTTTGAAATCCAAGGTATATTTTTTGATTGAAAATGGAATTTCATTAAATATTTTTAAATGTAATTGTTTTCAGTGTTTTCTAAATATTTTTGTGTGAAAAATTAATATTGTTAGTGAAATTTCATGACGATGGGTACCAAGTAGTTTTCTATCAAAGAAATTATTTTAAAAAACATACTAGAGGAAGAAGTTCATGAATGATATTTTTACAAAAGGAATGTATCCCATGAAGTGAATACAGAAGTTTAAGAAGCCTTCATATCATAGATGGCATTTCTCAGAGGCCATATATGAATGTTTTTTTCAGTGAAATGTTGTTTATTGGGACCAACCACAAATGGCTTTCTTGTTCTACGATAACCATTAAAAAATGTGTCTTCCATGGCAGGTGATAGTGGTTTTGGGAAGACCATATAAGAGATATCCTATAACATTTATTCTTGTTCGTAGGGGTTCATCCATTTTATTTCACAGAATACTATATTTGGTGGATATGTTATCCTATAAATACCATTCTAATACCATCATTATGTGTTTAATAAAATATTAAATAAATATAGAGTTATTTGAAAAAAGTTGTGATGTTATTTTGACCACATAACAAGGATATTACATAAAATATTATTAAATTATGAAGCATATCACATCATGAAGCAATGTGTTATGGTAGGAAAATCATGATTTAGACTAAAAAAGAGGTTCCATGGAGAAGTTCAAGATGAAAAGATTCATGTAGTGGTGAGTAGATCCTGTAGAAAAAGGGTACCACACAAATAAAGTTCATGAGATATAGTACCATATAGTGCATGGATGTTTGGGTAGGACAAAAGGTGACTCATGACACTACTGAAAATAAGATCTATACAAACAGTTATGGGAAAACCATTGGTGTAGTTCACTTATATGGACCTATACAAATGGTTTGTCCGAAACCGTTGGTATTGGTCACTAATTTGGACATATACCAACGATTTCGGACAAACCATTTATATAGGGGGACCTATACCAATGGTTTGGAGAAACCATTGGTATAGGTTACTTATATGGACCTATACCAATGGTTTTTTCCAAACCATTGGTACATGTCCATAATAGAGACCCTATACAAACAAGTCGTCCAAAACTTTTAATATAGGTCCCAAAATCAAAGAATCTATACCAACGGTTCTCAAAACCATTGGTATTGTCCATAATAGAGACCGTATACCAATGGGTTTCCCCAAAACATTGGTATATGGCCCCCCTATACCAACAGTTTGTCCAAAACCATTGGTATATGTCCCAAAATCAAAAATCTATACCAACGGTTCTCAAAACAGTTGGTATAGGTCTATACCAATGGTTTTGAGAATCCTTGTTATAGATACATGTATTTTTTATGGAATCATCTTACAAAGAACATTAAATAAATCAAAATTTTAAATATTTTTGATAGTACATATATATATTTATGAAATTATGTTCACAATAGTCAACTTAGGTTCGTGGTTAGGTCGTTCAATCATAAAATAGAGGTACTGGGATCAAAACCAACATAATAATTCTTTTATGAAATACATATACCAACAGTTTTATAGATCCGTTGGTATTGATTTTTCATATTACTTATACCAAAGACTTTGAAAATTGTTGGTATTGGTCAATACCAATGGTTTTTCCAAAACTGTTGGTATATATTTATCCCCAAAGCTTACTATCAAAAATTTCTCTAAACCATTGGTGTGAGATATAAAAATGGTTTAGAGGCCTATAAAAACTGTTTCAAACCATTATTAAAGGGTATTTTTCTAGTAGTGTGAAGTAAAAGGTGAAGTGAATAGTGATCTGTAAAGGGATTATTTCATGATATTTTTTCTTAATAGAGTTTTATATGACTATATATAGTATAATTTTTAATTATTGAGGATATCATAGTAGAATAATATTATATAAATCATTATGCAACATTTTAATCAAGTATCTAATGATGATGACTCAAAATTCATGCTTTTAAGATGAGGACGATTTTATAAAATTATGTGATCAATTAGGAATAAATTGAGGTGAACTGAGGGGAACAATGTACTATATATTAATTCATTGTAATGTTTCTATTTTGGTATTATATTGACCATGGATTAAAAAATTTAATCTGTTTCTTCTAGTGGAGTTTAGTTGGTTCAGGTTTGACAGACACACGGTCAGCATATGAACCTTTGAATAGACCATAATTTTTAACTATGTAATATTTTAGTGTTCTATTGTATCTATTTTGTGGGGTTTTGGTTAATGTATATTCCAATTATATATTATTAATGTGTTCCTACCCACAATGGGACAATATGTATCTAAAATGATATAAAAATTTGACACCCTGATGTAGAAGTCCCATCTCAGGGAATCCAGGGGTACAGCAAATGGTATCAGAGCCCAGAATACCACCATTATTTTTTTTGTCATAAGTCATTCCTTATGGAGAATATTTTTAATTTTAATGGAGTTACAAACTTTTCTAGGAATAACCTGCAGATTTGAAAAATAGGATGTGATTATATTGTTGATCTCTTAGGTTGGAAGTTCAATCTACCATGATTAATGAGATCAATGTTAGTGATATTATAGGACATGATATGATCGAAGTTGAAATGAAATTTCAAGATGTTGATTTTATAATTAAAAATGATCATACTTGATCTATGCTAGATAATATTTATATAACGGTGTAGAAGTGCAAGAGTGAAAATTCTTTATGGGAAAAACTATCAAATTGTAGGGAAAAATCCCTCAAGGTAACGTTGTAATATTTTTGGGGTTGATTATGTTTGTTGAAAAAGAGGGTTTCCAAGGTATATAGATGAAATCCAATTATGTTATTGACTAGGAATATTGAAAATGATCTAATAGAGTGGAATAAATACCCTAGAAGGGGTGTATAAAATTGTGTACACAAGGGGACACTATTTCCTAGTGTTTGAAATTTTTTTGGGTTTCATAATTTGGACTTTGTCTAGCATTATGAAAATGTGATTTTCTTGAATCCCTTATTAAAATATAGAAAGGGAATGATTTTACTAAATATGGGATTCGTGAAGGGTGTTTTACGATGGATCAAAAAAATATTTATGGTGATCTCCATGAGTATTATGAGTATTGTAAACAATAAAGGTTGGTGGATCGTGAGTGGAGTGTTGTGACAACATGAAGAGTTTTGAGGTGATCATCATGATTATGAAAAGCATAAAGACCGAGAAATTTTGATGGAACTTTTTGAAAAAGAGATCTCCACTATGGAAAAGTGGGAGAATTGTGAAATAGTGATGTCATGACCATAAGGTTATGGAATCGGTGGAAACACCTATAAATAGGCCTGACCCCCTTCCGAAATGTAGTGATACCTCAAGAAAAAATTTAGGTTCTTGATTCATGATGGTGGTTCATGATGGGTGTTATGAAGAACATAGAGAAGGATAAAAAATCTGATGAAATGTTCTCAGAATCACAATGCATGATTCTAGAAATGAAGTTCATGAAAGCTATAAAATCAAACCAAATGTTCCAAGCATCGAAAAAGTTAGGAACTTCATAATGGAAAAGTATGCTTCATGAAATAGGTGTTCTTCATGAAGTCAATGTGATATTTGAGAGAGGAAGGAGCTTCACGATGTATAAATGAGCTTCATGAAAGAGGATATTCATAATGGCTCTGAGCATCGGGAAAGTTGTTCAGAAGGAATTACCTTCTATTGTAAAGTGGTATTCACCCGTTGGATGAATATGGAACCTCAATAGATTATGTATCTATAACTGAGGATATATTCATTAATGATAATTAAGGGACCTAAAATTACATAAACTATGAGTGTATCTCTTTCTAAGAGTAGTGAGTAATGTAAGAGGAAGACAATGATTGTTTCCAGTGGAAGTGATCCAGAGAAAGAGACACAAAGGGTGACCCTGGGGAAAGCAGTGAGTTGACCCTAAACCTTGTAAGGCAGTGATCCGATGTATATAAGAGATCTATCAAAAACCACCATTCTTTTTAGTGAGCCTAAGTTAATATGGAACAATTGGAACATTATCATTGTATGGTCTTTGGACATTTCCTAGTGAGGGTGAACCAAGTAAAATTTATACATATCGCGAATGAATTTAGTTTTTTGTACATTTATATGGGAAATGGATTGAATAGATTTTTTTAACTATGAAACAAGATCCAAAAGGGCATTAGTTTTAATCTTCCACTCCCTAATTAACCCCACTATTAGGGTATTTATCATAATTAGTCTAAAAAAACATATATTAAGGGGATAGTACAATGAAGGGTATTAAGTCACAAGTTAAAATTTCTCCATAATATATTTTATTTTTTGAAAATTATTCCATAAGTAAATAATAAAATGTTCTTCACATGAATCATGGAGGTTACATGAGGTATTAGAGGCCTTGGTGGAGAAATTAAGTGTATCTATATTATAATTATATGTAAACTTCCACCAATATATAATATAAAACTTTCATCAGAACAATAAATATATATTTTTAAATTTTTTTATAATGATCTATTATGGTTTTATTATCTTATGAGATGCATAAAATATAGGAGGAGAATAGAATGATTTAAATATGGATATAAATTTTAGTTAAATTATACAAAATAATATTTATAATGATTATAAAGATGAAGAAGACATGGATAATTATTCCATATCTCTAATAGATTCATGATTCAAGAGATTAATGTGATGGTTCAAAGGAAAGATACGATTGTTATGTTTTTAATCTGTTAAATTAAGGAACATTGGTGCAATATTCTCATGAAATATTGATGGTTAACAAAGTTAAAAAATCATGTAAATCCATTGGAATGGTCTCCCACAAAATGGTGACTTAAAATTAAGAATGAAATTATAGGGAATGGGATTCATAATTAAGTGGAAGGTATTGATGGACCCTATATGGGGGAAGTGGAAAAAATATTTAACGTGACATTAAAAATGGCATCATGGATATTGTTGAAATTGAAGTCCCTATAACTAATGAGGATAATAAACAACAAGGTGTAGTTCATATCCTGGTGTAACTTGAGGTAGATCTCAAAGAACATGATACCAAAAAAATGAAAAACTGAAAGGTTAATGGGTTACTAAAATATTATTCATAATATGTGGTTCAGATCAAAGCACAAATTAGATAGATATAAGAAGTGTTACATAATCACTTTTCTAGTCAAGTAAATATTGAAGATGTGAATTTATAGAGGAATATGTAATAAAAGACATCGGTGATTGGGGAGTATAATTCATGTGTAAAGGTTCAAAATAAGAATGTATAATCCCATGATGAAGAGTTTTTTTACTATGAGAAACAATGTGGAATAATAAATGAAATCATGTGGTCCAAATAAAAATATACACTAAATGAGGATCATAGATGGAGAACGATTACAACAAGTCATGTAAGGCTTAGGAGGCATCAATAATATTTTGTATAAATAGAAAACATTTCTTGTGGTTAAAATTGGAATAATATGTGAATAATTTTTGATAGAAACACCAACAAGAGTTTGCAACGAATGAATACATATGATATGGGATATTTTCTTTAAATATGCAAATACCTATTTCCAAGAACTGTACAGATCCTAGAAAATAAAATTATTAGAAATAAAATAATTCTCAATCATTGAGGGTTAACTAATGATAATTATCATGATTTACAAAGTCTTGATACATATAGTGGAATGAAGTGGATATTTTTCCATGTCATTAATTATATTATCCAAGGTTTCCATAAATACAACATGACATACAACGATGATGATAAGAGATGATTGAGTGGATAAGTGCCTAGCATTAATTAATGGATAATAACACCATATCCTTTATCAGACGGAAGAAACAAATTCTATGGAATTTTTTTTTTCATTTTACAAACATTTGGTATAAAAACAATGATTAAAGGAAAAGAGGAAATATTGATTAGAATTAGGTAATTAAGTGGTTATATAATTGTAGAAAACATAGAATGACTGATTTGAGTAATATATTCTCTCCCATAAAAAAATACAATGAATATAACTATATATCTTATGTAAAAGAGGAATATAATAGGTCATATTTTACTTGGAATCAATTGAGGTTCTCAGGGAAGGAAAAAAAGAATATAGATAAGTCAAACCATGAAAAAATTTCTCTGAAATATCTAAATAAAAACAAAAACTGGATCCTTGGTAGTTCTTGTGCTTCAAAAATTACTAGGGAATTAAAATATCTTTAAACATGTGAAGGGATATTTGATGGTATAATGTCGTTCGGTAATGTTGGATTCCTATAGATCAAATGGGGTGGAAATACATGTCTCTTAAGCAGTGAACATAAGAATATTGAAGGGATCTATATGGATGTATTTCATCACTACGTGACATTAGAGTTGATGTTGAATTCAATAGGACGATATTATGAATAAAATAACTTTCTAATGTATGGTTTGAGGAAAAATTTCAATCTTTACCTGATGGATATAAATGGAATTTTTTTACCTAATTATTGAAGAGATGGACAACATGTGAAATACAAACCTAGAAGATATTAATCAATAATGGATATATAATTTATATAGTCTAATGGTGGAAACATATATTATAAATCATAAATGAGATCAAAAAAAGACTTGTGATGAATGTATTCATTGAAATATGGTCAGAAATCTATTTTAATCAAAGAACAAGTGGATATAAATTTTAGATCTTTTCCACACCAAAATTTATGGTATAATTAATAATTATTATAGATATGAAACGATATAATTCATTATTTTCATTGATATAAATAAAAAAATGATTTATGTCATGTTTATTCAAATAAAGAGGCAATATATGGGTCTTATGAAGTAATATATAATAAGATTGGAAAATTAAAATAACAAGTCCATCAATATCATATAATAAAAAAATGGATTGGAAAACATATCCAATGAATTTGAAAACATCCTTAAAAAACAATTAATTATACCCAAGGATTACTTTGTTTGGACTCCTCAATAAAATGGGGATTTTGAATGACAAAATTGATATGGGAATAAATGTCAAAGAAGATTCTCATTGAAAGTGGCATCTCTCATCAGAGTTAAAAACATGTAGTCCAATTTATGATATAGATGATGAAGGATTGTATCTAGGTTACTCAATAAAGAGTACGACCAAAAAATTATTCAATTTCAGGATCGATAAAAAATTAATGTGTCATTAAGTCAATTTCATTTAGGATAATGATATAAAAAATTCTAAAAATCCAAACATGGATGTTTTTTTAGATAAAGAAGAAAAAAATGAAAAAAATATTTTTTTTGAAGATATGCACAGATGATAAAAGGACGATGAATCTAATTAAAAATAACAATAGGAGATTAGATTTAAATAAATTCATCACACACCTAATATAATAAATAAAATAACATATAATGATCCATATGAATTTATTTAGGACTGATCTGATCTAACTTAAACAGATGGAATAACCGGTGTAGAGCTTCCTATACAATTGTGCATGGTGGATCCAACCTCATTTTAGAAGGTACTGATTGATGGTCATTGGTTAATTATATGAATGAATAACGTGATAAAAATGATTAAAATTAAATTCAATATCCTGTTCAATGGGTATAGAACCAAAAAATCAATATAACAAAGTGGATCTTCATGAAAAAATTCTATAATAAGGGAAATGTTATCAGAAACAAGGTAAACCTAGTCTGTAAGTGTTATGAATAAAATTAGTGTTCCTGATGTGGAAGAAAAGTTTTATACATTCAACTTACTAGAGTAAAGAAGTATTTTTTAGCTACTAAAAATCAATGATGTTACAATTTATTTTATAATAAATTCAAAAAAAAAATTGTAAAAAAAATTTGTTGTTGAAGAAGATGTTTACATTTAACCACTGGTGGGATTTTTTATTGTAAATGTTGAAAAAATTTCAGTAGATTGAAAAAGGATCTTTATGTTCCAATGGATTAAACATGATTATGGAATCATTTGATAGATTCATATGTAATGAAAATGTAATTAAAAATGGAGGTGTTGGCCAGAATCTCTATGTGAATATGTCCAAGAATGATTAGTTATTAATTCTTTTGTATTTGTATGATATTATTTTTAATGGTAAAAAGAATAAATCTATGTAATAATTTTTCAATCACATGAAATCATATTTTCAAACAAAATTTTAGTTAACTCACATAATTTTTGTGGCTATAGGTGATACACATGAAGGAATAAAAATTCATACCTCATAGTAATTAGGCAATAGAGTTATCAATAATGTTCAAAATGTATTATTTAAACCCTATTATGAATCTAATTTTGGTTATAATGAAACATTAAAAGCATGAGTATGTGTAGTATCTAAATCCCATGGTGTACAATATTATAATTGTAATCCTACTCTATTTTACTAAAACACATCTAGATATTTTCATTGAAACATGTTTTAAATATAAGTTCATAATTAATTTAAAGGAAGAGAATCTCAAATTAGTTAAATGAATCATGAGTTACATCTAAGGTACTAACAATTTTGAATTTTCCTCTAATTTAGGAAAGGATCATTAATTCTCTCTATTTTAAAATACTAGCTATATTAGTGATGTGGTGGAAAAAAAATAAATGAGTTGTAGTGCTTTCTTCATTAGAAACAAACACATGCCTAGTCGAAGAATAATTAGGAAAAAACTTTACTAAGTACAATTTATGGATAATATATATTATTTAATAAGGATTCCACTCATCCTCTATGGATTTAGAAAAAACTATTTCATATTTAATATTTAGTGAATTAAACATTCATTATTTTATATGATAAAAATAGTATGATAGATATCATAAAAAATCATATCCAATACCTATACACTAAAAATAATTAGGTCATGTATCACTTAATAAGTGAATATATGGAGAACGGAATTGTAATAGTATAACCATTTAGAAGTTAAAACCAAGTGTAGTATATCAAGAATAAGCTATTATCCACACCAATGATTAAGAAGAATCAGTTGGACCTCAGTTTTGACCAACTCAATTAGTATAATGATTTTCAACAATTCCCATATCCCCATTATATATATTTATTTTCTTGTTTTCTCATGATTGGTTGGGTCATTTTCTATTTGGTATTACATTCAATGTGGGAGAATCTGTTTGAATTTCTAGGGGAGAAGTGATGTGTAGGAAATTTTTATTCATGCATGAATTCACGGGGAGTTATAGAATTTTTAAATATGTGAGTCATGTAATGATCTCTTGAACTTTTTTTCTACACCAAAATTTCTTCACATTGACTTTGGTGATGGATGAGTTGTTCTAATACAATATAGACGAATTGTAAAATGTGTATAGAATTGAATTTCTCTTTTATATTTCAAATAAATACAAAAGGAGAGAATGTTTTTACCATGGTAATCCATTTTGGAGATGTATAGTGTTTTATGTTTTCTATTAATAAATTTTGGGTTTATCAAGTTGACTGGATTCCATGGATGATTATTTAATGGAAAATGGAATCCTAGAAGATTCATTTAAATTTCAAGGTTTGTAGTGTTTTTTAATTTATTGGGTGTTAGAAATATGGGTTTCAGAGAAATTGTGTGTAGTATATTTTAGGCCAGTAATTTCCTTATGAATTTTCCATTCCATTATTTTTTGAAAATCACAAACACATTTCTTAAGGAAAATTATCTTTTTTACGAATTATTTTCTTAAGTAAAAGTTCCGTTCTCTAAGAGAAGTTTTATGCTTACCTTTTGTTTTCGATGTCTTATTTAACATTTTCTAAAACAAGGCCTAAAATTATATTTATTAAACAAAAAAATATATTCTCACCTAACTTAGATCATTACAATTTCTTAGGATCTGATTTTCCTAGAATTGTGACTCTGATTTCTTCTGAAATAAAACTCTGATTTCTTTTGAAATTAGACTTCAATTTCTTCTTAAATAAATCTATGATTTCTCTTAAAATTAGAAACCAATTTCTTCTAAAACTAGAATTTGATTTCTCCTAAAATTAGATATTGGTTTATTTTGAAATTAGACTCAAATTTGACCTAAAATTAGACTCCAATTTCTCTTAAAATTTGACTCTGATTTCTCCAGAAATTGGTCTCTGATTTCTCTTGATATCACACTAAAATTTCTCTTGAAATTAGACTTAGATTTTTTCTGATATAAGACTGGGATTTATCCTGAAACAAGACTCCTATTTCTCTTGAAATCAGATTATGAATCTTTTGGAAATCAGACTCTGAACACTCAGTTTTCCAGAATCCAAAATCTTCATAAATTTGATTCCCAATTTATCGTAAATCAGATTCTGGATTCCTTAAAATTCAGACTCCAAATATTTATTATTTTAGAATCAGATTGTTCATATTTTTTGGACTCTTATTCTCAAATTCCTTTTGAATCTGATTGACTTCATTCCTTATAGTTACCTCATTTCCATGATATAATATTTCTTTTTTATCATATCCTAAGAATGGTATTATTTCTTGAGCTTAATTTTTTTTTCACACATTTTTTTCTTACACATGATAATGATTCCCATTTTTTCTTTAATGAAATAATGTTCTACAATCAATTTTTAACAAACCATTGGTCGTGTGGCACATGTACAGGTCCCTCTAAAATTTATAGGAAAATATCACTTTTATAGGATGAGCTGATCGTTGGGGTTTTTCTCAAATAAATACTCATGATATTTGAAGGGATGATAAGAGAGATATAGATATGTTGATAAATTCTAGATATGCTAAATTATAGAGAGGTAATTTTTTTTATGAGAGCATTTCTCAACCTGCCTTGTGAGAATGCTATGAATAACATGTGTTGGTTCTGAACAACTTGTTCAACCTACCTATTGCAACTCTGATTGTTGATGTGTATAATCAAATACTTCTGAGGATAGAAAGAAAGGGGTGTTGACTACATTAATGTTCACGGTATTCCAAGGATAGGAAGATAGAGGGACCTTTATCTAAGTTTTTTTGATACCTATCTCTTTGGGATAAATGATTTCTTATAAATTCCTTGTTTTGTTACAAGTTTTAATTATGCATCATTTTGTTAAAAAGATAAATTATAACATTCTAATACTTTATCATTCTTGTATACCATGATATGACTAAAATTATATATGATTTAAGGTAGTATCTTTTTCTATGTAAACTTGTTTTATGTTTTTTTATCAGATCTATATTTTCATATCCTAAGCAATATTATTTCTCATTTAAGAATTAATCAGGGTTATTGAATCCATCTTGTTTAACATTGTTAAACAAAGATTTTCTTAAGGATAAAAATTAATGTTTTTAAACCTAAAATTCACCCCCACTTGTAATTGATCATTTAAATCTATATTGAGATCCTATAGTTAGTATCATAGTAACAATAAAATACTTATACATAAATATATGTTATCTTTCTCGACTTTACATGGTCAACTTTATTTGTTCACGTTTTTATTAGATATTATATTTTTCAAATCATTTTTACTATTTTTTTGTGGAAAAGATATTATGTATTAGAATGTCTGTAATGATCATTGGTTATATAGAAAATGTAAATCCTACCAGACCACTGATCTTTAAAGGTAATTATTTTTAATACCATAGATATAGGATGAAGAATTATTTATTGACACTATAGTAGATAATTATCTCATGCTCACTGGTGAATTACATATTCCTAAAAAAGAAATTAGAACATTCAAAAATTAATAAAAACAAGAATATCAAATAATTTACAATATACACAATACACTTTTATGTTCAATGACTAGTATTAACTACACTGAAAAATCCTCTTGTGTAGCTACCAATAGTATTTCGAAGAAACATGACATTGCACACTTTGGAAAATCAAGAGTAATAGAAACTAGACGAGCTATGATTAGAGATAATATCATGGATTTATGTTTTCTCATGGAGAAGTAGTTTGAAAAGTGAAACAAAGATTTATTTCCATCGTCAACAGTCTTCAATATATAATAGAAATGAGAATTTATAATTAAGTTCTTGTGGAAAAGATAATTGATATTATTCCCAATTAGTAGGAATTTAAAATGATAGTTTTTGATGAAAATAAGAATGTATCTAACATCACTATTGATGATTTTTTTGGAACTCTTCATCAACATTAAAAAATAATGAAGAGTGATAAATACATTAATAAGAAGAAGGATAGTAATGTAAGAGTTTATTTCACTGCTACATCTAAATCCAACACTCCAGAAATGGTAAGTAGTTCTAAAACTAAGAAAGCTACTATTATATATGAATCAAGTCACAATTATCAGTTTGATAATGAACTATCTAATATTCCTCATTAAGTGAAACCTATATTGGGAAAGAAAGACTTTTAGTTAATATATAAGTAGAAAGACAAGAAGGAAAAGAGTGATTCCGAAGTAAATTTTTATGAATAAAAAATGGCTTGACATATTAATGCTAATTATCCTATGTTCAAGAGAAAAGATAGAAAGGATAAACATTCTAAATGGAAAAGAAAAAATTTCTACAAATCAAAGGCTA
Source organism: Viscum album (assembly GCA_963277665.1). Classification (NCBI taxonomy): domain Eukaryota; kingdom Viridiplantae; phylum Streptophyta; class Magnoliopsida; order Santalales; family Viscaceae; genus Viscum; species Viscum album. The sequence goes on from OY728141.1 coordinate 1,868,880,741, forward strand.
AAAAGTCTTCAAAGATAATGAAACCTACAGTGATAGTGGTGGTGACTCTTCAAATGAATTCTCAGAATATGAATCATCGAGTCTGAAGAATATTTGTCTTATAGCCAGAATACCTATTAAAATCACTGTATTATGGATAAAGTACATAATTCTTAATCGTTATCCAATTTTTCTTTAAATGAAAATTTTCCTACTGAAGAATATTATGAATCTTTGGAAAAAGTATCTTCTTCCTTAAGAGATATTACATTACCTTCAATTTATGAAGTTTCTAGATTTTCCAAATTACATGAGAATGAGATATATAAGATAAAAAATAGGATAGGGAAATAAAATTCAAGAATTTATATTTTAACAAAAGAAGAATGATATCATTCAAAAGTTCCTAACAAAAAAACTCTTGAATTTGAAAATATTTCTGAAATCCTTATGTTTTTTAATTACGGGAAGGATAAACATACTAAGGATCATAAAAATATATTTTAGTGAATAACCAAATCACTATGGATAATGAATATGAGGATACGAATTTATCCATTAGACTAAAATATGAAATATTTTCCTTGATAAATTTTTTATAAAATTTCTTACTTTGGGAAGGAATGAATTTGTTAAAATGTATTCACTACTTCATCCACTTAGTAATTGTATAGTATTTGGTTATACTCTCTCAAAACCTATTTTTAGTCATAAAAATGTTGTTCCCAAAAGTGAACCTTTATTAAGTAAGTGTCAAAATGGTAGACATTGGTAGGAAAATTTTTCTCTAAATAAAATCCAATCCTTAGGATTTCCTAATGCTTATATTTCTAATAAGATGTGGATACCTAATGTTTTACTTTCTACAATTTTCAGATCCACTAAAGATTAGATTCTGAAAGTATAACTATACTATTTTCTGGAATATAAATAAGGTGAACAAAAAATACATGGTAAATGGATAGTTGATGTTCCTAAGACATGACTGTTAACAAAAACTACTTTGAAAATATTATCAATTTGAAAGGAGGAAAAAAATCTTTCAGAGATAGTGCTCCGGGAGAAAGTATTGGTATATGTAGCATTACCATTCATGGAAAATAATTAATCTAAAATGATTTATATGATAAATCTCATAAGAAAAACCTTATAAGAATAATCCACTTATGTGATGAAGGGTACATTTTGAATATTAGGAATGATAAATTCATAACACACAATTACAAGGAAGTGTTTATTCTCTCTACCCATAGGCATGAAAATTTTTATATAGAGAACATAAAATACCTTAGGTTCCATGACATACCTTGCCTTTGTGTAATTGAATATCAATCTTGGTTATGGAATAGAAGAATAGGACACTATATCCTTAAAAACTTATGAAATATCTCAATGAAAAGACTTGTTAAGGATCTACCTGAACATAGATTTGATTCTTCCAAAGATTATGGTCCTTGTCAATATGGAAGGAAACATAATTCAATATTTAAATTAATAAGTGAAGTCTCAAATTTGGATGAATTAATACTAGTGCATATGGATATTTTCTATCAAACACAAACTGGATATATTAGAAGAATATACTGTGTATTTGTTTTAGTTAATGATTACACTAGATTTACATGGGCCAATTTTCTAGAAAAGATATCTAAATCCTTTTCTTATTTTAAATGTTTTCATCAAAAGTTAAAAATTATAAAAACCTTCCATTGAAAACTATTCATAGTGATAATGGGGGTGAATTTTAAAAATCATATTTTGAAACTATTTTTAGTAAGAGAGGCATTACTCATAACTTCTCATCTCCAAGAACTTCTAAAACAAATAGTGTTTTGAAAGAAAAAACATATTCTTAAAGAGATAATGAGTACCATGTTGAGTGAATATTCTATTTCTAATAATTTCATTTTTTAAGTTATAAGTACTACATCTTATACTATAAATATATTTTATAAGAAATTTTCTTAATAAAACAAAATTTGAATTTTGGACTGGTCAAAAAAAAGTTTCTTATTTCCATGTATTTGGATGAAAAGTATTCATCTTGATTACTAACAATAACTTACATAAATTTCCAACCAAATCTCATGAAGGAAATTTCTTATACTACTCCACTACTTCTATGGACTATAGAGTTTGTAACAGAAAATCATGTACTATTGAGGAAACAGTGCATGATAAATTTTATGAAACAAATCCTTTTGATTTTAAACATTCCCTACCTACAATCTTGGGTGTGTTTTGAAAAACTAATTATCAACCTTTGATGGAATATTATTATAGTAAGGAAAAAACTCAAGAAAATGTTTCTGAAGTATTTACCCCATAACATTTTTAGCTTATGTTGATGAATTTTTTTTATAAAACACAAATAATTTGTTTCAAAAGAATCATCATAGTGAGAGTATCATTGGTGATGTAAATCAACCAATATGAACTATAATTTCATTAAAAAATGAATTAAATCATCTAGTACTTTTTTCCCAATTAGAACCTAATAGAATTGATGAATCTGTAGGTGATGATGATTGTATTGAATCTATGCAAGATAAACTAAATGAATTCAAAAGGAACAAAGTCTGGACCATGGTTAAATGACCAAAAAACGTCTATAATTAGTGTATAATGGGTGTTCAGAAATAAATGTGATGAAGACAAAATCATTGTATGAAATAAAACAAGATTAGTGGTTAACAGATACCATCAATTAGAAGGAATAGACAATGAAGAAACCTATCCTCCACTAGCTAGACTTGAATCTATTTTTATTCTAGTAGTATTTATAGAATTCTTAAATTTCTAAAATTTTCAAATGGATGTGAAGTGTTCTTTCCTTAACAGATATGTTCAATCCCTATTTGATTCATTTTCAAATCTCATAAAATCTGATTTTTAAATGAGTATGATCGGTGAGTTATTATTTTTCATTGGTTTTCAAATTTCTAATAAAATAAAAGGAACTTATATATCTCAACAGAATTATATTATATATCTTCATAAAAAGTATGGATATGAAAAAACTAAATGTAGAAGTTCTCCAATTGATACCTAAAGTTATCTTGATCTTAAGGAATCTAGGAGACCAGTAGATCAAACATCTTTTAGAGGTATGACAGGAAGTTTATTATTCATAATATCTTGTCATCCAGACTTAATGTTTTCGGTATTATTATGTTCTAGATATAAATATAATCAAAAGTAATCTCATTTAAAATTAGGGAAAATAAATTTTCCCTATTTAAATGGAATCATGGATTTAGGACATTTTTTTGTTCTAAAAATGATTTTATTTTAACAAGATTTTATTATTCTGATTTATGTGGATGTAGAAAGGATATGAAAAGTACATCTGGATCTTTTCATTTCTTAGAAGATTTATTATATTCTTCGTTATATAAGAAGCAACACTGAATATCACTTTCCACTGGTGGAGCTGAATATGTAGGAGCTGGAAGTTATTGTGCCCAAGTGTTGTGGATGCAACATACACTCATAGAATATGGAATGAGTTTTACCAAAAATAGAGAGAATGTGTGGAAATACTAGCTCAATTTATATATGAAAAAACCCTACACACCACTCTTGTGTAAAGAACATAAGGATTAGGAATTAATTTCATAGGGATCAAACACTTAATATAGATATCATTCTTTAATTTATCAGAATTCAAGAGCAACTTGCTAACATATTTAGAAAAAATTACACTCCAATAGATTTTAATTCATTAAGGAAAAATTAGGAATAATAATCATAAGGTAATCATCCATATTAAATTTTTGTTGAAACCTATCTCCTTACATTAAGATACACCTTTTCATAAGGGGAGTACATATTTTTACACTTTGATATTTCCTATTAGGACCAAAAAATTTTCATTCCTCAATTTTTTTGGATCCTAATTTTTTTCTATCTGTAATAAAAAATTTCAGAAACTATATTCTTCATGAATAACCATATAAATATTTATAATTATTTATAAGTAATCAAAAAGGTATGCTTCCTTACATAAATCATTATAATTTTATTTTATACTTGTTGGTATTTCTATCATGTTTTAAGAAAAACTTATCGGAATAAATTTCATTAAATCTGAATTTTTCTTAAAATCTCAAAATATTAGAACCTCTAAATCCTTCTTCGACAATGATATCAACCGTTAGATCAGAGAAACCAAATCTCAACCATTGGATTGATATGGGATTGTGAACCATCATCACAAAGCCTATATGAAGGTCCCACAATGGTTAAGATTTGGTGTATCTCATCTACCGGTTGATATCAATATCGAAGACGGATTTATAGGTTTTGATATTTTTATATTTTAATGAAAATTTGGATTTAAGGAATGTTAATATATTAAGGTTTTCTAAAAACATTATAGAAATACAAACCGTGAGCATGAAGCCTATATGAAGGACCACCATATTCACATCCCACATCGGTTATTCTAGTGTTTTTGCGTCGAAGCTCTGCCACTCTTCAAATCAGCCACTCAGCCTTTTCAGTTTCATTAGATTGATTTGGGAATAAGAACTTTCACTTCAAAGCCTATATGAAGAACCCCGAATATTCACATCCCACATCAGTTATTCTAGTGTTTTTCACTGAAGCTCTGACACACTTCAAATCAACTGTTCCATTTTTTTAGTTTATTTATGCTCTGAATGTCTCATGAAGTTTTCTTTGAAAAATCTAATGGAATCTGACAAGGAACTCAAGGATTGGTTAATTTACAGAGAATGTTTAGTGGATCTCAATATCTTTTTTAATTATTATTATCTAATTTCAACAATAACTAATAAGAATGGATGGGAAATCCTTTTGCGTTGCCATGTAAAAGAATAAAGATCATGTTTATCCTAATATCCTTATAGAATTCTATGATACTATAAATTTTTACGGACATGGAGGAAGAGAAAATTTTTCATTCAAGATCTATTGAAATACTTATTCTTTATCCTCAGACAAGGCTACATGAATTCTAGATCTACATTAAGAAGGATAATCTATCTTTTGTTCTCACAAGTTGCCAGAAAAGGAAGGTACTTTTGATAAGGCTACGAAAATTGAGTTCCTTAGACTTAAAGGATTGAATCCACTAAGGATCAATCATATTTCAACCAATTTTAGGTTATTATCCCTTTGGATTCCAGGATTTCTCATTCTGGGAAAGGCAGACAAGGATTCCCTTAAGATTTTTGACATCATCAAGATGGATTTCTTGGTGATCCTAAGAAAGATAAATCGGGTGAAATACATTCTATTTAACATTATAAGTATCAAGAATATCACCCTCATGTCATAGATTATAATTTATCATACAATATTATTGATGGTTATTGTTCTTTTCCTAGAATCATTAAAAATTCCTTGTAGTTAAAAATGGAAATTTTTCAAGATAATGTTGTTCAGTGAAGATAACCTAAGAAGGATAAAAATCGGTTTAAGTATTAAGTTAGGAGTGTTCTTTGATCTTTATAATAGTGATATTGAAGTTATATGTAAGAATTATGAAGTAGGTGAAACTTCCAAGAAAACCTCAATGAAAATAAAAGGACTAGAACTTAAGGAGAAAGTATCAATTCAAAAATGTTTTGTATCAGAAAATCCCATGTTGAATCAACCAATATAATAATAGAAGGGAAATATGATGATGGTCAAGATGAGGTTGATAAACCTTAAAATAATGAAAGTAGTAATCATCATTTTATTCATCCTGATGATGTTAAGAAAGTTAGTGAAAAGGTTGCTGATTTTGATGATAGAATAATTCATGTATCTGATAGTGAGAACACGACTCCAAAAATTGATAAGGAAACTTCTAAAGATGATATCATAAAACACGTATTTATTGATTCTCCTAGGATAATTGTGGTTAGAAAATCCAATAAGTATGTTGTTAGAATATTTGAGTGGAATGTATAAGAACAACATAAACATTCCTCTCCTTCAAAATAATCTGATTCGGAATCATTATCTTCCATAGGACAGTATTTTGTTTTTTAGTCCTTAACGAAGATAGTGAATACCATTCCCTTATTTACAAGTATTTACTCTAGAATCCAACTACTTCATAAAATAATCAATAAAAAGTCTTATTCAACAATCATTCTCATGAAAAATTTTGTTAAACATTAAACTATGTTCAAGACTTTTTACATTGGTTATGATGATCATAAGAGATATTTCAAAGAAATAATAGAGTGGTCTATTTTAGTTATTGATGATATGAAAATCATGGATGATTTTCTATGATTCATTGAATGATTACTTTGATAATTCAGATGCAAAATCAAGATCTATTCAACATGTTTTTCAAAAAAGATGAATCAAGAGAAAATTGCCCAAATACAAGAGGATAAAGAGATGAATGGAGAGATAAATTCATTTTCTATAAATATGAAAGGGGAAAGAGAACTAAAGGATGAGATGGAACAAAAATTCAAAGAGAAATAATTGGTGGTAAAGTATCAATCCAAAATTCTGAAGATTCATCAAGAAAGAATCAATGTTCTCAAAAAGAAAAATCAGGATCAGGATCAGGATCAACTGCTCAATAAGTTAGAGGATGTTCATAAAGAGTTGAAAAAGATGAAGGATACTCTTAGAATGCTGATACCAAAATAAAATAAGGATGAATAATTTCTTAAAACTAAAATCTTTCTTGGTATTTTTCCTTGTCACAATTTTTCCCTTCATAATGAAATTTGTTATTGTTACACTCTATTGTCTTGTATAATAATAACCTTTCAATAATTATTTTTTTATTTTATCTATTTATATTAAAAATAAAAAAGGGGTAGAGAAGAATGATCAAAAGAGTATTTAGTTAAGAGTTGATAATGACTTAAGAAAGGGGGAGATTAATTAACGATGATTTTATATAAATAATATATTCTTAGGAAAAAAGAATTAATTTCTCTAAGAAACATAACTTTTCTATGAAAGACAAGAATACAATCCATAGGGATATCAAAACCTAAGGGGAGTTCTTTTTATAAATCATGGGTCATATGTAAAGGGAGATAATTATTTGTTTTAAAGTTCAAAAAGTTAAGACCTTATTACTTATATTCTTTTTTAAAAACTGTTTATGATTTCCAAAAAGGGGTTTATTGTTATGTCAAAAAGTTTTCATATGACTTTTTACATTCCATTATGTTTTGAAAATCATAAACACATTTCTTCAGTAAAATTATCTTTCTATATGAATTATTTTGATAAGGAAATTTTTCTTTCTCTAACAGTTTTTTTCCGCACCCTTGGTTTTCAAAGTCTTATTTAATGTTTTGTATAACAAAATCTAACCATATATTTTTTAAACAAATAATTTCATCCTTACCTAACTCGAAACATTACTATTTCCTTGAATCTTATTTCTGCAGAATTAAGAATCTAATTTCTTCTAAAATCATACAAAAATATATTTTGAAATTAGACTCCAATTTATAATGAAATTAGACTGTAATTTATCTTGATATTGGAATATGATTTCTATAGAAATTTAACTCTGATTTCTCCTGGTATCATACTACCATTTTATCTGATATCAGACTCTAATTTCTCCTAAAAGAAGACAATAATTTAATCTAATACCAGACTCTGATTTCTCTGAATATCAAACTCTGATTTCTCCTAAAATAAGACTCCTATTTCTCTTTAAATCATACTCCAATTTCTCCTAATATCAAACGTCAATTTCCCCTAAAATCAGATTCCAATATCATCTGAAATTAGACTCTAATTTGTTCAAAAATAAAATTCTAAATTATTTGGATATCAGACTACAAAATCTCATTATTTCAGACTCCAAAATCTTTATAAATATGATTATGAATATATTATAAATCAGATTATGGATTCCTCAGAATTCAGACTCCAAATATCTATTATTTCAAAATCCAATGGTTCATATTTTTTAGACTCCGATTCTCAAATTTCATATTAATCCTATTAAATTCTTTTCTAATAGTTTCCCTATTTCCTTAAAGAAACGTTTCATTTTATCGTATCCTAAACATTTTAATGTTTCTTAAGCCTAACAAAGTTTTTATTACCAATTTTTTTAAAATTTTTAATGATTCCCATTTTTTTTCATGAAATTATTTCATAAAATATGTATCTAACCAACTCTTGGAAGTGTGACATGTGTATAGGCCGATATGAAATTTTAGAAAAAATATTACCATTGGAGGAGGTGTTAACCATTGGTATTTTTTACCTATAAATACCCCATCCATTTGAAGGGTTGGTAAGGGAGACATAGATACCTTGAGAAATGCTGGATGTGATGAATTGAAAGATATAATTTTTGATATGAGATCATTACTCAAACTGAATTTTTGTGAAAGCTATGAACAACTTATTCAAGCTATGAACAAATTGTTAAGTCTTCCTAGTGGGTATCATATTGTTTCTATTTACAATCGAGGGATTCTAAGGATAAGAAGATATAGGATCCAACTACTTTAAAGATTGAGGTCTTCAAGGGATATCAGATTCTAAGGATTGGAAGATATAGGATCCAACTACTTTAAAGATTGAGGTCTTCGAGGGATAGGAAGATAGAGATGTTGACTACATTAAAGTTCGAGGCCTTGTGGGGATAACATGACAGACTCTGATACTCTTATTGAGGGATTACCCTGGTGTGGATAAGAAAATATTTCTTGAAAGTATAATTCAATGTACATTTATCCAAGGTTGTTCGATACCACTCTCTTTGGGTTAAAATATTTCTTATAATTTTCTTTTTTTGTTACATGTTTTAATTACAATTAATTTTTTATAGAAAGAATGTATAACTTAATATAAATTCTTATACTTGTATACTCTGATATAAAAAAGATTCTATACTCTTTAAGGTAGAATATTTCTCAAAGTGAACTTGTTTTATATTTCTTTATTAGACCCATATTTTTGGATCCTAAGAAATATTGTATCTTATTTAATAACTAAAGAGGTTTTTTGAATCTATCTTGTGTAACGTTGTTAAAGATAATTTTTTTATAGATAAAAACAAATGTTTTAAACCTAAAATCTAACCCTCTGGTAATTGAGAATTTACATCTATATTTTGAAACGATAGTATAACCAAAGGATGTTTTTTATAATAGTTATTTGGATACAGAAAGAACATAAAGTAGATCATGATGGTTTTTCTTAGAAAAGGATAGTTTACCTCATTGCATATAAGGAAGTTTCCAGAGTCCCCATATCATAGAATACAGTTCATGAAGGTTATGAAGGAATTTTATTTTTAGTGAGAGGTGGTGTTTTTTAATAGAAATAGAGGATTCTGTTTTTCGAAAACACGTATAATGTGTGTAATTTGTGAAATGAGAAAGTGTAATGATTCTTTTTTTTACTATGTAAATGTTTTGTAAATATTAAATAATATCTTAAATGTTAGGAACTAGCTCCGCATGAGATTTTTGGGACTAGAGATGCTCAACATTGATATATTTATAATATTTAAGATATTACATCATGCGTAAGAAATGTTTCTAAAATAAATAAATAAATTCTAAATTGAGATTTGAATCTAAAATCCTTGTCCAATAATTAGTCTAGAGCACGGGTTTTACCCTAGGAATGAAATTATATTTGCATGAATCAAGAGTTATTGATGATCCCCTCCATGGATGGAAAAATTTAATTAATTAATTTTTATATATTTATTTATTTTAAATAAATTCTCAACTGAATCCTTTCTGTTGAACCCATTTATTAAAAATAACTGGTGTTATACACAAAATGCTTATGGTTCAGGGGGATCCATTGGAGGAATATTCTTGGAAAAATGACATTAGAACATGGATTTCAATCGACGTTCCAATAGAAGTTTGTGGATTACCAAAATGGTTATAGTAATAAACCTTTATTGACCAATTAATGATCGAAACCAAAGGTAAGAAATTTTATTTCCATAGTTTATTTTCCCATTTTATTATTCCCATGATGAATTCATATCCTATTAAATAACTTGTTTATATTCTAGTTATTTTTGATTTTTGGATTTTGATTTTCATCTTGTGATTTGAGAATTAATATTATTTATTTATTATTATTCAAAATTTTAAAGGATTTGATTAGAGGTGAACCCAAATAGTGTCCAAGGTTTGTTTTATATTTTGAGTTTATTATTTTCTCTCCCCATTCTTCGTGTGAGCATCATCAGTATAAGTTTTGGCAATTAGTTCAAGAAATTAATTGGTGAATGATCATTATATAATTGAGATTTGTCACAAGGTACTACTAATAGATGTTTTATATGTAAATCAATGGTATTGTTGTGGTTCATTATTATATGGGATCAATCATGTTAATATTTGGGAACCTTGAATGTCTGTTTTGGCATTTCAATAAGATTAAATGATGATAGGTGATTTCTGAGGTGAAGGATGGTTTGAATATAGCCACCACAAATCCCTCAATGACATGAAACCTTATATCCGAGATCTATATAAATATTTATTGTGGTTTCTGTGTGGGTGAAAGATAGGTTAGGACCTTTAGATTTTGTAAATTTCTATGTTATATGACATGAATTATCTAGAACACATGCCACATGGACTGAACTGTGGAATCTAGGGTTTACACATGAACTAAAATAATACACAATGTGTGGTCCCTATAATATTCCATGTGACCTAGTGCTGGTGGATCATTGTATACCCATGGGGTACATGGGAATGGGATAGCCAAGAACAAAAGCATGATTGGAGTATACGGGCATGACCTAGTAATCAGAAAAATCAAGGTACATGGGCAAGAACCGAACTACTTGTGAATTACTAGGTGTACAAGGGAACACACTAGAGTCATGTCGAGTGTCATTATATACTCGACATGAAATGTATCATAGAGTGATATATCATGTATATTATGGATAACATGTTTGGTATGACATTGAGACACTGGTAGACTCAGGGTAGAACCAACATGATTTATAAGCCATGTATAGATCATGTACTTTTCCTAGGGATAGTTGAGGCCCTCTGTCATTTTAGTATGGACTAGTTTTGGTTGAATGTGTTCACTTGGTTTATCCCCATGAGGATACGATGTGACATTACATCTTCAATATGAGATTATGATCCACTCTATCGGTTTAGTTTCAGATAGAGTTCATGGTAGCACTGTACATGTCTTTTGGTTTGATCCTCTGTAATATTGATTTTCCTAAGTTGGGTTTGATTAATGTTATTGACCAGTGTACATGGGCATACAATCCCCTAATTATCTGGTTATTACATGAAGGGTTTTTAGTTTCCCTGAGGGGTCTAGGTTTGATCCCCTATATATGTATTATGATCCTTGATATACAGTGTTTACTTATTTGGAAAGGCCCAATGATCTTGACCTATTGGTTAAGCTCTATTAATTAGATCATGGGTCATGTAGTGGATTCTTATATATGAGAATTAAATTAAATCATTAAGTAGAATCATTTTGTTGGAATCATAGTTGAGACATATTCAGACTAGTTTTGGTTATGACTATATATGGGTTTTATTATCGTTATGTATCATATCTTAAATTAGGGATGATATGACTACTCATGGTAGTTCGTGTTTGGTGACTATGGGGTTTCATTCTACGTATTTTCATACTCACCCATGCTTGGTCTCTACAAGCACATGTCACGTCTTGTGAAAATGAAATGTATTTTGAAGGAGTGATGGGTGTACCAGGATTAGGTGGAGAATAGTTTGGGTTTGATTGACTGAGGCTCATGCTGTAGTTTCATTTCATGAAAATACCCTCCTTTTGAGAAGGTTGGAAACTTTTATAGATTTGTGTGGGTTGGTATTTGGACCATAATTTGTTTTTAGTAATTTTACATACGATGATGTTTGATAGATGTTATTAATGAATTAAATTATCAATTTTGCTTCAAATTCTAGCATTGTATAGGATTTGGGGATGAATGCATGTGTACATGTAATTTTGCCTAAGTCCTCCATTGCGTGTGATAAGCGTACTCAAAAGTAATCTCTATCCCCTGAACTATTGGAGGAAATATTTGGGTGTCACAACCAACTTATCATTGTATAGGTAATCCATGGTGGGTATGGTTTGATGTATTTGTTTTCTAGGTGGTTCATCATTGGAACAGAATTTGGAGTTTTCATTTATACATGTGGTTTGGTTTGAGGTTGTTGGAAATAGTGATATGGGGTTTTGAGATTGGATCTCGGGCTAGAGACTCATATGTTGGTGTGGCCATTGACATATCCACACTCGAGGACTCTGATAACATACTTTTTGAATAAGTACATGTAGAAACTAGTTGAATGAAAAAATTGGTAAATGTGTCCTATATAAATGAGTTGTGATTTAATTTACATATTGAGTCATCGATATAGATATGTTTCGTTGACCATGGTACATCTTGATAAATTTTTATTTTGCCTTAGTGAAGAAAAATTCCAAGATTCAATAGGTGTAAGATGATAATTATATTCTATATGACATGGCTTCAACACATGAAACTATACAGGATGTGGTACCTTTAGATGTGTCCCTAGTTTTTTCCCCACCGATTGAGTAGTAGGTCACTCCAGCAGTACCAATCACTGATGTGCATAGGATGAGTGAAATACATGAGTTTAATACATATATACCTCATTGGTTTTGGAGATATCAATTTCCTATAGAAGATGAGGACTGGATAGAGGTAGTCACCATAGTTTTCCTCCTTTTGAGGATGACTCTGGATCAGATGGTGGTCTAAGAAAAAAAGGCTTATTCATGGATTCTATAGGTGATGATGGATTTTGGTGAAAATAAAACGTGATGAAATGATGATCACATAGATAGTGTTAGAGTGTCTCTTTAGGGAGTAATTAAATCCATCCATGTTTTGTGTAGTGCACATACATGAGCTTCTATAGCTTTTTGGGGTAGTATAACCATGACTAAGTATTCATCTTGGTTCCCCAACCTCTCATGATACACTCTAGAAAAGTATTATGATATTTCCTTATTGTAAGGACCATAGAGTATGGACAATGGTGATATATTAGGGCTATAGTTATATCTCTTTGCATTACCTCCTATAATGGAGTTCCTGAGTGAGATCTACTGTAAGAGAGATTTTTGTCCTAGTAGACGGTGAAAATTTGTGTTGGAAGTGGTCACATAGAGGATAAGACTTACAAATATTGTATTAAATGGTAGTTATAGTGATGTATGAATTCAATACAATTTTAGAGACAATTTGAGGTTAGAGGGTAAATTGTTCAGGGATCTTTTACTGGTTCTAGATAGCCTATAGAGAGGGGGTGTTTCTATTTTGAGGGTCGAGGAAATCTAATATGGGATTGTTTGACCCATCATATAACTACCAATGGAATGATTGATGGACCAACTAAAAGGATAAGTAGTAGGAATAGAGTGATCTTTAGGGAGTATTGGTGTGGTAGAGGATATAATAGAGTAATAAGAGGTGGAAGTTGTTTTAATCTATTTCCACCACCACCCCTTGTGGTATGTTCCATTCTTTAGGAGTTGGTGGATATGAGAAAAAAATATCTATAGGGTATGGAGACCTATGAAACAGATAATCCTAGGTGGATTACAGTTATTATTTATATCATACATACTTTATCTACAATACTGATTGAAATAGGTGTCACCTACTTCTTTCAAGCAATTTTCTTGTTCTATACTTGTAGATTCAGGTTGATCCCATGGATTAACACTTACACATGGAGACAGAAACTAGAGGGGATTAAAAAATCACACACCTATACAAAAAGTGTGATCTAAAGTTCAAATGAGTGGGATTCTTATGGGATCTGTTTGTAGTTGGGATGTGGGCTTATGAATGCATATTTGGCTATGGAATCGTAATCAACAATTCATGCCTTTATTGACTATTTTAGAAGGTGGATGTGGTTTTTATTTTGTGACAGGACAAGGTTTTCATAGATGGGTGAGAGGGAAAACCATGTATAGCATGATGAGATCATTTATTAGATGGTAAATACTATTACTCACTAGTTTTCTAATCTAACCCTTATAGTAGTGGATGTTATTGTCTATCCCATTACTATAGCGGTAGTGGAGTATGATATCATATTCCATTTGGGTGTCCCTAACATTCCCCCCCAATGAGATACTGATTTCTACAAAGAATTGATCCCTAAAAGTCCTTTATATCTATTCTATCATACCAAATAAGAACATGATACTTCATGAGTGGAAGTTTCAATTAGAGGACCTATAGAAGAAGGGCTTTGTCAGAACCAGTGTGTCACCCTGGGTAGCCCCAATGTTGTTTTCAAAGAAGGAAGATTAGATCTAAATCGTTATGTTTGTATTACCTTATCCATTACTATTTGAAAATAAAATATAATTATCCTCTTCCAAGGTTCAATGGACACTTATTCCATTTGATAAGTTTATATGGTTCTTGAAAATTGACCATAGATGAGGTTGTCACCATCTCTGAGTGACATATAAGGATATACTAGAGACAACATTATGATTTCACTAAATTAAAAATGTGTAATTGCTGAATATATTTGGAATAATGAACTCCTCAACAATTTTTTTAGGAATACTAAATCATACCAGTATGTCTTTCTTAGAATATTCCATGGTAGTCTTCATCGATGATATATAGTGTACACAACATCATAGGAGAAAAAAATGAGATCCCTGATGATGGTCCTAGAAGTAATATGAGACATCCATCATTATAGGAAGCCCTTTATGTGTCTAATCTAGATTTAAGGGATCCAATTTCTGGGACATTTCCTCTCATTAGAGGGTGTGGTAGTGGAACTAATGATGGTTTAGGCATGTTATCGTGGGATCTACCTAATATCTTGATATAGGTTCATTGTTTCCTTGATTTGGTAGGTGACTATTGGTAAATGGTGGCCATATTCATTAGGATATAAGAAAATTTGATAGGATTTCCACAAATGGGGAAGCCTTTTGTGTGGATGGAAATATTCCATCATGATTTTCAGGAGTTGTTGAAGAGGTTGATGAGTGCTCCCATATTGAGATTTATAGAAGATAATGTTTGGTACATAGTATTTTGTGTTGCCTCAGGCACTAGACATAGTTGCTTTCTGATGTTGAAGTAGGAGGTGATTGCCTATTGGTCTTGAATGTTGAAAAATCATGAGAATTACTACATGTACTAGGTTCTAGATCCAACATTGGTGGCCTTCAGTTGGAATATTTGGTGACACTACCTTGTGGGTGAGTGGTTTAATGTCCATTTTATCCATAATTATTTAAATTATATTGTCTATAAAAAGGATATTTACATGAAACATAGGTGATGAATATAGGTCCTCCGATACTAAAACATGGAGATAGTGTATACTCTATGAAATGAGAACATGGTGTGAGATTCTCCCCGCGATTGATCTTTTTCAGAGTTGTTGAGAGATACATCATACTATTAGACTCATTGTAGTTGTCGCTTGTGGATTAGGATGGTGCATATTAACTCATGTCAATGGATTTTAATCCTCCTCTAATAAATAATGTTTGGGAGGTTCAATATGGAAAAACCTATTGTGTGACCTTTTGCATTCATATATATATTGGGTGTGCTCCTAATGGATTTTATGAAGGTGGGGTGTATTCCATAATTTTTAGTGGTTGATAGATATTAACATTGATGTTGCAAGAAGAGGTTTTGACGGTGTAATATAAATACACTTTCGTGATACATCTAGGTGGTTAAATGATGTACTAAGAAATCCAATGTTAGTTACGATGGATAGGGGTGAGAAAGTCTCTAGGATAGTCTGTCTCTTGATGAATCAACTATTATTAAGTAAAGGCAGAGAACCAGGTTCTAATGGGTATAGCTCAACCCCTTGAAGTTCCATATTTTAAGTGGGATGGTATATCTTTGTAATTTGAGATAGGGTTACTAGAATTTTCTAGAATACATGACTCCATTTGGATGATCATAAACATTATCAATATTCCATCCCACTTCATTTCTATTTGAGAGAAGAGTGAATTATAGAGCATAAGAAACCTTTACTTGTACGAGATATTTGGGATTCATGGAGTTACCTTGATGATAATTTCTAACCACAATGATTACTACATGTATTGACTTTTTAGTGTATTTTAGGAGTCTTTGGGAATCATTTTCATTTGGTCATTGAGTTTCACCCAAGAATATTGGTATGACTAATACGACCATTCAGGTTTTAGAGGACATGATTTGAGCATTCATGTTAAACATTATTTATAGTTGGGAGGATCAACTACCCAAAATAGATTTTACAAAGAAGAACAAATAACATTACACCATCATTTTTCAACCATTAAAGGACATATATGGGGGACCCTATAGGTTAAAATTGTGTTGGAAAGACTCATGAGATTCATCAACTATGGGCCTATATTTGGTAGGAGAGATGAAAGAGAAGGTTTATATCATCCTCGAGTTAACGAGGACATCAAAGATTTGTCATGAGAATTATATGAGACTATATGGTTCATTTTTTCATTATAAATACTACATAGTGTCGATGAGGTGGTGCACCACTATGACCTACAACCTCAGTTAGATTAGGCACATGATATCTTCAATTTGTTTTAACTGATGATTTTTTCATGACCAATCACATGAATTGACTAGGGTGATCCAAAAATTGAGGATGGATCAATATTTTCAACGTACCCAATAGAGATCAAGGATAATCAATATAAGATACTCTATGGGTTAGTGATTTCATTATTCCATGGTGGGTGGAAGAACTGGAATCTTCAAAATATCACCTAGGATCAGGGCATCAAGATGCAATCCTAGAACCCTTAATTGTTTGAACGAGTTATTTCTTTTCAGGGTGAAAATCCCCGAGCTAGGTAGAATTTAATCACTCGGTTTTTATTTTTTAATGATTTTGAATCATTTAAAAAATATTTTAGAGGTAGGTGTTGAGTCATCATGAGATTCTAGGGCCAAGATATGATTCATATTGTTATAATAAAAATATTAAATACATTATATCACATTAGTGTAGTTTTCCTAAAATAATAGAATAACTCATGGAATAATTCTTGGATAATAAACTAAATAACATTGTTTATAATGGAACAAGGTTTTTACCCTATTCATGACATAATAATTGTATAGGTTAGGGTTTTCTACCTAAGCACCGTTATGAGAGGAAAATAATTATGTAAATTATTTTAATTTTTTTATTTTTTTAATTAATGTGTAAAAAATACTCTCAATTTATATACATTTATAGAAAATCCATAGGGTCTAGAACATAACCATATGAATTTTGGGGAATGGTTGGGGGATAATTCTTAAAAAAACAACATTAGATCGTGGATTGTCAATCTATATGTCAATTGGTGTTTGTGGATATCACTCGTGATGGTGTAACAGAACTATTATTGACCAATGATTAATTAATACAAGACATAGGTAAGTTTATACCTGTTGTTTATTTCCCCAATTGATTATCACATGAAAATGGTAATCAAATCAACCAACATATTTATTCATGGGTCATTCATGACTAGGGATCAAGTTTATCTTCATCAAATTTAGGAATTCGAATTATTTATTTCTTACTCTTAGTTCATTGTTTTAACAATAAAATTGAGGCCAACCTGAAAAATGGAAAAAGATCATTATTAATTTGTTGTTTGTGACATTCTCTCATCTCTCTTCAGGATATCATGGTTTGTATTTAAATGGGTAACATTTTGTTAAATAATCAACGTACAATCATTTAATAATTGATATTTGGCACAATGGTTCATTACCAATGGTTTGATATGGAGATCAATAACTCGGTTGTGTTGTGTGATTACATTAAATTGATTGGGTTCAGATTTGGGGTTTGGCTTTCATGTGGGATGTTGTGACAATAAGAGAATAATGAGGCATAAGGTGGTCAGAATATGGACACCAGTGATTGATCAGATGGATCCAAACTCGAATATGGGATATATGGAATTATTTTTGATCGTTAAAGTGCATGTGGAAAATAAGGAATGGTCCCATGGACCGTCGGAAATTAGGCACTACATGTAATGTAGTCTAATGAACACACACTAAGTGGACCTATCTACATTGAATCGATTTTACATTTGATATAAAATATCACATATTGTATTGTCCCTATCCCATGCCATAGGACCTAGTGCTATCGGCATGGCACGTACCATGGGGGTACCTGGGAATAGACACAGTCCGGTACACAAGCCTGACTAGAGTACATGGTCATGTCTTAGTACCTATACATCACCAGGTATAAAGGCATGATCCAATGTACATGGGCACAACTAGGTGTACAATGTAATGGGTTGTTGGTACCCTGAGTGTTGATACAACCTCTCCATTCTATTTATCCTATAGGGACACACCATTTATATATATGAAAATATTCTCTATGAGATGGGGATATGGGAAGACTTAGGGTAGACCAGACATGCCATGTTCACCAAGTACACACAATATACTTTTCTTGGGTAGGTTGAGTCCCTCCGCCTCTTCATTTTTAACTAGTATCGATATTTCTTGTTCCCTTTGTCTATCCATGTGAGGGTACAATGTGAAATTACTCCTCATCATGGTATTATGATCCCTTATATGAGATTTATCTTGGATAGAGTTTATAGAATCACTCTATGAGTCCGGATGTTTAATCCTATATCATATTAAATTCCTTAAATGGGGTTAGTGGAACTGTCATGACCAGCCTACAAGAGCATTCAATCCCCTAAACAGAGGGTTATTCTAGGTAGGGTTCTCAGTGCCCACTATAGATTAGGGTCTGATACCCTATCGTTGTATCTGTATCTTGGAGATATATTGAGTACTTTTTTGGCGGGTCCTGATGAGGATGACCTCTCGACTAAACACCGTCAATTATAGAATGGTTCATGGAGTTTAATCTTCTATAAGATCTTTACCATAAAGCACACATAAGATTCATATTGATAATATTATAGTTGATACCTCTTGATAATTATCAAATATTATGACTATATCATGTTTTTTTATAATTATGTCCCAATTATTGATTTAAATAGCTTTTTATTTATTAGTTAACTAGTTTTGGTGGTTTATGTTTGGTGATTTTGGGGTTTCATATTGGGTAATATTATTCTAACCCTACAATGGTGTCTCTCTACACATTCCATCTCTCATGAAAATGAATGGACATTTGACAGAGCCTTGGGTGGTCTATGAGTTAGAATATAATACTTTGGGATAGATATACTGAGGTTTATACCAGAGTTTCATTTGACAATAGTCACCTAGTTTTTAATAGGTTACACTATTCTATAGTTTTTATGTGGTAATTTATTTGTAACTTTATTTCTTTCAAGTACTTTTATCATAATATTAAATATGGAAAATGTTATTAATACATTATGGAATTAGTTATGCTTTATCATTCAATATCGTATGGAATTTGATGATGAATG
The DNA here is from genome assembly GCA_963277665.1 of Viscum album. Taxonomy (NCBI): domain Eukaryota; kingdom Viridiplantae; phylum Streptophyta; class Magnoliopsida; order Santalales; family Viscaceae; genus Viscum; species Viscum album. Next base: position 1,868,900,166 of record OY728141.1, read on the forward strand.
TGTGTGTTTATGTACTTTATACTAATTCCTCCAATTCATGTGATATGCCAACTCAGAACTGATCACTAGACCCTAGAATATTGGAGATAGGGTATGGGTTTCATTCTTGGAATATCACTGGCCAAGAGATCCTTGGTGGCTTAGGATGTGCCAGAATGTTTTTTTGGGTGGACCTTTTAGGATACACCTCATAACATTTACACGAGTTTATGAAGGGGAATGGGGTAATTTATGTATTTTTTGAGATTTGAGGATTTATTTTCTTACAAGTAGTTAAATTATTTTATGACTAGGTATCAAAAAAAGTATTAATATGATATAAAGTTTATTTGGAAACTTAATAAGTTAGGTCCACTATGTAATAAGGAGAGTCTGTACAACAAGATCAAATCACAAATAAGTTAACTTAGAATAAGAGATTGTAATGAAGATTCAAAAAACAAATTCACAAAACACAATACTTCATAGTTCCATGTATATCATATAGTTCATATGGTGTTACACAAATCATGTTCACAAGGTGCATTAGTGCATAGCAGAAGGATTTTCAAATTTCACAAATGGTGTCTCATGAAGCATAAAGTATAGTGAATAATGTTCCATGAAGAACTTATTTATTATCTATTTTTGGATCGAGAATTTTATATACTTATATCTAGTGATTTTATAGACATCTACGAGTACATATGAGAATCATATTCTAGAATTCATGATGTAGCATTCATAGAAAATTTAGGTTGATGAGGATATGACCATCATTCCATTAAATTGTGGAATACTTTATCAAACATAGTAAGAAAGGGGGAGTTGATGATGTTGATATAAAGGAGGAAGTACATTATCAATGAATTAATTGTAAAGGAAGTGTTATTCAAAGATGTTGAAAATGAAAAAACTAATGTAATCCATAAAATCTAGTAAAGCATAGAGGATTATAGTAAGAAAAAAACACTATCAGGGTATGATCCTTGGATTAGCCCCAAGTTGTGAACTATGTAAAATTTTTATGTTCTATTTTTTTCTTCATTTATGTATTTTGAGAATGTGAATTCCAATTCTATAGGTTTAACTACATCCTACACATGTGGGTATATTATCCATATAATGTGAGTGAAAAATGTTGACACCAAGAGTCACCCATCACCTATTAGGCCATCCTAGGGTATAACATAGTACTATAATACACCTATTAAAATATTTTTACTATAGTAAAATACTAAAAATTTTATACAGTACCCATGCATCTATAGTTAAATCTAAATTACCCCTACTGCAACACTTATTATAGTACAATTAGAAAATGGGATGATACAGAGGGTTTTTGGGTGTTGAACCCCCAACCTCAAGGATCTGATATAATAATAATAATAATAAAATTTATAATAACCACAAAAATATATTAATCCACAAAATATTTGAATAAAATAAAAAATTAAATATTATTAACTGGTAAAAGACACAAAATATACTACAAAAGCCATATGATAATACAAGATCATTATAAACACTAAGATGACAATGATTACTTATATCATTAATAAAAACCATGAAATAATCACCAACATATTTATACTAATATTATATAGTTGATATAGTTGGTGTCACACTCACTAGGTGGTTCAATGACACCAAAAATAGAAGTAATGAGGTGTGTTCTAATTCAAATGAGCACCCATGAATATTATATCAAACAATCAAAATTTAAAAATAATAATTAATTAAAAAAATTATCAAATTTTTAAAATATAAAAATAAAACCTTACTCGGTGAATTACCGTGATTATAATTGGATGAGAATTTGTAAAATCACCTTTCCCATACATCATCAAGAGACTAACAATAAGATTCACTTGATCATGATGTGATTCAACAATGAATTTTTGGATTTAAATAGTGAAACCATGTGGATAATGCATCAAAATTCCATAGAAAAATTATGGTGGATGATGATAATAGAATATTAATAAAGTTATATAAAATCAATGTAATTAAATTATAACAAATAAATTAAATCATAAAGATAAATAGTGTAGGGAGATAAATATTAGAGGGTGAACCTCCCCTACACACGAACTTCAAATAAAGAGAACCTTGAGTGCGGTTTTTAAAATAAAATTTTAAAATTTCCATTTATCGCATTTATTAAATGTGGGAAGAATAACTATAGGTCTACTATTTTTCACTTTAATTTAGGTTAGTTTAATAGGTTATTTTTTATAAGAAATATTAATCTACTAGTGGCGGTTGTTGTGGGGGTCCCTATTTTACTTTCACTAACCATCTAATAGCATCCAATTGGGATTATAATAGTCTTCTACTAAAATCCACCCAACATAGTGTATTTCACTCCTGATTTAAGCTTTAAACATAAATTTTCCATAACCCCATCCATGTATAAAACATGTATATAAATTAAAATTAACATCCAAATATGCTATTTAGTAATCCAATTCCAAAACAGCAAATCCACCATCACTATAAATTAATGAGAGTCTAACCATTCTTCTATGATGACCCGTTAAATTCTCGAAATTATGGGAAATCATGTTCATTATCATGTAATTCATTTTAGATTATTATTATCTAATTTTGGTAGATATGATACAATTGGATGTGGGGAACAAATGGGATTTACTTCATAGATAAACTATGTTGGATTGATTTGTTATAATAACCTGATTAAATTTTTTCCACTTATTAATGAGTTTTGAACAATAAACGTCAATAAAAAATTTTATCTGACTAAATACTATATCTTGAGGGAAAATTCAAATATGAATCAATTTTTAGTGAAATAAAACACTTTATCCCTTAAAATTTCATAATTCAGAAAGTAGTAGTCTCAATGGGAGCATATTTATTATATAAAATTATTCAATATTTTTTTAAAAATGATGCTCATGAATATATGATAATTTTTTAGATTATAGTTTTATTAAACACAATATTAAACTAATTAATGATTTCAGTCCTTCATTAATATATATTTAATGGGAATATATTTATTTATTCATATTATAATGCGAGAAAACATAAAATTTTGGACTACAGTAACCCAAGCCTTATGTTTTGTTTTTTTCTACCTCATAAGAAGAAATAGATGTGGGTGAGACGTGTAAACTAAATTCATATGGTATATTATGTGTTTTTATTTCTACTATGATTTATAATGATCAAAAAAATGATATAGAAACATATAAGCATTCAACATTATTATATGTATGTAGAATAATGTTATGTATCTTGTGTATAATGAAATCTGCCTCATATAATTAAATTGATCAAATATTAATGTAAATTGGTTTTAAATTATAGATATGTTAAATTATGATTTTATTTGAAAATATTAGAGAGTTCATAATTTTATAGTGTGATATAAATGTCTCCATTGACGTAGAGTTTTATGGAGTATAAGAAGGAAAATTTGAATTACATATACTCTATGGAATCTTGGATTTTTAGGTATTTACACCATTGATATTGGAGTGATTTTTTTTCTAAATTTCATGGTTTTTGTAACACCCCGAGCTTCCACGATACGCTTCTCTTTCAATAATGCAATAGCTTGCATTGTACGCAAGTTCGAGATTCTAACACACCGCGACCAATCAAAGTAGCACTTATGAATTGTAATACCCACTTTTTGAAATTATATAAATTTTATATTTTAAAATGGACTTCATTTTTGTATTCTTAATACCGAAATTATCCTAGGTTGAATTTTTTGTAATTTTCTGAGAACTTTTGATTTTTATGAATAGAGAAAATACTTAAAAAAACTTTTTTTATCAAAATAATTTATAGTGATAAATTATAATATTGAGTAGTTTTAATGTTTAATTAGAATATATATTTACCATTTTATTCAATGGTGGTCATTATAATTAATTTCACTTTGAAATTGGACTTAAATAATTTTCAATCTTTTGATTGATATTCTTTCTTAAAAATGCGCTATTTGATTGTGACAACGAGAATTAATTATAAAATTAATTAATGAAACTTATATGTTTGGAATTTTGTAAAATAGACATCATTTTTGAATTCAGAATATCAATTATAGCTTAGGGTGAAATTTTGGCATTATTCTTGAAAACTTCAATTTCTGAGGAATAGTGAAACCACTATGTGGTAGTTAAAAAACTAATTTTTCCTTTAAATGAAACATTACCAATTTTGTGATTTGATTTTTAAAAATATGACATACATGGTTTCCATTAGGAAGTAAAATGTTGTTCAATGGGATTAAAATAATTTTTTGGTGAATAGTAACTTTTAAGTTTAATTAATCGTGATTAAAGTTAATTAGTGAAATTTTAGGTAAAAATGATATTATAAAAATATTAAAATACCCTTACACTTGTTCTAACCTTATTTTAGGAGTCATGGAAAACCAAGAAAATCCATGGGTCAACTTGGGGACCCCATGGAGCCATTGGGGTAAGAAAATGACATTAATAACTTTTTATTTAATGTAAAAATAAAATTGTCACAAACATGTGTTGTTTTACTAAAACAATTATTACATGGGGTTATATAAGTTAAATTTTTGACTATAAAGATTCATTGGAAATGTAAAAATATTTAATACATCGTGGTAATTTTTATATAATTTTTAGAAAATAAATAAATTAAAATTTTTATTACACAACGATGATGCAACAATTACCTCATTAATTAACGATTTAAATAAAATGAAAATATAATGTAAAATATAAGACATAAACTTGTAAAAAACATATTGGATGAGTATATTTAGAATAATTATCACCTTATCCTCGAAATAAATAATTGTGGGACCTTGGAATCTAAAAATAATTGCATAATAATGTAACATTTCATGAGTTTCTAAGAGTGCCCCTCCTCTCCTCTTATAAAAGGCCCCCACCTCTACCACCTTATTCACACCATCGAAGCCATTTGGATCAGAAAAACTCTTCCCAAATACTCTCCAAACTTCCCTATATTACTCCTAGAAGCCTCAATTTGGGCAGAAGTCTTCCCAAGGAAGCCTTTGGCTCAAATCAAAAAGAGTTACCCGATTTTAAGGTATTGTCTTCTCCTATATTATTTTGTATAATTTTCCTTCTCCAACCCCTTAAACTCTTATTATTCATTTCTTTTGTAACAACACCAGTATCATAAATAAAATAGGATATTGTTATGATAATGATTTTATTTACACTTACACACACCTTCGCTTAATGGTTAAAGAACATACGGTTTCTGAGGTTGGTGAATTACTGCCTCACGAAACGATGATTGTTCAAAATTATTTTAACACCTCTCATGGTGGCCATTATGATTACAGTATTTTTATATATGATATATATTATGTTTTTGTTTTCCTTATGATTCTTTATTTTTCATTTATGGCATACCATTACGATTTCCATTATGGGTAAACGCGATAATTTCATTTTAGGAAGTGCGGACTACCGCCCCCTCAAAGTGATTTGAATCGTTAATGCCATATGTGGGATGTATAAAAGTTGGAGTAAATGATATTATATATGATATTTTACTGGAATTATAATATACCTTTATATAATTATGATTTCATTCCATTAAATTCAAAATAGAAATGAAAGTAGCGTTCATGCGTACGTACGGCTTACCGTCTCCATGAACGGTGCATTTCATTTCTTACCTCTAAATGTTACATAATATTATTAATGAATGTATATAATGTATATATATGATATAAATTATACATACATCATGAATATAATTCTGGATATAAGGAATATTTTACCACATGAACAAATTTTAATTATAAGAAGATTATTTTTGACTCAAGTACCAAAGATCGACAAAACGACCGTTATTAACATAAATAATTTCATAATGATAATACCATGGTAATAAGTAGTATAAAAGGAATAATAAACTTGAAAAAGGTTCTTAGGAAATTATAAATTAACTATAGTTTATTATTTAGGAGGTTAAAGAGCTGTCGAGTCAAGTCGGACACGAGGTAAGGAATCTTCTTAACCTGATTTCTGTTATTTGGGTTAATATCCTACTTCCAAATTATGTCATGATATTATTATGTTCTATCTTGTATTTTTTAATTTCTTTATGTGTACTTATAGTGAATATGTATAATAGATCTATTTTATTTAAAAAAATGATCTTTGTAAGGGACTTCATCTCAATCTCCTTTCATTGAGACATATTTTATTTTATACACAACTTTATTTTATACGGTGTATAAACCCCTTTGAATTTTATGTTTATTCAAAAGGAATCTTTTTTATACGAAGAATTTTACTAAATGACAAAAGGGAATGTTTTTTTGTCATACGTATGCGGCGACAACAACTTCTCCGCCGCTGTGACCATTATTTGAGATTCGGCTTCCTCTACAAACCATAACTTTTTTAAATGAAAAATAAATACAAAGTTTTATTTTTCTTTTATTTTGGTGTTGAAAATGGTTTTGAAAGTGTTTTTTTATTAAATAAATGTGTTTTATTGATATCTTGTGATTTAAATATGGAAATGTCATATTTCCTTTATCCATGTTTTATGTGATACGATTATGTTATGGTTTATGATATGTTTAAACCTGTTCAAATGAGGAATGCATTGGACTTAATAAGTGACGAGTGGAGCCTGTTATAGCTCCTCGATGCATCGGCATGTCTCATTAGACAAACTAGTGTCTTAGAATTAGGTCTTGGAAAAATCTTATTTGTAGTCTTGGAATGAGGCCTTGGCTACATGGTTATGATAGTCTGTAATTTTGCATTCAATCATTATGAAAGTTGTTATTGATATTGCATGTGATTATTCGACCAGTAGAATATCCATGTGAATAAGTAAATGTAATTATCTCATTTTAATTTTTCCATATTATGTTGAAGTTCAAGTTTAAAAAGATTTTATTTTAGTCATAAATTATCTTAAATGCATGTGTTTAATTATAAAAGCTTCCGCTATATTGTCATCCTTACTGAGCATCTGAGCTCACCCCTCTAAATGTTTTATTTTTCCCAGGATGTGAAGAAATATTTTATGACTGACCTATAGGGATAGTCTGAAGGGGATACAAGTGTGTACTATGGATACTATGTTATTGTGATTTTTCACTTTATGATATAATGTAACATTTATGAATGTATCTAGTGTTTCCAAGGCTACTAAACTAATCGGTCTTTCGAGACATGATCCTTTGTGACCATGCCAATGTTACGCAATAATGCACCGACTCTGGGTAACTGGGGTCTGGGCGTTACAGTTGGTATCAGAGGCAGTTTAGTACTAACCTTGGAATCAAGATTTAGATAAAATCTGATTAGAGCACATAGCCCTAAGATAGACTTTGAGGATTAGTGTAGAAGAACTTCCTAGAATTTTGGTATTATAGAGATTTTATGAGTATTCTCAGCAATACATCCCTATATGGATACGAGCAGGTAGAGGCGGCTCTGGAAGAGATTTACCTAGGGGTAAAACCCGAAAACACCGCTTTGAGCTAGACTCGAACGAGAACTGGTGCACGACAACGGGCCTTGCTGCACTCTTGGTTACGACACTCCCGGGGGATATGCTTAGAATAACTCTCATTATCATTACAAACCATTATGAAGGGTTAATGAGTATATACTTCCTCAAAGAAAACAGTTTTATGATTATGGATTATATCCATAAACTGTTCAATTTATGTTATGTGTTTTACAAGTATGGAATTATGTATTTTGATTCATAAACGAATCTAGTTTATGCCATTGTTTAGAAATGTAACCTAGTGGGAGGAATGGAAACTGTATCAATGCACAAACTCCATGTAGGGATTGCCCTTCTGCTCAAGATAATTATAGTGGAGCTGGAGATACAATAGGTGCTGATCAACTTATCACCATACTGGGACAAATCACTCAGGTTATGAATAATAACCTTACTCGTATGGAGAACCCTGATCTATAATGTAACACCCCAAGCTTCTACGGTATGCTTCTCTTTGAATAACGTGATAGCGTGTGTTGTACGCAACACCGAGTTCTAACAAACCATAACCAATTAAACTAGCCATTATGAATAGTAATACCTACTTTTTGAAATTATATATATTTTATATTTTAAAATGGACTTCATTTTTGGATTCTGAATATCGAATTTAGCCTAAGGTGAAATTTTGGTACTTTTCGGATAACTTTCATATTTTGATGAATAGTGAAAATTACTAAATTTTAATTAAAAACAACTTTTTTAATCAAAAAAATTAATAGTGATAAATTATGAATTTGTGTGGTTTTAAATTATATTTAGAATATATTTTTACCATTTAATATAATGTTGTTAATTGGACATAACTTTACAATTAAATCGAACATAAACAAGTGTCAATCTTTTGATAGTTATTATCTCTTAAAAACACGCTTTTTGTTTTGACAGTGGGAATTAATTTTAAATTAATTTCTGCCACTTCTGTGTTTTGAATTTAGAAAAATGGATTCCATATTTGGAATCAGGATATCCAAATTGTGTAAATATGTAACTTTTATTTTTAGACATTTTGAATAATTACTGCGGTAAATATTTTATTTACCATGGTTAAGGATAAATCCGGTAAATAAGGGTTAAACAAATAATATTATAATAATAGTAAATTACCCTAAAATATGTCCTAGCCTTATTGGTTGATACTGGTTCGACTATAGGCATCTTTGGGTCGATTTTGGGACCCCATGGTGCCACTTGTAGGTGATAGGGACACTTTATTTTAATTAAGTTAAAATGAATACAAAAATGACACAAGCATATATCTTTTAGAAAAATAATTTTTACATAGGGTTATATATGATGGATTTTATATTATAAATATTCATTATAAATATGAAAATATTTCCTAATTTTTTTTTAATTTATAATTTTTAGACATTAAATAATTTAATTTATTTATGACACAATGATGATGAATTAATTACTATAATTGTGAAAATTAAAATAATTGATATTATAAATACCCAAATAAATATAATATGAAACTTTTAATGAATTAAACTAATTTTATAGGATAATATGATATATTAGTATTGATTTAATTGACTTTTTCGAAGTAATCAATCTGTTATGAGTTTCACAAAAATCAACTATTGAATAGTGTCAAAATTGACATAAAATAATTCTTAAAACAAATATTATATTATTAATTGATATTAAATTCCTAAAAATCTAAGGTTCGTCCAAGAGACTTATATCATGATAGGTTAATCATTAATGGACCACTTGGGGGTCTCTTGGATGTATATAGTATGTTTATTAACCATATAATATAAAAATACAAAGAGACATTGCAAAAGTGAAACTAATTAACTTAGAGTTAATACTTAAAGATAAGTTTAATATAAGTACCCAAACCTATCTAAATTCTATTGGTTGAGTTTTTTTAGACCTATCCCCACCTTAAAATTTAAATAATCAACTTTGGAGACATTGGAAACCGAATATGAATTTATTATAAACTAATATCTCTAGCTTTTCCAAAGGTGCCCCTCACCCCTCTTATAAAAGGGCACTCCTCCTTCTCTTTTCTTCACACCTTCAAAGCCTTTTGGTTCGGCCAAACTCTGCCCAAATACTCTCCCAAATTCCCTCAATACAACCTAGAGGCCTTAGTTTGACCAGAAATCCAACCTAAGGATCCATTTTGATCAAATCAAAAGGAAGAACCCGAAGAAGAGGTAATGATTTCACCACCCTTTTCCAAGTTCCTATCTTCATCCACTTCTTCTTCATTTGTTGTTACCATTATAAAATAATAACTCCAGTATAATATATATACTGTGATGTTATTATAAATATGGTACAACCATATTCAGTATTCTATCTACCCTTTGAATAACATGTCACCATACGTGCGTACGTACGGCTTACCGTCTCCACGTCGTGGTGTAATTGTTATTCAATATATTATTATTTGGATGGTTATAATAATGATGTGTAACTCATGTAAATATTAAATAAAACATGTTAATTATTCTGTATATATGATATACCATCCATTTATATATTATTTTAATATCAAAAGAATGATATTGTCGCTAATGCGTACGTACGGACTACCGTCTCCACGAATGCGATAAAATTCATTCTCCATCGTATCCATTCAAGTACAATTATCATTTGATGATTTAAAAATTATTTTTAAGGACTTGATATCATTATGGATATGAATAATATACAACCTGTCCATTATAAACATGTCTTACATAACAAAACATATAAAAGAAAACAAGTAAGTTAACACCCGAAACAACGATAATACTAAGATATTATTATCAAATCAATATTAAAAGATCATATATGATATCATATTAATGTATATGATTCTTGTATAATTTAATAACAATTATTTCTCCATTATACAGGAGGTTAACCTACCCCAACCAAGGAAATGTACAAGGTAAATGTTATTTCACAATCTCTTCATTATCCGAGGTTGTTTATACGTAATAATCTACTGGGATCTCTTTATCATCCACATCCATGTTTTCTTAAAAATGTATTTCAAAACATTTTTATTAATTACAAGAATATGGGTTAAAGTCATTTATACCCTGTTTTGACTTTTTATAAGAGGAATCTTTCCGTCGTTTTCAAAACAAGGTCCTTTTTAACCTTTTCGACAGAATTAAGGTAAGAATGTTTTTTTAACTTATACGGCGGGTGTGGCTATTTTCCGCGGTTATAAAATCTTCAAAGCTTTCCTTACAAGCTTATAAGATTATTTTCAAAGGAAATGTTTTATTTTATATGGCTCTTAAATGATTTCAAAAATAGAAAGAGATATTTCTCTAAAAAGAGTTTTGATTTCATCTATGTCAACATCCTTTGATGGATTTTACGCTGATTTATTATGATAAAAACTTCTATATTGTATTGAAGGTTTTGCGATATGTTTGACTGTGGATGTGCTATTTTTATACCATTCATAGTTTATGGTGAAATTATTGACATTTCGTATGCTAGTTTTAATACGAATGTTTATGTTATGTTTAAACCTTTTCATATGGGAATGCATTGGACTTAATATGTGACGGGTGGAGCCCGCTATAGCTCCTCGATGCATCGGTAGGTCTCATTAGACAAACTAGTGTCTTGGCACAAGGCCTTGGAAAAATCTTATTTTTAGTATTGGCACGAGGCCATGGCTATGTGGTTATGATAGTCTGGCCTTATGCATTCCAACATTATGAAAGTGGTTATTGATTTTTCATGTGATTATTCGATTAGTAGAATATCAATGTGAATAAGTAAATGGCATTATTTCATTTTATTTATGCCATAACATGTTGAAAGTTCAAGTTTTAAAGGCTTCTGTTTTAGTTATACATTTCTTTAAATGTTTATTCTTATTTATGAAAGTTTCCTCTATATTGTTATCCTTACTGGGCATTTGAGCTCACCCCTTTTCTATGTTTTATTTTTCCCAGGAAGTGAAGAAGTAAATTATGAATGACCTACAGGGATATTAAGTGGGGATATGAGTGTGGATTATGGAGACAATATGTTGTTGTAGTATTTTTTCAATTTATGATGTAATGTAAAACCTATGAATATATCTACTGTTTCCAAGGCTACTAAACCAATCGGTCTTTCGAGATTTGATCTTTCTTGTGATCATGCCAATGTTATGTAATAATGCACCGACTCTGGGTAACTAGGGCTGGGGCGTTACAGTTGGTATCAGAGGAAGTTTAGTACAAACCTTGGAAGCTAGATTTAGATAAACTCTGATTAGAGCACGTAGACCTAAGATGAGCTTTGAGGATTAGTATAGAAGAACTTCCTAGAATTTTGGTATTGTAGAGATTTTGTGAGTTTTCCAAGCAATACATCCCTATCTGGATATGAGCAGGTAGAGGCAGCTATGGCACAGATGTACCTAGGGGTAAAACCTGAAAACACCGCTTTGAGCTAGACTCGAACGGGAACTGGTGCACGACAACGGGCCTTGCTTCACTCTTGGTTACGACACTCCTGGGGGATATGCTTAGGATAACTCTCATTTTCTTTACAAATCATTATGAAGGGTTTATGAGTATATAATTTCTCAAAGAAATTTTTTTTATGATTATGGATTATATCCATAAATAGTTCAATTTATGTTAAGTGTTTTATAAGTATGGGATTATGTATTTTGATTCATAAACTGATATAGTTTATGCCATTGTTTAGAAATGGCGCCTAGTGGAAGAAATGGAAACCGTATCAATGCACGCACTCCATGAAGGGATTGCCCTCCTGCTCAAGATAATTATAGTGGAGTTGGTGATGCAACTGGTGCCGATCAGCTAATCACCATACTGGGACAACTTACTCAGGTTATGAATAATAACCTTACCCGTATGGAGCACCCTGATCCACAGCGTGGAGGATCAATGTTAGATCGATTCATGAGGAAACAACCACCAACGTTCAATGGGAGTACAAATCTCTTAGTAGCTGGGCAATGGATATTTTCCCTAGAGAAAATATTTCAGGCTTTGGGGAGTAATGAAAGGGAAAAAGTTATCATGGCAGTTTACCGCCTCACTGGAGATGCTGATCAATGGTGGTCATTGATTCAAAATACGAAGGAAGATGATGAAGTATCAAATATGGAATAGAGGGAGTTCAAAGATCTGTTTTTAGAAAAATACTTTCCTCGTGACCATCAAGCAGATATGAAAAGACAATTTCTGAGTTTGAGACAGAAGGAGGATGAGAATGTCACAAAGTATGAGGCTAACTTTACAAGGATAGCAAGGTATGCTGGAGATTATATATATAACCCAAGAAGTAATATTGATAGTTTTTTTGAAGGGTTAAAACCATTTCTCCATCGAGCATTAGTCTCACAATCCTTTTCATCATACGAAGACATTGTCTCATGTGCTATCAAGACCGAAAAAGAATTCTCTAAGTCTTTTGACTTTAAAGCAAAGCAAGAGAAGAAGAGGCCTGATGATCAACCTGGGAATGGAAATAAGGGGAAGAAAGGAAAGGTTGAATATCCATCCTGTGGTAAATGTGGGAAGAAACACCCCGGTACTTTCTTGAAGGGAATGAGAGTCTGTTACAAGTGTGGTGAAAAAGGCCACCAAGCTCGTGATTGCAAAGGGAAGAAGGAAGCCACCTACTTTTAGTGCTATAATTGAAGGGAGATGGGACATTATGAAAATGAATGTCCTAAGCGTCAGGAGAACTTACCTCAAAAAAGGCCAAGGGATCAAGGCCAGGCTTATGCTATCACTACTGCTGAGGTAGAAGCTCCGAAAGACGTGGTGGCAGGCAATTTAATGGTTTCCTCAAGTTTAGAAAATGCATTATTTGATTCTGGATCATCTCATTGTTTCATATCTTCCCAATTTGCTAAGAAAATTAGATATTTCCAATTTGATTTAACAAGGGAGTTGTCAGTTAAAACTCCTAAGGGAAGTATCATTACAACAAAGTTTTGTGAATCAGTCCCCATTAGAGAACATGAATGTTCATTATCTGCTGATCTCATCGTCATACCTATGATTGAGTTTGATATAATCCTCGGTATGGACTGGATTTCCGACTATGATGCGAAGATTTATTGTAAGAAGAAAGAGGTTACAATTCTTGACGATAATGATAAAGAACACCTTATCATTAGAGCAGAATCGTCACCACCTAATTCTTATTTAGATCCACCCCCAGTAGCTCAACTAAATTCAATTATTGGGGAAGAAGAGAATGAAATAACTGTCAGTGAGGAATGGAATGTTCAAATAGAGGATGTACCTGTTGTGAAAGAATTTGTAGATGTATTTACGGAAGATTTACCTGGACATCCTCCGTAACAAGAAGTTATGTTTTCCATTGATTTGATTCCAGGATCAAGGCCTATATCGAAGACCCCTTAGAGAATGGATACTGTAGAATTAGTCGAACTAAAGAAACAACTAGAGGAATTGAGTAATAAAGGATTTATTCGCCCTAGTGTTTCTCCATGGGGAGCCCCTGTTCTTTTTGTTAAAAAGAAATATGGATCTGTGAGGTTATGTATCGACTACAGGGAGATCAATGCTATAACAATAAAGAACAAGTATCCCCTACCATGCATTGATGATTTTTTTGACCAACTTCATGGAGCTCAATACTTTTCAAAGATTGACCTTCGATCAGGATACCATCATATGTGTGTGAAGAAGGAAGAAATTCCGAAGACAGTATTTCGAACCAGGTACGAGCATTACGAGTTTGCTGTAATGCCGTTTGGATTGACTAATGCACCCTCTGTATTCATGGATCTGATGAATAGAGTTTTCAAGGATTATCTCGATGAATTTGTGGTGTTATTTATTGATCATATCTTGGTATACTCCAAAACCTACGAAGATCATGAAAATCACTTGCGCATTATCTTGACGACTCTGAGAAGGCCTGAATTATATGGGAAGTTTAGCAAGTGTGAATTCTGGCTTCAGGAGATTTTTTTTCTTGGCCATATTTTCTCTAAAGATGGAATCTCTGTTGATCCTTCTAAGACCAAGGAAATCCATGAATGGCCAGCACCTATGATTATTACTGAGGTACGCAGTTTTATTGGTTTGGCAGGTTATTGTCGACGTTTCGTCCAGAATTTTGCCCGATTGGCTAACCCATTAACAAAGCTCACACGTAAAGGGGTTAAATTTTTTTGGACAAAAGAGTGTGAAGAATTTTTTGAAGAACTGAAGAGAAGATTAGTCAATGCTCCTATATTGACTGTACCATCTGGGAATGATGGGTTCGTTATTTATAGTGATGCATCAAAGAAAGGACTTGGTTGTGTCCTTATGCAGAATGATAGAGTTATTGCATATGCATCAAGACAGTTTAAAATTCATGAAAAAAACTATCCTACTCATGATCTCGAGTTAGCAGCTATAATCTTTGCATTAAAGATATGGAGGAACTACCTCTATGGTGAAAAATGCGAGATTTATACTGATCACAAGAGTTTGAAGTATATTTTCTCACAAAAAGAACTCAACATGAGGCAAAGGAGATGACTTGAATTACTCAAGTATTATGATTGTACGATACACTACCACCCGGGGAAAGAAAACAAGGTGGCAGATGCTTTGATCAGAAAAGACCATGGAGTTTTGAACATGGTGAGAATTGAAAGGGATCCAATTTTCATGGATCTAGTAAAGATGGACATGGGTATAACCAGGGATGGTGAATCATCAATGCTTTTTCAAATGGTTGCCAAACCATCTTTACTAGAAAGGATTAAGAGTTCTCATACCGATGATGAAGAATTCCAAAAGAAGATTAAAGCTGTGAATGATGGGAGATTGAGAGACTTTGTGTATGAAGATGGAATTTTGAAATTTGGGAAGAGACTTTGTGTTCCCGATATACCTGATCTAAAAAGGGAATTGCTGGATGATGCTCATAGTTCCAATTTCTCTATACACCATGGGAGCACCAAAATGTATAGAGATTTAAAGGAACATTTTAGGTGGGACAATATGAAGAGGGAGATTGCTGATTTTGTGTCAAGATGTATGGTTTTTCAGAAAGTTAATGCTGGAAGGCAACAGCCTGGATGAGTCATGCAACCTCTTCCCATACCGGAGTAGAAATGGGACAATATTACGATGGACTTTGTCATGGGGCTACCAAAGACTCCTAGAAGGAACGATGCGATATGGGTTATTGTTGATCGTCTTACCAAGTTAGCACATTTTCTTGATATAAGAGAAGATCTACCCCTGGAACGTTTAGCAAGACTATATATTAATGATGTTGTGAGACTTCATTGAGTACCCCTATCGATTGTTTCTGATCGTGATCCCCGTTTTACTTCAAGATTTTGGAAAAGTCTGCAGAAATCCCTGGATACCGAACTTCTTTTGAGCACTACTTACCACCCACAGACAGATGGACAATCAGAATGGACAATTCAAACCCTAGAAGACATGTTGAGATCTTTCTCACTTGACTTTCAGGGTATGTGGGATCAATACTTACCTCTCGTAGAATTTTCCTATAACAATAGCTTCAATTCGAGTATTCAGATGGCACCATATGAAGCATTATACGGAAAAAGATGTCGTACACCAACCTGTTGGGATGACGTCGGTGAAAGAAAACATGTAGGCCCAGAACTGATGGAGGAAACAATGGAAAAGGTGAAGGTAATCCAAAATCACATCAAAGAAGCTCAAAGTAGGCAGAAGAGCTATGCCGATAATCGAAGGAAGGATTTGGAATTTCAAGTCGGTGATCATGTTTTCCTAGAGGTATCTCCATGGAAGGGAGTCATTCGTTTTGGTAAGAAAGGTAAATTGAGTCCTAGGTACATCGGACCTTTCGAAATTCTAGAATGAATTGGGGCTGTAGCTTACCGATTGGCAATGCCACCAAGTCTCTCCAAAGATCACGATGTGTTCCACATATCTCTGTTGAGGAAATACATGCCTGACCCAACGCATGTACTCACCTACGAGGAGTTAGAACTGGAACCCGATCTGTCTTATTGCGAAGAGCCCGTCAAGATTCTTGATACGAGAGAACAAGTGCTGAGAAACCGGACGACGCATCTGGTAAAAGTTTTGTGCAGAAACCATAAGATGGAAGAGGCAACGTGGGAACCCGAGGAACTTATGATGAAGAACCACCCGAGTCTTTTCATGCGGTAGTATTCTAGAAATTTTGAGGACAAAGTTATTTGAAGGAGGGGAGAATGTAACACCACAAGCTTCTACGGTACGCTTCTCTTTGAATAATGTGATAGCGTGTGTTGTACGCAACACTGAGTTCTAACAAACCATAACCAATTAAACTAGCCATTATGAATAGTAATACCTACTTTTTGAAATTATTTATATTTTATATTTTAAAATGGACTTCATTTTTGGATTCGGAATATCGAATTTAGCCTAAGGTGAAATTTTGGTACTTTTCGGATAACATTCATATTTTGATGAATAGTGAAAATTACTAAATTTTAATTAAAAACAACTTTTTTAATCAAAAAAATTAATAGTGATAAATTATGAATTTGAGTGGTTTTAAATTATATTTAGAATATATTTTTACCATTTAATATAATGTTGCTAATTGGACATAATTTTACAATTAAACCGAACATAAGCAAGTGTCAATCTTTTGATAGTTATTATCTCTTAAAAACACGCTTTTTGTTTTGACAGCGGGAATTAATTTTAAATTAATTTCTTCCACTTCTGTGTTTTGAATTTAGAAAAATGGATTCCATATTTGGAATCAGGATATCCAAATTGTGTAAATAGGTAACTTTTATATTTAGACATTTTGAATAATTACTGCAGTAAATATTTTATTTACCATGGTTAAGGGTAAATCCGGTAAATAAGGGTTAAACAAATAATATTATAATAATACTAAATTACCCTAAAACGTGTCCTAGACTTATTGGTTGATACATGTTCGACCATAGGAATCTTTGGGTCGATTTTGGGACCCCATGGTGCCTCTTGTAGGTGATAGGGACACTTTATTTTAATTAAGTTAAAATGAATACAAAAATGACACAAGCATATATCTTTTAGAAAAACAATTTTTAAATAGGGTTATATATGTTGGATTTTATATTATAAATATTCATTAGAAAGATAAAAATATTTCCTACAAAATAATATTTTATTTATCATTTTTATACATTAAATAATTTAATTTATTTATGACACAATGATGATGAATTAGTTACAATAATAGTGAAAAATTAAAATAATTGATATTATAAATACCCAAATAAATATAATATGAAACTTTTAATGAATTAAACTAATTTTATAGGATAATATTATATATTAGGATTGATTTAATTGACTTTTTTCGATGTAATCAATCTGTTATGAGTTTCACAAAAATCAACTATTGAATAGTGTCAAAATTGACATAAAAGAATTATTAAAACAAATATTATATTATTAATTGATATTAAATTCCTAAAAATCTAAGGTTCGGCCAAGAGACTTATATCATGATAGGTTAATCATTAATGGACCACTTTGGTGTCGCTTGGATGTATATAGTATGTTTATTAACCATATTATATAAAAATACAAAGAGACATTGTAAAAGTGAAACTAATTAACTTAGAGTTAATACTTAAAGATAAGGTTAATATAAGTACCCAAACATGTCTAAATTCTATTGGTTGAGCTTTTTTCGACCTATCCCCACCTTAACATTTAAATAATCAACTTTGGATCCATTGGAAACCGAATATGAATTTATTATAAACTAATATCTCTAGCTTTTCCAAAGGTGCCCCTCACCCCTCTTAGAAAAGGGAACTCATCCTTCTCATTTCTTCACACCTTAAAAGCCTTTTGGATCGGCCAAACTCTGCCCAAATACTCTCCCAACTTCCCTCACTACAACCTAGAGGACTTAGTTTGACCAGAAAGCCAACCTAAAGAGCCCTTTTGATCAAATCAAAAAGAAGAACCCGAAGAAGAGGTAATGATTTCACCACCCTTTTCCAAGTTCCTTTCTTCTTCCACTTCTTCTTCCTTTGTAGTTACCATTATAAAATAATAACTCCAGTATCATATATATACTATGATTTTATTATAAATATGGTACAACCATATTCAGTATTCTACCCACCCTTTGAATAACATGTCACCATATGTGCGTACGTACGGCTTACCGTCTCCACGTCGTGGTGTAATTGTTATTCAATATATTATTATTTGGATGGGTATAATAATGATGTGTAACTCATGTAAATAATAAATATAACATGTTAATTATTCTGTATATATGATATAACATCCATTTATATGTTATTTTAATATCAAAAGAATGATATTGTCGCTCATGCGTACGTACGGACTACCGTCTCCACGAACGCGATAAGATTCATTCTCCATCGTATCCATTCAAGTATAATTATCATTTGATGATTTAAAAATGCTGTTTAAGGACTTAATATCATTATGGATATGAATAATATACACCCTATCCATTATAAACATTTCTTACGTAACAAAACATATAAAAGAAAACAAGTAAGTTAACACCTGAAACAACCATAATACTAAGTTATTATTATCAAATCAATATTAAAAGATCATATATGATATCATATTAATGTATATGATTCTTGTATAATTTAATAAAAATTATTTCACCATTATACAAGAGTTTAAACTACCCCAACAAAGGAAAAGTACAATTTAAGGGTTATTTCACAATCTCTTAATTATCCGAGGTTGTTTATACGTAATAATCTACTGGGATCTCTTTATCATCCACATCCATGTTTTCTTAAAAATGTATTTAAAAACATTTTTATTAATTACAAGAATATGGGTTAAAGTCATTTATACCCTTGTTTGACTTTTTATAAGAGGAATCTTTCCGTCGTTTTCAAAATAAGGTCCTTTTTATCCTTTTCGACAGAATTAAGGTAAGAATGTTTTTTTAACTTATACGGCGTGTGCGGCTATTTTCTGCGGTTATAAAATCTTCAAAGCTTTCCTTACAAGCTTATAAGAATATTTTCAAAGAAAATGTTTTATTTTATATGGATCTTAAATGATTTCAAAAATATAAAGTGATATTTCTCTAAAAAGAGTTTTGATTTCATCTATGTCAACATCCTTTGATGGATTTTATGCTGATTTATTATGATACAAAACTTCTATATTGTATTGAAGGTTTTGCGATATGTTTGACTGTGGATGTGCTATTTTTATACCATTCATAGTTTATGGTGAAATTATTGACATTTCATATGCAAGTTTTAATACGAATGTTTATGTTATGTTTAAACCCTTTCATATGGGAATGCATTGGACTTAATATGTGACGGGTGGAGCCCGCTATAGCTCCTCGATGCATCGGTAGGTCTCATGAGACAAACTAGTGTCTTGGCACAAGGCGTTGGCAAAATCTTATTTGTAGTGTTGGCACAAGGCCTTGGCTATGTGGTTATGATAGTCTGGCATTATGCATTCCAACATTATGAAAGTGGTTATTGATTTTGCATGTGATTATTCAATTAGTAGAATATCCATGTGAATAAGTAAATGGCATTAATTAATTTTATTTACGCCATACCATGTTGAATGTTCAAGTTTTAAAGGCTTTTATTTTAGTTATACATTGCCTTAAATATTTATTCTTATTTATGAAAGTTTTCGCTATATTTTTATCCTTACTGGGCATTTGAGCTCACCCCTTTTCTATGTTTTATTTTTCCCAGGAAGTGAAGAAGTAAATTATGAATGACCTGTAGGGATATTATGTGGGGATATGAGTGTGGATTATGGAGACAATATGTTTTTGTAGTAGTTTTTCAATTTATGATGTAATTTAAAACTTATGAATATATCTAGTGTTTCCAAGGCTACTAAACCAATCGGTCTTTCGAGATTTGATCTTTCTTGTGATCATGCCAATGTTATGTAATAATGCACCGACTCTGGGTAACGAGGGTCGGGGTGTTACACGCAACGTGGAGGATCAGTGTTAGACCGCTTCATGAGGAAACAACCGCCAACCTTTAATGGGGGTACAATTCTATTAGTAGTTGAGCAATGGATAAACTCCTTAGAGAAAATATTCCACGCCTTGGGGAGTAGCGAAAGGGAGAAGGTCATCATGGCAGTTTACCGCCTCACTGAAGATGCCGATCAATGGTGGTAGCTGATTTGAAACACAAAGGAAGATGAAAAAGTATCTAGTATGGAATGGAGGGATTTCGAAGACATTTTCATAGAAAAATAATTTCCTCATGACCATAGAGCAGATATGGAAAGGCAATTTCTGAGTCTGAGGAAGAAAGAGGATAAAAATGTCAGAAATTATGAGTCTAACTTTATATGGTTAGCGAGGCATGCTGCAGATTATATAAGTAACCCATGATGTAATATTTATCGTTTCTTTGATGGGTTAAAACAGTTTCTCCATCGAGCATTAGTCTTACGATCTTTCTCATCATATGATGATATTGTCTCATGTGCTATCAAGACAGAAAAGGATTCTCTAAATCTTATGACAATAAAGTAAAGCAAGAGAAGAAGATAACGGTGGAACAAGAGACAGATAAAGGGAAAAGGGAAAGAAGGATTATCCATTATGCGATAATTGTGGGAAGAATAACCCCGGTAATTGCCTAAAAGGAATGGGAGTTTGTTACAAATGTGAAGAAAAATGTCACCAGGCTCGTGATTGCAAGGGAAAGAAAGAAGCTATCAATGTTGAATGCTACAATTGTAGGGAAATGGGGCATTATGAAAATGAATGTCCTAATCGTCAAGAAAACTTACCTCAGAAAAGGCCAAGGGATCAAGGACAATCTTATGCTGTTACTACAGTTGAAGTGGAATAATTAATGTATTGGTTCTTTTGGACTCAAGGATTATATTCTGGTTATATGAATAATGTGATATATTGCATTATAGTACTTGTTGTTTTAATTAAGGTTTTAATATGATGAAGGTAATCATATTTTTAGTATGTGACAATAAGAGAATATTTACTTTGTTTGGGGAATCTGATGTTACAATTGATTTTGGAATTTAGAGACCTTTTAGAGAAAGTCTGGATAGAGGTATTTTAAAAAACTATAAAGGTTGGAATGGATTAAGTTAAACTTTGGATAGTATTGTTTAAGGTTAAAAAATTTATGAAGATTATTTTTGGAATATTATAATACTATAGTTTTAGGAAAAGGACAACCTTCAGGTTGTGGGATAACCCGTCACGTCGGAAAAAGCTATAGGAATCGAACCCACAACCATAGTGCGACATGCCTTTATTACCCACCACTATCCTACATGAAGTCCCTGGTTATTACAAAAAAAATTCCCTAATCTAAATGGTATGTGTTAATTTTTAAAACCTTATAAAATTATGATAAATAGAATATTTTTGAGATCTATTACCTTTTGGAGTGAAAGATGGGTTTGTGGTAAAAATTTATTAAAAAATAAATGTCTACATGACAAGTAAGTATATTTCCTTTCGTTCTTAGTAAATCTCCTAAATAAATTCTTCATATTTATGAAAGGTAAGTTAAAAAAATTTTGTCCATTAACTTTTCCAATTGGGGATTCAATGACCATTTAGCCAATCACAAGTTTGTGATTTTCTTGTAGTTAACTTTATCCTAATCCTATTTTCTACAACTCTCCATCAGACCTTGATGGTCTTTTTTCCTCCATATCCATATTTTCATAGAATCCAGGTATGGGCTATCTCGGGTGACCTTTGTACTTCTCTTTATTTCATTTAATGTTATTTTTTTATTAACCCTATTTCTGATGTGGGTTTTCCACAAAGGTATTTTCTACTTTCAACCTTTTATTTTTAAATTATGAAGACGCAATTTGTTGAAGGTGGGGAGAATGTAACACCCCGAGCTTCCACGATACGCTTCTCTTTCAATAATGTAATAACTTGCATTGTACGCAAGTTCGAGATTCTAACACACTGCGACCAATCAAAGTAGTAGTTATGAATAGTAATACCCACTTTTTGAAATTATATAAATTTTATATTTCAAAATGGACTTCATTTTTGTATTCGTGATATCGAAATTATCCTAGTTTTAATTTTTTGTAATTTTCTGAGAACTTCCAATTTTCTATGAATAGAGAAAATACTTAAAAACAACTTTTTTAATAAAAATAATTTATAGTGATAAATTATAATATTTAGTTGTTTTAACGTATAATTAGAATATATTTTTACCATTTTAGCCAATGGTGGTCATTATAATTAATTCACTTTGAAATTGGCCATAAACAATTGTCAATCTTTTGATTGATATTCTTTCTTAAAAACACGCTATTTGATTGTGACAGCGGGAATTAATTATAAAAATAATTATTTAAACATATATGTTTGGAATTTTTTAAAATATAAATCTTTTTTGAATTTGGAATATCAATTATAGCTTAGGGTGAAATTTTGGCATTGTTCTGAAAAACATCAATTTTTGATGAAGAGTGAAACAACTAAGTGGTAGTTAAAAAACTAGTTTTTCATTTAAATAAAACATTACCAGTTCTGTGATTTGATTTTCAAAAATCTTACATACATGGTTGTCATTATGAAGTAAAATTTGGTTTAATGGGATTAAAATAATTTTTTGGAGAATAGTAACTTTTAAGTTTAATTTATCACGATTAAAGGTAATTAGTGAAATTTAACGTAAAAATGATATTATAAAAATATGAAAATAACCTCACACTTGCCCTAACCTTATTGGATAAGTCATGGACGACCAAGAAAATCCATGGGTCAACTTGGGGACCCCATGGAGCCACTTGGGTAAGAAAATGGCATTAATAACTTTTTATTTAATGTAAAAATAAAATTGTCACAAACATGTGTTGTTTTACTAAAACAATTATTACATATGGTTATATAAGTTAAAATTTTGACTATAAATATTAATTGGAAATATAAAATGATTTAATACATCATAGAAATTTTTTATAACTTTTATACATTAAATAAATTAAAATTTTTATTATAAAATGACGATGCAGTGATTACCTCATTAATTAACGATTTAAATAAAATGAAAAGATAAGGTAAAATCTAAAACTTACACTTGTCAAAAACCTATTGGATGAGTATATTTCGAACCCTTATCACCTTATCCTCGAAATATATAATTTTGGGACCTTTGGAATCCGAAAATCACTTCATAATAATGTAACATTTCATGAGTTTCCCAGAGTGCCCCTCCTCTCCTCTTATAAAAGGCCCCCACCTCTACCACCTTATTCACACCATCAATGCCATTTGGCTAAGACAACCTCTGACCAAATAATATGCCAACTTTCCTCTCTTACTCCTCAAAGCCTCACCTTGGGCATAAGTCTTCCCAAGGAAGCCTTTGTCTCAAATCAAAAAGAGTTACCCGATTTTAAGATAATGTCTTCTCTTATGTTATTTTGTTTTATTTTGATTCTCCAACCCCTTAAACTCTTTTTATTCCTTTATTTTGTAAAAAAACTATTATCTTCAATATACTAGGATGTTTTTATGAGAATTATTCTATTTACACTTACACACACATTCGTCTAATGGTTAAAGAACATACTGTTTCTGTGGGTGGCGAATTACTGCCTCACGAAACGATGATTGTTCAATATTCTTTTAACACCTATAATGGTGGCCGTTATGATGAAACTATTTTTATATATGATATATATTATGTTTTTGTTTTCCTTATGATTCTGTATTTTTCATCTATGGAATACCTTTATGATTTCCATTATGGGTAAACGTGATAATTTCATTTTAGGAAGTGCGGACTACCGCCCCCTCAAAGTGATTTGAATCGTTAATGCCATATGTTGGATGTATAAATTATGGAGTAAATGATATTATATATGATATTATACTGGAATTATAATATAAATTTATATCATTATGATTTCATTCCATTAAATATGAAATAGAAATGAAATTAGCGTTCATGCGTACGTACGACTTACCGTCTCCTTGAACGGTGTATTTCATTTCTTACCACTAAATGTTACGTAATATTATGAATGAATGTATATACTGGATATATATGATATAAATTATATATAAAAAAATGAATATAATTCTGGATATAATATATATTTTACCACATGATCAACTTGTAATTATAAGATGTTTATTTTTGACTCAAGTACCAAAGATTGACAGAACGATCGTTATTAACATAAATAATTACATAATGTTAATAACATGGTAATAAGTGATATAAAAGGAATAATAAACTTGAAAACAGTTATTAAGGAATTATAAATTAACTCTAGTTTATTATTCAGAAGGTTAAAGAGTGGTCGAGTCAAGTCGGACACGAGGTAAGAGAACTTCTTAACCCGATTTCTGTTCTTTGGGTTAATCTCATACTTTCAAATTATGTCATGATATTGTTATGTTCTATCTTGTAATTTTACTTTATTTATGTGTACTAATAGTGAATATACATGATAGATCTATTTTATTTAAAAAATGATCTTTGTAAGGGACTTCGTCTCAATCTCCTTTCTTTGAGACATATTTTATTTTATACACAACTTTCTTTTATACGGTGTATAAACCCCTTTGACTTTTACGTTTATTCAAAAAGAATATTTTTTATACGAAGCATTTTACTAAACGAAAAAAGGGAATGTTTTTTTTTCGTACGTATGCAACGACAATGACTTCTCTGCCGCCGTGACCATTATTGGAGTTTCAGCTTCCTCTACAAGCCATAACTTTTTTAAATGAAAAATAAATACGAAGTTTTAATTTTCTTTTATTTTGGTATTGAAAATGGTTTTGAAAGTGTTTTTTTATTATATCAATGTTTTGTATTGATATCTTGTGATTGAAATGTGGAAATGTTATGTTTGCTTTATGCATGTTTTATGTGGTACGATTATGTTATGGTTTATGATATGTTTAAACCTCTTTGTACGAGGAATGCATTGGACATAATAAGTGGCGGGTGGAGCTCGCTATAGATCCTCGATGCATCAGTAGGTCTCATGAGACAAACTAGTGTGTTGGCATGAGGCCTTGAAAAAATCTTATTTGTAGTCTTGGAACGAGGCCTTGGCTACGTGTTTATGATAGTCTGGCATTATGCATTCCATCATTATGAAAGTGGTTATTGATATTGCATGTGATTATTCGACCAGTAGAATATCCTTGTGAATATGTAAATGGAATTATCTCATTTTACTTTTTTCATATTATGTTGAAGTTCAAGTTTAAAAGGCTTTTGTTTTA
Organism: Viscum album; assembly: GCA_963277665.1. Taxonomy (NCBI): domain Eukaryota; kingdom Viridiplantae; phylum Streptophyta; class Magnoliopsida; order Santalales; family Viscaceae; genus Viscum; species Viscum album. The sequence continues at coordinate 1,868,925,909 of OY728141.1, forward strand.
GTCATACACTGCCTTAAATGTTTATGTTTATTTATGGAATCTTCCTCGATATTTTCATCCTTACTGAGCATCTGAGTTCACCCCTTTCTATGTTTTATTTTTCCCAGGATGTGAAGAAATATTTTATGACTAACCTATAGGGATAGTCTGAAGGGGATAGAAGTGTGGACTATGGAGACTATGTTATTGTGATTTTTAACTTTATGGTGTAATGTAACATTTATTAATGTATCTAGTGTTTCCAAGGCTACTAAACTAATAGGTCTTTCAAGACTTGATCCTTTGTGATCATGCCAATGTTACGCAATAATGCACCGACTCTGGGTAACTGGGGTCTGTGCATTACAATTTTGGAGAAGTAATGTGTACATCATGGATTGTTCACGGTTCTCAAGACTGTGAAATAATATTGTGAAACACATACAATTAAGACAAATAGAAATCATTTTCCAGTGCATGGTTATGAGTGATTGTGCATCATGACTATGCATTTTGGGATTAGTGGCTCGGGCTCCCATGTGGTTGTTGAGTGGTCCCAATCGATAGTGTATCCTGGTCATTCAATCAAGATCATATCAATTTTATTAACTTGATCAACCAATTATATTCCTGATTAAACTATGTAATTCGATTAGGGAATGAAGATAAGATTATTTAGAAGTGAAATTTGGGATTCTCTATCATTTGAAGACACAATTAACTCATATAATGATCAAATAAACAGAATATATGAAGTTATATACTGAAAATCACTTGTATTCTGAAATTGTTTAATACATTTTCATTCTATTTATTATTAATTATATTGATATATTTTTATATATTGAATCAAGGACTTAAGATTTTGGATTTGATTCACGAATGGAATAGTGGTGATTTATTGTTCTGAAGGTACTATGGTGTACTCGATGTATTTGAGCCCATTTAAAATAATTATTTTCATCACAATCATCAAATAAATCCTTAAAAATATAAAAATTACACCATCGACTAGTTTTCATAGAGGATACTTTACATAAAAAATTTACAATTAATTTAAAAAAAAGAATTACCTTAGCTTAGTTTTCTTTCTTCATTAATTATTCTCATTCACCTTCTTATAGTTCCATAAATATGATAAAGTATCTAAATTAGATTTCCTCTTGATGTATTCACACATGATCCCCAAATCAGTGAGCATCAATGAGGAATATTCTTGTGCTAGGATAGAAACACCAATAATATTGTATCTGTGATCATTTATCATGATAATAATATATTTTGTATAAAAAGATTATTATCTTATTATCAAAATCTTGAGAGGATGGATGGATATATTTCTCATTCATGAGAGTGTTCTTGAGAGAGTTATCTCAATAAAGGATTTTGTGCGCAAAAAAAAATCACATCCCTTGAAAATGATATAAGCTGGGTTATAAACATTGGGTGAGAGAATTAGCTTTTCTACATAACACCATATGTAATTTATCTCTTATATCTAAACACAACATCTAATAATAAATATTTCATTTTTCAATGACATGAACTAAATTACATATATGAAATGATCATTTTCCTTTGGGAAATTAACATGGACTTTTAATCTACATTGATATTTATCGAATCATGAATAAAATATATTACATTAATCATTATTAAATTATTATATTCAATAACTGGTGAATAAATATTTATTAACGTATTCTCATTATTAAAAATAATTACTTTAAAATGGAACAATAGATAAATAAATAAAATATTTTAAAACTAGAAAATTATATTTATTTAATATTTAATAACAAAAATTTTCCAAACTAGAATAAATATGGATTCAATTAATTTGATCAAAAAAACTAGAACTACTATTAAACCATATACCGAAATAATATTTATTTTAAATATTAAATTAAAATGGAATTTAATATATGGTTATAGATAACCATAGGGTGTGTCCCTCTAGGCCTCTTTCATATTTTTATTAAGGGGTAACTGGTTTAAATTTTAATATCAGTTCCTAGTAACACTTCAAGTCACCTCTAGAGAAAAATACTATTTAATAAAAGAAACACACTCATATGAATTAACACTATATAATATATTCCCTTTATCTCTATATCTCATCAAGTAGGTTGGAATAATTAATTCCTAATTTATTCATTAATTCTATATCACTTGTGAAGCGCCAAATGTATCCTAAATTGTCTTGATTATATGTCTCCATGATTTTCTTCAATACATAAAATTACCTGAATCATTATATGGGAAAATAATAATCACAAGTCTAATGATAAATTCACACATTCTCAAGTAGAAATATATAATGGCACATAAACATGTTCATTTCCTATTGGACAGTTCGTTTTCATAACCTCCTCTCATAGAGATCACCATGTTTGAAATTCAAGGTAATAAGTATTAGGGACTTATGAAAAAAAATTAATCCTAACATTATCTATGTCTATTCAGTTAGATGTCTTCCATCTATATAAGATACTTTAAGAATATAGTCATTATACTATGTGTTTTTCTTTATATATTTGGTTGGATATAACAATTTGATGTAAAAAATACTCTGAGTAAATAGTCACCCTAATGTTATATATAACAACACTAATAATATGATAATATTTTTTAAATTATTTTTTCCATGAATATATATTTTTTAAAATGTATAGTGTGTCTAGTTATAGGTCACCAACTCCAGCAGACTCCCACTTACAATATAGATAACTTATAATGACTTCTTTTCTTCAAGATCACATTTGATATTCATAATTTTATGGGTTATAGGGATATAATAGACCCACCCAACACATAATAATAGTCCGTTTATATTTTTTTCCATAAAACCATAAAATCTCTTATTATTATAACAATGAATAAACTATTGAAAATAAAACAAATCATCATTATTTCATCATCCCAAAAAGAAACCATCTAGAGAAAGAATAAAGATTATAACATTGATCATATTCCCATTATATATTAAGAAACACAAAGGGATGTTGTTTTTGTTCAATATGACTTTAATGGGTTATTGGAATAGTTTTTATGGAAAGTTCCATTTTAATTTTGAAATCACTTATTTTGAATATAAAAATTTTAGAATTATCATGAAAAAATATTCATAAAAATAACCATGTAAAATTTGTTAGGAATCATCATTTAAAATAGTATTCAAGATGGAAGGAAAATTATTTTATGTATTTTAATTTAAAACCATGATTCCATTAACATTTATAGTAAACTTCAAAAGTGGATAGTTTGGAAAATGATAATGATATTCCATTTTATTTTTTTATATAAATTCAAACATGGTTAAAAATTATTTCATACAATTATTGGATATTTGGAAAACAGTCATTGAAAAAATTTCATATAAAATATGTATATGGAAGAAAATATTCCCTTCTAAAGTGAATACTAATATCAGTTTTTATTAACAACAATTCTTTAGAATCTTGAGTACTATAAAAGTGGAAAATGAAAGGGAAAAATTTTTAATCTATATAAATTACCCAAGGATAATAAAATGAATAATATTTATGACAGATTTATAATTTAATTTCATCATTTGAAATTTAAGCATAATCAATCCATGTAAAAAATGATATTGTAATTTAAAACCCTTACCTCAAGTCCATATTAATTCATATAATTTTTAAAATACTCTAGAATAAATTTATATTTTTTTAAAATATAATAAATTACCATATTTATACATATATTTCCATATATTTTCCACTTATTCATTTCCAAACCCATTTATTGATAATTATTTATTCACATCTTAATTTCTAGTTGTTAATTGTTTCCTTTATTATGTATGATTCACTTCAAAATTTATGATCCTAGAACATTAATCTTGGTTAATTAATCTAAAAATACTAATCATGTCATTATTATATTATTTATTAGTTATATATAATTTTATAACTGTTCAAATGAATAAATGATGAAAAATTTATCACATCATTTCATTGAGAATGTACTCTGTACGTACTCACAATTGATGTTTTTGAAATTTCAATGGATGGAAAAAATAAAGGTAAAAAATAATTCAAATTTGAAAAATTATTAATATATCATAAAATAATATATATAAATTGAACCAATAATAATGACCAACACTGAAAATCTTGTGATGGAAAATGTATCATATCACTACATGGAGGTGGTAGTCCACACATATGAACGGGTAAAACTTTCTTTTCCCATTTAGTGAAGAATAAGTGGGAGGTGGTTGTGAAATAATCATAATAAAATTTAGTTATATTTATTATAATATTTTAATAATGGTTTTTTGGATATAATAAGTCGAGAGAAGGTAGAGGAATAATGAAACTTGAAAGTGGTGAGTTAAGATTTTTACAACTTCTTTGAGAGACCTCCTTTAGTCAACACCTTATGCCTTGAAATATTGGTCTTAATAGAATAACTAAAGATAATGTTTGATGATAATGAATCTATTATGTATTTAGTGTATGAAACATATGATATATAATGATCATATTTTGTGGATAATGGAGGAGAACTAGTGCCATTTTATAAGTGAGGGGAGGAACACACATGGAATTACATAAAATATTTCAATAATATAATCTCACTTTAATGTGATAGTGGCTCAAAATGGATAATTATTATAATTTATGAGAATATATGTTTTTAATTTATTTAGATAATAATAAGTATAGATGCTTAGGATTCATTCATACCCTTATATCATGGATTAACCCACCCGGTAAACTATTTTCAACATTTTGTGTGGTAACTAAATTCTACCCTGTTTAAGATTAAGAATGAAAAAAATTAAGTTGATCATATTAAATTATATTAATTATTATTATTCAAAATAATTAATTCCTTATACTAGATTCAATTTCAATATGTGGTATAATTTAATTTTAAATATATTCGTAAAACACAACAAAAACCCTTTTATAGAAAATACATTTTATTAAAAAAAACTGAATTTATTTACATTAATTTAATTTTAAAATACTTAAAATTATTATTAAAATATTTATTAAGGGTATGATCAATAAATTTAATTTAAAAAATTATTAAATTTTAATAATATAATTTATTATGATAAAAAAATATTGCGTGAAAAAATAGTTTTTGGATAAATATGTTTTTATCCTGATGTTGAAAATTTTCAAACTAAACTATAATTATGATTCCTATTTCATTAGTTATATTATTTAAAATTAATAGAGAATTAGGTAAATATAATATTAAATATAAAATATAATAATAATTCTAAACTAATTTATTCAATGAAAAAAAGGTAGGTTTAAAAAAGTAGTATTTTTTACAATTTATTGAAAAATAAATCATTTTAGAAAAATACGAAAAAATAATTATGATATAATATTCAAATTATTATTTTTAAAAGTATATTAATTACATAGAATAAAATTTTCATAAAGTTTTAATATTAATTATAATTTTTTTTCTATATGATGCAATAAAAATTATTTTCGAAGAAAACTTATTTTGGAAGACTAACATAACATTACTAAAAGTTGTGTACTTATTTATTATTAATTAGAAAATTAATTTATGTTATTTAACCATTTAATATTTTGGTATATAATGAGGTTATTACTATTTATACCTTCCAATTTAATAGCTGGTCATAAAGGATTATTGTATCATAGTTCATTTAGACGCGAGGTTGTGTGTGAAGAAGCATTTAATGGGGGACAGATCCTTGGACATCCTGGCTTCAATGAATTTGAAATCTCTATTAATGCTCCCCTAGAGGCAACGGAAGCGCACACTGGGGATGTAATCAGAGTGGAGGTTGAGTCTTCTAGAACATCATTATAGGAGGCACCTACTACAGTTTCATTTCAGGTACAAGGGTGGCAGGGAGAGGTGATTTTATTGGGTCCATTGGACCCAAACACTCTCATTCAAAAACCTCTTCCCACCTAAAGACTATGGGCATGGGTAAGGAGAATGGTCTCGAACTAGGAAAGTCAAAGGTGTCGGTTAGGCAGAGCCTGCCCAAAGAAGGACGATTGGTCAAGTTGGGAAACCGATTTGAAGGTCTAGATGGTCAAGAACCAATACTGGATCAAGGGGAGGAGGATTCAGGTGATGACAGTTATAGCCATTTATCCATGGATATTTTAGAAATAATTCAAGGGAAAGGACTTCACAGCTCTAAAAGGAAGAAAGGGTGAAAAAGAAATAGAGACTCAGGGAAATGTATAGTGGTCAAAAGAAAAAACAAAAGGGACACATGGATTATTCACACATGCCTAAACCAATGGAAACTAGGTCAGATAAGAAAAAAAGGAAACAAGAAACGAAATACATCTCAGAATGGGGAAGGTGGAGAACAAAGAGGGAGAACATGAATAGTTGAGGAAAACGAAGTGGAGTTCTTGAAGCTCATCCTCTATTCCAAGGAAGAAATGCTTGAAAAAGAGGTCTGCGTAAATGCATTATAAGAGGATATCTAAAGAATATATGATAAAATGTTGCGAGTTGAATCCAAGGAGGTGTAAGAGGCATGGTTAGACAAACCAGACTGAATCATGGCTCACTGATTCAACAAAGGTAAAATAAACTAAGAGGAATTCATACAGACAATGGACAAAATGATTACTAACATTAAAGAGATCCTATGTGTTTATCTGGAAACCCAGGATAGTACATTGCACTGATATTTATATAGACTGTCTAATTGTAATAATATTAGTATTGTATTTAATATGTTTGTAAACTCTTTCAGCACGTAGCAGTACCCCTATTTTGTGAAACTTGGTTTCCAACTTTTTTTACTTAAAGTTGTATAATTAAAATTTATATTTGAGTGAAGATGCATTCAATATTATTTGATGTATTATGAATAATTATAAGTATCATGCGGGGAATAAAATTTTTATTTTATAATAAAATTCATCAAATTATAATTCCTTAAATTTATATATTTATTTCTCATTATATAAATGTCAAATTATGATTTATTTATAAATTTTTAGAGAGTTCACGATTTAATAATGTTATATAAATTTCACCATTGACGTAGTGGTTTTATCATTATAGGATGGGATGTAAGATTTACATATACTCTGTGGTATCCTATATTTCGTAGGCATGTGGAACATTTATTTTGGAGTAATTTTCTACTGATTTATATGAAATTGGAGAATTAATGTGGACATTATGGTCGGTTCATGGTTCTCAATACTGTCTAATATGATTTTGCAACACTTCCAAGTGAGAAAAAGTGAAATTCAGTTCTTGTGCATGATTCCGGGTTATTTTGAATCAGGATGTAGCATTTTGGGATTAGTGGTTAGGGCTCCCATGTGGTCGATGAGTGGTCCCAATGAAAAGTTTGTCCTTGTCATTCAATCGGGATAATACCAATTTTTTTAAACATTATTAACCTCATATAAGCCTGATTAAATTACCTAATTCAGTTTGAGATTAAACTATGATCACTTGGAAGTGAAATTGGGGATTCTCTAACATTTAAAGGCATAATTAACTCATAGATTGACGAAATCAATAGAATATATGAGGTCATATCATGAAAACCACATGTATTTTGGATTTTATTAATACATTATCTATCTATTTCCAAATAATTTGATAGATCAATAATTTTATAATGGATTAGGGACATATGATTTGGGATTTGATTCATGAATAGAAGAGTCATGAAATTGTGTTTTGAAGGCTCTACGTTGTATTATATGCATTTGAGTAGATTCTTAATAATTATATTAATCATAATCTTTGAATACATCCTTAGAACTAAAAAAATTACACCATAAAAATATTTGATTAGAGGATACTTTACAAAAAAACATAAAATTAATTTATAAATAATAATTACCTCATCATAGTTTTATTTCATCCTTGATTATTCTAGTTCAGCTTCTTGTAGTACCATCATTTTGATAAATGATTTAAAGAAGATCCTTTTAGAGGTATTTACACATGCAACACAGACATCTGAACACCACTGATGAATCTCATACTGATGGAATTGAGAACCCAATAATATTTTATGTTTGATCATTTATCATAATATAATCCCTTTATTATAAATAGGATACTTATCTTACTATCTTAGTCTTGAGAGGTAGAAGGATTGGATATCACGTTATTGAGAGTGCCCTTGAGTTAATTATCTCATGAGATGATGTTGTTCACAACAAATCCAAATCCCTTGAAAATGACATATGTTGTGTTATAATCCTAGGGTTATAAAATTATTTATTTCACATAATACCATAACTAATATATCTATTTTAGCTAAACATCACATCTAATAACAAATATTACATTTTTCAATGAAATGAACTAACCCACAGATATGAAAATGTAATTTCCCTTTTGGGAAATAATAGGTATTTTCAAATCTAAGACTATATTTATAGAATACTAAATAATAAATTTTACATTATTCATTAGAAAATTATATCATTCACGAACTGGTGAATAAATATTTATCCACGTATTTTCACAATTAAATAAATAATTACATTACAAATAAAACGAGAGAAAAATAAGTATTATATTTTATAACTAGGAAATAATATTTATATAATATTTAATAACAAATATATTAAAAATCAGAATAAACATGGATTGAATTTATGTAATAAAAAAAGAAAACTTGTTAAAACAGATGTTGGGAGGACTATTTATTCTAAATATTAAATTAAAATAGAACTTAATATAATATTATGGATAACCATAGTGTGTGAACCTCTAGTACTCATTAATTTATGTAGTATGATAGTTGGATTAAATTATAAGATCAATTCCTAGAAAAACATCATTTCCCCTATAAAGAAAAAAATTAATTCACAAAAGCAACACCCTCATACGAATAAAAACATTGTAATATATTCCCATTGACTCTATATCACATCATGTAGGTTGTATACTATTATTATCAACCTATATGTTTGATATATCTTTCCCAGAATACCTGGAATGAACTTTTTTGAATACCACTATTCCCATGAACCTAATCAATAAAATAAATTTCCATCAAAGGTCATGGTATATCTACTTTAGTAAATTGTAAAGGAAAAATACTTTATTGATTTATTCATTAATTCCTTATCAATTTTGATGCACCAAATGTATCCTAAATTATCATGAGTATATATCTTCAGGGGTTTCATCAATACATCAAATTACATGACTAGTGCCATGGATTAATAATATTCGAAAATATAAGGATAAAAGAACACATTCTAAGGAAGGAATTTATAATGTCACATAAACATTAAGAATTCATATTGGGTAGTATATTTTCATAACCTCCTATCATAGATATCATCATGTTTGAAATACCAGGAAATATGTATCAATGTCTTATAGACACTAAATTTCTATTGAAACATTATCTATATTCGATCAGATACATGTCTTCTATCCATATAACATCTTTGATGAATATGTTCATAACACTTTAAGGTTTTGCTTATTTATTGGGCCTAATATAACATTTTTATGTTAAAAATACACTATGTAAGAAATAAACTTATTTTTATGTATAAAAATACTAATCATTTGAAAAAATATTTATAAATTCTCATTTACATGAATGTATATGTCATTGAATGTATAGAGTAGGTAGTTCTGAGCAACTAGATCCAGCGGACACCCACTTTTACTAGGGCTAACTTCTAATGACTTTATTTCTTCTAGCACTCATTAGATATTCATAATTTTTCTCACACAAAATCCCATAAAATGGGTTATTTACCTTTTCCTTTAATGAAAAAATTATGACTCTGACCTCACCCTTTAGAGAAATTTTTTAGTAGAGGTGATACATCCTATGCATCCACATTATCCATTATGTATCCTTTCCTTTGTGGCTAGGTTCACCACTATAGTGTTATCAGAACAAAGAGTGATATTATATTTATTATTTAGAATAACATCTAAGGCTATCCAAACATTAAATATAATATTATTACATCTTATTAGATAAATATTCATTTCATATCTTTATGATACACACTTTAATAGAAAAGGTTTGATTCCATTTGAAACATGGATACACAAATTTTATATACATAAAAGATCTACACCATAACCAATTATGTTCTTCTAAAATATCACCTTTATTATACTAACATACATAAAAAATTTATTCAGATCTTGGTGAAAGGAAAACATATCAATGTGTGAGCTCAGATTACTTAAAAGTGTAAAAAATGGAGGAATAAATCAATGATAATATGTAAGAATATCATGAGAATAATGGTATGAGAACATGATCATAACATTTGAAACTAATACCCAAAAAAATACATATCATAATTAACAGTCACAAAATAAATTTAGGATGTTCAGAAGATATGAATCATAAATGACTAAAATAACATATTATATGAGAGCATAATATTGGAATAAGATACTACCAGAATATTGTTGTGTAAATTGCAGCACAATCATCATAATATAAAAATAATTTCTAGGATACCGAAAATGACATCCATACCATGTTAAGCTTAGGATTACCACCCATGCACCTATTTTTGTAATGAACCGAATCCAGAGACACTCAATTGGCGCCCCGTACCAGGTTCCCCACATGACCTCAAGCACGTTTCCCAAAATTCCGGAGGCTACTAACTAGTAGTGAGGGCCTTGATGAGTCAGTGGAGAAACTATGCCCTCATTTGGTAAAGTATGCAGCAGAAAGAAATAATAAACAATAGCGGAAGCAGTTAACAACACACGAAAACTGAACTAATCAGTGGATGCAATGTATAATATAATAATGATGTAGCATGACACATGTTTCTATGGAATGAACAAGAAAAAACAACATGCTGAAACACTACTGAAACCCATGTAGAAAAAGTAAACAGTAAACTCCAGCAGTATCGCAAGCCTAAGCTCGGTCCTATTCTCTCCAGCTATAACCAGCAATCAAGCACTTGAGGTAGAAGGGAAACAATCCCTATCCACACCTATAACCATATAACCTGTTTAGGAAAAAAATTAGTACCCAAATAGGGTGTGAGACTAATCCCGGTAGGCATCCACAAAAAGACATGTGCCCTACTGTTAGTGAGAAATATAGAAAAAGCAATAGAAATAAATGCAGTAGAGAAACATGGCACACTAAAGTAAACAATCCTACAATTTTCTATTCACGTTTATTTATTAATTTAAGTCAATCATTTAATCATCAACCAATGAATCTAGAAAAAGAACTATAGTCCAAAGGCATAGCTAGTAACACAACATGTTTCTCAACAGACTACCTAAAATACAAGTAGTACAAACCCAAGCTTCTTCTTTGGCATGGTGGACACACACAACCAACCAAAAATTTTTATTACCCTGACCCTTTGGGTGGCTCACGTGGGCGGGCCCTTATGGTCAATCATTTGAACAAAGGAAAAGACACTATGAGGAAGCACTCAACGTCAATTACCCCTATGGTCTTGCAGTGATACTAAAGACTCTTTGAGGAAGCACATACGTCTAATTCCCCCTTTAGTCTCGGTTCGATAATTATCATACCCTCTGAGAGAGCACAAAGCTAATCACCCTTATGGTCTCGTAATGGTAATATTTAAACAGGACCTCTGAGGAAGCACTCAATGTCAATTCCCCTAGGGTCTAACTACACAAGGTTCCCACAACCCTGAGTAAAAGCGATTGTACATAATGATTCGTAGCAGCCCTAAGTATGTTCCGCAACTACTTGGATAATATATACAATGCAACAAAAGCATTTAAACAGTAGAAAACACATGAAATCATTCATACAAAGGTGTGCAATTAATGCAACAGGGTTGCCCCATAGGAAACCTAATCCAAACGGCGGTAAACAGCCAAAACAAAAGAAAACACCCATGGGGTGATCCTTGAACATGATAACAAGCAAACATTATTCATCTAATAGCATCAAGCATATATGAAATCTAAGGAAGAAAAATAAAACAGGTTCAAAACCCTAACCTGAGATACCCGATACATGGATATCCGACACTTTTGCACAAAAACTCAAGGATATTAAATGTAGGGCATCAAACCAACTACCTCGATCCTCTTAGAGTGATATACATGATCCTCTACCTATTAATTGTCCAAGAACGGAGTAGATCGGCCAAAAAGTCTAAAACGTTCAACCTCATATAACTCACATGAGAGGAAGAAATAGGAAACGAGGCCAAAGAAGAACCAAGAACTAACCGTTGTGATTCTATTGCAACCGACAGTGATCGATTCAGAGAATCGGTGACGAATCAGTGTCTTAGAGAATATTCGTCCTTCTCGGACACCCTGTATGAAATTAGGTGGAGAAGAAGATGAAAATAGGGTTATGACGTGACCTCGGTCTGATTAATGAAATAAAATTAAAAGTAAACGACGTGTATTTTTTGAGTACACAGCGTGTACATTGGTTTTCCGTACTCTGCTTTAAGCGGTCTCTACGTCACACCAGACGGCTGTGTGTGTGGCCCGAACATGGCCATCACACGGCCTCACGCGGCATCGAAGTACATGGCATGTACTCTAAAAATTTCTAGGTTTTCCCCTTTTTCTCAAAAATGACCAAAAAATGAAAAACATACCTGAAAAAAATGTCTGAGTTCTTACAAACTTCCCCCCTTAAAGAAATTCATCCTCGAATTTCCTAACAAGGTGTGAAGAAGAACCCTCAAACAACTTCGACCACTGTGATTTCATGTCAACCTTCTTTTACCAAGTCTCGTCATGTACACGGCTGTGCTGCCATAGCACCCGTATAGAGGGATAGACTGGACACATAGTACCTTTTCACTACGATCAGGAATCCTGATAGGATGCTCCTCAAATGATGCATCCTTCTCCAGCTCAACCTCCTCGGGTTGAAAAACATGATAAGGTTATAAGAAATACCGTCGAAGTTGAGAAACATGGAAGACGTCGTGCATAGCCTGATACCTCTGAGGTTACTACATCATGTATGCCACCAGCCCGACTCTCTCCAGAACCTCACACAGGCCGACTTATCTCATTTAATGTTTTCCCTATCTCCCAATCCTCTAATGTCCCAACCTCGGGGTAACACCCAAGAAAACCTGATCTCTATCCTTGAACTCTAAAGGCCATCTCCGCTGATCAACATACGATTTTTGCCAAGACTGTATAATATCCTTCCTCTCCCGAATCAACTCCACCTCCTCTTCGGTCTCCTGAACAAGATGAGGTCCCAGCACAGCTGCCTCTCCCGCCTCCATCCAACACAAGGGTGATCGGCATGACTTACCGTACAAAGCCTCGTAAGGTTCCATATGAATAGTTGCTTGAAAAATATTATTATAAAAAAAATCCACTAGAGTTATATGTTTTTTCCATGAACCTCCAAAATCAAGGACGTATGCTTGTAGAATTTCCTCCAGCTCCTGAATCATGCGCTCTGACTGGCCATCTGTTTGGGGATGGAAATGTAACACCACAAAATTTTATGAGAAGTATTATTTTAAATTTATTTGATTTCTTGTGTTGTATGCTACACAAAGATTATCTTTCACTATACGCAACATCATATTAGCTTGCAGTATACACAACACTATTCTTGTACCGTGTTACACAAAATATCAAGTTTGTTTGATAGAAATTATTCAATGAAACATTGAGTGTATATTTGTATATATATTCAATATATAAATGAAATATGGTTGGATTCTATTATACAAAAAAACAAAGTAATTTTTCATGAAACACAACCCTGCCTTGTCTTTCTTTACACGCAATTACAACCATCCATGATATCGTGTGTTGTACGCAATACCGAGTTTTATGAAACAATAATATTTTATTAAAATATTATATAAACTAGCCGTAATTAATAGTAACACCCACTTTTTTAAATTTTATAAATTTTATCATTCAAAATGGACTTCATTTTTGGATTTGGAATATCAAAATTATCCTCGGGCGAATTTTCGGTATTTTTCAGAAAACATTCAATTTTTGATGAGTAGTGAAAACACTAGGTTACTATTTAAAAACCAAATTTTTATTTAAATAAAATTTTCTTTTATTTAAATTTATTTTATGTCAATATTGATACATAATATTTATATAAGTTCAATGTAATTCATTGAAGTCATTTTATAATAATTTTAGATATATAAAAATTTTATTGAACTTTTCCCCGTCTTTTACTCACCTCCTAGGAGCATTGTCAATTGTACATAAAACATAATTTTACCACTTCTATGAGTTGAATTTCAAAAATACAAGAGACATATGAAGGAGTAAAATGTGGTTCAATAAGAAAAAAAAATTTTTTGGTGAATAGTTACTTTTTACTTTTATTTACCAAGGTTAAAAGTAAATAGGGTAATTAAGTGTAAAAATGATATTATTATTACCCTAACACATGTCCTAATTCTATTGGATAAGTTTAATTAGACCAAAAACATCATTGGAATAAAATATTACCATTTAGGTCCACATGGATTAGATTAAAAAATTTATTATTATTTTATTTAAAGAAGAGTTAAAATAGTTAAAATCAAATTTTAATAACTAAAACATTTTTAATATAGGGTGATACAAAAGATAATTTCAACTATAAATATTCATTAGAAAGATAAAAGTATTTCCTACCTAATAGTATTTTATTTATATTTTTTAGACATTATATAATTTAATTTATTTAGGACACAATGGTGATGTCGTATTTACCTAATTAATGAAATATTAAAATAATTGATATTATAAATACCCAAATAAATGTAATTTGAGAAATTTTATGAATTTAAGTAATCTTATAGGTTAATAAGACATGTTAGTATTGATTTAATTAACGTTTTTCAAACTAATAATTCTGTTATGAGTTTCACAAAAATAAATTACCAAATAGTGTCAAAATTGACATAAAATAGTTTTTAAAACAATTATTATATTATTAATTGTTATTCTATTCCAAAAAATCTAAGGTTCAGCCAAATGACTTATATAAAGTTATATATATTTATAATTAATCACTAGGGGTTCGTTTGGCTTGTTATAGTAAGTTTATTAACCATATAGTGTCAGAAAACAACAAGACACCGTAAAAGTAAAATTATTTAACATAGAGTTAAATCTAAATGATAAATTATAATAGTAACCTAAACTTGTCTAAAACCTATTTTTTGGGAGTTTTTAGACCCATACATACATTAGATTCGAAATAAATAAATTTGGATCTATTATAAACAAAATATGATTTTATTATAAATTAATATTTTATGTTTTTTCTAAGGTGCCCCTCTCCTCCCTTATAAAAGGGCACCTCCTCCCTCTCATCTTCACAACACTTTGAGCCTTCAATATCGGGAAAACCCTACCTATTTCTCTACTCCACTTTCCTATAAACATTCAAGAGGTTATGTTCTTTTGAAAATACCAACTCTAGTTCCTTAAGAGGAAGCTTAAAGGAGGTGCGTCGAAGAAGAGGAGGTTCGGATACATACAAAGCATATCAGACATAAGGTAAGGGAAAATATCACAAATCTCATTTTTTTTCATAGATTGTTTATACGTCAGAATTTTCTAGGGAATATTTATCACCCAAATCCAAGTTTCCTCAATATTTAATATTATTTCTATCCTCCTTCAACTTTTTTTAAATCCAATTTTACCTATTGGTGAATTTTAGTAAAAGATATGAAAGGAATATTTTGTCATTTTCTGTATGAGATACTTTTTGACTATTCCAGCCAAAGTACGAGAAGAATGTTTTTTTTAACTTATAAGGAATGAATGGATTTTTATGATTTCATAGAACATTATTTCCAAGAATCTTCCTTTATAAGTTTTCAAGTTTATTTTTAATTAACATCTTTTAGTTTAAAATTTTATGACATGTTAAGAAATGAAAAATGTTATTGAAGTAGAAAGGATATTTTCCTAAAGAATGGAGTTCAAGTGTTTTATCAAAATTATTTTCCATATAATATAATATAGGGTTATGTTTATATCCATATTTTTACATTGAATTGATTGTGTCATGATGGAATTATTTTTATGAGGTCCTTTTATCTTATATGGATTATGTTATGATGACATGAGGTTTAAGAATCCCATTTTTATTACAAGGGTTATGCTATGATATATGATTTAAGATTTTGTGGCACACATAGTAATGGTATAATTATAAGATGGGTGTGACCTATATCTACCTCCAATGCATTGGGTAAAGATTTATATCTCATGAGATAGACTTGGATGGAACGACAAGTTAATCTGGTTCAGTGATACATGACTGGAACAAGGAGTGAACTCGATTCAGTAAGGGACATTATCCACTAAGATGGTGTTGGCAACAATTATTTGGCTAATATAGAAATCATATCAAGTGCTTAGTGTATTTACACAATTATATGTTTCCATGCTATTTTATCATGATTAATTATGATCTATGCCTTATTTACTGCCATGATTTATTTCTCAAGATTTTGATGTTTAAACTTTATGTGCATGTTTTTTTAAGTTCAAATTTATATGATTTGTTTTATTTTCTCCATGTTTACCCTTACTGAGAATTATAGCTCACCCTTTATATGTTTTCATTTCCCCAGGATATAAATAAAGGTTTTAGGTAAGAAAAAATAGGGTTAGATCTTTATGGGAGATGTTGAAGATCTTTTACCATAATCAGAAGATTATGTTCTGAGTTTTAAAAGACACTAAACTATTACAGTTCTTTTGTGTCTATTTTTATTATGTATTAGGTATTACGGAAAAGTAATGCAATTTCCTTATATGTCAATATTGTGTCTCTATAGTTGGTATTAGAGGAAATGTTTAGTTGACCATTGGAAACTCGGATGTGAAAACACCAGTGAGATCCCAAGAGATATTTCTATGGTATGTCTTGGGATGTCCCTAAGGTTAATTATAAGTATAGTTTATAGTCCTATAATTATGGTAAAAATATTACAATTAACCCTAAGATGTTATATATTGAAGATACTCCCCCTTTATTATGTTGTTTTACATAGAATGATTTTTGCCTCTCACATTATTCTTGTTGGGTTTTAGACGATGGATGGAACCCAAAAGAACCCTATTGATCAATGTGATGGATAATGAAATGATTGTCCTCCTGAAAAAAACAATGTTATGGGAGATGGAGTGAAAAATCTTATTGTTATACTTACACAAGCTATGAATCATTCTGGACTTCCAAATGAGCAGAGAAGGGAACAATATTCTATTGAGTCCTTCATGAGGAAACATCCACCTTCTTTTAGTGGGTCTTTTGACCCACTTGTTGTTGAACAATGGATCAGTACCATTGAAAAGATATTTTAAATAATTCCCTTTTCGAAACATGAAAAATTCATTCTGTCTATTTACTGTTTAGAAGGTGAATTAAATCATTGGTGGACTCTAATTAAAAATACAAGGCCCCGAGATGAAATTGAATCCATTGAATGGTATGAGTTCAAGATCTTATTTTTCAATAAGAACTTCCCTCGTATTCTTCGAACAAAGACGGAAAAGAATTTACTTGAGCTTAAGAAAAAGGATGATAATTCTGTTGGTATATACGAAGAGAATTTTACAAAGCTTGAAAGGTATGCTTCTGGCTTTATCATCCAACCTGGAAGTAAAGTTGATCGATAATTAAGGGGATTAAAAACAAATATTATAAGGGAATTAACAATAAGAGACTTTATTAGCTATGAAAAAATTGTGCGTCATGATATCAAGGTAGAACTAGAAGTTGGTGTTACATATCCATCTCATGGTTTTGATAAGAAACGAAAGATGGAGTTCAAGGAGAAATCTCAGAACAATGGTGAAAAGAAGAATAATATTTCTTTATTCTCAAAGTTTGGAATGAAACACTGTGGAGATTGTTTAAAAGGTACTAGATAATGTTTCAAGTGTTGAAAAGAAGGTCATCAAGCAGCTGAGTGCCAATGTAATCGGAAAAAGGTTTCTAATGACGTGGATAGAGAAAAGACTATAGAGAGTGCTCCACAAACACTTCAATGCTACAAGTGAAAGGAAATGAGGCATTATGCTAATCAATTCCATAATACAAGGTTTAATGATTATTGACATCAACAACCTCTTAAGGCAAAGGACAAAGGGATGTCACTTGCGTTCACTATTAGCAATGTTGAGTATGAAAACAATGTGGTGGAATGATTATGTGTTTATGTGAAGGGATCTCATTTATAGTATTGCGGAACATTTGAATATCTATGTAACGATTTATTGTGGTTTTCGATAATTATATGGTACAGGTAACCATGAAAAGTGATTGAAATATTTTTGGAAAGTAGATGATATGTGCATAATGAATGGATAATGAGAAAATATTATGTTTGATAATATTCATGAGCTCATGATTGATATGAGGACTAAGTGATATAATGGTTTCAGTATATAGAATTTTTGGGATTTTGGTATGTGGAAAGAGTTAACATTTAACAACATTAATGTTTCCACTAAGCTTCAATGGGTATTCGTTTTTCAAGTGAATACATTATTAAGGCATTGGAATGTTTGGAATGTGACGAACAAGACATATCTTATGATATATGGGGATAAATGACAGTATTTACATTCTTGATAGATGACCTCTCTATCAATATTTTTCCTTATACAGTCAGTTTGGGTAAGCTTAAAGACTAGAATAGATTATGTTAGACATCCGATAGTATTGTTTAAGGCTAGAATGCTTGGATATTATTTTTGGAATGTTATTATAGTGTAGTTTTAGAAAAAGGGACAACCTGCAGGGCTGGTGACAACCCATCACGTTAGACAAGGTTGCGGGAATCGAACCAACAACCGAAGGGCGACATGCCTTCATCGCCTACCTATAGTCTACAGGATGTCTCTAGTGAGTATAATTTAGTTTTATTTTATTAACCGGTATGATTTATGAAGTATAAGTCCATTATTGGAACCATATACGATTAATCTCACCATATATGTACTTATGTATATAACTTTTGATAACCTTATGTTTGAGACAGATGGAAGGAATTATCATTCTATCGCATGATCTGCTAACACTATTCAAAAGACAAATTCAACATCATTTATTTAAGAGGTGAAGTGGAAATTTTTCAAGGAATGAGAAACAGTATGATTCTACAATAATTAAGTAAGTATTTATTTTAATTTAAAAATTATTTAACATTTGGGAAATGATCTTGAAAACCAAAAATGTTTTCCTAGTGCCCTCATATTTGATGAATCAGATGGTACCTTAGATCATCACAAATTTATGGCTTTATGATTGTTGGATTTTTCATAGCCTTGTCCTCTAACACTTTTCATCAGAAGTTGATGGTTATATTTCTTTTCCACATCCATATTTCCACCTATGTACTCCTATGTGGAAACCCAGTGATTAGTTAATTTGGGTAACAGTTACGTTTCATACATTAGTTTTTAAAATTATGTTTTAGTATTCTTTTTTATGATGTGGGTTTAAATGAAAGAATCTTTCAAGTAGTAAACAATTTATAACACTGAGGAATTTCGAGGGCGCAATTCATTTTAAGGAGGGTCGAATGTAAAACCCCAAGATTTTATGAGAATTATTCTTTTTAATTTATTTGATATCTTGTGTTGTTTGCTACACCAAAATTATCTTGCACTATACGCAACAATGTATTAGATTTCAGTATACGCAACACTATTTTTGGATCGTGTTACACAAAATTTCAAGTTCGTTTAATAGAAGTTATTCTACGCAACATGGAGTGTATATATGAATATATATTCAATGTATAAATAAAATATGGTTGGATTCTATTATACAAAAAAACAAAGGAATCTTGCACTACACACAACCATGACTTGGATTGCTTTACACACAATCACGACCTTCCACGATAGTGTGTGTTGTACGCAATACCGAGTTTCACTAAACAACAATATGTTTTTAAAATTTTATATAAACTAACCGTTATGAATAGTAATACCCACTTTTTGAAATTTTATAAATTTTATCTTTCAAAATGTACTTCATTTTTGGATTCATAATATCAAAATTATCCTACGGTGAATTTTTGGTATTTTTCTGATAACTTTCAATTTTTGATGAATAGTGAAAACTCTAGGTTACTATTTAAAAACCGAATTTTTATTTAAATAATTATTTATTTTATTTAAATTTATTTTAGTTAAAAATTAAAACATAATACCTATATAAGTTCAATTTAATTCATTGGAGTCATTTTATAATAATTTTAGATATATAAAAACTTTATTTAAATTTTCACCTTCTTTTACCCACCTCCTAGCATTTGCAATTATACGTAAATCTTAATTTTAACGCTTTTGTGAGTTTAATTTCGAAAATACAAGAGACATAGTTAATATCAAGGAGTTAAATTTGGTTCAATAACATAAAAATATTTTTTGGTGAATAGTAACATTTTGCTTTTATTTATCACGGTTAAAAGTAAATAGGGTAATTAAGGGTAAAAATGATATTATTATTACCCTAAAACTAGTCCTAATTATATAGGATAAGTGTAATTCGACCAAAAACAACTTTGGAATAATCTATTACCATTTAGGTCAACTTGGATTAGATCAGGACATTTATAATTATTTTATTTAAAAAAGAGTTAAAATAGTTAAAATCAAATATTAATAAATAAAACATTTTAAATATAGGGTTATACATAAGATAATTTCGACTATAAATATTAATTAGAAATATAAAAAGATTTCTTACCTAATGGTATTTTATTCTTAATTTTTAGACATTGAATAATTTATTTTTTTTATGACACAATGGTGATGTAGTAATTACCTAATTAATGAAATATTAAAATAATTGAAATTATAAATTGCAAAATAAATGTAATTTGAGACTTTTTATGAGTTCCAATAATTTTATTGGTTAATATGACATTTTATTATTGAATTAATTAACTTTTTTTGAACTAATCATGCTTTTATGAGTTTCACAAAAATCAATTACCGAATAGTGTCAAAATTGACATAAAATAGATTTTTTAAAAAATATTATTTTATTAATTGTTATTTTATTACTAAAAATCTAAGGTTCGGACAATTGACTTATATAAGGCTATATATATTAATAATGAACCAATTGGGGTATGTTTTGCTTTTTATAGTATGTTCATTAACGATATAGTGTAAGAAAACAAGAAGACATGGGAAAAGT
Source organism: Viscum album (assembly GCA_963277665.1). NCBI lineage: Eukaryota > Viridiplantae > Streptophyta > Magnoliopsida > Santalales > Viscaceae > Viscum > Viscum album. The sequence goes on from OY728141.1 coordinate 1,868,947,051, forward strand.
TAAATTATTTAACTTAGAGTTAAATCTAAATGATAAGGTTATAATATTAACCTAAACTTGTCTAAAACCTATTGGATGAGAGGATATAGACTCATCCCCACTTTAGCTTCTGAATAAATCAATTTGGAGCTATTATAATCCAAATATGACTTTATTATAAAATATTATTTTATGTTTTTTCTAAGGTGCCCCTCTCCTCCATTATAAAAGGGAACCTCCTCCATCTCTACTATACAACAGTTTGAGCCTTCAATCTTGGCCTACCCCTAACCATTTATCTTCTCCACCACCCTAGAAACATTCTGGAGGTTCTGGTCTTCTCAAAAGGCCAACTCTAGATCCTTAAGAGGAAGCTTAAAGGAGGTTCATCAAAGAAGAGGAGGTTCACATACATACAATGCATATCAGACATAAGATAATGGAAAATCTCACAATCTTATTTTCATCTGAGATTGTTTTTACATCAGAATTTACTGGGGAATATTTATCACCCACATCCATGTTTCCTCAATATGTAATATTATTTCTATCCTCCTATAATTTTTTAAATCCAATTTTACCTATTTGTGAATTTTAGTAAAAGATATGGAAGGAATCTATTATTGTTTTCAGTATGAGATACTTTTTGAATTTTCCATCCAAATTACGAGAAGATTGTTTTTTTACTTATATAGCCTGACTAGTTTTTTATGATTTCATAGAACATTATTTACATGAATCTAACTTTACATGTTTTCAAGTTTATTTTTAATTAACTTCTTTTAGTTTATAATTTTATGACATGTTAAGAAAGGAAAAATGTTTTTGAAGTGGAAAGGTTGTTTTCCTCAGGAATGGATTTGAAGTGTTTTATCAAAATTAATTTGCATCTAAGATAATATAGGGTTCTATTTCTATCCATATTTTTTCATTGAATTGATTATGTTATGATGGAATTATTTTTATGAAGTCCTTTTATCTTATATTGATTATGTTATGATGGCATGATGTTTAAGAATCTCATTTTTATTAATGGGTTATGCTATGATATATGATTTAAGATTTTGTGGCACACATAAGAATGATATCGTTATGAGATGGGTGGGACCAATATCTCCCTCCAATACATTGGGTAAAGATTTATATCTCAAGAGATAGACATGGATGGAATGACAAGTTAATCCAGTTCAGTGATAGAGGACTGGAACGAGGAGTGAACTCGATTCAGTAAGGGACTTTGTCCACTAAGATGGTCTTGGCAGCAATGCCTTGGCTACTGTGGAAATCATATCAATTGCTTAATGGTTTTCTACAAATAAATGTTTCCATGCTATTTTATCATGATTAATGTTCCTTTACGATCTATGCCTTATTCACTGCCACAATTTATTTCTCAGGATTTTGATGTTTAAACTTTATGTTCATGTTTTTCTTAAGATCAAATGTATATGATTTATTTTATTTTATCCATGTTTTCCCTTAGTAATCATTTGAGATCACCCTTTATATGTTTTCCTTTCCCCAGGATATAAAGAAAGGTTTTAGGTAAGAAAACAAAAGGGGAAGATCTTTATGGGAGACGTTGAAGATCTTTCACCATGATTAAAATATTATGTTCCTAGTTTCCAAAGACACTACACTATTACAGTCCATTGGTGTATGTTTTTTTTTATGTATTAGGTATTCCGAAAAAATAATGTAATGTCCATGTATGTCAATATTGTGTCTCTACAGGTAAGCTGTACTCAGAAGTACCTGTGTACCCAAATCCCTCAATAGCCCCTGCCAGAAATGCGATGTAAAGCAGGTGTCCCTATTAGAAATGATAGAACTCAGAACCACATGCATGCGCACAATATCCCAGATGTACAACCTCCCAAGATCATCCACATGGAAGGTCTCCTTGATCGGTAAGAAATGTGCAACCATTGTGAGCCTATTAACAAAAACCCAAACTGCATCATTCCCTCGAGGTGATCTCAGTAAACCTGTCATGAAGTCCATCGTTACATCATTCCATTTCCACTCGGGAATAAGTAACTACTATAGAAGCCCTACTGGCCGCTAATTCTCTTCCATCACCTGCTGACCGGTGGAGAACCACATAACAAAACTAGCCACAACCTTCTTCATACCTGGACACCAATACTGATGACGTAAGTCTCAATACATCTTTGTGACACCATGATGAACTGCCGAATCTGAAGCATGAAACCCCCACATCATCTCCTCAGGTATGTCTGCTGAAACCAATACGCGACAATGAAAAGTAACACATCATCATCTCCCACTATCCACCCTGGATAGGGTCTCCATCTGAAACACCCTCTCATAGGTACTAGGCCTTCTGGTACTGATAGCTGCCTCATTAGAACTCGAACTAGATGAGTGGAGGTAACAACTATAGAAGAAAGAACCGTATGTCCCTGTATGTCGTGCATCTCCAAATGAATCTCAGAAAACAGATCCATAAGCTACCACTCACTTCTGGTCTCCCAAACTGCCTGTTACTGAGCACTCCTTCTTAGTGCATCTTCCATAGCATTGCCTTTCCCAAGAGTAAGCAAGCTCAATGTTGAAAGACTGTAGGTACTCAACCCACCTCCGCTGTCTCAGATTTAAGTCACGCTTCATGAAAATATACTTGAGTCTCTTGTGGTTAGTATATACCATGAAATGATCTCCCAAAAGATAGTGTCTCCAACGACACAAAGCTTGAACAACAACAGCCAACTCCAGGTCATGCGTAGGATAATTCTTCTCATGTGGCCTCAATTGCCGAGATCCATATGCAACAACACGGTCCTATGTCATAAGAACTGCTCCAAGCCCGATGCAAGATGCATCATAGAAAACTATATAACTATAGCCCTGCTCTGGTAAAACTATAATCGGTGGTGAATTCAATCTCCCCTTCATCTATTGAAAGGCTGAATTGGAGGCTTCTGACCAAGCATACTTCACACCTTTATTAGTCAAGCACATCAATGGTGCTTCTAAGAGTGAGAAGTCCTATATATACCGCATGTAGTATCCATCCAGTCCTAAGAATCTCTGTACCTCGAAGACATTCTTTGGTTGCTCTAAGGTAACTACCGCTCTCACCTTCTCTGGGTCTACTTATACTCTTGTCTCTGAGATGACATGACCCAGGAAGTGAATCTCGTCTATCTAGATGTGGAACTTAAAGAGCTTATCATATAACTGATGCTCTATAAGTGTACTCAATACAATATCAAGATGGGTAGCATGGTCGTGTCGAGTGTGAGAGTACACCAAGATATCATCCATGAAAACCACCACGAAGGAATCCATGTAAGGATGGAAAACACTGTTAATCAGTTCCATGAAGACTACTGGAGTGTTCGTGAGACCAAACGACATAACCAAATACTCGTATACACCATACCTGCTCCGAAAGGTTGTAAGAGGTATATCTGATGGTCTGACACGCAATTGATGATATTTAGATCTCAAGTCATCTTCGAGAACACCCTGGCTCCTTGAAGCTGATAAAAAAGATCATACACCCTGGCTCAGTACCATCTTTCTTCTTCGCAAACAAAATAGGTGAACACCAAGGGGAAGTACTGGGTCGGATAAAACCATTTTCCTGAAACTCCTCCAACTACTTCATGAGCTATTGCAACTCAAGAATAGCTATCCTATAAGGAGGTATGGATACCGATGCTGCTCTTTGGAACAAGCTCAATAGAGAATTCTACCTCATGCTCTGGCTGCAACCCTGAAAAGTCTTCTGGAATGACATCCGAAAAATGATAAACTACTAGAGGATAATCCATCTGAGAAGTCCCTTGATCGTCCAGATATAAACTAGAAACCTGGAATGTAACACCACCCAACCCATGATGCTCTGGTCCAGCTCTGCTTGCCTGGACTTGCCATTCGCCCTTTTGAAGAAAGGATCTACCCTATGGTGACGTGAAACTCACACTACGATGATAAAAATCAACAAGGGCCTCAAAAAAAACTAGACAGTCCATTCTGAGAATGACATCATAACCGATCATCTCTAGAACATAAAGATCCCTCAAGAAGTGACAACCACCGACCACAAGGGGGCACTCCTTGCACTGACGCATAGTAGCAGTTCTAAGTCCCAATGGAGTGTCTACTATTATCATATCCTCGGAAGTAAAATAGTAAGATTATGACTCTCCATATTGTGCACCGAAATAAATCTATGATAAGCTCCAATATCTAAAAGTGAAGAAGATAAATCTGAGGCTACCATGATCGCACCTCGCACTATGGAAGGTCCAGGATCCTTCTCCTGATGAATATGCTCCACCGAAAATGTCTAGCCAGTACTGAGACACTATGTAAAAGCCTGAGCTCCTTGAGATGGTCTTCTCTGCACCTGACCACTACATCCACAGCCTCTAACATGGCCTGAATGGCCCGTAGAACTCCATCCCCCAGTCTACTGTGGAACTGGTAAACCTGCTCCTGTACGCGAAGTTGAAACTGATCCTCCTTCACTAGCTGCTGGAATAAGAACCCTGCAAAACCGCTAAAGATGACCCATATTTCAATAAGACGGGAGCCCTACTCGGTCACTCGAGCCCTGGGGATTTTTATTCCCATCCTTCCCACTCTGGTAGCACATAACCTTGTTACCTAAAGGAACATCTTGCTTTCTCAAGTCACCTTGTGTAGACTCTTGGTGGCGCTTCCTGGTGTCATTAGAAAGAGTACTGACTCTGGATGCTAAAATGCCCTGGCTTACTACTCCAGTATCTCTCAGATTACACTCCGTGATCAATGCCTAGTTGACTATCAATGAAATGTAGGTCAACTAGAAGATGTTCACATGTGATCTTATCTCTGGTCTGAGGCCCTCCTCAAACTTCCTCGCCAAAAAATGCTCGTCATTCCCCAGAACGGGAGTGAAACTCTGTAACTCAGTGAAACAACATGAATACTCCATATCTGATAGAGTGCCCTATTGTAGGTTCATGAACTCTCTGGATCATTCATCCCTCAGTGTTTCTAGGTAGAGGTTATGGTAGAACGTACGCTGAAACTCCTCCCAAGAAGCTATCTGTGGGTGCCCTGCCTGAGAAACTACGTCCCACCATCTCTTGGCGGAATCTCACAGTAAGTAAGTTGCGAGCTTCACACTTCTGTCTGACGGGTGTATCGAGATGATCAAAGATATAAAACATCACCTCGAATCATGATTCAGCTGCATGAGGTCCTCCATCCCCAGAGAATGTGGGAGGATGCTGCTACAGGAAGACCCACGTAAGCTCTACCATTGACTGGGCATGTTGCTGAGAGCCCTGAAAGGTCTGTATGAGCCTCATGAATCCCTCACAGAACTGTGCATCTGCACCATTATATGGTATTACCGCATGTGACATATCTGGCGTATGACCATCATCATATCCCTAATGTGGAACGAGAGGACATCTTGGCGGCATGACTCTGCAAGGTCCAAAGAACACCTTTACTAACAATGAGCACAATTGAAAATACAATGGATAGAAAACAGAACAGAAGAGGAAACATTTTAAAACTGGAAAACAAAGTTAAATGGTGTGTAGTTCCCAAACAAGGCGTATTCTAGAAATATTTTACTTGGGAATTTACACCAGCCAACCTGGCTGTGTAAACCCCAACAACACGACATGTTCTTTTTACATACAAGGCGTGTACTGTCCGTTTCCTCCAGCCTGGTCACTCCTACACGACTAAGTCACACGGACTATCCCAGCCTAAGACTACATGGTGTGTCTATCCACTACACGGCCTGTCCTTAAGGTTTTTCACCTGTACTTGTCGTTAGTCACACGGACTGGTACACGGGCCACAACTACACGACATGTCAACAACGTACAGAGTGTGTTGTCCTTAAGATTCTCCAACCCATGTATTCAACTACACGGATGGGTCATACAGACCATTACTATACAACATGTCAACATGGTACTCGACGTGTTGTTGCTAAGATTTTCCTGCCCATTTATTCAACTACACGGCAGTATCACACAGAAGAAGAGTACATGAAGTGTACTTCAAAGTGCATGGAGTGTAACCGTGAAAAGTGGTTCTTCCAAAACAGAAGAACATGTGTCATGTATTCATAAGTCCACATACCATGTTTTCTGGGTTTCTGGGTAGTTGGCATACAAAAATCACCAAAACCACTTAAAAACACTGAAAACAAGCACCTATGTGTCAAATTCCAATCCGTGGGGGCCTATACCACCCGCGAATCAAATCATGACCTCATAACAATGCATATAACAAGTAAACAGTATGATAATCCCATGATCTGCCAAATTCCGATCCTCAAGGGTCCATAAAACCTCTAGGAAAAAAGCTTTGTGTCCATACTAAATAAGTTGTAAAATAAACAACACCTTATCACCACATCAGGTATTTCTATCACAAAAAATATCACCTCATCATGCATAATCTATCACGACATCTATCACAACAACATGAAATTTATAATGCACCCTAGATGGCATGGTAAAATGCATGGCATGTGATTTTCTAATCATTTTCTATATGATGCATGAGATGGAATAGCCTCATATCATCGTGTTTCAACAAAATAGAACCACAATCATATAAACTATAACATCACAAAACAAGAGAATCACCCAATGGTGAAATATAATCAACTGTAACACATGCAAAAACTAAAAATTGCAATTACGAGGTAATATAGCTTTTCCTTTTACATGGGTTAATTACACCTGGGCACAGTTATGTACCAACTTCCCATCTCTTCCTATCACTGTCTATTATCACCAAAGATTAAGGAAAATAGAAAATAAGGAAAACTCCTCTGATAGGACTTTGTAACGACCCAAATCCGGAGCTACTAAACTGGCTCCCCATACCCGGTTCGCCACATGACCTCAAGTGCATTTCTCCAAATGCCAGAGGCTACCGACTAGTAGCGAGGGCCTTGAGGAGTCAGTGGGGAAACTATGACCTCATTTGGTAAAGTATGCAGCGGAAGGAAATAAAAAACAATAGTGGAAGCAGTAAACGACACACGACAACTGAACTAAACAGCGGAAGCAATGTATAATACAACAATTATGCAGCATGACACATGTTTCTATGGAAAGAAATAACCAAAACAACACGGTGAAACACAACTGAAACCCAATGAGCCAAAATAAATAGTAAACTCCACCAGCATCGCAAGCCTAAGCTCGGTCCCATGTTCTCTAGCTCTAACCAGCAATCCAGAACCTGAGGTAGAAGGGACACAATCACTATACACACCGGCAACCATATAACCTATTTGGGTTGAAAACCCGGACCCAAAAAGGGCATGAGACTAATCCCAGTAGGCAACCACCAAAAGATCTGTGCCCTACTGTTAGTGAGAAATATTAAAAAAGTAATAGAAATAAATGCAGCAGAGAAACAGGGCACACTAATGTAAACAATCCTACAATTCTCCATTCACATTTATTTATTAATTTAATTAAATCATTTAATCATCAACCAATGAATCTAGAAAAAGATCTATTGTCCAAAGGCATAGCATGTAACACAATAGGTATCTCAACAGACTACCTAAACTACAAGCAGTACAAACCCATGCTTGTTCTTCGGCTTTTTGGACTCATCCCAACCAACCAACAAAATTTATTACACTGACCATCTGGGTGGCTCACGTGGGCAGGACCTTATGGTCAAGAATTCGAATAAAGGAATAGACACTCTGAGGGAGCACTCAATGTCAATTCCCCCTATGGTCTTGCAGCGATACTACAGACTCTCTGAGGAAGAACTTATGTCTAATTCCCCCTTTAGTCTCGATTCGATAATTATCAGAACCTCTGAGAGAGTACAAATTCAATCCCCCTTATGGTCTCGTAATGGTAATAATTAAATAGGCCCTCTGAGGAAGCATTAAATGTCAATTCCCCCTATGGTCTAACTACACCATGTTCCCGCAGCCCTGAGTAAAATAAATCGTACATAAACGATTCGTAGCCGCCCTAAGTATGTTCCGTAACTACTTGGCTAATAGCTACAATTCATCAAAAGCATTTAAACACCAGACAACACATGAAATCATTCATGCCAAGGCAAGAAATTAATTCATCAAGGTTTCCTCATAGGAAACCTAAGACAAACGGTGGTAAACAACCAAAACGAAGGAAAACACCCATGGGGTGATCCTTGAACATGATAACAAGAAAACATTATTCATCTAATAGCCTCAATCACACATGAAATCTATGGAAGATAAATAAAATACGTTCAAAACCCTAACCCTAGAGACCCGATACATAGATATCCAGCACTTTTCCACAAAAACTCAAGGACATTCAATGTAGGGCATTAAAACACCTACCTCGATCCTCGTAGATTGATATAATTGATCCTCGTCATGTGAATTGGCCTAAAACATAGTACATCTTCAAAAAAGTCTAAAAAGTTCAACCTAAGATAACTCACACGAGAGGAAGAAATTGGAAACAAGGCTAAAGGAGAACCATGAACTCACCACTGCGATTCTATTGCAACCGACGTTGTTCGATTCAGAGAATCAGTGACAGATTGGTGGCTCGGAGATCATTCAGCCTCCTTGGACACCCTGTACGGAACTAGGCAGAGAAGAAGACGAAAACATTTTTATGACACGACCCCTGTTCGATAAATGAAATAAAAAGAAATGTACACGGCAAGTATTTTTATAGTACATGACATGTAATTTGGTTTTCCGTACTCTGTTTTAAGCGGTCTCCACGTCACCCCACACGGCCTTGTGTGTCGCCCAGACACTGCCATCACACGGCCTCGCGTGACATTGAAGTACACGACGTGTACTTATAAAGTACATGGCGTGTAATCTAAAAATTTCCAGGGTTTCCCCATTTTCTCAAAAAATGACCAAAAAAGGAAAAACATACCTGAAAAGAAAGTCCAAGTTCTTACAATTCTGATCTTGTTATAACCTCTAGTGGACCGTCTTTTATGATTCAGATAACATATAGCATACCCTTTTTTGGGAATGGGATAACCTCCTTTGTACCCTTTAAACTCATAAAACATTAATAATTATACAAATAATTTTTGGGATATAATATACCCACCCAAAAAATCACAATCTATATATATTTATTCCAAAAGATCATAAAAAATCTTTTCGTTATAAAAATGATTAACCCATGGAAAAAAATCATCAATTTTTCACTGTCAAAATCGTAAACCATCAATAGAATGATTAAATATTGTAACATTGGATCATATTCTCAGTACGTCATAAGAAACAAAAAATGATTTGATCAATATGTCTTTAAATGATTATGATAACATTTCTTACGGAAAGTGCCTTTTTCATTTTGAAATCACTTATATAGAATCTAAAAATTTCAAAATTATCATGTAAAATAAGATTGAGAAGAAACAAGTGAATTTCTTAAGGAATAATAATTTAAAATATTATTCAGGATGGAAGGAAAATACATTCACGAGTTTTACATAAAAATCATGATTCCTTTCTCATTTTTATTAAAATTCAAAAGTTCATAGTTTGGAAAATGGGAATTATATTCCATTTAATATTTTTAATATAAATTAAAACATGATAAAAATAAATTTATACAATTATTGGGAATTTGTAAAAGAATAATTTAAATGGTTTCATATAAAAAATTTGGATATGGAAGAATATATTCCCAACTGAAGAGAAAAATAATGTCTGTTTTATTTAAAAAAATTCTTTTAGTATCTTGAGTACTAAAATAGGGGAAAATTAATGGGTTGAAATTTATTCTATATAAATTACCCATGGATAAAAGAATAAATAATATTTATGATAGATATATCATATAATTTTATCATTATATATTTAGGCATAAATATCCCACGTAAAAATGATATTGTAATGTAAAACCCTTACCTGATGTCCATATTAATTAATATCATATCCAAAATACTATATAATAAATTTATATTTATTAAGAATATTAAAAATTACCATGTTTATACATATAATTCAATAAATGTTCCAATTATTCCTTTAATAACCATTTTAATTATTATTGTTTATTCAAATCATCATTTGTTGTAGTTAATTGTTTTCTTTATCATGTATGTCTCACTTTTGAAGTTATGATACTTTCACTTTGATCATGGTTACATCATATAAAAATCCTAATAATTTCATAATTATATTATTTATTATTTATATAAATGATAATTAACATTTTAAAAATAATTATTATATCTTAAATATAATATATATACATTAATCCCATCATAATAACCAACCATGAAATGCAGTTATGGAAAATATATCATAACGCTATGTGGATGAGGTAGTCCACACGTATGCTTGAGTAATACTTTCCATTCCCATTTTATGACGAAGAAGTGGGAGGTTGTTGCGAAATAATAATAATAACGTATAATTATATTATTTATACAATATTCATCCTCTTTTTCTGGATACAATTGATTTGGAGAAGGTGGAAGAATAATGAAAATTGAAAGAGCTCTGTTAAGATTTATACATCTCCTTTGACGGACCTCAATTGGCCGACACCTTATTCCTGGAAATATTGTTCTTAAATAGAATAACTAACGATATTGGTTAAACGTAATGATTATAGTATGGATTTTGAGTAGCGAACACATAATTTAGAAGGATTATATTATTTGGATAAGATAGAAGAACTAGTTCCCTTTTATAAGTAAAGGGAGGGACACACATGGAATTACATAAAATATTTCAATAATATAAGGTCACATTAATGTGAATATGGATTCAAAATGATAAATATTATAAATTAGGATTATATATATATTTAATATATTTATATATTAATAATTATACATGTTTAGGTGTCATTAATACCCTTATCTCTTGGATTAATGCACCTGGAAAACCTGTTTCAACTTTAGGTGTGGTAACTAAATTTTACACTTTTTACTATTAAAAAAGAAAATTATTAAGTTCATCATATTAAAATGTATTAATTAATATAATTAAAAATAAGAAATAACTTCTACAAGATTCAAATTCTACATGTGGTAGAATTTAATTTTAAATATATATTTAAAATTCAACGAAAACATATTTCTGAAAAATACATTATTTAATAATAAAACCAAATATATTTACATTAATTTACTTGTAAAACCCATGAAATGAAGATTAAAAAAATTTATTTTATATGTGATCTATAAAATTCATTAAAAGTTTAATAAAAAGTTATTAATTTAATTTTTTTAGATAAAAACATATAGTGTGAAATATTTTTTTTAGATATATGCGTTTTTAGCCCATTTGTGAACTTTTACAAAATAAACAATAATTATGATTAGTATTTTAATTATTATCTTATTTTTAATTAATGCGTACATCTATAAATTTAATTTCAAATTAAAAATATAATAATACTTCTAAATTAATTTGTTTAATGAAAAAATGTAGTTTTACAAAATTGGTATTTTCATAATTTATTGAAAACCAAATCATCTTTGAAAAATACCAAAAATTAATTATAATATAAAATTGAAATTTTGATTTCAAAAAAATATATTAATTACCTGAAATTAAATTTCTATAAATGTTAAATATTAATTAAATTTTTTTTCTGTAAGATGAAATACAAATTATTTTTGAAGAAATTTTTTTTTGAAAAAATAAAACAAATTTACTAAAAGTTTAGGTATTTATAATTCATTAATAAATAAATTTATATTATTTAAAAACATTAATAATTGTTTTTTATAATGGGGTTATTACAATTCATACCTTCCAATTTAATTTCTAGGTCATAATGGTTAATTGTATCATTGTTCGATTAGAATTGAGGTTGTGTGTGAAAAAGGATATTGAATACCTCAAGATTATTTCAAAATAAATAGATATAAAATAATTAGTTGTAAAATTAATCCACCATGAAAATTAATTTATCTCTTGAAATTCAATCACCCTAATAAAAAAATTGTGGATATCTATGCTTTCTCACAACATAGGGTTCATATATAGCTTCCTTGAATTTATGATTCCTCCAAAGTACATTAGCCAAGTGAGTAGTCTTATTTAGTATAACCTTATATCTATGTTAAATGATTTATACTAGTTTTTCTGTATATGAATTATCATGATCTAGTGTTACAACCTCTTAGTTCAGTAAATGTGGAGGACTAGTTGTGTAATTCCTCAAATGAGATATATTGAACACATCATTAACTTGATAGAGTTTCAGTGGAAGCAGAATGATAAAAATTATACTCCCTACTTCGTAAAGTATATCTAAGAGACCAATCTCCCCATGAGATTTCTTTTTATTATTTTTTAATCTCATTTCTTTCTTTGGTGGGTAAATTTGAAGAATAATTTCTCATGAAATTATAATTCATGAACATGAAAATGATATTCATAATAATATTCTATTGAATATAAAATTAATTTATGTATCCTAGAATTGGTCAAACCTTCCATTCCATTTACTCATCTTACTATGGTCCTAATAACATTCTTTCTCATTTATTATCATAAGTTTCCAGTGTTATGTACTTTTTTCAAAGAGGGATTCATAAGGAACCATCTGAACATTTAAGTGAAATCTATAATTATAATAAAACTAAACTAGAGGGAGGTGTTTATCCCAGTAACCTTTGAAACGTAGAGAATATGATATTAACATATCCTACATGTTTTGAATGTAACTCTCATACATACCATCTATCAATGTATGATATGAAGTACTAAAACAAAAATCTATATCCAGATAATGTTGAAGACTTCTCAAACATAAGGAGTTAAACCTCAGATCAAGATCAGATACATAAGAATGTTGTACTCCATGAAATATTAACACATCCTAAATATATATCCTAGTAATATAATCTAGATATAAATCATCTATAATAACAATTATGTCTATTTACTTCATAGAGAGATCGACTAAAACTGAAATAGAATTATAGAAATTGGATATTTTGGGGAGTCTAATGAAAATATATATGGTGATTTCTTATCATTTCTATTATAGCATTCGTAATAATAAAAACCCATGAAAGTTATATCTCTCAACCATAATGTCTAAACATTTAGAGCACTAAGATATGTACTCTGTTATATATCTCTTCATGTAGCATATAATGAACTATCTTTTTAAGAAGGTAAGGACAATTTGATTTTAAATTTGAGTCTTTAAATTAATAATAGTAAACATGGACTACGTCCAAAGTAAAGTCCTTGGAGCATCCATTGCTTTTTTAGATCCATTATTTCTCAACAACAGGAAAAATTCTAGGCTGCACAGTTTGGGGGAACTGTGCAGGGTAGCCCACAGAGTCCTTTGGAAATCATGAAATTGCAGTTAGTGCTCACATATAGGCCCCATTGTTTTTCTGAAACCATGGGACTTGAGTCATATGACTATTTTATAATATAAGGGTTTTGGACTTTGGGTTTTTGCATATTTTTTGCACAATTTTTAAACTGTGTGCCTAAACCATTCACCCCTTTATTTTGGGTGAAGGGTCCAAATTTACCCCCCTTTCTTCTAAAACCCCATTTCCTTTTTCCCTCCACTTCTTCCTATGGATTATAATGGTTTTTTCTATTGTAGCTCAAAATACATCTATGATAGGAATTGAGATAAGTTCCACATCCGATGTCCAATCCTCGATTCATCGAAAGCTTTGGATTTGTATTCGTATGATCATATAGTCTCTTACATAAAATCTAATTTTATATCAGGATAATTTTATCTATTTAGGTGTATGATCAATTGACCTATTTTTATTGTCTTCCACTGTTTCTTTGATCTCTACCAACATTCATTGAATCTGAGGTTGATATCGAGCGAGTAGTCATCTAAGATGTTGAGGTAGGTGGCTACATATTTTTCCCTTTATCTCCACTCACATTGTATCTATATTTTAGTGCCACACACCATATTTATAAAAGAATCCTATTTTATTAGGTTCCATTATATCAAATTTATTATTCCACTCTTACATACACCTATTGATATGTGTTTAGGAATTTAGATGTTTTTGACTACGTTTATGGACACGCCATGGGTGTTCCTTGTGGAGTTACCCCTTAACAGTCCAATGATTAATTAATTGAAACACCTAATTATCATATAGATTAGTATTTAAATATAAATTACCATGATACATTAGTAATAAATGGAACCCAAGGCACCTATTAGGTTTTGTCCCACTTATGGATAGAATTTCCCATGTCCAAAATTTATTTCATTGACCGTGTAATCATTTAAATGGATCCATGGGCCTTATGAAGTGAATAACCATCTTCTTGTAAATTTAATGGCATGTTTTGAATTTATGGATACTCTCTTGATTGATTTACCACCATTAAATGAGTTAAATTTAATAGATGAATGACAAGTAAAGGATGGTGAAACCATGCATTTTGGTAATGAATTAATGAAATGATCATTAGGAATAGAAATGAAATTCATGTAATTGAAAATTTTCAGCATGGATCATGAGTTTTAGTTCCACATATATTATATTATAAATATGACTAGGCCTCAATAATAATAAAATTCGATGAATGAACAAGATGGATGTGAGGATATTCTCATTATAGTTATAATTATAATACAAATCTATAGAGGCTATGAAATGATTGTAAGGGACTAGTTCGGCATAGAGGTATCACCCTTTTATATATTGGGTGTTGAGAATGACGTCTCACACCACTGACACTATTAGGATGTTGGGATGAGGTACCAAATTCCACTATTTCAATTCATGTCATGATGTCTCACTCATCACCCCTAGTGTTGTGCATCACATCTCACACTCTTATTAGGATGTAAGGTATATACCAAATTTCTTGAACTTATATGCTTGTTAAACTGGTCATATATGTATTTGTCACACAACGATCCATCCAAAACTTCTAATATAGTATATAGACACTTATGTGAAAAAGTACATGGTTCATATATCTAGATGTAATATATAAATAAACTATATTTCATTACAATATGTATAGTAACAAATCAGACTCCTATTTCGACCCTAAAGTAAAGTAGGTAGACCCTCTAAGTGCTTCTTGGAAACCTAAGCGAGATTTGTATTTGCTTATAAATCCATTTTATTACCATTTTAGTATACCGTCAAACTATTAAGATAAGAGAACTTCCTGGATTACATGTAGACACCATTGGTTGTCGAATAATGATATTTTTATCTCACACCTTACTAAAACTACCATTGTTACCAGGGAATACTATCTATCGTCAGTTATTAATAAGGTAAAAGGCCTTGCTACATGTTTTTTATATTACTGTATATAGTTAATGATTAAGATAATATGACTAATCAATGCACTCAAGATGCTAGTAGAACACCTTTTATTATATTCTCTTTTTGTCTATCATGACTATTGTCTTACTCCCATTTCCACCTTTTTGTATATCATTATTCCATGAATCATGTATTGACAACTACATAGAGGCTTTATTTTATATTATTATTTTGTTAGTTGTTTATTCTTTCTCATCCTCACTTATTATGTAGTCTTATTATTTATATTCTTCCACTATTATTCTATGTTTATCATTCCACCCATTATGCCACAATTATTAGATGGTATAGTATCCACACCATACCATCTTTACACCCTCACTACTTGTTAGTAGCCTCTTACATATGGCGAGGTGCACATGAGGCCATGTGAACCACTAGTTTGGGGCATATGTCAAGGGTACCCCGGGCCGGGACGTTACAAAGTGGTATCAGAGCCCTTGTTTTTCCTTTGACTTATTATTGGGTATTAGATCAGAAACTCGGGGATAAAGGGATTTAAAATAGACTTTGTGATTGGACATAGCTAACCCATGTATAAGGGAATCCCAAATTTTCTGGGATTTGGTTTTTTTATTACTTTCACATCTTATTGTCAATACGACTCCAAAGTTCAGTGACACAATTGATTTGTGATGTTATTGATTTCATAATGATTAAGATGACAACATATATATGTAGTCCTGATGAAATGTTGGATTTTTTGTATATAGATCATCATATGAATAATAAGATCAATATTACATTAGTTGTTCCATGCCACATTTATTTTTAGCATGCATCTTCCTGTATCATATTGATAGTGCCTTTGATATGTATTGAATTGTGATGACACTTCTTGAAAGGATTGGAAAAAAATAACTGATACTCAAAGTGACTTCCTTTACCGAATAGTGTTTTCTTGAATCAGTTAAAAATACGGCTTAAAGATTCAATTATGGAATGATGTGCTATGGGCCACTCACCACATGAGCTAGAATGTGTTATAGTGTGGGTTAAGTGAATTTATTTTTTGATTTATAAGGTGTATGTTCCCATATTAATTTGAAATGGAAATAAATTAAATAAAAACCATTTAATTGTGTTTAAATATTTGAAGAAGAACGTTTTTAATATGAATATGACATCTTCTATGAAATTTCCATCTTTTACAGTTTTGACATTGATACTTGCACTAGAGATCGACCTTAGTAGTGGGATGTGGGTGACTCTTGTGTTCTTAAGAACTGTTATATTCTTTTCTTCTTCCTAGGCCTGGATTTTAAAGCATCATGAGAGGAAATATTAATAATATATGAAGGCATTATTCTTATCCTAGTTTTCTATCTATGATCTATTTGTCTCATTAAATATTTTATGAGGAATTCATTTGGAATTGCAGCATTATGCCTCCATGAAGTCCTCCTATTACACACCTTGAAGGATTTGATGACCATATACCCAAGGTTTCAGGCCATGAGCCATTAGTGATTCCTTATATAGATCCACCTGTGGATCCACTTACTATTCAATGTACAAGAACTAACACCCAGTTATGAGAGCACCTCTTTTGTATGTTTCCATCCATGCAAGGTATCATTTGACCTGACCTGAGCAAGGAAGAGTTGACTCATACATTCCAATAGTAGCATTTAACCACCGTTATGGGGTTGGTGGGTGTCAT
This sequence comes from Viscum album, assembly GCA_963277665.1. Classification (NCBI taxonomy): domain Eukaryota; kingdom Viridiplantae; phylum Streptophyta; class Magnoliopsida; order Santalales; family Viscaceae; genus Viscum; species Viscum album. The sequence goes on from OY728141.1 coordinate 1,868,964,008, forward strand.
TCTATAGAGTCTTGTATTCATGAAAAGTTATCCATATTTAGTCATCTAGAGACACCTATATAGTTGAGGGTCAATGCATGATATAGCCAAGAGGTGGTGGGACATAATAACCTATAAATATTGACATGTAATATGGTCTGGGATGATATACATATAATCTTATATGAATACTTATTTCCAAAGAATAAACTGGTTGATAGAGCTATAATTTCATTAATCTGTTGAAGGTGAGTATGTCTGTTGTGGAATAATCTGCTCCTTTCATAAAGCTACAATGATTTTATCCTACTCTAATGGCTAATGATCTTATAAGTACCAAAATATTAGACAATGTGTTGGTGTACGCCATCTGATCACAGGTCAACATGTTTTATTTGATTACAATTTTTGAAACAAACAACTAGAACCTTATTAAATTGTTGAGTTTGATGGATGAAAAGTGTGTGAGTCAGGGTAGTTTGGAACCTAAAGCAACCAAAAGTTCTTCTTATAGGAAAAAGATTCATTTTTCAGGATACTTGCATATGCAACAACGGTTAGACACCTCATGAAAATATTTTTCTTATCATTCATCAGTACAAGAAGCTGGGACACATAAAGCCTCGGTGTTTACATGATCTAGTCGAGTGTAAAGGTTGTGGAAAGATTATGTATATCTAGTTATTTTGTATCCCATTCCCTCCAATGCATAGAGAGTTGAAATCCATACCTACACTTTGATGATGATCTAGGCCAATAGGATCATGTCATGATGACAACTAGAACACCACTTGTTGACTTGGACATGGTGGTAGTCTAGGATGAGGTTGTTAGGGTTATGAATCTCAACAGTAGTAGAGTAGGCTTACTCAGGTTAGTTAGGAAGTGACTCATGGTATTGGTATAAAACAATTATATATAGTCCAACCAACACAAAAGGATAAGAGATCCGAACCTTCTAGAATTAATGTTACTATTCTCTTTTCATCCACTATAGTGTCAACTTTTTTTAAATAGGCACAAATCATACTTTTATATCTAAGAATTTTATGGGATGTCAGGTCCTAAGGATCGATCACTATCACGGAAATATGATGTAAGACACCCAGTTAGATATTTGATCTAAGGGAGTACACCGATGTAATTATTTCCCCCTTGATATTTGTAATTACATATTTGTATGTAATGTCTTAATCCTAAATATGATGGGATTTGATGTAATCCTCAGGATGGATTGGTTAGTTACCCATCAAACCCTTATTGACTACTATCTTCAGAGGGTGATGGGTACATCACCATATGTTGGTAGGCCCTTGCATAAGTGAGAATCGGATGTGAAAGATACATGATCAGAACCCAATCAACAAAAGCTGGGTAGTGTGTCAATGTAGATCACATGTATTTTCCTTGATGAATAGGGTTTATAACCCACATTTTTTCTCTAATAGTGAATTTTTTCAAGGATGAATTTCTTGATGACTACTCTTGTATTACTATTCTGTGATATTTAGATTTAATCATTACTTTATGGTTAATAGTATCAACATAGACCATTCTTTCTTATAATATGGTACCTATATACTTTTGGAGCTCAAGAATCAATTTGAGAGTATAGAGGATAAATTTACTATACTCCCCAACACTTCCCCATGGGGTTACTATCTCTATTTTCTAGGAATAAAGATGGTACACATATGCTCTGTTCATATTACTATTGTTTGAACCATCCCACTATAAAGAATTGGTATCCACTGCCTATAATAGAAGATCTTTTTGAGAAAATTTGGGGAGAGAAATTTTTTCTAGATATATATATTTGAAGTCAATCTATCAATGGTTCTTAGTCACATATTAATACATACCATTCATGTATTTCAGGAGAAGGTATGGTCTCTATTAATACCTAGTTATGTGGTCAGGACAAATGAACACCCATACTGTATTTATAACTCTTATGAATTTGGTTTTCCAACTATAACTGGAATCATTTTTGTTATTCTTTATTGTTGATATCTTGGTGTATTCACACTCTCGACAAGAACATGGAACCCATGTTGATATCATGCTAAATAAACATATAGAGGAACACCTCTATGAAAATATTATTAAATGAAACATCCAGATCAATAATGTACACTTCTTGGTTCACAATATCTTAGAGTCAACAGTTTCAGTTGACAAAAAACCTGAGGGATGTAGTTTCTTAAGGGAAACCTAATAATGTATTTGACGTCTGATGAATCTTGTGAAATTTCAGATATTAAAAAACCTTAATCCCTGATTTTCCATTCATTAAGCACCACTTATGGTCTTGAAAAACAATAGTGTGAAATTAATATGGTTAGAAACTTATGAAGTAGCATATTCATGATTTTAATGAACATTTGAATTAATAACTGATATTAATTATGCAAGATCCATGTAGAAGAAACATTGAATACTGTGTTGAATTTGGTATTAGTCTTGGAGTTGTTACGATGTAGTAAAAGTAAATCGTCATGTACGAGCCTCATCAATTGAGGCCTCAGATGAAGTATGTCTTAACACATGACCTCAAGCATACTGATATTGTGAATTCCTTACACATTTGTAGACACTAGCTACATATTCAGTGTTTTTTTGTATTCACTGAAAAAAATCCTCATTTACATATTTACATAGTGGGATTTGAATATTAGGTAGTGCAGGTTGGATGAGTATATGTAGTCATTTGATTTTGAGATTTCCCATAGGCTTGTTAAAGTCAATTCGGTGGCTGCTATTCTGTGATATAAGACTCGGAGATAGGATTTTCCAGAATCCATTTGAGAATTTCAGCTTATAATCTTATTCTCAGATATATACATTGAGGTTCAAGAGGAACATGGTCATACTATTCTCTCACCCATAGTAGATACATATTCTCATCTGGAATTGGTAAGATCGAGTCAACTATCACTACTGGAAATCGCACCTATACCCACGGTTTAAAACCGTGGGTATAGCCCTTGAAACCGTGGGTATAGGGTATACCCACGGTTTCAGTAACCGTGGGCTGGAGTGCCGTCGCAATAGGCCTATACCCACGGTTTTCAGAGAACCGTGGGTATAGACCCGGAAAATTTTATATTACCCACGGTTCATTGAACCGTAGGTATAGATGTTGTTTTGCATCTCCGGATATAGATGTATACCCACGTTTTTATAACCGTGGGTATACTGTTTGCAGGTCCAGAAATTTCCCACGGTTTTATAACCGTGGGTATACTGTTTGCAGGTCTAGAAATTTCCCACGGTTCATTTGAACCGTGGGTATACATGTTTCCAGTGCCAAACATTTCCTACAGTTCATTTGAACTGTGGGTATTGGCAGATCCCCTGCAGCAAAGCAGGCCTGGCTGTACAATTCTGCACCTTAACATTCTGCACCTAAAAACAGAATATAAGATTATACATGGATGATGAGAAACCTCAGCATGCTATGGTCCGGGCTGTAGACATCAGCCCTGTAAACACAGTACATGGGGATTTTCAGATGAAAGTGCAAACTGCACAGCATGTGGGCTCAACTGTCTATGAATTGGAGGCAGCAGACGCTTGTGCTGAACAGATACAAGGGCGGGCGGATGTTGCTGAAGCAATGCTTATCACGGTTCCCACTAGTAACCGTTTTCTTGAATTGGATGTGGAGACCTCTCATGTAACCCAGCCCTCCCCCCCCCTCCCCCTGCCAGCCCCCCCTGCCCCCTGCTTGCCCCCCCCTTCCCCCTGCCCCTGCCAGCCCCCCCCCCCCCTGCCCCCTGCTTGCCCCCCTGCCAGCCCCCCCCCTTCCCCCTGCTTGTCCCCCTGCCAGCCCCCCCTGCCCCCTGCTTGCCCCCCTGCCAGCCCCCCCCCCCCTTCCCCCTGCCAGCCTCCCCCTGCCCCTGCCAGCCCCCCCCCCCTGCCCCCCTGCCAGCCCCCCCCCCCCTTCCCCCTGCTTGTCCCCCTGCCAGCCCCCCCTGCCCCCTGCTTGCCCCCCTGCCAGCCCCCCCCTTCCCCCTGCCAGCCTCCCCCTGCCCCTGCCAGCCCCCCCCCCCTGCCCCCCTGCCAGCCTCCCACTAGTAACCGTTTTCTTGAATTGGATGTGGAGACCTCTCATGTAACCCAGCCCTCCCCCCCTCCCCCTGCCAGCCCCCCCTGCCCCCTGCTTGCCCCCCTGCCAGCCCCCCCCCCCCTTCCCCCTGTCCCTGCCAGCCCCCCCCCCTGCCCCCTGCTTGCCCCCCTGCCAGCCCCCCCCCCCCCTTCCCCCTGCTTGTCCCCCTGCCAGCCCCCCCTGCCCCCTGCTTGCCCCCCTTCCAGCCCCCCCCCCCTTCCCCCTGCCAGCCTCCCCCTGCCCCTGCCAGCCCCCCCCCCCTTCCCCCTGCTTGTCCCCCTGCCAGCCCCCCCTGCCCCCTGCTTGCCCCCCTTCCAGCCCCCCCCCCCTTCCCCCTGCCAGCCTCCCCCTGCCCCTGCCAGCCCCCCCCCCCTGCCCCCCTGCCAGCCCCCCCCCCCTTCCCCCTGCTTGTCCCCCTGCCACCCCCCCTTCCCCCTGCTTGTCCCCCTGCCAGCCCCCCCCCCTGCCCCCCTGCCAGCCCCCCCCCCCCCCTTCCCCCTGCTTGTCCCCCTGCCAGCCCCCCCTGCCCCCTGCTTGCCCCCCTGCCAGCCCCCCCCCCTGCCCCCCTGCCAGCCCCCCCCCCCCCCCTTCCCCCTGCTTGTCCCCCTGACAGCCCCCCCTGCCCCCTGCTTGCCCCCCTGCCAGCCCCCCCCTTCCCCCTGCCAGCCTCCCCCTGCCCCTGCCAGCCCCCCCCCCCCCCCCAGCCCCCCTGCCAGCCCCCCCCCCTTCCCCCTGCTTGTCCCCCTGCCAGCCCCCCCTGCCCCCTGCCACCCCCCCCCCTTCCCCCTGCCAGCCCCCCTGCCCCTGCCAGCCCCCACCCCCAGCCCCCCCCCCTGCCCCCTGCCAGCCCCCCCCTGGAAAGACACAAAAAAGGGCTTGGAAGCATGAGAAGAACTCACATGATCCTAAAACTAGAAGGATTCATGTGAAAGGGGTGCCCCAAGGCAAGGTATGTACTGAAAATGCTTGCAGGGATGGTCCAAGCTGCAAGGTGATTTGGAGAAAGAAAAATCAACCTATAGTGAAAAGAAAAATCCTTGGTGGTAAAGCTGTCCAAGGAAAAACAGGTTGTGTTTTGGGTTGTGAAGAAGAGAACAAACCTAAAGAAGGGGAGACACAATCCATGGGGTAAGTGTGCTCACAAAGCATATATTTTAGAGCTGAAAACAGATCTGGTTTAGAGCTGGAAGTTGCATGCAGCAATGGTATCAATTCATGCTAAAACAGATCTGGTTTAGAGCTCGAAGCTTCTTTCTGTTTCGATGGATTTGGGGAGTTTGAACATCTCACATAATCGTTTAATTTAATTGTTAAACGATTACTAATGGGATTGAGCCGTACGCTTCAAATGAGCTGAAACATTTGGGACATTTGTGTAACGTACCATGAATAGGCTGAACATTTTGAGGTTCTCGAAGGCCTATATGAATTGGTTCAATTCCTATGCAAGTGGTTTCACTTGATGGATGAGATCATGTGATCGTTAGAACTCCTCAAAGCCGATTCTCTCTAGCTCTTGTTTCTCTCCCACCTTTAAACAAGGTTCTAACAGACTGTGGTGTTGAGAGAGACCCTACCTAAGCATCGGGTGATTCCCATGAACCTTGGATACCTCAGAAGGAGTCTTTCGGTGACTTCTCGGAGATCTCGATCAAACGCTTGTGAAAACTTCGACAAGCAGGAAGGACTGGTATTGAGAGAGGTCCTACTAAGTGTCGGGTGATTCCATGATTTGTGGATACCTCTGAAGGAGTCTTTCAGCGACTTCTAAGTGATCACAATCAAACACTTGTGAAAAGCTTCGAAAGACTGGATCGAATGGTGTAAGGTACACCATTCTTATTCTTTGTTTAGATTGATTACAAACGTATAGATATATTTCGGCGTGACTGCGGCGTGACCGCGGACACCCCTCCCCCCCGCTGGACACCCCTCCCCCCTGCTGGATGTGGCTGGAGCAGGGCCACATCACGGCGTGACCGCGGCGTGACCGCGGCGTGACCGCGGCGTGACCGCGGCGTGACCGCGGCGTGACCGCGGCGTGACCGCGGCGTGACCGCGGCGTGACCGCGGCGTGACCGCAGCGTGACCGCAGCGTGTTGGCCCGATCCAGCGACATCCGCGGGGCAGCATCTTCCGACCAGGAGCGAAGGGAGCGGGAGGAGGCTGGAATGCGGGTGAAAGGGGGGTCCTACTAAGTGTCGGGTGATTCCCATGATTTGTGGATACCTCTGAAAGAGTCTTTCAGCGACTTCTAAGTAATCACAATCAAACACTTGTGAAAAGCTTCGAAAGACTGGATCGAATGGTGTAAGGTACACCATTATTATTCTTTGTTTAGATTGATTACAAACGTATAGATATATTTCGGCGTGACAGCGGCGTGACCGCGGACACCCCTCCCCCCCGCTGGACACCCCTCCCCCCTGCTGGATGTGGCTGGAGCAGGGCCACATCACGGCGTGACCGCGGCGTGACCGCGGCGTGACCGCGGCGTGACCGCGGCGTGACCGCGGCGTGACCGCGGCGTGACCGCGGCGTGACCGCGGCGTGGCCGCGGCGTGGCCCGATCCAGCGACATCCGTGGGGCAGCATCTTCCGACCAGGAGCGAAGGGAGCGGGAGGAGGCTGGAATGCGGGTGAAAGGGGGGTCCTACTAAGTGTCGGGTGATTCCCATGATTTGTGGATACCTCTGAAGGAGTCTTTCAGCGACTTCTAAGTGATCACAATCAAACACTTGTGAAAAGCTTCGAAAGACTGGATCGAATGGTGTAAGGTACACCATTCTTATTCTTTGTTTAGATTGATTACAAACGTATAGATATATTTTGGCGTGACAGCGGCGTGACCGCGGACACCCCTCCCCCCCGCTGGACACCCCTCCCCCCTGCTGGATGTGGCTGGAGCAGGGCCACATCACGGCGTGACCGCGGCGTGACCGCGGCGTGACCGCGGCGTGACCGCGGCGTGACCGCGGCGTGACCGCGGCGTGACCGCAGCGTGACCGCGGCGTGACCGCGGCGTGACCGCGGCGTGACCGCGGCGTGACCGCGGCGTGGCCGCGGCGTGGCCCGATCCAGCGACATCCGCGGGGCAGCATCTTCCGACCAGGAGCGAAGGGAGCGGGAGGAGGCTGGAATGCGGGTGAAAGGGGGGTCCTACTAAGTGTCGGGTGATTCCCATGATTTGTGGAAACCTCTGAAGGAGTCTTTCAGCGACTTCTAAGTGATCACAATCAAACACTTGTGAAAAGCTTCGAATGACTGGATCGAATGGTGTAAGGTACACCATTCTTATTCTTTGTTTAGATTGATTACAAACGTATAGATATATTTCGGCGTGACTGCGGCGTGACCGCGGACACCCCTCCCCCCCGCTGGACACCCCTCCCCCCTGCTGGATGTTGCTGGAGCAGGGCCACATCACGGCGTGACCGCGGCGTGACCGCGGCGTGACCGCGGCGTGACCGCGGCGTGACCGCGGCGTGACCGCGGCGTGACCGCGGCGTGACCGCGGCGTGACCGCGGCGTGACCGCGGCGTGGCCGCGGCGTGGCCCGATCCAGCGACATCCGCGGGGCAGCATCTTCCGACCAGGAGCGAAGGGAGCGGGAGGAGGCTGGAATGCGGGTGAAAGGGGGGTCCTACTAAGTGTCGGGTGATTCCCATGATTTGTGGATACCTCTGAAGGAGTCCTTCAGCGACTTCTAAGTGATCACAATCAAACACTTGTGAAAAGCTTCGAAAGACTGGATCGAATGGTGTAAGGTACACCATTCTTATTCTTTGTTTAGATTGATTACAAACGTATAGATATATTTCGGCCTGACTGCGGCGTGACCGCGGACACCCCTCCCCCCCGCTGGATGTGGCTGGAGCAGGGCCACATCACGGCGTGACCGCGGCGTGACCGCGGCGTGACCGCGGCGTGACCGCGGCGTGACCGCGGCGTGACCGCAGCGTGTTGGCCCGATCCAGCGACATCCGCGGGGCAGCATCTTCCGACCAGGAGCGAAGGGAGCGGGAGGAGGCTGGAATGCGGGTGAAAGGGGGGTCCTACTAAGTGTCGGGTGATTCCCATGATTTGTGGATACCTCTGAAGGAGTCTTTCAGCGACTTCTAAGTGATCACAATCAAACACTTGTGAAAAGCTTCGAAAGACTGGATCGAATGGTGTAAGGTACACCATTCTTATTCTTTGTTTAGATTGATTACAAACGTATAGATATAATTCGGCGTGACTGCGGCGTGACCGCGGACACCCCTCCCCCCCGCTGGACACCCCTCCCCCCTGCTGGATGTGGCTGGAGCAGGGCCACATCACGGCGTGACCGCGGCGTGACCGCGGCGTGACCGCGGCGTGACCGCGGCGTGACCGCGGCGTGACCGCGGCGTGACCGCGGCGTGACCGCGGCGTGACCGCCGCGTGTTGGCCCGATCCAGCGACATCCGCGGGGCAGCATCTTCCGACCAGGAGCGAAGGGAGCGGACTGAAAACAAACATGTCGTATTTGAAACATGGAGTTCAAATAAAAATGAATAATCTGGCATTTATATAATACATTCCATGATGGTGTGTATGTACAGTATGCAAACAGAAAACTGTAATGATAGGAGGCAACAAACATGTCGTATTTGTGCAGTATAATAATTCAGGCATTGAAAATTGAACACAATGAAAACGGGATAATGAAATGACTAATTGCTTTCAATGGAGCAACATAAATTTCAAATAACGTTTCAGTACTGTAGATAATGTAATAATTATTTCACATCAAATAGGAATTTGAAAAATAGTACTGAAAACAAATTAAATAGTAAACATGCATGTTTACCATCGGTGTGCGGCATCACATTTTAGTATGCTTTTTCTATTTTCCTATTTACATTTCCCTTCATTCAGGTGTGTAGTTCATCCTCATTATCACAATCACAGACATCCTGACGACAAATTCCATCACCCTGGATCACAACCAATCTATAGTAAATATATTTAATTGAAATAAGAGCATTGAAATGATACATATAAAATTATCCTTAAGTAGTAGAGTTCACCTAGGTAAGTGCAGTATCAAAGCCGCAATCACAGACATCCTGATGACAAATTCCATCACCCTGGAGCACAACCACACTATAGTAAATATCTTTGATGAAGATTATCCTGGAGGTGAGAAGTACATGTAGAAGAATATCCTGGAGGTGAGAAGTACATGTAGAAGATAAGGGGATAGGATAGACTTGGTCAAACAGAACGTATCGAGACACACCCACATACTACATACAGAACCATTCAAACAGTTTCAACTGTTCAAACAATAGATGGAAAACATATTCAGCACAAAAGTGATGGGAAATGCCAACCAAATGAAAGAAGCTAGATTAAAACCAATGACCGAGCAGGAAAAAAAATTGGACATTCAGAATGCATGTGTGTTCAATGATTCCAATATCTAAAGTGCGTTTCAGCTAGACTCATAACTCAAAGAAGAATTCACATTGATGAGTCATGCATGAATAAGCTCAAATGTCGTGTCAGATTGGCACATAGATTTGTCAGCTCACCTTGATAAAGATCGAATGGCAAACCACTGATTGCTAATCATACTTTAATTTGATACAATCTGTACATGCAACAAATAAAACCATGAATTATTATTAATGAATATATAAGACTCATAATCAATGAAATGTCATATAGAACTAAAACAAATGCTGAAAAAGTAGAAAAAATGAAAGAAGAAATTGCATAAAGAAATTTTGTTATTAGTAGCAGTAGATCAAAACATGTATGTATACATCCTTGCACACTAAACTAGTTGAGAATAAATAAGAATGTGATTTGATCGTGGTCAAACAGATCCAGAAATATCACCAGATAAAGTGTGATATTCAAAACAATTAGTGCATTTGGAATTTGAATTTAAAATACTACTAAAAATCATACCTTCTCTTAGAAATATGAATGACTTTATTCATTGATTAAAATTATTTTAATTGGTTATTAAATGAATTATAATGAGATATTTATTACAAAAAACCATTGTTGAAATCTCAAGAAATATCTTGAACTCAAATTCCACAGAGAACTACTTCAAACATCAGGTTGATCTATGTACGTCATTTTTAAACCTATTTTTCCACCTCCCCAGCCCGCCCGCTGGCCAGCCCCCCACTGCCCCTCCCCCCTCCCCCCCTGCCCAGCCCTCCCACTGCCCACCCCCCCTCCCCCCTGCCCAGCCCTCCCCCCTCCCCCCCCCCCCTCCCCCCCCCTCCCCCCCTGCCCAGCCCCCCCCCCTCCCCCCTGCCCAGCCACCCCCCTCCCCTCCCCACTGCCCAGCACCCCCCCCCCCCCTCCCCCCCTGCCCAGCCACCCCCTCCCCCCTCCCCCTCCCCCCCTGCCCAGCCCTCCCCCCCACTGCCCAACCCCCCACTGCCCAGCCCCCCACTGCCCCTCCCCCTCCCCCTCCCCTCCCCCCCTGCCCAGCCCTCCCACTGCCCAGCCCCCCTCCCCCTCCCCCCCTGCCCACCCCCCCCACCTCCCCCTGCAGAAAGTTCATGAAAAAACAATTTTATTATTAAATCAATCAAAGCATATTAGTAGCTAGCAAAACATATTTAATGACAAGTATTTAATGACAAGAGGAGTTCATGATTGAATAAGTAGGGAAAAAGAGAAAAAGGTCTTCCATTTAATATGCCATATGGTTCATTCTGATTTTTCATTGATGTGAAAAGCTTTTGAAGACATGAAATCCATTAGTCAAATAATTTATGTCATAATTATTTAGTTAATTCAATGTTTTAAATCAAGAAACCATCTCATTAAAATCCATTTAATAATAAATTTAATGGTCATATAATTTCAAAAGTCAATATTTATGAAATTTCATTTGATTATTGTGATAAGGAAAAAGGTACACCCAACCATTTAAGAGATTTCATATTTAGCTACCTAGTTTTATCCTTTACCTTTAATACCATGACAATTCTAGACTAAGAACAAGAAACCACGTGAATTTTATTTAACATAACTAATCTGTTTCATATTAATTTACAATTCATTAATCATCTTCAGGCATTGAACATTGGAGGGTCTAGTGGAAGGTGATGGTAGTGACTTCGCTAATCAATTCATAATTCAATAGGTAGCTTATACATGGAGGCTTATCATTCTAGTTATAAATATAAAACACAATATAATGATGTCTCTATAGTTTCAAAACACTAAAAACCATATATGGCATATAATCCTTCATGAGTTTGTTGTATTTCTAGATGAAACCACCACCAACAATTTACGTATGTAGAAATTTTCATTTAACACAGTCCTAAGTAATATAATCAAGAAATATTAATTCAATAAATTATACCCTATTAAATCAGCATGACAACACGAAAATTTCCAAAATGATGGAAACCATGAAAATATTTATAAAACGCATACCATAAGGAGATGTTGTTCATATGGAATACAGGGTTTATAAAGAAGATAAATGATGGAATACATAAAAAAATCATGTTTGATGACCCCATGCCCTTCATGCGATCTATCAAGAAAGCTATAGCATAAGGAGATGCTGTTCATATGGACATTTTAGAGTAGACACCACTGTTCCCCTGGGTATGACACTTTAGTTCTAGATTCCCTCCTTCCCAATACTTTTATGTCCTTCAAATAGAACTCATCACTAGTATATCATCCTAAATTAGTAGTATTTGTCAGTTATATCCAATGAAAAAAATGTAGTAATATAAAACATTGTAAATGAAAACAGATTCTTTCAATAACAATCAGAGGAAGTAAAAATTATCTCTAAGATGAATTTTTTTTGAAGAAGGTGATGGATTGGTAGACCATGAAACCACAAAACCAGGGGTTTAGTCAAACCCAAATCCAGAAGCCAAAATTCAGTCTAGTAAAGCAGGCAGATCGGCTCCCAAATAGACCAAACAACAGAAATGAATTCAAAAAAATACCCAAAGATTCATACCCAGATTTCCACTTATGATGACTGATTATTGACTAAATAAACAATGCAGAAGATAATTTGTGTAGTGATATAAGAATAAGTGATTAGTTTCAAAAGAATAAAAAATTAAGGAGAAGAAATTCTATACCTATATAGAATGACTTGGACGGGAAATTGTCTGAGGAGAGGTAGCTGCGAGGGAGAAGCGAGGACGCCGCTGGAGCTTGGGGAAGTGTAGCGAAGGCTAGGATGTTGAGGCGGAGGAGAAGGGCCGGAATTCCAGGTCGGGAGCGGAGGAGAAGGCGGGAGGCGAAAGCTGTAAAGGGGATGAGATGGCCGGGAATCGGTGGTCGGATGTCCGGGAGGCGGAGGTCAGAGAGGGGAGTAGAGGGTTGGGAGGCGAAGGTCGGATAACCGGGAGGCAGTGGTCGGGGAGGGGAGGAGAGGGCCGGAGGCGGAGGTCGGGAACCTAGGGTTCGAGCGGGGAAGCGCGAGCGTGAGGAGGAGAAGTTCCGATTGGGGAGTGCGAGAGTGAGGAGGAGAACCCGATATTCGGGTAAATTTGTGAATTGAATACCCACGGTTTAAATAAAACCGTGGGTATTGATAAACAAAAAAGGCCTATTCCCACAGTTTTTCAAACCGTGGGAATAGATGCGTGAGGATAGACCAGTATTCCAGTAGTGTATCTAATTTTTAAGGCCTTGTCCAAAGGGAAATAATCTATGAAGAATATCTGTATTTAGGTTGGATCATGGATGAGGATGATACCATGTTATTTAATGGATGTTTATGGGTTGTAGTATACATATGAGAAATATTGATGTTGGAATTTCACTCCAATGCATGGGTGGTTCACCTCGGTGACATCAAAATGTAACGAGATATGCGATGTCCATATTGGTGGTCTGGTATGACTCAGGATATTTCCAACTTCATCACTCGATGTTCCACATTTCAACAGGTGAAGGAGGAAATTTATCATCTATTAGGGATTTTATAGTAGTTGTCCATTCCTTTGTGGAAATGGGATGATGATTCAATAGAAATTATGTTTGGTTTAACTAGATCAACTCGAGGAAAAGATACATTGTGGGTTGTTGTTGATCATCTGAAAATTGTCCCACACTTCTTACTTAGCCAGGATACCTTCTTAGTAGATAATATAGGGAAGTTGTATGTCAATAAGGTTTCACATATACATGGATCTCCCCATTCTGTATTTTTTGATAGAGATTCTTATTTTATTTCACGTTTCTGGAAGGGGTAATAGAAGGCCTTGGGTACACATGTTCTTTTGAGAACATCCTATCACCCACAGATTGATGGACAGATCTATCATACGATTAAAGTCATAGTGGATATTCTCCATGCATATGTCAATAAAATTGTCAATTCCAAGGTAAAACTGATTCCCCTCAATGACTTTTCTTATAAAAAACCTTAGAGGAAAACATTTTGATGGATCCCTATGTACCATAAATGGTTTTAATTTCCACTCACCTCTAAACTGGACATAGATAAGGTCTCAGACAATGATTTGACCATGTCGCATCTAATATAATATAAACCTGGTATATCTTATTCAAAAGTGCATGATGACAGATCAGTCCAAACATCATTCTTATTCCAATAGATGCTGGAGACCTCTTGAGTTTTAGGTTGGAGATCATATTTTCATGCGAGTCTCTCCCAGGTTGTGGAATGGAAATTTTCATAAGTGGGTAAGCTCTCATCAAGGATCATTCCACCCTTAGAGGATGTGAAGCAACATAGGCCACTGGCATTCTAGTTGGAACATCGTCATTTATACTAGTCAATGCTTGATGTCTTTCATGTATCTCAACATTGGTGGTACTATTTAGACTATGTGGAAATAAAATTTACCTTAAGTGTAGAAGCAGTCATTATAGTACATGTAGGTATCTAGTCCTCATGGAACGAAGAAGAAACCTATTGACACTAATATTTGGTAGAGGATTGGATATGAATAATAAACTAAGTCAATGATTATAAAAATAACGATAATGGATTGAAATAATTAATTAAACACTAATGATGTGAATAGATAATATTGTTTAAGATAATTCAATCGAATGTTTTCACTATGGATAAATTGTATTTAATTTTTTCGTATAAAATTAAAGATCACTAATTCAAGATGTATCCAATAATTGAGATAATTTAACAACATCATTCCATAGTTTAGTTACAATAAAATTCCAAGGAAAATCCATAGTTCACTTATAGGATCACATTAATGATCACTATAAGTATTTTGATCATATTTACATCCAACATGTTTCATCATTAAATTTGGAAAATATAACGAAGAAAATTAAATCATCAAATAGAAATATTAAAATAATGAATGAATTTTAATATTTAATTACAGAAAATAACATCCAATCCATACTTTTTATACTCCCTTGGATAACCCAAATATTGGGGTTTCAATCAAATTTTTATATTCTATCATTGCATTATGGATTTAGACTCATGAGGATGGAAATGAAGAAGAAAAAACATTGTCATAATGATCACTCCACCGTTTTGTGATTATCTTCACAAAATATATTATAAATAAAATCAATCCATAAAGAATTAGTATCACTATGACATGAATAAGAATATAAAATTTATATAAGGAGGAATTTTATTATAAAATAAATGTGAATATAAAAATGAAAATGATTGAAATCAAACATTAGATTAATAATTGATAGCGTAACATTACAATTGAATAAATAACATGGATCCTATACTTCCATCACTACCTTCATTTTAAATAGGCATATTATAAGCCTAGGTTCTACCACTCATCAATATATTCATTCTCCATTAATTATTAGTGTAAAAGGTGGGTTAAAATAAAATAAAAATAGGATTTTTCAATGTTTTCCAAAAAATCAAATCATGATTCATCCCAATTTTGGACATGCGAATTAGAAGATGATGGATGTAAAATCAGATGGGGTTGTAGCCTATAAATATATTCATATAGTTTTCATATAATAGAATTCATAACATCATGATAATTGGATTATATATTCGGATGTGATTCTCGAAATGATTGGATTATTTTTGGATCTTCAAATCTAGATAAAAAATTAAATGCCAACTGGAGCTCCCAAAATCTCCTTGAAAACATTATAATCAACTATAGACATAGTTGAATGAAATGATCCATATAATTATATATTTCTAATGAATTTTATTTATATTTATTAGGAATTAATTGTGGGTTCCACATTTATCTGATGTGCCTAAGCCCTACAATGTTTTGCCCATAAATTTCAACATTCATTTCCAATAATATCTATCATCCCATGTAGTTCATTAATTATTCGTAAAAGAAAAAAATTCCAAAAAAATGATCAATCATATCTCAAAAAAAAAATTTATAAAAAAAATTTCACAATCTGATAATTAGTTGGTGCCAAATTGACACTTTGAACATGAATTTTATAATAATGTGAAATGAATTTAAGTTTTATGAAATTAAAAAGAATGTCTTTTTGGATATTGAATCACATGAATTATTTTATGTAAAAAATTAATATTTGCCTCTTTCATTGGCTAATCATACACCTAGACATGAGATTAGACAGTCTTGAGGAAAATGTTTCTCAAAATATGAAATTGAATTCCCTTTTCCATGAAAATTCAATCGTACCCTGATTAAAAAAAGACATTATTACAAATAATCATGATACCCATCAAAATCATATCACACAAGCTATTTTCATATGCATTTCCCAAGACCAATCCCATCCATTTATTCAAAATCATCCATAAATTTCAACTAATTTAAATTATGCAAGATGATGTGTTGTGCATATTAAAAAAATGGGGTCCATTTTCTTTTTCAAGGGTAAAAAAGAATGTTATATGTAGAAATCACATTAAACCTTAATATGATTATACAATTTAAACTGTTTTGACTATTTTTCCTCTTTTTTGTTTTTTTAACAAGAATATAGATGAAAAAACTTACTCTATGAATGAAATCCATTTAGTCATAATCCTGAAGGGAGTATAACCACACATATTGTCAATTATAGGATATAAAATATAGATTTTAATCTTAACAATGGTTTGGAAAACTATAGAGTCATGATCCCAAACTGTTAATCACTACACATTTAGACGAAATTTATTTCTATGTGGTCATTATTTTTAATTTTTTTGATTATTATATTAAACTAAAAGTGACCCCAAACCTCATGATATGATGAAATAGACCCAGGAAAACAAAAATACACCCAAAATTCAATAGAAATGAAATGTTTAATTTTGAATAAAATGACTACAATATTAGATGTGAAAAATCACATCAGAAAATAGAAAATTCCTAAAATATGATCATGATCATAAACATGCATTAAACTAATAATAAAGGCATTAAAAATCATTTTAAATTTAGTTATCATGATTCCCAATGATCATTAACACATCCACAAATAATTAATTTTTTTTTTCAAAGAATCGTATACTTTCACCCTCAATATATAATGATATTCCCATAGAGGTGGAAGAGAAGAGGGAGTTCAAAATCGTGAAGAAATCGGGGAGAATTTTATTTGAAATAAATTCATGGAATGAAATCACCTAGTTTCATGTCGATGAACCATCAATAAGAAATTTATCACTTTGGATACTTGTCACATGTGGACTTATTAGGGTGGTTGAAGTAAGGATTTAATTCTGGAAGGAAAACCTTTTATTTGGAAATACTAAAATGATTTACCTACTAAATGTCACACAAAAGAAACATTATATCACATTGAAAACCCCATGTGGGTTCCCTCAAATAAGAAAAAAATAAACAGATAAACTAATATACATCTTTATTTTTATATTTCAAACTCTAAGTCAATGTACAGGTAAAATCCAGGTTTCATCCAGAAAAGCACTTTGTTTAATGTCATTAACTCAACATGGGAACTAAATATCAATATTTTGGTTCATAGGATGTCTATATTAACTATTCCTTTATTTATTTTTTAATTAACGAGTTAGTGAATGGTTTTAACCTATGACCATTGACCTTGACGATCTTACCACTAGAGGGGTCCTGAATCTTTGTTTCTCCATGCGAGTGAATATGATGCATTGGGTGGGGCCCTTACTATATCGACATTAACATTCATTAGATTAAATGATGTTTAGAAATATACAAGATAAAAAAATTCCCCAATTCAATGTTTTTGAAATTTAAATTCCTAGATTTTTATGCTTTAACTCTATCATTATTGATCCTTGAATTTTTAGAATCCTTTATCATATGTTCCTAATGTTTGTTAATCTCTAAATTCTACTATTTTTCATCCAAATAAATTTCAATGTTCATTTTTTTATTTCCCAAAAACCATTATATTCAACTTAAAAAGGTAAATGGAATGATTGTATATATCTAAACTTACATGGTGACATTCCTATGATGGTTTTGAATGTAGTAAAAAATTTCTAAAAGAGAAACCAAGAGATTCTTGAACAAATATTTCCATGATGGATTGATAGATTTTTCTAAATATTTTTAATTTCCAAATTTTTCATCCTAGTGTGACCATTAGTATAGGGATGGAAGGTAGTGGAAACATTGTGAAAAATACCTTACATAGACATGAGTGAGGAGAAGGTAAGGTTAGAGAAATGGGTTTCATGATCAATAGTGATATCCTTAGGAATTATAAATATATAAAAGATGTGATCATTTTGGAAATAAATCACACAGTTAGGGTCATTTTTCATGGTTGTAATGGCCTCAAAACATTTACAAATGCAATCAACAACTAAGAGGATGTAGATATATCCCCTAAATAATAGCCTGGGTGCCTTGAAAACAATTTCTCGATAGTTGAATTTTTCATCAACTAGAATTGCTGTAAGGGGTATTTGATTTATCTTGGTTATGGATCCAAACTAATGAATTTGTGAACAACATTGGAATAATTTATAAGAATCATTAGTGAGTTTAGGTCAAAATAAAAAACAATGGAGGACCATAGCAGTTTTATTCTTTGTGTAAAAGTGTCATACACATGCCTATTAAGGAAAAAATTTATGAATGGACTCTTGCTCAGACTCAAGAACACATATTCTATTTATTGGATAATTACTGAACATGAAGATGTATGGATCATAAATTACATATGGTTTGATATAAAAATGGAATTTCCTCTCGACATGGGTCTTGAGGAATTTTGGAATCCCACCTATAACAATATAGTTTTCTATGTCTACATACCACATGGAATCACTCACATAATAGAGGTTCTCAGTAGGAAATGAATCAGGAAAAAAATGTAATTTGAGTTGTCATCAAATTCTATAACAGAGAGGTGACAATCTACACGATTTTAAAACCCTTTTTATCCTTAACAGTTAAATCAAAATTCTGACGAATACAGACCCACAAAATCATTCCATCCTTGGCATCTTGTTTTTGGAAAATTCATTTCATCGTTAAATGATCTGTGAATACAGTGCTAGGGTATCCTAAGAGATATGATCTAAATTATTCTATGGTAAATAAAGTAGAAAGAAACTCCTTCTTATTGGTTGTGATGTTTATTTGAGAATTATTTAATTATTTAATTGTATAAAAATGAAACATTGGTTTTATAACAACAATATCCTAAAATAGATCCTACAATTATGTCACAATCATCACACATGAGTTTGAATAGATGTTTCCATTTTGAATACTTAATGATTGGTACAAAGTAAAGAGATGAATGGAGTGCTGAAAATGATTCATAATACCTTTATTTCTATCAAAATGGATCATCTTTCAATTTTTGTGCCCAATGTGGTTGGGAAATTGAGTTGAAATCCCTAATAAACCATTTATGGAATCCAATATGTCCTAATAAAAACCTCACTTCATTTTTAAAATTCAAAGAGTAAAACTGAAAAATTATATCAAACTTAGCATTATCAAATTCAATCCCTTAACCTGAGACCAGATGGCCTAGAACAAGTCTTTATTTTACCATGAAATAACATTTTTCATAGTGTAAGAGGTGATTATTATCCTTATATCTAGAAGAAACCCTTTTAACATTCATTATATATAATGAAAAATTATCCTCAATTATGGAAAATACTTCAATAAAGACCTCCAAACAATCCACCACATTTTAGATAAGATTCCCATCGTGCACCACTATAAGTTACTTGGGGTATTACAATAACCAATGGGAATATATTATAATGGAAAAGTGTCGAATGTATAGGTGATGGTTTTATTTCCTTTATCTTGTAAGGATACATACATTTGATTATTCCATAAAAATACATATAATAAGTAGTAGAACTTATGACCTTCCACTCTCTCACAAACATGATCAATGAAGGTCAAGGGGAAATGGTATTGCTTAGTTCAAATGTTTAAATTCATACAGTCAACACACACTCTCAGTCTAGTACTAACCATTTGGGGGAGAATATTACCATTAAAATTGGTAATCAAAGTGATTCTATACTTAATTGGTATAACATGAATTGGTCTTCCCACACAATCTAATAAATAGGGCAGATGATACCTAGATTAAAAAGCATATGAAATTTTTCCCTTACCACATCCATAATATTGGGATTGTGTCTCTACTGTGGTTGATGACATGGTTTGGAGTCAGATTATAGAATAATTACATGAGTTCTAATGAGTGGGTTAATCCTAGGAATATCAGAAAGCGTCCATACAATTAATTTCTTCTTCATTTCTTGGAAATCTAGAAGCATCCACTCTTCAATTGACTCAAGAGAGGATGAAATTTCAACAATAAAGTTTCAATTTTACCCTATGAATGAATACATTAGTGATGAAGGATGGTCATTAAAATTGAGATAATATTGGTTAAAACGTTCAAAAAAAGTATGTGATTTTTCACGAAACTCATTGTTTTTTCAATATTTCGTAAAAAAACTGGTTCCATTTGAAAAGAATTTTCAACCACAACAATTTTAAAATAAATTTTAATAATGGGTATGGAATTGATGACAATGATGTTATAAATGGTATAATTTAGTGTTTTTCTAGAAAATCATCAACAGAGTCATCTGAAAGAGATTCATACCAAGGAGATAGTTTCCCCTCATATGTGTAAAGGAAATCAATATCATCTTAACATAGATATTCTTCAATTATTTCTCAATGTTCTTCTATTTCATAATCAAAAATAACTATCAAATTGACCTCATAAATTTCATCATCATCCCCAGTTTTACAGTTTTCATTGTATATGTTTAAATCAAGGCTCATGTTTTCAATTCTTATATTCACACTAACATTTCAAACTAAGATGGATGATTAGATTTTTTGTAATGAAGGATGACCAAGGATGAGGGGTTTTTATTCCTTAGACCTAATCATTGGTGATTTTCTAGGACAATGAGGTCTACATGGTAAATGAAAATTTCAACTTTCACTAAAAATGTCTTTAAAGACCCCCTTATGAACTCAAACACTACAATCTTCTGGTTGTAGTGTTACTGAGGTTGGTAGGATATATTGAAGCCCAATGTTACAATACCGTGCATATTGAATAGGTTCCCCCTTGTTCAATGATCAAAATGGTATTTGAAATGTTTTATATCTCCTAAATAAACATTGATGTGCGGACATCATAGATCATCTAACATTGGAGGAATGGTATATTAAATGGTGTTAAACACATTAGCTGCGAAAATGACTCAGCTTTAATGTGATTTTTTTAAATTGTGAAAGTTCTTAAGGTATATTGGGTAGGAAATAATGGTTTTAATTATGTTAGGATGTTTATTGTTCATTTTAACTAGAGATAAGATTTCAATAAATGATTCTTGTTGTTCAGGTTTTGTTTTTCCTCTCATACATTTAAGTAATAGAGATTATTATTTGATTCTGTTGTGAGGGTGTGGTTCTTTAATATTCTCAATGCACTTTTTAGAATATGAGGGAGGTTCTACAACATTTTCATATGGTATTGAAAGTTTTAATGGTTCTATAATGTTTTGTTCTTGGTTTTAATGGATCATTCATTTCATAAGATAGTAACTGATTTTAGTTGTTCATGAGAGGATTGTGTGTAATTAGTATTTCCCATTAAGGTTGAGGATGGGAAAATGTGAGTAAGAATGAGTTCCTTTCTGATTATCATTATTTTTAATTATTTTTTATGTGATGAGGAGTCTAATTTCATTTTCTCCATTTTTAAACCACTTTTCATGGACTGGGAGAGGGACATATTGGGATGGGGCTTGTACTGGTTAGTTTACCCCCTAAGGATAGTTTGGTTGTTGGATGTTTTATTGAATGAGATTTTGGATATGTAATTGATATTTCACAAGAGGATGATGGTATTATAATTTTTGTGGAAGAATATGATTAAGGGTTTGAAAATTCCGTTGAAGGTAGGGTTTGAGACATTATTGTTTTGATGGTTTGTGATTTTCCCTCCAACAAAATCCTGTATGGTCCTTATAAATTGGATTGAAAATGTTTTGGTACATTTGATATTGAAAAATCGACGCATTGGGACCTTTTGGTGGTCATCTGAAAATAAAATCTCCGATAGAATGAATTCTTGGGAAATTATCATTCTTGTGGTCATGTTTTCCACAAATTGTGTAAATAGGCTTAGGAGTTTGGATTTCACAGACCTTCCTAAAATTTATCTAAATGACATTCCTAGAGAGCGATGATTTTTTTTTCATAATGGCCTTTTTTTCTTCTTCAGGATTGTGAATTGCACAAGATTATGGGGTATTCTCATATTAATGTGAGGAATCCAATATTTGGTTTATTCAAAATGATTTTCCAAATACTAATAAGCATCATTTAGGGATTTTTATTTAAATTTCCATTGCACATAATGTCAATAATTTTTTTATTTCCCCTAACCGTTCATGGTAATTTTATAATTATATCAATATTAATAAACCATGGCTTGGTACCAATTTTATTGTGTCTTTAAATCTTTACCCTATTTCAAAAAACATTTCTCCCAATTTTTATAAAAAATGGATGCTATTTTTAATTGCAATTATATTGTTATGTGGAATTTATTTTCAATATAATTCTTTCTGTAGTTTGTGACAATGGTGAATGGATGATGGTAAAAAATTATCTAACCAAATTTTTTCTAAATACACTATAGAAAAATGATAGAGTTTCATATTATATAATTCAAATTGATTTAGATGGAATATGGTTTATACAATTTCATTGAATTCATTAACATGATGGTATGTAATGTAAGACACCATACCGTGAATGGTTGGAAGGTGGTTTAGGAAATGGGGTTTAAATAATATTGGGAATATACTATGGTATTATGACTAATTAAAGAGGATGAATTTTCCTGGGTATTTTTGAGGTAGTCCTTCATGGCATGATCAATGACATTCCCCATGCTTGGGGCTGCCTCAATTGGATTTTCTTTTTGGTTTCCATCCGGGATTATGCGTTTTTTATTTGAATACTCTCCACTGGATTGGGATCAATGTTTGAATCTATAGTATTATAATGATTAGGATCAAATGGAATGACACCCCTGGGTGTACATGACTACCCAACCCTAGGACTACCTACCAAAATTAGACGATCTAAATGGTCACATGTATAGGTTGGCCTGAACCAATAAAGGGGAAAAAGAAAGGGGAAAAGGTATGAGAAATGGGATGAGAAAAGAAAAATGAGAGAGAATAAAATTATTTATTAGAGTTAATTAATTGGGTCCCCATAAATTATACCTAAATTTGATTTTAGGAAAATTAACCCTATAGGAAGAAGCAATCATTGTAGTACATGTTGTAATTGAATCCACATGGACAAAGTACTAAAACTAAATAAACAATGATTTGTTAGAGAATTGAACATGAATTGGAAAACTATAGTATTTATTGTAAAACTAATACTAAAATACCAAAATAATGAATTTAAATAATGAACCAAACACTAAATATTTGAATGTAAATAATTAATTAATATAAGCCAATCCTAGGTTGTTGTTAATGCTAGATTTGACGTATTTATTTTCATAGAAAATATCAGATCATTAATTCATGATGTATCCAAAAAATAAGATTAATCACCAAAATCAATCACTAATTTAATTCAAACATAATCAATATTTTAATAATAAATTCACTTATAGGATCAATTTAATAAGTCATCCGTGGAATTGAATCATACTAGCACTCAAAATGTGTCATCGTTAATGACGAAGAATATAAAGAAAAAAATAAATTATGAAATGGAAATATTATAATAGTGAGCTGATTTAAATATTAAATTACATAATATAACATCTAGTCGAAACGTTTTCTTCTACCTTGGATCAATACATAAGTGGTTTATCAGTCCATTTATGATATTATATCAACAGCACCAGGAAGTAGACTCATGGCGAAGAAATTGAAGAAGTAAAAACATTGATATAACTATCACTCCACCGTTCAATGAAGCATTTGACATAATATGGAGTGAATAAATTAAGTCCCTAACTAAATGTTATTAACATGATATGAATAATAATAAAAATGGTTAATAAGAATATCTTTCTTATGTAGATTAATGTAATTTGAAATACTTAAATATCAGAAATTGAATATTCTACTAAAAATTTAGTGTGTAACATTACAACTGAAATAAAAAAATTCATCCTCTAATTCCACCTCCACCAACACCTAAAATTGGAATATAAGGAACCTAGGTTCATTCCCACATTAATCAATTGCTTATCCATTAAATATGATAGTAAATGGTGGGTGATAAATGACTGTAAATTGGCCTTTTTTAAAGGATCCCATAAAATCACATCATGATTAAACCCTATTTTGGACATGAGAATTAGTGGTCTCAATGAATAGAAATAAATTATATTAGGTTCCATGTTATATAATTAAAATTTTCATTCCAATGGGTTCTTACATTCATATTTTATGCTAAAAATAGTGGGCTGATTTATGGGTCATTAAATCTGGCACACAAATAAAATGTCACATTGGGCTCCTAGGACATCCTTATAAACAAATAAAATATCTATATACATAGTTTAATGAAACTATGTTTATAATTTTATATTTATGAAGATAACATTTTATCTTTATCGTGATTGAATTGTGGGATCCACTTTTATTTGATGTTCTAATGGACCATAAGGCCTCTTCTAGAAATTTGTGAATTCATTTCAAAAAAATTATTTCATAAATTATGATGCATCCATTGAACCTAAAAGAAAAACGTGGTTTACAAAAAGTGATAAATATTATTTCAAAATAATAAATTCAAATAAATAAAAAATATTCCCACAATCTAGTGATCAATTTAATCCAAATTGACACTTTAATGATGATTTGTATAATGATGTGAAATAATGTTTGATTTATGAAATACATATAAAATGGTGTTTAAAAACAATTAAACAGATGAATATTTAAATTTAAATGATTAATATTATCCTATTTAATTGGATAATAAATACCTACCACACATCTTTCATCCTGATGATATTGAGTTGGATGTGGATTCTTCTATAAAAAAGTATACAATTTATGTTGTTGAACAGAGCATGAAGACACTATGAGGAAGGTTAGTTCCATTATTATGGTTTATGTAGAATCATTGATAGATACATGATTAGACATAGGAATGGTATGCTGATGTACAATATTAATCATCGTATCTCTTCAGAAATAGTACCTCTTTACCCTTATAAGTCAAACTTGGGGATGAGTTACATTAATTAGGGGAGGCTGTAATGACCCATTATGTCATGAAGGTAAATATGTTTTTTTAAATTTTTATTAATTTTATGAATCATGATAAACATAAATTATAGCTTAAAGAAGGTTCAAAGGGAATCTAGTGTTTTTTGGAGCCTGGAGTTTCGAAAATTGGGAAAAAATTGAGCGGCATGGTTTAGGGAAACCTGCTGCACATCCTACATGGGTTTTCTGAAACAATGTGGTTGAGATAGTGGGAACATGTATGACTAATGTTTTTTTATGAAACTTTACAACCCAAAGTGAATGAACATGTGATAATTTCATGTTTTTGGAAAATGGTTTATCACATGGTTTGTGCACGGTTTGTAAATCGTGCGCCTAAACCGTGCACCCCCTATTTTTTGCGAAAAGTCCAAATTGACAATCATTTATTCTAAAAAACTATTTAATTTTTATCTCCTCTTCCTCCAGCTGATGGTCATGGTTTTCTTATAATGCATCTCAAAAAGTTTTTATGCTAATAATTGATATAACTTCCTCATCCCACATCTGATCCACAATCAGTCAGATGCTTTGGATCCATCTTAGTAATCTCATCTAGAATCTTAATTATTATATAATATTATCTTCAAATCAACATTACGATTTAGATTATAGATGATTTTCTCTATTCTCATGACCTTGGTCCCTTTCATATCTCTCTCTTTCAATATTATTTGAATCTGAGACCGATATCGAATAATGAGTCATAGATTGACATAAGGCTATTTGTTATATCATTTTCCCTTTAGGTTTCAATACATCATAGCTATACCATTGTTCCACATTATATCCTTTTCAATAATCCCATTTTATAAGTTCTCATCATATCGAATTGATCATTTCACTATGACATGCCCCTATTGATGCTTGATTAGAAATTTATATGTTATTAACATTGTTTATGGACATCCTGTGGGTGTTCCATGTTGAGTTTCACCATAATGGTCAAATTCATAATTTACTAGAATACCTAATTAGCTTTTGGGTTACTTTTTAAATGTAATTTTCCTTGATACATGAGTATTAAATGTATCCTAAGGAACCACTTAGATTTTTGGCCCACTAATGTTTGGAATTTCCCAAGTACGCAATTGTGTTATTTAACAATGTAATTTTCTTTTTGAATCATTTATAATTATGAATTGAGTATCTATGATTTAGTAAATTGAATGGATTTTTTTTAATTGAAGGAAATTCTCATGATTTCTTCCCCTATTTTAAATAAATTAAATTAAATAGATAAATGACACATAATGTTTAGTGAAACAATTCTTTTCGGTTATTACATATCTAATTTATCATTATAAATTGAAATTAAATGTATGTAAATGATCTGGGCAAGCATGGAACTTGCGATGTAATATGTCATGTATTAAAATATAAATACAACTATTCGTAAATAATATGTAAATGATATGAATGAACATGATGGATGTGTGGTAATTCCCCTTGATAGTTATAATTATAATACATCATTATTGGGGCTGTGAAACGATGGTAAGGGACCCATTTAGAATGATGGTATCTTAATCCATTACATTGGGTGTTGAGCATGAAGTCTTGCACCATTGACAATATTAGGAAACCGGGCTTGATGTACCACATTCATTGGTTTCAAGTGATGAGATGATGGATCACTCACCATCTTGAGTTTTGTGCATGTTGCCTCATACTCTTATTATAATGTAGAAAATATACCATATTTCATGAGATTATAGGATCATTAGACTGGTAATAGATGTATGAGTTATGCCTGTGTCCAAGCAGAACTAGTATTCTAGAAGTACGGACCCTTATGTCAGCACATTCATTGATCATATAGGTGGATAAAATATATAAATAAACTATATATATATATATATATATATTATTACAATATATGAAGTATCTATTCAGACTCCCAGTATGACAATGAGCCGAGGAAGGTAGACCCACCTGGTGTGCCTTAAAAACCTGAGTGGGATATTTATCTAATTATTAGAACATTGTCTTACTATTCTTTTATGCTTACACACTGTTTATTTAAGAGTATTACATGGATCACACATAGACACCATTAGTAGAGGGCTATAGATATATTTATCTCACACCCTACTCAGGATACCTTTGACACCTAAGAAGAGTATATATATATACGTATTGATATGGGAAACTGCCCTACTATATGTTGTTGATATGCTATCCTATAGTTGGAGCATAGGATTATTTCACTCAAGATGTTAGTGGAGAACATTTTTGTATTTTTGTACTTTTTGTATATAATGAATTTATGCCTATTACCATGTTCCTCTCATTATATATAAGAATTCCATGCATCATGGATTGAAACATCCATATGGGTTTTTATTATATTATCAATTTTTTAGTTATTTATTCTTCCATTTCATTCTTTATTATTCTGCCATCTTATTTAAATTATTCTACCACTGTTGTGTGTTTAACAATTCATCCATTTCACCACTCTTATTAGAGGGTATTATCTACCCACCATACCACATTTACATCCTCACTTCTAGTCGAAAGATCTAGTATACAGGTAGGTGTGCTTGATTCCATGTGACCCAGTAGTTCGAGACACGAGTTAAGTGTTCCCTAAGTCGGGGCATTACATATGCCCACAAAAATACTATTTCAGATCTCTATATATCTTCGAACTTATAAGATGAATATTGAATTCAGAACTATGAGTTTCTTACCATATATATTTCTTCAGGTATGGCATTGATTGGACACATACTCGATTCCTTAACTTTATCATTACATATCAAACAATGGTAAACTCATAAACATTTATCAAAATTATTAGCTCTACATCCTCTCTTTGGGACTCATTATTATTTTCTTGGATAAATGGTTGAATACATGTGGAATATAAAATTACACCCCCTTAATATTTTAATGTCTACCCCTTCAAAACAATGAAATAATGGATCCTTTTTGATTCTAAACAAAGGTAAGATACATAGTATTTTGGACATAATGAATCACCACAATGTTATTTTTCACAGGATGGAAGTGTATTAAGAAAAAATAACCTTTAATCAAATTACACCATATTCTCTAGTTCATAATCAAATATTACTAGGTTAATACATATTTAAATATTTTAGGATTAATATATATGTTACACCATTCTCCAAAAAGATAATTTCTCTATATATGCAATGAAAAAGTTAAACCACTAACTCTCTGCCATGAGTTAGATAATTTTTATTTTGAATAATATTTTTTGTGTGGCATATGATATCTACATATTATTATATAAATGAGTACATCTTGACCCCTTATTCAATGCATCATTGTAAATCATTGAACATTATCTACTATAAGGTATTCTGAGCACATTTTCACTGACCAATGTTCTCAGTAGTTCTATGATATTTTCTTCACAATAAACTATCCAAAAGAACATGACTCCCAAAATAGTACAATTCGTGAATATATTAGAAATAAGTGAGAACCCCTTCAAACCCCAACTTACTATCCATCGAATACAAGGCAACTAGAAAACATTTTCACAATGTTTGCTCTAGTCTAATGTTTAATAACATTCCTCATTAATGGATAGACTGATATACCCACACGTGAGATTATATGACCCATCAATGGAACTTTATTCATCCAAAATTTAGATATGGTAAATTTTCCATATAGTAATATTTCATTTGGGTATTTAGTGCAATCATCATGTGATCTTCATGAACTAAATTTATCATGTAAT
This sequence comes from Viscum album, assembly GCA_963277665.1. Classification (NCBI taxonomy): domain Eukaryota; kingdom Viridiplantae; phylum Streptophyta; class Magnoliopsida; order Santalales; family Viscaceae; genus Viscum; species Viscum album. The sequence continues at coordinate 1,868,992,547 of OY728141.1, forward strand.
ATATAATAATATCATCCATAAATAAATCCATAAATTGGTTAATGTATATTATAAATAATTTATTCATTAAATATATTAAGATGAATCCGGAATTATTAAGGCCAAATATAATACCTATAAACTTATTGTGTCTATACCTCAAATGTATGCCTATTGGGTATGTATTTACTTTAACCAACAATATATAGTCTATGAATCGAATATCAATCATGGAGAAAAATTGAGCTCCTTGTAGTTGTTCAAAAAAATCATCCTTACAAGGGAGAGGATGAGTATTCTAGATTGTGATATTCTAAAATTAATGATAATCAATATAGATTCGCATTGATCCATATTTATTCTTAACAAAAACAAAAATATCCTCTCTATGTGATGATGGTTGCAGGCGCAGCCGTAGCGCTTAGAGGATGTACCCAACATAATTTCTTTCCATTAACAACGATCAATTCAAGATCCATCATAATGATAAAACACTAGATCTTAGGAATAGAATAAAGAATGAAAGAAAATACGGGAGCCCCATAACCATAGAAAGGATCATCATTGGTTAGTTATAATTAATTTAATTGAAAGAAAAGTAATACCTTGATTGAATTTTCTCTTCATTGATGCCTTCAATCACGATCTAATGTGATCTGTCATTGCATCACAGAAGACAAATGAAGGATTCTTCTAGCAGTGATCTACACATGCTCCACGTTTCTATAGACATCACTAAAGGGATTTCTGAGTGCTAGTATGGAGGATCCTACACTTGCGATGTACACCTTCGATTGCCTTAAGAGGTCCTTCCAAAGCACTCTCCATGATCCCATGAAGGAGGATCTCTCTCATGACATGAGAGTGTTCTTGGTGAAAAATAATAATTCTATCTTAGATTGAGAGATTTTCCAGATCCATTGTTCACAACTATAGAGAATGGCTAGGCTAATTCAAATAATGCAATTGGGATTTTGATACCTAGAATAATAAATTTAATTAATTATCTAAAACCCTTTATTCATTTCATTTAATTTTTAGTAAGAACCCATGTCTAAAAATAATATTTGACTATTGTTATCACTTAACATGCTCCTAAACAATTACACATAATACTATTTAATTAAATATATGATGTTTTTTACTAAAAATCCCAAAAAAAACTACATGGCATGTATATTTATAAACACGACGTTTATTTTTGTTTTTTATTTTCTTTATTTCTTATACTATATTTATTAGACCTTGAATAGTGACTATTTATTAATTAAATAAATATCACTACATTTTTCACTAATAAATATATTATTTCTCCCACAATATATTCTATAGAATAACTAGTGTCAAAATAAATGCGATCAGGAATCCTTGAATAATTTTTAAACCAAACTTAGGAATAATCATTATTCATCTTATTAAAGAAATATTTAACTAAGATATTTGGACACACATAGTGTGCGACCATCTAGGCCTCTTTCTCAGTGGCATTAGGAAGAGCCTGCCAAGAGGCCAAGTTTAAAAACTAGATACATGATAAGGCACCCATAGAAAAAGATGTTAACTCCACAATGACGTGTCACCTTATACAAATGCTTATCGTGTAATGTAATCCATTTGTCTCGATATCTCGAATCAAGCGGGTTGCAAGTTAGTGTCGTCAACCAATGTTCTGAATTATTATTTGTTTTACTTTTTGGAATTCAACTCTCCCATTCCTCACCATGTAAATGAATTTATTTAGGTAATATAAACTCCAAAAAAGGACATGATATACAAAATACTCTATGGAACAGAAGGGAAACATACTTTCTTGCATCATCTATTAATGATGTATTACTCATGATGCACCCAACATATCATATGTCACTGTGAATAATGTGTCATCACAGTTTTGTTCAATACATCCAAGCACGTGAGTTGTAATTCCCATTAATAATATTCTTAAATTCTAAGGACCAATACAGACATCCGCATATGGGAACATCCAGTGACACTATGAAATGTGGATTTCATACAGGTAGGAATCGTTCTCAAAATATCCTTCCAGATACTATAAAGGTGCACAATATGAGAAGGTTCCTTAATGTTTTATGAGTCCTCAAACCTAATGGAATGTATTATTTGTGTCCCCCAAATAACATTATCCGACCATAGAACATAAATTCATGAATAGTGTTATGGAACTCTCAAGTTCTCATCATAGCAGGGATCTTCTATGACCCTTTAGTGAACCAGTAATCCATAGGACATTATCACATGTATTCTGATGCAGAAGAACAATCAAGATGTGATAAGTTATTTATTAATGAATAATTTACAACATAGTTGGTACTAGGATACCAACTCCAAAAGAATTCCACATTGACTAGAGGCATCTGCTAACAACCTTTAACCCACTAGATCTCACATGATATTCCTGCTTCTGCTGAGATAGGCATTTAGTCATGGCACGTTCTCTTCCTTGGACACTCAGATCACTACCACATCACCCCTTTGATAGAAATCCCTCAAGAGATGATTCATAAGGATGACATGTTTTTTTATGTGAACTTGGTCCTTTTCCAAGATACACCACTGTAGTATTATCAAAATTCGATGTGATGTGATTTTTACTTCTAGGCCCACATAATTCTCATAGAAAAAGTTCAAAATCCCAAAAGCTACCTTGGCTGCATCAAAAGCCACTATATATTCAGAATACACTATATAATTAGAATCAACTAGATGTTTTGAACTCTTCCACCTCACATCACCTCCATTGAGAGAGAAAACATATCATGATTGCAACATCAGATCGACCTAGTCAAACTAGAAACCAATATCAACATACCATCATATGACAAGATCCTTGTTTTCTCCATACACCCAGAACATATCCTTAGTTATTCTCTAACACTTAAGGATAATGTTAACTCCAGTCCAATGATGTTCTCTTGGATTTTCTTGATATCTTCCTACCATTCTCCATTCATAGTCAAAATCAAGTCTGGTATATAACATGTCATACATGATTGATCCTATAGCTAAAGAATATGGGATGTTAGTCATCCTGTGTTTCTATTGTTGTGTCTAAAGACACATTTTCAAAGAACGATGCAGGCCATGTGACACTATAACAACTCCATTCTTGGATTATTATATACTAAATCTCTATAGCATCTGGTCAATGTATGTACCCTGACATAGTCCATAAAGCCTGTTAGATCTATCATGAATGATCTTGATCCCTAGAATATAGGCTGCTTCATCAATGTCTTTCATAGAGAAACACTTGTTCAACTAGACCTTAACTAACTGTAAGACTATTACATAATTTACAATAAGTAATATGTCGGCAACATATACTACTCGGATAATGTCCACATTCCCATTAAACCATTTACCAACACATGGCTCATATTCATTCAAAATGAAATGAGATTCTTTTATATATTCATCATATGAAATGTTCTATGACCTAGATGCTACCTTTAAACCGTAAATGGATTTTTTCTACTTACAATCCCATTTGGACTCACCTCGTGTCACAATCCCTTCTGGTTGTGTCATGTAGACATCTTGCAGAAGATTCCTATTAAGGAATGCAATTTTGACATCCATCTAGAAAATTTTGAAATCACGGTAAGCTTATATGGAATGAATGATTATTATGGATTTAAACATGGGAAATAGTGAATGGTATCATCATAGTCAATTCCTTGATGTTGTCTGAATACTTTAGCCATTATCCTTGCTTTATAGGTTCTAAATTGACCTTGCATGTCTAGATTTCTCTTGAATATCCATTTTAATCCAACAGGACTTCAAATGGCCCATCGACCAGAACTGAGACTTAATTCTGATACATGGAATCCATCTCATAATTCATAGCTTATAGCCATATTGAATCTTTTGAGCTCTCTACTACTTCTATATATAAGAGATGTTGATCATTGTCCAACAATAATGATTCACAATCCTCGGTGACTAGGAATCCAAATCCCTCTGGTTCCCTTACCTCTCTTGTTATCCTACATAGTACTTGTGTTTCTATAAACTCTTTCATATGGACATATGGAACTTGTCCTTTTACCAACTCTGGTGTATCATTAAAATCATATTTTTCGAAGTCAATCATGCTCCTACTATCATTTTTGAGGTTGTGACCCCTCTCAATATCGATGGCCTATCTGGGGACAATCACTTTCTTGTCTGAAGGTTTACATAGGTAATTTCTTTTGGTTTCCTTGGGATGTACTATAAATATTCACCTCATTCCCCAAGGGGCTAGTTTGTTTTATGAGAAGTCCTTAAAAATTTTCTATCATCCCCAAACACGCGCTTGTGACAAAATGTGTTTGTCTCCATTCCATAACACTGAGGTAATTCCATTTTCCGCCTTAGTTGGTACTCAGTTTAATGTGTATGATGAAGTTGGAAATGCATATCCCCAAAATGATAATGGAATATCTATATGACACATCAATGACCTCACCATTTCCAATAAGGTTTTTTCGTCCTTTCACTAACACCATTCCAAAATGGTGTATAAGGAGGAGTGAGTTGCAATATAATCCCAGACACCCATAAAGAGTTGATGAACTCTTGGTTTAGACATTCTCCACCTCGATCCGATCGAATCTTCCTTATCTTCTTACAAAACTTTTTTTATATTTCATTATTGAATTCCATAAATTTCTCCAAGGAAATTGACTTATACCTCATCAAGTCTATATTTATATATATTCTCAAATAATGAGTAAAAGTAATGATGTATGAATATCCACATCTATATTCTACTTGAAATGATCCACCCATATATGTGTGTACCAATCCTAGAAGTTATATGGTACATTCACCCTATCCATCAAAAGGCGGCTTGGTCAATTTACCTTGTAAATAAGAGTTACATCTATCAAGTGGTTTTAGTTCAGTAGAGTCTAAATAACCATCTTGGCTAAGATTTGTTAATTTCTTCTCATTTAAATTACCATGATGGTGATGCCACAACTGGGTGTTGTATGAGTCATGTGATTTTGTTTTGTTATCAATATCCAACCCTTGGATTTCATAATTTAATACATACAAACCATTATTTAAATGTGGCATACAATAAAAAAAGTTTTTCTTATAAAATATAAAACCCTTATTTACACACATGAAAATAAAACCATCTATATCCAAACCTGATACAGAAATTAAGTTCTTGGTAACACTAGGAACATAATAACAGTTATGTAAAACCAAAAGCATCCTAGCTGGGATTGAAAGATGGTAATTTCAAATGGCCAACGCAGCCAGCCTCATGCCATTGGCAGGTCAAGGATCCAACTCTTCTCTTGAAATCTTTGTAAATCTACATTCTTTTTGTCTTTGAATATATATGTGAGCCCCCAAGCTATATCTAATACCCAATGTGTAGAAATCAAAAGATTAATCTTGATAATGAATGCACCATTAGCATCCCCATGCATCTAGGTGTAGTTCTTCTTCTAGTGGCTTGTCTTACCACATAAAATACAAACCGCCTCTCATTCATTTACCTGCCTATAGATGTTCCCCTTCTTAGTGGGATGGTGCATGAGGTCTTCAATCCATTTATAAATGCTTGTCGCCTTTTCCTTTTTTCCCTTCCTCTTTTTATTCGCCATAAGTACTACAGGATTGTCATGCCCCATGTCCTTATCTAGTTGGTGACTTTTGTTTAGAAGTTTTAATAGAATATTATCACAATTTATCATGTTTTAGTTGATAATGATCCCATATAAGGTCTTGGTCAGTGATGATAGGATGATATCTATATGAAAATCATCGATGAACATAATCCCTGAGATGTGCAGGTGTTCAATGTATCCAATAATCATGAATACGTGAGGCCCAGTTGGTGCAGAGTCTCCAAGATTTATTGTGAAAATAGTGTTAGAGTTCTCACATCTCTTTTCCCTCACCTTCTCTTGATAGATATATTTAGGGTGGGACATCATTCTATACAAGTCCATGTTTTCAGGTTCCTTCAAGATCTCATTAGACATGGTCGATAGCATGAAACATTGGACATCTATGGAATAATCTATATGTTTCATATTGAGAGATAGTTCTTCATCACTACCATAATTTCTAGGAACAATTGGAACATTCTCTTCCAGAAGATACAATTTTTTCTCATGGTGAATGATAACGCATAAATGCCTCTACCACTCCAGTAAATTAGTGCTGGTGAGAAGGTTTTCTTTTTAATGTATGGTTTACAATGATATTATTGAAGTTATTTTCTAATTGTTTCAAAAAATTCAGTTGAGAAAAGATATATTACTTTATCACAATAGAACTAAGCCAAATAGATAAATTAATACTCATTTGTCTCCTAGTATTTTATCATAATCCAATAGCCACCACAATTGACTTTGGAATATTCAGTTTCCTAAATATTCTAGTGGAATGGATCCATATTTCCCTTCACATTACCAAAACTAGGGTTGGTCAAGAAACATTTAAGGATTTAGGTAGGCTTTCCAAATTCCAAATTCATTAACCTGTAGCTCTTTGATCTGCTTAGTTGACTCTCCATCCAGAAATCCATTTATTTTGGATTTCCTCAACCTTTTCACCTTGGTCACAACAAGTCCTACAGTGGCAGTCAACCCTTGATATGAAGTATGTCAAGTCAACCCAAAACCTTAAAATAGAATCCTATGATATTTTAAAGAACCCCAACAAGGGTTGGTCAACCACTTTGAAATATGGTTCGATTCTAACCAAGAATACGGAAGGCTAAACAGACATAATATTTCATTGAGGGATTTAATCCTAATATGTAAATTTACTTTTTATTATATTTATTTCATTATTTTTAATATATTTTGGGATATAATTAGGTGATTAAACATGTCCAAAATAATATTTATACATAATATGGTCTTATTTTTGTTTCAAATTTCATTCTTGATAAATTCATTAATTGCGTGATTTTGACAATACACCCAAAAAAAGTAAGCTATGAAACTGATAGGAATAAAATAAATGGCATGAGAATGATCTTGTTCTATTGGTAAGTTTATCTAGCAATTCTTAAACTATCCCATGACATAGGGGGGAAACATCTTGAACCTTTTGGGTTTGTGATTACAGCTTTCCATCTGTCCATATTTGTGTCTCCTTGGGATTGGATTATCCTTGGCTTCTAACTTGAGCTGCATCCACTTTCTTGGGTGATCCATCCATTACATATGAATTTATCTCAATCGTAGGTGAGGGGTAAAATGGGATTTTACATAAATGAAACCGTGGACATGCATATCCTAAAAATTAACCAGGAAAAGGCTTGCAAAAAAATTTAATTTATGAAAATTAATTAAAAAACCATCCATATACAAAAGGTCCTAGTCTAGGCCACGATCATCTATATATGGAATGATATTTATGCATTAAAAATAGCATTCAATTTTTTTAATCATTCTTGTTTAAGATCAATCACGCTCAAATCAATTAATTATCATTAATTAATAAATCTTTTTATCTAAAACCCTTTTCTAAATTTCCTTGAGATTCTCATCCATTATAATTTTAAACAAATAAATTCATTTAAAATTATCTTTATATATAACTTGTTCTTTAGAGGAAACCTAATTAATTCTTGTTTACAACATTCCAGTGAGTATAAATGAACATTACATATATTTTATGTTAAACACACATATATAAAACACAAATAACCTGTTGTGCCTCCACATTATTCCCACACCATGGTACACATGTTATGTCTTTGTATAATATAATAATAAATTTTAATAAATCTGTTTAATTTGGATGAGTACACAACATGTAGATCCAACTAAATGGTGTGTACCTTCTTTCACCATCCATCCGAAGTACATGCCTGGGGATACATCATGGGATTGTAATTCATAAATCATTAGAGTACCTGGCATGTAAAGTGGGCCACACACTGTGTATTATTTTCATTACACAGTCCCCAGCCATGCATGTCTTGTATGAGGTACATAATCTGACCCTAACACGAAGGGACTAAAAACCATGTCCTATGGGCCACATGGTTTGTAATCAAGAAACTGTGTGCCACATGTTCTTAGTCAACACACAAGTTCATTTATGACTTTGATAGACTCCAACACATGGCTTGGTTTGGAAGACCAGTCCTAGTGCCTGGAACCTTGACTACACAGTGTGTACTGCTGAATACATGCCATGTGTTCTAGTGTTGTATGGATAAAAACATTGGAACCACCATATGAGATCCTATTATTTTATTTTAATCATAATTAAATGAAAAGATCATTTCTATAAGGTGAATGAGAAGCAAACAAGGAAGAATATATCTCGAGATTCAGATATACAAAACGATTATCTTCGATTGAAATAACTAATTAATTAAATCTAAAAATCATAAATGAAAAACTAAATAATTATAATAAAAAATTTGACCCCTCTAATACCACTTGATTGTTCCGGGCATAGTAGAATCATGTAGAGGGTACACCCAACACTAAAATTTTCCATTCATAATGATCAATCTAAGGACTGTAACGATGATAAAACACTGGATCTTTGGAATATAATGAAGAACAAAAGAAAAGATGGGTGTACTAGAAACATAGATAGAATCATCATATGTTCGTTATGATTAATTTAATTAAAATACAAGAAATGCCTTGGTGGAATCCTCTCTTTGTTCATGATTTTGGTCATGATCCATTGTGATCTGTCATTGCATTGTAGAATCCAAGTGTAGGATTCCCATAATGGTTATCCACATGTTATCCACATATCTACAAACGTTTGCAAAGGGATCTTCGGGTGTTAACTCAGAAGATACTCCACCTGTGATGTCCACCATCGATCACATTGAGAGCCACTTCTAATGTTCTCTCCTTGATCTGGTGGAGGAGGATCTCCTTCGTGACTTGAGAGTGTTCTTGGTAAAAAAAAATTCTCTCATGGATTGAGTGCTTTTCCTGATCCATTGTTCATAGCCATAGAGAACGGCTAGGATAATTAGAATAATGTAATTGGGAATTATTACTTAGAATAATAAATTGAATTAATTACTGGAAACCAAATTTTCCTCTAATTTAATTTCTAGTAAGAACCCATGTCAAATAATAAGATTTGATTATTATTATTATAACTTGACATTCCCCTAGCGAATAACAACAAATATTATTTAATTAAATAAATAATATTATTTCTCACAAATCACAAAAAAACTACACAGTGTGTATATTAATATTATGGGTGTGTATTTTTTTCATTTTTTTATTTACTCTACCACATTTTTTTGACCTTGAGTAATTGATATTTATTTATAAAATAAATATCCCTTCATTATTATATATTAAATATATTATTTGGACCATAATATATTCTTTCAAATAACAAGTTTCATAATAAAAGTGATCAGGAATCCTTGAATAATTATTAATCCACATTTGGGAATAAACATTATTCAACTTGTTAAATGAATATTTAACTGAGATAATTTGACAAACATAGTGTGTGACCCTCTAGGATTATTTTTCAATGTACTTAAGAAGAGCCCTCATAATGTCCAATGATAGCATCTAACAACACTACAAGTCACCCTTAGAGAAATAAGTTAACGACACAATGACGTGTTACCTCATATGAATGCTTACTGTGTAATGTAATCCATTTGTCTCGATATCTCATTTCATGTGGGTTTCATGCTAGTTCCATCAACCCTTGTGCTCTATAATTCTTTATTTGACTTTATATAATTGAACTCCCCCATTCATTACCATGGCAGAGTATTCATTTAGGATATATTAATTCCATAAAATGGCCTAAGATATCCACTTATATTATGGAACAGAAGGGACATATCATTTCTCACATTATCCATTATAGTATTATTATCTGGGACACACCCAATATATCCTATCTCACTGTGAATAATGTGTAATCACAGTTTTTGTCAATACATATAAGTGTGTGATTTGTAATACCCATTAATAATAATATTAAGGTTTGAGGACCAGTACACTTGTACCTACATAGGATCATCCAATGACACTATGAAATGTGGATTTTCTTACTGGCACGTCTCATTCTCATAATATCCTCTAGGATATTATCAAGAGTGCACACCATTAAAAGGTTCCTCAATGATTTTTGAGTCCTCACCCCAAATGGCCTGTATTATTTTTGTGATTCAAATAACATCATCTGGCCATAGATAATATATTCATGAATAGTGTTATGGCACATCCGGGTAATCATTATAGTAGGGATTTGTTGTGACACTTTAGTGAAACCTATATCCTTAGGTCATTATCACATTCATTGTCATGAAGAATAAAAATCAAGATCTAATAATGTATTTATTAATGAATAAATTACATAGTTTATTCTAGGACACCCACTCAAATTAGTGACATCGTTTCATAAGTGATTCCCTCATGAGGATTATCTAAGAATTTTTCCTTCAATTCAAATTACTCCTTTTGGGATAATATATATAAAGTTTTTGAAATAGGTGTATCACCATGCATGATTTATATTGAGACATCAACTTCATCATTGAGAGGCATACTGGAAAAAAGTTTATAAAAATATTTAAAAAATCATTATAATGGGAATATATTTGATGTTGAGTTCCTCCCCATCCGTATGAGATTAATACAGCCTCTGAATATGAATCATGACCCTTAAAATAGATATAAATCCTATTGGAATTATATATTTATTGTAGAACTGATAGAAAATCATATATTTTTTTGGAATATAAATGTTTACTTCCATTCCTCAAGAATTGATATGGAATTTATATAAATAAATAGAATCCAAGACCAAAATAAAATCAAATATAACTAGAGGTATAATAAAATGAATTTTAGGAATCATATTTCCACAAAAATAAATCATAGAAGAATCATATACTTTTGATTTGATCATCATAACATTAGGATTTTTATTACTAATTCTACATTTTATTAATATCATAGTAATGTGATACACTTATTAAATAAATCAGTTACAAAAGTCTATGAAGAATCAAAATCCTATAAGACATTAAATGTTTAAGAGTAGGTGGTATTTGTATATATCAATACATCATTGTGATACTCCATATAGAAACTAATGATTTTAGAATATTCAAATTTTTCTATAAGATTAAGAGGTTTCTAACATTGATCATCATCATTAACACTCATATTCTATCCCATGCTAGCCTAATGCCCATAATCATTAATTTTGAAAATTCAGAGTGTAGTGGGTGCATTATTTAGATCTTTTTCTCCATTCACATCATTTTATAACCCCTTAAAATTACATAAACATTCAATTCTCATGTGTAATTCCATTCCATAGCTAAAGTGTTTACAATACCTTCGAAGAAAATTTTTACTTTTTTTATTATCACACTTTTGGCCTAATGTAAGACCTATGTTATTCCCTCCATGATTTTAACTATTAGAATTTATATTTAATTCCATATTTCCATTATTATAAAAACAATGAGATTTATGGGTGATTCCAATTCCAATTTCCATATTTTAAGCACATTTAATGATTTATTTATAGATACCGATATCTATTTGGGATAAATACATTTAGATACTTTCCATTTAACTAATGAAGAATCTATAATTCAGCCTTCCAAATTTAATGATAATTCTAAAATCATACATTCCATGTATTTTAAAATTATGCTCATTGTTTCCGATTGATTTATCATCCTTATTCATTTTCTTAAATAATTCCATCCCCATTTTTGAATAAATAATAAAAGGAAATAGCTTTCTAAAAATCAATCTCTTAAAATCATCCCACTCTATGGAGACTATTTTTTTCATTGTATCATGCTCTTGATAATAGTTAACTATTGATCAAATATTCCATCTAAATGATAAGAAACTAAAATATCATTTCGATGTTCTGAATATTGAAGAATGAGTAATATATTTTTGTTAATATTGATACATTTATTCAGAATTATTGGTTTAGTGGACCCACTAAAATAAGGTGGATGTTACCCCCTAAAGGACTCGACATAACATTTTAACCTCATTTATTCGTTATGAATATCAACATGATGAATGGATTAATAATGTTGGGTAATTATAGGGAAAATATATTCATTCCAGTTCCAAAAGCATTTAGATTATTAGGAGTATAATCATTTTATTGTATGTTGAATTTAGTTTTAACAAGATTATTTCTTGTTTAATCCATTGAACAAAATTATAATCCATAAAGTAAGAAATAATAATCATATTGTAAAATCATATAATCATTAAAGTAATTTATATTATTCTTAAATCATGTCAATTTATTTACATTATATGGATCCTTATGCTCAATCTAGGTTATCCATGGTCACCATCCACTGGAATAATTTAAAATGGTTCATAAATAAAATGAAGATTATCACAGGTTTATAACCCAAGATTATATAGCATAATTTTTTTCTTAGTCCCCCTTATCATGTACTGGTGATGATTGATTTGGTACCCAATACAACCCATTTAGAGTTGTTAAACCTTAGTATATCTATTCCACAACAACATCTACATACTAGTACTAAAAAATGGATGTATTATCCTGAGATCCAAACCTATTTTGTTACCACTACATGGGATAATCTCTCATACTAAATCTTATCCTATGGGTCTCCACTTATATTTTCACATCGACATTTACATAATTAATTGAACCTTTCTATAATACCAACTATGGAAAATAAAATATTAAATACATAAAAATTAAATTTTAATAAATTATTATTCATTACATATCAGTATGATCCATGATTGAACCATAATGGTTTAGTGTATTTGGTAATATGGATACAAGAAGAGCATGAACATACAATAAAAACATCATCTCCCATTGTTTTCTTCACAAATATTACCATTCATAAAAATATCATACTCAAATTCATTCATTATGTTTTGGGGAAAAGGGGAAAAATAGATGGTGATCTCCAATTATTAGTATGGTCAAAAAGGGATTCATCAATCAATTATCATATTTAATAATATCATGGGAATAATACTAGGAGTACATTAGATTAAAATTATAAATTCATATCAAAAAATTAATAGATCATAATCATGAGTCAAGGCTTAAGGTTTAGTAGATCATAAGACTTGATTCAAAAAGAAATAAAAGAAATTGATGCATGATAGTATAAAATTTTCATTATATCATACCATAAAACAACATCATAAGGTTGGGAATAATCTTAATAATAGAAATTTTAGGTCAAGGCCACCCATCAAGATATTCTTTACATGTCAGTGTTGGTATAACCATATGTGTACCTATTTTGGACTTAAAATAACCTTCATTGTACACTCTATTGGGCATTCGATATCATCTAGTGTACCCTATCATGGGGTTGGGATAACCTATAATGTAATACTTTAGCTCAATAATCATTAATATTTAAACAATTTATTAGTGGGACTTAAATAACCCACCCATCACATAATCATAATACATTCATATGTATCCCACAATGTAATGAATACTTCTATCATTACATAAAACATTATGTAAAGACCCGTAAAAATCAAGGGAATTTTTTTAATAATTTTTTTGGGATTTTACAAGAATGCAGTTTCTGACGGCACCTGATTCCGAGGCCCAGTGTGCCCGGAATCGTTTTCCGAAGTTTGGCTTGGGTACGTTCAGTGAACGAATGAGTGGGATTTTTCTATGTTTTGAACTGGTGCTCGGAATCGAATTTCGAGGGCACTGATGGAATCACATAGCCGGTTTTTGCTTAGAAACACCTTTTCCAGAGTTGCGTTTGCTCGGGTGTGGTTTTTAAATTTTCAGGTTAAGTAAATGAATAAAATAAAATGTGGCAACCAATCTATTTTATTTTAAGTTCTTTAACCTAAGCTAAAAGGTTAAAGTGGGACCCACAATATCCTAAACCACTAGGTAGGATATTTTTGGGGTGGGGCCCACACGAGCCCCACCTTTTTCTACCCTCATCCTTTATTTTAGTAACGCACCCGCACCCCCATTAAGTGGAAGTCAACCCTTGCCTTTATCTGTTAATGAAACACCTCTTTTAATTGGGCGGTTTAAACGTTTCAATTTAATTCAATTAATTGATTGATTCAATATTTAATTTCAAAACATTGGATTCTTTGTTAATAAAATAAGAAAAGTCTTATTCTATTAGAGGTTAGTTGTGCGAGAGGGTTTGGGAGAAATCACTCAAGCCGTGAAGCACTCCTTCCTCGACAAAGAACGCGAAGAACGCCAACCTCCGACGATGGTCGACAATAACGCCAAATCCTCGGAGATCGATGATGTGACGTCGACGAATACTTTCTCCACGATGTGATGATCTCCCTTCCGCGATGCCTTCTTCCGTGACGTGCAATTCCGTGACGAACCCTCGCTTGACGACGCTTGAGGTAGGGGTTTTGGTTCAATTAAATCTATGTGATTTATATCCTTGGCATGTGTTTAAATTTTTTTGGAAGCCGTATAAACAGCTGACGCAGTGGGTGCGGACCAATGAACAATTCTGATCCCACCGTTTCATCATTCATAGTGTGCGGATCGGCGGGCAATGACGAAGCAGGCCACAAGGGAATTTTGACGTATTCGTAGTGAAGTGCCGGTCCCGGGAGGATGGCTGGCGAAGAAGGAAGGCAAAACAGACCACCAGAGCACGTCCAGTGGTCCACAGAAAACTCCGCTGGCGCACTGTAGGGAAGGGCCGCCCGGCTGAAGCCGCGGAAGCTGGCTGCTGGTCCGACGACCGCGCAAGACCGAAGAGGCGGGGACACGACGCTAGGCCGCCTCCGTTGGAAATGACCGGCCCCCAGGTGGGGGACACAGTTTCATTCAAGGGGGCGGCACCCCCTTTGCGAGGCCGCACAACCAGCGCTGAGCCGCCCTGCGCCGGACCGGCCGCACCGGGCCAGGCTGCGCCCCACCGGGTCGGACCCGGACCCAAGGGGGTTGGGCTGGGTCGGACCGGGCCCAGACCCCCCCATTTTCAGACTGTTTCAGTCTGTTGCCCATAACATGGGCTACGGACCTCCGATCGATGCACTGTTAGTTGCATAGAGATCCTTGGATCAAAATGGTCATTTCAGAATATTACAGTCAAAGTTTTAGAGTACTTTGGGTTTGGACGGGTTGGTTCGTACACGAAACCAACCGGGCCCTCGGAGCAGAAATGCTTATAACATGAGCTCCGGACGTCCGATTGACGTGTCTTCGACTTTGTTGGATTCCTCTTAGTGAGACAGACCTTTTGGATTACCCCTCTCGAGGTTTGGACACAGTTGGAGTATGGTTGGGTTGGTTGTGACTTAAAAACCAACCGGGCCCCTATGACGAAAAAACCAATAACTCTCACACCGGGCGCCCGATTGATGCGCCATCTGAGACATTGAGTTCTTGTTGATGATACGAAACTTTTGGATACATCAAATCCGGACTTTGTGTCAGTTGATGTATCAGCCCCTCGGCTCATGGAACAGACCCTCCCGAACGAGCTTGCTGTGTGCGGGAACCCTAGAGCTGGCTGCGACTGCGACGATGATAAACACTGTACAGGAATCCTCCGTTGATTCGACGGTGACGACTACAGCACTCAGCGATCATATGTGGGTCAGTGCTATCAATCATGTGTGGGTCAGATCCTGTGTGGGTCAGTGTTCATCGGTCCTGTGTGGGCCACTATGTACCGATCCTGTGTGGGTCAGATCATGTGTGGGTCATTACGGGGGTTAGTACCAATCGATCCATTGTGGGTCATTGCGGGGGTTAGTACCTATCGATCCTGTGTGGGTCCGATGGCTTAGATGAATCAGTGGCTACATCTGATCATTTTTATCATCTTACGAATAAGTATATCCTGTGTGAGATGAGTCTTGACTTTCAATCTTCATCTTCGATAAGATTGACTTGATATCTTGTGTGGATTACATTATGCTTCCTCTGTGGATGTGTATTGGGTTTTCCTGTGTGGACTGGGTTGTACTTGGGCTCGGATGCTGGAGCCGAACTGGAATTAATGACTTAGGTATATGTATGGGCATTTACCTATGTAGAGTCGGATGTTACTTCGTGATTGTATCTTTCCTTTGTGGGTTATCCTTTGTGGATTCTGGGAGACCTTCGGGGGTCTTGGGGTCCCAACTGAGTAGCGTATACTCACCCCTACACGGGCTATGCCCGCACAACGTTGTGTTGGTTACAGACGATGGACATCGCTGATCGTGGTTGAGGTTTGTGGGGTAGGTCGGTACCTGGAGGTGGACCACTGGACGAGACATACTTGGAGCGGACAGCTGGACCCGAGGAGCCGTGGAGGTTGTCTGTACCCGCCCTTCAGGTGGGACTACCAGTGGACATCTCGACGTTGCGGCTTTACTTTTAAGTTGTTTTACTCTTTTTTTCTTTTCAGTTGTTGTACTCTTTTTTTTAGTTGTACTTTACTTTCAGTTTGGGTTTGTATTCTGGCCCACTTACTTTTCAGCACTTACTTTTCTACCTAATTTTACTTAGTGTTTACTTCTGATTTCTTACTCTGTGCGTTTGTTTACTTTACAAAGGCAATGCCTTCCCTTTTTTATTAGGAATTACGCCTTGGTGCTAGTCTCCAGTCCCTGGCCTATGGATGGCGGGCTTGGGGTAGTCACGACACGGGTCCCAAGGACAGGTCCTGACAAATAGGTATCATAGAAGTTTGGTTATACCACAGAATTCTAGACTCTGATCTTTATTCAATGTGAAGTAATGGTGTTAAGGGTATCAAGTGTGGTTATCAGTCCAGGAAGTCCAGTGTTGGTGCGGCGGCTGACGTATTCGTACACCAGGACCCGACTTCTGATTTCCGACTCAATGCATGAAAACATTGATTGCATGTGTGTTTCAAGTTTTCTTTATGATTACTTTGTGTCAGCTCACCAGGTATACTGTTTTACCGTGGCTCACCTGTTTCTTTTCAGGATGGCCCCACGATGGCAGCCAGCTAGGGTTCCGAGTGTTGTGTGGGACGATAGCCCACCGAGCGACGAGGCCTCGGTACAAGGCCCTTTGACAGCAGAGGCATATGTGGTGCCTCTACCCGCCGAGGCACCGATGCTACCAGCCCCAGTTGCTGATAGTGCACATCGCCTTAGTGCACTGCACAAGTTTCAGCATCAGCGACTGCCCATGTTCCATGGGGAGGCGGACCCTCATGCAGCCGAGGATTGGCTGGAGGTAGTTGTACGAGTTTTCTGTTTGGTAGGGACACCAGCAGACCTCATGGTGATCCTTGCAACGAGTCTCATGCACGTAGCAGCAGGCAGATGGTGGATCTTGATGCTCGAGGTGCACGACGAGGCATCACTCCTCTGTACGGACTTTGACAGCCTCTTCCGCTCGGAGTTCGTCCCTGCCACCCTCGGTGCGGTGCGCATCCAGGAGCTTCTACAGCTGTGGCAGGGCAGCTTTTCGGTCGCCCAGTACTCGGCGAGATTTACCGATCTCTCGCGCTATTCGACGGACATGGTACGAGACCCATTCTTCCGGGCCCGGGCCTTCGAGCAGGGATTATGGAATGAGATCAGGGCATCGCTGATCTCCCTCAGCATTCCGACATAGGCAGAGGTATTGGAGCGAGCCCTTTTCATCGAGATCTTCCTTGCTGATCCTACATCAGAAGTGAGACCTACCGCAGGGCGGCACGTAGCAGAGTCCACTACAGCAGGCAGTCTATGGATGACACATGGGTCCAGGAAGACTAGACCCTCAGGAAAACGACCTCAGGACACTAGATCAGAGGTGCGGGGAACACAGCGCAGAGCCAGTCTTTCAAGAGGCAGATAGTGCTACGCATGCGGTAGGCAGTGCCACATGGCTCGTGGCTGCCTGAACCGCCGTACCTAAGAGAAGTAGACGGTTGAGAGACCAGCTAGGCAGAGGTAGAGGGTCGACCGTGGCGGTCCGACGGGAGTAAGCGGACGAGGCAGAGGAGCTATCCGAGTAGTAGGTGGTGGGCGACGCTTTTAGGCTCTACCACCCCCACCACCAGAAGCTCCACCCCGACCACAGGGAGGTTGCGGACAGAGACAGGAACAGCTGCAGGAAGTGGAGTCCTACGACCACGGCGCGCCCGAGATGATTCTAGGTACTATCTATATATATTCCACCCTTTCTGGAGTTCTTATAGACACAGGAGCGAGTCATTGTTTCATTGTCGCTACCCTTGTTCGGAGCTCGAAGATTCCGATGGAGCCATTGTCTCGATCCTTATGACTAGAGACTCCTATGAGAGAAGACTCAACGATTATACAATGGTGCTGGCAGTGTGAGCTTACAATAGGAGGCCAGATCGTCAGTTGAGATCTTCTTGTAGTGGCGTCGAGGCCTTACGACGTCATCTTGGGCATGGATTGGTTAACTACAGTCCATGCTCAGATCGACTGTATTAGGCACAAGGTGCAGTGTATATGCACCGATGAGAGCAGGTTCACCTTCACCGGCGAGAAGGGAGCATTTGCATCTTAGGATGGACTCATGCAAAGGAGTGGACAACCCATTACTAATCAGTTGGCTAGCCTCTTCCTAGGAGCAGATGACATGCAGAGTTCTGGTTTTCCTACAGTGGTGGATCAGTATGCGGACGTTTTTCCCGATGATGTTCTGGGACTACCTCCTTGGAGAGAGGTAGAATTTTATATTGACATGTACCCCAGGACAACCCCGATATCCACTCCAGCATATCAGATGACCCCCTCTGAGCTTTGAGAGCTACGTGTACAGTTGGAGGACTTGCAGGGTAAGGGATTTATCCGACCCGGTGTTTCACTCTGGTCTTCCCCAATATTGTTCACCCAGAAGGCGGACGAGAGCTTGAGACTTTGTGTCGACTATCGTCGCCTAAACCAGGTGACCATGAGGAAAAAGTATCCACTACTGAGGATAGATGACCTCTTCGATCAACTTAAGGGAGAACGGTGGTTCTCAAAGATAGACCTCAGGTCAGGCTATCATCAGCTCAGAGTTCAGGATGAGGACGTGTAGAAGACGACCTTCAGATGTCGGTATGGCCACTATGAGTTCTTGGATAAGCCCTTTGGTGTGACCAATGCTCTAGTAGTGTTCATGGGCCTCATGAACAGGATCTTTCAGCCATACCTCTATTGATTTGTCGTGGTCTTCATCGACGAAATTTTGATATACTTGACCACTGAGGAGGAGCAAGCCTACCACTTGCGTGTTGTACTAGACACACTCCGAGAGAACCAGCTTTATGGAAAGCTCTTAAAGTGTCAGTTCTGGTTACGTGAGGTCCACTTCTTGGGAAACTTCATCTCTGAGTGGGAGTTGCAGTGGATCCTGTGAAGATCGAGGTAGTGCTAGCATGGGAGCCACCAAGGAGCGTGACGGAGGTGCGTAGTTTCTTGGGTCTAGGTGGGTACTACCGGAGGTTCGTGCCAGACTTTTCCAGATTTGTGGCACCACTCTCAGCTTTGAAGAAGAAGGGAAAACCCTTCGTGTGGTCAGAAAGATATCAGCAGAGCTTCCAGGAGATGAGACAGAGATTGACCAGCGCGCCTATCTTGAGGTTGCCAGATGAGGGAGTAGGGTACATAGTTTACTGCAATGCATCAAGGACCGGACTCGGATGTGTCCTGATGCAGGAGTGGGAAGTGATCGCCTATGGATCACATCAGTTGAGGCAGCATGAGCAGAACTACGCTACCCATGACCTGGAGTTAGCATAAGTTGTCTTTGCTCTGAAGATTTGGAAACACTATCTGATGGGCGAGCGCTTTACAGTCTATTCTGGACATCAGATTATCAGGTACAACATCTCACAGAAGGACCTGAATCTGAGATAGCCGCGATGGATTGAGTTCCTCCAGGACTATGACATTGAGATAGTCTATAATCCTGGAAAGGGGAACGTAGTAGCTGATTCCCTCAGCAGGAGGACTGGCATTCAGCTACTTGGGGAGGCGACAGAGCATCTAGCCTCTTTGCAGATATCCTTCGTGGATAGAGATGGAGCAACCATTCTTCAGTCACTCACAGTCACTCCTCCACTACTGTAGTGGGTCAGAGAGGCACAATTTGGGGACACTAACTGTGAGACGTGGCATGCGCAGATATCCTCCAGACAGGCACCTAATGGATTCTCCATGGGAGGGGAGCATGATTTCCTTTTTAGAGGATGTACCATGGTACCAGTAGCTTTACAAAAGGTGGTGCTGATAGAGTTTCACACTTCCCCTTGGGCGGTACATCCTGGAGTGACAAAGATGTACCATGATCTCAGACAACAGCACAGGTGGCCGGGTATGAAGAAGGATGTGGCTGAGTCCTTTTCTCGATGCCGCACATGCCAGCAGGTGAAGGCAGAGAACAAGGTATCAGTAGACTTAGTACGACCCTTAGAGGTCCCGGAGTGGAAGTGGGACGGGATATATATGTACTTCGTGACTGGACATCCACACACTTATAGAGGTCACAACTCTATATGGGTGATTGTCGACTGACTCATCAAGTCGTCCCACTTCTTACACATCAGAGAGCAGGGCTCAGTGTAGATCTTGGGATGTCTCTACGTTCAGGAGATTGTACGTCTTTATGGTGTACCATCATCTATCGTCTCTGATCAAGATGCTCGCTTTACTTCCCAGCTTTGGAAGGGGTTGCAAGAGGCATTCAGGATGCAGCTACGTCTGAAGTGCAAGGAAATGGGGAATTATGCTAATAAATGCCCTAATCCAAGGGTTAGTGATGATCGACATGAGCAACCACTTAAGGAAAATAACAAAGGGAAGTCACATGCGATCACTATTGGCGATGTTGAATATGACAACGATGTGGTGGAATGATTAAGTTTTTATGTAATGGGATTCCAGAATACTGATGTATATAGTATCGTGGAATATTAGAATATTTATGTATTGGTCTATTGTGGTTTTCCATAATTTTATGGCATCAGTAACCATGAAAAGTGATTGAAATATTTTTGGAAAGCAGATGATATGCACATAATGAAGGGATAATGAGAATCTAATATGTTTGATAGTAATCATGAGCTCATGATTCATATAAGGACTAAGTGATATCATGGTTTGAGTATATATAATTTTGAGGATTTTGGTATGTGGAAAGTGTTAACTTTTAACTACATTCATGTTTTCACTAAGGTTTAATGGGTATTCAAGAGAGTACATAATTAAGGCCTTTGAATGGTTGGAATGTGACCAACAAGATATATCTTATGATATATGGGGATCAACGATGGTATTAAATCTCTGGTAATCGTTTTCACTATATTATGAGAATGGACTGAAGTATTACGTATAAGCCTAAAGATTGGAATGGATTATGTTGGACATAAGTTAGTATTGTTTAAGGATAGAAGTTTTTTTCGATATTATTGATGGGATGTTATAGTAATATAGTTTTAGAAAAAGGACAACCTGTAGGACGGGCGACAGCCCATCGCGTCGGACAAGGTTGTAGGATTCGAACCCACAACTGAAGTGCGACTGGCCTTTATCGCCTACCACTGGCCTACAGGAAGTCCCTGGTTAGTATAAACTAGTTTTATTTTATTAAGCGGTATGATATATGAAGTATAAGTTCATTTTTTGAACTATATACGATTAATCTAACCATAAGATGGACTTATAACATTTTCTAACCTTTTGTTTGAAAGAGATGGAATGACCCATCATTCTATCACATGATCTGCTAACACATCACGAATAACAAATTCAACTTCATTTCATTAAGGGATGAAGTGGAAATTGTTCAATTCACGAACAACAGTGAGATTGTACCAAAATCATGAATGTATTTCTTTTAATTCATCAACTTTAGGGAAATGATCTTGAAAACCAAAAATTTTGTCCTAGTTCCCTTATATCCGATTAATCAGATGGTACCTTAGATCATCACAAATCAAGAGCTTTGTGATTGTTGGCTTTTTCATATCTATGTTCTCTACCACTCTCCATCAGAACTTGATGGTTAGTTTTTTCTTCCATATCCATATTTTCACCTATGTTCTCCTACGTGGAAACCCAGTGATGAGTTAATTTGGGTAACCGTTACATTTCATACTTTAGTTTTTAAAGCCATATTTTGGTATTTCTTTTTATGAGGTGGGTTTCTATTAAACAAACTTTCGAGTAGTAAACCATTTATAACCCCGATGAATTTCGAGGGAGAAATTCATTTTAAGGGGGGTAGAATGTAACACCCCGAGATTTTATGAAAAATATTCTTTTAATGTCTTGTGTTGTATGCTACACCAAGATTACCTTGCGCTATACGCAACACCGTATTAGCTTGCAGTATACACAACACTATTCTTGGATCGTGTTACACACAATTTTGATAATAGTTATTCTATGCAACATTGAGTATATATATATATATTCAATGTATAAATGAAATATGGTTGGATTCTGTTATACGCAACAACAAAGGAGTTGTGTACTACACGCAACCCTGACTTGGCTTGCATTACACGCAATCACGACCTTCCTCGATAGCGTGTGTTGTACGCAATACCGGGTTTTACTAAACAACGATATATTATTATAATATTATTATGAACTAGCCATTATGAATAGTATTAACTAAATTTTGAATCTTATAACATTATTATTCATCTTACACATTTTCTAAAACATGGTATAAGAACAAAATAATTTTTTCGGGTAAAATAAGTATTTTTAAAAAAATGCAGTTTTGCCGCCTTTTGATGGCGTACCCACTTTAAATATAGTTTTTGATATGTTTATAATTTAAATTTGACAAAATAAAATTCTTCTTTGGAATCATGAAACAAAAATTTACTTTGGATAAATTTTTCAAATTATTCTGGTAACTTTCATATTTTGATGAATAGTAAAAACCCGCTATATTTTAATTAAAAACAACTTTTTTCATCACAATAATTTATATTGTTAAATTATAATATTTAATGGTTTTAAAGTATAAATAGAATATATTTTTACCATTTAATATAATGTATGTCATTAGCATCGATTCTACCTTGAATTCGTAGGATAAATCAATTCAATCTTTTGCAATGTTTTAAAGAAAAACCCTTTTTCTTTCGACAACGGGATTAATTTTAATTTAATTTCCACAACTTTTGTGTATTGAATTTGGAAAAATGGATTCCTTATTTGGAATCAGTGGATCCAAATTATGTTAATAAGATACTTTTTATTTTTGGGAATTATGAATAGTAACTACGGTAAATTTTATTTACCATAGTTAAAGGTAAATCGGGTAATTAAGGGTAAATATAATATTTTAAAATTACCCTATAAAATGTCAAAATTCTATTGGATAACTAAAAGTAGACCCATATCACCTAAGGGTTGTATTAGATTCATTTAATTAAATTTTTTCAATGAAAATAATTTAATTGTTATTAAAACTAAAGAATGTGACAACATGTCACTTTCTTAAATCTTATAAGTATAATAATTTTAATATAGTGATAAAATTCATGAAACTTCTAACATTAAAAGTCTCCAGAAATATAATACAATTATCTACATCATAGGAATTTATTTAAAATTTTTAGGGATTAAATAATTATCATTTATTATGACACAAAGATGATGCAGTAATTGTCTTATTAATGAGATATTGATATAATTGATATTATAAATGCCCAAATAAATATAATTTGAGATTTTTTATGACTTAGATTATTTTTATATGTTAATATGACATGTTATTGTTGATATAAGTAACTGGTTTTGAACTTATCATTCTGTTATGAATTTCATAAAAATCATGTACCAAATAGTGTCAAAATTGACATAAATTAGTTTTTAAAAAAAATATTATATTATTAATTGTTATTTAATTAATAAAAATCTAAGGTTCGGCCAAATGTCTTAGATAAGGATATATATATTAATAATAAACAACTTTGGGTTCGTTTGGCTTGTTATTGTATGTTTATTAACCATATAGTGTAAGAAAACAAAAAGACACGGTAAAAGTTAAATTATTTAACTTAGAGTTAAATCAAATTGATAATGTTAAAATAAAAACCTAAACTTGTCTAAATCCAATTGGATGAGATTATTTTGACCCATCCCCACTTTATCTTCGAAATAAGACCCTTTGGATTCATTATAAACCGAATTTGACCTTAATATAAAATAATATTTTGAGATTTTCCTAAGGTGCCCCTCTCCTCCCTTATAAAAGGGCACCTCCTCCCTCTCCTCCTCACACCAAATTGAGCATTCAAGATCGGTCAAACCCTACCAAAATCTCTTCTCCACTTCCCTAGTATCATCCTAGATGTCTTGGTCTTCTTCAAATACCATCCTTAGTTCTTTAAGTGGAGGTTAAGAAAAGGCGCGTCAAAAAAAAGTAATATCCATTACTGATCTTTTTCAGTTTCTTTCTTCTTCAACTTCTTCTTCTTAAGTTGTTTCATGATAAAGTAATAACATAAGTATTTATTATATATTGATATGTTATTATAAATATGAAACAAATCTATTTAACCTTCTATCCATCCTACGGAAAAAGGAAATCACCGCGCGTGCGTACGTACGAAATACCGTCTCCACGCCGTGGTGTAATCTATTTTTCGCCACCACCTTAATTGGATGGGTATAATGGTGTAATGAGTAACTATATATAATTATTATAAAGTGATATTGATACTGAAATAGTATACATACCCTTCAACACATGTTCACGATCATGAGAACGATATCATCGCTCGTGCGTACATACGGACTACAGTCTCCACGACGCGATGAGATTCATTCTCCACATTAACCATTAATGAATGATTATAAAGTATATATAATGAATAATAATTAAATATATGAAATTTTAAATCTAATGGATTTATTTCTTTATATATATGTATGTCATCTACTTACTTCCATTAAAGACAATAAGGAAAGGAAAACAACGTTCATGCGTACGTACAGACTACCGTCTCCATGAACGGTGTGTTTCATTTCATTTATCTATCTATTATATATATATATATATACTGAATATACATGATATATAAATCCTGTTTTATATTCTGGAAGTAATTAAATCATGATATAAGTAATAATAATGTCAAGAACAACAAGTCGAAACACCTACGATAAATGAAACGATTTTACCCAAAACGCTTCTTTAACATGGAATTTACAAAGGAACGGGTAATATAAAGTCATAAGTGAACCATATATGATATAATAACAATTAATATGATTCTGTAATAAGTCAATGACAATATTTAAATCATTATACAGGAGGTTCGGACATTTACGAAGAAAATCAGACCTAAGGTAAGGGAAATATCACAATCTCATTTTTATCCGAGATTGTTTATACTTTGGAATTTACTAGGGTGTATTTTATCATACACATCCATGTTTCCTCAAAATTTAATATTATTTCCATTCAACTACAATTGTTTAAATCCTATTTTACCCTTCGGTGAGTTTTTAGTAAAATATATTAAAGGAATCTTTTGTCATGTTTCATACGAGGTACTTTTTTGACTTTTCTGACAAAAGTACGAGAAGAATGTTTTTTTTAACTTATACGACATGAATGGATTTTTAAAACATTATTTCCAAGAAGATTCCTTTACAAGTTTTCAAGTTTATTTTTAATCAACTTCTTTTAGTTTAAGAATTGTATGACATGTTAAGAAAGGAAAAGTATTTTTGAAGTAGAAAGGATATTTTCCTCAAGAATGGAGTTCAAGTGTTTTATCAAAATTATTTTCCATCTAAGATAATAAAGGGTTCTGTTTCTATCCCTATTATTACATAGATTTGATTATGTTGTGATGGAAATATTTTTATGAATTCCTTTATCCTATATGAATTGTTTTATGATGTCATGATGTTTGAGATTCCCATTTTTATTACATGGGTTATGCAATGATGTATGATTTATGATTTTGTGGCACACATAAGAATGGTATCATTATGAAATGGGTGGGACCTATATCTCCCTCCAATGAATTGGGTAAATATTTTATATCTCATGAGATAGACATGGCTGGAATGGTAGGTTATACCGGTTCAGTGAAACAGGACTGAAAGGAGGGTGACTCGGTTCAGAAATGGACTTTGTCCACTAAGATAGTCTTGGCAATGATTCTTGACTAATAAGATATGATTCTCTATTATTATGTGTGTATGCCATAAAGTTTCATGTTTTAAGTTATGATTATTGGGATTTCATTTCACTACTATGATTTATCCCATGTTATGAAATTATGCTCTCTTTTGCAGGTTAAGATTTCCAAAATGTTATGTTCTTATGAATATGATGTGATTGATATTTTTTTTTGTTTACCCTTATTGAGAATTTGATCTCACACTGTTATGTTTTCTTTTCCCCAGGATATAAAGAAAGTTTTTAGGTAAAAAAAATAAGGACGATCTTTATGGGAGATGTTGAAGATCTTTCACCATGATTAGAAGATTATATTCCGAGTTTCCAAAGACACTAAACTATTACGATCCTTGTGTGTGTGTTTTTGTTATGTACTAAGTATTTCGCAAAAGTAATGTAATGTCCATGTACGTCAAGTTTCAGGTCATTATAGGATTCACATAGTTTTATATGCATTCCTATTTTGAAGATCCTAGGGCTTTGTGTTTTCATTTTTGATCACATTATGAAACTAGACACTCTATTAGGGATTAGAATAGTAGGTGGAGACAGTGCAAGGAGTTCCCCCTTGAGATTTGTGGGTGTCACTTCATTTGGGGTCTCTATGTCTTAGAGATGATAGGCATTGATGTCATCCACATAATGGATTGGATAGTTTTCTTTCACACCATTGTTGTTTTTTATCAATTTAGGGTGAGTTTTAAATCACTCGGGGTGGATCGTTTATTACAGAAGAGAGAGTGGTCTGTCCAGGCAAGCCGAGCTGGACCCAATCATCATGGGTGGAGTGGGATGACAATACAGATTGTTAGTTTATATTTGGATGACTAGGGGACATGTCAGATAGATTTTACTCAAGTGAGTGATCATTTTAGGGATTTCTTGATAGTTTATTTTTCATGTTTACCTCCATTAAGAGAGGTATAGTTCTCTATCGAGCTTGTACAAGGAGGTGCACCGATATCCATTCCTCGTTAGAGTATGGTTACAGTGGAGTTTCAAGAGATCAAGAGGAAGCCAAATGATTTGGAGGAAAATGGTTTAATCTAAACCAGTACTTCACCTTAGAGATAATTAGTCTTTTTTCTATAAAAGAAGATGGTACCCTCATTCTATTCATGGATTATCAGAAATTGAACCAATTAAGGGTAAAGAACCGCTATCCTCTTCTGCGAATAAATGATCTCTTCGATTAACTATGAGGATCTTGTGAACTCTATGAGATCTATTTTACATCATATTATCATCATGTTCATGTTAGATCATTAGAAATACCTCACACAACCATTAAAAGTAGTTATGGTCAATATTAGTATTTTTTCATACCATTCGGTCCCACGAATGCGCCTGTAGTCTTTATGGAATTGATGAACCACGTGTTCCATACATATCTTGACACATTCGTTGTGGTTTTTTTGGATGATATCTAGGTGTATTATCATAATCAACATGAAAATTCAACCCATATTGAGATCATTTTGATTACACTAAGAAATAATCTATTATATAGTAAGCTCACAATGTGCCACTTCTGTATGGATAAGATTCACTATATGGGACACAATATCTCATAGAAATAAGTTTCAGTGGACCTAGAGATGGTGAGAATAGTAGTTACCAGAGAGAAAGCCAAGAACATAATTGAAGTGTAGAGTTTTATAGGGCTATGTGGTTGCTAAAAGAATTTCTTATAGGACTTCTCACGCTAGCAGAACTGATGAAGGTCTTGACAAAGAAGTGTGTGATGTACATATGGTCAGATTATTGAGAGACGAACTTTCAGAAGATGAAATGGTGATTAACGTTTGGGCTGATACTGATTTTTCAAGAGTCAGGTAGGAGTTAAAATGTGTACAATAGAACATTAGGTATTAGTCTTGGATTAGTATTATGTATGGGGATCGAGTAGTTGAATATAGGTGTTTGAAGACGATTCCACATTAGAGGAACTACTCAATGAATGATCTCGAGTAAACCGTAGTTGTTCATGCATTATGCAGTTGGAGACCTTACTTGCTGGGGGATTGTTCTGTGGTGTACATGGACAAAAAAACACTCATGTACATAGTTAATCAGTGTGATCTAAATTAGAGCTAGTTAAGTTGTGTGGAATACAATTCTTCCGTTGAATTTGACCATACATACACACCTAAAAAAATGCAGCGGCTTATGCACTAAGTAGAAGGTATTAGATATATGGACTGCAATAGGACATTAGTGAGTGGAAGCTTATGGCATTGTTCCTGAAGATGTACGTGGAGGTGAATGATAGTTAAGGATAGAACATCCATGAATACATAACTGTTACCACTATATTAATGGAATAAGTGATGATGAGGAAGCTGTCAGACTCTGAAGGCCTTGTTCTACCAGAGATTATGTTAGCTGTGGACCCTCCACTTGGATGGATTATATGTGAGGATGATGTTATGCGGTTACATGGTCACATATGGGTTTCAATAGACATGCACAAGTACCTTATGTGTTATTTCTTTTCTTTAGTTTGTGCAGTGAATCCTAGTTTCACTATGATTTATCATGATTTACACCATCAATACCGGTGTCTGGGTATTTAGGGAGATGTAGCTAGTTTTTTCATGAGATATTCCACCTATCAATAGTTGAAGGTGGAACATGAAATACAAGCATCACTTTTTCAATAGTTACCCATTCTTGAGAGGAAATGGAATGATGTCGAAATGGATTTCGTGACAAGTTTACAAAGGTCTCCCCAAGGTAATGATGCACTATGGGTTGTGGTTGATAGTATTACAAAGGTAGTAAATTTTTCCCCTATCAAAGAAACCTTCAATGTTGATGCACATCAGAGGTTGTACAACAGGGTGATTATACGACAACATGGGTTACTAATTCTATCACTTCATATAGGGATTCCCATTTTACTTCTCATTTTTAGAAAGGTCTACATAAGGACTTGAGTACCATGTGTTTCGAAGCAAAAATTACCACCCCTATATAGATGGCCAATCAGAGCCCATGACTCAGGTGATGGAGGGCATGCTTCTGCCATGCATATTTGATTCGGGGGTTCTTGGGATGCACACATACCCCTTGTTGAATTCGCCTACAATAGTAGCTTCAAGACTAATGATCAGATGGAACCGTATAAGGATTTTTACAGTAGACCATTCCAATCACCGTTATATTGGATTGAGGAAGGAGAGCCAGTGATGATGGGACGTTGTCTTATCGAGGTGATCACTGATCATGTTCAGTTGATTCCGATGATGGTGTCTACCTCCCAGTCACATAAGAACTTATACATTGATCTTTGTAGATGAAAAATGGTTTTTGAGGTTGGGGATAAAGTTTTCAAACATGTTGCACAAGGTTGGGACACAAGAGGATCATGAGACATGGTAAGCTTTCGCCGAGGTACGTCAATCCATTTGTGATT
Organism: Viscum album; assembly: GCA_963277665.1. NCBI lineage: Eukaryota > Viridiplantae > Streptophyta > Magnoliopsida > Santalales > Viscaceae > Viscum > Viscum album. The sequence continues at coordinate 1,869,022,077 of OY728141.1, forward strand.
TTTGATAGGGTCTGGCTGGTTTCCTATAGATTGATGTTACCTCAGAGGTACATGGATATGTAGGACTTCTTTCACATTTCTCATTCACGATGATACTTTTCAGAACCATATCTTACATTTCATCCAGAGGATGTGGAGTGGCCAGAAGATGCATCCACTGAAAAGCATCATCTTCGTATTGGGCATCGTAGCAAGAAGTTTCTCTAAGGATGGTCTATTCCTTTTGTATTTGTTCTATTGAAGCATGATCGAGTGCAGGACAAGACATGGGAGAGGGAGGATAATGTAAAATCATATTGTATGGAGTAGTTCTCATATATTTTTTCACTACCCTTAAAAGTGAAATCTAGGGACAAATTTTATTGGGGGGGGGGAGTTTGTAAGAACCCAATTCTTCTCTTTGAGGTTTGGATCTTTAATATTTAGTTTATACTTATGAAAATTATGAAAAGGGGTCAGTGAATGGAGGTAGGCCTATTACAGGACATGAATGGGGACTACACACCTTGTACCAATTTGTACACGCCTTGTATGTAGGGCTACATTCCATGTAATCCCAACACACAATCATGTAATGATTTGTGCAAAAACTGTACGGACATGGCGTGTAGCCTCAAGTAAACTCCATGCAATTTTTTTAAATTATTATGTAGGGAAGTAGAATCATTTTCCAATTGGGAAGAAACAACCCCACTTCGATGAGTAGCGCACCCAGGAAATCCCAATAAAAACTTGCCTCCAGTATTGTCATCTAATGCCCGATTTGAACAATGTTAGTTCCGCTGAAATCCCCCCAGCGATTGATCAATTTATTTTGGGGATTTCATCCCAATTTCATCAATCGATTAAGTTATAAATGGTTTAGAATTCTTTTTCTCAATTTTTAGATCTATATTGTTCTAGGTCGAATCAAAGCCCAACGCTAGATTGAGTTAGCAATGGTTGACCAAATATGGCTTTTTAGCCAATGATGCCTATGAGGCATGCTAGGTTTCCATATTTGGGTTATCAAGAGTGAATTAAATTTATAATTTTGTTTCAATTGTGATATATTTTGATTTTATTGATTAACGGTTTGGAAGTAGGGATTTCTCCTTTCCCCATCTTATTCCAATGCCTGTTTTAGAATGTTTGGAATTTATTAAAATAACTATGAACCTACCCACATGAGTTAATATGTCAAAACCTTGCAATAATTTAATGTATGTGTTGATGATTTTATGAAATGATTAAGAAGTGGTAATTAGTAATGGAAGATCCACAACCTTAGTTAAAAGATAGGGTATGTCTCAGGTGACTAATTGAACCTTATATACCTTGGGTAAACCATTGTCTCTATTGAAAGAAAATGGTTAGTCTCAATAGGTTAATTATGTAAAGGCCAGAAACAAGCCATGGATGGGGTGGTAAGGCTCATTGAGGCTTACTTAAAATGTTGATAAATTCAAGGATACCATGAGGGATACCCAAGTTGTGATCTATTGGAAAATGATTAAATGACTATTATGTCATGAGATGATGATTACCTTTATATGAGGGGTCCCTAGTCCTAAAATAGTCCTAGAGACTTTTAGATAATTGAAGGAACTTGAATAATGAAATGGATGACTTATGACGAGTCTACCAAGCTAGAAAAAAATCCGGGTTTCAGCCTTCACATATACTTGTTTATATTGTCTTCTGAGATATCTATTATGCTTTATTTTGAGTACCCATTTTTATTGATTTCACTATTTTACACTTCCTATTATATATATTCATTGAGAAATTGGAACATACCTTGGGTGGTTTCCTACTATTATTTAGTCTCACACCCCATTTGTGTTAGGCTTTTGGGTCCAAACAAATTATATAGTTAGTGGTGTTGATCAGGGCAAGTGCCCTGCTAGAGGTACTTGATGTGATGATCATAGTCAGAGTGAATAGGACCGAGCCAAGGCTTGCAATGATTTCAAGCCTCTTTTTGTTTTTTTGTTTGATACATATATTGTGAATTACTATGGTGTACGTTTTTGGATTCTATCCTAGAACATATAACATACTGTATCATCTATTGAATGAAACAATGATTGGTTATTTATCTTATCAGTATTCTGCAATTTTGTTAGTTGTATTCTATATACTGCTTCAATTATTTCATTATTATTCATTAGACTATGTTACACTCTTCCAAGGAGGACATTGTTTCCCCACTATCACAGCTTAGTACCTCACTACTAGTCAGCATCCTTCGTCATTGGGGGAAATGTGCTTGATAAATATGGACAACCATGTATTGGGAACCAGTTGAGTGGCATCTGGATCCATAATGTTATAACCTCATCTTTAAAAGAACTAAGAAGAAAAATGAACTTCAATGACTTTCATTCATACCATAACCAAGATACAGTGGAAGCCTTCTTGTGGCTCGAGCTCTAATTTTCATACACTTCAGTTTATGTACCCTCATGTATTTTTATTTTAACCTTCAGGACCCAATAATTTCTTTGGGAATACTATTCTACCTCATCCATCAGTGGACTGAGATCCAACTGAACATTGATGACTCTGATTACTTACATAATCTGGATACATTTGAAACCTTCCAAAGGCCTAATATCTGATGGGAATAAACCTCGATGTATTTACCATTATCTATTGAATATTTCAACCATCACGACCCAATCATTCCCTTAGACTATCCATTTTACCACATCCATCAGCATATTGAGAAACACTCAGAACTAGGGTGATATGGATTCCTACCATAAATAGGATATGTAGGACACCTCTTTGGGGCCTGATATATATTAAAACATCCTAAGGGCTATCCCAATATGTAATTCATGAATCCATATGCAATGATTCAGATTAATTATTATCTATTATTTAAAACATCGAGAAAATATCTAATGTGATTAGGGAGTTCCAATGGTCATGTAATTCAAATTAAAAATCTCTATATTCTAGGGAAATCATTGTATGTAAACTTGTATGAGTGGAATGATATAGAAACCTCCCATATAAGGGCATCTATCTTGGTTCCAGTCCTAAGGGATTGCATGAACTATGATAACCCTAATTTCTGCTATAACTAGGATACATAAGATGTCTTCTTGAGACATGAGCTCAAATATATAGTGCCTAAGTTCCCACACATAAGTCTTTTATTCATGATGTTAAACTAAATGGGTTTTAACGAACAATGCAGGGTTTAATTCATAGAATAAATAGTATACATCAGACTCCTCATAATGGATCAATACCATCCTCATAATGTTAACTACATCCCTACATGGAATTCAATTAAGAACCACCTATTTATATGGATTCAAAATATAAAAACTATTAGCTATTGGGAAATGGACGAAGAAGATCAGATACATACAGATGGATTCATACATGGGATTCCATTCATCTATAAATAAAAGGAGTTAACCTATGACCATTTTTCCGGGTAACTGGTCCAGTATTGAGATTAGAAAATGATTCATGAACATATCTACAATCTATAAGAGAGTCCTGGAGTAGGAAATAATTCCCCAAAAGGTTGTTATGAGACTAACCACCCATCAACTTGGCCAATATTTGTTTCTATGTTTCATTTTTTCTAAATCCCCAACTGACCACCTATGTTTTGAAATGACGTCCAAATCCTATTTTGAATGTGGGATCTGTTGGGAGTTTTGATTAATAATTTTAATTACAAAGCAATTTAAATGATTGTGTATCACATTAAACTCCTTTATGACTGAAAATCAACTGTAAGGTCAATCAAAACACACCTAGGGGTTCTATATTTCATTTTGAAAAAAATGGTGAACTCTAAGTGAATATATCAACTAACAAAATGATTAGGTTATTATTATTTGATCCAATCTGTTTGTAAAATATATGAAAATGAATATGGTGAACTTGATGTGTATCTATCAAATAAAATAGTGATTGGTTAATCATGTATCGTACCATTTTACTACTCATATTTTACACAAGAAATGATCCCGACTTAAAACCTTATAATAATAGGATTGTTCTCATTCCATGTGTCAAGAACATTTTTTGGAATATAAAACAGCATTTATAATCATGAAATAAACCTTAAAACTAATCCTGCGTAATTGTAGTTCCCATGAAATATGTCTTTACACACTTTGAAAATTACATGTGAGTAGAATGACTAAATCAGAAATAAAAGGTATATTGTGTTAACCATGAATATATAATTTAGAACTCATCATATCTATTATATTGAAATAATTAGTATCTTTGTTTCTTATTGTCTGCATGACTACAAATACTATATACATTATCAAAATTCAGATCCAAGATAATGTCATCATCCATTTTCCATTTCCGTATGTCAGAAATTGCTTCAAACCCCATGGGCCACAAAATGATCTCACCTTCCCAAGACTTTAAATGTCATTTTCTGAACACAATGTTCTGAGAGTTACATCATCATGGTAAAATCACAACACTCAAGGATACCCGTTAGTGTCTCTAACTATTGAAGAAAACGAGTGATCATCATCCATGGGATGCTACAACTAATCTAGTGTCCCTAATTTCTACAACCGAGTTCTTAAAGAGATTATCCCCAAGGCATGATGATGACCACTTTTAGATTTGGATGAAGGTGGAAGAGGGTTTCAAATCTGGATCCCTTTCTGTTCTGGGGCCACTGAGTAGGTTTCTATTTATCCATCATCCCCAGCACCATACCACTTGTACCCATAAATCACCTTCTAAGGGTACCACCCACCCATCACCAGCTATGATACACATGAACTGGAGAAAATGAGCATACATTAAATGCTGAGTGATCTAGATTAATGTAAGTGGAATCATATCCCCACTACCGCTAATGGAATCCACTGACATATTCCGGTAGTAACCAATGATCGAGGTCATATACCTACTCCCTCAGAACAATTATTTTGGAGTATTCTTACATATACTCTGGATAAGCTTAGGTTGGATCATGTCCCCACTCTTAAAGAAATTTCCACAAGATTTTTATTACAGAAACTAGCGGGAATTCATATATCCATACTAAATTAGAATAATTCATTGGGCATATCCTCGTATAATTCATGGTGGAGGTTCCCATGCCTAACCTCATGTACGAAGCTCATATATATATTATGGTTCTATAAGGAGGACAAAATTGGGTTCATTTCCCCAATTCAATCGAATATAAGATCTATTACATAGTGGTGTAAAAAAATACATTCTTATTCCCTACAAACAATTTTTCAAAATTCCATTATTTCTTTTCAAGAGTAGAAGAATACCATCATCATATTCCAATAGTTCTAAAGATAAAAATATAAGAAAATATTCTTGCATATGACCCTATGGAATCTTAGGCCACTTATCATTACGGACATGTAGTTTCTCTGGAACAAGGTGACCCTCTTTTCTACCATCCAAAAGGATTATCATCATATTCGAGTAATGGAAGAGGCATCAAACCAAGATCATATTCCAATTACAATCGAGGATAACAAAGTGAGAATCGTACATCCATCAGGAAAAGATCATATTCCCATTAATGAATCATTAATTCATTTTCTAACAGATCAAATATTCAAGGTGCATATTTCTAGTCATGGTGACAAAGGAATGCACTGTCATCCTTTCTAGAAAATAATATTGGATGATCATTTGTATTCTACCATTCCGAAGGTCCATCGACATATTTTAGTGAGGAATGTATACTTATGACTATTTCATATTCTTATTCCAACAGGGTCACACCAATTGAGAGTGGAACATACCGTTCAGAAGGCACATATTACTTCCACAAAATTCTAATGACATGTTCCAAAGATTTTGGATCAGGATCATACAACATTTCTACCTAAGGCTCCACAAGAGATAATGGAACATGCCTTGGGATAGGCTTATATTAAGTTGAATAATGAAGAATATCATTTGAATATTAATGGATCTTCTCAAAAATGTTCTTATAATCTAGCAACATTAGAATTTTATAAACAAGGTCCGACAACCATTATACTACAGTCTCACATCCTTGCACAATTTTAAATGGTGGGTCGACATATTCCGAACATGATGCAAAATGATGATCATATCCCTAATATAGTCAATTAGTGTGTCGTTGATGTTGTTCGAAACACATTCTCAATACACCAATGGTTCGCCAACTCTTTAACTGAAGCACAACATGATCGCTGTTCTGATAGTCCTCCTTGTGGTAGTGTGGAGATGGATCATAGAGATACTACTCTTGAAATCCATGATGGTGAAACTCCCCAGGACTATATATCCCATGGACATAGAAATCATCCCCTACCCCAAATAACTCTTTAAAGAGAGGTATTCAAAACTAACACATATTTTTATAGAGAGGTTCTTGAAACATCAGTGTCAACCATGTATAGTTCCCCGTCAAATTCTAGTAGAAGTTCACTTTAGTAAGCAAGAAACCCTGAAGAGCATATTCTTTTGTATGATTAGATGCTGGCATGTAGGTAAGATTAAATGGAATCCAACATTTATATCTAAAAAAATTTAGATGGAAACAACCTCCGCATCATGTTTTTTCCTATTTCTATATTGTCTATGAGGTCACAAATGATCTAGAAAAGGGGTGAATGTCTTATCAATGAAAAAATTTGTGGACTACAAATCAAAATCTGATGGATAGACATCTACCAAATCCAGGATATATGTATCTACTATAGATCATCAATATACTATCTTTTTAGTTTGATATGGCCGCCTTAACCATATCCCTAAACCTAGGAATAGAGGATCATGAAAAATGACTATGTAGTGTTTGTCTCCACATTATAAAATACCTATGCCTACTAATTTCTATAGCATTTATATACATGTGTATTGAAGGATGGAGGAAATACGGAACATGGAACATCACTATGTAACCAAAAAGCAGAACCCTTTAGATATAACACCCTATAATGTCATATCCTCTCAATAAATCAGAATACTAGGTTCCGTGCAAGCAATTTGGTAACATCAAAATAATTCTCCCACTTCAATGGCCAAAATAAATCCCGATTGTAGGGTGATGATAGAAAATTTTTATTTTTACTGGGACCCTTAAAGCAGTGGAAAAAAAATTTAGACACAGAATCCAACATTCCAATGAACCTAACAACATCCTTTAGAAACAGACTCACATCAAAAGATACCATTTCCCCTAACTCCCATGTGAGCACAACTATGCAAAATTCAAAATTTGAAAAGTAGAAGCTACTATAATATCCATCTAATAGAGGACCTTTCTGACCGGTCTAGGGGAATGACTACCATGACCTCCACCTCTCAGATCATTAATTATCAAGAGTAATCAGGACATACCATTAGTAGTTGAAAAAACCCCATACCACTAGGCCAAGGGAATTTATTACTCAATCCCCATCACAAGGTTCATTATCCCTTGATAGGATTATAAAGAAATTAAAAATGATTCCTAAGTATCCATATTCTTTAGTGATGGGGGATTTATATATTGATTATTTTTCAATGAGTCATCAAATCCTCCACTGGAAGCCTTAGGACCTCATCAAAATTATCAATTAATGATAATTATGTACCTGAATAACACCCATCCCATATGGATGGGTGCACTTTCATCACCATCATCACCACATATATAATCATTCTTCTCCATGTTGGGAGGTAAATATTGATGGTAAAAATCCCATCTGTTCCTCCCACCACAAGACAACCCTCACTCTTCAAGTCCTATTCAGTAATCACTATCGAAAAAACCCAAATTTACTTTACTCAGAAGCCTATATTGGATTATAGTATTGAATAGGAGATCATACCCCACTTGAGTCGTAATCCAAAACATCACAAAATTTCTAGGGGTTCAAAGAACATCTCTAATGAAGCCCATGTAGAATCATGCTGCTTTGTTGAAAATAATGGGGCATCCACCACTTCTTGATACATATCTATAAACACCATAACTTTCAACAATGATAGACATTGTCAATCAATATGAAAATATAGACGACCAAAACATTTGAAACATTCCCTGGGAGGATAGTGATTTGGATGCACCAAATCAAGCTGCACCCACCGGGAACTAGAGGAGGCTATAGAACATGGAACATCCAAATATCAAGATTCAACCTATATGAAAGGACACTACCAATGAAAAAGTGATGTATGTGTCTAAATACCAATAATCTCCCCTAATAATCAATTTTCCTTCCACCTAGGAACAATTCTCATATAAAAACTCTCAGACAACTCAACAATGAGATTCTCATGGGTAATATTTCATCTGGGTATCATCTTCACGATGATATGGATACTCATACTCTCATAGATGATCCACATATAAAATATGATCCAGTGCGTTAGACCGGTTCTAGATCCCAATACCCAATGTACATAAAAAAGGTAGTTGAAAATGGTCGGGACTCTCCTCTTTTGGGTTGTTATGATCCCCCTCTCTAGGGAGATCATTCTATCATATGATGAATCAAGAATTGGTTGAATATAAAGGTAGGGACACCTCATAAGGACCCACATGCTCCCTATAGATTGGTGGAAACTAAGGAAATAGTAATCATAAAGCTTCTTAACATCATCACAACCTTGACTAGATGAATGGAATCCATGGAAGAGTGTTTTTTACCAATTCATCTTGAGAGAAATCCATATCCCACGTGGGTGGATGAAACTTTTATTCCATATAATTTCAGAATTCTAATATTCATAACCTTTTATGATATAGGTTCCAATGAACATCATCTCACACAATACATATATCAATGTTGGTTGATGATGGTCCCTCTATATCAATAGGAGGCCACTAACCTGAGGTTTTTTTGTACAGACTCTAATTGGTCCAACCTTGTTGTTTGAAAAATTATACTAAAAGGTTCTAGTATTGGATAGTTAAACATTCATTATCAATTCCATTTTCAGTTCTTCTTTACAGTAAAGAAAACGACAATTTTCGAACTAAAAAACCTAAGACAATGTGATAATAAGGGCGTGTATAACATCATATTCGGATTGAAAGGTAAACATATTCATTTAAAATCCATCCATCATAGGAGAAACTTGTGGAAATCTATTCAAAATGTCATCATGATGAGTTAGAGTCACCTTTGATCCCATTGAATCATCTAGGTGGTTATTGTGTGTTCTTAGAAATTGCCCAATATTTGGAATACAACATTCATGATCCCGATCCAAGTCTCGACTCATACCCTCAGTATGAGTGAAATGGATAGTTGAAGTAGAATATGAAATTTTCACTCTCATTCCAGCAACAGTTCCCATATAAACACCCTGGTTGGCACCAAACAACCCAGCACCTCCTATCAACTGCTAGAAACAAAAATTCTCCCTAAAAAAAGTAAATAAAAATAGGGTCCCTATGGATTTGAGGATGATGAAATAAAAAAAACCCATCCAAAATGAACAACGTCTTAATTATTTCGTATAATCCATGGATAATATCATGATCAAGGTACCAAAATCTAGGAAACCCAATGAGGTCAACCACAGTGATCATCCAAACTACTTCCCTTTCTTTAGAAGGATGGGTCATAATATTCCATAATTTTTTGTCTTCAATGATTTCCTTATAGTAATGATTAACTCTGGAATGGTAGTCTTAGATAACCCCTTAGATCAGCTGGACTACATATCCATTTCTAGGTATGAATAAGATATCGATTGTCATAATGTTTCTACATGGAGTGAGTAAATTCATAAAGATTATATGAATCCATAAAGAATTGAAAGAGACCATGACATGATGAAGACGAGGAGGCCATAGTCTTTAGAGAACATCAAGGGACCATTTTCTATCATGTACATCCCTTTGAATTAATTAATTTCAATTTCAATTATCAACATACCATGTATCATATATTTATTCCAATATTGGTAAGGATATATGAATTTTATGTTGACGACCTTGTTTTCAAATTCTGACATCAATATGATCACTTATTAGATCTCCAAAGAGTCTTAAATAAGCTATGACAACATTGTTGTAAGATGAATCTTCTAAAATGAACTTTTTCGGTAACATTAGGGAATGTCATTGTCTTTTCTGGAATGCCACTGTGACATCAAGGTAGAACCAAAAAAAGATAGTGTAATTTTAATAATGTCACCCCCATGAATTATCAATGCGCTGAGGGGGATCCATGGACGTATCCTCTATATTTGTAGTTTTTTAGAAAACATGGATGAGTAAGATCTTCCCTTCACCATGAAAAATAATAATGGAATCACCATCTAATTGGATAGGGATTTCTCAAAAGAATTCAAATGTCTTGAGTGGTATCAATTTCAACCACTATTTCTGGTCCCTTTGGTGTAAGGGAGTCCACCATCTTGTATGGGGATGGAATGGATCACTCATTGGGTGGCCTCCTCACATAGAAAAATGATGTGGGGTGTGAGAATAGTTCCTACTACCATAATATGACAACTAGTTGTATCATAGAAATCAGTGAAAGGGAAATGCCTTGTTAATTTCTATGAATCACATCCTGCCTTGGAAAATAAACAGATGGAAATTGAGATCCCATTTGAGGAGTTATTCTATGCACATGAAACTCACTAAACATTGAAGTTTTATTTTTATGGAACCACCTAGAGTCATACTAAAATAGAATATAAAATTCATAGTTCAATCGTGTTGGCATAGGGATTGTAATTATAACTACAAAGGAGTCATTTCCCTTCTATTTTTACCTATCCAAAGGGTGAACAAATAACATGATAGAATACTAGGCCCTCATCTGTGGGTTGGAACAAGATATATATCTATATATATTTTACATGAACATAAAAGAGGGTTCATAAATAGTGGTATTGAAAGTTAATGAATAATATTCCATAAAAAGGATGAAAATTCCCCTCTTATTGGCTACATCGGGGGACTAATGGAAGAGTTCCATTTTGAGTCTTTGTTGCATCAATTTTTTCAAACATGGAATGTTTTCACTAAAGGGTTCGACAATGAAGCCACATTTTTGGACATCCATGATCAAGAGGAATCAATCATTCAGATCATGCACTGAATAATAGATTTTTCAATCAATGTCTATAGAATCAAAAAAATAAATCTGGTCAACAACAGGATAGAGAATGAAGGACTAATATCCACCCCTACATGGAAAGAGACCATAATATGTTATATCAAGAACAACAGATCTCTTGAAGGAATGAGAAGGAAGGGAACATATTCAATGTCATGGATCATACTTTTCACTTCAATATGAACCAAATGAGATAAAATCCCTCTACAAGTGAGGAATAAATAGAATTATCCTCACATAAATTATAGAAATGGAGATTCACACCATCATGGATGATGTCTATGAAGGCTTAAACGGTGCTAATCAGTCTGGGACCAAGATTTCCCAACAAATCAGGAGGCCGAGTTACTATAAGATAATAATTATATATGACTATATAGAATTCACAAAGAAATGACATAAATACCAAATCCATGATTACATAAACCCTCAACCATCAAATTTCCAATATATAATTTACTATTCATGGACAAATTAAATTTGGGGAATGGATGTTGTGTGGCTATATCCCCCAGCCACACCTAATATGTTAAATTACATCCTTACTTCTATCGAATTCAACTCTAAATGGGCTAATAAAATACCTCTCAAGGATTTCATGGTTTATAATTTCATAATCATCATAAAGTCATATATCATCACTATGTTTGGAGTCCCTCACATAAAATTGGAGAACAATGAATCTAAATTCTGTTGTACAATGTTGAAGAAAATTTTTTAGGAGTAAAATATCAAGACCAATCACCCATATTTTTATCATGAGGTGTCAAATTGATAGATGGAGGCCTTAAATATTAATCTATCAAATATAATACATAATATTATGAACAATGAAAATAAATGGTGGTAGAAAATTTCCTTAAATATTTACGGGCCAATCGTACCACTATGCATTTTTCTACACAAACAGCGCCATAATCACTGGTATATGATACCAAAGAGGTGTTTCACATTGATTACTAGATTAATTTTCTTAGAATAGCGATTTTTGTTATTCTATTGGATGATGAGAAATTGATAATGTGAATGGATGAATTAGAGCGACTCAGTGAGAAAATTATGTGTATATTCCACAACCTTGATGTCAATCGTAATCAAATAGAACAATAATTTAACAAGAAGATTTTACTCCATTCATTCTCCCAGGGATAAATGGTGTTGTATTTTAAGACCCCATTGTTACTAGTCATGAATCCTATGATGAGAGAACCCAAATGGAAAAGTCCTTACATCATACATATGCTATATCACAATAGATCCTAGTTATTGGCCCCAATGGATGGGGAGTGTAGAGACACAAATCTTGAGGTACATGGACATTACATTAATTTTGAGGAATACGTCGTACATAACAAAAATAGACACACAAGGACCGTAATAGTTTAGTGTCTTTGGAAACTCGGAATATAATCTTCTAATCGTGGTGAAAGATATTCAACATCTCCCATAAAGATCTTCCACCTTTTTTTTCTTACCTGAAACCTTTATTTATATCCTGGTGAAAAGAAAACATAAAAGGGGTGAGATCAAATTCCCAGTAAGGGTTAACATATAGAACATATAACAATCCATAAACATTTGAATGCAAAAACTTAAACATAAAATATAAAAAACAAAATCTTGAGTAAAGACATGAATCTTGGAAGTACGTAAGGCATATATCATAAGTGAACATCAATCATGATAAAATAGCATGGGAATAAAGCATGTAATTGTGGAAACCATTAAGCACATGTTATGATTTCCATATTAGCCATGGAATTGCTGCCAAGACCATCTTAGTGGACAAAGTCCCTTTCTGAATCGTGATCACTCCTCATTTCAGTCATGTATCACTGAACCGGATTAACTTACCATTCCAGCTATCATGAGATATAAAATCATTACCCAATGTATTGGAGGGAAATATAGGTCCCACCCATCTCATAATAAAATCATTCTTACTTGTGCCACAAAATAAACATACATCATTCATAATAACCCAATAAATAAAATGGGTTGCATAAACATCATCCCATCATCACATAATCCATATAAATGAAATGGATATCATTTCATAATAAGAAAAGTGAAACCATGTAAATCATAGAGACATGATACTTGAAACATACACATTTTAAATAATTTCATCTTAGATGAAAAATGGTTTTGATAAAACACTTGAAATGAATTCTTGAGGAAAATATCCTTTCTTCTTCAAAATCATTTTATTTTCACAAAATTTCATGCAATTTTAAAAGAAAAGGATTTTTTTAAAATATTCATGAAATATTTTAGAGGAAGCTTCATGAAAATAAGGCTTTATAAAACTGTAAAAATTCTGTTCATGCCGTATAATTTAAAAATAACATTCTCCTCGTACTTTTGTTGGAAAAGTCAAAAAGTACCTCGTATGGTAAATAAAATGATTCCTTACATACCATGTAGTAAAAGTAAAAAATGGTTAAAAAGGAAATTAAACATACATGAAACCATTTTTAGAAAATAGGGACATGGATGATAAATATAACACCATTGAATACTAACGAATAAACAATCTCGGGTAAGAGCGAGATTGGAATAGTTATCCCTTACCTTATGTCTGATATGATTTGTATGTATTTCAACCTCATGTATAATGATTTAAATAATGTCATTGAATTATTACAGAATCATATTCATTTTTATGATATCATATATGGTTCACTTATGATTTTATATTACCCGTTCTTTTGTGAATTCCATGTTAAAGAGCGTTTTGGGTAAAATCGTTTCATTTATCGTATGTGTTTCAACTTGTCGTTCTTGATATTATTACTTATATCCTGATTTAAATAATTTCGGAATGTAAAACATGATTTATATATAATATATATTCATCATATACATATATATTATATATCGATAAAAGGATTGAAATACACCGTTCATGGAGACGGTAGGCCGTACGTACGCATTACCGCTGTTTTCGTTTCCTTATTGAATTGACTGAAATTACGTAGATGACATAAATATATATACACCCAAATCTACTATCATTAGTATGTAATATATTTTATGATTACTTATTGTATATACTTTATAATCATTCATTAATGGTTAACATGGAGAATGAATCTCATCGCATCGTGGAGACTGTAGTCTGTACGTACACACGAGCGATGATATCATTCCCATGATCGTGGAATTGCATTGAAGTGTAAATATAATATTTCAGAATAAATATACCTTTGAAATAATCATATATAGTTATTTATTTACACCATTATACTCATCCAAGTAAGGTGGTGGTCGAAAACAGATTACATCACGGCGTGGGGACGGTATTTCGTACGTACGCACGCGCGGTGATTTCATTTTACGTAGGATTGATAGATGGAGAAATAGGGTTGTTTCATAAATATAATAACATATAACTATATGAGTGATACTGATGTTATTACTTCATAATGAAACAACTCAAGAAGAAGAATTTGAAGAAGAAATAATGTTGAACGAATCAGTAACATACATTACCACTTCTTTGAAGCGCCTCTTTGAGACCTACTTTTAGGGCACTAAAATTGGTCTTTGAAGAAGACCAGGACCTCTAGGATGATTCTAGGGAAGTTTAGAAGAGAATTGTTCAGGGTTTGGCCGAGCTCGAAGGCTCAAAGTGGTGTGAGGAAGAGAGGGAGGAGGTACCTTTTTATAAGGGAGGAGAGGAGAACCTTTGGAATAACTAAAAATATTATTTTATTATAATGTCATATTCAGTTTTTAATAGCTCCAATTTGAGTTATTTCTAAGATAAGGTGGTTATGGGTCGAAATCATCTCATAAAATAGATTTTAGACATTTTTAGGTTTCTATTTTAAACTTATCATTTAGATTTAACTTTAAGTTAAATAACTTTCCGTTTATAGTGTCTTCTTGTTTTCTTACACTATAAGGTTAATAAACTTACTATAACAAGACAAAATAACCCCAAGTTGTTTATGATTAATATATATAACCTTATATAAGTCATTTTTCCAAACCTTATATTTTTAGTAATAAAATAACAACTAATAATATAATATTTGTTTTAAAAACTATTTTATGTCAATTTTGACACTATTTGGTAATTGATTTTTTTTGAAAATCATAACAGAAATATTAGTTCTAAAAAAGTTAATTAAATCAATACTAACATGTAATATTAACATAGAAAATTATTGGAATTCATAACAAGTCTCAAATTACATTTATTTGGCTATTTATAACATGAATTTTGTCAATATTTTATTAAAAAGATAATTACTGCATCATAATTGTGTCATAAATAAATTAAATTATTCAATGTATAAAAATAATAAATAAAATACCATTATGTAGTAAATTTCTTTTATCATTATAATGAATATTTATAGTCTAATTTATCTTATGTATAACCCTATATTAAAAATGATTTAGTTATTAAACTTTGATTTTAACTATTTTAACCCTTCTTTAAATAAATTAATAATAAATGTCCTAATCTAATCCATGTGGGCCTAAATGGTCATATTTTATTCCAAAGGTTGTTTTTGGTCGAATTACACTTATCCAATATAATTAAGACATTTTTTAGGGTAATAATAATATCATTTTTACCCTTAATTACCCAATTTTCTTTTAACTGTGGTAAATAAAAGTAAAAAAGTTACTATTCACTAAAAATTATTTTCATCTCATTGAACCACATTTTACTTAATGATATCAACTGGGTCTCTCAGATTTTTAAAATTCCATTCACAAAAGTGGTAAAATTATGTTTTATGTAAATTTGTAAATTCTCCTAGGAGGTGGGTAAAAGACAGTGAAAAGTTCAAAAAAAATTTATATATCTAAAATTATTATAAAATGACTCCAATGAATTAAATTGAACTTTTATAGGTATTATGTATTAATTTTGACCTAAAAATAATTTAAATAAAATAAATAATTATTTAAATAAAAATTCGGTTTTTAAATAGTAACCATGTGTTTTCACTATTCATAAAAAATTGAATGTTTTCAGAAAAATACCAAAATTTCACCCTAGGATAATTTCGATATTCCGAATCCAAAAATGAAGTCCATTTTGAAAAATAAAATTTACAAAATTTCAAAAATTGGGTATTACTATTCATAAAGGCAAGTTTACATAACATATCGTTGTTTAGCGAAACTCGGTGTTGCGTACAACACACGCTATCGTGGAAGGTCGTGATTACGTGTAATGCAAGACAAGTCGGGGATGCGTGTTGTGCAATCTACTTTTGGTGTAGCGTACAACATAAGAAATTAATGAAATTAAAAAGAATATTTTTCATAAAATATCAGGGTGTTACATTATACCCCCCTTAAAATTAATTTCGCCCTCGAAATTCGTCGGGGTTATAAATTGTTTATTACTCAAAAGTTAATTTAATAGAAATTCACATCGTAAAAAGGAATACCAAAACATGGCTTTAAAAACTAACGTATGAAATGTAATGGTTACCCAAATTAACTAATCACTGGGATTCCACATAGGAGAACATAGCTGAAAATATGGATCTGGATGAGAAATCTAACTGTCATGTTCTGATGGAGAGTGGTATAGAACATAGATATGAAAAAATGCCAAAAATCACAAAGCCATAACTTTGTGATGATCTAGGGTACCATCTGATTTATTGGATATAAGGGAACTAGGACAAAATTTTTGGTTTTCAAGATCATTTCCTAAAGTTGAAGAATTTGAATTAGAATAAATACTTAATTTATTTTGGTACAATGTCACTGTTGTTCGTGCTTTGAACAATTTCCACTTCATCTCTTAATGAAATGAAGTTGAATTTTTTATTCGTGAAGTGTTAACAGATCATGTGATAGAATGGTGGGTCATTCCATCTGTTTCAAACAAAAGGTTTGCAAAAGATATCAAATATATATAAGTCCATCTATGGTGAGTTTAATCGTATATGATTCCAAAAATGATCTTATACTTCATATATCATACCACTTAATAAAATAAAACTAGTTTCTACTAACGAGGGACTTCCTGTAGGCCAGTGGTATGCGATTAAGGCCAGTCACACTTCGGTTGTGAGTTTGATTCCCACAGCCTTGTCTGACGCGATGGGCTATCGCCCATCCTGCATGTTGTCCTTTTTTCTAAAACTACATTACTATAACATCCCATCAATAATATCAAAAAAAACTTTTATCCTTTAAAAATACTAACTTATGTCCAACATAATCCATTCCAATCTTTTGGATTATCCATAATACTGCAGTTCACTCTTATAATATAGTGAAAACAATTACGAGAGATTTCATATAACAAGCATGTTAATACCATTGTTGATCCCCATATATCATAAGATATGTCTTGTTGGCCACATTCCAAACATTCGAAGGCCTTAATTATGTATTCTCTTGAAAAATGAATACCCATTGAATCTTAGTGAAAACATGAGTGCTGTCAAAAGTTAACTCTTTCCACATACCAAAACCCCAAAATTATATATACTCAAACCATGATATAACTATTTCCTTATATTAGTCATGAGCTCATGAATACTGTCAAAAATTTCATTTTCTCCTTATCCATTCATTATGCGCATATCATCTTCTTTCCAAAAATATCTCAATCACTTTACATGGTTACCGGTAGCATAAAATTATTGAAAACCACAATAGACCAATACATAAATATTCCAAAATTCCACGATATATATACAACATTATTTTGGAACCCCATTACATAAACACTTAATCATTCCACCACATCATTGTCATATTCAACATCACCAATAGTGATCGCATGTGACTTCCCTTTGTCCTTTTCCTTAAGTGGTTTCTCATGACGATCATCATTAACCCTTGGATTAGGGAATTGATTAGAATAATGCCCCATTTAATTGTGCTTGAAGCATTGAAGTGTTGGTGGTGTGTTCTCTGCAGTCTTTTCTTTATTCACACCATTAGCAACCCTTTTTCCATTACTTCGACACTCAGCTGCTCAATGACCTTCTTTTCCACACTTAAAACATTGTCTAGTCCCTTTAAGACAATCTCCACCATGCTTCTTTCCACACTTTGAGCATAAGGAAACTTTCATCTTCTTTTTTCCATTATTATGAGATTTCTCCTTGAACTCCATCTTTCGTTTCTTTTCAAAAGCATGAGATGGATATGTAACACCAACATCCATTTCTACCTTGATAGAACAAAACACAATTTCTTCATAGCTAATGAAGTCTCTTATAGCTAATGCCCTTTGAAGATTTTGTTTTAAGCCACTGAAAAATCGATCAACTTTACTTTCAGGTTGGATGATAAAGCCAGATGCGTACCATGCAATCCTGTAAAATTTGCTTTTTATATACCAACAGATTCATCATCCTATTTCTTTAGTACAAGAAACTCCTTCCCCATCTTTGTTTGAAGAATAAAAGGGAAGTACTTATTGAAAAATAAGTTCTCGAAATCGTCCCATTCCATGGACTCGATTTCATCTCTTGGACTCTTATTCTTGATAAGATTCCACCGTTGATCAGCTTCACCTTACAAACAATATACTGCTAAGATGACATTATCATGTTCAGAACATTGAAGAACTCAAAATATTTTTTCTGTGGTACTAATCCTTTGTTCAGCAACAAGTGGACCAGAAGACCCACTGATAGAAGGTGGATGTTGCCTCAGGAAGGACTCAATAGAATATTGTTCCCTTATATTCTCATTTGGA
This sequence comes from Viscum album, assembly GCA_963277665.1. NCBI lineage: Eukaryota > Viridiplantae > Streptophyta > Magnoliopsida > Santalales > Viscaceae > Viscum > Viscum album. The sequence goes on from OY728141.1 coordinate 1,869,040,830, forward strand.
AGTCCAGAATGATTCATAGCTTGTGTATGTATAACAATAATATTTTTCACTCCATCTCCCATAACATTTGTTTGTTAAGGAGGACGATCATTGCATTGTCCATTACATTGATCAACACAGTTCCTTCGGGTTCTAGCCATCGTCTAAAACCCAAAAAGAATTGTGTGAGAGGAAAAAATCATGCTAGGGAAAACAACATAATAAAGGGGGAGTACCTTCAATATCTAACATATTAGGTTACCGTAATTCTAGTACTATAACCTATACATATACCTAACCTTAGGGACATCCCAAGAAATACCTTAGAAATATCTCTAGGGATCTCAATAAAGTTATTGTATCCTAGTTTCCAAAGGTTGACTTAACCTTTCCTTTGATACCAACTGTAGAGACCCAAAGCTTGACATACATGGACATTACATTACTTTTTCGGAACACTTAGTACATAACAAAAATAGACACACACGGACCATAATAGTTTAGTGTCTTTGGAAACTTGGAATATAATCTTCTAATCGTGGTGAAAGATCTTCAACATCTCCCATAAAGATCTTCCCACTTTTTTCATACCTAAAACCTTTCTTTAAATCCTGGGGAAAAGAAAACATAAAAGGGGTGAGCTCAAATGCCCAGTAAGGGTAAAGATAGATAACATAAATTAGTCCATAAACATTTGAATGAAAAAACTTGAACATAAAATCTAAACATCAAAATCTTGAGCAAAGACATGAATCTTGGAAGTACGTAAGGCATATATCATAAGGGAACATCAATCATGATAAAATATCATGGGAATAAAGCATTTAATTTTAGAAACCATTAAGCACATGTTATGATTTCCATAGTATCCAAATCATTTCTTCCAAGACCATCTTAGTGGACAAAGTCCCTTTCTGAATCGAGTTCACTCCTCGTTTTAGTCCTGTAAAACTGAACCAGATTAACTTACCATTCCAGCCATGTCTATTTCATGATATATAAAATCTTTACCCAATGCATTGGGGGTAGATATAGTTCCCACCCATATCATAATGAAATTATTTTTACTTGTGCCACAAAATAAACATATATCATTCATAATAACCCAATAAATAAAATTGGTTTCATAAACATCATCCCATCATCTCATAATCCATATAAAAGAAATGGATATAATTTCATAATGAGAAAAGTGAAACCATGTAAATCATATAGGAATGATACTTGAAACATACACATATGAAATAATGTCATCATAGATGAAAAATGGTTTTGATAAACCACTTGAAATGAATTCTTGAGGAAAATATCCCTTCTTCTTCAAAATCATTTTCTTTTCACAAAATGTCATGCAATTTTTAAAGAAAATGATTTTGTTGAAAATAGTCATGAAATATTTTGGAGTATGCTTCATGAAAATAAGGCTTTATAAAACCATAAAGAATCTGTTCATGCCGTATAAGTCAAAAATAACATTCTCCTTGTACTTTTGTCGGAAAAGTCAAAAGTACCTCGTATGGTAAAAAAAATATTCCTTACATACCATGTAGTAAACGTCAAAGATGGTTAAATAGGATTTTAAACATATATGAAACCATTTTTATAAAACAAGGATATGGATGATAAATATAACCCCAGTGAATACTCACGAATAAACAATCTCGGGTAAGAGCGAGATTGGAATAGTTATCGCTTACCCTATGTCCGATATGCTTCGTATGTATCCGAACCTCCTATATAATGATTTAAATAATGTCATTGACTTATTACAGAATCATATTCATTGTTATGATATCATATATGGTTCACTTATGACTTTATATTACCTGTTCTTTTGTATATTCCATGTTAAAGAGCGTTTTGGGTAAAATCGTTTCATTTATCGTATGTGTTTCGACTTGTCGTTATTGATATTATTACTTATATCTTGATTTACATAATTCCATAATGTAAAAAATGATTTATATATAATATATATTCATCATATACATATATATGATAGATCGATAAAAGAAATGAAATCACCATTCATGGAGATGGTAGGTCGTACGTACGCATGAACGTTGTTTTCGTTTCCTTATTGAATTGAATGAAATTAAGTAGATGACATAAATATATATACACAGAAATCCAGTGTCATTATTATGTCATATATTTCATGATTACTTATTGTATATACTTTATAATCATTCATGAATGGTTAACATGGAGAATGAATCTCATCGCGTCGTCGAGACAGTAGTCCGTACGTACGCACGAGCGATGATATCGTTCCCATGATCATGGAATTGCATTGAAGTGTAAGTATAATATTTCGGAATCAAAATACATTATAAATAATCATATATAGTTATTTATTTACACCATTATACTGATCCATGTAATATGTTGGTCGAAAACAGATTACACCACGGCGTGGAGACGGTATTCCGTACGCACGCACGCACGGTGATTTCATTTTCCGTAGGATGGATAGATGGTGAAATATGGTTGTTTCATACTTATAATAACATATAAGTATATGAGTGATACTGATGTTATTACTTCATAATGAAACAAATCAATAAGAATATGTGGAAGAAGAAATAAAGTTGAAAGAATCGGTAACAGACATTACCTCTTCTTTGAAGCGACTATTTGAGACCTCATTTTAAGGCACTAAAATTTGACTTTGAAGAAGACCAGGACCACTAGGATGTTTCTAGGTAAGTGGATAAGAGAATTTGAAAGTGGTTGGCCGAGCTTGAAGGCTCAATGTGGTGTGAGGAAGAGAGGGAGGAGGTGCCTTTTTGTAAGGGAGGAGAGGGGCACCTTTGGAATAACTAAAACTATTATATTATTATAAATTCATATTCGGTTTTTAATATCTCCAAATTGAGTTATTTAGAAGCTAGGGTGGGGATGGGTCGAAATCCTCTCATCCAAGATAATTTAGACAAGTTTAGGTTTCTATTGTAACTTTATCATTTAGATTTTACTTTATGTTAAATAATCTTTCTTTTACCCTATCTTCTTGTTTTCTTACACTATAATGTCAATAAACATACTATAACAAGAAAAAAGAACCCAAAGTTTTTTATGATTAATATATATAACCTTATCTATGTAATTTTTCCGAACCATAGATTTTTAGGAATAAAATAACAATTAATAATATAATATTTGTTTTTAAAACTATTTTATGTCAATTTTGACACTATTTGGTAATTGATTTTTATGAAAATCAGAACAGAAATATAAGTTCGAAAAAATTTAATTAAATCAATATTAACATGTAATATTAACATATATAATTATTGGAATTCATAAAAAGCTTAAAATTACATTTATTTTGGTATTTATAACATCAATTATGTCAATATTTGATTAATAACATAATTACTGCATCATCATTGTGTCATAAATAAATTAAACTATTTAATGTCTAAAAATTATAAATAAAATACCATTATGTATGAAAGCTTCTTATATTTATAATTAATATTTATAGTTAAATTTATCTTATGTATAAACCTATATTAAAAATTATTTAGTTATTAAACATTGATTTTAACTATTTTAACCCTTCTTTAAATAAATTAATAATAAATGTCCTAATCTAATCCAAGTGGGCCTAAATGGTCATATTTTATTTCTAAGGTTGTTTTTGGTCGAATTACTCTTATACAATAGAATTAGTACATGTGTTACGGTAATAATAATATCATTTTTACCCTTAATTACACTATTTACATTTAACCGTGGTAAATAAAAGTAAAAAGTTACTATTCACCAAAAATTATTTTCATCTCATTGAACCAAATTTTATTTACTGACATCAACCTTGTCTCTTGGACTTCTGAAATTCCATTCACAAAAGTGTTAAAATTATGCATTATGTAAATTTGAAAATTCTCTTAGGAGGTGGGTAAAAGACGGTGAAAAGTTCAATAAAATTTTTATATATCTAAAATTATTATAAAATGACTCTAATGAATTAAATTGAACTTATATAGGTATTATGTATAAATTTTTACCTATAAAAAATTTAAATAAAATAAATAATTATTTAAATAAAAATTCGGTTTTTAAATAGTAAGCCAATGTTTTCACCATTCATAAAAAATTGATAGTTTTCAGAAAAATACCAAAATTTCACCGTAGGAAAATTTTGATATTACGAATCCAAAAATGATGTCCATTTCGAAAAATAAAATTGACAAAATTTCAAAAATTGGGTATTACTATTCATAATGGCTAGTTTATATAACATATCGTTGTTTAGAGAAACTCGGTGTTGCGTACAACACACGCTATCGTGGAAGGTTGCGATTGCGTGTAATTAAAGCCAAGTCAAGGATGCATTTTGTGCAAGATCCTTTTGGTGTAGCATACAACACAAGACATTAATGAAATTAAAAAGAATATTTTTCATAAAATCTCAGGGTGTTACAGGGAGTGTGTCGCACTTCCCACCAATGTGAGGTTTTCCATGAAATAATTTTCATATATGTCATAAGTCACCAAACATCCTAACCACATAGCATTAAAACTTACAAAATATTCATAGTTACATGAATTTAAACTTTACGAGATCGACCTAGTTTCACGACATTAAAATGCCCAAGATTGTCCTGGTAGAAAGATGTTAAACTGAATAACATCTCAAGTCCTGGATGAAAAACTTTAAACTACAAATCAACTCATGTCCTAACCACATGAAACATATCTATTTAGATAATGTCCTCACCACATGCCACAAAACTTCATGGGGAGCACCATCCCACTAATTACTCACATAAACCAAACTAGATATGTAACGACCCAAAAAATTATGAATATAATCCAATTTAATTTGATTTTATTAAAAAACATATAGATATAGAAAACCAAGAAATTGTATTGTTTTATTATATCCAATTGGATTGTAATTAAAATTATGTATCTTTACTATTGATAATATAGCCATTGAATAGTGATCATGTGAGTAGTATTAATATGGCTATATAAAAAAATCCAATTACCATAAACAAAGAATGTGATGGATTTAACCAGCAGGATCGTGCCCTATGAAGCCTATTAATTTTATATTCCGAGGGATGTAAAATTTCTTTTGATTTCCACTAGACCAATACGTAGTCAATATAAAATAACATAAGGTAGATCAAAACTATTTATGGGATATTTTCAAGCTCATCGAGATCAAGATCGATACCATGTTCACCAAATGCCCCCATGAAAGCACCCCCCCATCATGCACCATACTCTTAATAAATATTTTGGTGGAAGAAAAGAATATGTATTAAAACCCTAGAAGTATAATTAAGTGCATTATTTTCTTATAGAATAATGGATCTATTTTTTCCTATTATTTTTACTTTGTAAAATATTTTTTAAGCAGAAATAGTATTTTTGGTTAATATTCAAATTCAATTAAGAAATCTATTTTTCTGAATTAATGGAAATTTTAAATAAATAATATTTAAATAAAATAAATAATTTAAATTATTATTATTGAAATATAAATGTTCATATAATTTTTATGATGTAAAATATAATTTTTGTTAGGGTTCAAATACTATTATTTTAAAAAGCCCATTATTTTCAATAAATGTTTTTTATGTTAAAATTGAATATTAAAATGTTTAGAAAATTATTTATAGAAAATGAATATTGTTTTTAGAATTATTATTCCTAAATTATCCAATGTTGAGTTTTTTCATAATTTTATAAGACAGACAAATTTTTCAGAAATAATTAAATACCATATAAATATAGAGTGTATTTTATGACCTCATAGTAGACCAATGGTGATGTAATAAATACTATAAAAGGTATCCTAATTAAAATATATATTTTTCCCTTTAAAATAACGTTATTTTATGATTATTTTATTTGTTTTATAAAGACTTATTGAATCCTCGAAAACATATAATATATTTTAAGATATTAAAATCATTTATTTGAAAGTGTGACTCTCCTCCATAGAAGCAAGTGAAATATGTTTTATCTTCATTCCTTAGACTTATAACATATGGTAATCAACTCCCCTTTTCTTGAAACGATGGGTAAAATCTAGGGGATGGTTTGTGGTTTTAAATAATTTATTACGTGGTTTGCAAAACAGGAATAATAATGAAATCCCCCACTTTTCCTATATACAACCAACCATGATCCCATTTATCCTAATTAAAACTCCTTCAATCACATCCACACTCTTCTATCTACTCCCTAGATCCCTCCCAAATCACCCTAAACTCACATGAAGTCTCTCCCGATCCTTTTGAGTCACACATCCAAGTAAGGGATTCACTCTTTCCTCTTTTACTCCAGCACTTCATTTATGATATATTTTTTTAATTTACATTTTCATATATTGGGATACTTTCTTACCTAGCCCACATACTGTGAACTTGTTCTATAATTTATTAGATATTCTTCCACATTAAATTAACCATCCTAAAAACCTTTTCATACACTCGTTTCCTTGATGAAATTTTTTATAGGTCGTTTTTATTTAACCTCATCCTTTAAGTTTCTATATTGTGAAACACATTATATTTAAAATTAATTTTGTTTGGGAATGTACATTAATTTCAATCTAACTATCAATTTTATTTATAACTGATGATATAACCATTTCTCTCTCAGGAAGCCATTTTATTTATTTTTTTATGATGTTATTATACAGAAGAAATTGCACCACGATTTACCATGAAAAAATAACAATGTAGTGAATAACATGTCCATATCACTATCAAGGGTATTCACTTTTATTCACATACTCTTATTGATTGGGGACTTACATGTATGTGTTCCAAATTTCTATATAATGGAATAAAATTATGATGTTGAATGAATCCATGTTATATGATATATGTGGCACACTTATTCCTGAGATTGAAATGTTTATTAAGGGTTCACCCTGATTGCACTCCATTGTACTGAATAATGTTTACTATCATGGTACATCATGTTGGGATAGGGGTTTACCTAATTCTTTTTTGGAAATTCTTTCCCCCATGAGTTATTTGTGGGTTTCTGAATATTATATAGATGACGTATTGTTTAAAGTTGTTTCCACACTTACTATGTTATTATTATAATTATATATCATTCCTTATTATTCATGGTTTGATTATCATTTAATATAATTATTTATTATTCAGATTCCATTATGCTTAATTGATATTCCTTTTCTAACAAGTATTATTATTCTCATGAAATTCTATTTTTATTCCTTTATCTGTCTTTATATCTCATCTCATTCTTATGTATGTCCTCATGGTATTCTATACAATGTTAAGATCGAGGAAATGATTTTGTCATGTTAATGATGTTTTCAATAATGATGATTTATATCTGGTTTTATGTTGTTATTTGATTTTCTTGAACCCCAAATACACTATACCTCCTGATATTATCAGTTTCATTATGTGCAATTTTGTAAAAAAAGTCATGTTTAAATATGAAATAAAGAAAAGGGTTTTTATTATTGGTATCAGAAGAATGGTTTAGTTATTTCTAGGATTTGTATTAAAACCCCTAATGAAAAACCTTATGTATATAACTAAGTGTAAGAAAACATCCCAAAATTTTGGTATTTATTGATCAATTGGTTTATCATTTAAATACATCCATATCCAGATACGATAAGGGGAAACAGTTTGAAAACATATGTACTGAGGTGTAACAACTCCGACAAGGTGTTTCGATCCTGAATTAGGGTAACAACGTACACGAAAATGGGCCTTAATACGCATCTTGTTTTACACTACATGGGTTTATTCTTTTTTCAATTCATAATATCATTACAAAACATTATTAAAGGAACAATAAAATTATATAAGAATATATTTTTCAATGAATGCCAGGGATAACATAGACTGAAGCCTGGAAAATCATAAGGTAAGGAGATAAATTTAGATTATAATTTATCACTTTAACTTCATTAGATTTCCCTTTATGTATTTAATTGTTTAAGTATCTAATCTAAATTTTTAATTTATTTTTAGAAAATGTCCATAAATATGTGGATTCATGCAACAATTGATATGAAGAGAAGTGTGAGGATTTCCCCAATGATATGCCAATCCAGATTGTAGAGGTAATAGAAAACTTTTCCATGATAATAAATAACTTGACTCATGTTATAAAGTGAAACCTATACTAGGAGGAAACCCAACCCCACTAAGATAGAGAATCACATAGTTGAGAGAATCATCCGGAAAAGTTTTCTTACTTTTAGTGGATTTTCTGATCCCTTAATCATGGATTAATGGATAAATTCCATTGAAAAATATCTTTTTTATAATTTACTATTCAGAAGAAGATAATTTTAATCTGGAAATTTATCATATGAAGGGTGAAGATGATCAGTTGTGGAAACTGATCATGAATAATATTATTGAGGAAGAGATCGAAGCATTGGAGTGGAAGGAATTCTTGTAAATGTTTTTTTTGTTAAATATTTCCCGCACCCTCTGTAATAATATAAAACGATATTTCCTTTAACTCAAGAAAAAGGTAAATGATTCTTTTGGAAGGTACAAGGATAAATTTACAATACATTCATGATACACCTCCAATTTTTTCATTACCCATGAATGCAAGCTGGAGCACTTCTTTTGTGGGAGAAAACTTATTCTAGGAAAAGACTTCGCAATCCGTTACATTGATAGCTATAAGGAAATTGTCTGATGTACACTCCAAGCCAAGATGGATATCAAGGAATCTCAAGGTTATCATGGGTATAACAACCCATACATTACATAAATTTTTAATAAATCATAATTGAATTATATTTATTACAACATATAACAAAATGATGATAGGACTGTATAGGTATACTGTCTTTAGAAACCGGGAAAAATAAACAACTGGTTCATAAATAATCTACATTGTTTCCCTTTTATTTGATCATATCTAGACTCCTTTTTTGGAATATCATATTTAATACCCTTATTCCTGACCTGGGGAAAATAAACATAGAAAAGGTCTAGATCAAATTCTCAGTAAGGTTAAACTAATGAAATTTCAATCATACCATATTTTAATGATCATATCGTTTGAAAATATTATCCTGCATAAGTGGTCATAATATCATGTCATGGGATAAATCATAGAACAAAAAATTTATCCCAATAATCATAGAATAAAACATGAAACTTTGTGGCATACACACATAAGCACATAAAATCATTTCATATTAGTCATGGCTCATTATGAAGACCACTGTAGTGGAAAAGGTCCATTACTGAATTGAGTTCACTCCTCATTCCAGTCCTATAACACTGAACCGTATTAACTTTTAGTTCCATCCATGTCTATCTCATGAGACTCAAATATTTACCCAATGCATTGGAGGGAGATATAGGTCCCACCCATCTCATAATGAAACCATTTTTAGGTGTGCTACAAATTCTTAAATCATATATCATAGCATAACCCATGTTATCAAATGTGATTCTTAAGAATCATGCAATCATAACATAATACGTAAAAGACAAAAGGACTTCATAAAAATAATTCCATAATAAGATATTAAAATCAAACTAATAATAGGGAGAGAAACATAACCCTATATCAACTTAGATGGAAAATAATTTTGAGAAAACACTTGAACTTAGTTCCTGAAGAAAATATCCTTTCTTCTTCAAAAACATCTTCTTTTCTCAAAATGTCATGAAATTTTAAAAGAAAACTATTTTTTTGAATGTAATCATGAAATCTTGTCGAGTAATCATCATGGAAGTAAGGAGTTATGAAATAGTAAAAATATGTTCAAGTTGTATAAGTTAATAAAGTATTCTTCATACTTTTTCTGGAAAAGTCAAAAAGTACCTCATATGGTAAAAATTGAATGATTCCTTCCATAAAACATAGAAAATGTAAAAAAGGGTAAAAATGGATTTAAAAATTCATGGAGGAATATTAAACTCTTTATGAATAAATTTTTATAAAACAAGGACATGAATGATAAATATGACCACCGTAAATTGTTACGTATAAGAAATCTCAGATAAAAATGAGATTGAAAAATTATCCCTTACCTTTTGTCTGATATGCTTTGTACGTATCAGAACCTATTGTAAAATGATTTATATAATTTCAATGACTTATTCCATAATCATAGTCACTATTATGATATCATAAATGGTCATATTCTTAACTGTATGTTACTAACATTTCATTGTTACTCGTTATTCGGGTGTTAACTGCTTTATATTCTTATGCATGTTTTTTCAAATAAATTTTTATTCCTATTTTTAGGTTATAGATATATCATTTAAATAATGGTATTAGTATAATATATATCATATTTATTCATTCAATTAATTTATATAATCATTCTTCATTTAAGATCATGTAGAACGAATCACATCACATCGTGGAGAAGGTAGGTCATATGTACGCACGAGCGATGATATCATTGCCATGATTGTGGAATTGTATCAAAGTGTATGTTGTATAATATTTCAGAATAAATATCACATTAAAATAATCATATATAGTAATTTCTTCGAACATTATACCCATCCATGTATGTTGGTGATGAAACAAAATTGTACCACGACGTGGAGATGGTATTCCATATGTACGCACACGCGGTGATTTTATTTTTCATAGGATGGATAGAAGTTGAAATAGGGTTGTTCAATATTTATAATAACATATCAGTATATGAGTGATACATATGTTATTAATTTATAATGAAACAAGTAATGAATAGTAAGTAGAAGAAGAAATAAATTTGAAATAATCGGTAGAAGATATTTCCTCTTCCTTGAAGTTCCCCCTTTAAACATTCTCTTAGGGCACTATAGTTGGTCTTTTGAGAGGACCCGGACCTCTATAATGTCACTAGCAAGGTTGAGAAGAGTAATTTTCAGGGGTTTTCTAATATTTACGGCTCAAAATTGAGTGAAGAGGAGAGGTAAGGGGGTGCCCTTTTATAAGAGAGGAGAGGGGCACTTTTGGAAACCTCAAAAATATTAATTTATAATAAAAACCAAACCCTCATAAGAACCTCCAAAATGTCTCAACATAAAATATGAGATAAGATCAGGTTGTTATCTCATCAACCAATAATGTTTTTACATGATTTTATTTTATTTTAAACCTTATCATTTTGATCTATCCATATTTAATCTATTTAATTTTATTTGTGGTAAAAATGTATTAAATTTTAAATGATTATAAATAATTACTTATGTGTTGTTAATTTTAAATAATTGGATAATTTACATGGTAAAAATATTAATATAAATTTGTAATTTGTAAATATTTTTGTGATTTGTAAAAAATTTAATAATACGTTATTTTTTATAAAATATCAATAGTCTCAATTTTGACACAATTCATTCATTTGAATTTAAATAAAATCCACACCGAATATATTTTCAGAAAAAATATTTATTAGATTCCATAGAAGTCATATGAATCTATAAAATTCGTGGAGAACATTAATTATATCATATAATATTTATTTTTTTGTTTTTAAAACTATATATTTTATATTTCTATTGATAAAATAATTACTACTACATCATTGTATAATTATTTAGTCTACATATTTGTTACATAAAAATTACAAATAAAATATTATGATGAAGATAAGTCTAATAGATTTCATAATAATACTTTTAGTCAATTTTATCATTAAAAACAACCCAATTTTAGAATGATATATTTATTAAATTATGAAGGTGACAATTTTGACATCATTTAAAATTAAAAAATATAAGTGTCATAATCACATTTATAAGGCTCCAAATGGACCAAAAGTCGACCCTTGGATGATTAAAATTTATATATACCCGACCAATAAGGTTTGGTCAAGTTTTTTGTCCTTTTAATGTTTATTATTATTTTAATAAAAACTATATTATTGAATTTTCACTAAATAAATAATTTCTGCATCATTAATGTATAAGCTATTAAGGTAATTATATATTTCATATAAATTTCAAATAAATTACCATGATAATTAAAAACATTTTATATTTAAAATGAATATTTATAATAAAATTTATATTCTATATAACCTTATATTAAAAATAATTTAATTATTAAAGTTTGAGTGAGACATATTTCACTTTCCATTAAATAAAATAAATTAATTGTCTCAATCTCATCCAAGTGGGTTCCAGTAGATACCATTTCGACTGAAGTATGTTTATGGATGAAATATAGTCATTTAATTATATTAAGAAATGTGTTAGGGTAATTTTATAATATTATGTTTACCCTTAATTACCCGATGTACCTTTAACTATTGTAAATAAAATTTACCGTATTTACTATTCATAATGCCCAAAAATAAAAGTGGATGATTAAAATAATTTGGTCCTACTGATTCCAAATATGGAATCCATTTTTCCATATCCAGACACATAATTTTCAGAAATTTAATTTAAAATAAATCCCATTGTCAAAAAAATGGTTTTTTGTTTAGAACATTGTAAAAGATTCAAATGATTTTACCTATGAATTCATTATAAAATTAATGATAATGACCTAAATTAAATAAAATAATAATAATATATTCTATTTATACATTGAAATCATTTTATATTTTAATTTAACCATATAAATTATGTTGATGAAAGAAGTATTTTTTAACTAAAATTTATCGTATTTTTACTATTCATCAATTTATGAAGTTTATCAGAAAAATATCAGAATTTTAACCAACGTAAATTTGTATATCCCAATTCCCAAGAAAAGGTTTACATTGTAATACTAAAATTACTAATGTTCCTAAATATTAAATTAAAAAGGGTTTTCCATTAAAAGGTTGAAAAAAATTCTTTTAATATCTATTTGATGAATATCAAAAATATCATTTTAATTATATGACATACATGTATTATTAATTTCATTCACTCAAACTACTAATATGACATATATTTGATTTAAATTTATCATAGATTTTTAACGGTTAGTTATATTTTTTCATGCTAACATAACAATTAAGTGATAATGGAAATTTTATATTAAGGGAATCTCATAGTTTTTTTAAACTAACGATTACCTGAAAAAATAGCTACTGAAGAATAAAAATTTTCTAAATATTTCATAAAACCCATGGGTGTTACATTATATCCCCCTTAAACTGAATTTCCGTTCGAAATTTTTCACTTGAAAATATACAGATGAGGATACCTCTCCCTCATAAAATCCTCAAGTACTCATGTTGCTTCTTCTAATTGGTCGTTCCTCCATAAATCATTAACCAATCGATGGATCTTGTTTCATAGAAATTTTTTGCTACGATCCGGAATATCTATTGGTTGTTCTTCAAAAGAAAGATCTTTCTCCAGTGGTATGATTTTTGATCTTAGTACACGTGAAGGATCGGGAATGTACTTTTTCAGGAGGGATACATGGAACACATCACAAACAAGAGAGAGATTCAGTGGAAGCATCAATCGATTAGCTAACTTCCCAACATGATCCAGAATCTCAAAAGGTCCGATATACCAAGGGATCAGCTTTCCCTTCTTTGCAAATCTCATTACTCTCTTCCAAGGAAATATTCATAAGAACACCTTATCTCCCACTTCAAACTCTATCTTTTCATTGGTTGTCAGCATAACATTATTGTTGGCTCTGAGATACTCTTATATGTTGTTTAATAGATCAGACCTTTTCTGTGATTTCATCGACAAGATCAGGTCCTAATAGCTATCTTTCTCTAAATTCAGCAAAACAAGTTGGGGTTCTGTAGTTATTTCCATATAGGGATTTATAAGGATCCATCTAAATACGGGAGTGAAAGCTATTGTTGTATGAAAATTCCACCAATTATAGGTGTCGATCCCAACAACCTTTTAAGTCCGTAGAGAAAGGTCTCAAAATGTCTTATAGATTTTGAATTGTCCTTTTGGACTGACCATCTATCTGAGGTTGATTAGAAGTGATAAAACTCAACTCTGTATTTAGAGCATGCTGAAGGATTTGTAGGAAGTTTGAGGTAATCCTCATATCCCAATAAGATATAATAGAAAGTGGTACTCCAAGAAATCTTACCACTTCTTTTACATATATCCTAGAAATTTGGTCAAGGGAGAAATCCTATCTAAAAGAAATGATGTGTGCCAACTTCGTAAGACGATCAACTATAACCAAGATAAAATTATTTCCTTTGGATATTTTGGGAAGTCCAATGACAAAGTCCATAGTGATGTTTTTTCATTTCCATTTTGTTATGGGTAATGGTTGCAACATCCACATAGACTTCTGTCATTCAGCCTTAACTTGCTGACAAGACAAACATCAAGAGACATATTCAACTACATCTCTTTTCAGGCCATCCCACCATAACTTCTATTTTAGGTCCCTATACATCTTTGTGCTTACAAGGTGAATAGAGAATGAAGAACTATGAGCGTCATCCAATATTTCCTTATTTAATTATGGTATGGGAGGAACAAATTTCTGATTCCAAAACCTTATTATTTCATCATAATAAATTTTGAATTCAGGAACATTTCTCACCTTCTTTTGTAACTCTACGTCTTCGTTCTATGCCTCTTTAATCTACACATTTATAAATTGTTGAACATTCATTTGAGAAAGATAGTATTTTTTACATTCCATTATAATTTCAAGATCCAACCTTTGAAAATCCATAAATATTGGATCTTTCGTGATCCTCATAATGGATAAAATGGCATGTTCTTATTGGATTAATCCACCAGCCACCATGTTTTCTTTCCCATGGTGGTAGTGTAAGGAGAATTTATCTTTAATCAACTCCAGCCATCTTCTTGGGATCATATTCAGCTCCATTTGTGTGAAAATATAATTTAGAATTTTATTGTCAGTATAAATATAACACCTTTCACCATAAAGATAATGCCTCCATATTTTTAATGCAAATATTTCAACAGCTAACTCCAAATCATGAGTTGGGTTATTTAGCACATGGATTTTCAACTATCGTGAGGCATAAGCTATCACCATATATTTTTTCATGAGAACACACCCCAATATCTTATTGGATGCATCACTGTAGATCACAAACCTTTCTCCACTACAAGGCAATGTGAACACAGGTGCACTAGATAACATTCTTTTTAACTCCTTGAAATTATCTTCACACTCTTCCGTCCAAACTAACTTCACTCCTTTTTGAGTAAACCTGGTGAGTGTATTAGATAATAATGATAAATCTTTCACAAGACATCGATAATATCCAGACAAACCAACAAAACTTCATATCTCAATTACTGTTGTTGGTCTCAACCATCTTACAATAACCTCTGTCATTTCAAGATCCATAGATATCCACTCTCTTGATATTATGTGACCCAAAAATGAAGCTTTTTGAATCCAAAATTCACACTTGGTTAAATTTGTCAAAAATCATATCCTCTATCTCGGTCGTCAATAAAATTTTTTATTGATCCTCATGTTCATCCTCTCTGTTTGAATAGACAAGAGTATCTTCTATAAAGACTACAAAAAACTGGTCAAGATAGTCTCAAAAGACTCTATTCATTAGATCCATGAAGATAACATGGGCATTAGTAAGACCAAATGGCATAACTATAAATTAAAAGTGTCTGTACCTTATACAGAAATCCATCTTTTGTATATCATCCTTTATGAACCTTAATTGATGATACCCTGAACAACGATCTATCTTAGAAAAGTATTGAGCTCTGCATAGTTTGTAAAATAATTCATCAATGCGTGGGAGAGGATATTTGTTCTTGATAGTGATCTTGTTATGTTCTCGATAATCAATGCAGAGTCACATTGATCCGTCTTTCTTCCTACCAAAGAGAATAGGTGCTTCCCATGGTGATGCACTAGGGAGTATAAATCCCTTATCAAGATTCTCTTTGAGTTTCTTCTTCAATTCCTATTACACAGTTGGGGCCATTTAGTAAGGTGTCTTTGAAATGGGCATAGCACCCGATATGAGTTATATTGAAAACTCAACTTCACGATTTGGTGGAGACATGGAAATTATTCTATAAAGACATCATCAAACTCCTATAAAATGGGAATATTATTAATCGTGAGTTTATCACCAAACATTTGAGATGAATAACTTTCAATTATTGGAATCAAGACCCATAAGATAGAAGAAATTTCCACTTTAAGGTTATATTGATCCTCGCATCGATAAATGATCATTTATTGACGTGGAATATGAAATGAGACTTCCCTACGTTGAAAATTAATATGAACACTATATGAAGAGAGCCATTCCATGCCAAGAATCACATCAAATTCCACTATAGGAAGGATCACAAGATTTTCAGGAAGCACTTTCCCACAAACATCAATTGGAGAATAATTATAAACTTTTGAGGCCACATTCATGCCTTAGGAGTTGTCACAGGTAACTCAACATATAAATGTTGATGTAGTATGATGTTATACTTAGAAAATTTTTCAAAAGTAAAATGGTGGGTGGATCCAGAATCAAATAAAATATTTTCTAATTCTGATTGGATGGTCTGTTTGCATCATTAGACATATTTTTTCCCATCAATGAGGAATTAAATTTCCCAATGACATTCTTTTCCACAAATAAAACTTTTACTTGTACCTTTAAAAAAATTCCGTCCATTTTTCTTTCCACACATTCAGCATACAGTAAAACGCATCCTCTTTTTAGTGGGGTATTTATATTTTCAATTGAATTCTATTTTACTATTCTTATCAAACCCATATGACTGATGGGTTACTCCAATCTCCATCTCAACCATGAGAGCACATCGAAAAATTTCATTATAGCTATTGAATTCCCTTATCGATAACACCCTTCAAAGACTTGGTTTTAAGACATTAAAGAATCGATCAATCTTACTCTCAGGTTGGATAATAATTCCAGAAGAGTACCTTGAATGTTATGTAAAATTAGATTCGTAGGTACCAATTGATTCATAATCCTTTGGATTTAGTTCAAGAAACTCTTCTAAATCATTGTTTGAAGAATACGATGGAAGTACTTATTGAAAAATAAGTTCTCGAACTCGTCCCATTCCATGGACTAAATTTCATCTCTTTGCCTCATATTCTGGTTAAGATTCCATCATTGATCAAATTCTACTTCCAAACGATATACTGCTATGATGACTTTATCATTTTTAGAACATTTTAGAACTAAAAATACATTTTTAGTGGTACTGATCAATTGTGCATCCACTAATAGATCAGAATACCCCCTGAATGATGGTGGACACTACCTCATGAAGGATTTAACATAATATTTCTCCTTCCATTGCTCGTTTGAAAGTACTGCATGATTCATTTCTTGAGAACGTTGTGTGAGCATGGCTATAAGATTTTTCATTCCAGCTCCCATAACATTTGGTTGCTTAGGGGGACAATCCTTGTATTACTCGTCGCATTCAACATTAACACAATTCCTTCTAGTTCCATCCATTGACTAAAACCAAGGATCATATTTTGAGTAACACTAATTAAAATAAGAAAAATACATACTAAAGAATAAAATTTCACACTTTAGGCCTTTTCATAGGTTATTCAGGGAAATTTCTAAAACATTAGGATTGTGTCCTATGCTTAGTCATGTCCTTATGTTTCTTGCTAAGGCGTTCACAACCTAGTTTCCAAAGGTTAACTATACCTTTCTTCTGATACCAAATATAACAACCCATACATTAAATACATTGTTAATACTTCAAAATTGATGTATATTTATTTCAACATAAAACAAAACCCTAACAGGACCGTATGGGTTTAGTGTCTTCAGAAACTGGGAAACATAAACAACTGGTTCATAAAGCATCTACATTGTCCCCCATTTATTTTATCATAGCTGGATTCATTTTTTGCATATTATATTTAATATACTTCTTCCTAACATGGGGAAAAGAAACATAAAAAAAGGTGAGCTCAAATGATTAGTAGTGGTAAACAAATGAAATGTCAATCATATCATATTCTTAAGATCCTAATGTTTGAAAATCTTTTCCTGTATAAGAGGTCACAATATCAGGTCATGAGATAAATCATAGAACTGAAATGTAATCCCAATCATCATAAAATAATACATGAATATTTGTGTCATACACACATAAGTATAGAAAATCATTTTATATTAGTCATGGCTCATTTCCAAGACCATCGTAGCAGACAATATCCATTACTGAACTGAGTTCAATCCACGTTCCAGTCGTGTATCCCGGAAACCAGAATAACATGTCATTCTAGCCATATCTATCTCATGAGATTCAAATATTTACCCAAAAAATTGTAGGGTGATATAGGTCCCACCTATTCCATAATGAAACCATTCTTATGTGTGGCACAAAATCATAAATCATACATCATAACATAACCCATGTAATAAAATGGGATTATTAAATATCATTCCATCAAATCATAATCCATATAACATAAAAGGACTTCATAAAAATAATTTCATCATAACATAATAAAATAAAATTAATAATAGGGATTTAAAAATAACCCTATATCATCTTAGATGGAAAATAATTCTGATAAAAAATTTGAACTTAGTTCTTGGGGAAAATATCCTTTCTTCTTGTTCAAAATAATTTTCTTTTCTCAAAATTTCCCAATTTTAAAAGAAAATAAATTTGTTGAAAATAATCATGAAATGTTGTATTGTATTCTTCATGGAAATAAGGCGTTATGAAACCATTAAAATCTGTTCATACTGTATAAGTTAAAAAAACATTCTTCAAACTTTTTTCCAGAAAAGTCAAAAAGTACGACGTATGGTAAATAAAAGAAAGATTCCTTCTATACTACATAGTAAAAATGAAAAAGGGGTAATCATATATTGAAACGAACATGGCATAATAGTAACACTATATGAAAAAAAATTATAAGAAAAGGACATGGATTATAAATATAACCCCAGTAAATACTTACGTATAAGATATCTTAGATAAAAATGAGATTGCAAACTTATCCCTTACCATAGGTACGATAAGCTTTTTACGTATCTGAACCTCTTGTATACTGATTTAAATAATGTTATTGAAATATTATAGAATAATAGTCATTGTTATAATATAATATATGGTCATAATGTTATCTATTTATTTGTAGCATTTCATTGTTACTCGTTATTCGAGTGTTAACTGTTTTATATTCTTATGCATGTTTGGACAAATAAATTCTTAGTACTATTTTTTTTATAGCTATATCATTTAAATAATGGTATTAGTATAATATATATCCTATTTATTCATTAAATTAATTTATATAATCATTATTCAATGACGATCGTGTAGAATTAATCTTATTACATCGTGGAGACGGTTGGCCCTACATACGCACGAGCGATGATATCATTCCCATGATTGTGGAATTGTATTGAAGTGTATGGTGTATAACATTTCAGAACCAATATCACTTTAAAAATAATCATATATAGAAATTTCTTCCATAATTATACCCATCCAAGTATGTTGGTGATGAAAAGAAATTACACCGCGGCGTGGAGACGGTCTTCCATACGTACGCACACGCGTTGATTTCATCTTTCGTAGGATGGATAGAAGGTGAAATATGGTTGGTTAATATTTATAATAACATATAATTATATGGGTGATACTGATGTTATTAATTTATAATTAAACAACTAATGAAGAGTATGTATAAGAATAAATAAATTTGAATGAATCGGTAGAAGATATTACTTCTTCCTCGAAGTGCCTCATTTAATCTTCTTCTTAGGGAAAGAGAGTGGCTCTTTTTAGAAGACCATAAACTCTATAATGTGATTATGGAGGTTTATAAGTGGAATTTCCTGTGGTTTTCCAGGCTTTGAGGCTCAAACATGAGTGAAGTGGAGATGGAAGGGGTGCCCTTTTATAAGAGAGGAGAGGGGTACTTTTGGAAACCTCAAAAATATAAATTTATAATAAAAACCAACCCCACATAAAAACCTCCAAAATGACTCAACTTTGATGATGAGATGATATATGGTTTTAATATAATAAAAAAATAAAATTTAGACATGTTTTGATGTTATTTTAAACCTTATCATTTTTACATATCCATATTTAATCACATTAATTTAATTTGTGGTAAAAATGTTATAAATTTTAAATGGTTATAAATAATTACTTAGGTAATGTTGATTGTACATAATTGGATACTATATGACGTGGTCGACCATATAAATATTAATTTGTAATTTTTAAATATTTTTGTGATTTTTAAACAATTTAATAATATGTTATTTTCATAAAATATCAATAGTGTCAATTATGACACAATTCATTTATTTCAATTTGAATAAAATCCACACTAAAGATATTTTCTAGAACAAAAACTTAGTAGATTCCTAAACAGTCATATTCATCTTGAAAATACGTGTAGAACATTAATTATATCATATAATATTTATTTTAATATTATTAAAACTACTTCTTTGATATTTTTCTCGATAAAATAATTACTACCACATTTTCTATAATTATTTAATCTACATATTTGATGCATAAAAATTAAAAATAAAATACTATGATAAATATAAATATAATATATTTCATTAAAATACTTTTATATTATTTTATATTCTAAAAAACCTACTTTTAAAATGTTATATTTATTAAATAACGAAGGTGTCAATTTTGACATCATTTAAAATAATAATATACAAGTGTCATAATAAATTTTATAAGGCTCCAAATGGTCCACAAGTATACCCTTGGATGATTATGGTATAGATATACTCGACCAATAAGGTATGGTCATGTGTTTGGTCCTTTTAATGAGTATTAATATTTTAATAAAATCTATATTATTGATTTTTCATTAAATAAATAATTTCTACATCATTAATGTATAATCTATTAAGGCAATTATGTATTTTTGAAAAATAACAAATAAATTACCATGATAAAGAAAAACATTTTATCTTTCAAATTAGAATTTTTAATCATATTTATATTCAATATAAATTTATATAAAAAATAATTTAATTATTAAAGTTTGAGTGAGACATATTTCAGTTTCCTTTAAATAAAATAAATTAATTGTCTCAATCTCATCCAAATGGGTTCCAATAAATACCATTTCGAACCAATTATGTTTTTGGATGAAATATAATAATCCAATTATATTATTACAAGTGTTAGGGTAATTTTATAATATTATTTTTAGCCTTAATTACATGATTTACCTTTAACTCTGGTAAATAAAATTTACCAGTTACTATTCATAATGTCAAAAAATAAAATTATCCTATTAACATAATTTGGACCTACTTATTCCAATTATGGAATACATTTTTACAAACTCCAGACAACAAATTTTCGGAAATTTAATTCAAAATTAATCCTATTGTCGAAAAAATTGTGTTTTTGTTTAAAACATTGCAAAAGATTGAAATGATTTTACCAATGAATTTATTGTAAAATTAATGATAATGTAATAAATTATATTAAATAGTAATAATATATTCTAATTATAATTTAAAACCGTTCAATATTATAATTTAACACTATAAATTATCTCAATGAAAAAAGTTGTTTTTAATTAAAACATAGTGTATTATTACTATTCATAAAATTATACAGTTTATCCGAAAAATATCATAATTTTAACCAATGTAAATTTTTATATCTTGAATCTAAAGAAAATTTTTACATTGTAATATCAAAATTATTAATGTGCATAAATATTAAATTAAAAAGGGTCTTCCATTAAAAGGCGGAAGAACATTCTTTTAATATCTATTTGATGAATATCAAAAATTTCATTTTAATTATAAAACATACATATCTTATTAATTTCATTCAATCAAATAACTAATATAACATATAATTTATTTACATTTATCATAGAATTTTAAAATTTAGTTATGTTTATTCCCGCTAACATAACGACTAGGATATAAAAAAAATTATATTAAGGGCATCTGATAGTTTGTTTAAACAAACGATTGCATGCCAAAGAAGTTACAAAAGAATAAAAATTATTTAAATATTTGATAAAACACATCGGAGTTATAATAAGGAAAATTAGTGGAAATTAAAATTTGAATCTTGTAGTCCGATTGATAATTCCAATGGTGTTATGAAATTCCTGCACCCCACTTGCCAAATGTGTGGATAGATGCACCCTGGAAATTTCTTAATGGGAACAAGGAAATGATTTAAGTTTGGAAAAGAGGTTTAGTTGGCCAAGGATTTATGAAAGTGAAATACCAAAAATGTGATAGAGGAATGGAATTCTCTGATCAAACCTTGATGAAAAGTTCATTGCTCCATGTAAAATAAACCTGAAAATGTTACAAACCATTTCACTAAGACAAGGGTTTTTGGAGGAAACCAACAACCGCCAAGGAGAAAAGGGTGTGTTTCTTCAATCACTACCACTGATGTAAATAATTAGAATGAGGTGGTGATTGGTATGATTATTATTCATTCCAGAATAGAAATCATACTTTCTGATTCTAGTTCTACTCATTCGTTTATTACATGAAAGTTTAGTAGAACTATTAAAACACCACCACAAACCATGGAAGTAGAGATGTTGGTGAAAACTTAAAATGGATAAATTATTTTTTCCCATTTATATAACTCCTCCCATGTCACAATTTTTGGATTGAATATCTCAGTGAACCTTGTTATACACCCCATTGTGTAATTTGATGCAATTCTAGGCATGGATTGGATTTCCCTATATAGAGCCTTCATAAATTGTTGGGAGGGGAAATCACTCCCCATATGGAGAATCGACCCTTGGTTTTATACAAGTGCAAGTACGAGGATGCGTATTATTTTTCACCATAATATCATGCATGGATATTATTTACCTATGAGAAAGAATTTTTAGCTCAAATTATTGAGTCTAAGGAACAAAAAATCCTTTTAAAATGCCTATTCTAAGGGAATTTTCGGATGTGTTTCTCGAGGAGTTTCTTCATCATCCTCAATTCATGGAGGTTGAATTTTCGATCAATCTTACACATGTGGTGTTTCCAATATCCAAGACTCCATATCGAATAGATGTTGTGTAAGTAGAGGAACTGAAGAAAAAATTACAAGAGAATCTGGATAAATGGTTTTTACACCCTAGTGTTTCACCATGGGGTACAGCAGTACTCCTCATAAAGAAGAAGGATGAGTCGATGTGCATTGGAATTGATTATCATGAGCTACAAAAATCACGATAAAGAACAAATTTCTTTTTCCATGAATTTATTACTTGTACAATCCGCAACATAGATCACAATAAATATCTGAGGTGGATCTATGGTTAGGATATTACCATGCAAGGGTGAGGAAGGAGGATATCCCCAAGATTTATTTTCATACAAGATACGAGCCTTATGAGGTCATAGTGATGGAATTCAGACTCAATAATGCTCCAAAAATCATCATGGAATTTATAAATATAGTATTTAGAGATTTCCTTGACATATAAATGGACTATTTATAGAAGATATTTTAAAATACTCCAATACCAAGGATGTAACATCCCGACCTAGAAACCACTAAACTGGGGCTCCGAGCTGGTTCGCCAAAAGGCCTCAAGTGCACCTCCATGTATGCCAGAGGTTGCCGACTAGCAGCAAGGGCCTAGGGTGTGATAGTGGGGAGACTATGCCCTCATACCAGAGTAAGAAAACAGCAAAAATAACTAAGTATCATATATAGTGGAATGTAAAAAGAGTGAAGAAGTAACAAAACACTAAAATAGAACAAGTTGTAATAGTAAAATGCTGTAAAATCCCAAACAACTATGCAATACAATACAACAATGGTCACCCACTAGGCCGAAAATATATTTACCGGTACAAATGAAACTGAATGTAAAAGTATAGGGCTCTACTACTAACTCTGAGCTAATCCATGTACCCAATCTCTAAACAATTTTGAACTACAGTAGCCAGATCAGTAGAACCACTCGAGCAGCTCTACTCGATCATGCAACACTAGGCCTCAACCCTATCAACCATGCAACTTGTGCTCAACCAGAAAAGCAAACATAAGTTATACACGTACACCAAGGTGCACGTGAACGGTGTGAAATATTCTCAGAAGGGCTCCCCAAAAAGAACCCTATAATAGTGCTTCTTAAAGTGTATGCAACAACAATGTGCTCATCCTAGCTAGAACACAACAAAAAAAAGTAAACCAAATGTGCAATGACAGTTGAACTCAGGGTGTGTAATCCCTTTCAACTGGGCAACTGCCACCATGGATGTCCATATCTATATACGTACACAGGTATAGTACCATACATAAACACATATACATAAATATGAATATTCATGATTAAGTGATTCAAATAACAAGAACCAACATCATCAGTCGATCCTTGGGACCATAAGACTGATCTCAGGGACATCCTGTGCAAGGGAATTGAGCTGGAAACCGTGCCACTCAAGCCGTGTATAATTAAGTTGATATATGGGTCCTTAATCTCATCGAAATTTACCTTCTTCGGCCAACTCTAGAAAATATGTCTCTGAACAAGATAAAAAAAACAAGTAACCCTATGGGAAGTACTCACAGCCTGTACCCTTTGGTTTAACCAAACAAACACAAGAAAGCAGAAAACACAACAGGTAACCCTCTGGGAAGTACTCACAACCATCCCATCCCGTCCTACCTAACAAGTACCAACAACCCTATGGGAAGTACACTCAGCCTAACCCCTCTGGTTTGGTCATATGAAAATTTTAAGACTCTCTGAGGAAGTACACTCAGTCAATTCACCTTATAGTCTAAGGTAGTCAATGACACTATGAGGAATATCACACGGTCTAATCCTCTTGTAGCCCCAAAGTCTAGAGACTCTCTAAGGAATCTCACTCGGTCAATTAATCCTATAGACTCAGGTCTATAAGAGACTCTCTAAAGAAGATCACTCAGTCAATTCCTTCTCTAGACAAGAATGGTTTTAAAGAAATTCAAACAAAGTAAAGACTCTCTGAGAAAGCTCACTCGGTCTACCCACATGTAGTCTATAATATCCAAGACTCTCTGGGAATCTCACTCGGTCTAACCCCTCTACTTTATAATGTCCAAGACTCTCTGGGAAGCTTACTCAGTCTATCCCCTCTAGTCTATAATGTCCAAGACTCTCTAGGATGCTCACTCAGTCTATCCCTTATAGTCTATAGCACCAGTTTCTCATGATCCTGTTCCAGTCAGTGCATAATAATTCTATAATTCCAAAGTACACCTATAGAGCGAATTGGATAACCAGTCTATAGAATAACAAGCATGTCAATAATATCACTCCATCCTATGGTCACAAGGCATGGAAACAATCATAACAGCCAAAGGCTAAACCAGACCAAAAGGTATTAAATAGAATAGCATGGTAAAAACATCCAAGCAAGGTAAAATACACTATTTACAATGAAGCCACCTCTACTTAGGCACACAAAGAATAGTAGGCATCTGAACAAACAAGGATGACACATCGCCGGAGGCTCAGTAGCCACCAATGAGGAAGCACCTCTGGTAAACACTACAACATCAGCAAACCATGTCAGATATAAACAAACAGTGAGGGTGGCCTGAACACCCAACCCAACAAACATCCAAATCCAAAAGCGATTACCAGTTTGGGACGTGTTCTAGGTGACACCCGATCAACATCTCTACCAAAAGATGATATAACATCTCAGGGTCGGTCAAACAGTGGGAGCGCACTGGGTCCCTCAGGTCAAACACCGAGGAGGAATCATACTCGGGATCCTCCTGGTAAACACGAGTGAAGGTGTCCTACGCGGGATCCTTATCAAAGAGTAATGGAGGAATCCTAAATGGGATCCTCAATGGAAGGACAACATAGGCATTACATAAAATGGTTCCTCTCAGAGGAAGAACTAGAGTGAGATCCTACAAGGGAATCCCAAGGTCAGCACACAAGCAAAGGCATCCCTCAAGGGATCCTTAGAAGTACCTGGTCTCAAAGACTCATAGGCCATAAGGGGATGTCTCACAAGGGAAAAGTCCTCTAAAAAATGGGTTAAAGGATATATCTCATAGCTCATCTTCTATTAAATTTCACAAATAATTTGGCCAAAAAGCCAACCTATTATCCACCCCATGTCTCACTCTCCAGTGACAGCTGAAGTAGATAAGTGGAGGAAGAACCCCTCAAGGTATATAGAAACCCCCAAAAACCCCTTTAGATGACCTATAAAAGTCAAAAGGATTCCACCATTGTGATCTACGCAGAATAATTATCAGAATCAACTATTCACACGCCCAATTCTGACTTCCAGACCCCAAGATATCTCAAAATTACTAAATTGAAGTAATACATGGCCAGAGTACATCGCCACAGCACAATGGGCCTGCCTGTGTAATATTAAATGGTGTGAACATTATTGTACACGATGTGTACTGTTCACAAAAAGTTACTCCGTGTCCGTTTTCACTCGAACACATGACCATGTACCACTACACGGCGTGTACTTAAAGTACACGACATGTACATTCTAAAAACCACTATTCCGTGCTCTATTTCACACGGCCAACCACACTGCCACTGACTACACGGCGTGTACTCAAAGTAAACGATGTGTACGGAAGAAAGCTTCATCATCCCACAATGGGAAGAACACATGGTGTGTACCCCTAGAATACACACTGTGTATTCTGGGTTTTTCGATGGGAAATCCCGGAAAACTCACGAAACACCCGTTTTCACCCCCGAAACAACAGATTGAGCCCCATGGGCTTAAAAGAAAGAAATATAAGTCTTTAAAGACTTAAAACAACATGTTTTATGGAAATATATGGCTAAAACATAAACATCTCTACCTTTGTGTGGAAACTTCCGAAGCATCGGTTGATTTCACGGTCCACGGATTCCGCATGCCGACTCTATGCGTCGAGGGCTTCGAATCGGTACCCCTCTCACCTTCCTTATCTCCCGTTTTCTCGATCTCCAAATTCTCCCATAGGTCACGACTAGGGAGGGGCAACGTAGGAGATGTGCGCAAGGAGGATGAGGATAGAAGAGATAAGAAAAAAAGGAAAGAAGAAAAGAAAAGGAAGAAATAGGGGCTCGGGCCGGCCCCGGTGCCCGACATGAGTTTATGCCTTTCCTAGGCTAAACTCCATATTCCAGACTCAACAACGTAGAAAGAATCTCATTCTGACTCTCCGTTTAAATTTTATTTCCAAAAAATCTTATGTGAATAATTTAATATTTAATTTAATAATATTAAATATTAAATATTCCTCCAAAATTTGAACAACTTAGATTTCCTCCAAACACCTATACTAGGGTAAACTCCCTATTCCAGGAACATCGGAGTTGTCAGAAAAATTATCAGAGATTTGGTGGTAGGGGAAAATTTCAGTTTTACCCCTCACTAGCATCCAAAAGCAAAAATTCAAATTTCTGCTCAAAACAACTCTCCAGAAAAATATGGGTTCTTACAAACTCCCCAATATAAACATTCTCGTCCATTAGAAGTCCATAAAAAGGACCGGTAGCAACACCAGCAACCATGCCCCCAACCTGAGAATCTGGACAACCAAGCTACCAGGACCGTCCAATGACCAGCCTTATTGTTAAAAACCACCTTATACAAAAAATATATTCAACTACAACCAACTGGTACTCCCCACCATAAGAATACCCTTGTTGTCATCTTAAAAGTGTACTATGAGCTAAAAAGCTCCTAGAAAAAACCGATGTTTAACATAATCAAGGAAAACCAACCTCAAAAAGAAAAAGTTGCACTCCCAACATATGTCTTTCCTTACACTACTCTGAGAGCACAACCAGAAAAGGTTCCATCCACAACTGGGTTAAACATTAGAAAAGAAAAAGGATCTAGATGTAGGGTCGAAGCTCTATCAACATACTCAAGATGAATCAAGATATCCCATGATCGTCTCTTATAGGAGTTTACTAATATTTCACTGAAGGCATGACCAACTCCCTCCAAGCCATGCTAACATCCTGCCAAAACCTGACCTGGAATCAAGCATGGGTCAACCATTTCACGGTAACCTGAAATTTCACAAAGTCACCTCTACAACCACAACATTAGAAACACTGGTCGACCAGGCCAGACACCTGAACATGACTACTCATCGAAACTAGTCGCGAAAAGAAACACCGCAAAAAGGAATTGGAAAATGCTGTCCAACCTTCTAACCCAGGTTTCCCTAAAATGGAACAGACATTGATCGATAAGAGTTCGAGTCAAAAACTAGGGTCTCTAGGTCAGCCGCCTATCCCTATAGAAAAAGCCTCACAATTGGGTTACAAGGTCTAACCACCTAGCCCAAAATATCCAAAACCACTCAAAAGATGGTAAATATCACAATGAACCAAGAAGTTAAAAACCAAATCACAACAAACAAGGGCACCGATCCACTCCGAGAATCCTTAGAAGGAATGACTCCTTGGAGGTCACAAACAAAACAGAAGATATACTGAGCTAACACCCATTGGGTATCTGTATACAACAATACCACAAGGAGGTCCATTTCACAATAAAATCCTTGGTATCTATCGATATCGTTCTCAATGATCTGACTAGATAACCACAGACCCGCGAAAATATAACCAATAAGGGTTAAATAAAAAGGCATCACGTGACACATAGACCAACAAGGGTCACTGTACCACCTGTGCAAAAGGATGGAGTCATAATTCTCACATCAACACCTCAGTGTAGATCCACATAACATGCCATCAGAGTAAAAAGTATGTGTAAGTAGACCAAAAGGTCTCATTCATCCATAAAAAGACACACTAGCAGGCCTATATTCTTAGAATCTTACATGCCTAGTATGATGCATGAGACGTCTCTTGCCTTTTCTATCCAAGAATAAAAATATATCCCTGGGAACATACCAATGGACATGAGCCAGATATCCATAGTAAATCAAAACACCACACAACATGTGAGTCACTCAAGGCAAAAATCATATACAATCTTAATATCGAAAATTCAGAACAACAATCCCAAAGCCTGGCAACCACGACTTTTTACCGGAACAAGTGTTCGCGACGGACCAGCCCGATATCCACCACAGGTTCCGACACATTCCTAATACTCAAGTCTACAATATCCCAAATAGTAATAACCTGAAAAAGACTCCTCTAATACAACTTTGTAACGTCTTGACCCGGAAACCACTAAATCGGTGCTCCGAGCCGGTTCGCCACAAGGCCTCAAGCACGCCTCCCTCTACACCAGAGGCTGTCGAATAGCAGCGAGGGCCTAGTATGTGATAGTGGGGAGACTATACCATCATACCAGAGTAATAAAACATCATAAATAATGAAGTATCATACAAAATGGAAAGTAAACAGAGTGTGCAAGTAACAAACTACCGAAATAGAAAACGTTGTAATAGTAAAATGTTGTAATAGCCCGAACAACTATGAAATACAATACAACACTAGTAACCCACTGGGTCGACCATTCAGATACCAGTACAAAAGAATCATAAAGTAAATGTACAAGGCCCTACTACTAATTCTGACCCAATCCATGTACCTGATCTCTAGACAATATCGAACTACAGCAGCCCAATTAGTAGAACAACACAAGCAGCTCCGCTCGTTCATGAAACACTGGGCCTCATCCCTATCTACCATGCAACTCGTGCTCAACCTGAAAAGAAGACATAAGGTCTACAAGTACACCTAGGTGCACATGCAGGGCCGAGAAATACTCAAAGTAGGACACCCTGAGAAGAAACCTATAAATGTGCTGCAAAAAGTGTATGCAACAACAATGTGCTCAGCCTAACTAGAACACAATAAAAGGAATTAAACCAAACGTGCAACCACAATTGAACTCAGAGTGTGTAATCCCTGTCAACTAGGAAAGTGCCACCATGTATGTTCATATCACTATATGTACACATGTATAGTCCCATACCTATACACATACACATAAATATGAATATTCATGATTAAGTCATTAAAATAACAAGAAACAACATTAGCTGTCGATCCTTGGGACTATAAGCCCAATCTCTTGGAAATCCTGTGCAAGGACATTGAGCTAGACATCGTGACACTCAAGCCGTGTATCAATAAGTTGATCTATGGGTCCGTAATCCCATCGACATGTACATGCTTCGGCCAACGCAGGAAAATATGTCTCTGAACAAGATAAACAAAAACAGGTAACCCTCTGGGAAGTACACACAACCTATACCCTCTGGTTCATCCAAACAAACACAAGAAAGAAGATAACACAACAGGTAACCCTCTAGGAAGTACTCACAGCCATGCCCTCTGGTCCTACCGAACAAGTACAAATAACCCTTTGGGCAGTACACTCATCCTAACCCCTCTGGTTTGGTCATATGAAAATTATTAGACTCTCTAAGGAAGCACACTCAGTCAATTCCCCTTATAGTCTAAGGTAGTTAAGGACTCTATATGGAAGATCACGTGGTCTAATACCTGTATAGCCCCAAGGTCTAGAGACACTCTGAGGAATCTCACTCGGTCAATTCCTTTTATATCCTCAGGTTTATCACATACTCTTTAAGTAATATCACTCAGTTAATTCCTTCTCTAGACTGGAATGTTTTAAAAGAAATTCAAACAATGTAAAGACTCTCTGAGTAAGCTCACTCGGTTTACCCTCCTGTAGCCTATAATATCTAAGACTCTCTAGGAAGCTCACTCTGTCTATCCCCTATAGTCTATAATGTCCATGAATCTCGGTGAAGCTCAATCTATCTATAACCTCAAGTCTATAATGTCTAAGACTCTCTGGGAAGCTCACTTGGTCTATCCCTTATAGTCTATAACACCATGTTCTCACGTTCCCATGCCATTAAGTTCATAATAATGCTATAAATACAAATTACACCTATAAGGCTACATGGATATCCAGTCTACAGCATGACAAGAATGTCAAGAATATCACTCCATCCTACGGTCACAAGGTATGGAAACTCGTATAACTGCCAAAGGCTAAACAAGACCAAAATTTCGTAAATAGATAAGAATGGTCAAAACATACAAGCAAGGAAAAATACACTATTTACAATCAAGTAACCTCTACTTAGGCACAGAAAAAATTAGGCATCCAAAAAAACAAGAAAAACACATCACATTAGGCTCAACAACCTCTAACTAGGAAGCACCTCTGGTAAACACTACAGCATCAGCAAACCAAGTCAGATATAAACAAATAGTGAGGGTGGCCCGAATGTCCAACCCAACAAACATCCAAAGCCCAATGGGATTACCAGTTTAGAATGGGTTCTAGGTGACACCCGATCACCATCTATACCCAAACCCAATAAAACAACTCAAGGTCAGTCAAACAACAGGCACCCACTAGGTCCCTCATGTCAAACACTAAGGAGGCATCATACTTAGGATCCTTCAGGTAAAAACGAGCAAAGGCATCCTACGTGGGATCCTTAGCAATGTGTAAGGGAGGAATAATACATGGGATCCTCACAGGAAGGATAACATAGGCATTCCATAACATGGTTCCGGTCAAACGAAGAACAAGAGAGAGATCTTACAAGGGACTCCCAAGGTCAGCACACATGCAAAAGCATCCCTTAGGGGATCCTTAGAAGTACCTCGTCTCAAGGCCTCATAGGCAATAAGGGAACATCTCACAAGAGAATCGTCCTCTAAAGCATGGGTTACATGAGATATCTCATAGCTCATCTTCTATTAAAGTCTTCATATAAGTTGGTCCGAACACCCAACCTATTATCCACCCCAATTATCACTCTCCGGTGACAACTGAACTTGATAAGTGGAGGGAGAACCAATCCATGTAGATAGAAACCCCCAAAACCCAATTTAAATGACCACTAAAAGTCAAAAGTATTCCACCATTGCGATCTAGGTGAAAAAACGCTCAGAATAGACTACTCACACACCCTATTTTGGCATCCAGAGCCCAAGATATCTCAAAATTAATAAATTGAAGTAGTACACGGCCAGAGTACATGGCCAGAGCACAATGGGCCTACCTGTGTTATAGTACATGGCATGTACATTACTGTACACAATGTTTATTGTTCACAAAAAGTTACTTCGTGTCCTTTTTCACCCGAAAACATGCCCATGTACCACTACACAGCGTGTACTTAAAGTACACAGCGTGTACTCACTAAAACCAACTATTCCGTAATATATTTCACATGACCGGCCACACGGCCACCATCTACATAGAGTGTAATAAAATTAAACAATGTGTACATAAGAAAACTTCATCTTCCCCAAATGGGAAGAACACACGACGTGTACCCCTGGAATACACGCCGTCTATTCTGGTTTTTCCGACGCGAAATCGCTGAAAACGCCTGAAACACCCATTTTCGCCCTGGAAACAACAGATCAAGCCACATGGTCTTACAAGAAAGCAATATAAGGATTCAATGACTTAAAAAAACATGTTTTAAGGGGATATATGGTGAAAATATAAATGTACCTACCTTTGGGCGGAAACCACCGAAGCTTCGTTTGATTTCATAGTCCACGGATGTCACATGCCGACTCAGCGTGTCAACGGCTTCGAATCGGCACCACACTCACCTTCCTTCTCTCCCTTTTTCTCAATCACCAAATTCTCCCATAGTTCACGACCTAGGAGGAGTGGAGTCATAGACAGGAAGAAGGAAGATGTTGAATTAAGAGAGAAGAAAAAAAAGGAAAGAAGAAAAGAAATTGAAGAAAAAGGGGTCTGGGCCGGCCCCGGTGCCCGACATGAGTTTATGCCTTCCCTAAGCTAAACTCCCCATTCAGGACTCAACTGCATAGAAATAATATCAATAATACAATACATTTAAATGTTATTTCCAATGAAACCGACAAGAATAATTTAATATTTAATTTGATAATATTAAATATTAAATATTCCGCCAAAATTCGAACAACTCAGATTTCCTCCAAAGTCATGTCCTAGGGTAAAATCCCTATTCCGTGACTAACGGAGTCGTCATGAAAAACTATCCAAATTTGGTGGTAGGGGAAATGTCAATTTTAACCCTCATGAGCATCCAATAGCCAAAATTCAAATTTTTTTACTCAAAATAACTATCTGGAGAAACACGGGTTCTTATAAAGGAGGAGCATGGGGAGCATCTAACAAAATTGTGAAAGGATAAGATCTATGAAAAGTACAATAATTTTGAGTTTTTGTTGAATTTAGTCTCATTATTGTAGAATATCCTCACATAAAATGAATTATATGTGGATCCTTTCAAGAAAAAATAAATTGAGGGATGGCTAATCCCAACTTATTTGAATGATACCCATAGATTTCGTGGGTTAGCTGGATATTATCTTCAATTTGTTATATAATTATTAGGATGGTTGAACCATTTTACAAAGATAAATCACTAGGGTGTCAAATTTTCATGTAATTATGAATGTGAATAAAGATTCATGGATTTGAAAAGGAGGCTTATCATTGCCTATTTTCTCACACTACCGACAAGTGGGGTTATTTTTATAATTTTCATCAATACTTCAATGAATTAATTGGGATGTGTGTTGATGAAAAATGCCAATGTCATTAACTACACCTCATGGAAGATGAAAATTACAATTTTATTATTTAATTTTATTCGAAAAATCCAATGGTGCTATGATATTTTAGCACCCCACTTGCCAAATGTGTGGAAAGAATAACCCTAGAAATTGCCTATGGGGAAAAAGGAAATGATTTTGGTGTGAAAGAGAGGGTCAGTTGCCCAATGATTGATGAAAGTACAAACCCAAAAATGTGATAGAGATATAGAATGCTCTGATTGACCCATGATACATAGTTCATTGCTCCAATTTAAAGGAACTTGGGAAAGTTGCAAACCATTTCACCAAGATAAGGTTTTTTGGGGGAAGCCATCAATAACCAAGATAGAAAGGGAGTGATTTTTCCATCACTATCACTGATGTAAATCCTTAAAATGAGGTGTTGACAGGTATAATTGTTATTCATTCTAGAATAAAAATCATTCTTTTAGATTCTGGTTTTACTCATTCTTTTCATTAATGAAATTTTTATAGAACTATTCAAACAACACCACAAATCATAGAAGTAGAGAAGACGGTGAAAAAATAAAATGTATAAATTATTTCTTCCCATGTATATAACTATTCCCATTTAAAAAACATTGGATTGAACTTCTTTTTGAACCATGTTATACATACCGTTTTATAATTTGATGCAATTCTGGGCATGAATTGGAATTCCCTATATAGAGCCGTCAAAAATTGCTGTGAGGGGGGAATCACCCTCCATACGGAGAATCAACCCCTGGTTCATTACAATTTCTATGAATAGGATAAATATTATTTAGCACCGTCATCTCAAGCATGGATATTATTTACCTATGAAGAAGAATATATAGCTCAAATTATTGAGTCTACGAAATGAACCATCATTTAGCAGGCTTATTCTGAAAGAATTCACTGATGTGTTTCCCAATGGGTTACCTAGTAATCCTCAATGCAAGGAGGTTAAATTTGTGATCGATCTTACAGCTTTGGTGTTTCTACTATCCAAGACTCCATATATAACGGATGCTTTCAAACATGAGAAACTGAAGAAACATTTATAAGAGAATCTGGATAAATGGTTTATACGTCTAAGTGCTTCATCATGGGGTACACCCGTCCTCTTCATCTATAAGAAGGATTAGTTAATGTGCCTTGGAATTGATTATCCTAAGATATAAAAATCATGATAAAGAACAACTATATTTTTCTATGAATTGATTAATTTTTCAATTAGCTACAAGGAGCACAATACATCTCTAAGGTAGATCTATGGTCGGGATATTACCATGTAAGGGTGAGGAAGGAGGATATCCCCTAGATTGCTTTTCATACAAGATACGAGCCTTATGAGGTCATAGTAAAGGAATTCAGACTCACTAATGATCCCAAAATAATCATGGAAGTGATGAATATAGTGTTTAGAGATTTCCTTGAATAATTAATTGTATCTTTATAGATGATATTCTAAAATACTCAAAAACCAAGGAAGAGCATGGGGTGTGTCTAACAAACATGAAAAATGAGAAGATCTAAGAAATGTACAACATGTGTGAGTTTTGGTTGAGTGGTGTCTCATTATTGTGGATTATCATCACATAAAATGAGATATATGTGGATCCTTTCAAGACAAAAGATCTTGAGTTATGTCTATTCCCAAAAAAATTGAATGACATTGATAGATTCCATAGGTTATCTGGATATAATTGTCGACTTGTGAGAAATTTCTCAGGATGGTCAAACCATCTTACCAAGATAACTCATAAGGAGTCAAATTTTCATTGAATGAAGAATGTGAATAAAGCATCATGGAATTGAAACGGAGTCTTGTCAATTAATATGCTCTCACACTACACACATGTGGGGTAAATTTTGTTATTTTCATCAGTACATAAAAGAAGTTATTGGGTTGTGTGTTGATGAAAAATGACAATGTCATTACCTATGCCTCAAGGAAGTTAAAAATTACAATTTTATTCTTGTAGTTCGATGGATAAATCTAATGGTGCAATGAAATTCTCGCACCCCACTTTCCAAATGTGTGGAATGATAAACCCTATAAATTTCCTAATGGGAACACCAAAATGATTTAGGTGTAGAAGAGAGGGGTAGTTGGCCAATGATTGATGACAGTAAAAACCTAGAAATGCGATAGAGGAATGGTATGCTTTGATAGACCCTCAATGCATAGTTCATTACTCCAAATAAAAAGGAACCAGAGAATTTTGAAAACAACTACTCTAAGAAAAGGTTATTTGGAGGAAACCAACAAACACCAAGGAAGAAAGAGTGTGCCTTTTCCATCACTACCACTTGATGTAAATCCTTAAAATGAGGTGGTGATAGGAATTATCATTCATCATTCCAGAATTTAAAACATATTTTTTGATTCTGTTTTTACCTATTCCTTTATATCATGACTGTTTAGAAGAACTATTCAAAAAACCACCATAGAGCATGGAAGTAAATATGTCGTTGAAAACATAAAATGGCTAAATAATTTATTCCCATGCATATAACTCCTTCTATGTCACAACTTGTGTGTTGATCTTCCCAATGAGCCTCTTTATACATCCCATTGTGGAATTTGATGCAATTCTAAGAATTTATTGTATTTACCTATATAGATCCATTATAAATTATAGTGAGTGGGAAATCATTCTCCATATGGAGAATCAACCACTGTTTCTATACAAGTGCAAGGAGAAGGATTAATATTCATTAGCAACATCATATCAAGCAAGAATATTATTTCCCTTCATGAAAACATATCTGGCTCAAATGATATAGGTGTCAAAGAGAGGGGCAGTTAACCAATGATTGATGACAGTACAATTCCACAAATGTGATAGAGGAATGGAATTCTCCGATCGATCCTCGATGCACAGTTCATTACTCCAACTAAAAGGATCATGGGAATATTGCAAACCATAACAATATGAAAAGGGTTCTCGAAGGAAACCAACAACCACCAAGGAAGAAAGGGTGTTTCTTTCCATCACTACCACTGTTGTAAATCCATAAAATGAGGTGGTGATATGTATGATTTTTATTCAATACACAACATAAAACATACTTTTTGATTCTATTTCAACCCATTAATTTATATCATGATAGTTTAGTAGAATTGTTCAAACACCCCCACAAATAATTGAAGTAGAGATGACGGCGAAAGAATAAAATGGGTAAATTATTTATTACTTGGAATAAAACTCTTCCCATGTCATATATTGTGGATTTAACTTCTTTGTTAACCTTATAATACATCCCATTGTGTAATTTGATGCACTTCTGGGCATGGATTGCATTTCCCTATATTGAGCCATCATAAATTTTTTTAATGGTAAATCACTCTCCATATGGAGAATCATCCTATAGTTCTATTAAAGTTCAAGGAGGAGGAAAAATATTCTTTAGCACCATAATATCATGCATGGAAATAATGTACCCACTAGAAAGAATATCTAGATCAAATTATTGATTCTATGGAATGAACCATCCTTTGGACATATATATTCTGAGGGAATTTGATAATTTGTTTCCTTAGGAGTTTCTTAGTCTTCCTTAAGGAAAGTAGGTTGAATTTTCGATCAAACATACACCTGTGGTGTTGCTAATATCCAAGACTCTATATAGAATGTATGTTGTTGAACCTTAGGAATTGAAGATACAATTACAAGAGAATTTGGAAATATATTTTATATGCCCAAGTGCTTCACCATGAGGTACACGAGTCAACTGACTCAGTCTTTTAGATTATGACTCATTTCACCCTTATTAAAACAATACATGCAGGCCTTATATCCCTATTATTTATACCACAATAAATATCCCCCCATAAAACTTCCATGAGCCTTAGAAAATAGTGGATACACCTCAATTTGAAAATTATACTTCTAGATAAGCTCTTTGGCCTACCAACCTGAGGCACCTATTCCTTGTAGGAAAGGAGATGTAATTCCCATGAACCTTAATAACACCACAGAAAAACTCGAAATCTCATGGTATTTTGGGTCATTAAATCGATGTATACACCTTATTCCATGATCAACGATTATGTCTCAAAATGAGTCTTTAATCTTCTTGGAAAACGATGGTCCGACATAAAATACCATAAACGACAATAATAAATGGCCTTTGAAAAAATCACCTAATCTACATCTATAAAATATCCATGTTCAAGGACACTAAACTATTACAATATACTCTTCATGGAAAAATTCATTAGACTACAATTATATAAGGTCTGAGCTAAAATACCCGAAAATACATACGTAAAAGTTATGAGAAAAAAGACCCTAAAACTAAATCAAAATAACGATTTAGTCCAAAAGAATGAAATATCTTTTCAGTCCAACAATATTGCCTTGATAAAAGGCATGTTGCATTCGCATGCCTATAATCATAGGAATGTGAAATAGAAATCTTCCTCTGTGACATAGATTCTACCAAAATTATCTTTTTTGGAATTAGGTAGTCTCAAGATAAATGGATCAGATATATTAGTAAGGAATCTCAAGTTGGTGGGAACTCATGAGTGCTTATCGAGAAGAATATATTATGATTAAAATATCCAGATCCTAGAATTTAGGATTAATTGATATTATGTAAGGTATGTGTTCCATTGGTGATTCACATAAAATCATATCAATGAAGAATCACGAACATAATGAATGAAATAAATGAAAAAAAACATAGATGTTTTGAAAATACCATTAATTGATAATGTGCAATGGTAGGAATCTACACATTTCAATGTATCTCTAATAATCTCATAAAAAATAGAGTGCATAAAAATGTATTAAATACAATAAAATTAAATTGGAAGTTTCTTACATGTTGGAATGATTCTCACATGAATCGTCAATTGATCATTGATGTGTCACTCACCTCTTCTAATTCCTCCACTGGATGAAAAGTTTCAAATAAATTAGTCATCTCCTCCAATATGTTTCAAGAAATTCCAAATGAGGATGATAAATATGAATGTTCAATCTGCATAAAAGCTATTATTTAATCATATCTTCATATTTTCATGGTCCATGCATCCATATTGGCTTTCAGTTTTGATATAAATGGGTGAATCTTCCGTAGTTCCTCCAATGCCTCCATCATTTATCTGAAAAGGGGAGCCTCATATTTAAGATCGTGCAAGCCCCTCTCTTTACTATACAAATCATTTCGAGTAGTGATAAATTGTTTCATGATTTCTTAATGTGTGTTTCAATCAAAACGATATTCCCCAACATTGTTAAATAGATTATTAAGGTGTTCCTCTTAGACATGAAATGTTTCATAAGGATTCACAATCATCAAGGAGTTAATCTATTGTGAGATCAGTCTACATCATGTTTGATCTTTTGTGACTGATGGGATTGGCCCAAAACAATGAGGAATATCTGAAAAAATGGAAAGAAAATAGAATAGGTGGTCTCATATACCCTCCTATTAATAGAACTATCACCCCTATCATATGATAGAGGGATGATTTCCCTGACATATTTGGTCACACTATCAGGATGGTCGTCTCTAGGACAATGATGATTCCTGTAAGTCTCACAAAAGTCTTGAATAAACTACCTCATTTCCAGTGAAAAAGGGGTTGGTGAAGCAAATGACATGTCCACATGATAATCCATTTGACATAGAAGAGAACTCAGATATTACTCTACCCAATACTAAGAAAAATCCAGGGTAAGAAAGGTGGGAGAATTAGAAGATGAATGAATGATCTTAGAATTAGTGTCCTCACATGGAAAAATCATCCATAATTTCACGATGACCCCAAGGTGTCACTCTTTGTGAACACCTACCCAAGGTATATAGTAGACCAATTGGTTGTAGCATAACTGATGTGAAAACCAATAATGTCCACAAAACTCATAGAAAATCAGTTATGCCATCATAACCACAAGGACCCCATCATGATTTGAGATCATATACAACCATTTTTCACGTGAGATGTTTCCATTTTAAATGATCATCCCTATATCTGCATGATAAGGGGTGAAATCAAAGTGATCATACAAATACACACATCTACATCCTCTTTAGAGATTAGTGATATAGCTTCAAGGCCAAATATGATTAGAACCTTGAGAATGGATGAGGAATGTGGGATCTTATGGAAGTATGTTGTTGTTAGAAAAGGAAATTTCCCATATCCGACCAAATAAAAATTTGAATAGACCAATGATCTTATCGGGGTGTCTTTCAGGTTCAATATGGCCCATGAGTTGGTAATGATGTGAAAGGATCAACACCACCATATCAAGATGCCATACCTCTGCTAAATGTGCTACCATTACTAGTATACTGACCTGGATTTTTGAACATGAATACCTAACTCAGAAAAAAAACTCATTCATAATGATGGAAATAAATCCCAGAATCCTTAGTTTCATAGATATACATTACCTCACATCATCTCAACATTATGTATTATCCTTAGCTTCCATAATGTCCCAATATGAGACCATAATGTCGTGATCATTCTAGGAAGAGAACCAATGGGGGAATATAGATTTTGGATAAACCCCACATAGGTAATGAAAATGTTGCTCAAATATTTGAAAGAGATATGCAAGTGAAGAATCATCTTATTTATCATATTCTCTTTCACAATAGTGATCTTGTCCTTTTCTAAAACTCGATTCTACAAAGGGTCATCCCAGAATTCTATGGAAGGGAGGATATCATAAAAAATATCACTCAGAAGGGGGATCCTACCCTATGGGTCTGTGACCCATAGGTTGATTCCCACCTCACCCTGGGAAAGATGAAATGAGTTACTTCCCTCGAATTAATCAATAAATAGTTCTAAAGGAATAAAGGGAAGGATATATAAAATAAATTTGGAAATCAATAAAGCATCATAAATATTTACCCTATATAATTAGTCAGAAAGAAATAAAAAGCATTCCTTGACCCATAATGGATATACACATTCATCATAAAAATTTCCATTTGGATGGAGGTACCCTTTTGAGCTCTATATGAATCTTAGGTTGTCCATAGAAGATAAAAATATACTCAAGTAACTCTGAGAAATATGATAATGTGTGAAATAAAAACCATATTGAACTATTTTAGAATTATATAATATATAAGGAAACCCATGGGATAAATTTACAACCAAACGTACATCCTCAGATATTTTATACTAAGTATAACCAAGAGAAGTTGACACCCATTAAGATAGAATATTGATGTTTGAAGGAGGAATGAAAACATCAACTAGTAGGCTTGGAATATAGATAGTACACTGATGTGATAAGGTGATGTTTTTAAGATTAAATTTATGAATCTATTTAATATTCTCATTGTTAGAGTTAACATGATATCTATGGAATTCATTGGTGTTTTTAGTAATAATTTTTCATTTGATTAACCAAAATATATGTATATTGATGAGTTTTGGAAACCATATGATCAAATTAAAGTGGCATATGTCAGAAAAATACAATAATGCATTTTCAAAAGGAAATACATAAAATACTATAATAATTATTCAAATCGCAAGAACAAGCCATGGTATTCATGAATGACATAAAGGAATCATGGATTTCTTAACACCTGATTACCTCACAGGTTGCATCAACCAACAAGGCATCATGCAACATCATTACCCCTTAGAATACTTATGACCCTGTGAACATGACATGGTAACAGAAGCCAGATAATAGTGAATGGATAATGTGATCAATCCAGCACATCTGGTAGAACCCTCAAGATGATCAAGAATACAAATGGCCAAAGATAAAAAAAATTATTGAAATTTCTTTCTTGGTTGAATCTTGTGGGATATAGGGGAAATGAGGTCTTGTGAAGTAGTTCTCAAAAATTTGGCTCATGGTGATGTCTTATTATGGTTTCTTGTAGGATGGTGTCATGATGAGGTTATGTGAAAGAATTAGAGAGAGGGAGATCTAGAGAAATAAGTGGGTGATGAATGAATCCCTCTCCACTCCCCTATTTTTATGCAATCCCATGGAATTCCAAACATCTATAGACAAACCAAGAACCTCTAAAGACACCAATTAGTAACACCGTTAGAGATCTAGCTGGGCATTTACACTATTTATAACCAATTTATTTTCCCGCAAGGATTGTAGATGAGTTAGGGATTTTGTTGATGCCTGAAAAATGAGGATAACAAAATTCAAAAATGAATATAAAACTTGAATATGGGTCTTTTTTACCCTAAAAAAATAAATTGGAAGGTGGCCATGATCATGTGGATCATGAGATCTATCAAGGAGAAGTGAAATTATATGTATAGAAGAAGGTTATACAGATGATCGTGTGATGCCCATAGACAATGGAAAGCCTCTTGAAGTCCCACTGATAAGTCCATAAACTCATCTGATGGTTTCCCAAAGAAAAATTAATTGTCAAATAGTGGAAACCAGAAAATCTCCGAAAAGTAACATGGTGTGTCAACCAAAAGACATCCAATGACCTATCCAAAAATCCTCTGAAAATATGATAAATATATAAATAAGGAGGGAGCCTATTGGGATCATAATACTCAAATGACACATCCCCAATGTGTAGAATAATGTTCCTCAACAACCCTCATACAACCTTGAGAGATACTCAAATGTTATAAAATAAATAAAGGAAATAAAGTATGAAATGATGGGAGAATCTCACCATCATAAAATAAAGACAACAAATTTGTGCTATCTATAGCACGATCTCGAAAGATCCATTTTCAAGCTAGCCAGATTTCACGAGGGCCCCCTGACAAGAAATAATTGTCTCATGGAATGTCTGTAACATGTTATATGAGATCACACATTGGCCATTAAATAGTATCCCTATTCTTATAAAGGTCATTATACACATCATTATATAAATATGAAAATCCCTTGTCATGTCCACCTGAGAAAAATAACAATCCATTAGTTAAATTTAATCCAGAATATTTTTAATTGATGGGATGGAATTTTTGTTGCAAAAAATCATGTGATGCCACTAAAATTACCTATATTTGGACCCCTTGAATATGCATTATGAAAAATATATTCCTCAAATCCATTGTGGATTGATGTGATATACAAAACCAAAAGCGATGAATATTTTGGCTGGAGAGGCATATAAATTTCACACCCTAGTATGAAGGAAGGGTATGAATTTTTCTAAATATTGACATGGGTTGATGAATCATTTGAACCTTACAGTGGTTCATGATGGCATAAGAGTGGATTTATCAGAGTGGCTAATCTCATGACTAGGTAGTTTCTCCTCAGGAAAGACCCAATGAACAACCAGATCAATCATGAGCATGCATATTCACTTCACAAGATAATTCATTGATCACGTTATGGAGTTTTGGTGAGGCACAAGGAATACAGACAACATATATTCTAAACTAAATCATAAAAAAAACAATCTAGTAGTGAAAATGTCTATATAGTTTGTAATAATCAGTTGGATAAAGATAGAAAATGTAATAATTATGAGAAGAACACATACGTTGATCCTAATGCACATCATGTGAACCACTATGGACAAAAGACAACACCAGGTCTTGTAGAATACATGAGAGGCTTTATTGGTATGCTATTTAAATAATTTGAAGTCCCCTAGACATGTCAAGGAAAAGTCACATGTCCCCCCTTGAGAATTCCACCCATGTGTCGCAAAAACCTCCAGACACGACATCTATACCCTATGGGTTCCTCCAAGAAAGGAATATGACACATATGATGGCACAAGTACTAGTCATATAATTCTCGATTCAACATCTTTATATTTTAACTTTCTCTTGTGAAGCCCTCTTGACATAGAAGCCAGGACACATGTTGTCTTTCAGACATGATATATGGATTTCACGAGACTCTCTTGACATGTCAGCATAGATAATGAATATCCCTACATACATGTTTTATTGACTCTCACTAATCCCTCCAAGTGTGCCATCCATATTCTTGATGAATCTTGGGAACATCAGCTGGATCATACAACACCCACTTAGCATGACATTAGGGATCATGTAATTGTTTTCAGGATCAACCAAACATGTATCATGATGTCCTTCAGATAATACATCCTTGATCATGTGAAAACCTTCAAATATACCAATCCAAATTATTTGATATACCTTATAAATGTCAAATATATCATGTGATTACATTTGGATATGTTAGGAAGACATCCTCATACATTTCATGAAGACAATCGAAGCTTGTTGAGCCAAAAATCAATGCATGTAATGCATGAGAGCATTATAGGTCAATGGGAAAAATAGTGTGTATGTCACAATACACTAATCTATGAGGACTCCGATTCATTCTATAACCAGGATATGTCACATGCCTCTCTGAGGCCTGGGATATATTTAATCCTATAAATGGTTATACCTGTGAAGTAGTATTGCATCTACAAACAATGAGAAGGATCACTTTCCTTCCATTGTTTCTCACAATGATAATAGATCACATGGTATTAGGGTGTTGAAAAAATCATGT
This sequence comes from Viscum album, assembly GCA_963277665.1. Taxonomy (NCBI): domain Eukaryota; kingdom Viridiplantae; phylum Streptophyta; class Magnoliopsida; order Santalales; family Viscaceae; genus Viscum; species Viscum album. The sequence goes on from OY728141.1 coordinate 1,869,084,722, forward strand.
CATTCACAATTTAAGGCCATAATAATACATGTAAAACCTCAGAGTGTAATTAAAAATCAATGGAATAATATTATATGTCCTTCATAAAAGGGATACCCTAGCACATAATATCAACTGAAATCTGATGAATATGATTCCATCCATAACCAAGATACATAGTATTTCTTCCATAGTCTTATTTTCTAATGGGAATCCACTTCATTGTATGTCCCATAATGTCTCTGGCATTTCAACCATCGTGACCCAATAATTCATAGTAGATTACTCTTTTACCTCATCCATCAGCAAACTAATAATCCAGCTGAACTAAAACTATACCATCTGAGGTAAATAAAGAAATAATACATTTTCATTTTAATTAATATTTTTTTATTAAATAATAATTTTACTTTAATGGGGTTTCTATGTCTGATGGCGTACTCAATACGCAACAATGAGTTTCTTTGAAAGCTTACGTTGCACAATAATAATATAATATTATCATTTTAAATAGAAGCTAACACCTAGTTGTTGTATTGGCGGAAATGAACAGAACTAAAAACAATATGATTATACATATTTTTTAAATGTAGTTACTTTTATCCAATAACATTTAGAGGCATAAAATGTGAATGAATCTAATTTTAAGTATAATCTGCTTTAAAATGTCGATTTACCTTATTTTGATGGAGAACCCTCTTAAAATCTAGTTTTGGTCACTTTTATATATTATATTTCGGCAAATAAAATTCTTCTTTAGAATCAGGACATCAAAATTTACTTTGGGAAAACGTTTGGTATTATTCTGATAAAATTCATTTTTTGATGAATGGTGGAAAATATTGTATTTTAATTCAAAAACTTCCTTTAGATATAATTAATTTATATGATTAGATTATAATTTTAATTGATTTTAAAGTTTAATTAGATTATATTTTTACTATTTAATCCAATGGAGCTCATTGGAATTAATTTCACATTGAAATTGGACATAAACAAGTGTCAATCATTTGATAGATTTCGTTTCATAAAAACATGCTATTTGTTTTGAAAATAGGAATTAATTTTATATTAATTAATTAAAATCCTATGTTTTTAATTTTTTAAAATAGAAAGAATTTTTGAATTCGAAATATTAAATATAGATTAGGCTAACTTGTGGTATTTTTCTGAAAAACATAAATTTTTGATGAATAGTGAAAACACTAAGTAGTAATTAAAAGGTAGACTTTTTCGTTTAAATGAAATTTTAACACTTCTATGAATTGAATTTCAAAAGTAAGACATACATGGAAGTTATTAGTAAGTAAAATGTGGTTCAATAAGATGAAAATAATTTTTGGTGAATAGTAACTTGTGACTTTTATTTACTGTGGTCAAAGTTAAATAGGATAATTCAAGGTAAAAAGAATATCATAATAATAAAAATTTATCTTTACAATTTTCCTAACCATATTGGATGATTCATGTCCGACCGTGTGCATCCATGGGTCTATTTTTTGACCCCATGGAGCCACTTAAAAGTGACAATGACACATTATTTTAATTAAATTAATGTAATGAAATAAATGACATAGACAAATATTATTTAATAAATTAATTTTTACATAGGGTTATATTAGTTATCTTTTATACTATAAATATTTCTGGAAATATAAAATGATTTCATACATCATGGTATTTTCTTTAAATTTTTATACATCAAATATATTAAATTATTTATGACACAATAATGATGCTGTGTTTACCTCATTAATAAATGATATAAATAAATAAGATTATAATGATTATAATAATTTCCAAAACCTATCCAATTCTTATTGGATGATTTTATTTTGACCATGAGTCATCTTATATTCTACTTTAATTAGTATTGGACCTTTATAAACCAATAATCGTTATATAATAAAATAATATTTTCACACTTTTCTAAAGTGCCCCTCCTCCCCCTTATAAAAAGCCATCACATCTTACATATTCCTCACACCCCTCAAGCACCTTGGATCATCCAAAAACTAACCAATTATTCTCCCCATATCCCTATACTCCTCTTAGAAGAATTACTTTATTCAGAAGGAACTTCATGAAGTCTTTTTGGTTCAAACCAAATGGACCTACCAGAAATTAAAGGTAACCGCTTCTCTTAAATTATTTTGTTTTATTTTGTTTTATATTACGTCTCCAAACCCCTAAAATCTTTCTATTCCTTTATTTCATAACAACACCAGTATCCTAAATATACTAGGTTGTTTTTATTATATGTATTCGAACTACACATACATAAAACTCCATCTAATGGGTAAAGAACATATTGTTTCTGTGGACGACGAACTATTGCCTCATGAAATGATGATTGTTAAAATATTTCCAAACTCCTCTAATGGTGGCCATTATGATGGAAATGTATTTATATTTGATATATATTATATTTTTATTGTTTTTATGCCTATGTATTTTTATTTTCTAGAATACCATTATGGTTTCTATAGTGGGTAAATTCGATAATCTCATTTGAGGAAATGCGGACTACCACCCCTTCAATGTGATATGACTCATTCAATCCTTATGTGGAACATATAAAGTGTAGAGTTACTGAAATATTATATGATATTATACTCTAATCATAAAATATTTATGTCTCATTATGTTTTCTTTCCATTAAAATACTAGATAGAAATGGGAGTAGCGGTCATGCGTACGTACGACTTACCATCTCCATGAACGGTCCATTTCATTTATTATCTCCAAAAGTTATGTACTATTATAAATACATGTATACACTGGTTATATATGATATATATTATATCTTAATCCTGAATATAATTATGTATATAATGAACATTTGACCAAATGAACTACTTGCAATTATAAGAAGTTCATTTTTGACCCTAGTACCAAATATCGACAAAACATCCGTTATTATCTTTAATGATTACATAATGTTATAACATGGTAGTAAGTGATTTAAAAGGAATGATAAACTTGAAAATAAGGTTATTAAGCAAGTAGAAAATATCTTTAGTTTATTATTCAATAGATTAAGGAACGAACGGGTCAAATCAGACATGAGGTAAGGGACTTCATCTCAATTTCCTTTAATTGAGGCATATTTTGTTTTAATACATGAATTTATTTTATACTCTGTATAAACACCTTTTACTTATAATTTCATTCAATGTGAATCTTTTGCTATGAATATTTTTACTAAAAGATGAAAAAGGATGTTTTATAGTAAGCCGTGACAACAACCTTTCCACCGCCGTGAGTATTATTTGATCTTTGGCTTCCTTAACAAACCGTAATGTTTTTAAAAGGAAAATAAATACCATATTATATTTTATGCATTTTGGTATTGAAAATGTTTTTGATAATGGATTTTTTATGTCAATATATTTAAGGGATATATTGTGATTGAAATGTGGAAATGTTTTATTTCCTTTATATTTGTTGTATGTGTTATGCTTTTATAATGGTAATTGGATATTTGATGGGTGGTCACATGATAAAAAAAATGACGTGTGGTGCCATGATAAAACAGGACGAGTGGTTATGTTATAACCTCAAATTCATTGTGTATGTATGTCGGTCGTGTGGCTATTCTATTTAGTTATATGTGTGGAAGTTGACCATATGGTTATTCCATTTAAGTATGTTTTTTTACCATGTTACTGTTATATTGTATGTGTTCTTTATATGGGCTTTATGGTAATATTTTGGTTAGAAACAAGTAAGAATTGATCTTTTATTCAGTGAAGAGTATTTACTACTTCATAAATGTGAAATGTATTGCTTATGATAAAGTATTCATGGTTTACTTGTTGTTTTAAAAAACTAATAGTTTTCATTCTTTGGTTATCCCTTACAAAGCATTTTATGCTCATCCCAAGTTTTTGAAATGTTTTTCACTAGACATAAAGTGAAATAGGGTCAAGGATGGGATCAAAGAAAAGTCATGCTTTCTAAAACATGGAACTAGACATGACTCTATTTTCCTTGAATTTTTATTTTGTGAAAAAAATGGAAAGTTGTTAGATATGTCTACATGTAATATTAAAGTTTTTATGCATATGTTATGACCTAATTATATAATGCTCTAAACTTGAAAATATCCTAAATGTGAATTATTAACTTAATTAAAGATTATGTAATGTTTTTATGTCAGACCCTTATAGTTGGAATCAGAGGTATGCTTAGATAACATTAGCTATTAGGGTATTGTTATATTAATATCCATAAAGTAATTTATGTTAATATTGAAATGATAAAGCATTTATAGATTTACATGTTACTTTGCCTAAGATATCTTTGTGTTCAGAATGATTTTCCATATAGGAAATAGGGTAGCTATGATAGGACAACATCAGGAGGAATACAAACTTCCAAATCAGCAACCTGAGATGGTTGGGATCAGAACAACACAGTTTGTTGCAGTGATGGCACAATTGACTTAGTCTATAAAAGTTGTTGGTATCCTTGCACGATGTCAGCCAGATCAACACAATAAGAACATATTAGTAGTGGATCATTTCATGAGGCAACACCCCCATCGTTCAGAGGATCTTCTGACCCTGTTCTAGCTGAAGGGAGGATTAAAGCACTGGAGAATATTTTTGATATCATGGGGTGTTCATAACATCAAAAGGTTAGTCTCACAATTTTTTGTTTTGAAGGTGAAGCGGATTAGTGGTGATCGATGGTGAAAAATATCAGGGATAGTGATGAGATTGATTCACTTGATTGGGATGAATTCATAGGTATGTTCTGGGAGAAATATTTTCTTAAGGTTGTGGACTTTGGATGGAAAAACGTTCATGGAATTAAGTAAAGAGGATGAATCCGTGGATGATTATGAAGGAAAGTTTACATGACTTGCAAGGTGTGCTCTAAATTTCATCTGATATCTTGATAGTATGATAAATCAATTTTAGTTAGGTCTTAAGCCACAATATCAAAGATCATTAGCCTCTCGTGAGTTCATAAGTTATGAAAAACATGTTCGATGTGTGGAGAATGTTGAAATAGAGTTTGAAGATGATCATGTGTTCTTTAAAAAACAACAGAATAAGAGGTACAATAAGTAAGAAAAGGGAAAGAATTCATCAAATACGCTTGGAGGTAAGAAAACTAAATATCAATCTTGTGGTATGTGTTGTAAAAAAGGATCCTAGATAATGTTTATCAATGTATGGAAAGTGCTTCCATGGTGGTAAGTCTTTTCATATTGCTTGTAACTGTTTGGAAGATGATCAAGTAGGGAATTAAAATCCAGTGGTCTGATGTTTTAAGTTTAATGAAATGGTTCATTATACAAATGAGTGTCCAATAAAGAACTCAACTGAGGGAAAGCAACCCGAATACAAGCAGAAAGAGGCGGTGAAGTCATTTTCAACTACTTTAGTATATGATGGGCCATCAAATGAGGTAGTATCATGTACACTGTTTTTTTCCATATTATGCCAATGTGTTGTTTGATTCAGGGTCTACATATTCTTTCATTTTAGATAAGCTTTATAGTAAATTAGTAATTCCATATCAAGATATGAATCCTAATCTAATAGTAAAAATACCTAGAAAAAATGTTGAAATAGAAAGAAATTATAAGAAACTTCTTGTCCTTATGTGTAGAATGAATCTACCTACAAACCTTATTGTTTTTCCTCTAGTAGAGTGTTATGTTATTTTGGTTATGGATTGTATTTCTGTTTATCATTCTAATATTTAATCTAGAGCTAAAAATGTTTCTTTTCAGAATTATTTTCAGCTTTTTTACAAGAATGAACCATTAATTTTGATAACATATTATAATGATGAGAAACTAGTAAAAGATTGAAATGAATGTTACCTTACACATATTATTGAAAACAAAGGAACTGTTCAAATTAATGATGTGCCAGTGGTAAAAGAGTACTTTTATATTTTTACAGATAATTTTCTTGGTATTATAGCCCTATCAGGAAGATGAATTTACTACTGACTTAGTTTCTGATGCTAATCCAATTTCAAGACCATCATATTGAATGGCTCAAATTTAAATTTTATATTTAAAGTATCAATTTTAGTAGTTATTAGATAAAGGTTTCATTCGAACTATCACATCACCATGGGGTTCTCCTATCATATTTGTTAAAAAGAAATATGGTTCAATAATAATTTTCACTAATTATAGAGCATTGAATAACATCACTGTTAGGAACAAGTATACTTTGACTCATATCGATGATTTATTAGATCAGATCTAGGGGTCTTAGTAAATTTTGAAGATTGAAATGAAGCCGGGGAACCATCAGTTGAAAATAATGGAAGAAGAAATTATGAAGACTGTGTTTCATACTTGATATGGCCAGTATGAATATGTAGTTATGCCTTTTGGGTTAACCAATGCACCTTCTTTATTCATGGATTTTATGAATATAATTTTCCTTGAGTCCTTTGATAAGATTTTGGTTGTCTTAATTGATGATATTTTTCTTTATTCTAAAATAAAATAGGAACATGAATGTCATTTAAGGGTTATCTTGCAAACCATTAATGAAATGAAACTGTTTAGTAAATTCAGCAAGTGTGAGTTTTGGTTACAACAAATCTCTTTCCTTGGTCACATTGTTTCAAAAAATGTCATAACTGTTGATCATTCTAAAACAAATGTTGTTGAAAAATGTCCAAGACCAACAAATATAACCAAGATCCTTAGTTTTCTAATTCTAGAAGGTTATTAACAGAGGTTTTTCGAGAATTTTTCATGGTTATCTAGTCTATTGAATAAGCTATCTTGAAAAGGTGTTATGTTCATTTGGAAAAAAGAATGTGGTGATTGTTTTTAAGAATTGAAACGAAGATTGGTTAATGCTTTAGTTTTAGAACTACCTTACAAAATTGGTGAGTTTGTTATCTATAGCGATGATTCATTGAATGGAATTGGTTATTTCCTTAGGCATAACGGGCAGGTAATTGATTATGCTTCACGTTAGTTGAAACCTCATGAGTTAAATTATTATACACATGATTTGGAAGTTGCTGCTGTTGTTTTTTCTTTAAAAATTTGGAGGCATAATTTGTATGGAGTAAAGTGTGGAATATAAACTGATCACAAAATTTTGAAGTATATATTCAATAAAAAGGAATTAAACATGAGACAGATGATATGGTAGGAATTAATAAAGTATTATGATTGCATGATATTTTACCATTCGGGAAAAGAAAAACAAGTTGCTGATGCTTTGATTTGAAAAATTAATGCTTCATTAACCATGCTATGTTTGAAACAAGATCCATTGGTTTTTGATTTTACGATCTTTGACATAGAAGTTGTCGGTTAGGAAATTATTCTATTTTTTTTCATGTGATAGTGAAATAATCTCTATTAGACAGAATTATGAAAGTGATGAAGGAAGACAGTGAGTTGTAGAAAAAGGTAGAGTTGGTTCAGAAGGGTACGTTGACGAATTTTAACTTTGATAGTGATTGTGTATTCAGATTTGGAAAGAGACCATGCGTTCCTTGTGATTCACAGTTGAAGAATCAGTTGTTATGTGAAGCATATAGTTCCCCATTTCTAATTTATCCTAGTAGTACTAAGATGTATATTGATCATCATGAGTATTACTGGTGGGATGGAATGAAAATAGATATTATTGATTTTACAGTGAAGTGTTTGACTTGTCAGCATGTAAAAGCAGAGCGGTAGTTATGGAAAGGAATGATTCAGTCCTTACCAGTGCCAGAGTGGAAATAGGAAAATATATGCATGGACTTCACTATGGGAATACCAAAGACATCTCGAGGTAAAAATGCAATCTGGTTTATTGTTGATCGATTGACTAAATCTTCTCATTTCCTTCCTATTCAAGATACAATGTCTCAAGATCAACTTTCTCGATGGTATGTTATATAAATAGTCAGGTTTGATGGTGTTTCCCTCTCCATTGTATCTGATTGTGATCCCACGTTTACTTCTAACTTTTGGAAAGGCCTTCACAAGTCATTGGGTACTAAATTAAATTTCAATACATCATTTCAACCGCAATCAGATGGGTAGTCATAACAAACAATTCAGATCATGGAGGATATTCTACATGTTTGTTTACTATATTACTAGGGATGTTTGGACCAACATATTTCATTGGTTGAATTTTGTTATAATAACAGTTTTCATTCCAGTATACAGATGGCTCCATTTGAGGCATTATATGGGAAGCGGTGTAAAACTATTTCATTTTGGGACGAAGTAGGTGAAAGGAAGTGGATGGAACCAAAATTGGTAGAAGAGATGGAAAAAAAGTTTATTTTATTCAAAAGAACTTGAGAACAACTCATAGTAGGCAGAAAAGTTATAAGGATAACCAGAGGAAGGAGCTTTTCTGAGTTATGTGATCATGTCTTTCTCAATGTTTTTCCATTGAAAAGTGTGATGTCTTTTGGTAAAAAGGGAATGTTGAGTCTAAGTTTCATTGGTCCCTATGAAATACTGGAGAAAGTTGGATAAGTTGGTACATTGTGGGATTACCTCCATGATTGTCTGAGGTACTCAATTTTTTGTAATATTTCAATGTCAAGAAAGTATATGCCAGATCCATCTCATGTTTTAAGTACAGAGGTAGTTCAGTTGGAAGGAAATCTCTCTTATGAGGAACAACCAGTCTGGATTCTTGGCCGTTGAGAGAAAGTGTTGTAGATTATGGTAATTCACAAGGTAAAGGATTTGTAAAAAAACCAAATGGTTGAAGAGGCAACATGAGAATTTGAAAATCATATGAGGGATAAATACCCACATTTATTTGATAAGTGAATTAAATTGTGAGGATGCAATTTCCCAAAGGGGGAAGGATGTAACATCCCAAGTAAATAAAGAAATAATAAATTTTCATTTTAATTAATATTATTTTTTGAATTAAATATTTATATTTCTTTAAAGGGGTTTCTTTGTTTGATGGTGTACCCGATATTCATCAACAGGTTTCATTGAAACCGTATGTTGCACAATAATAATATAATATCATTGTTTAAAATGGTAGTTAATGCTGAGCTATTTTATTGGTGGGAATGAACATAACTAACTAAAATATGATTATACATGTTTGTTAAATGTTATAAATTTATCCAATAAATTTTAGAGGCATAAAATGTGAATGAATCGTATTTTAAGAATAATGTACTTTAAAAGGTTGATTTACCACCTTTTGATGGAGAACCCTCATTAATTCTGATTTTGGTCACTTTTATATATTATATTTGTCCAAATAAAATTCTTCTTTAGAATCAGGACATCAAAAATCACTTTGGGTAAAATTATGTTATTTTTCTGATATAATTCTTTTTTGATGAATAGTGAAAAATACTGTTTTTTAATTCAAAATTACCTTTTAATATAATATATTTATATGGTTAGATTATCTTTTTAATTGGTTTTAAAGTGTAATTAGATTATATTTTTACCATTTAATCCAATGGTGGTAATTGGAATTAATTTCACTTTGAAATTTGACATAAACAAGTGTCAATCTTTTGATAGATATTGTTTCTTAAAAACATGCTATTTGTTTTGACAACAGGAATTAATTTTAAATTAATTAATGAAAATCCTATTTTATGATTTTTGTGAAATAGAAATAATTTTTGAATTCATAATATCAAATATATCTTAGGCTGAATTTTTTGTTTTCTTCTGGAAAACTTAAATTTTTTATGAATAGTGAAACACTAAGTTGTAGTTAAAAGCTGACTTTTTCATTTAAATGAATATTTACCACTTCTGTTAATTTAATTTTGAAATTAAGACATACATGGTTGTTATTAGTAAGTAAATTTATTTTTCAATAAGATGAAAATATTTTTTGGTGAATAGTAATTTGTGACTTTTATTTACCATCGTTAACGATAAATAGGGTAATCAAGGTAAAAAATATCATAATAATAAATATTTACCTTAACACTTGTCCTAAACATATTTTATAAGTCACGTATGAAGATGTGCATCTTTGTTTTGATTTTGGGACACCATAGAGCCACTTAAAAGGGATAATCACACTTTATTGGAATTAACTTAAAGTAAAGACAAAAATGAAATAAAAAAATATCTTTTAGTAAATTAATTTTACATAGGGTTATATAAACTATCCAGTAGACTATAAATATTATTTGGAAGGATAAAAATTATTTCCTACATCAGGGTGGTTTTTTTTATAATTTATTGAAATCAAATATTTTAAATTATTTATGACACAATAATGATGCAGTGTTTAAAGCATTAATAACTAAATTAAATAAAAAAGATTATAAATATTACAATAATATCCAAAAACTATCCAATTATTATTGAATGATTTTATTTCTACCATGATTCATCTTATCTTTGACTTTAATTTGTTTTTACCTTTATAATCTGAAAATAATTATATAATAAAATAATATTTTAACACTTTCCCAAAGAGCCCCTCCTCCCCCTTATAAAAATCCCGCAATTATAACCAATTTCTCAAACCTCTCAAGCCACTTGGCATATCCAACTGCAGCCCAATTGATTTTCCTAAATCCCTATACTCCTCCTAGAAGCATTACCTTGGGCATAAGGAACTTCAAGAAGTTATTTTGGTAAAACCAATGTGAGTTACCCATATTAAAGGTAATAATTTCTCTTAAATTATTTTGGTTTACTTTGTTTTATTTTACTTCTCTAACCCATTAAAATATTTTTATTACTTAATTTTATAACAAAACCAGTATCCTCAATACACTAGGTTGTTTTTATGAGAATTATTTGAACTATACATAAACACACCTCCGTCTAATGGGTAAAGAACATACTGTTTTTGTGGACGACGAACTACTGCCTTAAGAAATAATGATTATTCAAATATCTCCAACTGCCTCTCATGGTGACCATTATTATGGAGATATATATATATATGTATGATATATTTTATATTTATATTGTTTCTTTTCATCTATATTTTTTATTTATAGAATACATTTTTGGTTTCCAGAGAGGGTAAATACGATAATCTCATTTGAGGAAGTGCAGACTACCGCCCCCTCAAAGTGATATGACTCGTTTATGACCTATGTGGAACATATAAAGGGTATAGTTTATGATATTATATATGATATTATACTGGAATTATAATATACTTATGTATCATTATGTTTTCATTCCTTTATAATACCAAATAGAAATGGAAGTAGCATTCATGCTTACGTACAACTTACTGTCTCCATGAACAGTGCATCACATTTATTATCTCCAAAATGTTACGAGCTATTATAAATAAATGTATATACTTGAAATATTGATATATATGATATCTAAATAAAGAATATAATTCTGGATATAATTATGTTTTGAACACATGGACAACTTGTAATTATAAGAAGTTCGTTTTTGACTCAAGTACCAAATATCAACAAAACAACCATTATTAACATAAATGATTACGTAATGTTATAAAATGGTAATAAATTATTTAAAAGGAATGATAAACATAAAAAACGTTCTTATGAAAGTATAAATTAACATTAGTTTGTTATTCAAGAGATTAAGGAACGAACGGGTCAAATCGGACACGAGGTAAGGGACTTCGTCTCAATCTCCTTTCATTGAGGCATATTTTGGTTTAATAAAAGACATTAATTTATATTCTGTATAAAAACCTTTTAATTTTTATTTCATTAAAATGTAATATTTTTCTAGGAAGCGTTTTACAAAATGAAAAAAACGATGTTTTAACGTTAGCAGTGACAATAACCATTCCACCGCCGCGAGTATTATCTGATCTTTGGATTCCATAACAAGCTGTAATGTTTTTAAAAGTTAAATAAATACCATATACTCTTTTATGTATTTTGATATTGAAAATTGTTTTGATAATGAATTTGTTATGACAATATATTTTTGTGATATATTGTGATTGAAATGTGGAAATGTTTTCTTATCTTTATATTTGTTGTATGTGTTAAGATTTTATAATGGTACTTAGAAATTTGATCAGTGGTTATGTGATAAACCAAATCACAGGTTGTGCCATGATACACCATGATGGGTGTTTAAGTTATAACCTCCAATGCATTGGTTATGGAAGTCGGTCATATGGCTATTTCAATTATTGATATGTGTGGAAGTCGACCGTATGGTTATTCTATTTAATTATGTTTCTTTCTCAAGTAACATTTATATGTTATGTGGTCATTATACAGGCTTTATGGTAATCATTTTGTTACAAAAGTGTAAGAAGTGATCTTTTATTCAGTGAAGAGTATTTACTACTTCATAAAAGTAGAAAGTATTACATATAATAAAGTATTATGGTTTACTTATTATTTTAAAAAAACTAACAATTTTCATTCTTTATGTGTCCCTTACTATGATTTTTATACTGATCCCAAGTTTTTGAAATGTTTTTCACAGGACATAATGTCTAATAGGGTCAAGGATGATATCAATGAAATGTCATGCTATCTAAAACCGGGAACTAGACATGACTATTTTAAAAAAAAAAATTATTTTGTGAAAAAAATGGAAACTTGGTAGATATTTTTACATGTAATATTCAAGTTGTTATGTATATTTTATCACCTAATTCTATAAATATCTAAATCTAAAAAGATCGCCAATTGGAATTATTAACTTAATTCAAGATTATGTAATGTTTTAAGGCCGTATCCTTATAACAATGACTCTGATTCTTTCTATAATCAATATATGAATGAACCCTTCAAATTTCTTAAGCTTTAATGGGAATCTACTTTGGTGAGAGTTTCCTCATGAATCTAAAATTTCATCCTTCAAGAACCAATAATTACCTTTTTATGACCATTCTACCTCATCGATCTGTAGGCAATAAAGACAATTGAACTTTGATAACTCTGATTCCTTCCATAACAAACATAAATATGACTCATTCATATGTCCCAATCTCCGATTGGAATCCACCTTGGTGTATCTCCCCTTCTACATTTTATATTTCAACCATCCGGACCCAATCATTGCCATGGGATGACCATTATTCCTCATCGATAAATAGATGGAAAACACTTTGAACTATGATGAATTTTATTCCTCACATAACTAGAATATATAGGATGAATTAATGGGGCCCAATATCTATATAAAAATCAATGATATATCCTTATATGCAATTCAAAAATCAATATTCATTGATAATAATTAATTTTTATCCTTTGTTTCTCACATCAAGCATGGATCAATTGGGATTAGGTAGTTTCAATGATAAGGTCATTCTCATCATGAATCTCTACCAGATAGGGAAATCTTAGTGTGCATCCCCTGATGGATGGAATAATATAAACATCCCCCATATAAATGTATTTACAATGGGGATAGTCGCCATGTTATTAATGAACTATGATAACTCTGAATCTGGTTATAACTGAGATACATAGTAAGTTTCCTCTAAAATTGAGATAAAATATCTGGTGCATAAGTTCCCACACTTATGTCTGTTCAACATGATGTTAAACTAATGATGTTTAAAACAAATACATGTGTTTTAATTCCAAAAATAAATAAGATATGTATGACACCTCATAATGGTTCAATCCCCTCCTCCGAATATTAAACACCTCCCACCATGACAAAAAATTCCAAAGTTCCTATTTATACAGCTTTAGCATATAAAACGTTATTCATTACTAGGAAATAGATGATAATCACCAAATATATACATATGGATCCCTCATGATCTCCCCTTTTTTAGTAAAAATATGATTTTACCATTGATCATTTTGTTAGAGTAATTAGTCCTATATAATGATTACGAAGTGATTTGTGAACATATCATAAATCTATAAGAGATTCCCAAAGTGGGAAAAAATTATCCCTAAAGGGCGTGTTGAGACCAATGTCCCATCCTATCATCCAATGTGAGTACCTATGTGTAATTATATCTCAAACACCAACTTACCACATTCCATTGGAAAGCAGATATGCATCCACATAGGGATATGGAAACTATCATGTGTTTCTATTAAAAATGAAAATGGTAACCTGATTTCAAGGATTTTGCATCAAATTTAACCACCCAATAAACCATAGTGTCAAAATGAATTCACTCTGTGGTTGTCTCTTCTCTGTCAAAACAAGATTTTTTCACTTGTTACTAAAAAATAAATCGTTTTATAAAAATACAAAAAATTTACCCAAATATAATATTGAAAATATAATTTCAAATATCATATTAATCCCTTCAAATAATATTTCTAAAAATATTTAATATTTATTATAATGTTCATGTGTGAAATGAACCAAAAACTATTTTTGATGAAATCATATTTTTAAGCATAAAATGACGTAACTCAAAATTGAGTAATTATTAATTATATATTAATAAATAGATTTAAATTATTTAAAAACATTACAAATAATTTTCATAGACTTTTTCTTAGTATTATACCCATCAATTTATTGTTTATTATATAAATATAATTATATATTAGTTGTTTAAGACATGGCGTTGGGTTTATTGTTAGATATAGAATTCATCAAGATTATTTCAATGAGAATAAATATAAAATCTTTGGGTGTTATGAAATTAATTTTGATGATGAATTTTCTTGTCTGAACTGCTTCATTAGAAATATCGTATGTTAAAATATACTCAGAGCCTACTATAGAATCATTTATATATTGCTTATTTTCGCTCTTCCAACTCACAAGTTGTCCATTAAGAAGAAATATATATTCCAATTATAATTTTATATCATTATGATATATTTAGAAATTATAATATATAAATCAACTACTTTTTAGTTCCAAATAATATCCATAAACAAGGAATATATTCTTATTATATCTCATCTACTTTAGTATAATTTTCATAACCATAAAATAAGGTTCTTCAACGTTTCTAGATATATTCCTTCCATGATCTCGGAATAGGAAACCCTAATCATGGAAAATATCACGGAATACATGATATAAACTATCATATAATCATATAGTATCCTTCTCATTTATAAATTTTTCCATGTATTTGAGGAAGCATTTTCATATAATGATGTTTACCATGTGACATTGGAAACAATACACCCTTGTACTTTTGAAAATAAAATCATTTTATTACCTTCATTGTGTATTTAACATAAATTAATCCAAGATGCCTCCTTAATAAATAATGAATGAACATGATCACTATAATGTAGCTAGATTCACCTAGGTCCTTCATTGATAATAGTTTGCTTAACCAATTCATAATAGACAGTATGAATAGTATAACATTTCCCATTAGTAATGAATCATTAACATATTATACTAGGAAAATGATTGAACTCTCACAAAAAATAATGTAGAAACATGGATAAAATATATAATTTATGAATCCAAATTATTGGAATGATTATCTAAAGTGAGCACTCCATGATTGTGATTCTTTCTTAAACCCTAAAATGGCTCTCTATAACTTTTATACGTTATTGATTACATTTAGATTCTGAAACCATTCTAGTTTAGTCATATAAAACATTTAAAAATGGTTTTTATTAATGAGATAAATTTTAACATCCATTTTACAAATAAAATAATCATGGAAAATGATATAGAAAGAAAAATATTAATAAATTACAACATATCCATTGGTGAAAAGGTTTCATCATATTTCAGTCCATGACATTTTTTAATGGTATTAGTAACAAGTCATAAATTTTAGATAATTAATTTACATTCCATCTATAGTTTCCTTTTAAATACTGATTTTCATCCAATGGGATTAAAATTAATAAGAGGATCTAAGAAAAACCAGAACTAATTATGTTACATAAAATCAATTTTAATATTCATGGCCTATTTCCACTTTCTAATTTCTGAGATACTAACATATAATTTATATGCTTGAGGTCCGTCATTATCAAATAATAATGTATCACTATCCCCAATAAATATATAACTATATCTCTCTAGTGATCTAACCTCTTTTTTTCCCCTATATTGAAACTATTTTTGTAAAAGAACCTATTTTATAGGGATTTGTGGAATTTGTTTCTATTCCATATCTATAGAATCTTGATAAAATACATTATTATAGATTTACATTATCTAACCATTCCTTTGGGAGAAGTTATTCCTCTCAAGTTCATGGAATTCTTCTACACCTTTTTATTTGTTTTATGGGATCATCCTATGATCTATTGAAATGGTAACAAAAACAAAAATAATCCAATTTATTTTTATGGAATTATCAAGGACTGGTTGGTTAAAACTAATACACTATTGTACCATTATAAAAATGAAATCAATATTATTATTGTTTAATGGGGTATGGTTTGATTAAAATTAATTTTATGACCAATATTTCCTAACACATAGGGGAATGCATTGTCTAATTGATTTTGATTCAAAATGTGAATCTTCTCAATGTGGATAAAGGGATGTAAACAACTTCACTATATTTTAAAAATACATATTGAGTAGAGAGATTTGGATTGTGTATTCATTAATACTGGTCACCCTAACATCTGGGATCTCATCTAATTATATATCCATCTCGATACTTTCCATTGAATGAATAACATTAGCCATATAGTGAATATCATGTTCTTTATGATAGAACCCATACGTTACATACCATTGGAGGGTTATTCATTTAACACTAAATTAAACGATTTTAAATGAATTAAATGAACAATCTCATGGATTTACATGTGAATATTTATAACACCCTTTTGAATTTATAATTTATTTATATTAAATTAACTTGTTATGTTCAATAGAATGTAATGTGGAAACACCAAACAAAAGTGATTAATCCTTACAGAAAATATAAAACAGAAAAATTAATAGATAGATAAATGAAATTGAAATAGTTCAAGTAATAAAATATTGAAATTACATTAATTTAATATCTTAAAAAAATTAAATAATGATATCATTGAAATTCATAGCTAAATGTAAATGTTCTTACATCATAAATTATTTTTACGAAACATGTTTTATTAAACAATTTATTTATTTATTTATTAGGACTAAAATTATGTATTGTTATATTTTACAGATTTATAATAATTATTTATCAATCACATATTTATTATCAATCATTTAGAGATGGTGATAAGATCACTTGAAGGTGAAAAAATGGATCTTCTTCAGAAACTCATTTTTATGGAAGAAAATTATTATTTTTGTAAATAAATTATTTAAATAAGTATTTATAATTGATTAAAATGTAATTAATATATTCTACATTAAATAAAATATTTTTTATTATTCTATTTTTTTAATGTCTTGATATGTGAATAAAATCATTTTTATGCTTAAAAATATATTTGTTCTAAAAATGGGTTTTACACATTTATTGTAAAGATATTCTGTTAATTTCAGAAAACTCTTATAACAGGATATTTATAAAATTTTCAATATTTTGAAATATAATACTCAATATTATGTAATAATTTCAGTTTTATATTTATCTATAATGGGTACTTACCATGCTAAAAATCAAATTACCATGGTATGGGTCAAAAGGGAGGTTACACTAAGAAGTAAGTATAAAAATATATCTATAAATTGAATATGTTTGATAGGTTTTGTGTATTTAATCCATAAATTATATTATCAAATAAATTGTCTTTATTTTTATATGATATCCATGAGAAATATGTTTATTATATTTAAATGTACGTAATATTTACACAGGTACCACTCCCCTACTTATAAAAATAACATCCTCTTATCACATGTCCACAACACATTATCCCCTTGGATCGACCATGAAAATAATAAATCTCTTAAAAATTTCCTCCCCATTACCTTTATGTTATTTCATTCATATATAACCATTAAAGAAACCTTATGGTGGGTTTTCAACAAAGATTATTGAGAAAGAGGAATATGTTCTTACAAACCATTATCATATTTATTTCTTCATAAATATACTGAAAATATTTTATAACGAAATTAAGAAAATGAAATAATTAGAATTATTATACTAAGTTTATTTTATTTTAAATATATGACAATTTTCTATCTCTTTTCTAACCAATATAAAATGAATATATTGATCATGCTTACGTACAAGTAATCATCTCAATGAATGGATATGTTCCTTTTCATCACCAGATCTCATGGATGGTTATATTGATTGATTTAATGGATATATATGTGATATATGATATAAAATAATGATTATGTAAAGGTAAATCCATTGTTACCTTCTTTTCATGGAATTCGTTGACAAATGGTTACATCACTCATGTGTACGCGCAGACAACCACCTCCATGAAGTGACATAATTCATTTTTCATCAGTAACTTTGATGGATTTTTATTAAAGTATATGTAATGGATAAATATTACATTCATGAAATTATTAATATTCTAGTGTTTATGAACACATGAAAAAGTCACAAGGACCGAAATATCAAAACTGAAAGATGCCTGAAGAATGAAACAGTTAACACCCAAAATATTGATTTTAATATACAATTTTTAATAAATGAGGGATATGAAATTATGAGTGAAAACTATATAGTAATGTATGTTTTGATATGGTTTTTATATAAAATTATAATAAATTTAAATTTATTTTACATGATTTGGAGAATGTGTGGTTTATTTTGAGACAAGAAATAAGAGTTTCCTAATCTCGATTTCCTTTCATTGAGATATTCTCTATATTCACCACCTTATATTATTTTTTTGGTGTGTATAACCATTAATGTTTTTTATTATTATTTTTATTAAAATTATATGTATTTAAATATATATATAGTTTTATCTCTTCCGTGAGGCTTTAATTTAATCGATATGAAATTCGTATGACTTTATTTTACAATCTCAGTTTTTATCAATATTGTTTATATTACAGTCCAAATTGTGGGTAATTATACGTTATTTACTTTGTAAACCACATATATTAAATTCATAAGTTGTTATTGTTTAGGTTTTCATAGATTATTTCCATTTCTCTTATATATGGCACTAAAAATACAAAAAAAAATACTTTTAAAAAATACAGACCTTATTTGAAATTTTAGAAAGAGAATATTTTTCTTCAATGATCGCGTTCTTAATATTTTTTTAATTATTTTTACATATAACTAAATCATTGATAATGTTCATTCATAATACATATGATTATATTTTAAAAAAATTATAAGAAATATTTTAAAATGTTTTCTGTATGAATTAATTTTTAATTTTTTATAAAATTTTGAAATGAATGTTTTTTTAACATATACAAGTTTAATATATTTTTCAACCATAATTTTAATTATATTTCATGAAGCTTACATTAAACATACCCTTTTTCATTAAAAAAACTATTTCTATTATTTTTGGATTTTTTAGTTTTCTAATGTTACCAAAAGAAAAGGATATTTTTCCATTTTTTCTCAAAGAATGTTTATAATGATTTTATTGATTGGTTTTATCTATGTCAACATCTAATAATAAATAATATGATACATTTGTTTTATAATCTAATGATACATTCCACCTTCTTTCTCTAGATAACTTATGATGATTTTTTATGAATGTTTTCATGGAACATGTTTCTTTCCACGGGTTTATTAACTGATTATGGAATCATGAATGTTATCTTCTTATGGAACACATATGTATTGATTATCAGTATTAGGTGGGTGGGTTCATTATAGGCCACCAATTCATTGGGTGAAGGTGTTATATCTGATGTTATTAGTAAGGGATGTTGGTAAAAATTCATTATCAAATAAAGTAACAAATTAAGGTAATAATTCATGATCAATTAAGATAAGGGATGGTGGTAATAATTCTTGATCTTATATATTAATGGATTTTGGTGATGATACATGATCCATTACGATATAATATACTAATTAAAATTCTTGAAATACTTTTTTATATGCTATAGTAGTGATGTCTGATCTATAATTTTATGATTTCTTATTCCCATGGTTACACCACATTCTTATGTTATTCATAATGGTCACGATATGTTTTTCATGGCGCATGATAATAGTTTTTTTTCTATTCTCAGGAATCATGTTATGATGAATCATATTCCATAATTTTTTTTGATCTATGTTATTCTTAGGATGAATCTATCATCTTACACACTTGACAATATACTCATACCCTTATAATCACATTGCTCTAACATATTATTATTGATCAATATCTCACATTTTTACCCTCACTGAGAATCTAAGATCAACCGTTCTCATGATTCCATTCACATAGGTTATGGAGAATGATTTTAGTTAGGTAATTCACTAGAAGGTTACTAAATTAAGATAAAATTGTGACAAATGAAGAACATATTTCATCAAATGAGTTAATTATGTATTTAGTCTCGAAATACACTAATACGTTACTCTCACAAGGAATGTTTTATCATAATATGTATTTAATATTAAAAAAATACTATAATATTTTTTTTTTGATTCTTGGGTCTCCCCAGTTGTGTTTAGAGTAGGTCTTAGTTATTTTCTGAGAGTATGATAGGAATTACATGAGGATTGAACACACAATAACCTATATTGAAACAATAGTTACATAGGATAAACCTTAAGTGTCATAAGATGAACAGAAGGTGTAATAATTTAAAAAATAGAATGATTAATTATATTATAATAAGATTTCTCACATAGATTTCTTTTCTCAAGTACTTACATTTAATATTTCAGTTTTTTTCAATGGATGGAACTAGGGGGAAACAAGTTATCAATGAAAGTGAAAGGAAATGCAGCGAACAAGCTCTCAAGAATCCAAATCATGTGAAACATAGAATAAAAAACACTGAGTTAATTCATTGAAAAAAAATCAATTAATAATTAATAATGTGTAACATTTTGAGTTATAGAATTCATCAAAAAAATTGATATAAGACATTTAGGATTTTATGTGGAAATATATATGTTCTTTTTTGGGTCCACTAACATAGTAACTATTCAATAATCAATAAATGTGATTAAAATGATATTATTCAGTCTCTAATTATCAATAAATGATAAAGATGTTTTAGACATCTATTTCTCGGATGATGAGGATGATCAATTCTGGAATATCAACAAGAAAATTAGGAACATGGAGAAAATTACATAGAGTAAGGGGAATTTAAGACGGTATTTATCAATATAAATTTTACTTTAATCCTTCATACTAAAAAGAAGAAGTACATTCTTGAGTGAAATAAAAAATGACGATGAATGTTTCTCAACCTTTGGTGAAAATTTTAGAATAATTGCATGGAATGTGTTTTATTTTATCCTTAACCCTGATAAAAAAGTAAATCAAATATTTTGTGGCTTGAAAAATCTCCCAATAAAGATATCCAAATGATAACTTAGTATATGTGAATAAATCATTTTATGTACATTAAATGAAGAAAATTAATATGTAAACTCTCAATTTTATCATGTGTTTTGTGATACAATTGGGAAAATGGAGTTTCAATGTTTTTAAAAAAATTGATCAAATGAACGAATGAAATCTTAAATGTCTATATGCCAAAAGTGGGGAAATAATGAATTTGGGAAATGTCAAAAAGTGGGAGAAATTTTCTTCAAATATGGGAGATCCACCATCGAGTATGTGGTTACTGATGAAATATGTAATGGGAAAACAAAACCACAAAGGAAAAGAAGTATGAAACTAATGAATCTCATTGTTTCATATATAAGGGTATTAGTAATTTCGTGACTCAAATCCATAATACATGTTCTAATAAGGATAATAATAATTATAAAACAAATATTACAAATGAAAATGGGTAATCCCGTGAAATCACATATGTTTAATTGGGTATACATGATGACGTGGTGAAAGGTTCACTTATCAAATACTCTAGCACTGAAATTGGATTATTTTATTATAGTTTTTCCAAATCATTTATTTGACTATATTTTTCTATGGTTATTAAATAACCACATCAGCAATTAGATATTGATTTATCAGTGAAAATTATAATGGTATGATTATTGTATCTCTTGTATATATATCCTCTCAAAATGAAATTTGTGTGAATTTAATTCATGTAAATCTTGTTATTCTCCTTAAATTTTTTTGATGTTATTTTTGGTATATATCAACTCTCTCTTCATAGACCCCAAATTAATTTTTGAGGAGTGGTAGTCACATTTTCAATTTAAAATCAACCTATAATCTTATATTATTACATGGATAAACAATTAATTTCAATGGAAATTATATCCATTATATGGTTCTTACAAACTATACTTGTGGGATATTTATCTCAAATTGTTAGGGAGATACTCAAAATTAATGTTATTTATATTATTAAAAATATATCGATGTATTTGGGAATGTTTTTCCTATACCTCCATGAAATAGTGATGTTGAGTTTAAAATAATGATCATACCTAGTGCTACATCAATTTCAATGAATACTTAGAAATTATACCCAAATAAATCATAGGAATTTAAGAATAAATTCTTGGACAATCTTGGTATGGGATTTATATGATCTAGTTCTTTTCAAAAAGGGTTACATATTCTTTTAGTTCAGTATAATGATGGGTAAATGTGTCTTTTACTTGATTTTAAGGAACTTTACAAAGTCATTATACATATAAAGTACCTTCTACCACATATTTTTGGCTTGTTTGACAGACTGCATGTAGATTAGTACAATTAATAGATAGATCTTTTATCTGGATATCATCAATTGAGGGTCAAAAGTGAAGAAATAATCATTAAATCCATATAAATGAGGTTTGGACTCTATTAATTTATATTAAATCCAATTTTAATTACAAATGACCCATATGTCATATTTTATTTAATGAATAGAATCTTCATATGTTACATTTATCAACTTGTGGTAGTCTTTATTGTTGATATTATTATATATTCTAAGAAAAAGGGAAATCATAGTGATAATTTTTGATATTGTGTTGCTAACCTTGACAATGTATATGTTTTATGATTAAATTAAGAATATTTAATTATGGATAAAAAATGTTTTATTTATTAGTTACATAATTACAAGAGACACTATATTAGTTGATCCTTCAAATATGGATGTTATTGAGTAATTTCCTAGACTAACCGTTAATATCAAGATCTTTATTTTTTAGGGTTTGGATGGATATTTCCAAACATTTTCAGAAATTTATCATGAGTATCAGATCTATTAACCATTCTCACTTGGAAAGGGTTCATGTTCTATTCGATTGATGAATGTGAAGATAATTTCTTGAAACTATGGAGATGTTTGGTATGTTCACATGTTCTCACACTACCTTCTTGTATTATAGTTTTCTGATATATATTGATGTATAAATGAATGTAATGATATGTTTTCTCATATAGAATGTCATATTAGTATAATATTTAATAGTTCAATTATAGGTTTACGTGAAAACTACACCACTCGTTATATAGAGCTAAAAAAGTTAAATTATTATTTTAAAATAATGTTGAATTTCTCGATTTATATATTGATGTGGAAAGAGATGAATATAAACCATATGATATAGTTATATATGATAAAACATTATGAATGATCAATACCTTACCATCCTTGGAATATAAGCAATGTGGATGATTCTTTAATTCAGAAGGTCCATGCTTGTTTCACTATGATAGGGATTGAAATAGATTTAATATTAATTGATCATAAAGGATGAATATTGAAATCATGAGTGGGGGGGGGGAGGGATAAATCCGTTATTTCTCATATAAATATTCAACCATACATCTATTCAAAGATAAAAGGGGCACGTAAGGTGGGTTTATAACTATTAAAGAAGGTAATGATTTTTCAACCGTTCAAACCTAAATATGGCGGAATAATAAGGTTAATAATTACATTAAATAGATAAATTAGAGAAGATCTATTTAATTAATCACATTGATTATTATTCACTAGTCATCATTAAATAACAATGATATATAGAGATCTGAGAAATAATTTCTGGTGGGACAACATGAAAAGGGTTACTATAGATTTTGTATCTCATTTCTTGGATTGTCAAGAAGTTATGGAATCTTGATTGATGTATAAAGGCATAATGAAACCATTACATATACTATAATGTATATAGGGAAACATAAATTTTTATTTCATCATTGGACTCCAAAAAACAACTAAAGGAAATTACACTAATTTGGTTGTTGTTGATTTTCCTTCGAAGTCAAATTGCATCATTGATACTATAGAATATTTTTAACTTGATCCAGATACCAATATATACATTACAATAAGTTGTAATTATACATTGTGTACCACATTCAATTTTATCTGATAGAGAATTTAGGTACACCTCATAGTTATAGAGTTTTATTCCGGAGGTGTTGAATATAGAGATGATATTTAAAATCGTATATCTTGTTAATATATATGGTCATTCTTATAGAACCATTAAAAATTTGAATGACATGTCAAGATCCTTTTCTATGGATTTGAAATTTGGTTGTGATCAATTCCTTCTTTTGGTATAATTTTCATTCAATAATATATTTCACTCAATCATTCAAATGTATCCTTATGAACCCATATATGGAATGAAGAATAGAACTCCCACATGAAGTGTTGATTTTGGAGAAACAATAGTGGGCCATTAGCTAGCTAAGGAAATTTCAAGCAGGGTTATATCAATTTAAAAACACTTTAGGGATGCTTAGAGTTAATAGAATGGTTACACTGATAATCATCACAGAGATCTTGATTTCAAATATTATGAAAAGGTATTCTTTTAAATATCTCATTGGAAGAATGTTTTGAGATTTTAGAAGAGGAGAAATATTTTCTTTAAATATATCAGTTCCCTTAAGATCATTGATAGTATCGGGATGATAGCTTATCACATGGAGCTTGTAACAAATCTCTTTTAGGTTCATGATGTGTTCAATGTTTCTATTATGATGAAGTACATAACTAAACATCACATGCACTAGAATTTGAAATTATGGAACTATATCATGATCATTCATGTGAGGGATAACTAGTGGATATCTTGGATTGATGAGATAATTTTTTTACGGAACAATACCATGTTATAGGTTAATGTTTTGTTGATATATCATATATATGAGGAACCTATGTGGGAACCTGAGTATGTAATAAGAAAAATGTATCCTAATTTTATTTTGTAAGAGTACTATAAATTTGAGGGCGAAATTAATTTAATGAGGGTAAAATTTAATAACCATATTTTTTAGAATACATTTCTATTTAATAATATTTATGTCTTCAAAAACACATTATTCATAAAATAAAAAACCTACCTAAATAATTACATATAAAAAAAATGAATCAATGAAATTATGTGGTAGTTATATGAAATTTATGAATTTATAGTAATAAAATCTATTGATGAAATTCATGATATAGTTTATAAATGATTATGATTGTGTTATTAAAAATTATTTTCTAAAGAAAAATGTTTATTACAACCATTGTATTTGTTATATATGTTTTATTTGAATGTTAATTTATTTAATTTTTAGTATTCCAAATATTTAAAAATATTTTTTACAAATATATAATATCATATCATCAATCATAAATTTTATACCAAATGGTTTGAAATTATGTTAAAATCATTTTATTGTAAATGTGATATTTTTAAGAGAATTAATTTTGGAAACAAAATTTAATTTTTAAAAAATTAAAATAATCACACTATAGGATCAATTTTTGAAGAAATATTTATAAAATATATCTAAAAAATATTTTTAAATTCATATACTGTTTTAATCTGGGATATGAAGTAGAATAAAATACTTTTTATACATAATAATATGTTTTTTCCAAAAAAATTGTTCTTATTCACTCTTGGAATAGATATTAAATTAATTTTTGATAGAAATAAAAATTTAATATAAAAAATTTATTCCGTTATTTGGATCATAATAAAAAAAATTAGAATGTTTAACAGAGTTTTGATCCATAATGAATAGTTGTGAAGTTAAAAATCCTATTACCTTGATTCATTTTTCATGGTGTTTGTCGATGAAATGAATATTTATTCTAGATTAAAGGTGAAACATGTATAGAAGTTTAAGAGAACTATATATATGTATCTAGGTCCCGTTTTATGTTCAAATATATCTAAATTACTATTTTGGAAGTGGATGGTTGTGTTTTTGGGGATTGATATATCTATACAGTTTGTCTTAATGGATCTAAAGAAATTCAAGGTGTTTATTTCTCGAGAATGACCTAATAATTAATTTAATATTTAGATTTTAATATGTCTGGATATGATAATAAAAAATATAATGCAAAAAATTTCTAATTTTTAACAATTGATAATGATATTAATCAGAATGGTAATAATTTTTAATGGGATCAGAAGTAGAAAATATTTTTTGAGTATATAAATTGTAGGATAACATCTATTCCACTATTTTTCATTCATTAGTCTAACATATTATTTTCCATATAATGTGGTACATTAGTTTATAAAATTGGATGAGTGAGCCTCTGAAGTGCACTGTGTTGCATTTGTTCTCAATTATGTATGTTGTTGTCAAAAGGTGACATGGAATGGGTGGATGTCAAAGAGCATCAAGATGTGAATGTCAAAGGATGTGATGGTGATAGTGATAAATGGAGAATGACCATGGACCATAGAGGAATGTCACTTAGGAGATTCACTAAGTGACATAGGAGATGATGGTTGAAACATTCTCCAGTAATATCAGACGACTGTAGAACTGATCTTAATGTTTCAATACTTGTATCAAGATGATACTAAGTTACACCACATGAAGAATGGATGATGATGGAGCATCATCATTATATCTGACGATCGATGAGTGGATCTTAAATTTCCAAGAACTTGTATCAACTGGATACAATGTCACAACAATGTTAGAAGACCATGCATTGTAGTGATAATGCATGAGGAGTTGAAAGTGATCCATCCATAAGTTCTAAGTGGATTAAGTGGATTGAAGAAGTCCATGCACTAATTCTTAGTGCATGTGAATTGGAAGTTGAGACAACTTGATCTCTGATTAGGTCAATGAAGTTCGTTGAAGAATTTATGTGATTCAGGAGCTCTGTTGAAGAAGAATTCCATTCCTAAGAATTGAATTCATGTTGAAGAAGAATTGGAGTAATTCTAATAAAGAACATAAGAATTCCATATCCTAAGTGAAAATAATATGAAAAGAGAATAGAGGAATTCTTAAGAAGAAGAAATTAGGAAGAAGGCTTGGAGTGGCTCTCTTGATATGGCTTGATTTCATGGAGGAATTTGTTTTTGACAAAGTCTTCTTCAAGACTTAGCCCAAAAAATTTGGCCAGCCATGGGAACCTTGAGGGTTCAACCCCAAGGCTTGTGGGCACTAGGCACCACGCCCATGGGGGAACCCGTGGGGCAAGCCCAGGGCGGCAGGGCCATGCGGGGGTGTCACGCCCGCGCGATAGGGGCAAATGGAGCACGCCCGGAGTGCATGGTAGGCGCCAGTGGCGCTCCTGCAGGGAGCAGAGGTGGGCGCAGAGCGTGCCCGCAGAGAGAACACGATGCGGGGCGGCACCGTGAGGGGAGAAGTTCAATTGTAGGATGGATGGCAGCGGATGTTTGATAAACCGCGGAAAAACCGGCCTCCGATTCGATGTGGGACGCGGGATTTTTCCGTGGAGCCAATCCTGGCCGTCCGTCTCATCGCGCGCTCGATCTGGACCGCTCATCGCATCTTGCGCGAGATCTTTTGATCGCGGCCGTCCGATTTCTTTCAATCGCCCGATCCAACGGCCGGCGAGTCATCCACTACCTCGAGCTCGTCCGAGGCCTCCCCGCGTGCCTCTGTCGAACCAGAGGCCACCCGCACGACGGAGTTCGAGTTCCTGGCCACCATTTCTGAAGATGAGGTATCCATGGAGTTCGTCTGAGCCTTATGAACACATCCATGCATAAAAATTTACTTTCATGCAACAAATGGTGAAATTGGAGTTCGGCCGAGGCAAAAGAATGTGCCGAGGCCATGTGGAGTTCGTGTTTTGCGTGGGATATAAGAGAAGAGGTCGTGCATGCGTTCTAAGTTGCATGCACGTAGAGAAAAATAAAAATGGAACCCGCGTTTGACAGAAAGATAAAAATAAAGATTTTGAAGATTTTAAAAGCCCGAAAATCTCGGGGATTCAAGATATCTCACGCGGAAGATTTCGCACCGCCTATGCCTATATAAGGAGAGCCCGAGGCGATGGAGATGCTTTGCTGAAACTTTGAAGATCCGTGAGTGTCTTTGCCTCGCGAAGAAAGGATCCCTCGCGCAAATTACTTGCGCGACTGTTGTCCCGAAGCCACCCGAGGCTTTGAAGGTGTTCCTTGCGTGCAACTCCTTTGCGCAACAAGAAGAAGGAGGTGAAGTGTTCCCCGTGCGCCTACTCCTTGCGTGGCAGGAAGTACCCGGGGCAGTAGCACTTGCGCGCCCCGTGGTTGAGGTGCCTTGAACCCGAGGCTTGCGTGGCCGTTTGTGTCATTCACCCTGTGCGGTAAGCACTTGTGCGCCCGTGGTGTTGCACCGTGCACACCCGAGGCAGTGGCCCTTGCACCAAGACCCTACGCGTCTATTGGATAAAAGGATTGGCCTCACCCTTGCGCGCCTCCTTTGAGCTCAAGTGGAGACGACCACCTACGGACAGTGTGTGTGCTATGTGCAAAGAAGGGCAGTAGGTGTTCGGGTAAAGGAAATACACATTTTTGTGTGTGTGTGCAAGGAGAACTGAAGGACACACCTTGGCCGAGGCCTTAGTGCCTTTGTGTTCAAAGAGAATACCACACTCATTGGGGTTGTGCAAGAAGAAGTGAAGCTCGTACCTTGTGTTTGCTAAGTGAACAAAGAAGTTGTGTCAGCAAACAAAAACAAGTAGGCCGAACCTAGTGTGTGCACTAAGTGGAGTGAACACACTTAGAAGAAGTAGAAGACACTCACACAAAGTACAACACACATTTAAGTGTGTAACCAAAAGGAATAAAATGTGTGAAGGACAATAAGAAGGTGTGTGCTAAAAGTGTTACACCCTTTGTGGGTTTACTGCACCAAGAGAAGAAGATGGGGAGTGCATGCTTGCATGAATGCATGTGCACACGTGAACAAGATCAAATCTGGTTGTGTGCATCTGAGTTGACCAAGACAAGAAGTTCTTGAAGATTATTAAGAAGCCATGCTGTCAGTGCATGAGGATGAAGATATGTCATGCACTCAGTGCATGAAGTTGATGTGAAGTGAGACTGAAGCCAGACTGATGTTAAAGACATCAGCTACCTGAGTTTTCAGTAATTGAGAAGACCCTGATCAACAGAAGTGATCAGAAGTTTTGATCAAGAGCAATAGGCCTTTTCAGAGGCTATTGAAGATTCTTGAAGAGAGAGGCCAGGTCATCCTTATAAGAAGGAGATAAATCCTGAGCAAGACGAGAAGACCTGATCAACTCAAGTGATCAGAGTGAAGAGCAAGGCCAGTAGCCTTTATCCCAGGCTGTTGAGGATACTTGAAGAACTTAAAGTGAAAAAGAGCTACTTGTGTGACTCGAGGATCCAAGAGAAGCCCCTTGTGAGATTTAGGGTGGAAGAAGTCTTCAGTAGGATTCTGGAGCAGGCCAGTGGGACTCTGGTAACACTGTGGGACGCAGTATAAAGACCCTCCTATGTGACTCAGGATAGATACAGTGGGACTCTATATCAACCATTGTAATACTAACAGATTATAATGGAAGAATCCATGTTGGGGCGTATAACCAACATGGCAGGGACGTAGGCCTTTGGTGCCGAACCTTATAAATCCTTGTGTCCTGTGCCTTTACATTTACTACATCATTCGAGGAAAGGTGAGAGATACAAGAAGAGTGGATCGAGGCTTTAACCAGCCATATAGGTTTAATTGATAAAGAATCAATTAGTAAAAGTTTTAAGGGATCACTGATTCACCCCCTCCCCCTCTCAGTGATTCACACTGATCTGGGCACTTCAATTGGTATCAGAGGGAGGTTTCCTGTAAAATATCCAAGGGAGTCTATATGGAGTGAAGATTTGAGGAAATGAAAGAACAGCCTCAAATAGAGATATCTGCCAAGACTCTAAAAAACAAAATGAAGAAACATGAAAAGAAGATGAGGAAGAAGGTTGTTGAAATCAGAGAAACTCCATCTATGGAAAGAAATGTGAAAGTCACATCAGATGACAATACCTTTTATCATTCTTCTGATGAAGCCTGCTCTAGCTGTGATGAATATGGAAGAAACAATGATCTTTTAATGCAATCAAATATCTTCAGAAGACAGTCCCCACGGAAGTGGCAATGTGTATAGCTACATGCGTCCTTGATCTTCAAGAAGAAAAATTATAGCTAGAAGATGAAGCCAATTCTCTGGAAGTCCAATTGGCAAAAAGGGTTGGCATAACTAACACTCTCAGAAAGCCGGTGAAGGCCAAAGATGAAACCCTTTACCTTTGAAATGAAAGATATGAAGACACTACTGAAGAATTGCAAAGAAGCCTTTCTGAGAAAGAATTATTTATGATAATGGATAAAGAAGTTTTTCATGCACTGGAAAAGAGGCACAAAGTTTCAATGATTGTCAGAGATGCTCAAATTGATGACAAAGTCAAAATGGTGAAGGAGCTTGACAACTCATTGCATGAAATAAAGAAGGTGCATGATGACCAGATGGAACAGCTGAAACAGAATTGGGATGGAAGGCTAAGAACTGTCGAGGATGAGAAGAACTCCTTATACATGAAATGCATCGAACTAGAGGTGATATTGAAAAATCTGCAATCACCCAAAGCTGAATCCTCCCAGTCAGCTGAAAGTAGAAATGTTGCTACACAAGTGTGCTTTGAGAAGGACGATTCTAAAAGAAAGACATCCTCTAATGAAAGGGAAACATCTTCTAAAAAGAAGGTACCATCCATACCATCTTTTACTCATGCTTCTAAAAGTGTTTCTACTAAAAGTGAAGGATGGAAGAATGAATCCAAACAAGTATGGATGAAGACAGTGAAGAAAGAATGCTCTCCTGAAACAACACAGCAAGTCAAGAAAAGTACCCAACAATCAGAAGGACTGAAGAGGTCAAGATTTGTGGGTCAGTGTTGGTGTTGTAATAAGTATGGGCACTATGCAAAGGCTTGTTGGTACAATCCACTGAATGTCAAAGCACAAAGGAAGCCCATGCCAAGGGGTAGAAATCCAGAAGAAAAGAAGAAGCATCCACAGGTCCAGAGACATCTGTTTACTACTAATAGATTTGAATTGCATGATGACATCTGGGATGTGTGCAAAAGTGGTCAAAAAGATACATGTCAATCTCCAACTGTATCTAGAGCTCAAAAGAAGAAAAGATCACAGAACCTGGCTCAGAAAGAATCCTTGGGAAGCAAGCCTAAGAAAGTGGAAGATTTTCCCAAGAAGATTATGAAAAAGGAAGAGAAGACCATGGAGTCTAAATCCAAGAAGGGTGATGCATCCAGAAGGACCACCAAGAAGAAATGCTTCTACTGTGGAAATAAAGGCCACACCATGGATCCTTGTGAACAATCCATGGAACTGAATAGAAGCAGACTGGACTCAAAAAGACAATCAATCCAGAAGAAGAAGAAGGGATTGATTGAAAACAAGTTTCCTAATAAAGGTAGCTTGAAAGCATCAAAGGAACCATGTGGAATTTCCAGAACTGAGGCCACACTTCCAAGTGACTTACTAGTCAAATGGCCAAATCAGTTGCAACTTGCCAAAGATCTTCAAAGAGCTGAAGATGAACTTCTGGCAATTGCTATGGAAAAAGGGAAGAAGAAGATTTCACATGAAGATGTGTTGAGATCCACAGCAGCACAAACATCATTGAAGATCAAAGGTGCATGTGTGAAGAATGGTGAAAATGGGACATCTCGGTTCAGAGAATCTTCTCAACCTTGTTGTTCACATTGATGAACCAAGGAGGTTCCATCTTATTCCCTAATCACTTGTATTTACATGTTCTAACATTGTAGGGAATTGAAGATGATGATCATTCTAAACTGGAGGATGGTTTGGACAGAATGGAGTGCACCCCTTGAGGGGGAGCCAATCTGAAGAAGATGGGATTATGAGATTAATACCATCTTGAGAAAAGTGAAGGTATTCCAATCATACTTTCATTCCTTGTTTCTTAATTGTATTCATCATGACAATTGAGGGGGAGTATTGATTGAAGAAAAATGGTTGAAAGGGGGAGCTTTATCTTTGCACTGAACTTTCTAATGAGTTTTGTGAAGTATGTGCAGGATTTAGCAATTTATTGTTATATCTGAAAAATTTCAAACCCCTGGAAGCTAAGCATGATCTCACATGTATAGTGAAATGTGGACAGCATTGAAAAATATTGGTTACATCACTCTTGTTTTCTACACCAGGTTAGCCCAAGTAGACTTATAGTTGATCTACTAAAGGTTCTTTGCTAAAGAGAACATGTGACATCATCCCTCTCTTAGTGATTTTGAAGAAAATGCTTTTCTAAGGGAGGAAGATATTTTTGAAAGTTAACCACACCGCATCTTTGCATTTGATTGCCAATAAGGGGGAGAAAAGATTGGCACACATATTGAACCATTCATATGTGCTGAAGAAGTGTATTGACAACAAATACAAAGGGGGAGATTGAAGTGCACTGTGTTTCATTTGTTGTCAATTACGTATGTTGTTGTCAAAAGGTGACATGGAATGGATGGATGCCAAGGAGCATCAAGATGTGACTGTCAAAGGATGTGATGGTGATGGTGGTGAATAGAGAATGGCCATGGACCATAGAGGAATGTCACTTAGGAGATTCACTAAGTGACATATGAGATGATGGTTGAAACATTCTCTAGTAATATCAGACGACTGTAGAACTGATCTTAATGTTTCAATACTTGTATCAAGATGATTCTAAGTTAGACCACTTGAAGAATGGATGATGATGGAGCATCATCATTATATATGACGATCGATGATCTGATCTTAAAGTTCCAAGAACTTGTATCAACCGGATACAATGTGACAACAATGTTAGAAGACCATGCATTGTAGTGACAATGCATGATGAGTTGAAAGTGATCCACCCATAAGTTCTAAGTGGATGAAGTGGATTGAAGAAGTCCATGCACTAATTCTTAGTGCATGTGAATTGGAAGATGAGACAACTTGATCTCTGATTAGATCAATGAAGTTCATTGAAGAATTTATGTGATTCATGAGCTCTGTTGAAGAAGAATTCCATTCCTAAGCATTGAATTCATGTTGAAGAAGAATTGGAGGAATTCTAATGAAGAACTTAAGAATTCCATATCCTAAGTGAAAATAATATGAAAAGAGAATAGAGGAATTCTTAGGAAGAAGAAATGAGGAAGAAGGCTTGAAGCTGCTCTCTTGATATGGCTTGATTTCATGGAGGACTTTGTTTTTGACAAAGTATTATTCAAGACTTAGCCAAAAAATTAGGCCAGTCGTGGGCACCTTGAGGGTTCAACCCCAAGGCATGTGGTCACTAGGCACCACGCCCATGGGGGAACCCGTGGGGTAGGCCCAGGGCGGCAGGGCCGCACAGGGGTGTCACGCCCGCGCGGCAGGGGCGAATGGAGCGCGCCCGGAGTGCATGGTAGGCGCCAGTGGCGCGCCCGTAGGGAGCAGAGGTGGGCGCAGAGCGCGCCCGCAGAGAGAACACGGTGCGAGGTGGCACCGTGAGGGGAGAAGACAATTGTGGGATGGATGGCAGCGGATGTTTGATAAACCGCGGAAAAACCAGCCTCCAATTCGATGTGGGACGCGGGATTTTTCCGCGGAGCGAATCCTGGCCGTCTGTCTCATCGCGCACTCGATCTAGACCGCTCATCGCATCTTGCACGAGATCTTCTGATCGCGGTCGTCTGATGTCTTTCAATCGCCCGATCAAACGGCCGGCGAGTGATCCACTACCTCGAGCTCGTCCGAGGCCTCCCCGTGTGCCTCTGTCAAACCAGAGGCCACCCGCACGACGGAGTTCGAGTTCCTGGCCACCATTTTTGAAGCAGAGGTATCCATGGAGTTTGTCTGAGCCTTCTGAACACATCCATGCAATAAAAATATACTTGCATGCAACAAATGGTGAAATTGGAGTTCGACCGAGGAAAAAGAATGTGCCGAGGCCATGTGGAGTTCATGTTTTGAATGGGATAGAAGTGAAGAGGTCGTGCATGCGTTCTAAGTCTCATGCACGTAGAGAAAAATAAAAATGGAACCCGCGTTTGACAGAATGATAAAAATCAAGATTTTGAAGATTTTAAAAGCCCGAAAATCTCGGGGATTCAAGATATCTCACGCGAAAGATTTGGCACCGCCTATGCCTATATAAGGAGAGCCTGAGGCGATGGAGATGCTTTGCTGAAACTTTGAAGATCCGTGAGTGTCTTTTCCTTGCGAAGAAAGGAGCCATCATGCAAATTACTTGCACGGCTGTTGTCCCGAAGCCACCCGAGGGTTTGAAGGTGTTCCTTGCGTGCAACTCCTTTGCGCGACAAGAAGAAGGAGTTGAAGTGTTCCTTGCGCGCCAACTCCTTGCGCGGCAGGAAGTACTCGGGGTAGTAGCACTTGCGCGCCCCGTGGTTTAGGTGCCTTGCACCCGAGGCTTGCGTGGCCGTTTGTGTCATTCACCCTGCGCGGTAAGCACTTGTGCGCCCGCGGTGTTGCACTGTGCACACCCGAGGTAGTGGCCCTTGCACCAAGACCCTACGCGGCTATTGGAGAAAACGATTGGCCGCACCCTTGCGCGCCTCCTTTGAGCTCAAGTGGAGACGACCACCTACGGACAATGTGTGTTCTAAGTGCAAAGAAGGGCAGTAGGTGTTTGGGTGAAGGAAATACACATTTTTTTGTGTGTGTGCAAGGAGAAATGAAGGACACACCTTGGCCGAGGCCTTAGTGCCTTTGTGTTCAAAGAGAATACCACATTCATTGGGGGTGTGCAAGAAGAAGTGAAGCCCGTACCTTGTGTTCGCTATGTGAACCAAGAAGTTGTGTGATCAAACAAAAACAAGTAGGCTGAACCTAGTGTGTGCACTAAGTGTAGTGAACACACTTAGAAGAAGTATAAGACACTCACACAAAGTACAACACACATTTAAGTGTGTAATCAAAAGGAATAAAATGTGTGAAAAACAATAAGAAGGTGTGTGCTTGTAGAGACCCGAAGCTTGATGTACATAGACATTACATTACTCTTGCGGAATACTTAGTACTTAACAAAAACACACACACAAGGATCGTAATAGTTTAGTGTCTTTGGAAACTCGGAATAAAATCTTCTAATCGTGGTGAAAGATCTTCAACATCTCCCATAAAGATCTTCCCTTTTTTTTACCTAAAACCTTTCTTTATATCCTGGGGAAAAGAAAACATAAAAGGGTGAGCTCAAATGCTCAGTAAGGGTAAACAAAAGAAATATCAATCACATCGTATTCATAAGAACATAACATTTTGGAAATCATAACCTGCAAAAGAGAGCATAATTTCATAACATGGGATAAATCATGGTAGTGAAATGTAATCACAATAATCATAACTTAAAACATGAAACTTTGTGGAATTCACACATAATCATAGAGAATCATTTCTTGTTAGTCAAGACTCATTGCCAAGACTATCTTAGTG
Source organism: Viscum album (assembly GCA_963277665.1). Classification (NCBI taxonomy): domain Eukaryota; kingdom Viridiplantae; phylum Streptophyta; class Magnoliopsida; order Santalales; family Viscaceae; genus Viscum; species Viscum album. The sequence goes on from OY728141.1 coordinate 1,869,120,242, forward strand.
GACAATGTCCCTTTCTGAATCGAGTAACCCTCGTTTCAGTCCTGTTTCACTGAACCGGTATAACCTACCATTCCAGCCTTGTCTATCTCATGAGATATATTATCTTTACCCTTTGCATTGGAGGGAGATATAGGTCCCACCCATCTCATAATGATACCATTATTATGTGTGCCACAAAATCATAAACCATACATCATAGCATAACCCATTTAATAAAAATGGGAATCTTAAACATCATGACATCATAAATCAATTGATATAAGATAAAGGAATTCATAAAAATAATTCCATCACAACATGATCAAATCAATGTAATAACAGGGATAAAAATATAACCCTTTATTATCTTAGATGGAAATTAATTTTGATAAAACACTTGAAATCCATTCTTGAGGAAAATATCCTTTCTACTGCAAAAACATTTTCCTTTCTTAACATGTCTTACAATTTAAAACTAAAAGAAGTTGATTAAAAATAAACTTGAAAACTTGTAAAGGAAGCTTCTTGGAAATAATGTTTCAAAAATCCATTCATGCCGTATATGTTAAAAAAACATTCTTTGTACTTTTGTCAAAAAAGTCAAAATGTACCTCGTACGAAAAACGACAAAAGATTCCTTTCATATCTTTTACTAAAAACTCACTGAAGGGTAAAATTGTATTTAAAAAAATTGTACGTGGATGGAAATAATATTACATATTGAGGAAACATGGATGTGGATGATAAAATACACCCCAGTAAATTCCAAAGTATAAACAATCTCGGATAAAAATGAGATTGTGATATTTCCCTTACCTTAGGTCCGACTTGCTTTGTAAGTGTCCGAACCTCCTGTATAATGATTTAAATCATGTTATTGGCTTATTCCAGAATCATATTCATTGTTATTATATCATATATGGTCCAATTATGACTTTATATTACCCGTTCTTTTGTAAATTCATGTTAAAGAAGCATTTTGGGTAAAATCGTTTCATTTATCGTAGGTGTTTTTAACTTGTAATTATTAATATGATTACTTGGATCATGATTACTTATATCCAGAATTTAAAACATGATTTATATATCATATATATTCATAATATACATATATGTAATATATTGATAAATGGAATGAAATACACCATTCATGGAGACGGTAGTCTGTACGTACACATGAACGCTGTTTTCATTTCCTTATTGAATTGAATAGAATTAAGTAGATGACATACATATAAATATACATAAATACAGTATCATTATTATTTCATATATTTCATTAGTACTTATTATATATACTTTATAATCATTCATGAATGGTTAATCATTGAGAATGAATCTCATCGCGTCGTGGAGACGGTAGTCCGTACGTACGCACGAGCAATGATATCGTTCCCATGGTCGTGGAATTGTGTTGAAGTGTATGTATACTATTTCAGTATCAATATCACTTTATAATAATCATATATAGTTACTCATTACACCTTTATACCAATCCAATTAAGGTGGTGGCGGAAAATAGATTACACCACGGCGTGGAGACGGTATTCCGTACGTACGCACGCGCGGTGATTTCCTTTTTCCGTAGGATGGATAGAAGGTTAATTAGAGTTGTTTCATATTTATAATAACATATAAGTATGTAAGTAATACTGATGTTATTACTTTATTATGAAACAACTAAATAAGAAGAAGTTGAAGAAGAAAGAAATTGAAAAGATCGGAAATGAATATTACCTCTTCTTTGGAACGCCTCTTTGAATCCTCCACTTAGGGAACTAAGATTGGTCTTTGAAGAATACCAGGACCTCTAGGATTATTCTAGGGAAGTGGAGAGGAGAAAATGGCAGGGGTTGGCCGAGCTTGAGTGCTCAAATTGGTGTGAGGAGGAGGGGGAGGAGGTGCCCTTTTATAAGGGAGGAGAGGGGCACCTTAGGAATATCTCAAAATATAATTTTATATTAAAGTCAAAATCGGTTTATAATGGTTTCAAAGGGTCTTATTTAGAAGCTAAAGTGGGGATGGGTCGAAATCCTATCATACAATAGGATTTAGACAAGTTTAGGGTATTATTTTAACCTTATCAATTAGATTTAACTCTAAGTTAAATAATTTAACTTTTACCGTGTCTTTTTGTTTTCTTTCACTATATGGTTAATACACTTACAATAACATGCCAAACGAACCCCAAATTGTATATTATTAATACCTATATCCTTATCTAAGTCATGTAGACGAACCTTAGATTTTTAGGAATAAAATAACAATTAATAATATAATATTTGATTTAAAAACTATTTTGTGTCAATTTTGACACTATTTGATATATGATTTTTGTGAAAGTCATAACAGAATTATATGTTCGAACCAAGTTTATTAAATCAACACTAATATATCATAGTAACCTAGAAAATTAATGGAATTCATAAAAAGTCTCAAATTACATTTATTTTGGTGTTTATAACATCAATTATGTCAATATTTCATTAATAAGATAATTACTGCATCATCTTTGTGTCATAAATACATTAAATTATCTGATGTCTAAAAATTACAAATAAAATACCATCATGTAGGAAATAGTTTTATCTTTCTAATGAATATTTTCAATCGAATTTATCTTATGTACAACCCTATATTAAAAATATTTTAGTAAATATACATTGATTTTAACTCTTTTAACTCTTCTTTGAATTAAATAATAATAAATGTCCTAATCTAATCCAAGTGTGCCTAAATGATAATATTTTACACTTAATGTTGTTTTTGGTCGAGATAAACTTGTCCAATAGAATTAGGACATGTGTTGGGATAATATTAATATCATTCTTACCCTTAATACCCTATTTACTTTTAACCGTGGTAAATAAAAGTAAAAAGTTACTATTCAACAAAAATTATTTTCATCTCATTGAACCACATTTTACTTACTGATATCAACCGTGTCTCTTGGATTTTTGAAATTCCATTCACAGAAGCGGTAAAATTATGTTTTATGAAAAAATCAGTTTTTTAACTACCACTTTGTAGTTTCACTATTCATCAAAAATTGATGTTTTTTCAGAACAATGCCAAAATTTAATCCTAAGCTATATTTCATATTCCGAATTCAAAAATGAAATCTATTTTACCAAATTCATAACATAGAAGTTGCATTAATTAATTTTATAATTAAATCCCGCTGTTAAAACAAATAGCGTGTTTTTAAGAAACAATATCTATCAAAAGATTGACACTTGATTATGTCTGGTTTAAATACGAAATTACATTCAATGACCAACATTGTATTAAATTGTAAAAATATATTCTAAATATACTTTAAAACCACTCAAATTAATAATTTATCACTATTAATTATTTCGATTAAAAAAGTTGTTTTTAATTATAATTTAGTAATTTTCACTATTCATCAGAATATGAAAGTTATCTGAAAAGTACCAAAATTTCACCTTAGGCTAAATTCGGTACTCCGAATCCAAAAATGAAGTCCATTTTGAAAAATAAGATTTACAAAATTTCAAAAAGTGGTTATTAATATTCATAACTGCTAGTTTTAATAATATTTTAATAGCATATCGTTGTTTTGTGAAACTCGGTATTGCGTATTACACACGCTATCGAGGAAGGTCGTGATTGCGTGTAATGCAAGAAAATTCAAGGATGCGTGTTGTGTCAGCTGCTTTTGGTGTATCGTACAACGCAAGACATTAGTGAAATTAAAAAGAATATTTTTCATAAAATCTTGGGCTGTTACAGTGCTAAAAGTGTTACACCCTTTGTGGGTTTACTGCACCAAGAGAAGAAGAAGGGGAGTCCATGCTTTCATGCATGCACGTGCACATGTGAACAAGATCAAATCTGGTTGTGTGCATCTGAGTTGACCAAGACCGGAAGTTCTTGAAGATTATTAAGAATCCATGCTGTCAGTGCATGAGGATGAAGATATGTCATGCACTCGGTGCATGAAGTTGATGTGAAGTGAGACTGAAGCCAGACTGAAGTTAAAGACATCAGCTGCCTAAGTTTTCAGTAATTGAGAAGACCCTGATCAACAGAAGTGATCAGAAGTTTTGAGCAAGACCAACAGGCCTTTTCAGAGGCTGTTGAAGATTCTTGAAGAGAGAGGCCAGGTCATCCTTAGAAGAAGGAGATAAATCCTGAGTAAGACGAGAAGACCTGATCAACTCAAGTGATCAGAAGTGAAGAGCAAGGCCAGTAGCCTTTATCCCATGCTGTTGAGGATACTTGAAGAACATAAAGTGATGAAGAGCTACTCGTGTCACTCGAGGAGCTAGGAGAAGCCCCCTGTGAGATTCAGGGTGGAAGAAGTCTTTAGTGGGATTCTGGAGCAGGCCAGTGGGACTTTGGTAACACTGTGGGACGTAGTATAAAGACCCTCCTGTGAGACTCAGGAGAGATATAGTGGGACTCTGTATCGACCATTGTAATACTAATAGATTATAATTGAAGAATCCATTTTGGGGCGTATAACCAACATGGCAAGGACGTAGGCCTTTGGTGCCGAACCTTGTAAATCCTTGTGTCCTGTTCCTTTACATTTACTGCATCATTCGAGGAAAGGAGAGAGATACAAGAAGAGTGTATCGGGGCTTTAACCAGCCATAGAGGTTTAATTGATAAAGAATCAATTAGTAAAAGTTTTAAGGGATCACTGATTCACCCCCTCCCCCTCTCAGTGATTCACACTGATCTGGGCACTTCAGCTTCCATGTGGCAATTTGGGGGAATATACATTGATTTAATTGGAATGAAATAGTAAGAATAATGCAATTAATAATCCTGATTTAATGGTATTTGTTCATTCCATAATGAGTTGGACACAATAGATGTTATATAAAAAGTATATGGTGTATTTTAATAATAAGAGTATATGTTATATCAACATAAAATGGAAATTGAACATGAGATGGAAGAAATTGGAAAAGTATCATCATAATTTCAATTAATAATTATAATATAGACCTCAAAATGATAATGTCTTCATAGAAACATTACTTCAAATTTATCTAGAGGTGTTGGATTTTGAGAAGAAGTTCTAATTGTTGGGTATGATGAAAAAATTTCATATAGAATTGAAAAATAAGGGGTGAACAATGATGATACATTAGATTAAAATATCTTTTATATGTATATACCATGTATAGGGGGAAAATGATTGATGATGAATGTAAGATGGTATATTTTTTAAAATGGAGAGAGGACCACGGATGTCCAGTCTCCTGTGGTGGGTGAAACACATTACTTTCAAGATAGAGAGAGTGTTACTTTGGGTTTGAGGATGGATAGTATGGCTGAATTACATTACTATAGTTGGTATGTTAATCGTGGAGTAGAGAAGATTTAAAAATCATTAGATGGATATTCTTGTTTGTGTGGATGGAGCGGGATGAGATTGATTATGTATCTTAGTGGTTGACATGTTCAAAGATAAAATTGGGTTCTTACAACCATTTCCTATGATAATATTTTAATTGGACTATATAATTAAGGAATTCATGATTTGTTTAAAAAATACTCCACAGAATAAATAAGCAATATGGGTGATTATTGATTGAATTATGTTATTGAAATATTCCTTGAATATTAAAAATACATTCACATTTGAAGAACTTTTATGTATATGAGAATTACAGGGTTATGATTATTTTATTTCTATCATTTTTTTGTGTCAAAATGAGATCCTCAATTTTCAATGAAATTGTAGAGAGGGTGTTATAATTTTATGGGTACGAAACTGAAGATGAGTAAAACATATCACCATTAGATATAAGTTCAATCATTGTATAGTATTCAAAACATTAATGTAATGATTTGAGTTTATGTTCTTGATTTTGGGTGAACCTGGATGGACCATGTAGCCTTAATAGATTTCATCTATAACCTCAGTCACCAAGTGCCAAATCATATGAGTCCATTTGAGGTACTATATAGAAGATAATGGTAATCAAAATTTTATTGGGGAAAATCGAGGGATATATCTCTTTTGGGAGACTACATAGTGAAGTAAATGATAGATATGGTTCAAAAAAATCAATTTTTTTTAATATCATAGGATAAGAATAATTCTTAGGTTGATCCCCATTAATGGATATTGGTGTTCTTAATTTGAGATCATGTTTTATAGTGAGTTTTTCGACTTTTGAGAAGGATATATCAAGAATCTTAAATACATGATGTAAATTATATTTTTTGTAAACTGAGATTAAACAGGGTTCATTTTTAAAATGATGCACTTATATATTTTTCCTTGAATTTGTTCAATGAAATTCATCTTTAAATTTACTTTATATTTAGGTCAGTGTATTTTTCAAGAATAGTTTAGTATTATTGATAATTATATGATATTGTAATTTCCTTTCTGTTATTTAATGTATTATGGGTCATTTTTATAGAATTTTTTTAATAAATAGGATTAGTCCCAACTGACAATAAATCAAGGTAATTATTTTTGATTTCTTGGTATGAGATATTATTATATATCGCAAATTATGGATGTGTTTTTATGATTGATACCATGGATAAGAGGGGTGGTGTCTAATATTAAACAAATTTCTTATTTATTTCTGTTCATATTATCAACCCAAATTTCGAATCAATATTCCCTTTTATAATTGAATTAAATTATTCGATTTAGTTGATTCTAATGGTAATACAAGGGTACTTAGGTGGGATCGTATGATAATTTGTAGTGCTTGGATTTTGATCATAATCCACCTAGATATCCTTCACAGTCCTTTTGAGACAAGTATTAGGAATTTACCACATTAGTTTTCATAACTGGCCAATTTAATCATCATCCTCATGATAGATTATGATAAGTGTCTATCCAGTGGAATTATATGTGTAATTGGATATGCATGCTGATATGGATATGCTTATTGTATTTGGATCCTTTTATTATTGAAATTGGTTTTCTTGGTTTACTGTAATGATTCTTGGTTATCAAATCAATTAATTAATTTTTTCTACAAATATATACATTTTTGAAAAAATAATATTTTTTTGAACTTCTATAACCGGTTTTCCTTGATGATATGTTAAAATTGTTTTCAGCATTGTTATTGGTTTTAATTAAAATCTAAATTCTTTTTTTATAGTTTTAGATCAAAATTCAATACATATAATTCAATTATTAATAGAAATTATCTATTTGTTGTGGTTTCCAACTGGGATTTTTCTCACACCTATCAAAAAAACCTTGGCGTGTGTATAGATATTTATTCTATTGACTTGTTTTATAGGGGTGATTAATGTTCTCATTCCATAAGAGTGGATCAATATTATGTTTGGAACTATGGAGCAGGTGGAATTCATGTTTCCAAATGTTTTTTTGGAGTTAAATATGTAAATTATTGTTATTACCGTGTTCTTGTTAAGTAACCCTTGTTGAAATTTATAAATGTATACTATAAATTTATTATTGATTATTAGTTTTGTTGTTTATATTGTCATTGTGACAGATATTCATTATTAAATAATAAAACATAACTCATTACTATTCCATTTATGATAACATTGAATATAGTATTTTCCACTTAATGATTGAGAATGTGAATTAAAAGTTTGGGAATGTTGAAATTATGGAATGTACTGGTACAAACAAGGAACATTTTACATATGCATGGTTTTCATATTTGATTGAAATTATTAGGTATTGTATTGTGATTTTATAATTTTTTTATTCTATGTGTTTCTATATTAAGTAATGATTTTAAGTACTATTATTAATTTATCCTTGAATTATATTCCATAAATTTGTTTTTATTAATTAGATACATTCTATAATAGGGTATTTTTTTCAGGAAAAATAGTTACATTTTTTGTTACATGGTGTCCATTAAGATGAAATGTAAGTTTTCATATTAGAAAAAATTATTATTTATTTTCATAAAAGTAATTTTGATTTAAATTATAAATACATAATGAGTGATTTTTTAGAATGGAAAGTGATACTATGTGGAGAATTGTGACACAAGGTTCACTGTGTCAGTGAGTTAGAATGGTTTAAAAAATGTAATGGAATATAGTTTTAAAGTGGGAATGTTTCCAGGTGACAATAGGATGTATAATAGTACTCTATTTTTTCACTTTCACATGCTCTTGCACATGTGTGTAATATTTTTTTATTCTATTTGAAAAGGTTTGCGGATAGGTTGTGAGTTAAATGAGTAACTCCATGGATGTTAAAAATTTTAATGAGCTATTGTAGCTTGACCAAAAAAAGCATAGATAAGTTTTATAGGAAGTTTTATGATTATGTGAATGTCCATAATTTTTTTTCCAAATAAACCAAAAATTCCACTTTAAACCTATAATTAAAGAGGAGACACCACATTGTCAGGTCCTGTAATTCTTGATACATGTTAAAATTAACTATTTAATTGTAATAATTATATTTTGGGTATTTTAATATGGGTTTGGAAATAATAAATAGAGTTATAGATATTTTAATTAGTGATTTTAAAAATTATACATGTTTTTGTGACACTTGATGTGATGTCAAATGTCTTGGGTTAAAGGATTTGATCCTATCAAGGGTAAAATAGACATATTTAGGTGTATTTAAGGTGTCACATGGGTCATAGGTGGTTTGTGATGATGTTTTGGTGAAAATATCCAATGATGGGGGAGTGAGTGGATGATTATGATTTTAAATGGAGTTCTATATAGATGCCACTAGAGTTTCAATGGCCTTGATAGTATCCCACCTCTAATGTCTAACCTCATGTGTTTTGGAGGGATTTGACTAGACATCTAACAGGGCCATGTCTAATTTTTTTTAAAAAAATTATTAATTAATAAGGATTAAATATGGGAATATGGGAAGAATATAAATATATAATTGGATAAATCTCATCTCCATCACATTCTCCCTTAAATTTATAAGGATTCCCATTATTTTTTATCTGATCATCATACCACTTAATAGATTATGATTTCCATGGTTAGTATCCCAACATAATGTTGAGTATTCTTTTTATTTGTTTACATTTTAGTGAGTTTGATCTAATATTTTTTTCATAGATATTTTTTTATGTATTTTAAATTTCTTCCTCCCATAGTTGAATCATACCATAATTTCAAAGATGTAGAGACATACAAGTACCAGTTGAGAGGTATATGACTATTTATAAGGATACACAAGTGTATCTTCTTTATGTAGGTTATGAGAATGGTTAATGTCAAGTGACTGAATAGAACCAACTGGTGACTTTGGGGTACATGATGGTTATTCTGGAGTTTCTACTGGATGGTAATTATTAATAAGTGTTGAATTATTCCAATGATATGTGTATTGGCGGTTGTTGGAACAATCGATTATTCAAGAATCCATGGACATGGTACCTGAACTGTGTTTGGATACTTATTCCAGAAATAGGATATGTTTATAGTTAGAGTGAAACATTATAAATACATGGGGTTTAATTTTCTAAATAGATATTGGGTGATGGGATTTGCGGGCAAGATGAGTGTGATATCTCAATCACTGATGGGGAAAATAACTGTTCACCATACTATGACTATAGATTATTAGTTATTTTAGCACCCTATGGGGATGAGGATATTAAGGTCGTGTGAACACAAGATATGTCCCATAAGGTGGATTATAACACTGTTTGTTTGTTTTATCCTCCATATATTAAGTATCATTTGGGTGATGGTATCAACCATTGTTTCATAGAAGGATTATACTATATGTTTCCACAATGTATGGAGGGAGTTACAATCACTAGTTGGAAAAATTATCCACATCATATAGGTGGGATATATTGTGAGTAATGGTCTAGGAATGGTAAATAACAGGTGTCCCTCCTCATTCATTTTTGTTGGGATACTGATATAATGGTCAGTAATGGGGTATGAGGAAAATGGGGATAGAGTATTGGGTCATTGAAATTCCAATACACAATGTGAATGTATTTAGAATAATTTTATTTTTGTGGGATAGAATGTAACACGGTAGGGAAAGTATTTTTGGAAGGCCATGGACACTTATATTATTATGGACAATGGGTTCCTTATCTAACTCATGCACTGGAAAATGTTTGTAAATTCTCACTTGTGGAAGGTCAAAAATGGGTGGATATGATTAGACTATTTTCAATGGCTTCCAAAATATAAAATTTTTCTAAATTCACACATGTCAATATGTTTTCAAGGGACACCATTGGTGGTGGACAATAATGTTTATACTCAAACCCTACATGAGGCTGACATGATTTATTCTAAGCTTTTGTCATATAAAGAAGTAAAATTGAATGGGGTCCAAGACCAGAGTATAATATCAATTGTTCATAGAGACGTCTGAGTTGGATGTATGTTATTATAGTTACACTAGGTGGAACCTTGGTGTAGAGATGTTCTTTTCTTTCTTAATATGTTGATATATTTGTATATGATTAGAATTTTGGTGACCTATTAATTTCTTTAGTGTCCCATCTAGGTTTTTATATAATATTTTGTATAGTATAATCCATATTTCCACAAAACTATGTTATTATATCATGTATGATGTTTTATATATTACATCCATTATTTCATGGTAAATATTATTATAGAGGGCATACTCTTCCTACTAGAACCTTATATACCCTCAATATCAGTTAGAGACCTCTAGAATATGGGGAGGCACACATGAGGTTAAGGTCTATTTGGAACGAGTGTTGTTTAGATGAAATAGTTCAAGGATTTTATAATGTGGTATGATATAGATTTTATATTAATTATAAATGTGGGATATGTTATTTTTTTTCTATGAATGATGGGCAGATATGAAAGCCTTTGGACTTGTGTTATATGTCATGTTTTTTGTGTTTCCAACACATATATGACCTGATATTCATGTTAATGAGGAATGTCATATTTTTTTAATGATTAATGTTGAGTTACTAAATATAATAAAATTTGGATTTGATTGTATCAATTTCTATTTTATAAAAATTCCATTGAGATTCTTGTAGTGATATTCAAGAATCAATGTAGGCCTGTAGTGTTCACATGAAATGCGTGTTCCTTATATTGTTTTGGGATTTGGTTCTAATTATGGAATGGGAAAGAATGTGGATGATTAATGTTTGGAATGCTAATAAAATGTGTTTTTTATTTGTGTGTTACATTAGAATATCATGTATAGGTGGGGTTGGGATGTCAGATGACATATGACATGGGTGTGGTTGGAAAGTATAATGGATAGTAGTATGTGATGCATATTAAAAGTTTCCATACTTTTAATATGCATATCGTTATCTCTATAAGGTATAGTGATACAATACTTCTATAATAGTAAGAATGTATAATTTGTATTAGTATTTTATGCATATTATAGGATTCTATATTTCTAATACGTAGACTATTATATCTTTATTAATCATGGTAATTGTTTTAGTGAGACACCACATAGAAAAACTCGGTTAGAACACAATGATGGTGGAGATATGGATCCACCAATATGTAAAACTAATGGGGACCACGAGGAAGATGATAAGAATGATCCACATATAATGGTTTTGAGATAGGAAGGTTAATTGCAATATATATAGGTACTAGAGAAGTTCTATAATGATAATCTTAGGTTGATCCATGTATAGGTTATATATATGATTTATCTGGGTTTCCAGGGAGATGATCTATCCCCAAAATAAAATACATGGTAATCTCATTCACTATATCCACCCTTTTTTAGGGAGATTGGACACCCCTGGTAGTTGATTTTTGTATCAAGTCACCCCAGATGATATTTTATCAGATCAAGATGCCTATATAGAGAAGAGTGAAGTTATAAATGTATATTCATAGAGGCAATGTGAACATCTATTGGTATATATAGTTATATGGAATTATATATGGGGGAATGTCATAGAAGGACCTTTAGTTTATGTTATTTGGGAACTTCTTTCCTGAGACACTACTGGTGGACCAAGTCCATGAGTTTAGTCAATGGTTGTATGAATAGGAATCATACATTTATTATGCTATGGTTTCATAGAATTTATGCTTTCTGTGACAATATTATATGGTCACAAGACTAATTTATTTCCTCAATTTGAGGATATACTTCAGCACAACATAATGGAACAGATATACATATTTTAGTTGACCACCTTATAAGAGTATCAAAACCATGATCTGATAGAGGATCTAAATTGTTCTAATTGAAGTACATTGAGTTTCAAAAAAGTTTTAGGTGAGGAATATAGTAGAGATCTAGGTAGATGAATGTGTGGACATATGGATACACTGCAAGGTATTTAACGACTGCTTTCATCATTACTATCACAGAATTGGTTATCTATAAGGTGGTTCCAATATGGATAAAAATTACTTAGTCTAAACATGTGAGATTATCCGTTGAAGTATTGATGTGAATTTTTATAGATAGGTAATTTGGAGCGACATTACCAGATGATCACATAGGCCTATAGGTGTTCTGGTTTGATTATGAATAAAGAATCTGAGGTAGGACCGAGAGTAGTGTTGGGAGGCTGTATTCAGGATTCATCATCACACCCGAGTAATAGAAGATGAAAATATATCTATATGTTGTGGTAGTGGGTTATACTGATCTGACTCAATTGGTAGGGAAAGGATTAGTATGCTAGTCTTTGGGTTATTAACACATGATTGAGTTTTCCATCTTAAAGCCAAATATTTATCTATTGAATGTTAGAGTCATTCAATGAATGTCATATTTATATATTAATGTGATGTATATTAGAAAAAAAGTTTTTTGTGTGGGATATGGGATAGAATATAAACTGGTTGAGGTATAAGAATCTTGTATTATGTGGGTTTATGTAATTTTTTCGTTAGACCATGTGAGATCCATGATATTGATCTGGTACAAAACGATCAGTGTGTTTGGTGTTTTGGTTAAAAAATAACAAACTAGGTGGATCCTATAGTGGGATGTTTTGTGGATATAATAATTCATTTTCATCAGTTGTATATGTTATTTGGGATCTAACATATTTTTTAAATATTTCTCATGGTTTTTTGCGTGTTGTGATTTAGGAAACATGAGTTTCCATAAGGGTTGGCCAGCTTTTGATCCGAGATAGTATATGGATGGGATGTCATAAACATGCTAGGTTATTATGACATGTGTCTTTTAGTGAGGTAATATGATACATGGAAGGATTATAAAATGAATATGTTGGTGTATTTTTTTTCTTGAGGAGTCTTAGGCATGAGTTTGTAATAAACGAGTCATTGCTGGAGGAGTTTGTTGATGGTCAATACTCAATGTAGAGTTCTTATAAGAGGACAATGTTACACCTGTGGCCATGAATTTGGTCTAGGAATACTATTTAACACAACCAATATCCAGTGGCGTTCTATTGGAGATCTTGTGGGGTTTATGGTTTATGTTTTTAACACTCGATAAATAATTTATTATTTAATTGAGATTATAAATTTTAATATGGTGATCACATAAACCCAGAAATTAATGATCCACTCTCACCAATGTTCCCCATTCCCATTTGAGTGATTAATTAAATTTTTTATCAATTATTTTTTTCACATATCATAGGAAGTCACAATTGGAACATCACCCATTTCAGTTTTGAATATTTTAAGATTTTTTTCTGATACATAATTTTAATCTCATTTTCATATTTCATGTTTTTATGTAATTTAATTATTTCTTTGTCATTAGCTTAAATCATACCATGAGATCGAATGTTTCGATACCATTTTGTACTATTTAGGATGTGTCTTGAAATTTCCTATGTTAAATAATACATTATGAATTATGTAGGTTTTGTTGGTTGTTAGGGTCACATGATTGAATGAAACTAATACTTATTAGTGTATTATAAGTACCTAAGGGGTTTCCTAGGATATCTAATGAAATATATGTGTGGTTTTAGGATGAGTTACATTGATGGAAGGTGTTATGGTTGTTTTTGAATTGATAGTTGGTCTGGGGAGGAATTCACATTGTACATGAATAGGGTTCAACCACTTGTTTTGGACATTAGATGTTGTTAGTAGTCACATGGTATATGCCAATATTTCATAATGATGGAATTCGACCATGAACATTTATTTATGTGATTCATTAATGAGATTGGGTTGATATATCATTTATATATTGGGGTTATAGAGTTTTTCTAAACTATGGAAAAATGTTATTATTTATTTCCACTCATTATGGGGATGAGGATTTTGAAGATATATGCATATAGTACAAGACCCAAGTGATGGTTTAGATGACTAAAAGTGGGCAATATCCTTCACAGATTGTGTAGTTGATGGGTGATTGTGTTGAACATTATTTCTTAGGATAGATATGGTATATGTAGCCATAATGTCTTGTGGGAAATTTATATCAATGATTAGAGTGGGATGTTTGGCACATATGTCTGATGTGTTTGGCCTAATGGGTCAGATCTAGTTAATAATTGGTGTCACTAGCCATTATTTTGGTCAGGTTCTTTAGCCGGTGGGTGGTATAAGTGTCTGAGTGTCATGGGATTTAGGCTTTTTTTCATAGAGGTTCCATTTTGTGTAATGAATTCATTTATATGTATGTGATAATCATTACGTATGGTGTAATATTGTGGGTTATTTATTTTGTTAATGGATAAAGATTCATCTAGCATGATAGACTGTGGGTCCCTCATCCCACTCTTACATTGGATGACTAATGTAAAGTAACATTAAAGTCTAGTCAATCATTGATGTAATGTATTAGGATTTTTTCATTGGTTGTTATACTTTTATGATTTCATAAAGACGAAAACAGATGGATATTTTATTGGGAAACACACGAGGTGTATTATTTAGTTCACACTCAAACCCTGCATGGGTACTTTATGTGGTTTTTATACATCATTTCATAGGATGTAGGTATGGTTAAGGGTCTGATAATTGTAGTATAGTTGTTTGTGGTGTTGTTGATTCATTGGATGGATTCCAATTATATGTTTCATACCATGTTGATTCATAGCTGTGATAAGTTGATTCCATAATTTTTTTGGATATATTTTAATGTGATTGGACTATGGGAGATGTATTTATGGCTTCAATGAGTGGTATGAATTTATTTCATGCAGTTATCCAGAACATAAAGTATGTTTTAGTTGGGTTGTGGTTTTATATCATGTTGGTTACTATTAACCTTTATTTAATTAATTCATTAAATATTTTATTATAGAGGGTATAGTGTCCACACTATAAATTCACAGACTCTTATTTCTAGATGTAAACTTATAGTGTATGGGGATGTTCTCATAGGGTTAGATGGTCTCTGGCTCTGGTGCTATAGGGTGATCCGGGTTGGGAATTCAAAATGTGTATTTCATGTCAAAAATATTTTTAATTATAAAATTACTTCTATGTGTATTCATAAGTAAATGGGAAATAATTTTCTTATTTGATACGAGTGTATGTTTAGGAATTATAATTATCATGCTTATATTCTTATCTTTACTACATTATATTTATAAATTTATTATTATTATATTATCAATTCCCTAATATGTCTAATGGGAATAGATTCTACTATACTCTCTCCATTTGTTGGAATCTTTATAATGGGAGGGTGATATTTCATTCCATCTCATTGAAGGGTATTCTTTAAAATCATCTATCACTATAATTAGATGAAATGTTTTCAACTTATCCATCCTTATCCTTATTCGGGTTCACATCTTATTTATGTTGTATTATTTTTCTTCCCATTGACCATAAGGATTTTTAGAGTTTTCTTATCACCGAAAAAATTATTTCCATTGGTATTTTGATGTTAAAGGGTTATATTCCCCCTAGTAAACATTTACTGACCCTAGTTTTAGTAAGATAACAATTTTCTATAACTTCCTGATAGTTATGTTTAGTTTTCCCTTTATTTAAAAAAGCTATATGTACTTGAGTTTTTCTAAATGACCTTTTTAAATAGAAAAATTCTAAAATAAAAATTTCAATAAATAATTTATGAAGTTTTATCATAATATATTATAAATTTCTTATGAATTTGAATGAGTTTAAATGGGTTATATTTAAAAATAATTGTGAACTCATATTTTATACAATTAATGTGCTCGATGAAACGACTATTATATATTTTTGGATAAATAACAATTTTTTTTACCAAAATGGTTCCTTATGATTGATAAATATACCTTTATTAATATTAATATAATTATAATGTATAATTAGGGTTTATTTAAAAGGTTTATCAATTAATAAAGTTGAGTATTCCAATATCACGTAGAATTTGTTGATTAAAACTTATTTTATTTCATTAGAATGATATTTTATGATTAAAAATTATTTATAACTATTTAATAATAAATAATATCATTTATAAAGGTGTATGGGTTTTATTAATTAAATTTTTAATTTCAAAACTTTCTACCCTTTAAATTAACCCCCTTTTTATATTTAAATTCTATTAACGATCCAATTAAATCCTGTTATTTAGAGATTTATCATGGAAAGCCTTGGGTACTAAGGTGTGATCATATGAAAATTAATAGTGATAGGAATTCTATGCTACATTTCCTAACTACTATTATTATTCATGAAAGAAATATATTTATGGGTAACCTAGTTTAATGGGTACAACATGCTAATTCTAATATAAGACTCATTATAGATTATGGTAAGAGTCTAGCATGGGATTTATATGCATAGTTGTGATTGGATGGTGAAATGGATAATATCTAGGTATGATGAACTTATTTTCTTCGACATTAGTATACCTAGGTTTACTCATATGATTATTGGTTAGAATATTAATTAAATAGGGGTTTCTATTTAAATAAAAATTGTCACTCATTTTTTACTTAAAAAAGTGTAATTGTTATTTATTAAGGCTATGTTAAAATTTATATTTCCTTTGATACATGCTTTTAAAAAAAATATAAATGTTTATTTTGTATAGTTTTAGTTCATGTAAGATTTTAAGTATTTAAAATGTAACTTTAATGAATAGATTCAAGGTGGTTTGATACTGGTATTTAGATCACTCCCTAAATATAAATCAAACTAATTATACTGATTCATATATAGTTGTTTTTTTGTTTGTTTGTGTTATCATTCCATAGATATAGACAATTTATCTAGTTTGATTCTAATAGGTAGGTGTCCTATGGGATGGTCATGGGATACATGGGGAAAGACACATAAATCATCCTGAGTATCCTATTCTACCTAAGAATCTCTAATTTCAAATAATAATTATATATCACATAGTTTTAGTTGATTTCCAATTTTATTGTCTTTTTTTGTTACCTTTAGTTTTTAATATATATTAAATGATAATTGATTCCCATTCCACATGTGATTCCTTTAGTAGTAGTTACCATCCCATGGGGATTAGTAATGTGATTTGGGAATTTTGACATGCCAGTTCAAGTATTATGGCCTTATATTTGTACTGGAACATTATAGATATAGATTGTATAGGAAATAGAGGATGTTTTCACCAAGGTACCTATGTCTATTAAATATTTTTGACTAAATTATAGATTTATCTTATCACGTTGAGTTTCTACTAAAGTATAATATAGAACAAAATGTGTTTCATGTCTCTCATATTTGTAATTAACAACCATACACATATGTTGTTAATTCAAATGTTATGGTAGATTTAAATCCAAATTAGGCAACCATGTATAGTATATATAGTTTATCATATATATTAGAGAATATATTTAGTGGGTGGAGAGTTTTACTAGTGATATTATTATGTAATTATGGTCATATTCTAGAGAAGAAGAATAAGGGAGAGGATCATATATAGAAAAAATGGTTAGTTCAATTTAAGGAATGTGAATCCTAATAATTTTCTTTTTATGTAATGTATAACGGTGGGGGTAATTTTTATTCTTGTGATTTTAATTTAGGTACTCCATTGTGTTTTGAGATAGTATTTTCCTGAATTTTGAGGTATTGGAAAACAAATATTGAACTCACTTTTTGTGTATTATTGTAGAAACCGTGTAGATGGACCACACTGCTCTCCCTAATGAAATATTGATAAATTCATAAATGGTTCATTGTATCAAGTGATAGTTCAACAAAACAATGAATTTTGGGATGGTTTTTAATAGACATCATTATGTTTAGTTCATGGGCCTAACAAACAATATAACCTGGCCAAATAGTCAGAATAACATTACATGATTTAGATATTTTAGACTTGATTAACCTCTTGTAATCTTTTGTTGAGACCGTAATTTTTCACAGAAGTACCCTATGAGTCATTTTTAGTGAAATTTGGGTTTATTCATCAACTAAATCCACATTTATCTTACATATTGATCGAATAAACATTAGATCCAATGATATATGTTAATGATCATGTATAATGATGGATCTATATATTTCTCTGCCTTTCCATTTATTCTTCTTTCTATAGATCAATTTAATTTCTTTGGATACATATATATGGAATTTGTATATGAATAATCAATGAAAACCTCATGATCCTGTGTTATTACTAAAATGATTTATAAGATCATATTGATGTTTTTCATTGAAGTTATAGGTTTCTGGGATCATCATTTGTGATTATCTAAGTTAGGTAGCTCTAATTAATTTCAAAATTTATTATATTTTATTTGTGAGAGATTAATGAACATTATAAATTTATTCCACATATTTAATTATTAAATAACTGGTTTAAATTTATTTTATGATTTCTTTTTCGTTTACATAAAAAAGACAGATTTTTATGTTTATTGAATTGAATTAGAATGCATGATTCCGGTTTAAATGGTATTATGTGAAATTGATTTATTGGTATCTTGAGTTTTTTGGATTTAACTTTTATTTATGAATTTATTATGGTGATATATTTTGGCTACTAAACTATGTTGGTCAGTTTGGGTATAACCAAAGACTAGGAAGTGTTGGGTATGGATTTAATGGCTTAATATTTTAGATGGATGGGATATTCTATGTTTTTATGTGATACTATTGGGTAATAATATGACACTGAAGATACAAGTAGGCCTATTATGAACTAAAATGGAAGAGTGATTTGATCATATGAAAGAGTTTATGTTTTAAACATATTTATTTATCATATCACCATAACATTGATTGGCTGGTTACTGAGTGTATATTGTGGTGGAACTGAAAAGTGTTACATAGTTTAAAGAAAATAATTTCTTATCATATAATAATATTCTAATTTGGTTTTATTTGGTTATGTGATGAAACATTTCATTTTGAAACAAGCTAACCTTTTTCAATGGTATCAATTACATATATGAGAATATGCCAACATTTTATTTCATGAGATTTATTTGGGTTAATTATATTGTTTAATTTTAATCAACCATTCCAATACATCTCGGTATGAATGTAGATTTCTTATTTAATTATAAAGGTAGAGAAAAATCTTTGATGCACACAAATAATGGATCTTATGTGTTAAATTTATTGTGGGAATGAATGTTTTTATATATAAATTGCATGACTCGTTATACCAGTCACATTATATGAACATTATCAAAATGAGTTATAGTGTCATATCCAAATTTGAAATAAGGGTCTTTATTTATTTGTTACACTATGATTGGTGGATTTAAATCAATGTTCATTTTTAAATATAGAATTTTTTAAGTGAATTTTTTTTTATTTAATATTTGTGGTCATTTATGTGGGGAAAATTCACTCCCCTATAGTTATGGTAATTCATGAACACTAGTTAGCAACCCACTTTGATTTGGGAATATTCATAAGGATTTCTTGATTATCTCGGTTCATGTTTTGGGATGTATCCTCTTATTATGGGGTCATATCATATCTATCATATTGATTCTTGAATAATATATTAATTAATATTTTCTTCTATAAACTATAATATTAATTTAATTTAATTTTGGGATAATAAATATTTTTGTTTTCATTAAATGAATAAAAAATTATTTAATATATATGAATAATATTTTTTATGAAATTTTAAATTTCATTAAGGGTTTAAATGTACTAGATATATATATTAAAATTTTATTAAACAAAATTATAGTGTATGAACATGATATTTTCAAGTAATTTTTTTATTTAGGTTGAGTTTGATTTTTCTTTTGAAATTTTGGACATTCTGAATGAAATAGAGGGTTTGTAGGGGAGTTTGATGTGGTAATTTAGTTTATAGTCCAAATAAATCCTTGTAAACACACAAGTTCAATACCTAGTTTTTGGTACTTGAGTTTGAGGGGTTGTAAAGCCCCATCCCCTTATTCCATAATCTAGTTGCCTATATTGGGTGGCTGATGGCTACTGGGTGGCTGATGTTTTTTAATTAAGTACTAGTTAGGGCCACCTAACCATATTTTAGTGAGTTTCATTGTGAATTTTTTGTATCATAGATTTTTTAATATTGATATTGGGCTTTCCAACTACAACTGAACAATATACATGAGTAGAGTCCTCTCATTATTTATCTACTATATTTCCATCCAAATGTTAATACCATTAAGATATGTTTGATTTTATGGTTGCATTAGACTAATCATGATATGTCTAATTATTCCTTAAGATTTTATTCAGACGCAGCATGATTATGATTTTATATTGTTTAAATATATCCCTTTACTCATGTTTTTCATAGTCACTATATTCTAGTGATATTGGCTGGACTAGAAACCAATTCATTATACATATTTTTTTTTATTAATTTATAGGTAGGTGATCATAATCAATTATTTTAGTTTAATTAAATTCTTTAATATCGAGCATGTGAATGTTAGGTGATCTTTTAGAAGTTGGTGCTTATGTTTAATTGAGAATGCAATTGAATATAATATCTAATTTATTAGATAAATTAAAATAAATTAATTGAGTTCTTGACATATTAAAATTATCTTGAATTATGAATTAAATAATGAGTGAAATTGAATGAGAAATGTTTTCACTAAAAAGAAAATAATAAAACGTTAACTATGCAAAGAAAATTAAGGTATAATAGTGGAATGTGTTTTTTGGATAAAATAAAATCATTTATGGGTTACTATGATGTTATATATGAAATTGTATAATCAAAATAACATTTAAAAGCGGGCTTTACATAACCTAAATGGTTATATTATTTTATAATTAACATTAATTTTTATTAATAGAGTGTTTATGCTTTGATGAAATGGGAATATTGATGAAATTATTATGTATTGGTATTTTAATGATAAATAAAGAATTTTAATATGAAAAAAATGATTGTAAAGACGTTTATGGATTCATTTTATTGATAAAAACTTTTTGATGTGTTGTAATTAATATATTTATATTAATAATATTTATTAAGGTGTTACTGGGCCATTTTTATTTAAAATGGGGTTTTAGATAATCATTTTATTAATTTTAAAATTCAATTTTACACATTATTTGGGGTTTACTATAGGATTGAAATTATATTAATGGTGAATAAAGAGGGTAATTGAATGAATTAGTGTCGTGTCATTATTATTACATGGTGGAAGAATAACTAATATGTTTTAAATAGATATAAGGGTTCTATTATTGGTTAAAATAGTTTGTTTTTAATAATTAATTTTTTTGTTGATATATATATGTTATTTCAAATAAAAAATTAAAATTGAAAATGGTAAATATTTATTTAAATTTAATGGTCTTTATGTTATTGTTTATAAAATAAAATTGATTTTTCATCTAATATAATAGGTCGAATTTTATGAATTGATTAATATATATAATTATATAATTTGATCATGATAATGTAATTTGTTAAATAATAAAATTGAAGATCTAGATGTTCCTCTAACATAGAGTGTGGTCCATGGGTACAACTATGTGATCCTTCATGAGAGATGATATGATACTTTTTCCTTATTATAGGATGAGATATGGTATCATCCATGCCCTTATTTGAGATACTACATGAGATATATATTTGGATATGTGATGTGATAATATAGGTGATAGGTTATGATAGGGG
Source organism: Viscum album (assembly GCA_963277665.1). NCBI lineage: Eukaryota > Viridiplantae > Streptophyta > Magnoliopsida > Santalales > Viscaceae > Viscum > Viscum album. The sequence continues at coordinate 1,869,142,155 of OY728141.1, forward strand.
TTTACATGAAATTCTATAATGTATTATAGGGTTCACTATATGATCTTTTAGAGACTATTTGTGTAAAGACAATATATTTTAATACATGTTTTCCTCGAATCAACTCAAATACATAGGAAAACGAGATCCAAAAACAAAAATTAGTGAAAAAACATCGATCGGTTTAAACCATTAAAAAACATTCAATTCAATTAGTAGGTAAGAATATAAATAAAACAATTATGAAAAAATGATTATTTATTTCTATATGTACATTTTTTATAAAAATTTACTTAATTAATTATTATGTTACATAATATATCTTTTATGATCTATATATTTTATTAAATAAAACTAAGAATATTTTTGGTAAATGATGATTTTATACAAATATAATATTCATTGATTAATTCAACATTTAATTTTTTATAGAAATAAATCATAGAAACAACATTCATTTTTTAAAAAATATTCTCCTATATAAAATGATTATCATTGTCTATTATATTATTAATTAAAAAAAAATATATAACTTAAATTAAATAAAATGAAAATCATTTTTGTAAATACATATTCCCAATAGTATTTTACAATATGTTTTGAAGATGTTTAAAAATTTACTAATTTTTAGATTAATAGTCAAAATATGGATATTACTTATACAATCATTTTTATGAAATTATTATACAAGAATTGCATGTAATTTTTTTTATAATATTTAATATAAAAAATAAATTGTATAAATTCAAATTTAATAATTTAAAATATGATATTGGTATTCAAAACCCATGCTTAACATTATAGAAAATAATATAATTCTTTGATGTTTTTTTCTATATATTTACATTAATAAATTTTTTACATTTATGAATTAATGTTTTGACTTATTTTAAGGTTAATTTAATATTATTTTAATAATAAAAATATTTAAATTACAATTGGATAATTAAAATTTAAAATATTATTCTAAAAATAATTTTTTACTTAAAAATACACTTCATTAAAAAAAGGGTTTCACATTACATACCCTAATGTTATAATTAATTATTATTATATATAATAATATTATTTAGTAGATTATATTTTATATTTATAGAATGTGGGGTCAAATTATGTAATAATCATAATTCTAAGCATTATAAATATATAAATTTGTTAAAAAATCATCTCAGTAAAATCTCAAAATGGTAAATGTAAATATCTACAAGTAAATGACATAAATGTTTTTTAATACATGTGCATAAAATAGTGGTTTAGAATTTATCAGACATAACATTTAACATAATTTATTATTATCTAATTAATCTTCACATTCCATGTGAGTCATGTGATCTCATTATAATAAAAAATTATGTTTTCCAAATATTCCATTCGATGCAATGATAAATGAAATTTACAAAACCTCCTCCTATATAGAGATTCTAATCACCCTAGGATTGACCCAAAGAAAGTCCTTTTATCTTCTAAATCATCTCCCCTTTTCTGATAATAGTTTATCTTTAAAATATTTTGGATCTATGATTCCCTAAAGTGGAGACCAAAGGTGATCAACCAAAATATAAATAAAAATTTTCCAATAGAACATATTATTTATTTCCAACATCAACCATACAAAACATTATTTATCCATTATAGTATGAAAAAAATTATTATCAATATTATTTTATGTTTTTATACTAATAGACAATCCATTTTATTCCTTCCAAAAAAATTTTGGAAAAAATTAAAACATCATCTTGTATGACTACACACTACCACCTCTATAAATGATGTGTTCAATTTTCCATCATCAACATTAATTGATGGTTAAAAAGGTTATTTAAAAAGATATTATAATATTTAAAAGATTTATTTGTTTTTAAAATGAAAAAATTTATTTTTTTACCTCTATTGTATTATAAAAAAATTTAGCGTCTTCCATTTATACGTGTGGAATAACTTATCCACATGATGATGTTTTCAATTTACTTTTCTATAATGTTTAAAATGTGTAATAACATATATTTAATGTATAAATATTTTATTTACTAAATCATTAAAATTAAAAAAATATAGTATTAGATATTATGTGGAAGTCCTCGACCTCATACATTAAATTATCTTGAATTATGTTAATCATTACCAATTATTATCTTTTTAGTTTTAGAGTATTAGAGAACTAGTTCATAACTTATACATAATATCTTTAATATTAAATGTTGAAACCTCTACTCATTATCTATTTTTTCATAAAATAAAAACTCTTAAAAAACATGTTTATTTCCTTATTATAAAAAACATGTATTTTCCTTCATCCCATCTATGACCCTATTTAAATTTAAATCTTATGAAAAACATTTCAAAAACTTGGGATGAGAATAAAAAGCACAGTAAGGGATACATAAATAAGGAAAACTCGTAGTTTTGAAAAGAACATGTAAACCATGACTACATTATCATAAATTTGAACTTTTCACCTTAAAGAAGTTGAAAAAACAATTCACTGAATATAAGATAATTTCATACCCTTTCTAAAAAAAATATTACCATAATACCCATATAAAGCAACATATAGCTTATAAAGGTTACTTGGGACATAAAAATACTTAAATCGAATAACCATATGGTTGACTTCCACAAATATCACTAAATGGAGTAGCCATAAGGCTGACTTCCATAACAAATGCATTGGTGGTTATAAAATAACCACTCTCCATTGGTTTATCTTAGAACCACCCTTCATTTGGTTTATCACATAGGCACTCGTCAAATTTCCAAGTACCATTATATAATCCTCACGCATATAAGATTGAAAATATCAAAATTTCAATCATAAAATTTCATTTTCAATCACAAGAAATAATTTTTTTTTTATTTTGAAATATTAAATCTACTTTAAAAACCATTTTCAATACCAAATTATGTAAAAAATGGTATATGGTATTTATTTTCCATTTAATGACATTGTGACTTGTAAAAGAAGAAAAATATCAAATAATGCTTATAACACCAAAAAAGTCATTAATTCTACAAATGTTAAAAAACATAACTTATTTCCTTTTAATAAAATATTTCTTTTAAAAAATACACCCTTTGAATGAAATTAAAAGTAAAATTGGTTTATTATAAACCGTGCAAATGAATGATGTTTATATTATCAAAAATTCCCCAATGAAAGGAGATTGAGACAAAGTCCCTTACGTCGAGTTTGTCTTGTCTTGTATATTACTTGTTCTTCCTGAATACTAAACTTATGATAATTTATAATTTCATAATAACCCTTTTCTCATTTATTATTCCTTTTATATGACTTATTACCTTGCAATAACTATTAGTTAATTATTTGAGTTCTTGTCGGACATTTTTGTGATGTTCGGAACTTGAGTAAAAATGATCTTATTATAATTACAAATTGTCCATGCGGTCAAAAGTAAATTATATCTAGAGTGATAATAATGATTTATATATCATATATATAATATATATAAAGTATATATATTTATAATAGTCCAAAAAATTATGATATAAGTAATGAAATGCACAATTCATGGAGACGGTAAGCCGCACAGACACATGAACAAAACTTCCATTTATTTTTCATAATTAATGGGATGAAAAATAAATTATATATTGGTATTTTATAATACTCTTATAATATATATGTTATAATTGTTACATATTTTCATTTATTATATCCTTTATACACTCCATGTATTTCAAGAGAGAGTAATATAACTTTGTGTCGACGGTAGTCCACAGTTCCTCAAAGGAAATTATCATATATATAAAACATGAAAAGAATAATGGTATGTTATAAATGATAATTATAAAAGTATTGAGATAAAATAAATATCATATATAATTACAATTACATCATAATTCCCACCATGAGATGTGGAAGGAGATGATTGAACAATCATCATATCATGAAGTAGTAGTTCGCCATCTACGGAAACAATATGTTCTATACCCATTAGACAAAGGTTAGTGAAAGTGTAGTTAGAATAAATCTCATAAAAAACCTATTATATTTAAAATACTAGTGTTGTTAATTAAAAAAATAAGATCATAGGGAGTGGATAAGGAAAAAAAATAAGGAAAGGAACATGAGAGAAGACATTACCACAAATCGGGTAAGTTCTTTTGACTTGAGCCAACTGGATTCTGTGAATTGCCTTTTTCATAGGGTAAGGCATATAGGATTAAGATAGGATTTTTGGGAGCTTATTGGAGTATATTTTTGACAATCCTTGGGCCTAGAGAGCTGTGAGTAATGGGTTAGAGTTGGTGTCCTTTTATAAGAAGGTGGAGGGGCACTTTAAGATTGTTTTGAAATATTATTCTATTATTTATTTATTTTGGAATTATAATAACACCAATGAAATATATTTATAAGATAAGATGATAATGGGTCTCAATACTCCCATAAAATTGGTTTTAGAGAAGTTTAGGTCATAAAAGATACATTATCTCTTACCCTTAACCATTAGTTAAATAAATCAACCCTTACCATGTCATCATCCATTTTCATAATACATGGTTTCTATAGTTAATATAAAATTCTAAGAGACACAAAATGTATCATTAAAGTAATTTTTGGCATCATATATGTCATCTGAATGAATAATAGGTTTTTAGGACTATTATATAATTTTAAAAAATATTAATTGATTTAAAAACTCATTTATGTCCATTTTTATACAAATCATATCATGTCTTTTTAAAAATCCATAACTACTTGATTAATTAAAAAACCATCATTAATTAAACTAAAACAAGTATTAATGATCCAAAAACTTCTTGGATGGCATTAAAAGATTAAAATTAAAATTATTTTAATATCTATAATCTCATTTATTTAAATCAATCATTAATAAGGTAATCACCACCTCACCATTGTGCCATAAATAAATTTATTTATATAATCTATGAAAATTATAAATAAAATACCATGATGTATGAAATATTTTAATCATTATAATGACTATTTATATTATAATCGGTAACTTATATAACCCCATATAAAGTTTTCTTACTAAATGATAGTTGTTTATGTTACATTTTCCTTAACATTAAATAAAAAGTAATTAAATGTCATTTTCACAAAATTGTGGCTCAATGGGGTCCTAAAATCGACTAATGGATGCCCATGGTCAGACATATCTCATCTAATAGGATTAGGACATGTGATAGGTTAATTTAATATTATTTTAATATTATTTTTCCCCTTATTTACCAGATTTACCCTTTAACCATGGTAAATAAAATATTTACTAAAGTTACAATTCGTAATGTCTAAAAATAAAAGTTACCTTTTTACACAATTTGTACCTCCTGATTCCAAATATGGAATCCATTTTTCAAATTTCAAAAAATATAGGTTTCAGAAATTAATTTAAAAATAATTTCTTATTGTAAAAATCAAAAAGTGTGTTTCTATGAAATAATAACTTTCAAAAGATTGACTTGTGCATGTCTAATTAAAACGTAAAATTAATTAGAATTACCAAAATTGGATTAAATTTTAAACACATAATCTAACAAAATTGGATTAAATTTTCAAATAAAATATATAATGGCTTCAAATATATATTTAAAAAATGATTTCTTTCAAAAGGCGGTAAAACTGCATCTTTATAAAAATATTTATTTAAAAAATGAATTTATTCTTATATCATATCTAGAAAACATATAAGAAGAATTTAAAACATTACATTGAATATATATCAGATATTTTTCAATAAATAAAAATCCATAACAAGTGATATGAAAACACAATTATTCTCTTTTAAATAGTTTTTCATAAAAGCATGTCCATTATATTCAATTGTTTTTTATTTTCATTTCTAATAAATTTGGTAATCACTATATCATCATTTAATATTGTTTAAAACATATTTCAAAAAACAGATGAAACTATTCATTTCATCATTTCCAATGGCTAGTCATTAACTTCCATTTGAAATAATAATAATATTATTGTATTATTCTTCAGTATAACTCAAAGTTGTGTGGAATAAAAGATTTGGGAGAAGCTCATTGTTGCATGTCGAGTACACTCTTCGAAAAAGAGTCCCCTTTAACATTAAATTAATATCATATTCATACATATTAACTGAAATTAAAAAGTATTATTCTTTAAATACCTACGCCATTACAACCTTTCCCCATTTGGAAATAATGTCCTCATAATTTTAAAATTGGGATTGAAACATCATTTAAAGTCCCAGGTCAAAAGAAGTTTTTATAAAACTATCACATTAAAAAAAATAATGAGATGTATACAGGTCTCCTATGATAACACATACCAAGATTCCATGAAAACCTGGATATGGAAGAGAAAACTAACCATCATGTTTTGATGTAGAGTGATAAAAAACATGATTAGGATAAATTTAACCACCAGAAGACCACAAACTTTTGATAGGTTAAATGGTATTTGATTCCTCAGTAGGAAAAGTAAACAGAAAATGTTTTTTTAATTTCCCTTTCATAAATTTAGAGAATTTATTTATGACATAAAATAAAACATAAATAAATATAATTACTATTCAAGTATAGTTTCATCCTTTAATAAGTATCTACAAAAGAAACTCATCTATTCTGTAAAGACCCGCAAAATTCAAGGGAAATTTTTTCTTAATTTTCTTTAGAATTTTACCAGAGCGCGGTTTCAGACGGCACCTGATTCCGAGGCCCGGAGTGCCCAGAATTAATTTCCGAAGTTTGGCTCGGGTACGTTCAGTGAACGAACGAGCGGGAATTCCTAACTTTTGATCCGGTGCTCGGAATTGAAATCCGAGGGCACCGATGAACTCGCAGCGCCGATATTCGCTTAAATAGACCTTTCCGGGAGTTGCGTTTGTTGCGGGTTGAAAGTTAATTTTTGAGGGTTTTAGTTGAGTTAAATAAAATTTGTGTAGAACAAATTTTATTATAACTTCTTTAAACCTCTCAAAGGAGGTTGGAAGTGGGACCCACACCCACTTAACCTCCCTTGGGAGGATTAAGAGTGGTGGGGCCCACATGAACCCCCACCTTTTCAACTCCCCACTCTCCCTCTTAATGGCTTGATAACTTAACTTCTTTTAATTATACAACTCATGTATATTAAATAAGTGAGTTAATTTTTGGAGTTAGCCATTTTGAATTTCAAACATTTGAAATTCTTTTGAGTTGTGTGTTAATAAAATAAGATGTAATCTTATTTGTTTTTGGGTTGTTAGTTTTTCCTTGAGAACTTTTGAGAGCTCCTCTTCATCTTCAAGCTCTGACGAAGAACGAGAACGCTCAAACTCCGACGAAGAACGGCGCCCCTCTTCTTCGTCCTCGGTGTCAACAAGAAGGAACACCGCACCCTCCTCGGACCTTCTTCGTCGGCAAACGAAGATCCGCCAACGACGTGTCTCTTCGGGCATAACTCTTCGTCAACGGATTTGACGAACGACGACCGCGACACCCGACCTCCGCGACGCCGTCTTCCGCGGAGCGTAGCTGAACCTTTGAATCTTAAACCCGAGGTAGGGGTTGTTGTTTTATTCTTTATTTATTCCATTTCTTGAACATGGATCTCGCATGTCTAACATGAGACTTTGAATGTTTAAGTTGAGTTATTTGCTTAACGTGAGGGGGCCGGACCGCATGAACACGGCCGAACCCCCTCCATCGTTCATGTTTATTTTGCGGAAGAAAGCAAGTGGCGTGGTGCCGTCGCACCACGCAGATGAACGTGCTTTTAATTTACGCGGCGCCGTCGCGCTACGTCAAGAAAAATCTTCAAGAACGCGACGTCGTCGCGCCGCGTTGAAATGAATGTCAAAGCACGGCGAAGGGGCGCGGTGCCGTCGCACCGCGCCGGATGACGAACGCCGCGGCCGGTTCCGGGCCGCGGCGGGACGAGAAGACCGCGGCCGGTTCCGGGCTGCGGCGGGACGAGGAGACCGCGGCCGGTTCCGGGCCGCGGCGGAAGGGAAGACCGGCGGCCGGGCCGCCGGTGTCGGAAGCCGAAGAAGGGGACCGGAAATTCCGGTCCCGTTTGAGAAAACCGGCCGGCCAGCTGGCCGGCCGGATAACTTAAAAACTGGGGAAATTAATTCCCCGGCTTTCCCTTAAAAACCCCCCTCTTAAAGGGGGGGCGGTTCTTGAAGGAGGGGGGCAGCCGGCCCCCCTGGCTCTCTTAAATAAACCGGCCCCTCGTGGGGCGGTTTCAAACAGGGGCGCGGCAGTTGCCGCGCCTTTTTTTTGAAGGAACCGCGGGGCTGAGCCCCGCGTGCTGCCACCCCGTGCGGCGCCAAGCGCCGCCGCCGCGGCCCGCCAAGCGCCGCCGCCGCGGCCCGCCGCCGCCGCCACCGCGGCCCGCCGCCGCGTCGCCGCCGGCCACCGCGCCGCCCAGGGGGGGGTCGGGCCGGGTCGGCCCGGACCCGGACCCCCCGTTTCGGACCAGTTTTGGTTTTTCGCTCATAACTTGAGCCTCGGACCTCCGATCGACGAACCATCAGCGGCAACGCGATCCTTGGATCAAGACGGTCGTTTCGGTATATCGCACTCAAGGTTTCGGATTAATTTGAGTTCGGCCGGGTTGGTTCGTTCACGAAACCAACCGGGCCTTCGGAGCGGAAACGCTCATATCTTGAGCCACGAATGTCCGATTGACGCGCCGTCAGTCGCGTTGTGTTCCTTTTAGTGAGTTAGATCTTTTGGCATACTCCGCCCGAGGTTTGGACGCAGGTGGAGTACGGTCGGATTGGTTTTGCCTTAAAAACCAACCGGGCCCCGGAGACGAAAATGCCAATAACTCACAGACCGGGCGTCCGATTGACGCGCCGTCTGTTTCATTGACTTCCTCTTGATGAGACGGAACTTTTGACATACTCCGCCCGAGTTTTGGATACAGTCGGAGTATGGCCGGGTTGGATTGTACTCGAAATCCAACCGGGCCCCTGGATCGGGAAAGCTGATATCTTACAGACAGGACGTCCGCTTGACGAGCCGTCAGCGGCGTTGGTGGTTACGTTGAGTAACGGTCCCTTGAGTATACCCTATGGGAGTTCGGGGTACAGTTGAGATACGGCCGGGATTGGTTTCGCTCACGAAACCAACCGGGCCCCTGGGACGAAAAGGCTAATAACTCACAGACCGGGCGTCCGATCGACGCGCCGTCTGTTGCGTTGAGACCCCTGTGACAAGACGGACCTTTGAGACACTTCTTCGTGAGACTTTGAGATACTTGGAGTATCGACCAGTAGCTCGTGGAGTGGACCCTTCCGGAGACGAGCGGGCGGGGAAGCGCTTGGGTGTAGCGGCGGATCCGTGGTACTTGACAGTGGTGGTGCGCTTGGATGCAGCAGCAAACCCTTGGAGGTGGAGTGCTTGGTTGTAGCGGCGGACCCGCGATACTCTACGGAGTGTGTGCGCTTGGTTGTAGCGACAGACCCGCGACGGTGGAGACGAGCGTGCAGAGTACGGAGACCGTGTAGCCGGCTGAGACCTGACGACTGCTTGACCGACTCGACTTGGAGTGAGTCGACTAGCCCAGTGGACGGAGCGCCCGGTATTTGGCGGCAGACCCACGGCAGACGGAGCGCCTAGTAGTTGGCATCAAACCCGCGGTACTCATCAGGAGGAGTACCTCAGTAGGCTATCTGGGTGAGCGCCCGGTATTTGGCGACAGACCCTCAGCGGACGGAGCGCCCGGTAGTTGGCCGCAAACCCGCAGTACTCGACAGGAGGAGTACCTCAGCAGTCTTAGGTTAGTGAGCGGCGGCCTCGGAGTCGTGACAGGACCACTGTACACTCTAGAGACGGAGCTTTTCAGCAGTTACGGTTTCGATAATGAAAATCCTGGTTTGAGCTGAGACTATTGACCTTGTGTTTACCTCATGATTGAGATGGGTCACTTGCTAAACTTTGGTATATGTATGGGCATATACCCGGGTTGTGGTTATCCGTTGATCTCATGATCCTTGTGTTTCCTCATGACTGAGATGGGTTACTTGATAACTTAGGTATATGTATGGGCATATACCTAAGTAGAGTTTATCTGTTGTGATCTTCTTGTGGTTATCCTTGTTGGTTTTAGTGAGACCTTGAGGGTCTCGGGGTCCCTACTGAGTATCGTTATACTCACCCCTGCACGGGCTATGCCCGCACCTCGTTGTGTTGGTTGCAGACGATGGATAGTGCTGACAGAAGCCGAAGGTTCGAGGACTTGACGGTACCTGGAGGTGGACTATACGACGAGGCGGTACCCGGAGGTGGACCACTGGGCGGGACATACTCGGAGCGGATGGCGGGACCCGGAGAGCAGAGGAGCTATCTGTACCCACCCTTCAGGTGGGATTTCCAGTGGACATCTCAGCGTAGCAGCTTTACTTTTCAGTTGCTGTTTTCCCTTTCGAGTTGTACTTTACAGTTGGGCTTGTATTTCCGGCCCCTTTTTACTTTTCAGTTCTTCTTTTGTACTTAGTGTTTTACTTCCGCTTGTACTCTGTGGTGCTTGTTTTCTTTATAAAGGCAATGCCTTCCCAGTTATCGGGATTTTACGCCTTTGGTGCTAGTCGCCAGCCCCTGGCCTATGGAAGGCGGGCTTGGGGTAGTCACGGCACGGGCCCCGAGGACGGGTCGTGACAATTGGTATCAGAGGAGTTCGGTTCTACCGCAGAACTTATAACTCTGATGTTTCTTTCTGTGAAGCAATAGTGTTGAGAGTACCGAGTGTGGTTTTCAGTTCAGGGAGTCCAGTGTTGGTGCGGGCGGCCGACGTATCCATACACCAGGACCCTGACAACTGATTTCCGACTTTGTGCACGAAAACACTGATTGCGTGTGTGTTTTCAAAGGTTTTCCCCCTTAAAACAGCTCAAACCAGGTCAGCTCACCAGGTATAATCGTTTGATCGTGTTACGTTGTTTCTTTCAGGATGGCCCCAAGACGGCAGTCAGCTAGGGTTCCGAGAATCGAACGTGACGACAGCCCACCGAGCGACGAGGCCTCGGTGCAGGGCCCTTTGTCAGCAGTGGCACCGGCGGTAGCTCTACCTGCCGAGCCCCCGATTCTTCCAGCAGCAGCCGCTGACGATGCACGTCGCCTCAGCGCACTGCATGAGTTTCAGCGCCAGCGACCGCCCAGGTTTCGCGGGGAGACGGATCCCCAGGCAGCAGAGGACTGGCTGGAGGCAGTAGTTCGAGTGTTTAGGCTAGTGAGGACACCAGCAGACCTCATGGTGATCCTCGCTGCGAGCCTACTACACGCAGCAGCAGGACGATGGTGGAGCTTGATGCTCCAGGTGCACGATGAGGCATCTCTTCTTTGGACGGACTTTGAGAGCCTCTTCCGCTCGGAGTTCGTCCCAACCACCCTTCGTGCGGTACGTATCCAGGAGCTTCTACAGCTGCGGCAGGGCAGCATGACGGTCGCTCAGTACGCGGAGAGGTTCACCGACCTTTCTCGGTACTCGACAGACATGGTACGGGACCCCTTCTTCCGGGCCCGGACCTTCGAGCAGGGTTTGAGACACGAGATCAGGGCATCGCTGATCTCCCTCAGCATACCGACTCAGACAGGAGTACTGGAGCGGGCACTTCTGATCGAGAGTTTCCTTGCTGAGTCTACACCAGCACAGCAACTCACCGCAGGGCGGCACGTGGCAGAGTCATCTGCAGCAGGTAGCCGACAGATGACTCAGGGTTCCAGGCAGACCAGACCTACCGGTGGCCGACTGCACGACTCAGGCTCAGTTGTACGGGGAAGCCGGGGTGGAGTCAGAGCCAGGCGTGCCGAGAGTGGGCAGTGTTACTCCTGTGGCGGGATTGGTCACATGGCTCGTGACTGTCCGACCCGCCATGCTGATGATCAGCAGTTAAGTGAGGGACCACCTAGGCAGAGGCAGAGGTTCGACCGTGGCGGTCCGCAGGGAGGAGGCGGACGAGGCAGAGGAGCTGGCCGAGCAGCAGGTGGTGGACGACGCTTTGAGGCACTGCCACCACCACCACCAGGAGGTCCACCCCGACCACAGGGAGTAGGTGGACATGCGAGAGCACAGCTTCAGGCAGCTGAAGCTTACGATCATGGAGCTCTGGGAGCAGGTGGACAGGAGCAGAACTAGTGGATAAGTCTCTTGTACTTCTAGTTCCATGTTGATGTTGCTTTTGTGTAGCGTCTTGTATTATGAGCTGCAATAATAAAAGACGCATCCTTTGTGATGTTTTCGTTCCTGTCCTCTTTTGTGATATTACTAAGAGGTTCCAGTTGACTGTTGACTTGACCCTCACTTGTGAGACATCTACTGGAGGAGACCAGTTACCACACACTGATGCCGACAGTGTGACTCAACCCTTGGAGGCGAGAGTAACGGTTGGATCTCTTAGTAGTAGCGTCGAGGACTTACGACGTCATCCATGGTATGGATTAGTATCATCCATGTTAGGATCGACTGTTTTAGGCAAAGAATGTGGTTCATCCAGGGGATGAGACCAGGTTTCTCTTATCGGCAAAGAAGAAATCTTGCAGCTCTTGTGGGACCAGAGATGGTCCGGGACACGTCGGAGGAGGTCCATGTCATCCAGGAGCGGATGAGGACAACACAGAGCCGGCAGAAGTCATACGCTGACAGGAGGCGGAGGCCACTAGAGTTCGAGGATGGTGACCACGTCTTCTTGCGGGTCTCACCTCGACGTGGTATTCGGAGATTTGGCCGAGGCAACAAGTTATCTCTGCGCTTCATCGGACCCTTCCAGGTCCTCAGCAGGGTTGGTGAGGTGGCTTATCGCCTGGCTCTACCACCTCAATTGCACCGGGTGCACGACGTCTTCCACGTGTCTCAGCTGAGGAGATGCGTGCTCGACCCGACGCACATCCTTGACGATGGGGCGACTTTTACGGAGGTCCCGGTGGAGATAGAGGATCGATAGGAGCGGGTCCTACATGGGCGATCGATTCCTCTTGTGCGCAACAGATGGCGGCACGGGAATCTCCAGGAGAGCACATGGGAGCGGGAGGCTCAGATGCGTGCTCAGTACCCTCTTTTGTTTCCCTAGTTTTTGTTGTAGCTTTACGGGGACGTAAAGCCCTGAGGTGGGAGTAATGTAAAGACCCGCAAAATTCAAGGGAAATTTTTTCTTAATTTTCTTTAGAATTTTACCAGAGCGCGGTTTCAGACGGCACCTGATTCCGAGGCCCGGAGTGCCCGGAATTAATTTCCGAAGTTTGGCTCGGGTACGTTCAGTGAACGAACGAGCGGGAATTCCTAACTTTTGATCCGGTGCTCGGAATTGAAATCTGAGGGCACCGATGAACTCGCAGCGCCGATATTCGCTTAAAGAGACCTTTCCGGGAGTTGCGTTTGTTGCGGGTTGAAAGTTAATTTTTGAGGGTTTTAGTTGAGTTAAATAAAATTTGTGTAGAACAAATTTTATTATAACTTCTTTAAACCTCTCAAAGGAGGTTGGAAGTGGGACCCACACCCACTTAACCTCCCTTGGGAGGATTAAGAGTGGTGGGGCCCACACGAACCCCCACCTTTTCAACTCCCCACTCTCCCTCTTAATGGCTTGATAACTTAACTTCTTTTAATTATACAACTCATGTATATTAAATAAGTGAGTTAATTTTTGGAGTTAGCCATTTTGAATTTCAAACATTTGAAATTATTTTGAGTTGTGTGTTAATAAAATAATATGTAATCTTATTTGTTTTTGGGTTGTTAGTTTTTCCTTGAGAACTTTTGAGAGCTCCTCTTCATCTTCAAGCTCTGACGAAGAACGAGAACGCTCAAACTCCGACGAAGAACGACGCCCCTCTTCTTCGTCCTCGGTGTCAACAAGAAGGAACGCCGCACCCTCCTCGGACCTTCTTCGTCGGCAAACGAATTTCCGCCAACGACGTGTCTCTTCGGGCATAACTCTTCGTCAACGGATTTGACGAACGACGACCGCGACACCCGACCTCCGCGACGCCGTCTTCCGCGGAGCGTAGCTGAACCTTTGAATCTTAAACCCGAGGTAGGGGTTGTTGTTTTATTCTTTATTTATTCCATTTCTTGAACATGGATCTCGCATGTCTAACATGAGACTTTGAATGTTTAAGTTGAGTTATTTGTTTAACGTGAGGGGGCCGGACCGCATGAACACGGCCGAACCCCCTCCATCGTTCATGTTTATTTTGCGGAAGAAAGCAAGTGGCGTGGTGCCGTCGCACCACGCAGATGAACGTGCTTTTAATTTACGCGGCGCCGTCACGCTACGTCAAGAAAAATCTTCAAGAACGCGACGCCGTCGCGCCGCGTTGAAATGAATGTCAAAGCACGGCGAAGGGGCGCGGTGCCGTCGCACCGCGCCGGATGACGAACGCCGCGGCCGGTTCCGGGCCGCGGCGGGACGAGAAGACCGCGGCCGGTTCCGGGCTGCGGCGGGACGAGGAGACCGCGACCGGTTCCGGGCCGCGGCGGAAGGGAAGACCGGCGGCCGGGCCGCCGGCGTCGGAAGCCGAAGAAGGGGACCGGAAATTCCGGTCCCATTTGAGAAAACCGGCCGGCCAGCTGGCCGGCCGGATAACTTAAAAACCGGGGAAATTAATTCCCCGGCTTTCCCTTAAAAACCCCCCTCTTAAAGGGGGGGGCGGTTCTTGAAGGAGGGGGGCAGCCGGCCCCCCTGGCTCTCTTAAATAAACCGGCCCCTCGTGGGGCGGTTTCAAACAGGGGCGCGGCAGTTGCCGCGCCGTTTTTTTTTTGAAGGAACCGCGGGGCTGAGCCCCGCGTGCTGCCACCCCGTGCGGCGCCAAGCGCCGCCGCCGCGGCCCGCCAAGCGCCGCCGCCGCGGCCCGCCGCCGGCCACCGCGCCGCCCAGGGGGGGGGTCGGGCCGGGTCGGCCCGGACCCGGACCCCCCGTTTCGGACCAGTTTTGGTTTTTCGCTCATAACATGAGCCTCGGACCTCCGATCGACGAACCGTCAGCGGCAACACGATCCTTGGATCGAGACGGTCGTTTCGGTATATCGCACTCAAGGTTTTGGATTACTTTGAGTTCGGACGGGTTGGTTCGTTCACGAAACCAACCGGGCCTTCGGAGCGGAAACGCTCATATCTTGAGCCACGAATGTCCGATTGACGCGCCGTCAGTCGCGTTGTGTTCCTTTTAGTGAGTTAGAGCTTTTGGCATACTCCGCCCGAGGTTTGGACGCAGGTGGAGTACGGTCGGATTGGTTTTGCCTTAAAAACCAACCGGGCCCCGGAGACGAAAATGCCAATAACTCACAGACCGGGCGTCCGATTGACGCGCCGTCTGTTTCATTGACTTCCTCTTGATGAGACGGAACTTTTGACATACTCCGCCCGAGTTTTGGATACAGTCGGAGTATGGCCGGGTTGGATTGTACTCGAAATCCAACCGGGCCCCTGGATCGGGAAAGCTGATATCTTACAGACAGGACGTCCGCTTGACGAGCCGTCAGCGGCGTTGGTGGTTACGTTGAGTAACGGTCCCTTGAGTATACCCTATGGGAGTTCGGGGTACAGTTGAGATACGGCCGGGATTGGTTTCGCTCACGAAACCAACCGGGCCCCTGGGACGAAAAGGCTAATAACTCACAGACCGGGCGTCCGATCGACGCGCCGTCTGTTGCGTTGAGACCCCTGTGACAAGTCGGACCTTTGAGACACTTCTTCGTGAGACTTTGAGATACTTGGAGTATCGACCAGTAGCTCGTGGAGTGGACCCTTCCGGAGACGAGCGGGCGGGGAAGCGCTTGGGTGTAGCGGCGGATCCGTGGTACTTGACAGTGGTGGTGCGCTTGGATGCAGCAGCAGACCCTTGGAGGTGGAGCGCTTGGTTGTAGCGGCGGACCCGCGATACTCTACGGAGTGTGTGCGCTTGGTTGTAGCGACAGACCCGCGACGGTGGAGACGAGCGTGCAGAGTACGGAGACCGTGTAGCCGGCTGAGACCTGACGACTGCTTGACCGACTCGACTTGGAGTGAGTCGACTAGCCCAGTGGACGGAGCGCCCGGTATTTGGCGGCAGACCCACGGCGGACGGAGCGCCTAGTAGTTGGCAGCAAAACCGCGGTACTCATCAGGAGGAGTACCTCAGTAGGCTATCTGGGTGAGCGCCCGGTATTTGGCGACAGACCCTCAGCGGACGGAGCGCCCGGTAGTTGGCCGCAAACCCGCAGTACTCGACAGGAGGAGTACCTCAGCAGTCTTAGGTTAGTGAGCGGCGGCCTCGGAGTCGTGACAGGACCACTGTACACTCTAGAGACGGAGCTTTTCAGCAGTTACGGTTTCGATAATGAAAATCCTGGTTTGAGCTGAGACTATTGACCTTGTGTTTACCTCATGATTGAGATGGGTCACTTGCTAAACTTTGGTATATGTATGGGCATATACCCGGGTTGTGGTTATCCGTTGATCTCATGATCCTTGTGTTTCCTCATGACTGAGATGGGTTACTTGATAACTTAGGTATATGTATGGGCATATACCTAAGTAGAGTTTATCTGTTGTGATCTTCTTGTGGTTATCCTTGTTGGTTTTAGTGAGACCTTGAGGGTCTCGGGGTCCCTACTGAGTATCGTTATACTCACCCCTGCACGGGCTATGCCCGCACCTCGTTGTGTTGGTTGCAGACGACGGATAGTGCTGACAGAAGCCGAAGGTTCGAGGACTTGACGGTACCTGGAGGTGGACTATACGACGAGGCGGTACCCGGAGGTGGACCACTGGGCGGGACATACTCGGAGCGGATGGCGGGACCCGGAGAGCAGAGGAGCTATCTGTACCCACCCTTCAGGTGGGATTTCCAGTGGACATCTCAGCGTAGCAGCTTTACTTTTCAGTTGCTGTTTTCCCTTTCGAGTTGTACTTTACAGTTGGGCTTGTATTTCCGGCCCCTTTTTACTTTTCAGCTCTTCTTTTGTACTTAGTGTTTTACTTCCGCTTGTACTCTGTGGTGCTTGTTTTCTTTATAAAGGCAATGCCTTCCCAGTTATCGGGATTTTACGCCTTTGGTGCTAGTCGCCAGCCCCTGGCCTATGGAAGGCGGGCTTGGGGTAGTCACGGCACGGGCCCCGAGGACGGGTCGTGACATATTCTCTAAACAATGAGTATTTAAGATGATTTGGTCCAACCTAAAGCACTAGAATGAACGTTTAGAGAATAAAATGATCCAAAAAAGATGATCCATATATTTCCCCTATCTTTAGACATTAAAACATAACCAAAATTTTTATTACAAATTAGATAATTCCAAAAAGGATAATCTTTTATTAATATAAATACTACACATATTCTCCAAAATTGAACAAAAAATTATCAAATCTCAACGAAGACCATCCACTACATAATTTTCCTTAAAATAATTCTAAATCAACCAAACTAAATTTATTCCCAAAATTTCGAAGGATTTGATCAAATAATATTTCACAAAATTTTTAACATTTATCTCCAAATAACATCTACTACTCTTAAAGTCTCATACTGAAATAAAATTGGACTAATAACATATTTTCTATGACAGGTTAATCACTTACATAAATAACACAAATATCTATATGTACACAATAAAAACATAGATTCTTCCTACATAAAATTTTACCATTACTCCTCAATTGAAATCCCAAAGCATTCTATTTTCATTAGGCATATAATGTTCTCGAAAAAAGAAACATCTTCCAAAAATCCTTTATCACTTAATCACCAAATCAGTTTCTTATAGTAAGGATATCAATTTGTTAAAACATAAGATCCAAAATGAACTTATTCATGATCGATGAAATCATTTAACTAAAAATAAATATGTTATAATAACCAAGGACTTCACATAGGCTAATGGTAGGCAATGCACCCTTTTCACACTTTAGTTGTGGGTTTGATTCCAATGGCCTAGTCGGATGCAACGGGGTTGTCACCCATCTTGTGTTTTTCCTTTTTATAATACCATATCATTATTATAACATTCTCAAAAATAAAATAATTTTCTAAAAAAATAACTGTAACCTATTGTATCCTCAAAGGTTATCTAATACATTTTATCTTGCATCCCATAATGTAATAACCATTTATCACCTCAAAAAAGTCTTGTAACGTAATACCATCTTAAAAAGGGCCCTAAAACATTTAATCATTTCATCATCCTAAAATCTACCATTACTATTGAATCCCTTACATGTTTACTTTTTACGCATTCAACGTTCTTCAGGATTCATTAACCATTCTTTTCCAACTAATTCTATAATACTTTTTTCCAACAACCAAAATCATGAATCATATCTTAAGATTCAATAATTTCAAAACATTAGCTATGAAATAATCTATACCTTTCCATGGTCATTGTGAGTTTCCTCATCCTCAATTAGAATTATCTTCGGTATTAGATAATATAGATTTTTATAGTCATGTTAATCCCATTCCCGAACCTTATTTATTGGAAATCTATTTGTGTAATGACCATGAACACCACATTTAAAACATACAATTGATCCATCATAAATAATATCTTTCCCTTTCCTGGAGTCAATTGGACGCTTCCTTCATTACCAAATCTATAACATCTCTCTATCCCTTTGAAGAATTTTCCTAGGTGTTTCTTTCCACATCTTCGACACCTAGGTTTTTTAATATAATTTACTTTATGATTATTACCAAAACTTCCTTATGGATTTATTTCTCTCATATACAGTGCCTAATATAAATCACCAAGGTTTAGGTGGTCAATCCTGACTCCAGATAGTTGGTTGAGAATAAACACAAGGGTTCTCAATGCAGCTCCCATTTCAGTTGGTTTCTTATTCAGAAAACCATAACCGTTTTCTTCACATAAATTTTTACTTTGGTTCTTGATAGATCTAGCCATTTACTAATACCAAACATATCTGTGTGTGTATTGTAGTAAAATCATCATATACTATCTTTGGAGGAGGTTAAACACTAAGATATACTTATTCATGTTTTCATAAACACATTCAATTTATCTAAAATAAATATGACACTATCTAATATGATAGTCACTATGGTTATATAAAAAATGTAACTTCTCTGCTTAAATATCACCCTAACCACTAATGTTATCTAAATCGACTACTCATACGAACTATAATTCCCCACCATTAAATATTACATAATCTTTAATTCAGTTAATAATTCACATTGAGGATATTTCCTAGTTTTAGAGCTTTAGAGAATTATTTCATAACTTATACATAAAATCTTGAATATTACATGTAGACACTTCTACTCATTATCCATTTTTTCATAAATTAGAAACTCTTAATAAACGGATTCATGGTTAGTTCCATGTTTCAAAGTGGATGAATTTTCCAGGATCCAATCCTTGACCATATTCTAGTTTATGTCTTCTGAAAAGCATTTCAAAAATATGGGAAGAAAATAAAAAAGCTCATTAATGTATACAAAAAGAAGTAAAACTAGTATTTTTTAAAACAACACGTAAACCATGAATACTTTATCATAAAGTATATTTTACCGATATGAAAGTAACAAAAATACTTCACAAAATATAATATCTTTTCTTACCCTTTTTGTAACATAATGATTACCATAATTTCTATAGAATGCAACCTATATCATATAAATGTAACTTGGGACATAAAAATACTCAAATGTAATAATCGTATAGTCTAATTCCCCATATATCACTAAATAGAATAGCCATACAACCGACTTACACACATAATTCATTGGAGGTTATAACAAAACCACATGACCTTTGTTTATTACTAAACCACCCACCATTTGTTTTATCATGTAGCCACCCATAAAATTTCCAAGTACCATTATATTATCATCATAGGTAAAAGATTTCAAATATCATCATTCCAATCATAAAATTTCATTTGAAATAATAAGAAATAATTTCAAGATATTGAAATAGTAAATACACTTTCAAAACCATTTTCAATACTGAAATATGTATAAAAATTATATTGTATTCATTTTCCATTTACAAAAATCCGGACTTGTTAAGGAAGCCAAATATAAAATAATTATCATGGCGGCTAAAAGGCCATTGTCGATGCTTACACTTAAAAACATTACATTTGTCATTTAGTAAAACAATTTGTAGAAAAAATATTACCTTCAGATGAAATTAAAAGTAAAAGGGGTTTATTATAATCTATGTAAAAGCATGAGGTGTATATTTTCATAACATGCCCCAATGTAAGGATATTGAGACAAAGTCCCTTACCTCGAGCCCGACATGTCTCGTATGTTCCACATTCTTCATCAATAAAAAACTTAAGTCATTTTCTTCTTGATTAAGAACATTTTTATAGTATATTATTACTTTTATATCACTTATTACCTTTCTATAACAATTTTTTATTTATTTAAGTTTTTATCGGACATTTTTTTGATGTTCAGAACTTGAGTAAAAATGAGCATTTTATAATTAAAAATTGTCCATGTTGTCATAAGTAAATTATATCTACAAAGATATTAATGATTCATATATTGTAAATATCATATATATCCAGTATATATATGTTTAGAATAGTCCATAACATTTGGATATATGAAATGAAAGGCAACGTTCATGGAGATGGTAAGTCGTACGTACACGTGAATACTACTTTAAGTTCTTCTTCAAATTTAAAGGAATGATAACTTAATTATAAATGTGTATACTATAATTATAGTATTATATATATGTTATATGTGTTACATAAGTTCATTAATTCCAACATTTATATGTTCTAGGTATAGAATGAACGAGTCGTATCACTTTGAGTGGGTAGTAGACCGCATTTCCTAAAATGAAATTATCATACATATACAATAGAAAAAGAATAAACGTATGTTCTAAATGTTAATTAAAGAAATATAGAGAAACAATAAATGTCATATATATCATATATAATTATAGTTATATCATAATGGCCACCATGAGATGTGGTAGGAGAATATTGAACAATCATTGTTTCGTGAGGTAGTAGTTTTCTGTCCACAGAAATAGTATGTTCTATACCCATTAGACAGAGGTGGGAGCAAGTGTAGTTCGAATACTTCTCATAAAAAAACCTAGTATATTTAGGATACTGGTGTTCTTATGTAAATAGTTAATAAGAAGTGCATATTGAACAAAGAAGGAAATAAAGAAAGGAACATGAGAGAAGATATTATCTAAAATCAGGTAACTTATTTTGATTTGAGCCAAAGGGCTTTCATGAATTTAATTCTA
Organism: Viscum album; assembly: GCA_963277665.1. Lineage (NCBI taxonomy): Eukaryota > Viridiplantae > Streptophyta > Magnoliopsida > Santalales > Viscaceae > Viscum > Viscum album. The sequence goes on from OY728141.1 coordinate 1,869,163,301, forward strand.
CCTAGAGGAAGGATTATAATAGGAAGGGAATAATTTTGGGAGATTATCAGAGGATATTTTTGATGAGGCAAGGGGCTTGAGTGGTATGAGAAATGGGTTAGAGTTGGTGTCCTTTTATTAGATGGAGGAGGGGCACTTTAGGGATGTTTTGAAATATTAGTTTATTAATAATTGATAATAGAATTATAATAAAAAAATTATATATTTCAAAGATCTGATTAGGATGGTTAAAAATCATCTCAACAAATGAGCTTTAGACAATTTTATCTCAATAAAATAACATTATCCTTTAGCTTAAACCCTTAGTTAAATAAGTTAACTCTTACCATGTGTTCTTGTATTTTCATAATAAATGGTTACTATAGTTACTATAAAATTCCAAGAGACAAAAATGGATTCTTAATGAAATTTGTAACATCATATATGTTAGTTGGAAGAATCATATATTTTTAGCAATATTATATCATTTCATAATATTTTAATTGATTAAAACATCATTTATGTCAATTTTTATACTATTCATATCATGAATTTTTAAAAATCCATAAAAACATGATTATTTAAAAAAACTAATTCAAATATAAAAATTCTTATTCATCCATAAAATTCGTGTATGGCATAAAATGTTTCAAAATAATTTTTTTAATATTTATAATCTCATCTATTTAATTCTTTAATTAATAAGGTAATCCCTACATCACCATTTTTTCATAAATAAATAAATTTATATAATATATAAAAATTATAAATAGAATAACATGATATAGGAAATATTTTTATATTTTTAAGGACTATCTATAGTCGAAAGGATAACTTATATAACCCTGTTTAATTTTTTTTACTAAAAGATACATGTTTATGTTATATTTTCCTTAACATTAAATTAAATGTAATTAAATGTCATTTTCATAGACAAGTGGCTCCATGGGATCCTAAAATCAACCCAGAAATGTCCATGGCCGAGAATTACTCTTATAATTAGATTAGGACACATGTTAGGGTAATTTAATATTATTATAATATTATTTTTTACCCTTATATACCAGATTTACCTTTTAACCACGGTTAAAAAATATTTATTGAAGTTACTATTCATAATATCCAAAAAAGTGACCTATTTACACAATTTGGAACTCTTGATTCCCAATTCAAAACACAGAAGTTGGAAAAATTAATTTAAAATTAATTTCCATGGTTAAAACCAAAAAACATTTTTTACGAAATAATAACTATCAAATGATTGATAGGTGTTTATGTCTAATTAAAAATTAAATTTACAAACAATATCCAACAAAGGATTAAATGGTAAAAAAATAATCTAATTAAAATATATAACTAATTAGAAATATAATCTAACTATATAAATATATTAGATGAAACGATAGGTTTGACATAAAATGCATTATTTTTCACTATTTATTATAAAATGAACTTCAGTAGGAAAATACCAAAATTTTATCCAAAGTAAATTTTGATCATAAACTTATAAATAAAAAGTATATTTTGTCAAATAAAAAAAATGTGTAAAACAAGATTTCAAAAAGGTATTCAATTAAAAAGATGTAAAACTTCATTTTCAAAAAAATAATTATTTTATCCAAAAAAATGAATTTATTTTTAAATCATATCTAGAAAACATAAAATATGAATTTAAAACATTTCATTGAATATATATAACATATTTTTCATTAAATAAAAATACTTAATGAGTGATATGAAAACATAATTATTTTATTTTAAATAGATTTTTATAAAAACGCATCAATTATATTCAATGGGTCTTTATTTCCATTTCTAATAAATTTGGTAATAAATTAATCATCATTGAATAATTTGTTAACCATATTTCAAAATTGAGTGATAATATTTATTCCCTCCATTCCAACAGCATGGTGTAAACTACCATTTAAAATAATAATATTATTACTATATTATTATTTTTGTATAACAGAATGTTGTGGGTAATGTAAGATTTTGGGAAGCCTGTCGTTGTATCTCGAGTACACAATCGGGAGGAAGCTCCATTTTTTCTTAAAATTAATATCTTATTAATATGTATTAATTGAAATAAATAATTATTATTCTATTAATACCTGGGTCGTTATATTATGCATGTAATATTTTCCATAAACAGTTATAGTAAATTTAACCACTAAAAAATAATATCCATGTAATTTTTTTTAACTTGAGCCCCTTCCAGGAAATCATATTCACCTATATAAATAATTTGATAATGAAATAATAATGGAAATAAAATTTTATAATTACGGATATTATGAATCAATTTAACAACCCTTTTTCCTTAGTCTGTATAGATTGATTGTCTGTCAGAAAATTTTTGGAAGACATCAAGTAACTGACATATAAAGATATAATAAAAAAATGTAAAAAATTATGATAAATGGATCAAAAAAATAATAAATATATATGCTTTTGTTTCTTAAAAATTGTTTCAGTAAATTTAATTTGATGGTTTATAAAGATAAGAGAAATAAATGTGCACTTTTGTACATGAGGTAATGTTTCTACCACCATCACCCTTCACTGAGGAGTGAATTGATATTATACAGTAATATTCATTTGTATATTATAACTATTGAGCAATTTTCTCTTAATATCATGTTTTTTATTGAACTTAGAAACAAAATTTCTATTCATGGGCTTCCTTTTTGGGGGAAAAAATTTAAATCTACCCTAAAATATTAGGGTCTTTGATAACTCAATCTGATTTCTCGTGTCATAATATTTCTCCCTGAGATTTATTTTAATTACATATGGTGTTTTTTGTTTATATCTAGTATATAACTGATTATTATTATTATCTTTATTTTTCAATTATAATACATTTTTAAAATTCATATATGTTATAAATAATCTCCCATCCTTTTCATAAATTCACATTTTTATAATGTACTAAATTTTTATCAGAAATATGATTATGTGTTATCTCTTTGGAATTTAATTTTTACCTTCTCCTATTTTCCAATTTATTTTTTATTCTATCTTTCTATGATGTTTAATTTCATTAGTGGTGTTTCGAAACATGAAAAAGTATATTTCATTCCTCCTTTTTGAATTGTTAGTTTCAAATTCACATTATATTCTTGGTTTTATAAAATATAATTCTCACGAATCTCTATAGTTCATGAGTATATGTCCCATATATATATACAAAGATAAATATACTTTTAATTTATGGGATTATACTAGATTTTATTTCCCATTAAATTTTATACTTTACTAAAACCTATTTAAGGGAACATTCATATTTCTGGTCTCATGTTAAACACCACCACCATTAAATGTTTTTTATAAATAAGACGATTTTAAAACACATCATCATCATATCAGAAACCCCTATAGATAGAACATAAAGCTACCAAAGGTATTATGTTTCAAAATTAAATATCCTTATGAACACGTAATATGATATTTCATGCAGTATTTTATCAGAATATAGAGTTATCATTGGACATTATTTTTTTTGGAATGGTTTGAATAGGTCCCCTTTTACAAGAATCATTTTCTAGAGTTTTAAAAATAAACAATAATTATTGGTATATAATGTGATTTTAATGTATTATATCTCCATGGGTGCAACTGAACTATGCCAAAAGACCTGATGGTCACATGCCCTAAAGTGTGACTCCATAAATTCTTGAATCGTCCGACTAGTAGTGATGTCCTAGGATGTGTTTGTTGGGAGAATATGCCATCACATATTGAGTATTAACACAAGTAACAATAGTAGTAAATAGAGGAATAATATATATAATAAGTCAACATTTGAAGTAAATTAATGACAGATCAGTATATGTAAAAAGGTGGCTCAAGAAAATAATCAATATTAGAAAAAAAAAGATGAAGTAAATTTATGATGTTATGAAAAAGAATTGTAGGGGAATAGGGGTACATGCATATACTACATGCTATAAAAAAATAAAAAAAAATCCAAAAATTGCTACAAAACAACTCACACATAATCTCGTTCATCATCCCCCAATCTATATCATAAGCTGAAAAGCTATGTAGAATCGTAATAAGAATGCTTTATTGTATCCTTAACATTGAGCATAGAGACTACTCAGGTTCCAAACCACGCTAGTGTATGGTGTGGTATTTACATCTCTTTAGGCCAGTACCCATGATGTTTAGGACATTCCATTCTAGGTTATAAATATATATTTGTGTTCAAAATATTTTAAATTCTATGAATTTAATTAATAAACATTAATAACATGGTTCAGGTTCCCAAATAGACACCTATACCAAACCCAAAATTTTAGCATATGTCGGATGTTTGAACATAGTACCTTTGAAATCCCACTATGTCTACAAGACCCAAAATTAAATAAACAAAATCAAGAAGTCATACCCCCCATGTTTGTGGTTGATCATGGGGTCTAATAAACATGTCACTACACAAGTATTCTCACAATAATAACGAAAATAAAGTGAAGAAACTATATCATAGGGAAGATTTAATTGTGCACAAGAAATCTCATAAAATTAATTAAGGATGCATCTCATAAGATCATCTATTTCAAAAATCAACTATAAAATCCATGGGTGGAGTACCACATCTATCCAAGTCATTCTAAAGAAAATCCAACGAGTTTCTATGAGAACTTCCATATGACCCAATACCATCGAACCTATCCAAGGAGAAACATGCAACATCCCTTATATAACAAGAGGATAGTGACTTTGACTCAATACGAAGTATCTCATATAGGGGACTGGGAATCACTAGAATCATGGAATAACCACATTTATAAATATTTCTATACTCGGTTTCTCACCTTGAAAACCTGTGTCACTCATGTTTATGAGAAACCTCACATGTATCCCTTTCCTAGAAATCCAAATCCTCACTCCCAGCGTGTCGAGTCACAACCAACCAACCATGGTCAGTCCATCTATAGAATCCTTATTACGAGACTCATGTTCTCTACCAACCCAAATTATTGAGTCATAAAAACATGAAACATCACATGTCATCACATTTATAATATTTAATTTCACTATTCAAACATCTAGTGCCATCATGGTCATGAAAAAATCTGTAGCTACAAAGCTATCCAAAGGATAGAATTCTATCCTTTAATGTGGAATATAATAAATGAATTCATTAATAATTTAAATCCATATAGACTATATCAATACAGATGATAAAAATCTATACAAGCTACTCAATTAATCAAACCAGATGGAATAATTCATATGGTATGGAATAGAGAATTAAATAAGAGTATGCATTGAATGAGGTATAAACAACAGGGTTTTTCATGTAGAAATTGGAGTATAACTGAAGGAAAATGGCATTATTATGACTCTTATATTATGTCATCAATGAAATCATAATACCAAAATCTATCATGCTTGAACAGATACTACTTTCCTTTCAAATTATAACAATGGTTTAAGAGAAAACCATTTAACAACACAAGGGAATTTTCATAACTTAATATGGAAATAAATTTTTTAGAATAAATTGGTTCAATGTAATAAGCACATGGAATGACATATGGAATTGAGAATAAGAAATTTAAAATAGGAATGTGACCATTAAAAGGAAACTCCACGTATTAAAATGACATATAGAATTATTTATGGACATTTAATTATTATTAATCATAGGAATTACAAAGTATCTCTAATTCACGGTTTATTAATTATTCCAAATCCATTAATCAATTTAAAACATTAAACCAAGGTGAAACCACCCTCAAGTCATAAGAAAAATGGGAAATTTAGGATTTCACACCAAAAGGGATGTCCAAATGCATAGTGAACTCCCATTGAATGGTTCTCTTCTGATCCTAGGTCATTGAAAACATTGAAATCCATTCAGGTTAATTATATATATGATAAAAAAGATTCATTGGAAGGTTTTGGCTAGAGTAACAAATGTGTGACATCAAAAAGTTATGAAATCATTAGAATGAAGAGTGGACAACCTACTTCATATTCATGGCACTATACACATCTGGTATAAAGGATGGATTAAACATAAACCAGTTTAAATAAAGTGATTTTTCAAAACCACCAAAATAGGGTAAATATCCATCACACAATGATAGCACAACATCTGATGGAAGAAAATTGAAATAGATGAGTGTGGATGAGAGATCATAATGAGAGTAGTCTTTAGCTTCTGACGGGGATGTAAAAAGATGATATTTTTTCGGAGAAATTGTAGAACCCCTTGTAGGATGGAGAGGAGATCATGCACGATGGAGGAGGGGGTAAAAATCTACAAGAGAAGGATAATGAAGGAATAGAGTCATAAAGAATTAATGTTGGGAACAACTGACTTTTCATCCAAAAATTCCACTATATACAGTTTGGCCCCATGGATTGGGAAAATAATTAGCAAACCATGTACCTTCTATGGCTTCACTAGGTAACTTCTTTGTTATAACACATAGTTTGATTAACCTTGTGCAATCTGAGTGGTAGGTCACTATCCTAGGTCTGAAACTGGTGACTCATCAATGACCCATGGGTCATACAATTACAAATAAACTGTGAAGCCTAGCATTTGATTCTCCTTTTAGGGGATTAAGTCTTCAAATGATCCTTAAAACCCTTGATACATCCCTTAATTTCCTTGTAATCATTTCAATTGGTTTTTAAAGAATTAAACAAAAAATATTAACATTATTTACTTTTGTATATATTTGGGATGTTACAACCAAAATGGAAAGTGGATAAGAAAATGATAATAGATGATAATATAGACTATTGAAAACCATATAATAAATCATGATAGGGTTTTATGATTTTTTTGTAAATTATAGATTACTGTTAATATTAAAATCCCGTTGAAGTCATTTTCTGGTTTATTCTTATTATTTTATAATAAAATATCTATATAATATTGGAATTAAATTTTAATGATTGCAATCATTTATTAACTATCATAATTATGTCTAAATATATTTAAAAATAATAATTCAAAATAGTCTTATCATTTTAGTTAATTAATATCATTTACTTTTACTTTTAATAGTCTTTCTTAGGCACAACACCAACACTGCACAATCATATTGGAAAAGTATTTTTTTATTTAATAATAATAATTAATTAATGTCACAAATAGATTTTATTATCCATAATTATTATTTTATAAATTAATATATAATTCTATTCATTCCCTTTATATGATTATACCTATTTATGATTAATATTATTATATTCTTTACCTTGTTCAGGTATATGGTAAAAAGTATTACAATTAAATTTTTTATAATATCCAAAAAAATTATATATGCATATATATAGTTAAATAATCATTATTTTTATCCATTATTTTTATGAAAAAACATATATTTTTAAAAATACTATCTTGAAGGCACAAATTTTTAACTTCTCAATGCTTCACAAGCTTCTCATCAACACCAATAATGTTTTCAAATTTTTTCATAATATAAAATTTATTTTAGATAAATTAAATAATATATTCGTCATATTTTGAGAATATCATCATGAAATAGACGTTATATAAGTTTCAAAAGTATTCATGACACTTATATATCATGATGATATTAAAACATATATGCCTTTCATAAATTGTTTTTTGTATATTCGCTAAAAAATAAAATTGTTGATAAAAATACCAAAAATTACCCCTAGACTAATTTTTTCATTTTAATAACGCAAAAATATATCCATTGTATCAAATTATAAATCTATAATTTAGCAATTTATCTTTTAAATAATTCCATATGCTACATCAAGAAAAATTACCTTAATAAAGATATCTATATGAATAGAATTAATATAAGTTTCCATTTATAAAATATCAAATAACCAAATATTACATTAAATAGAAAAATTAATAAATTATGATACAATTATATATTTAACATTTACCCAATAATTCCATGTAACAACAGGTAACATTTTAAATTTTCATTTATTAGTTTAATATTAGTGATCATGAAATGTCATTAGAGACATGTAAAAATCATTAATAAATTTTAAAATAAAAATTTCATATAGAAATAAACATTCATCACATGAAAACTACTTAAGTATAATACATATTTGTTAAAAATAAATAATCATAAATAATCATATTATTTATAGGGATCTCATAACAGCTACTTCCAACAATAATATTATATAAACACAACAGACAATAGTAATTTATCCCTTATAAACAACCACATATTCCATTATTCCATTTCATCAAAATAAATTCCCATGTTGTTACTTATTTTTATTTCATTAAAATTTACATTTGGTGGAGTCATATTTGTAGTACCCCATATTCTGGTATGTAACGATTTCTTGATGATTTTCATGGTTTTAATGTTAAGGGTGTTGAATGGGAGAGTCAGGAGAACATGGAATGATGTTTTGAGGCAAAGGGGAAGTCGCACGGTCGGCGCACAGTTTCTCTAGCTGTGCATCCAAACCGTGCGCAGTGGGTCTTGGAGGCAGTGGCTTCTACACGGTTGGCGCATGATTTTTCTAACCATGTGGCCAAACCGTGCGAGAAGGGTGGTCAAGGCAGTAGCCAACACACGGTTAGCGCATGTTTTGTCAAACCATGCAGACTAACCGTGCAGTCACTTAAAATTAGATCCTTAAATTGAGGATCTAACTCTTTTTGCCTCTAATTTTCTTGTTTAAACCTCTTAAATGGCCCTAACTCGGCATTACTCTCCCTTGAAGGTTGGAAGAATTCTCCCAAGCATTCCGGAGGCAATCAAAAGGCTTCTCTTGGGGAATCCAATTTGGATACTTAAGGTATGTGATCGTTCTTGATTTGATTCATAGATCTACTGAGATCTACTTATCCCCTTCTCTCGTTTTCTTAGATCTAAACCCGTTATGGGTATATATATAAGGGAATGGATGCCAAATATGACAATATTTGGTCTTGATTGGGTTAGGAGAAGAGATCTAAGGAGAGTTTTTGGAGTTTTGACCTGGTGTTCTTGAGCGTTCTTCGTCCGTGGTTCGGTTTCGCCTAATTTGTTGAGGTAGGTGGCTTCACTATCGATTCCACTTTCTTAGAACTTGAAGGCTTATTTCAAATTGATTTATTTTCTTGGTTTTGATTTTGAAATTGTGGTGAAAACATGTTATAAATCTTATTTAGTGATGATTTATGTGTTTTGATGAAATTATGGAAATTGAATGAATGGTTGTGCAAAGTGTTTTGGTTTCTTGATTTTAAAACAGTGATTTTAAAAATATGGATTTGCTGGATTTGGAAAATGGTTTGTGGGAAAAGGGGTTTTAAGTAATGTGGTGATGCTTTATTAAAAGGTTTTGAACTCACTTGGTTCTGGGCATGGATTGCCTGGGTAGTGGTGTGTGTTCATATGCATTGGGATGGATAATGGAGAGAAGTACACCAATCAAAAGGTTGGGATGGATAAGGGCGAGAAGTCCCCCCATCAATAGGTTGGGATAGAAAAGGTCGTGAAGTACCCCCATCAAGGTAGTTCACTAGGCGATGACTTATTGGAAGAATAACTCACCACTCGTGAGTATAGAGAGGTCCAGGTTTCATGCATGGTTGGTTTTGTGGATTTCTGGAAAGGAATGAATGTGCCAAAATGGAAATGTGAATTTGATTGGAAATATTTCTTGGTTTCTTTTCTTGAGAATGATGGTTTTCTTGGAAAAATGGCTTGGACATAAAACATGTTATATAATGAACTGTATTTGGAATTGTTTTATATAAATTTTTTTATATAAATGTGCTAACATGTTTTATCATAGAGGCATGGGTTGGGAGTTCATCGGGGAAAACCAACTGAGTTTCATTACTCACCCCCGGCTTTGGCACCTTGGTTCTTTTGCAGATGTCATATACCAGGACGTTGGAAAAGGTAAAGTGTCACATGTTTAGAGCACTGCATCGTAATACATGGGCTGGTTCATGATGGTGTAGCTTGGAGCTTGGGGAGCATGGAGTTGGGTTGTTGTCTTATAGTCTTTGAGATGTCTTTCCACAGTTTACTCTAATGATTAGTGTTGGTTTTTTCTATGGTACTTTTGGTTGGTTTTTGATAAAATTAATGGTTCAGTAGTTTTGGTTTTAATTCATGCATCATATAGTGGTTGCTTGGAGATGTTTGTCTAATTTCTCTGTTTGTTGGTTGTTTTAAGTTAAAGGGTAAATCGTTCCCCAAGTATTTAGAAACCCTTAGGCATTTATTTCCAGCCTTTGGCGACTTGGGGATGTCACTTAAGGCTTAGTAATTACTCGTTGAGCTCTCAAGCCAATTAGAATTGGCGGGTCCTTAGAAATGGTATCAGCTTCTTCGGTCCTTGCCTAACAATTGGTCATCAATGTTCTTAGTCCTGGAGTTGAAATTCCTTCTTGTATATTACTTGGGTGATCATCTTAGACAAGAGTAGGATTGTTGGAAATGAAATGTATAGAATAAAATGACGTATCTAACCCGTTAAAGCTGGACTTCAAGTTACCAGGTCGTTTGGTACATAAGTGTCTTGGATACAATTATATAATGTTGTAAATCTCATTTTCATGGGTTTAGCCAATGATACTAGCATGAAATTCATTAGAGGAATGACTTCCTACTAGGATGGCATATATCACTGTGATGAATGATTTATGATTTTGGGCAAGGTGCAAATTTTTGAAAAATGCAGAAATTGATTTTAAAATGAATGATTTTGAAAAGTGGATATTTAGTATATTTTGAAACCTGGTGGATTTTCAAAAAGTATGTGGGATGTTTTCAAAAATGGTTAAACATGTGTAAATTCATGATGGATGGAAAACAATGATGTGATAGTTGATGTGATCGAAATTGAAATGTTAAGCCTTCAGTTGCTAGGATGTGAGACTAACAGCGTGCATTGTTTGTATAGAAAATGGTACCCATTTGGCGTCGTAGAAACCAACCCGAAGATGCTACAGAGAATGTGGATGCACCTAAACCATGTGTGAACTAAGAGCTGGTTCAGAATACTGTTCATGTGTTCCAGGATGTGGACATAGGGAATCAGAGTGATACTTCAAGGCATGTAGACCATTATTTCTAGTTCTAGAAGCAGAACCCACCCATATTTCAGGGTGAATCTGAACTAGAATGGGCGGAGGTGTGGCAGAGTAGGATGAATCATATCTTTAATTTCATCGGCACACTGGAATAATTGAAAGTAAAGATGGAGACGTATATGTTGGAGGATCCTGTAGGACAGTGGTGGGAGCTAGTTGTGCCGGCTAATGTGGATCAAGGCCTCGGCTGGAAGGAATTTGAGGACTTGTTCAATAAACAATTTTATCCTCAAACATTCATGATCCATAGGAAAAAAGACTTTTTCAGCCTGAAGTAGGAGAATCTCTCTGTCATGGAATATGTTGCTAAATTCATGAATTTAGTGCGCTTTGAACCGGATGTTGCTGCAAGTGCATCACTGAAGGCATGCATCTTTGAATCAGGGTTACGATAGGAGATTCTCTCAAAGATAGCTATGATCTGTATTACGGATTAAACATAGATGGTGACCAGAGCAACAGTTATAGAAAGTGATATATCAGGATCGATAGGAGGAGGCATGATGATACCCACGAAAATGGGTGGGAACTCCAATGCTGGGAACAAGCGGAAGAGGGACACCTACGTCCAAGGTGGAAGTGCGAATCAGAACCAGACGACGAGATCAGTCAACCTTCCTACTCCACCCTAGAGTATAGCAGGTTGCATTCAATGTGGTTCGACTGATCACATGAAATGAGAATTTATAGCACCACCGAGAGCATGCCACAATTGAAAAAAGATGGGGAACCTTCTGAGATATTATTGCAGTGCTCCATGGTCAGGTTTTCGTGAAAATTCTCAAGTGTCACAAATATTTTATGCTTCGACAGGGTGAGGATAGAAAAATCAGTCTTCTTAACAGAATAGACCAAGTTATGGTGATTTTAGGAATACCATGACCCCTCAACTAGGGCAATCTTAGCAAGGAAACAAGAAAAGTAGCACAGCGATGAAGCAATTGTATAGAGCTGAGCAGATGATGGTCGATGATCAGGCTGGACCTTCTACTGTGCAAGGTATGATTCTTTTGAATTCTACCCTCATGCAAGTGTTTATGATACTGGTGCATCACACTCCATCATTTCTTCTCATGTTGTTGACTTTATATTTTTAAATCAAAAAATAATGCCTTCTCTGTTGAAACTGCAAACTCCTCTTGGTGAAAGAGAATGTCAAGAATTTGTGTGTCGAGCATGTGCTATAACTGTTGATGGAGCTGAGCTGGAATTGGACTTCTCAATGTTTGATATGGATGTATATGATGTAATACTGGTTTGGGATTGGTTGGCATGGTTTATGGCTCACATTGACTGTTATAGGAGAATGGTTAGTGTCCCAACTGAGGAAGACATCGACTATCTCTTTAGAGGAGAAAGGATAGTAAAGAAATCTGCAAAGAGCTTGTTGGAACCAATGGTGGGAAATATTTCTTACTAATTAGCAGTGTTGACTTTGGAATAATTGGAACAGATCGTAGAAAATTATTTTCTAGTTGTGGTGGATCAATTTCATGATGTTTTTCCAGAAAAATTCTCAGGGTTACCACCTGTAAGAGAAGTGGAGTTTACGAATAATCTCCTTCCACGGACCAGTCCTATCTCACTTCCATTTTATAGGATGGAACCAATAGTGTTATGGGAATTGAAAGAGAAATTAGAGGATCTGGAAAGCAAGGGTTTCATTCTTCCAAGCGTGTCTCTGTGGGCAGCAACAGTTTTTCTTGTAATGAAGGCTGATGAATCTTTGAGGCTATGTGTGGATTATCATAAACTTAACCAAGTTATGATAAAAAATATATATCCACTTCCATGCATTGATGACCTATTTGATCAATTGAGGGGAGATTAGTGGTTCTCCAAAATTGATTGCAGTCAGGATATCACCGGTTGCGAGTTCAGAAGAAGGATATTTCAAAGATAGCCTTCATAAGCAGATATGGACAATACGAATATGTAGTCATGCCTTTTGGTCATATGAATTCACCATAAGTCTTTATGGAATTGATGAATTGGATATTTTTCTGATATCTGGATTCTTTTGTGGTGGTGTTTTTGGATGATATATTAGTATATTCAAAAACAAGGGCTGAGCATGAGAAACACTTGACGATAGTTTTGGAAGTCTTGAGAGACCATCAGTTATATGCCAAATTATCAAAGTGCAATTTTTGGATACAACAGGTACATTTTATGGGCCATGTTGTTTATAAGAAAGGTGTTTCAGTGGATCCAGAAAAGATAGAAGTTGTTCTTTCTTGGCAACCGCTGAATAATTTCATGGAAATACGATGTTTTCTTAGTCTAGCTGGTTATTACCGATGCTTTGTATGTGACTTCTCCTGACTATCTTCGCCTATGATAGAATTGACAAATAATAACAATGCATTTGAATGGACTGAAGAATGTCAGAGATATTTTCAAGAGATAAAAATTCACCTTACATCAACACCCATCTTGATTTTTCCGGAATTAGGACAGGGGTATGTGGTGTATTGTGATGCATCAGGAACAGGTTTGGGTTGTGTTCTTTTGCAAGGAGACCATGTGGTTTCTAATGGATCAAGGAAGTTGAGAGTGAATGAGAAAAATTACCCAACACATGATTTGGAGTTAGCTACAGTCGTCCATGCTTTGAAAATATGGAGACATTATCTCTTTGGTGAGAAATTTACTGTATTTACAGATCACAAAAGCTTGAAACATATTTTCTCACAGTGAGATTTGAATCTGAGAGAGAGGAGATGGATACAGTATCTTCTAATGTTCGACATTGACTTAATGTAGAGACCGGGTAAGGGCAATTCGTTGGCTGATGCATTAAGCAGGAAGTCCTATGCGCAGTTGGAAAATGAAGCTTCAAATGAGTGGCAGTTGATGCCGGTCCTAGCCGACATGCGTATAGAATGTGAAGACCGAACCGATTTTGCGGTTTTCTTTCCAGTTGTGCTTGTTTCTAATTTGGTGGAGATAGTAATGGACACACAGGAATCCGATGTAGACTATGTTGCAATGAGTTCAAAACTCAATGGTGGGGAGACCATTGAGGGATGGAAGCTGGATGGGTGTTCAGTTTTGCGGTTTCGAGATCGGATTGTTGTACATTTCGTTGCGCATGAACAAATCCATCATGCTTACCACCATTCAAGATGGGCTATACATCCTGGTACACAGAAGATGTATAAGGTGTTGAAGGCATAGTTTTGGTGGAGCGGCATGAAGCGGAAGGTAGCGATTTTGTTTCAAGGTGTTTAACTTGTCAGCATGTTAATGTAGAACATCAGCGACCAGTTGGTATGAAACAATCTCTACCTATCCTAGTGTGTAAATGGGATCAGATAGAAATGGATTTTGTTACAGGTCTTCCATGAATGGTCCGAAAACACGATGATATTTGGGTGATAGTGGATCGTCTAACCAAGTTGGCCCATTTTATCCCGATTCACGAAACTCATACAGTGGATGATCTTTCAAAAAAATATATCCGGGAAGTGGTATAGAGACATGGTGTACCAGTGTCTATCATCTCAGATAGAGATATGTGGTTTACATCTCATTTCTGGAAATCCTTACAACAATCCCTTGGGACTCAGTTGACTATGAGAACAACGTATCATCTTCAGACGGATGGGAAATCCGAGAGGACGATACAGACGTTAGAAGACATGTTGCGGGCTTGTGTAATGGACCTTGGTGGCTCATGGGAGGAGCATATACCCTTAGTGGAGTTCTCATACAATAACATTTATCAGACCTCAATACACATGGCTCAGTTTGAAGCATTGTATGGGCGTCCTTGACATTCTCCACTTTGTTTGGTGGAAACTGGTGAGACTTCACTAGTTGGGCCGAGCCTTGTCCAAGAAACAACGGAGAAGATCCAGTTGATTTGAAATAGGAGGGAGATGACTCAGAGTCATCAGAAGTCTTATGCAGATCATCGCCGAAGACTATTTTCATTTGCAGTGAGTGATCATGTATTTTTGAAAATCTTTTCAAGGCTGGGACAACGTCGTTTTGGGATGAAGGGAAAATTATCTCCTCGATATATAGGCCCTTTTGAGATACTAGAATGGGTTGGTGAGGTGGCATATCAGTTTTTAACAACCTGAGATTTTATGAGAATTATTCCTTTTCATTATATTGATGTCTTCTGTTGTACACTACAACAAATGGAGCTTTCACTACATGTTACCCTGATTTGGCTTGCATTACACGCAATCACGACCCTCCTCGATAGCGTGTGTAGTACGCAATACCGAGTTTTACTAAAGAACAATATATTGTTATAATATTATTATGGACTAGATTTTATGAGTAGTATTAACTACATTTTGAATTTTTTAACATTGTTATTCATCTTTCACATTTTTTAGAACATGGAATGAGAACAAAATAAATTTTTAGGGTAAAATAAATATTTTTTCAAGAAATGTAGTTTTGTTGCCTTTTGATGGCGCACCAACATTAAATCTAGTTTTTGAAATGTTTATAAGTTCAATTTGACAAAATAAAATTATCCTTTGGAATCAGGATATAAAAATTCAATTTGGATAAATTTTTCATATTATTCTAATAACGTTCATATTTTAATGAGTAGTAAAAACACGCTATATTTTAATTTAAAAAAACTATTTTCATTGCAATAATTTATATGAATAGATTATCTTTTTAATCGGTTTTAATGTGTAATTAGATTATATTTTTACCATTTAATCTAATTTTGATCATTGTAATTAATTTTACTTTGAAATTGGACATAAACAAGTGTTGATCTTTTGATAGTTATTGTTTTTTAAAAACACGCTATTTTTCATCATAACAGAAATTAATTTTTAAAATTAATTAATACCACTTCTCTGTTCTGAATTTCGCAAAATAGAAATCATTTTTGAATTCAGGATATCAAATATAGCTTATGCTGATGTTTTGGTAATTTTCTGAAAATCTTCAATTTTTTATGAATAGTGAAACCACTTAGTGGTAGTTAAAACAAACCGACTCTTTCATTTAAATGAAATTTTACCACTTCTGTGAATTGAATACCAAAAATACGACATACATGGTTGTTATCAAGATGAAAAATGTGCTTCAATAAGACGAAAATAATTTTTGGTGAATAGTAACTTTTGACTTTTATTTACTGTGGTAAAAGGTAAATAGGGTAATTAAAGGTTAAAAGAATATTATAATAATTCCAAATTACCTTAACACTTGTCCTAACCTTATTTTATGAGTATTGGAATACCATGGGCATCCTTGGATCGATTTATGGACCCCATTGGGCCACTTGGTAGTGATAATGACAATTGGGATTAATTAGTTTAATGTAAAGACAAAATTGACATTAACAAAAATCTTTTAGAAATTAATTTTTATAAGCGGTTATATAAATTATCTTTTCGACTATAAATATTCATTGAAAAGAATAATAGATTTCCTACATGGTGGTATTTTTTTATTATTTTTATACATCAAATAAATTAAATTATTTATGACACAATATTGATGAAATATTTACCTCATTAATAAATTATTTAAATAAATAAGATTACAATGAATAAAATATTTTCCAAAACATGTCCAATTATAATTGGTTGATTTTCTTTCGACCATGATTCATCTTATCTTCATCA
This sequence comes from Viscum album, assembly GCA_963277665.1. Taxonomy (NCBI): domain Eukaryota; kingdom Viridiplantae; phylum Streptophyta; class Magnoliopsida; order Santalales; family Viscaceae; genus Viscum; species Viscum album. Next base: position 1,869,179,969 of record OY728141.1, read on the forward strand.
TTAATGATTTTTGGACCTTTTGAAACTGATGATATGTTTATAATAAAATAATGTTTTCACACTTTCCAAAGGTACCCCTCTCCTCCCTTATAAAAGGGCACCTCCTCCCTCTCCTCTTTACACAACTTTGAGCCTTCATGCTCGGCCAACTCCTTCCCATTTATTTTCTCCACATTCCTAGAAACATTCTGGAGGTTTTTTCTTCTAATGATACCAACTCTAGTGCCTTAAAAAGAAGTTTATAAGAGGTGCATCGAGGAAGAGGTAATCTCTTCTATGGACTCTTTAAAGTTCATTTCTTCTTCTACTTCCTCTTCTTTAGTTTTTTCATTATAAAGTAAAAAACATTAGTATTTTTTATATAGATATATATTATTATAAATATGAAACAACCCTATTTCACCTTCTATCCATCCTACAAAAAATGAAATCATCGCACGTGCGTATATACGGAATACCGTCTCCACGCCATGGGGTAATCTGTTTTTCCATCACCACCTTACTTGGATGGGTATAATGGTGTAAAGAATAACTATGAATAGTTATTATAACATCATAATGATTCTAAGATATTATATCATCCACTTCAATTCCATTCAATAAATATGGGAATGATATCATTTCTCGTGCATATGTACGGATTACCATCTCCACGACGGGATGAGATTTATTTTCCATGTTAACAATTCCAGAATGATTATAGAGTATATATAATAAGTAATAATTAAATATATGACATAATAATGATACTGTATTTATGTATATAAATATATATATGTATGTCATCTACTTAATTCCATTCCCTTATATTAGGAAACGGATAATAACGTTCATGCGTACGTACGACCTACCGTCTCCATGAACGATGTATTTCTGTCTATTTATCAATCTATTATATATATGTATATTATGAATATATATTATACATATCTCATGTTTTATATTCTGGAATTTAGTAATCATGATCTAAGAAATCATATTAATAATTTCATGTCAAAACACATACGATAAATGAAACGATTTTACTCAAATCGCTGCTTTAACATGGAATTGAAAAATGAACCGATAATATAAAGTCGTAAGTGAATCATATATGATATCATAAATATTATTATGGTTCTATTAAAAGTTAATAATATGTTTAAACCCACAATAAAGGAGTCTCAGACACATATGGAAGAAATTGGACATAAGGTAAGGGATAATTATTCCAATATCATTCTTATCTGAGATTGTTTATTCGTAAGTATTTATTGGGGTTATGTTTATTATCCATGTCCATATGTTCTCAAAATGTTTTCATAAAATGATTAATTTTCATCCTTTTATGTTTAAATTCATTTTTATTCTTGTTACATTTACTACATCTTATGGAAGTAATCTTTCTTTTGTTTACCATACATGGTACTTTTTGACTTTTCCGGCAAAATTACGAGAAGAATGTTTTTTTAACTTATACGGCTTGAACAGATTTTTATGATTTATAACGCCTTATTTTAAAAAATCTAACTCTACAAGATTTAATGCCTATTTTCAACAAAATCATTTTCTTTTAAAATTTCATTTCATTTTGTGAAAAGAAAATGATTTTGAAGAAGAAAGAATATTTTATTCATGAATTCATTTCAAGTGTTTTGTCAAAACCATTTCCCATCCAATATGACATTGTTTCATTTGTGTATATTTCATGTATAATGTCTCTATGATTTACATGGTTCCACTTTTTTATGATGAAATGATATCCATTTGTTTTATATGGATTATATAATAATGGTATGATGTTTATGAAACCCATTTTATTCTTTGGGTTATAATGGATGATTTATGTTTATGTTGTGGCACACGTAAGAATGATTTCAATATGAGATGGTTGGAAACTATATATCACTCCAATGAATTGGTTAAAGATTTATATCTCATGAGATAGACATGGCTATAATGGTATGTTAATCCTGTTCAGTGATACAGGATTGGAACGAGGAGTGAACTCGATTCAGAAAGGGACTCTGTCGACTAAGATGGTCGTGGCTACAATGCCTTGGAAACTATGGATATCATAACATATTCTTAATGGTTTCCACAATTACATGTTTTATTCCCATGCTATTTTATCTTGATTAATGTTTCTTTATGATCTATTCCTTACGTACTTCCATGATTTATGTCATTGCTCAAGATTTTGATGTTTAAACATTATGTTCATGTTTTTTGTTAAAATTTATATGATTTGTTTTATTTTCTCCATGCTTACCCTTACTGAGCATTTGAGCTCACCCTTTATATGTTTTCTTTTTCCCAGGATATAATGAAATTTTTTAGGTAAGAAAACAAAAGGGGATGAACTTTATTGGAGATGATGAAAATCTTTCACCACGATTAGAAGATTATGTTCTGAGTTTCCAAAGACACTAAACTATTACGGTACTTGGGTGTTTGTTTTTATTATGTATTAAGTATTCCAAAATAGTAATTTAATGTCCATTTACGTAAATTTTGGGGTCTCTATAGTTGGTATCAGAGGAAAGGTTTAGTTAACCTTTGGAAACTTGGATGCGAAAACTTTAGTGAGATCCCTAGAGATATTCCTACGGTATGTCTAGGGATGTCCCTAAGGATAAGTATAAGTATAGGTTATAGTCCTAGAATTACAGTAACGATCATAGAATTAAACTTAAGATGTTAGAGATTGAAAGTAATCCCCTTAATTATGTTGTTTTTCTAGTGCGAGTTTTGCCTCTCATACTATTATTTTTGGGTTTTATGAAATGGCAAGAAACAGGAGAATTCATGTTAATGGAGAATATAATGGACAATGGAATGATATTCATCATGAGCAACCAAATGAAACGGGATTTGGTTGTCCAGACATCGTTATTATTCCTAGTCAGCAATCTAATAATATGATCAATAATCTCAAATTTGGTATGCTTTGTGACTCAACTAATAAGAGAAATATGAAGTTTCATGATGATCATAGAGGAAAGAAAGTTCAATTTCCCCCTTGTAAATCATTTGGGGAGAGGCATCAAGGAGAATGTTTAAAAGAAACTGGAAGATGCTTTGGGTGTGGAAAATAAGGACACAAATCCAGTAATTGTAAAGGAGAAGGTTCAGTTAACACCATGGACAAGGATAATGGCATTTCTAAGACATCAATAATGGTTAAATGTTTAAAATGTGGAATGTACAAGAATTATGCAAAGCAATTCCCTAAGGGAAAATCTCATAAAGAGAACCAGCATGGTCATATAGTTAGTATTTCTGTGGATGATGATGAAGAGACTACAAATGATATATGAGATGAAAGAAATGAGTAAGCTCAGTCTGTGGATTGACAAGGTAGTGGAATGATTGTATGTATGGTACTCTGGAATAAATAAAAATCTAAGGATTGTTACACTATTGTCTTTCCTTGAGTTTTTGAAAGTATATGATAAATGGTACCTATAACCATGAAAGGTTATTAAAATATTTTTGGAAGGTAGATGATATCTGCATAATGAAAGGATAAAAAGATAATGAGATGTTTGATAGTATTAATGAGCTCATGAATGATATAAGGACAATGTTATTTCATGGTTTGAGTATATAGAAATTTTGGGATTTTGGTATTCGGAAAGTGTTATCTTTTGACAGCATTCAGGTTTTTACTAAGGTTATATGATAATTTATGTTTGAAAAGAATATATGATTAAGGTTTGAACATGTTTGAAATGTGACCAACAAGATATATCTTTTGATATATGGGGGATAATTGATGGTACTCACGTGCTTGTTATGTGACCTTCCAGGTAATCGTTTAATTTATACTATGATCTTGGACCAAAGTATTTTTTATAATACTAAATATTGTAATGAATTAAGTTCGACATAAGATAGTATTGATTAAGGCTAGAATGTTTTGTTGATATTATTTATGTAATGTTATAATAATGTTAAAGGTGCAACCTATAGGATGAGAAACAACCCATCGCATCGGACATGGTTCCAAGAATCGAACCCACAACCGAAGTGCGACAGGCCTTTATCACCTACCTCTGGCCAACAGGATGTCCCGGGTTAGTAGAAACTAGTTTTATTTTAATTGGTATGATAGATAATGTATAAGTCCATTTTTGGAATCATATACAATTAACAGCACCATATATGGACTTATGTATATTTGATAACATTTTCTAACCTTTTGATTGAGGCATATGGAATGACCCATCATTCTATCACATGATCTTCTAACACCTCACGAATGAAAAATTCAACTTCATTTCTTTTAGAAATGATGTGTAAATTTTTCAAGGCATGAAAAATGGTGAGATTATACCGAAATAAAGGTAGTATTTACTCTAATTCAAATTCGTCAACTTTAGGGAAATGATCTTTAAAACCAAAAATGTTGTCCTAGTGATCTTATATCTGATGACTCAGATGGTACATTAGATCATAAAAAATTTATGGCTTTGTGATTATTGGCTTTTTCATAGCCATGTTCTCAACCACTCTTCATCATAACTTGATAGTTAGATTTCGCTTCCATATCCATATTTTCACCTATGATCTCATAAGTGGAAACCTAGTGATGAGTTAATTTGGGTAACCATTATGTTTCATAATTCATTTTTAAAAATTAAGTTTTAGTATTTCTTTTTACGATGTGGGTATCTATGAAATAAACATCGAAGGAGTAAACCAATTATAACCCCGAAGAATTTCGAGGGCGAAATTCATTTTAAGGGGGGTAGAATGTAACAACCTGAGATTTTTTGAGAATTATTCTTTTTAATTTCATTGATGTATTGTGTTTTAAGCTACACCAAATGGAGCTTGCACTACATGCATCCTTTATTTGGCTTGCATTACACACAATCACGACCCTCCTCGACAGCGCGTGTAGTACGGAATACAAGGTTTCACTAAACGACGATATATTGTTTTAATATTATTATAGACTTTCCGTTATGAATATTATTAACTACATTTTGAATTTTATAACATTATTTTTCATGTTACACATTTTCTAGAACATGGTATGAGAACAAAATAATCTTTTCGGTTAAAATAAGTATTTTTAAAAAAATGCAGTTTTGCCGCCTTTTGATGACATTCCCACATTAAATCTATTTTTTGTCATGTTTATAAGCTCAATTTGAAAAAATTAAATTCTAATTTGGAATCAGGATATAAAAGTTTTATTTGGATATGTTTTTCATATTATTCTGGTAACATTCATATTTTAATGAATATTGAAAACATGCTATATTTTAATTAAAAACAAATTTTTTCATCGAAATAATTTATATGGTTAGATTATATTTTAAATTGTATTTAAATTGTAATTAGAATATATTTTTACCATTTAATCCAATGTTTGTCATTGAAATTAATTTCACTTTGAAATTGGACATAAACAAGTGTCGATCTTTTGATAGTTATTATTTCTTAAAAACACGCTATTTGTTTTGATAACGAGAATTAATTTTAAAATTAATTAATGCCACTTCTATGTTTGTAATTTGGAAAAATAGACATCATTTTTGATTTCAGAATATAAAATATAGCTTAGGTTGAATTTTTGGTATTTTTCTGAAAGAAATCAATTTTTTTGAATAGTGAAACCACGTAGTGGTAGTTAAAAAAAACCGAATCTTTCATTTAAATGAAAATTTACCACCTATGTGAACTGAATTTCAAAAATCTGACATAGATGGTTTTCATCAAGAAGTAAAATGTGCTTCAATAAGATGAAAATATTTTTTGTGAATAGTAACTTTTGACTTTTATTTACTACGGTTAAAGGTAAATAGGGTAATTCAAGGTTTAAAAAATATTATAATAATTAAAAATTACCTTAACACTTGTCCTAATATTATTGTATGAGTTATGGTCGACCATGAGCATCCTTTGGTCGATTTTGGGACCCCATTGATGTAATGCCCAGACCCCAGTTACTCAGAGTCGGTGCATTATTGTGTAACATTGGCATGATCACAAAAGATCAAGTCTCAAAAGACCGATAAGTTTAGAAGCCTTGGAAATAATAGATACATTCATAATTTTTACATTACATCATAAAGTAAAACAAAACTACAACAACATCTTTTCTTCCTATCCCCTCATACTATCCCTGCAAGTCATTCATAATACACTTCTTCACATCCTGAAAAAATTGAAACATTGGAAGGGGTAAGCTCCAATTCTCAGTAAGGATAACAATATAGAGGACACTTTCATAAATAAACATTAAAATTTAAGTCCATGTATAAATAAAACAAAATCTTTTTAAACTTGAACTTCATCATAATATGGAAAAAATAAAATGAAATAATTTCATTTCCTTATTCACATGGATATTCTACTAGTCGAATAATCAAATGCAATATCAATAACAACTTTCATAATGATGGAATGCATAATTCTAGACTATCATAACCACATAGCCAAGGCCTCATGCCAAGTCTACAAATAAAATTTTTTCAAGGCCTCGTTCCAAGACACCAGTTTGTCTCATGAGACCTACCGATGCATCGAGGAGCTATAGCGGGCTCCACCTGTCACTTATTAAGTCCAATGCATTCCACATATGAACAGGTTTAAACATATCATAAACCATAACATAATCGTAACACATAAAACATGCATAAAGGAAACATAACATATCCACATTCCAATCACAAGATATCAATACAACACATTGATATAATAAAAACATTATCAAAACCATTTTCAATCCCAAAAGAAAAGAAAAGTAAAACAAGGTATTTATTTTAATTTAAAAAAAAGTTATGGCTTGTAGAGGAAGCCGAAACTCAAATAATGCTCACAACAGCAGAGAAGTCATTGTCTCCACATACGTATGACATGAAAAACATTCTTTTTTGTCATTTAGTAAATCTATTCATATAAAAATATTCCTTTTGAATAAACGTTAAAGTCAAAGGGTTTTATACACCATATAAAAGAAAGTTGTGAATAAAACATAATATGCCTCAATGAAAAGAGATTGAGGCGAATTCCCTTACAAAGATAACTTTTTAAATAAAATAAATCTATTATGTGGATTCACTATAAGTACACATACATAAAGTACAAATACAATATAATACATAATAATATCAAGACATAATTTTAATGTTGGAGATTAACCCAATGAACGGAAATTGGGTTAAGAAGTTCCCTTACATCGTGTCAGACATGACTCGATCATTCTTTCACCTCCTGAATAATAAAATAGAGTTAATTTATAATTTCTTAATAACCTTTTTAAAGTGTAATATTCCTTTTATATCACTTATTACCATGTTATTAACATTATTTAATTATTTATGTTAATAACGGTCGTTTTGTCGATCTTTGGTACTTGAGTCAAAAATAAACTTCTTATAATTACAAGATGTTCATCTGGTAAAATATCCATTATCTCCATAATTTTATTCATGATTTAGAGATCATATATATCATATATATCCAGTATATACATTAATTCCTAATATTACGTAACATTTAGAGGTATGAAATGAAATTCAACGTTCATAGAGACGGTAAGGCGTACGTACGCATGAACGCTTATTTCATTTCTATTTCGTATTTAATGGAATGAAATCATAATTATATAAAGTTTTATTATAATTCCAGTATAATATAATATATAATATCATTTAATCCATCCCTTATACGTCCCACATATGGCATTAACGATTCAAATTACTTTGAGGGGGCGGTAGTCCATTCTTCATAAAATGAAATTATCATGTTTACCCATAATGAAAATCATAAAGGTAAGCCATAAATGAGAAATAAAGAACCATAAGAAAAACATAAAAATAATATATATGTCATATATGAAAATATTGTCATCATAATGGCCACCATGAGGGTGTTAAAAAAAGATTGAACAATCATCGTTTCGTGAGGCAGTAATTCACCACCCATAGAAACAGTATGTTCTTTAACCATTAGACCAAGATATGTGTAAGTGTAAATCAAATAATTATCATAATGACATCCTAGTATATTTTAGATACTGATTTTGTTACAAAATAATGGAATAAAAAGAGTTTAAGGTGTTGGAGAATCAAAATAAAACAAAAGAACATAAGAGAAGACATTACCTTAAAATCGGGTATCTCTTTTTGATTTGAGTCAAAGGCTTCCTTGGGAAGACTTTTGTACATAGGTAGGCTTCTAGGAGTAATAGAGGGAAGTTTAGGGAGTATTTGGGAGGAGGTTTTACCAGCCAAATGGCATTTATGGTGTGAATAAGGTGGTAGAGGTGGGGGCCATTTATAAGAGGAGAGGAGGGGCACTCTTGGAAGGTCATGAAATGTTACATTATTATGAAGTGCTTTTCGGATTTCAAAGGTCCCACAATGATATATTTCTAGGATAAGGTGATAAGGGTTTTACATCTACTCATCCAATTGGTTTTTTAAAAGTGTAAGTCTTATACGTTACATTATCTTTTCATTTTATTTAAATTCTTAATTAATGACGTAATCATTGCATCATCATTGTGTCATAAATTTTTTAATTTATTTAATGTCCAAAAATTATATAAAAAATATCATGATGTAGGAAATATTTTTATCTTTCCAATGAATATTTATAGTTGAAATTTTAACATCTATAATCCCATGTAATAATTGTTTTAGTAAAACAACACATGATTGTGACAATTTTATTTTTACTTTTAATAAAAAGTTATTAAAGTCATTTTCTTACCCAAGTGGCTCCCTGGGGTCCCCAAGTTGACCCATGGATTTTCTTGGTCATAAATGACACATCCAATAATGGTAGGACAAGTGTTAAGATATTTTCATATTTTTATAATTTCATTTTTACCATAAATATCACTAATTACCTTTAATCGCAATTAATAAAACATAAAAGTTACTATTCAAAAAAAATTATTTTAATATCATTGAACGAAATTTAACTTCTTAATGACAACCATGTATGTAGGATTTTTTAAAATCAAATCACATAAGTGGTAATGTTTCATTTACATGAAAAAAATTAGTTTTTAAACTACCACTTAGTGGTTTCACTATTCATCAAGAATTGAAGTTTTTCAGAAAAATACCAAAAAAACACCCTAAGCTATAATTGATATTCTGAATTAAAAAATGGTGTCTATTTTAAAAAATTCCAGACATTTAATTTGCATTAATTAATTTTATAATTAATCCCCGTTGTCAAAACAAATAGCGTGTTTTTAAGAAACAATGACAATCAAAAGATTGACAATAGTTTATGTCCAATTTCAAGGTGAAATTAATTCTAATGACCACCATTGGATGAAATGGTAAAATTATATTCTAATTATACTTTAAAACCACTCAATATTATAATTTATCACTATTAATTATTTCTATTAAAAAATTTGTTTTTAATTAAAATTTAGTAATTTTCACTATTCATCAAAATATAAAAGTTATCCGAAAAGTTCCAAAATTTCACCTTAGGCTAAATTCAATATTACGAATAAACAAATGAAGTATATTTTGAAAGATAAAATTTATAAAATTTCAAAAATTAGGTATTACTATTCATAACAACTACTTTGATTGGTTGTGGTGTGTGTTAGAACTCGAAGTTGCGTACAACACATGGTACTATATTATTCAAAGAGAAGCGTATAGTGGAAGCTTGGGGTGTTACATTCTCCCCTCCTTCATATAATTTTGTCCTCGAAATGTCATATAATATCACTATATAAAAAGACTCGGGTGATTCTTCATCATCAGTTCCTCGAGTTTCCACGTTACCTCCTCTATCTTATGGTTTCTCCATAGAACTTTTACCAGATGAGTCATCCGGTTTCTCAGCACTTTTTCTCTTATATCAAGAATCTTGATGGGATCTTCGCAATAAGGTAGATTGGGTTCCAGTTCTAATTCTTCATTGGTGAGTACATGCGTTGGGTCAGGCATGTATTTTATCAACAGTGATACGTGGAATACATCGTGAACATTGGAGAGACTTGGAGGCATTTCCAAATAATAAGTTACAACCTCAATTAGTTCTAGAATTTTGAAGGGTCCGATGTATCTGGTACTCAATTTACCCTTCTTACCAAAACGTTTAACTCCCTTCCATGGAGATACCTTCATGAAAACATGATCTCCTACCTGAAATTCCAAATCCTTACTTCGGTTGTCAGCATAGCTCTTCTGTCTACTTTGAGCTGCTTTGATGCGGTTTTGGATTACCTTAACCTTTTCCATAGTTTCCTCCACGAGTTCTGGGCCTATAAGTTTTATTTCACCAACGTCATCCCAACAGGTCGGTGTGCGACATCTCTTTCCATATAACGCTTAATATGGGTCCATCTGAATACTTGAATAGAAGCTATTATTATAGGAAAATTCTACCAGAGGTAAATATTGATCCCACATACCCTGATAGTCAAGTGAACATGATCTCAACATGTCTTAAAAGGTTTGAATAGTTCGTCTGATTGTCTATCTGTTTGAGGGTGGTAAGTAGTGCTCAAACGAAGTTCAGTATCCATGGCCTTCTGAAGTCTTTTCTAGAATCATGATGTAAAACGGGGATCACGATATGAGATAATCGATAGGGGTACTCCATGAAGTCTCACAACATCATTAATATATAGTCTTTCTAACAATTCAAGTGGTAGATCTTCTCTTATAGAAAGAAAATGTGCTGACTTCATGAGACAATCAACAATGACCCATATTGTGTCATTCCTTCTAAGAGTCTTTGGTAGTCCCATGAAAAAATCCATCATAATGTTATCCCATTTCCACCCAGGTATGGGAAGAGGTTTCAATAATCCACCAGATAGTTTCCTTCTAGCTTTCACTTTATGACAAACCATACATCTTGACACAAAATTAGCAATCTCCCTTTTCATTTTGTCCCACCAAAAATTTCCCTTTAAATCTCTATACATTTTGGTGCTCCCAGGGTTATAGAGAAATTGGAACTATGAGAATCATCCAACAAACCCCTCTTTAAATCAGGTATATCAAGAACACAAATTCTCCTCCCAAATTTCAAAATTCCATCTTCATACACAGAGTCACTCAATCTCCCATCATTCATAGCTTTAATATTTTTTTTCAACTCTTCATCCTCGGCCTGAGAACACTTTATCCTTTATAGTAAGGATGGTTTGGGAACTATTTGAAAATGTTATGATGTTTCACCCTCCATAGTGATTCCCATATCCATTATTAATAGATCCAAGAAAATAGGATCCCTTTCCACTCTCATCATGTTCAAAACTCCATGATATTTTCTACTCAAAGCATCTGCAAGCTTATTTTCCTTCACCGGGTGGTAGTGTATCATGCAATCATAATCCTTGAGTAGCTCAAGCCATCGCCTTTTCCTCATGTTGAGTTATTTTTGTGAGAAAACATATTTCCAACTCTTTTGATCGGTATATATCTCACATTTTTCACCATAGAGATAGTATCTCCATATCTTCAAGGAAAATATTATAGCAACTAACTCGAGATCATGAGTAGGATAGTTCTGCTCATGATTTTTTAGCTGTCGTGATGCATAGGAAATAACCCTATCATTCTGCATAAGGACACAACCATGTTCTTTCATTGATGCATAACTATAAATAACAAACCAATCATTCATCGATGGTAGATTCAATGTAGGATAATTGAATAATCATTTCTTCATTTCTTCAAAACATTCTTCACACTCTTTTTTCCAGACAAATTTAACCCCTTTAGTGTGAGATTCGTTAATGGGTTAGCCAATCAGGCAAAATTCTTGACAAAACATCGATAATAACCTGCCAAACAAATAAAACTGTGTACCTCAGTTATACTTGTCGGTGCTGGCCATTCTTGGATTGCATTGGTCTTAGAAGGATCAACTGAAATTACATCCTTAGACACAATATGGCCAAGAAAAGAAATCTCCTGAAGATAGAATTCACACTTTCCAAACATCCCATATAATTCGTGCCTTCGAAGAGTCTTCATTATAATGTGCAAGTGATTTTCATGATCTTTGTAGATTTTGGAGTATACCAAGATATCGTCAATTAATACCACCACAAATCATCAAGATATTCCCTGAAAACACAATTCATTAGATCCATGAATACAGAGGGTGCATTAGTCAATCCAAAAGGCATTACTGTAAACTCAAAATGCCTATACCTTGTTCGAAATGCTGTCTTCGGAATGTCTTCCTTCTTCACACACAACTGATGGTATCCAGATCGAAGGTCAATCTTTGAAAAGTATTGATCTCCATGCAGTTGGTCAAATAAATCGTCAATGCGAGGTAGGGGATACTTCTTCTTTATTGTTATATCATTGATCTCTTTGTAGTCAATGCACAACCTCATAGATCCATCTTTCTTCTCAACAAAAAGGATAGGGGCTCCCCATGTAGAAACGTTAGGGTGAATAAATCCCTTATTACTCAATTCCTCTAGTTGTTTCTTTTGTTAAACTAATTCCACATTGGCCATTCTATAAGGGGTCTTCGATATAGGCCTTGATCCAGGAATTAAATCAATTGAAAACTCAACTTCTCGTTCTGGACGATGTCCAGGTTAATATTCTAGAAACACATCTATATTCACTTTCACAATAGGTACATCCTCTATTTGAACATTCCTTTCCTCACCCTTAGTCATTTCATTCTCTTCCTCCTCAATAATTGAATTTAGTTGAGCTACTGGGGGTGGATCTAAATAAAAATTAGGTGGTGACAATTCTGCTCTAAAGATAAGGTGTTCCTTATCATCATCATCAAAAATAGTAACCTCCTTCTTCTTACAATAAACCTTTGCATCATTGTTTGAAAGCCAATCCATACCGAGGATTATATCAAACTCAATCATTGGTATGACAATGAGATCCGTGGATAAAGAACATTTATGTGCACTAATGGGGACTGATTCACAAAAAATTGTTGCAATGATACTTCCCTTAAGAGTTTTGATTGACAATTCTCTTATTAATTCAAATTGGAAATATCTAATTTTCTTAGCAAACTGGGAAGATATGAAACAATGCGATGATCCAGAATCAAATTATGCGTTTTCTAAACTTGAGGAAACCATTATATTACCTTCCACCACGTCTTTCGGAGCTTCAACCTCAGCAGTAGTGATAGCATAAGCTTGTCCTTGATCCCTTGGCCTCTTCTGGGGTAAGTTCCCCTAACGCTTAAGACATTCATTTGCATAATGTCCCATATCTCTACAATTATAGCATTCCTCATTGACATCAACTATCATTCCCTTGCAATCATGATATTGGTGGCCTTTTTCGCCACCCATGTAACAGACTCTCATTCCCTTCAAGCATGTACTGGGGTGTTTCTTCCCACATTTACTGCAGGACTGATATTCAACTTTTCCCTTCTTCCCCTTATTTCCATTTCTAGATTGATCAGAAGATCTCTTATTCTCTTTCTTTGCTTTAAATTCATAAGACTTAGAGAATTCCTTTTCCGTCTTGATAGCACACGAGAGAATATCTTCATACGACGAGAAGTATTGTGAGACTAATGCTCGATGGAGAAATGGTTTTAACCCATCAAATAAACGATCAATCTTACTTATGGGGTTACGTATATAATCTGAATCCTGCCTCGCTAACCTTTTAAAGTTAGCCTCATACTTGGTGACATTCTCATCCTCCTTCTGCCTCAGACTCAGAAATTGCCTTTCCATATCTGCTCGATGGTCATGTAGAAAGTATTTTTCTAAGAAAGATTCCTTAAACTCCCTATATTCCATACTTTATACTTCTTCATCTTCCTTTGTGTTTTGAATTAGTAACCACCATTGATTAGCATCTCCCATGAGGCGGTAAACTGTCATGACAACCTTCTCCCTTTCGCTACTCCCCAAGGAATGGAATATTTTCTCTAATGAGTTTATCCATTGCTCAGCTACTAATGGATTTATACCCCCATTAGATTTTGGTGGTTGTTTCCTCATGAAGCGGTCTAACATTGGTCCTCAACATTGTGGATCAGGGTGCTCCATATGATTAAGGTTATTATTCATAACCCGAGTGAGTTGTCCAGGTATTGTGATAAGTTGTTCAGCACCAGTTGTATATCCAGCTCCACAATAATTATCTTGAGCAGGAGGGCAATCCCTAGACGTAGTGTGTTCATTGATACAGTTTCCATTCCTCCCACTAGATGCCATTTCTAAACAATGGCATAAACCAGATTAGTTTATGAATCAAAATACATAATTCCATACTTGTAAAACACTTAAAATAAGTTGAACTATAATCATAAAAAAGTTTTCTTTTAGGAATTATATACTCATAAACCCTTCATAATGGTTTGTAAAGAAAATTAGAATTATCCTAATCATATCCCCCTGGAGTGTCGTAACCAAGAATGTAGTAAAGCCCGTTGTCATGCACTAGTTTTCGTTCGAGTCTAGGTCAAAGCGGTGTTTTCGAGTTTTACCCCTAGGTACATTTGTGCCAGAGCAGCCTCTACCTGCTCGTATCTAGATAGGGATGTATTTCTCGGTAAACTCACAAAATCTCTATAATATTGAAATTCTAGGAAGTTCTTCTATACTAATTCTCAAAGTCTATCTTTGGGCTATGTTCTCGAACCAAAGTTTAACTAAATCTAGCTTCCAAGGTTAGTACTAAACTGTCTCTAATACCAACTGTAATGCCCAGACCCCAGTTACCCAGAGTCAGTGCATTATTGTGTAACATTGGCATGATCACAAAAGATCAAGTCTCGAAAGACCTATTAGTTTAGAAGCCTTGGAAACAATAGATACATTCATAAGTCATACATTACACCATAATGTAAAAAAAAATCTACAACGACATCTTGTCTTCATATCTCCTCATACTATCCCTGCAGGTCATTCCTAATATACTTCTTCACATCCTGAAAAAATAAAAACATTGGAAGGGGTGAGCTTAGATGCTCAGTAAGGATAACAATATAGCGGAAGCTTTCATAAATAATAATTAACATGTAAGGAAATGTATAAATAAAACAAAAGCCTTTTAAACTCGAACTTCAGCATAATATGGAAAAAATAAAATAAAATAATACCATTTACTTATTCACATGAATATTCTACTAGTTGAACAATCACATGCAATATCAATAACCACTTTCCTAACGATCAAATTCATAATGACAGACTATCATAACCACATATCTAAGGCCTCGTGCCAAGACTACAAATAAGATTGTGTCAAGGAATCGTGCCAAGACACTAGTTTGTCTCATGAGAACTACCGATGCATCAAGGAGCTATAGCGGGCTCCACCCGTCACTTATTATGTCCAATGCATTCCTCATATGAACATGATTAAACATATCATAAACCATAATATAATCATATCAAATAGAACATGAATAAAGGAAACATAAAATTTCCATATTTTAATCATAAGATATCAATACAGCACATTTATATAATAAAATAATTATCAAAACCATTTTCAATACCAAAATAAAAGATAAGTAAAACTTGGTATTTATTTTTCATTTAAAAAAAATATGGGTTGTAGAGGAAGATGAAACTAAAATAATGGTCACAGAGGTGGAGAAGTCATTGTCACCACAAACGTATGACATGAAAAAAATTCCTTTTTTCGTTTATTAAAACGATTCATATAAAAATATTGCTTTTGAATAAACGTAAAAGTCGAAGGGGTTTATACAGCATATAAAAGAATGTTGTGTATAAAACAAAATATGCCTCAATGAAAGGAGACTGAGACGAATTCCATTACAAAGAACATTTTTTAAATAAAATAGATCTATTATGTGTATTAACTATATGTACACATAATGAGAGTACAAATACAAGATAATACATAATAATATCAAGAAATAATTTGAAAGTAGGAGATTAACCCAAAGAACGGAAATTGGGTTAAGAAGTTCCCTTACCTCGTGTCCGACTTGACTAGATCATTCTTTATCCTCCTGAATAATAAACTAGAGCTAGTTTATAATTTCTTAATAACCTTTTTCAAGTTTATTATTACTTTTATATCAGTTATTACCATGTTATGAACATTATTTAATTATTTATGTTAATAACGGTCGTTTTGTCGATCTTTGGTACTTGAGTCAAAAATAAACTTCTTATAATTACATGTTGTTCATGTGGTAAAATAACCATTATATCCAGAATTATATTCATGATGTATATATCATATATATCATATATATCCAGTATATACATTCATTCATAATATTACGTAACATTTAGAGGTAAGAGATGAAATGCACCGTTCATGGAGACGATACGCCGTACGTACACATGAACGCTACTTTCATTTATATTTTGTATTTAATGGAAAAAAATAATAATGATATAAAGGTGTATTATAATTCCAGTATAATATCATATATAACATCATTTACACCATCCCTTATACGTCCCACATATGGCATTAATGATTCAAATCACCTTGAGGAGGCAGTAGTCTGCACTTCCTAAAATGAAATAATCGCGTTTACCCATAATGGAAATCATAAATGTATTCCATAAATGAGAAATATAGAAGAATAAGGAAAACATAAACATAATATATATATCATATATGAAAATATTTTCATCTTAATGTCCACCATGATAGGCGTTGAAAGAAGATTGAACAATCATCGTTTCGTGAGGCAGTAATTCACCACCCACAAAAACAATATGTTCTATAACCATTAGACAAAGGTGTGTGTTAGTTTAAATCAAATACTTATCATAACAACATCCTAGTATATTTTAAATACGTTTTTTATTACAAAATAAAGTAATAATATGATTTTATGGGGTTAGAGAAGCAAAATAAAACAAAAGAAAAAAAGAGAAGACATTACCTTAAAATCGGGTAAGACTTTTTTATTTGTGCCAAAGGCTTCCTTGGGAAGACTTATGCCCAATGTTAATCTTCTAGGAGTAAGAGAGGAAAGTTGAGAGATTATTTTTGAAGTGGTTGGCCGAGCCAAATGGCTTTGATGGGTGAATACAGTGGTAGATATTGGGACATTTTATAAGAGGAGAGGTGGGGCACTCTTGGAAGGTCATGAAATATTACATTATTATG
Source organism: Viscum album (assembly GCA_963277665.1). Lineage (NCBI taxonomy): Eukaryota > Viridiplantae > Streptophyta > Magnoliopsida > Santalales > Viscaceae > Viscum > Viscum album. The sequence goes on from OY728141.1 coordinate 1,869,197,023, forward strand.
AAGTTATTTTCTGATTTAAAAGGTCCCAAAATGATATATTTCGAGTATATGTTGATAAAGGTTCTAAATATACTCATACAATAGGTTTTTTACAAGTTTATGTCTTAGAATTTACATTATCGTTTCGTTTTATTTAAATCGTTAATTAATGAGGTAATCGCTGCATCATCATGGTGTCATAAAAATTTTAATTTATATAATGTCTAAAAATTATATAAAAAATATCATGATGTAGGAAATATTTTTATATTTCCAATGAATATTTATAGTCTAAATTTTAACTTATATAACCCCATGTAATAATTGTTTTAGTAAAACAACACATGTTTTTAACAATTTTATTTTTACTTTAAATAAGAAGTTATTAGTGTCATTGTCTTACCCAAGTGGCTCCATGAGGTCCCAAAGTTGACCCATGGATTAAATTGGTCCTAAATGACTCATAAAATAAGGGTAGGACAAGTTTCAAGGTATTTTCATATTTTTATAATATCATTTTTACCTTAAATTCCACTAATTACCTTTAATCGCGATTAATAAAACAAAAAAGTTACTATACACCAAATAATTATTTTAATCTAATTGAACCAAATTTTACTTCCTAATGAAAACCATGTATTTCTTATTGTTGAAAATAAAATCACAGAAGTTGTAATGTTTCATTTATAAGAAAAAATTAGTTTTAAAACTACCATTTATTGGTTTTACTATTCATCAAAAATTGATGTTTTTCAGAAAAATACAAAAAATTCACCCTAATATATAATTGATATTAAGAATTCAAAAATGGAGTCTATTTCACAATATTCCAAACATATAAGTTGAATTATTTAATTTTATAATTAATTCCCGTTGTCAAAACAAATAGCGTGTTTTTAAGAAACAATATCAATCAAAAAATTGACAATTGCTTATGTCCAATTTCAAAGTGAAATTAATTATAATGACCACCATTGGATAAAATGGTAAGATTATATTATAATTATACTTTAAAACAACTCAATAGTATAATTTATCACTATTAATTATTTTGATTAAAAAAGTTGTTTTTATTTAAAATTTAGTAATTTTCATTATTCTTCAAAATATAAATGTTATCCGAAAAGTTCCAAAATTTCACCCTAGGCTAAATTCAATATTCCGAAACCAAAAATGAAGTCAATTTTGAAAGATAAAATTTATAAAATTTCAAAAAGTAGGTATTACTATTCATAACTACTACTTTGATTGGTTATGGTGTGTGTTATCTTTTCGACTATAAATATTCATTGGAAAGCTAAAAATATTTCCTACATGGTGCTTGTTTTTTTTTATAATTTTTATACTTCAGATAAATTAAATTATTTATGACAAAATAATGATGCAATATTTACCTCATTAATAAATGATTTAAATAAATAAGATTATAATGATATAAATATTATCCAAAACATGTCCAATTTTGATTGGATGATTTTATTTCGACCATGAGTCAACTTTTCTTCATATTTAATGATTTTTGGGCCTTTTGAAACCAATGATATGTTTATAATAAAATAATATTTTTACACTTTACAAAGGTTCCCCTCTCATTCCTTATAAAAGGGAACCTCCTCCCTCTCCTCTTTACATAACTTTGAGCCTTCAAGCTCAGCCAAAATCTGTCCATTTATTTTATCCACTTCCCTAGAAACATTATGGAGGTTTTTTTATTCTTAATAGTCCAACTCTAGTGCCCTAAGAAGAAGTTTAAAGAAGGTGCGTCGAGGAAGAGGTATTCTCTTCTACCGACTCTTTCATGTTTCTATCTTCTTCTACTTCCTATTTTCTAGTTGATTCATTATAAGGTAATAACATCAGTATTATTTTTATACTAATATGTTATTATAAATATGAAACAACCCTATTTCACCTTCTATTCATCCTATAGAAAATGAAATAACCGCGTGTGCGTACGTACGGATTACCATCTCCACACCGTGGTGTAATATGTTTTTATACCACCACCTTACATGGATGTGAATATTGGTATAAATAATAACTATTTTTAGTTATTATAACATCATACTAATTCTAAGATATTATATCATCCACTCCAATTCCATTCAATAAATATGGGAATGATATCATTGCTCGTGCGTACGTACGGACTATCGTCTCCAAGGCTCGATGAGATTCATTTTCCACGTTAACAATTCAAGAATGGCTATAAATTATATATAATTAGTAATCATGAAATATATAAAATAATAATTATACTGGATTTATGTATTTATATATGTATGTCATCTACTTAATTCCATTCAATTCAATAAGGAAACGAAAAACAACGTTCGTGCGTAAGTACGACCTACCGTCTCCATAAACGGTGTATTTATTTCCATTAATCGATCTATTATATATATGAATATTCTGAATATATATTATATATAAATAATTTTTTATATTATATAATTAAGTAATCATGATCTATGTAATCATATTAAAAATTACAAGTCAAAACATTGATTATAAATGAAATGATTATTCCCAAAACGCTGCTTTAACATGGAATTGACAAATGAACAGATAATATAATGTCGTAAGTGAATCATATATGATATCATAAAAGTTATTATGGTTCCATTACAAGTTAATAATATGTTTAAACCCACTATACCGGAGTCTCAGACACAGACAGAAGAAATTGGACATATGGTAAGGGATAATTTTTCCAATCCCATTCTTATCTGAGATAGTTTATTCGTAAGTATTTACTTGGGATATGTAACTATCCATGTCCTTATGTTCAAAAAATGTTATCATAATATGTTTACATTTCTTCAATGTATGTTTAAAGTCATTTTTACCCTTTTTAATTTTATCACATCGTATGGAAGGAATGTTTTTTTGTTTACCATACGAGTTACTTTTTGACTTTTCCGGAAAAAGTACGAGAAGAATGGTTTTTTAAATTATACGGATTGAAAATATTTTTAAGGTTTCATAATGCCTTATTTTAATGAAGCTTACTATACAAAATTAAATGACTATTTTTAACAAAATCCAATTCTTTTAAAATTACATGGCATTTAGTGAAAAGAAAATGATTTTGAAGAAGAAATGATATTTTCCTCAAGAATTCATTTCAAGTGTTTTATAAAAACCATTTTCCATCAAAGATGAAATTATTTAATAAGTGTATGTTTCAAGTATAATGTCTCTATGATTTACATGGTTCCACTTTTCTTATGATGAAATGACATCCATTTGTTTTATATGGATTATGTTATGATGAGATGGTGTTTATGAAACCCATTTTATTCTTCTTGTTATGATGAATGATTTATGTTTATGTTGTGGCCCATGTAATAATGATTTCAATATGAGATAGGTGGTACCTATATCACCCTATAATCCATTGGGTAAAGATTTATATCTAATGTTAATGTTTTTTGTTCAAATTTATATGATTTGTTTTATTTTCTCCATGCTTACCCTTACTGAGCATTTGAGCTCACCCTTTATATGTTTTCTTTTCCCCAGGATATAAAGAATGGTTTTAGGTAAGAAAACAAATGGGTAAGATCTTTATGAGATATGCTGAAGATCATTCACTATGATTAGAAGATTATATTCCGAGTTTCGAGAGACACTATACTATTATGGTCCTTGTGTTTTTGTTTTTTTATGTATTAAGTATTCCAAAAAAGTAATTTAATGTCCATGTACATCAATTTTGGGGTCTCTAAACGGTTGGCATTACCACAACGGTTCAGTGTAGTGCATAATGTGTTCCATGTATCTCAGTTAGAGAACTATCAACCCAAACTAGACCCTGTGGTTAGATGGGATCACGTTGACCTAGAACTAGATGCTTCGTTTGTACAGATACCAGTATGGATAGTGGATAGTCAAGGGAAAGTATTTCATGGAAAAAGCATCGGTTTAGTGTGGGTTTTATGGTAGCATGGTAAGATTCATGAAGAAACTAGGGAACATGAGAAATAAATGAAAGATAAGTGGCCAGAACTCTTTCAAGAAAGAGATGGTTTTCTACTTTCCGAGGACAGAAAGGCCAATGGTAGGGAGAATTTAGTACCCCTGGTTTCTTGTATGTAACTCTTTATTGATGATTTCAATTGTTTTAGAGTTAAAGGTGTTGAATGGGAGAGTCGAGAGAACATGGAATGATGTTTTGAGGCAAAGGGGAAGTCGCACGGTTAGTGCACGGTTTGTCTAACCGTGCGGCCAAACCATGTGCAGTGGGTCTTGGAGGCAGTGGATTCCGCACGGTCAGCATACGATTTGTGTAACGGTGCGACCAAACCGTGCGAGAAGGGTGGTTGATGCAGTAGCCAACACACGGTTTTCCAAACCGTGCGGTCACATAAAATTAGATGCTTAAATTGTGGATCTAACTCGTTTTGCCTCTAATTGCATTGATTAATCCTCATAAATGGCCCCAACTCGGGATTACTCTCCCTTTAAGGTTGGAAGAATTCTCCCAAGCGTTCCGGAGGTGATCTTAAGGCTTCTTTTGGAAAATCGAAGCCAGATTCATAAGTTATGTGATAATTCTTGATCGGTTTCTTAGATCTACTTAGATCTACTTATCCTCTTCTCTCATTTTCATAGATCTACACCCGTAATGGGTAGATCTAAGGATGTGGATTCCAAATTTGACATAATTTGGTCTTGGTTGTGTTAGATGAAGAGATCTAAGGAGAGTTTTTGGAGTTTTGACCCAGTGTTCTTGAGCGTTCTTCATCCATGGTTTGGTTTCACCCAATTGGTTGAGGTATGTGGTCTCACCCTCGATTCCTCTTTCTTAGAATGTGAAGTCTTAGTTCAAATTGATTTATTTTCTTGGTTTTAATTGTGAAATTGTGGTGAAAAACATGTTATAAATCATCTTTAGTGATGATTTATGGGTTTTGATGAAATTTTGGAAATTGAAAAAATGGTTGTGCAAAGTGTTTTGGATTAATTATTTTAAAATAGTGATTTAAAAAATATGGATTTTCTATATTTGGAAAATGGTTTGCGGGAAAAAGGGTTTTTCAATAAAAGGGTGTGTTGGTCGGAGTGGACACTCAAGAGGGGGGTGAATTGAGTTCCAATTAAAATTTTCTGTTAAAAGCAGTTGCTAATAAACTCCCCCAATTTCAAAAACAAATTAAACTTTAGTGAATTTATATAGATTATAAAGGTTCAATTAGCTTCTCAAAGATTGATTAGTTCTCAGTTAACTTAATCTTATGATTAAATTAACTTTTGAAACTAATTTACTGATTTATAATAAATATAAACACTTGCGAATTTAATTATCAAAGTAGCTTTGAAGATAGATTATATTTCAAAGTAATAGCAGCGGAATATGAAATAAATATGTAGTATGGATATAGAGTAACTGTAAACACAGAGAAGTAACCAAGAGGTTCAGTCTCAAGCCGAGACTTAGTCCTCTCAAAAGTTTATATAAAAGTGATCCACACCCTGGATCGGGGTTAACAACAGTGAACACACTGTCCAGGTCACAAGACCTCTACCATAGTTCTACGTGGGAAAAACAAACAACAGCAGCCAGCTGTCCAGGTCACAAGACCTCTACCACTATCCACAGTGGGAAGTGTAGTGTAAAAGGTTTGCTGAGGATTTACAGATCCTCCAGTGAAAGTACAGGAGTTAGTGTGTGTGTTTAATACAGCAGATAACACACACTGCTCAAAATGTAGAATAAATAAATCACAGAGCAGAGATGTAGAGTTTAGAAATCGCTCTAGTGATTTCAGTGTAGCACTGGACTCGTTTTGGAATTAATCAGAAGTGATTCTGAGTCCTCTTCTCGATTTTGTTTGAGAAGCAGAGTGTCGTATGCTTCAGGTTCAGAGGCAGTGGAATGTAGTCGATGAAGCTCTTCAATATTCTATTGTATGCACACCACTCTTCTTGAGTATGTCGTATGCTTCCTTGTCTCTGTGTGTGTTGTCTCACTCTTCTTCGTTTTTCTCTACTTCACTTTTCTAACACTTCACACACTCTTCAGCAGAGTCTTCTTGTATTTACATCACGTGCTCTGTAGGACAAAAAGGTTTCCTTTCCGCAGGTACGAGGTACGGTTTCCTGACATCCGACAACCTTCATTAATTAATTGTCAGGGTATTAAAATATAACTAATATGACCGTTGGTTAGAATAAATAAAGATAAAGATAAAGAAATTCAAACAGTTGTTTATGACTGTTCAAGAGATCGGTAGGTCATCAGCATTAGAGTAATGATCGGTGACTCAGATAGATCAGCATCGGTCTGTCATCTGATCGGTGAGTCATTTTGATCAGCATCGGTCTGTCATCTGATCAGTGAGTCATTTTGACCAGCATCGGTCTGTCATCTGATCGGTGAGTCATTTGCATCGGTGGCTCATTTGCATCGGTGACTCATTTGCATCGGTGACTCATTTGCATCGGTGACTCATTTGCATCGGTGACTCATTTGCATCGGTGACTCATTTGCATCGGTGACTCATTTGCATCGGTGAGTCTGATGGATCGGTGAGTCTGATGGATCAGTGAGTCTGATGGATCGGTGAGTCTGATGGATCGGTGAGTCTGATGGATCGGTGAGTCTGATTGATCGGTGAGTCTGATGGATCGGTGAGTCTGATGGATCGGTGAGTCTGATGTCTGTTGAATCCAGAAGACTTCCAACATACTTTGTAAGTCAATAAGCATAGTTAAAAGCATGATAACTGATTCATTCATAGATTGGAATTATGTTTATGAGACATCAAACCAGATTAAGCATCAATGAGTTGTGATGATTTGTGATTATTAAAACATCAGTTATAAACAAGAAATCAGCAATCTTCCAGAGGGCTCAACAATCTCCCCCTTTTTGATAATCACAAATCATCATATATATATATATAAAATAAAAAAAATAAAAAAAAATCTCCCTCTTAAAATAACATTCCCATATATATAGTATTCAGATTTCTCCCCCTGAGATATTGATCTCCCTCTTCATATATATAGAGTACTCCCCCTTAGATATATATGTCACCCATTATATATATCTTTATATCTTTCTCCCATTATATATATCTTTATATCTTTCTCCCATTATATATATCTTTCTCCCCCTTTGGGATAATCAAAAAGGAGAGAAAACAGATAAGGGAAAAGAGAAGCAGGGTGCAGAGAGGATAGAACAGAACACAAAGGAAAATCAAATTTGATAAAGTCACAGAAAAAGATAAGCAATACATAGATCACCCCATCAAAAACAATACATGGATATTTTTTGGGATACAAGGGGGCTTTCCCTTTATCCTTTGGATCAATGGTAGGTAAGGTAGAAGGCTTGGAGGCAGGCTGTGGTTCACGGAGCTGAAGTGGCGGCAGGACAACTCTGACAGGTGCAGTTGGAGGTGTCACAGAGGGTTGTTGAGAAGGAGCAGGAGCTGGATGAGAAGCTTTCTGAGAGACTGGCCGCAACTGAGATAGAGCTTGGGCAACAGACAGCTGATTCGGAGCGACATTAGAGGCACTGAGAGGTTCAGAAGTAGGAAGTACAATTGCAGTGGCATGTGCATCCAAGTAAGGCTTCAACAGATGAATGAAGTCCTGAATGACTTCTGCTCCATACTTCATAGCTTTTTCAAAATCATCCTTGTTTTCCATGAACTGTTCCAAGGAAGGGACAAAATCTTGCAATTGGCGAACTTGAGTGTTGAAGGCCTGAGTGACTGGAGGTAATTTCAGATTCTCTGCCAAGACTTTGAAGTTTGCAGCCATCTCATGTTTTGTATAAATCTTGGAGAAGTAAGTATCAACGTTTTCCTTGATCTCTTGCAGGGCATTCTTAGCATCCGCTGAATATACTAAGGTCATCTTATGACTATTATCACAGAGATCTTTCATCTTCCTCAAAGATTCTAAGTCAAGAATTTGTCTTACAGCAGCTAGCTCTGCATGCACAACTTCTCTGAGAGCTTCTATCTCACGGGTAGTGATTTTGGTTACCTTGCCTGTACTGGCTTGGCCGACTATATGAGTTAGTTCAGATTTCAACTTCCTCAGGTCAGACTTGTTGAGATCTTCAATCAGATTTCTCAAAACTTCCATCATAACAGAGATGGTTGATCTGAACTCATTTGATAGAGAAAGTAAGCTAACCTGGAGATCCTTCAAAGTTTGAGTCAAAGAGGCTATGTGCCTACCAACAAATTCACCAGTAGCAGTCAAGTCTGGCTTGAGAACATCTGAGACTGCAGTTGAAAAAGCTTTCAAGGAATTTTCAGAAACTTGCAGAGATACTTGATGAAGGGCATTGGAAAGTTCTTCTCTGACTCTATCTCTCACAGTGGTTAGCAATTCAGTCTTAAACTTATCAAGATCAGCTCGAGAGATTTCAGAACCAGGTAAATTCACATGTACAGGATCAACAGTAGGAATATACCTTGCTTCTCTTGGAAGGTTCCTTTTCACAGCTGCAGCAGATTCTGGCAATTCGTCTTCTTCTTCAGAATATTCTAAGCCCAAAACAGCATATCCAGGGTAGTCATCCCAAATAGCAGCACACAGGGTGTAGTTGGGTTTTTCATAGCTTGCTGTTCCACTAATTTTTGATGAGTCAGCTTTGTCACTGATATGGATTTCTGGTACTGACTGAGGTTGTTCTACTTGATCTTCAGCAAGACCATCCACTGGTCTGTTAACACCATCAACAGTAGCTTCAACATCATCAGCATCATCATCATCACCACCATGATTGTCATCAGCATCACCTTGCTCATTATTACTCTGCTCAGAGGCTTCACTGTGATATTCCTCAGTATCAGAATCTTCTTCATCATCAAGAATAGGTTCAGACTCTGGTAGGGTTAAGGGTGGACTAGCAGGTCCAAATTCTATTCTTTTCTTGGGGCTAGCAGTGTCTGGATCACTCCTATCATCAGGAGAAGACACACTTCCTTCTTCAGTTGCAGCTTTTTCTTGTTCATCATCATCAGAATAAATTGGTTCCTCATCTGGTTTTAATCCAGGATCTCTCAAATCCTTTGGCCTCTTGCCATGATTTATGGGATTGTAGGCTTCATACAACTTATCTTCATCTGCAACCCAGCACTTCTTCCATGGATTCCAATTGATTTTCATCCTCTTACAGATCTCTTTGTTGAGACAGAAAGTACGCTCTGTTTCAACAACTTCATCATCGTCATCAACACATTCCAGATTCTGGAGCATAGTAGATATCATTTTTGAATAAAACAACGATGTGGCTTTCTTGGAAGGTTTCAGCATACTAGCTATGTGGACCATCACATATCTACACAGGTTTATCTTTTAATGGGTTTTGAGCAGAAACAATAGAAAAACATCTTGATACTTAACAGCGGCAAAATCTCCTCTTCGAGGGCAAAGTTGGTGCTGAATAAACTTGAATAGGAGTCTGCTTTCACCATCTAATTCTGAAGCTGTGATTCTCCTCGATTCTCTGTTTCCAGTTAGAAGCTCTAGCGCTAGCTCATAAGAAAAATAGTCAGTGACTGGGGGTATATTGCCAGCATAGTCCTCATATCGACCTTCATGAGGTACGTTTAAACATTCAGCCCACTGCTTAGATGAGAAAGATATTTTCTTTCCTTTTACAACAGACGACATCCTAGAAGCTTCCACACCATCAAGCGTGATTTTCAGGTTCATGTAAAACTCATGTACTAGCTTTGGATAATCTATTCGGGCGTTGTCTGAAAACCAGTCTATCCATCCTTGTGATTTAAGAACATGTAGCAACAGGGACTTACTTGACAGAAGCCACGCCGAGTTTACTTCTTTTTCTACAGCTACAATCCGAGCTTCCAGGTTCAGATTTACTGAGCGTTGAGAGGTACTGCTCGACTCGCCTCGAGCACGCTTTGAAGGTACAGGGCTATCTGGTCCTTTTCTCGGTCTCTTTTGCTTAGCCATTCGAGGATTTTGGAGAGGCAGGAGTTCGAAGGTTCGATGGTTCGAAGCAGAGGGGAAGAGAGGTCGAGAGGTTCGGCGGGAAATGAAAGGTCAAAGGTTTAGGGAAGATAAATAGCCGCGTATCATTTATTTTATCATTTAGGGTTCCCATAAAAAGTAATTTACTAATTAATAAAACGTATTTTTAAAAAAAATCGGTTCGACAGAACAGTGTGACAGATCGGTTCCACAGATCGGTTTCACGGATCAGTTTCACAGATCAGTTTCACTGATCAGTTTCACAGATCAGTTTCACAGATCAGTTTCACAGATCAGTCATACACAATTCATGCTTAATAAATTTCATTCTTTCAGAGCATAAGGGCTTTGTGAAGATGTCAGCTAATTGATTTTCAGAACTAACAAATTCTAGAGAAATATCACCCTTCTGGTAATGATCTCTTAGAAAGTGATGTCTGACATCAATGTGCTTAGTTCTAGAGTGAGACATAGGGTTCTTGGATAAGTTGATTGCACTAGTGTTGTCACAGTTAATTGAAACATGTTTAAGATCAAATCCATAATCCAATAGAGTGTGTTTCATCCACAAAATTTGTGCACAGCAACTTCCAGCAGCTATGTATTCTGCCTCGGCAGTAGACAATGCAACTGAATTCTGTTTCTTACTACACCATGATACTAGGGATTTTCCAAGCAAATGACATGTTCCTGATGTGCTTTTTCTATCTAACTTACAACCAGCAAAGTCAGCATCTGAATAACTCATTAACTCAAAGGATTGTCCTTTTGGGTAAAACAAACCTAAATTTATAGTATACTTAAGATACTTAAAAATCCGTTTAACAGCTAATAAGTGTGATTCTTTAGGATTAGCTTGAAATCTAGCACACATACACACACTAAACATAATATCTGGTCGACTAGCAGTAAGATAAAGTAAGCTTCCAATCATACCTCTGTAACTGGTTTGATCAACTGGTTTCCCAGTTTCATCAACATCCAATTTACAGGTGGTACTCATAGGTGTATTACTTTCCTTAATACTATCCAATCCAAAACGTTTTAAAAGATCCTTTGTATATTTACTTTGATTTAAAATAATACCATTTTTAGTTTGAAAGATTTGAAATCCAAGAAAATACTTAAGCTCTCCCATTAAGCTCATTTCAAATTCATTTTGCATAACCTTTGAAAAATCAATACATAAGGAGTTTTTAGAAGATCCAAAAATAATATCATCAACATATATTTGTACAACTAAAACATCTTTAGAAATTCTTTTAATGAAAAGAGTTGGATCAGCAATCCCTTTAGTAAAACCTTTTGAAATAAGGAAATTGCTAAGTCTATCATACCAAGCTCTTGGAGCTTGTTTCAAACCATATAAAGCTTTAGAAAGTTTAAAAACTTGATTTGGAAAATGGGGATTAGTAAATCCAGGTGGTTGTTCTACAAAAACATCTTCAATTATAAAACCATTTAGAAATGCACTTTTAACATCCATTTGATATAATTTGAAATCCAGATGTGCAGCATATGCAAGTAAGATCCTAATGGCTTCTAGTCTAGCTACAGGTGCAAAAGTTTCCTCATAGTCTATACCTTCTTCTTGACTATATCCTTGTGTAACTAGTCTAGCTTTGTTTCTGACTATATTTCCAGATTCATCTACTTTATTTCTAAACACCCATTTTGTGCCTATTGTCAAAGTGTCCTTAGGTCTGTTGACTAATTCCCAGACTTTGTTTCTTTCAAACTGATTTAATTCTTCTTGCATATCCATTACCCAAAATTCATCATTGATAGCATCATTGATATTTTTAGGTTCTGACTGTGAAGGAAAAGCTTGATGTTCAACCTGGTTTCTTAGAGAAGCTCTAGTTTGTGTTCCTCTATCTAGATTTCCTACAACAGCATCTAAGGGATGATTCTTTAGAGTCCTAGATGGTTTTGAAAAGATAGGGCTAGAAATTTCAGGTTCATCTAGAGATTGAGGTTCAATAGAAGCAGATTCTGGAGAATGTCCAGAACTGGATGCTTTTATAACAGGTTCATTAGATTTATCATTAAGGTCCAGAATAGACAAATCTTCTTCAAGATTCCCAAGAGAGGTTTTAGGCTCATGTGGATCAGTTTCATCAAATTTGATGTGAACAGATTCTTCCACACATTTGGTTCTCTTATTGAAAACTCTATAGGCTTTACTAGAGATAGAGTAACCTAGGAAAATTCCTTCATCACTCTTGGATGCAAATTTATCCAGATTATCTTTAGTATTCAGAATAAAGACTTTGCAGCCAAAAACTTTGAAGTAGTTTACCGTAGGTTTCCTATGGTTCCACAGCTCATAAGGGGTTTTCTTTAGAACAGGTCTGATCAAGACTCTATTAATGACATAACAAGCTGCATTAACAGCTTCAGCCCAAAAGTAAATTGGCAGGTCATATTCATTGAGCATGGTTCTAGCAATTTCTTGCAGAGTTCTGTTTCTTCTTTCTACTACACCATTCTGTTGGGGTGTCCTAGGGGAAGAAAAGTTATGAGAATAGCCATTGAGTGAGCAGTAAGATTCAAAATCTTGATTTTCAAACTCACGACCATGATCACTTCTTAGGGTCTTAATCTTGAGTCCACTAAGATTTTCTACAGACTTGGAGTATTTAACAAAGTAAGAACAAGCTTCACTTTTGTGAGCTAGAAAATATACCCAAGTATATCTAGAAAATTCATCTACAAGAACATAGACATAGTGCTTCCCATTTAAACTAGAAACTCTTGATGGTCCAAACAAATCCATGTGAACCAGTTCAAGTGGTTGAGAAGTTGAAACTTCTTTTTTTGATTTAAAAGAAACTTTGTGTTGTTTTCCCTTTTGACAGGGATTACAAACTTTGTCTGCTGGAAATTCAAGTTTGGGTAAGTCTCTAACCAAGTTCTTCCTAGAATGTTTTCTAAGTGAGTGCACATTGCAGTGTCCTAATCTTCTGTGCCAAAGCCAAGACTCTTTATGAAAAGCATTTAAACAAGGAATGTTCTGTTTAGCTAAAGAATATAAATCAACAGCATAAACATTTTCACTTCTTAAAGAAGAAAATACTAAAACATTTTTAGAGTTAAAAACATTGCAAGAATCATTTTCAAATCTAACATGAAAACCATCATCACATAACTGAGAAATGCTTAACAGGTTATATTTAAGTCCATCAACAAATAAAACTTTAGATATCAAAATTGAATCCGTGTTACCAATCTGGCCTAGGCCGATGATTTTTCCTTTAGAGTTATCACCAAAAGTGACAAATCCTCCATCAACTTTTATTAAGCTCTTGAAGCAAGAATAATCTCCAGTCATGTGTCTTGAGCACCCACTGTCTAAATACCATATCTTCTTGTAACAGCTCTTCAAGCAGGTCTCCTAAAAACAGATTTAGATGGAAGATGATTTTGGTACCCAGATCTTCTTGGGTCCAGACAGGTTAGCCAATAACACTTTAGGTACCCATATTTGTCTAATGGGTCTCATATAATTTGTAGAAATAACATCCTTTGAAAGATAAACCTTATTAGATTCATAACTATGAATATAACTGGTTGAGGCATAAGAAGTTCCAGAATTAACTATCTTCTGTCCAGATTTAGGAATGAATCTAGTTTTGGAAACTTTCCTTTGTCCAGGTTGGTATCCTATACCAGTAGTGTATCTAGGTGCAACTTGATTTCCTAGCATTTGTGTTAGAGTATTTTTACCATTGGTGAACTTCTCTAAGTCTTTCTTGAGTTGCTCATTAGACAATTTTAGTTCAGTATTCTCTTTAAGCAGCTGAGCATTCTTTTCTACTTCTATATCCAGATCAGATTTATGCTTAACACTTAAAGCATACTGTTTCTTTAGACCTTTATATTTATCTTTAAGCTCATTACATGTTTCTTCTAGCATGTCACAGTATTCAAACAATTCAGATTTTGACATGTTTTCTGAGTCAGAATCTTCTCCAGAATAGTATGACTTAAAAGCAGGAGTCTCTGATGTTACCTCAGAAGTGTTTGTCATGAAACACATGTTGGCCCGATTCTTTTCAGAGTCTGAAGATTCAGCTTCACTTGTGCTATCTTCTGAAGCACTCCAAGTAGCCTTCATGGCCTTCTTGTACTTGTTATTCTTGTATTCATATTTCTTTTTATACTTCAGCTTTGGACAGTCGGCTTTAATGTGTCCTTTCCTCTTACACTCATAGCAGACAACATCATCTGATTTGTCATTCTTCTTCCAATCCTTTTTCCATTTGCCTTGTTGGTCATACTTTCCCTTGTAATTTGTTTTCCTAAAGAATTTCTTTTTCCTATAGAACTTTTTGAATCTCCTGGCTATTTGAGCCATCTCATCATCACTGTCAGAATCATTCTCACTTTCCTCACTGCTTGAACTTTCATTGATAGCTTGAAGCTTTTCCTTATCCTTATTCTTTGAGATTGTAGTCTTGAAGGCAATAGACTTCCTTTTAGGTTCATCATCTTCTTCTTTATTTACTTTGAGCTCTTCTTCATACATCATCAGCTTACCTATTAATTCCTTGACAAGTAGAGCAGCAATGTCACAGGATTCTCTAATGGAGACAGAGGTTCCTCTCCATCTTTCAGGTAGACATCTCAAAATTCTCATAATTTGTTCCTTTGCTGGATCATCCTTTCCCAGAGAGATCATTGTGTTGACAATTTCATTGAACCTGAGATACATATCAGAAATGGGTTCATCAGGCTTCATCTTAAAATTATCATACTTAATAGTATAGGTATTCAATCTCATCTCCTTAACATTAGTTGTTCCTTCATGAGAAACAGCTAAGGTATCCCAAATTTCATATGCAGTTTTACATGCAGAAATTCTATTAAACTCTTCATCTCCTAGAGCACAGTACAGAGCATTCATAGCTTTACAATTATTATTGTAAGCAGTCTTTGTAGGTTCATCCCAAGTAGATCTAGCAGTAGTGGAAATTTTGTATTCAGATTCAATAGCAGTCCAAATATCAAAACCTATGCTTTCTAGATGAATTTTCATTTTCAGTTTCCACTGAGCATAATTAGTTCCATTGAAAAAAGGTGGCCGGTTAGTAGCAGCACCCTCAAGTCTATTATCCATGATATTACCAAAAATAATTTTAAAGAGATCAAAATTTAGAAATAACAGAAATTTTAAGAACTTTAAAATACAACTAAAATCACAGGTCAAAAGCAGAGCACTTTTAGAAAGTATTTACTTCCTCTGATACCAAGTGTTGGTCGGAGTGGACACTCAAGAGGGGGGATGAATTTAGTTCCAATTAAAATTTTCTGTTAAAATCAGTTGCTAATAAAATCCCCCAATTTCAAAAACAAATTAAACTGTAGTGAATTTATATAGATTATAAAGGTTCAATTAGCTTCTCAAAGATTGATTAGTTCTCAGTTAACTTAATCTTATGATTAAATTAACTTTTGAAACTAATTTAATGATTTATAATAAATATAAACACTTGCGAATTTAATTATCAAAGTAGCTTTGAAGATAGATTATATTTCAAAGTAATAGCAGCGGAATATGAAATAAATATGTAGTATGGATATAG
This sequence comes from Viscum album, assembly GCA_963277665.1. Taxonomy (NCBI): domain Eukaryota; kingdom Viridiplantae; phylum Streptophyta; class Magnoliopsida; order Santalales; family Viscaceae; genus Viscum; species Viscum album. The sequence goes on from OY728141.1 coordinate 1,869,212,562, forward strand.
AGTAACTGTAAACACAGATAAGTAACCAAGAGGTTCAGTCTCAAGCCGAGACTTAGTCCTCTCAAAAGTTTATATAAAAGTGATCCACACCCTGGATCGGGGTTAACAACAGTGAACACAATGTCCAGGTCACAAGACCTCTACCACAGTTCTACGTTGGAAAAACAAACAACAGCAGCCAGCTGTCCATGTCACAAGACCTCTACCACTATCCACAGTGGGAAGTGTAGTGTAAAAGGTTTGCTGAGGATTTACAGATCCTCCAGTGAAAGTACAGGAGTCAGTGTGTGTGTTTAATAGAGCAGATAACACACACTGCTCAAAATGTAGAATAAATAAATCACAGAGCAGAGATGTAGAGTTTAGAAATGGCTCTAGTGATTTCAGTGTAGCACTGGACTCGTTTTGGAATTAATCAGAAGTGATTCTGAGTCCTCTTCTCGATTTTGTTTGAGAAGCAGAGTGTCGTATGCTTCAGGTTCACAGGCAGTGGAATGTAGTCGATGAAGCTCTTCAATATTCTATTGTATGCACACCACTCTTCTTGAGTATGTCGTATGCTTCCTTGTCTCTGTGTGTGTTGTCTCACTCTTCTTCGTTTTTCTCTACTTCACTTTTCTAACACTTCACACACTCTTCAGCAGAGTCTTCTTGTATTTACATCACGTGCTCCGTAGGACAAAAAGGTTTCCTTTCCGCAGGTATGAGGTACGGTTTCCTGACATCTGACAACCTTCATTAATTAATTGTCAGGGTATTAAAATATAACTAATATGACCGTTGGTTAGAATAAATAAAGATAAAGATAAAGAAATTCAAACAGTTTTTTATGACTGTTCAAGAGATCGGTAGGTCATCAGCATTAGAGTAATGATCGGTGACTCAGATAGATCAGCATCGGTCTGTCATCTGATCGGTGAGTCATTTTGATCAGCATCGGTCTGTCATCTGATCAGTGAGTCATTTTGACCAGCATCGGTCTGTCATCTGATCGGTGAGTCATTTGCATCGGTGGCTCATTTGCATCGGTGACTCATTTGCATCGGTGACTCATTTGCATCGGTGACTCATTTGCATCGGTGACTCATTTGCATCGGTGACTCATTTGCATCGGTGACTCATTTGCATCGGTGACTCATTTGCATCGGTGACTCATTTGCATCGGTGAGCCTGATGGATCTGTGAGTCTGATGGATCGGTGAGTCTGATGGATCGGTGAGTCTGATGGATCGGTGAGTCTGATGGATCGGTGAGTCTGATGGATCGGTGAGTCTGATGGATCGGTGAGTCTGATGGATCGGTGAGTCTGATGGATCGGTGAGTCTGATGGATCGGTGAGTCTGATGTCTGTTGAATCCAGAAGACTTCCAACATACTTTGTAAGTCAATAAGCATAGTTAAAAGCATGATAACTGATTCATTCATAGATTGGAATTATGTTTATGAGACATCAAACCAGATTAAGCATCAATGAGTTGTGATGATTTGTGATTATTAAAACATCAGTTATAAACAAGAAATCAGCAATCTTCCAGAGGGCTCAACAGGGTGATTCTTTATTTAAATGTTTTGAACACATTTGTTTCTGGGCATGGATTGCATGGGTTGTGGTGTGTCTCCAAATGCATTGGGATGGAAAAGGGAGATAAGTACCCCCATAAATAGGTTGGGATAGATAAGGGCGAGAAGTACCCCCATCAATAGGTTGGGACGTATAAGGTCGTGAAGTACACCCGTCAAGGTTTTTCACTAAGTGATGACTTAGTGGAAGGATAAATCACCCATCGCGAGTATAAGGAGGTCCAGGTTGCATGCATGGTTGGTTGTGTGGATTTGTGGAATAAAATGAATGTGACAAAATGGAAATGTGAATATTATTGGAAATCCTTCTTGGTTTCTTTTCTTGAGAAACATGGTTTTGTTGGAATAATGGCTTGGACATGGAACTTTTTATATTTTGAACTTTTTTTGGAATTGTTTTATATAAATTTTTTTATATAAATGTGCTAACATGTTTTATCCAAGATGCATGGGTTGGGAGGATATCGGGGAAAACCTACTGAGTTTCATTACTCGCCCCCTGCTTTGGCATGTTGGTGCTTTCGCAGATGTCATATACTGGGACGTTGGAAAAGGTAAAGTGTCACTTGTTTAGAGCACTTCTTTGTGATACTTGGGCTAGTTCGGGATGTTGGATCTTGGAGCTTGTGGAGCATGGAGTTGGGTTGTTGTCTTATAGTCTTTGACTTTTCTATCCACTGTTTAGTCCAATGTTTAGTGTTTTTTTTTAGTGTGGTACTTTTGGTTGGTTTTTGATAAAATAAATGGTTGAGTTGTTTTGGTTTTAAATCATGCATCATATAGTGGTTTCTTGGAGATGTTTGTCTAGTTGCTTTGTTTGTTGGTTGTTTTCGGTTAAAGGGTAAATCATCCCCCACGTATTTTGAAACACTTCGGCATTTATTTCCAGCCTTTGGCACCATGGGGGTGTCGGTTAAGTCCTAGTAATGACTCGTTGAGCTCTCAAGAAAATTAGAATTGGCGGGTCATTACAAATGGTATCAGCTTGTTCGGTCCTTGCCTAACAAATGGTCATCAATGTTCTTGGTCCTAGAGTTGAAATTATTTCTTGTCTATTCATTGGGTGATCATCTTAGACATGAGATTGTCGAAACTTGAAATGTATATCATAAAAGGACGTAGCTAACCCATTTATGCTGAACTTAATGTTATCAGGGTGTTGGGTACATAAGTGTTTTTGATACACATCTAGAATGTTGAAAATATCATTGTACTGGTTTTATCCAATGAGATGAGAATGACATGCATTAGAGGAATTACTTCCCACTAGGATGACATATCTCATTGCGAAGAATGATTTATGATTTTGGGAAAGGTGAATTTTTTTGAAAAATGCAGAAATGGATTTTTAAATGAATGATTTTGAAAAGTGGATATTTGGTATATTTTGAAAATGGGTGGATTTTTAAAAAGTATGTGGGATGTTTTCAAAAATGGTTTAACATGTGGAAAATCTTGATGGATAGAAAACAATGATGTGATATTTTATGTGATAGAAATTGAAATGCTAAGCCTTCAGTTGCTAGGAAGTGAGACTAAGAGTGTGCGTTTTTTGTATAGAAAATAGAACCCATTAGGCGTCGTAGAAACCAACCCAAAGAAGCTATGAAAAATGTGATTTCACCTGAACCACCTGTGAACGAAGATCTGGTTCAGAGTATTGTTCAAGCATTCGAGGTGGTGGACATAGGGAATCAGAGGGAGAATATAGGCATGTAGACCATTCGGTCCAGTTACAGAAGCAGAATCCACCCATCTTTCGGGGCGATTCTTAACCAGAACGGGGGGAGGTGTGGCTAAGTATGATGAATCGTATCTTTGATTTCATCGGCACACCAGCAAAACTAAAACTAAATTTGGCGACATATATGCTGGAGGATCTTGCACGATAGTGGTGGGAGCTAGTGGGGTAAGCTAAGGTGGATCAAGTCCTGGGCTGGGAGGAATTTGAGTACTTGTTCAATAAACAATTCTATCCTCACACATTCAAGATCCAGAGGACAAAAAACTTGTTCAGCCTGATGTAGGAGAATCTCTCTGTCATGGAATATGCGGCTAAATTCATGAATTTAGTGCGCTTTGCACCGGAAGTTGCTGCAAGTGCGTCACAAAAGGCACGCATCATTGAATCAGGGTTGCGACAGAAGATTCGCTCGAAGATAGCTCTGCTCTGTATTACGAATTATGAAAAGATGGTGAACAGAGAAACTATTGCTGAACGTGATTGTTTCGCACGGAATTCGGTGATGACCTCCTGGATGGGAGATTCAAACGTTCCGATCTGTTTCTAACGGGTTTGTTCGTAGAACCGGAAACATCCAATGATTCCACATCCGTTTGGACCTACTTTCCAAAGGTAGGCACTCATTATCTTATCGGCTAATGAGGCTTAAGAATTTTCATTGGTTGAGAGGATGGGAGGTCAGACTCATCACACCTTTTTGAGGGGAATTATTGTCTACTCCGGGACTCTCTTTACATATTTAAGTTATGTTCATGAATCCTTATTACATTACCAAGTATAAAATGAGATTTTCTTCGGTTTAACAATCAATGATTAAACATGTATGAAATTTAGAGGATCTTTTATATGTATTCGAGGTTCTTCATCAATAGATAATCATCTGTATCTATTTATAGATTCTTAGTCAATGGTATCCTTCAAAAAAAACATTTATAAAAGTCTCTTGGTCATTATGATGACCAGGCTGGTTTTAAAGCCACTCAGTGGGGCACTTGATGTTTATTGTCATTCAAAAGGACATGGATTATTTCAAAGTTGGGATCGAACCCATAAATGGGCTACCTACGTATCCTTTGTTTTAAAAAAGGACTCAGAACCCACGTAGTTCGAGTAAGGGAGTATGACATTTATGATTGATGGCTCAAAGAAAGATGTCATAATTACTTTTACACTCTAAGCTCACGTGATTCATGCTCGGTGTGAGAAACAAGAGGTATTGGTAAAAAATTAGACAACTGTGCCATGAAAGATGCAATCATAAGAAATGGTTTGGGGCTTATGTCTGTATAACTGCCCAGATATATGAAGGTTTAGGATTCAATTTTAGGGAGAAAATCCATGAACAGGGTCCATAAAGGTATATGTGCTTCATGGAGATTTGAATACTCTAATCTTGGGGCTTACTCCTAAGGAGGATGCCCAAGTTAGGAGGGGACTTATGATTGGGTTTTACTCTTGAAAAGGAAACCCAAATCAAGGGTAAATTAGGACTGGTTAAAGAGAAATTAAGGGACATGGGGCTTACTCCTAAGAAGGATGCCCAGATTAAAGGATTATGACTGGGGCTTACTCCTAAGGAGGATGCCCAAGTTAAGGAATTAAGGTTTGGGGCTTACTCCTGAGGAGGATGCCCAAGTTTGGGAACTTTAAGAATTTGGGGCTTACTCCTAAGGAAGATGCCCAGATTAAAGGACTTATAACTGGGGATTATTCCTAAAAAGGAGACCCAAGTTAAGGATTATCTCATCTTAAAGGATGAGGTTGAATGAATTAACTCTCCATATTTAGTGACATAAGGAAATTTAAATCACTAGGTTTTGAGAGATATTCCACAGAATTCCTTTCAGATAAGGAATTGAAATCAAGAAATCATGCCATAAATGGCTTTGAAGAGTGTCTTGAAGACTGAATCTTGAAAAGAAAAGGTGTAATGGCTTAAGAGGGGTAAAATGGGCAAGATGGGCACCAAAAAGGGTAGGGGCGCGCAAGTCTTGACAGGCGCGCAAGTCTTCCATGGTCGCGCAAGTATTGGTCGCACAAGTCTACCTGCGCGACATGTGGGGTACTTGCCCGATTTTCAACCATCATCAGAATACTTGAGCGACTCTTTATTAATAACATTAGATTCCTCTTGTGGTCCTTCCAGAAAAGGGACGCGCAAGTTCTATTGAAGGAAATAAGGCGGTGCGCAAGTGTTTGATAAGTTTCAACACTTAGGCCTTCTTTCTTCTCTTTAGATCTTCCTTTCTAGGTAAGAAATTACCTTAGAAGTGTTTCAGAAGCTTTGAGAAGAGACTTGGGCGTCAGGAGCTTCAATTCGAGTTTCTGGAAAAAAGATCCTCTCGAATGGGGGGCCCACAGGGTCTATTTATAGGCAGGAGAAGACCCCGGGCGGTTACCGGGTGGTTATCACTTAGGTCGTGTAAATCACCTGCGCGACCAAGTGTGTCGCGCACGTGGACTTGCACGATAGTGATATAACTTGTGCGGTGAAGTTGTTGTTGATCCATTGTTCATGCCTTTGTCGATTTTTGATATTTTCTTCAAAGGTTGAATCACTTTGAGCTCAGATATTCCTCTTTTGCGATTTTTAGATTCTGTGACGAAATGAGCGTGAACAAAAGTCCCCCCTCAGAGTTGGATCCGGAGAGAAATGAGGATTTGACTATGAGAGAATCGAATCCATCCAAAGGAAAAGGGTGCGCGCAAGTCGTCATGGCGTAGTGGCGGCACGCAAGTTTGCGTCGCGCAGGCCTTAAGCATACTGGGTATGGAGCGCAGATAGGCCACCTGGCCTATAAATACATGGCTTTTGGCCGTGTATAGCATCTGATCCCGAATTTCTCGAGCTTTCGTCGCGCAAGTATTCCTCACCGCGTAAGTCTCTTTTTCCACTGTTCCCTCACTGTGTCGCTACTGTAAAGGTAATAGGGCTTGCGCGGTGATACATGCGCGACAGAAACTTGCGCGGCACATGTAACACTTGCGCGACACCTCCATACTTGCGCGCCTTAATGCCTTAGCCATTTTTTTGATTTCTTTCACAAATTGTGAAAAATTAATTCATTTATAGATTAATTTATTCAAGTCTTTGTGCAGAATTAATGGCTCTTAGACCCGGATTAATCGATGAACTGGCTAGCAAGCGGATATATGATATGATGAACATCATTGGCCCTGATTACTATACTGTCAAAGAGAGTACTCTTCCAGATTTGGCTAAGTATCTGAAGAAATATCATCGCAACTTTCCTCATTGCACTTATCTACCTTTGTATGGCCATGGTCATCTACAAGAAGTCATTATTCCAGAAGCAAATAATTATCTTCCATTTTCGTGGTTTCAGAATTATAACAACTTTGCATCAACAAATATCTCAGGTGGAGGAGTATTTCAAACTGCTGGAACAGTGGAGAAGGCTTATGTGATGCATAATAGCCCTTGCACACCAGATCTGAAAAATCATACAATTGAGCTTCAACCACATTGTCATCCTTCAGTCTTCAGAAATGCTCAGATGGATCAATCCAAATGCTGGATGAAAAGTTGGGATTTCCGTCCTAGGGGAGGTGTGAAGCCAACTTGGACGTGGGCATACTAGGTGCGACAGACTTGCGCAGAGTTTATCGAGGACCTGAAGAGAGCTGAAATATAAGAGGCTGTCTGGGTTGGGAAAACATATGTTTACAGACATGATAACTTCGTGCCAGAGATACTCAGCCACTGGAGCCCAGCAACTAATTCATTCCATTTGACTCATGGAGAAGTAGGTATCAGTTTGTGGGATGTCCACAAGATTTCAGGGGCTCCAATTTTGGGTGATATGTATGATGAATTCATTCCTCCCAAGGTGACTTGGAATGATTCAGAGAAGACTCCTGCTTTAGCTCGAGAATTATTTAAAATCTTCCACAGGCTCAAGAGTTCAGAGACCTCATTAACTCATTTTAGAAAAGATATTCATCCGGAAGAATGGACGAATGTGTTTCTTACTGAGAAGAAAGGGATGGAGCCAAAAGAAAAAGGATCCAAGAAAAATAAATCCAAGGATACCAGGCCCAGACATCCTACCACTTATCCAAAACCTGAGAAGAGAGGAGCTCCTGGCACATTCTGGCCAACTCTAGAAGCAGGGGAGTTTGAAAAGTGGGGATATGAAGTGAATCAAAGAATTCCAAAGAAAACTCGTCTGGCGGGTTTCTTGGCAATGCGGCTCAGTGTTTATCTCTTGCCGGTCAGGGATTCGAAGGGAGGCGTCAGGCCAGGGACCTTCGTCATTGCGGCAATGTTGGGTGAGGGAAAAATGGTTGGGTTTGCTACTCCCATTTTAGCAAAGATTCACAGGAGTTTACTTCATGTATTCCTGGGTAAATCTCCTTTAAGAATAGTGGGACCATTACAGGTTTTGTGGGGATGGATCGCCACTCACTTCAGGACTTACAATGTACAGAATGGATTGCAAATTCCTGGAAGCTCTTTCAGACCGTCAGTGCAAGCATTCTCTGGAATTGCTCCATTAGATGTTAATGGTTATGACATGAAAGTAAGGCTGAGCATGTTTAAAGAATTAATCTTCTTTCCCTATGGAAGTCCGCCATCCATGCGGTTTGTTGATGATGGGACAACCCATTTGGATTTGAGGGCATACATGCTAGCTTGCAGGGATGGCGTGTTAGTAGCCAGGATTGATGGAGAAATCATATGTGAGGCCTATGCTCCATATAGATTTTCACGCCAATTCAAATGTTTGCAACAGATTATTGTATCCCCTCCGGTACATGTCAGGTTAGAGCAACATCCGATGGTTGCTCGACAACTATGGCTGTTGACATCAAGAGAGAAGACTGTGGCAGTATTTGATCTACCAGTTGAAAAAGCAGCACATAATTTGACTACATTTTATGCCAAACATTGGATAGCATCATACCCCAAAGGGATATTGAATCACCCAGTATATCATGTGGGAATGAGGAAGAGGATTGAAGAGAAAGAAACCCTTCCTCATGAAGGTGACACTTCCCCACCTGAAATAGATTCAACAGACTCCTCTTCTAGAACGGATTCATCAGATTATCATGATGGGGATGATGAGACACAACCGGCAGCAAAGCGGTTTCATGCCCGATATAATCCTCTGGCCAGAATTAAAAGACCCACTCCATCAACTCCTCGTGAGTTATTTCATTTTAGTAATTTCAATCACTGCTACTTTATAAAGTAATAAGTCTTATTTTCTTATTCTCTATCTGTAGCTGTAGGAGCTGGGAAGAAATTAAAATAAAAAATTGTAGGACCTTCCTCATAGCCTTTATATCTAAGACCAGAGGCTATTCAGCTATGGCAGAGCTTATACTGTGGTACTGAGACCGCCTGGATGGATTTGTGTGAGGGCCTACAACTTCCTGGAATAGGAAATCTTGTAGCTTCTAAAACTCTTCAATACGGAGATAACCCCAATGAAGTGCGAGCTTATATTAGAGAGATGGAAATGCTCATATATTCCACTGATGACTAGGTTCCTATCACCAGGCGGGTGAAGGAAATGATCGATCGTGGCGCCACTAAGGGGGATGGTGGTTCTGGAGATGAGGAATGGAAAGAGTACGTGGCTCCTGAAGATGTAAGTTTTCTTTCCTTATTTTCTTTGCAACTTGATTTCAGTTGAAGCATTGTTACTTAAGGAAGTTATTTTCTTCATTTTGCAGCTTGAAAAGAAAGGAACTGGGGTTCCTTCGCCACAGTATAGCCCTGGTGGTACTGCTATCGGGGCTGCTGCTGATTCTCCTCGCGAACCAGGTGAGATATCTCCAGGCCAGCAGGCCATGAATGAGGCGCTGGACATAGCCTTCCATTCGCCAATCAAAGTGCCTATAAGGGAGACCACTGATACTCCAAAAAAACAAAAGAATCAAAGGCAACGAAGGAGGAAATCCATAGCTAAACCTTTCATTAGCAGAGGTAAGTCATTCGAACAATTATGAGCTTATACCCATAATCATATGGTTACTCATATTTCTGAGGATTGCAGGGGCTTCATCAATTTCCCCCTTGAGGGAAGGGACTGATCCTCCTTCAAAGGTCTTGGAGGGTGCTGTAGAACAATCACGGACCCAAGCTTACTTGGTTGCTCCTGGAGAAGAGCTAGCATATATTCCCAGTATCCCTCCTACTGCTGAAGATGTTGTCCAGGGTCAGGGGTTGCAGGACATAAGTCGGAAAGAAGATGTAGCATATGCTCCCACTGGTGATACTAATCAGGATTCTAAAATATAATTGGATTAAATGGTAAATCAAGGAATGACTTTCGATGAATTTTATGATCATGCTAAGTTGTCATGTGATTTAGAAGACCTTGGGCGTGAGTTCTACCCTTCGCCCAATTTTTTTTAAAAAAAATTACACTTCTAACCATGACTGAAAACAGTATGCAGTTTCTTCCGTAGAAGCTACTGAACAGCCAATGCCTGAAGAGGGTGTGGACATTGATGTCAACCCTACCATTGCAAAAACATTATCTCAAGTAGAGCTAAACCCAATAAACCCTCCTGAGACCCATCTGGAAAATCCTGTTGAGACTGGGAAAGATGGGGAGAAGTCTTCTTGGGTTGCTGAACAATCCTTGGGTAAGGGATAACAATATTTGTGATTGTACTTTATTCGCAAGACAATCTATTCTTTTGTTATCCTTTGAAGCTGACTAAATCATTCAATTAATCATGCAGGACCATCAACTGTAATGACTAGATCCGGAGGTGAGGCCTCAACCTCTGTCCCAACAGAAATTGAAAGTGAAGAAGCAAAAATTAGGGGGGAAAAAGCAGGACATGGCACTTCTTTAAGTGCACTAATTCCAGATTGCATACCCCCCTCTGACGATGATATTGAATCAGATCCAGAGATGCTTAAAGCGTTCTGCTTTTCACGACGTAAGGCATGGAACAACATATGGAACATTATATCAGGGGCGCCTTTAAAAGAGCTACCATTGAAAATTCCTCGACTGTCATCCCAATTTGTCATACTGGGACTTGGTGGTTTTGGGTATGAAAAGATCCATGCCACGGGGAAAAAATCATTTTCAGGAGGGAGAAAGCGCAGACAAGTCGCGAAGATTTGACCAGAGTGAAATTGTCAGTCAACATAGGCAAATTTGAGGCTGCGGTATCCCAAGCTGAAGCTGATTATGCTGCCAAGATGAAGGATCTGAAGCAAATAATCAAAGAAAAGGTCGTCCAGCTGGTGAAACTCCAGCAACAATTAGATTCTGTTACTGGGGAACTTGATCAGCTTAATAAATCATTGAATGAAACTCATATGAATGGTATGAAAGCCATCGTAGATGCTAAGAAGGCACTTCAGCAAGCTGAAAAGAGTGAAGCTGGTCAAGTGCACGATCTTCAAGTAACTGCTGATAAGGCTCATGATGCTATACATCAAATGAAGACTTATGTTAACAATCTTCTATAATTCTTGAAAAAGAGAAGAGACTCCAGTCTGTGGACGTCTTTCTATCTCTTGTGTATCAATGAAAAACACTTTCGTCTTCAATCATTTGTACCTGCATTCTTTCATTGCCTGCTTCAAATTTACTTAAGCCAATGGGCCATGTAAGCATAGTTTGATTTTTACTACGATTATTACAAATAACCCTACAAACTTTGAATCTTTTAATTTCTCAATATTAACTAAATCATACAAAAATGTATATTTTAGTGAGCTGGAAATTGACTTTTATTTAGAGTTCCTTTGTCTTTTGTGGGCAGTTTAAAGTCATGCATGTCAGACATAAAGGGGATAATGTTTAAGGTCGAAATAGATTTGACCAAAATGGATTAAAATTGATTCAATTCCTTGACAATTTATCTGAAAACATATTACCATACTCAAGTATGAGAGAAAATATGTAAACTATGGCTTAAGAATATTTGAATCTGAGGAATGATATGAAAAAGAGCTAAAAGGCATTAGAAGAAGTAGTTTCCAAGAATGAAGTTACTATTATTTATCAAAACCCGTTTAGGGGGTTGAAATATGCAGGGCCACCTAAGGGCATTGGCTGCATGGTCAAATAAATAGTATCTTTCGGCTGACAAGTCTGTTATATGGACTGTTTATGCAAGGCCACATATGGGCACGTGCTGCATAGTCAGGCAAAAGAATTCTCAGAAGTTTACTTTCCTAGTGCTAAAAGCCAGTGAACGTTTATGGAGATTCAAATTTTCTAGAGTATAGAGTTTTTTGTATGGAAAGAGGTACTTGAATATGGAGAAGATATTTCCGAACAAGAATATCGGAGAATTGAATGAATATCACTCCTACGAAGGTCTGACCCAAACGTAGGGAAGAAGAATAAGCCATAGACTTGAATACTTTCAGATCATGAAAAAGGATATGGGACAAATATGTAAAGGATGGCTATTTTTTTGCGGATCCCTATATAATGTCGTTTAAGACAAATAAAGACAAAAGAGGCATTCTTCCTAAGAATGAAGTTACTATCATTTAAAAAACCCGTTAGGGGGTTGAAATATGCAGGGCCACCTAAGGGCATTGGCTGCATAGTCAAATAAATAGCATCTTTTGGCTGACAAGTCTGTTATGTGTACTGTTTATGCAAGGCCACCTATGGGCACGTGCTGCATAGTCAAGCAACAGAATTCTCAGAAGTTTGACATTTTTGTGACTAGAAGTCATGAAAAGGGTTATGAAGATCTGAAAATATTTACGGTTAGGATTATAACACATAAAGATGGGTATTTTCCAATATATATAGAGATACATGGGTCAATGATAACCATAATCATGTTGTGGCTGGGTCCTAAATTAAAATTTTGGACTTCACTACATATCTCATAAGAATGAGAATCAAGCTGTACATAGTTCTTGAAATGCAGTTGAACGTCATGCAGGACGAAATTATGAGAGATCTTAGTTTACGGTCATAGAATTCGGACCATAATAATGAATACACAGTGTGTGTTTTCATGAGGACTTTTCATCTAAGGGACTGAAAGTGAAATTTGGGGTTAGGCCCAAAAGACTTGGGACTGGATTCGAGGGATACTCAAATGTTCCTACGTATCCCATAAGGATGGGAATCAAGTCCACGTAGTTCTAGAACTACCCTTTGTTCAAATTTGGTTCGTACATGTGAAGGGTGAAAGGGGACATCAGTGCAATGATGGTTTAACCTGAGACAAAAAGTTTAGGTATTACCATGTATGCACATAGTCTTTTGAAATGAAAACCATGATTGAAAAATCAATGTCAATAATAGTTCTCTGTCAAATGAGGAAATCAAAGAGTATTGTAGTTTATTGTCGTACCAGACAAAAGTGTTGCATAGTTTAACGTCATATAACAAGGACGAAAGTGAATCAATGTAATGATATTGATTCTAGGGGCGGTTTCACGAATCAACATCATATGAGATGGTGGTGAATCAATGTGAAGAGATTGTTTTTGGGCTTGAAACCTGGGAGGTTGCATACATACCCAGATTGGAGGGCAAGGATCAAAGTCCGTGTTGTTCAATTAAAGGATGAATTAATGATCAAGTTGTTCTTGGGGACAATGATCTAATAAAAAATGTTGTTGGGACTTACACATGGTTGGGGCCCAAAGGGAGTGTTATGGTTGAGGTTTTCTCTAAGCTCATGTGAGTCATACTCGGTGTTATAATCAAGAGATAAAAACAACCTTAACGATGCACAGTTTAATGTCATGTAGGACATATCAAGGGATTATGCAGTTTAAAGTCTTGCAGTTAGGACTATTGGTGCTGCACAATTTAGTGTCATGTAGCAGGGACAAAATAAAAATTTAAGGTCATGTAGGACATATCAAGGATTTTCTGTACAGTTTAGCGTCATGTAGTTAGGATGATGGGGACAATATAGTTTAACTTCACATTGGACAAAAAGGGGATTGTGCAGTTTAATGTCATGCAGTAAGGACAAAAGAGTGTACCATTTTAACGTCATGTCGGACGAAAGTGCGAATATTTTAAGGTCATATGCATGGACCGTGAATGGTGTAGTTTAATGTCATGCTGGACCTTTGAGATTATATAGTTTAACGTCTTTCCGGACGTAAGGTACTTTTATACAGTTTAGCGTCATGTAGTTAGGACGTCACAGTTTAACGTCTGGATGGACGTAAGGGACATGCAAATAGTTTAGGGTCATATGCATGGACCATTGATGATGCAATTTAAGGTCATACTGGACCATTTAGGGAACTTTTTCACAGTTTAACGTCGTGTGGGACAAAGTTGCAGTTTAAGGTCATACTGGACCATTGCTGTATAGTTTAATGTCATATAGCAAGGAAGAAATGGTGCTGCACAGTTTAGTGTCATGTTGCAGGGACATAAGAGGACACAGTTTATCATCATGTTGGACGAAGAAAAGACATGCGAACAGTTTAAGGTCATATGCATGGACCGCATTGTTTAACGTCACCTTGGACGAATTAGGGTGCTGTACAGTTTAGTGTCATGTAGCTAGGACGAACTACAGTTTAGTGTCATGCTGGACAATTAAGGGAACTGATATAGTTTAGTGTCATCTGGGACGAAACATAGTTTAACGTCATGTTGGACGAAGTTGCAGTTTAAGGTCATACTGGACCATTACTGTATGAACCAATTGTAAGAGTCTTGGTTCTGGGGACCATATTTTGTGTTTATACAAAATATTTCTTCAGAAATCTGGCATTGGTTGGAGTCGTGATGAGTTCTCCATCCATTGAGATTAATGAATAAGCTCCATTGGAGTAGACCTTATGTATTGAATAAGGACCTTCCCATTTTGGATCAAGTTTGGGAGGCTTCATTACTGGTATCATTGGTGTTCTGAGAACCAATACCAATTATCCCTGAATGAATGAACGAAGACAAACTTTTTTGTTAAAAGCTTGTGCTATTCGATTTTGATAGATTTCCAAGTGGTACAAAGTGCACAATCTTTTCTCATCTGACTATTCCAATTCATTCATTCGCTTTTGGGATTGCTCATCTATAGATAACTGATCACAAATGGCTAATCTGAGTGAGGTCAATTGAACTTCAATTGGAAAGACTACTTCTGTTCCATATACCAACGAATATGGAGTTGACCGCGTTGCATTGCGGGTGGTAGTCCGATAAGCCCATAAAGCATGAAAGAGTTTATCAGGCCATGACCTCTTATCTTTATCCACCATCTTTTGCAGTATATTTGAAAGAGTCTTGTTAAAGGCTTCTATTTGGCCATTGGCCGCCGCATGATACCAAGATGAATGGTTGAATTTAATTTTGTATTCTTGATACAATTTCTTCACCTCAGAAGAACAGAAGTTGGTGCCGTTTTCCGTCAATATGGTATGAGGGACACCAAATCTAGTAATGATGTTAGACTTGATGAAGCTAACAATGCATTTAGAACTGAATTATTTGAGAGGTACTACCTCTGCCCATTTGGAAAAGAAATCAGTAGCAGTAAGAATGTACTTAAACTGCTTGGCCGTAGCTGAAGGGTAAGGTCCCACCACATCCATACCCCATGTGGAAAATGGCCATGAGTATTTAGCTGTATGAAGCAACTCTGGAGGTTGATGAATGAAGTTGGCATGTACTTGACATGAATGACACTTCTTTGTGAAATCAACACAATCTTGTATCATTGAAGGCCAAAAGTATCCAAGCCTTTGAATTTGATCAGACAATCTATGTCCAGACTGGTGGGCACCACAGACTCCTGCATGCACTTCTTTCATGACAGCCATTGTCTCTTCACCATCAATGCATCTGAAGAGAATTCCATCAAAACCATGTTTGTAGAGAATTTTCTCTAGGTGGTTTGGGCTATCATAAAGAGTAGAATTGACCACAAGTCGCCGGATTTGTTCTTTCTCGGCTCTATCAGGTGGAAGTGTTCCATTTTGAAGGTATTCGTTGATAGGTGACATCCATCCTATAGTATGGCCATATGGTTCAGGAATGGGACTAATTTCATTAATTTCCTCTGTTCTGGCTTGAACATAAGGTGAAATTGCACGACGGTGGGCAATACTGATGGTTGTCTCGTCTTGATTTGGATCTGCTAGAGCTATGTCTATATTAGCCAGTGCATCAGCTTGAGCATTTTGTGATCTTGGGACATAATAAAATGTCAGTTCTGAAGGGAATTCCGCCATTAACTCTATGACGTAATCATACAAAGGGATTAATTCTTCTTTTCTGATGGCATAATCCCCATTGACTTGTTTGATTACCAGGTCTGAATTACCTTTCACCTTTAAGTGATTCACTTATGCTTGAAGCGCTAACTCCAAGCCTGTGATAAGAGCTTGGTATTCAGCTTCATTATTGGAACCACCTTCCCACAATAAAAAGGAATAAGGTAACAATGCCTTATCTGGAGAAATGAGTACAATTCCTAAACCAACTTTGCTGAATTTAGGATTTTCCATTTTCTTCCCTGTTGGACTTCTGGAAGCACCATCAAAATACATTTCCCATGTTTGAGGAATATCTTGAATAGAGAATACATCCTCATCAGGGAGTTCAATATCTGAAGACGTGTCTTCCACTGAAGGATGTTCAGCCAGGAAATCAGCCAGAGCTTGGCCCTTTATTGCCTTTTGAGACACATACTGAATGTCGAACTGCTGCAAAATAACTGCCCACCTTGCTAGACGTCCTGTAAGCATTGGACGACTAAGGATGAATTTGAGCGGATTATTGCGAGATACCAATTGGACCTCGTGATGTTGCAGGTAGTGTCTCAGTTTCTGAACTGCAAAGATTAATGCTAGGCAGCACTTCTCAATACTTGAATACAAGGTTTCTGCTTCAAGCATAGTTCTACTGAGATAGTAGAGGCTATTTTCATTCCCAGCATCATTCTTTTGAGCTAGAAAGGCACCCAATGATCGCTCTAGAGCTGTCACATAGAGGATAAGTGGTCTACCTTCGACAGGTGGCATGAGTACTGGTGGACTCAAGAGGTATTTCTTGAGAACATCAAATGCTTCTTGACATTCTTCAGTCCACTGGTAAGTGACTCCTTTTTTCAATAATTTGGTAAAGGGTAAACCTTTGTCTGCCAAATTGGCGATGAAACGCCTAATATAGGCTAAGTGTCCTTGAATTCCTCTTAATTATTTCAAATTATGAGGAGGTGACATACCAAGGATTGATTTGGTCTTCTCAGGTTCGACTTCAATACCACGATGGCGTACAACAAATTCGAGGAATTTTCCAGAGGTTTCCCCAAAAGCACATTCTAAGGGGTTCAACTTCAAATTATGTTGTCGAATCTTGTGGAATATGACTTCCAAATCAGCCAAGTGATTAGAAAGTTGTTTGGATTTAACCACCAAATCGTCTACATAGCATTCAACAAACTTCCCTAAGAAAGGTTTGAAGATACGATGCATGGCGCTTTGATATGTTGCACCTGCATTCTTTAAACCAAAGGGCATCACCCGGTAACAAAACACACCATGAGAAGCTCTGAAAGCTGTAGATTCCACATCTTCTGGGGCCATTCGGATCTGATTATATCCGGAATATCCATCCATGAAGGAGAGTACTTCACAAGCAGCCGTCGCATCAATTAAGAGTTCTGTAATTGGAACTGGGAAATCATCTTTAGGATAATACCGATTAAGATCTCTGAAATCGATGCAAACCCTAATTTTTCCGTTCTTCTTCTTTATAGGGACAATATTAGCCAACCGCTTGGGATACTGAACTTCTCTGACAAAGTTAGCTTTGATCAGTTTATCCACTTCAGCTTCAATTTTGGAAGCATAAGTTGGGTGTGTTCTTCTCGCGGCTTGCTTAAATCCTCGATGTTCTTTTGGTAAACCCAAATGATGAGTAGCAACATCAGGATCAAGCCTAGGAATTTCTATATAGTTCCAAGCAAAAATATCTTTATTTTTCTTTAGAAAAGAAATATACATCTCTTGCTCTTCATGGGTCATGGCTGCACTAATTAAAGTGGGGTGTGGATCTTTCTCTGTACCCAGATTTATTTCTCTGAGTTCATCCACAGTGGTAGAGATACCCTCTTCAAATGCTGGAGGAGCATCCCTAAGACCTTCCTCTTCCTCTTCATTTTGTTCTATTTCTTCCATTTCTACTTGCATAGTAGATGACAAAACGAAATTCTCATGATCATAAGAGATGTCAAGATATTCACATTTTGAAGAAGAAGCTTCCATTTCCGACCCTATTGATGATAACAGGCCTTCTTTGGGAAATAAAGAGGAGATGATGGATTCAGAATCGACATCATTATTCACCTATGGTGTTTCTATAACTTCTTCTGGCCTGATTGGCGAAGTATAGACTTGTTGGACTTCAGGAGATGAAATAAAAACGTCACCACTTATGCTTTCATCATTGTTTGGTAGGTACCAATTTCTCCCATGTTGTCTGGATCAATTGTCGTAATTGACATTATGGATCATTCAATAAGAGTATTTTGATTTGGGCCTATTTTGTCAATTTGACTGATAGATAACACAAAATATGTACTCACATGTGTAAATGGATTTATTGGAATTTTCTCCAAACCATATGTAGCATTAATTTTGGTAATTTCCTTCATTGTAGATTTTTCTCTTCCCTTCATGTGATAAAATTCTACCTCAATGTATTGAGACTCAAATGTCTTGAACGGGGCCTTATCACCATAAAATGTTCCAACTTGACCATTGAAACAGTATTTGAGACATTGATGGTATGATTAAGGGATAGCTGCATGCTGATGTAGCCAGGGTCTTCCAAGCAAGACATTGAAAGCTGAGTCTTGATCAACTATCATGAAATCTGAATTGGATACAAGATCTCCAAACTGAGTTCTGAGTGTAACTTCGCCCAGTGGTTCTTGTTCATTTTTATCATATCCTTGTAACATCATGGTAGAAGGAGATAAATCATATTCCGTGAGGCCCAATCGACGAAGTGTACGAATGGGCATGAGGTTGACTCCTGAACCATTGTCAATGAATGCTCTTCGAATATCTACACCATTGACTTTTCCATATAAGTAGAGAGGTTTTATGTGCCCATTCACAACATCATCTTCATCTTTATCAGTAAATGATATCACTGCATGGCATTCTGCAGGATTATTCTCTATGTGATAGACTTCAGCTGCAGCAATTTCAGCTTCAAACTCCTGAGGACTTGACAAAGCTTCGATGAGTGATTCCCGAAGATCTTTTGACAGATTCAAAGCATCAAAAATTGATAACTTGTCGGGTACTTGGGCCAAGTGTTTCAATATATCATACTTTTGATCTAGACGTCTGCGTTTCCCAACAGGAATATGTGGTTTAGCAGGTACCTTGGAAGCAGATGCTTTGGAAGCTGATGCATCTTGTATTGGGATAGATGTTGGCAACATCCTTGGTTTTAGAAGATTAGACTGATTAGATCCATTTACTTGCTGAGATAAAGAAGATGGAACTTTTAATCGGTCTTCCAAAATAACTGTGCCAAAACTGAGTTGGCCATTGGCAGAAGAACTTACTTGTTCTTTTTGAGCTCGCTGAAGGGATCTACCATGAGTTTCTGCTGCATAAACAGTGCTAACAGGGGTAAAATTGGAGTAGTGGCTTCGGAAAGATCCACGTCATCCCTTGTATCCTAAACCTCTAGAACTTCCTCGGATTCCCTTATTTGATACAGGGAATTTAGGCTCATCAAGACTAGAATATGGATCTGTTAATTGAATCATATTAACAGAACCAAAAATTAACTCTTCGTCTGATAAAGACCATGCCTGACTAGCCAGTTTAGGCTGTGCCGTTTGATGGTGTGGTGCTCGTGGCTTTGAAGTGGATGGCATGAAATCTGCCAGATTCAAAGACAACTTAGGCCTCGATACATACTCATCCTCTTCTGATTCCTCTTTCTTCTTTGAATTGCGCTGCCCTTTTGAGGATTTGTCTTTTGATGGAGACTTCACTGCAGATTTTTTAGGAGACACAATTGGCTTCTTCAATTGTGTTCGCAAAATGGCATGGGTCCGATTGATTGTCTTTCTGACCATCCAATCATCATATTTTTGCGCAGTTTTGCTTTTGACTTCCTGCCACTCGCCTCCTTCCTCTGGATCTGTAGTGGTAATACAAGCCACATGAGCTAAAGAACCCTTCAATTTGACTTGTCCCAAGTCGACCATCTTTTGCAGGAGGTCTTTAAAGACAAAACACTCCTAGATGGGATGTCCCAACATTTGATGAAAGGGTTAATAATTGGAACGGTCTTCATCTCCTTTCATGTTTGGCCTCTTGGGCACTGGTAATTGAACCAAATTATTTTCCAGAGCTGAAATGAAGTAACCAGGAACTTGCTCACTTCGGAAAGAGTATGTTTTACGCTTCATATCCTCAAATTGTTTTCGTCGCTGATCTCTTTGTTCATTTGGACGAAACGGCCTTTGTTGTTGGCGTTCAGGAGGTGGATCCCTTCGAGAAATGATGGTTTTGAAGTAGAAATAGGTACAAGTGCTTGTTTAAGCATAACTGTAGCAGTTTCCTCTTTACCCATTCTATTTCCTGGAACTGATGGAATTACATGAGATTTAGCCTTAGCCTGTATAATGGAATCTTCAATCTGCTGAGCGATTGAAGTAAGGTCTCGAAACCCTCTTGTGTATTTCATAGGGATCAATGGCGTGCGTAATTCGTCACGCAAATTTGCCACACAGATTGGCAACATATCTTCCTAAGGGAGTGCTAAACTCAGGGAATACGTTAATCCCTTACAGCGAGCAATGAAATCAGAGACTATTTCATTCTCCCTTTGCTTGCAGTTTGTAAGATCGAAAACTGTAATTTTTGGTAAAGTTGAGTTGAACTGAAGAATGAATTTTTGACGAAGATCCTCCCATCCGATGATTGACCGGGATTGCAAGCTTGTATACCAGACAAAAGCTGGTATTTGCAAGGTTCGCACGAAGCATCTGAGTTTCACTTCTTCTTGCTGCTCTGGAGTTCCCATCATAGGATCACAACAAGACACGTAATGTGTCAAATGTTGTTCAGGGTCGCCTGATCCATTGAAAGTAGTGAAAACAGGGTTTCCAAAACTGGATGGAGGAGAAATTGAATCTACCCATTCAGGGTAAACTTTCTTTTCAGGTTGAACTTGCTCTCGTTTCCCTTACATAGTTTCTAACCGAGCTGTTAATGACTCAATAGTAGTTATTAACTTTTGAGAAACATCAGGTTGAACTTGGTTTTGGGTAGGTGCAATGAATAGAGCTTGGACAGATGTGGTGGTTGGTGCTGCAACTGATGGTAGCACTGCCAACCGTTGTTGCGCCTGACCCACGGGATTAGACCTCTGAGGGTGTACTGATAAAGGAGGATATTCTTGATCCATCTCAGTAACTGCAACAAATTCCTTCGGCTGTCGAACTTCAGCATTCTTAAGAAGAAGACTACTCTGAAGTAGTTCTGCATTCATTCTTCATAATTCTTTCATTTCTTCCTCCTGTTGTGCAAACCTTTGCTCTAATGAGAGCGATTGACCGTCTCCAGAGGAAGGATATGTAACCTGATTCTTTCCCTTCCCTTTGTTGGATACCTTTTTGAGGGAGGGAAGTGTATTACCTAGGTTCTGAGTAATCCTTTGACTTCGTGTACGTACACCTTCTTCATTTGTATCGGTGCGTACATTTTCTTGAGCAGGACGTTCTTTATCTGAGTCCCTTGAGTGAGTCTCCTCTGGTGGATTAGCAACAACGGAATTGATGACATTGATTGATGCATAATGCATCACATCCCTTCTATCAACATTTCTGTGATATTGTCTTCTTTCATAGCTTTGATGAGACATTGCCTTTTGTTGATTCAATCCTTTAGGAACTTCTTGACGAGCTATAATTTAGAGGGAATATCCTGATAATTTGGCTCTTCGTTCCTCTTGGGGATTCTTCCCCAATCGAGAAAAGAACGATATTCTCTGAGAAGGGGATTGATGATTTGAAAGAGTCCCTAGTCTCGTGAACTGGGGATGTTCTTTCTGATTCCGCTCAACTCCTTGAATCCCATTTGTTGACTCTGAGGTTTGGGTTAAAGAAGTCCCCAGTCTGACAAGCTGGGGTGGCTCTTGACATGCTACGTCTGAGATCTTCTTAAAAGATCTCTTGATCTTGCGAATCTTAGTTCAGAAATTAGCTGGATGCATTAGCATGTATCCACTTTTATCACCTGGTTCAACAGACCGTTGGATGATTTCCGAGACTTCTGTCATTTGATGATGTGTTTTCTCCATATGAGAGGCTTGTGCAATATTCTCTCCTGCTTGATGTAGGAGCAATTCAACAACTTTTTCTCTATATGCTTGATTTTGAGAGGAACTAGTTGAAGTCTGTTCTTGAACAAGCTTTTGATTATGAACAAAGCCCATTGACTGTGGCCGGCCATGGGCAATAACATTGCATGAGACCATTTTCGGCGGGCTTTGCTGACTGGAAATCACTATGAAATGTAGTGCTCCGTGAACACCCCATCCTCTGATATGAACATCAGATGGAGCATTGGAAATTAACTGACACAATTTTCTTAGTGTGCCAAGGCATGAACGTTGAAGGGTTCTCTGCTGCTTTTCAGCCTTCGGATACCGAGAGACTGATAGAGATGCCAAATCAATCTGAATTTGTATCCCTTCTATTATCTTAAGATGATGTTCGTATTCATCATAATATAATACCTTCTTCTTTAATTGACAAATAGTTTTCCATATATTGAGGTGAATATCATGGATTCAATCATCTGTCAACATCTTTGGAATGTCATACTGGGAGTCAGCCAAAGGCCAAAACATGACTGGTACTTCACCTTTTTCCAGTTTCTTCCTCATGTTCAGCAATTCCTCTTTATCATTAAGTGAATATTCTTCTACCTATTTTGACCAGAGTTGGTGTTTCCTTGTTGCTTCATCGGATTCAACAAGATTGGTAGAGACATCATTGCTCAAACTAGAAGATGCATGACTTAGGGGTGGTTTGGAGAATGACCTACACCCTGGGCTATCTTCTGATTGAGAAAGTATTTCACTTGCTAGCGATAAAGCATTAGACATTACTGGTTTCTCATTTGCAAGTGCCTCAAGATAAGAGGGCTTTCTCGGCACTACATTGTCCACTGGAGTATTTTCCAGGCAATGTGAATCACTACTGTGGAGAGGACTTTCGCAGCGAAATTCATCATCATGGGGAGGACCACCATAATGGGTTACATCAAAAGATGAGATCTCTTGCTCCTTGGTCTTCTGACCAAACAGAGGGTTCCTGTGGCTCTCATCTGAAGAAGAAACTTCAAGATTGACCGAATTTTCATGAAGCAAGCCTTCATGAGGAAGTGTCTGTTAAAGACCTTTAGAATTAATGTTCCTATTATTGGGAACTGAGGGAGTAGAATCTTGAATTCCAATAGATAAATGTCTGAGGGCTTCAAGAACTCCAGCATCGAGCAAAGCCTTGTTGCAGATTGGCCTTTGATCTCCTGACAATGCTGGGTGGATCTTTTTCTTAGATGCCTTCTTACTCGCTTTGGAAACCACTTGTTGACGAAAGTGGTTACTCAGAGCAGGTGTTTGTGCCTGATCAGGAAATATGGTCAGGTTAGGCTGACGATCTCCACTCAAATCATGTGTATGTGCCTTACTTGGTTGTCCGTATGATATAGGGGAGTATGCCCCATGACCCTCTTGGACTGGAACATATGTGTGTGTCTGTTCTGGAGTGAATCGTTGATGTGTCACTCCACTGCTAGGGATAGATTTATGTGTCTGTCCCTGAGATGATGCTGAAGATGTTATGATATCCTGGCAAGCATCCAGAATATGAGCAGGAATTTGCTTCTGCTCTTTCACCATTGACAAAATATGTTTGGTGACTTCTGCTGCCGGAACATGGATATACGTCCATTCCGGGTTTGGAGTAGGTGTATGTGCTTGCTCCTATCCTCCTTTTCTTGTCAGTGAATCCTGACAGTACTCAAGTGTGGAGGTAGAGAGTTGAGTCTGCCTCCTGTTTGTCGTCGGGGCTTTCCGACTGACTTCTCCGTGCGCTACCAAGCGAGACTGTTGGTAGGCTTGATTAGTATTAGCAGGTGTATGTTCCTGCTGATTACACTTCGCCAGATGCGGTTGACGAGATCCATCATATGTAGTCAGACGAGCCTGCTGACTAACTGGTGATGCATAAACAGTTGTATGTTCCTGTCTATAGTAATCCGCTGGAATTGCCTGGCGGGATTGGCTTGATGCTGCCAGACGAGTCTGCTGGACAACGGAATTAAAACGGACAGGTGTGTGTGCCTGTTCGTTGTTCGCCACCAAGTTAGGTTGGTGGACTTCTCCGAAGATGGCAGGGATGATAACCTACCCATTATTAACCAGATTCTGTCTCTGGCGGTTCATTTTGCCTGCTCGGGTTCGAGGAACCTGGGATGAATGCCTGGAGTCGGTACCCTCATCATGTTGAGGGCGTACTACCGCACGAGTCTGGCGGCGATTGTTGATGGGAGCCCTCGGGAAGGACTCCTATCGTTTTGAATTAAGGCCCCGAGGGACCTGCTCATTCACTTCCTCAGAGTAAGGGAGTGAATGGAAATTGTGTTCCGGGGATAACGACCCGAAACATTTGGAGATGGTAGTCAACACCGCCTACTTCTTAATCACTGGTCGTCGTTGTCCAGACGACCTGTGTGAGTTGTTTACTAGGAGGTCCTGTCGGGCAGCATCCAAAGTTGGGATGGTACCGTGTTGACGGTACTCCATAACCAGCGCATTTGAAACCCAGCGTTGAAGATGCTGAGTTGGTGATGTCATCCTCAGAGCGGACGATGTTCCAGCAGGAGTAGCAGCATTGGTTTTCACAGCATCTGACCTCACAGTAGAGGTGTTTACAGCAGCAGTATTCACAGGGGTGAATTTAAGGAAACCCATTTTGCAGAAGATCTTGAGAAAAGAGTGCATGTTCCATATAACAGACATAATCAAGATGAATCTGGCCACTTCATCTTTTGGATGAGCACATGTCAATGATTTCTTTGTTGGCCCAAGGGGCCTGACAAATAAGAAGAATATCACTTTAACGTGGTTAAGGATTCACGTCGGGTTCACCATTTTTTGTTTCGCACGGAATTTGGGGATGACCTCCTGGATGAGAGATTCAAACGTTCCGATCGGTTTCTAACGGGTTTGTTCGTAGAACTGGAAACATCCAAGGATTCCACATCTGTTTGGACCTACTTTACAAAGGTAGGCGCTCATTAGCTTGTGGGCTAATGAGGCTTAGGAATTTGCATTGGTCGAGAGGATGGGAGGTCGGACTCATCACACCTTTTTTAGGGGAATTATTGTCTACTCCAGGACTCTCTTTATAGATTTAAGTTATGTTCGTGAATCCTTATTACATTACCACGTATAAAATGCGCTTTCCTTCAGTTTAACAATCAATGATTAAACATGTAAGAAATTTAGAGGATCTTTTATATGTATTCTAGGTTCTTCATCAATAGAGAATCATCTGTATCTATTTAGATATTCTTAGTCAATGGTATCCTTCAAAAAAACATTTATAAAAGTCTCTTGGTCATTATGATGACCAGGCTGGTTTTAAAGCCACTCAGTGGGGCACTTGAAGTTTATTGTCATTCAGAAGGACATGGATTATTTCAATGTTGGGATCGAACCCATAAATGGGCTACCTACGTATCCTTTGTTTTAAAAAAGGAATCAGAACCCACGTAGTTCGAGTAAGGGAGTATGACGTTTATGATTGATTGCTCAAAGAAGGATGTCATAATTACTTTTACACTCTAAGCTCACGTGAGTCATGCTCGGTGTGAGAAACAAGAGGTATTGGTAAAAAATTAGACAATTGTGCCATGAAATATGCAATCATAAGAAATGGTTTGGGGCTTATGTATGTATAACTGCCCAGATAGATGAAGGTTTAGGATTCACTTTTAGGGAGAAAATCCATGAAAGGGTCCAGAAAGGTACATGTGTTTCATGGAGATTTGAATTCTCTAATCTCAAGGCTTACTCCTAAGGAGGATGCCCAAGTTAGGAGGGGACTTATGATTGGGTTTTACTCCTGAAAAGGAAACCCAAATCAAGGGTAAATTAGGACTGGTTAAAGAGAAATTAAGGGACTTGGGGTTACTCCTAAGAAGGATGCCCATATTAAAGGATTATGATTGGGGCTTACTTCTAAGGAGGATTCCCAAGTTAAGGAATTAAGGTTTGGGGCTTACTCTTGAGGAGGATTCCCAAGTTTGGGAACTTTAAGAATTTGGGGCTTACTCCTAAGGAAGATGCCCAGATTAAAGGACTTATAACTGGGGATTATTCCTAAAAAGGAGACCCAAGTTAAAGATTCTCTCATCTTAAAGGATGAGGTTGAATGAATGAACTCTCCATATTTAGTGACATAAGGATATTTAAATCACTAGGTTTTGAGAGATATTCCACAGAATTCATTTCAGATAAGGAAGTCAAATCAATAAATCATGCCATAAATGGCTTTGAAGAGTGTCTTGAAGACTGAATCTTGAAAAGGAAATGTGTAATGGCTTAAGAGGGGTGAAATGGGCAAGATGGGCACCCAAAAAGGTAGGGGCGCGCAAGTCTTGACAGGCACGCAAGTCTTCCGTGGGCGCGCAAGTATTGGTCGCGCAGGTATACCTGCGCGACATGTGGGGTACTTGCGTGATTTTCAACCAGCATTAGAATACTTGAGCGACTCTTTATTAATCACTTTAGAATCCTCTTGAGGTTCTTCCAGAAAAGGGATGCACATGTTTTATTGAAGGAAATAAGGCGGCGCGCAAGTGTTTGATAAGTTTCAACACTTAGGCCTTCCTTCTTCTCTTTAGATCTTCCGTTCTAGGTAATAAATTACCTTAGAAGTGTTTCAGAAGCTTTGAGAAGAGACTTGGGCGTCGGGAGCTTCAATCCGAGTTTCTGGAAAAAAGATCCTCTCGAATGGGGGGCCCACAGGGTCTATTTATAGGCAGGAGAAGACCCCGGGCGGTTACC
The DNA here is from genome assembly GCA_963277665.1 of Viscum album. Taxonomy (NCBI): domain Eukaryota; kingdom Viridiplantae; phylum Streptophyta; class Magnoliopsida; order Santalales; family Viscaceae; genus Viscum; species Viscum album. The sequence continues at coordinate 1,869,238,950 of OY728141.1, forward strand.
GGGCAGTTATCACTTAGGTCGCGCAAGTCACCTGCGCGACCAAGTGCGTCGCGCAAGTCCACTTGCGCGATAGTGATATAACTTGCGCGGTGAAGTTGCTGTTGATCCTTTGTTCATTCCTTTGTCGATTTTTCATATTTTCTTCAATGGTTGAATCACTTTGAGCTCAGATATTCCCCTTTTCCGATTTTTAGATTCTGTGACGAAAGGAGCGTCAACAATGATATCTTGGGATCAATAAGAGGAGGCATGATGATACCCATGGGAACGGGTGGGAACTCAAATGCTGGGAACAAGAGGAGGATGGACACCTGCTTCCAAGGTGGGATGAGAATCAGAACCAGACGTCAGGATCAATCAACCTTCCTCCACGACCCCAGAGTAAAGCAGGTTGCTTTCAATGTGGTTCGACTGATCACATGAAACGAGAATGTACAACACCACTGAGAGCATACCACAATTGCAAGAAGATGGGGCATCTTCATAGATATTGTCGCAGTGCTCCATGGTCTGGTGTTCGTGACAGTTTTAAAGTGTCACAATAATCTTATGTTTTTATAGGGCGAGAATAGAAAAATCATTCTCGCCAACAGAATAGAGCTAGTTATGGTGATTCCAGGAATACCATAACCCCTCAACTAGGGAAATCTCAACAAGGCAACAAGGAAAGCTGTTCAGCAACGAAGAAATTGTATGGAGTTGATCAGATGATGGTTGATGATCAGGTTAGACCATCTACAGTGAGAGGTATGATTCTTTTGAATTATACCCTCATGCTATTGTTGTTTAATACTGGTGCATCCCACTCCTTGATTGCTTTTCGTGCTGTTGACTTTCATTGTTTAAAACTGAATATGATTCGTTCTGTGTTGAAACTGCAAACTCCTCTTTGTGAAAGATAATTTCAAGCCTTAGTGTGTCGAGCATGTGCTATAACTGTTGATAGAGCTGAGCTGGAATGGGAATTCTCCATGTTGGATATGGATGTCTATGATGTAATCCTAGGTATGGATTGGATGGCAAGGTTTTGGGCTCACATTGACAGTTATAGGAGAACAGTTAGTTTCACCACTGAGGACGGCATCGACCATTTCATTAGAAGAGACAAGAAAGTAAAGAAAGGTGGAAAGAGATTTTTGGCACCAATGGTGGGAACGATATCTTACCAATTAGTAGCATTGACTTTGGCATCATTGGGAGAGATCGCAGAAAATAGTTTTCCAGCTATGGTGGATCAATTTCCTGATATTTTTCCTGAAAAATTCTCAAGGTTACCACCTATAAGAGAAGTGGAGTTTAAGATTGATCTCCTTCTAGGGACTAGTCCTATCCCACTTCCATCTTATAGGATGTCACCAATGGAGTTATGGGAATTGAAAGAGAAATTAGAGGAGATGGAAAGCAAGGGTCTCATTCGGCCAAGTGTGTCTCCATGGGAATCACCAGTTTTGTTTGAAAAGAAAGAAGATGGAACATTGTGGAAATGTGTGGATTATCGTAATCTTAACCAAGATACAATAAAGAATAGATATCCACTTCTACGCATTAATGTCCTATTTGAGAAATTGAGGAATGCTAGGTGGTTCTCTAAAATTGAATTGCGGTCAGGGTATCACCAGTTTTGTGTTCGGAAGGAGGATATTCTGAAGACAGCCTTCAGAAGAAGATATGTCCAATATGAATATGTAGTCAAGCCTTTTGGTCTTATGAATGAGCCAGCAGTCTTTATGGAATTGATGAATTGGATATTTTAGTGATATCTGGAATCTATTGGTGGGGTGTTTGTGGATGATATATTAGTGTATTCTGAAACAAGGGTTGAGCATGACCAACACTTGAGGATTGTGTTGGAAATCTTGAGAGGCCATCAGTTGTATTCCAAATTATCAAAGTTCGATTTTTGGATACAACAGGTATGTTTTCAGGGCTTTTTTTTTCTCATATTGGTGTTTCAGTGGATCCAGAAAATATATAAGCTATTCTTTCTTGGCAACCGACGAAGAATGTCTTAGAAATATGAATTTTTCTTGGTCTAGTTGGGTACTACCGATGCTTTTTCCATGACTTCACAGATCTAGCTTCGCCTATGACATCATTGACAAAGAAGAACAGTGCATTTTAATGGACTGAAGAATGTCAGAGATCTTTTCAAGAGTTGAATGTTCGCCTAACATCAGCACCCATCTTGAATTTTCCGGAATCAGGATAGGGGTATGTGGTGTATTGTGATGCTTCAGGAACAGGTTTGGTTTGTGTTCTCATGCAAGGATACCATGTGGTTGATTATGGCTTAAGGATGTTGAGAGTGCATGAGAAAAATTACCCAAAACATGATTTGGAGTTAGCTGCAGTCATCCATGCTTTGAGAACATGGAGACATTATCTCTTTGGGGAGAAATTTATAATGTTTACGGATCACAAAAGCTTGAAACACATTTTTTCACAGTGAGATTTGAATTTGAGATAGAGGAGGTTGATGGATTATCTTCAAATATTCGACTTTGACTTAATGTATACACTGGGTAAGGGAAATTCGGTGGCTGACACATTAATCAGGAAGTCATATGCTCAGCTGGTAAAGGAAGATTCAGATGAGTGGCAATTGATGTCAGTCCTAGCCGACATGCGTATGTAATGTGAAGACCAAACCTATGTTGTGGTTTTATTTCCAGTTGCGCGTGTTCCTGATTTTGTGGATATAGTAAAGGATACACATGAATCCGATGTATACTGTGTTGCAATAAGTTCAAAACTCAATGGTGGGGAGACCATTGAGGGATGGAAGCTGGATGGGAGTTCATTTTTGCAATTTCGAGATCGGATGGTTGTACATTTAGCTGCTCAGGAACAACTCCTTCATGCTTACCACCATTCAATATGGGATATACGTCTGGGTACACATACGATGTATAAGGCGTTGAAGAGAAATTTTGGTGGAGCGGCATGAAGTGGAATGTAGCTGAATTTGTTTCAAGGTGTTTAACTTGTCAAAAAGTTAAAGAAGAACATCAGTGACTAGATGGTATGATACAATATTTACCTATCCCAGTGTGGAAATTGGATCAGATAGAAATGGATTTTGATACATGACTTCCAAGAACAGTCTGGAAACATGATGCCATTTGGGTGATAGTGGATCATTTAACCAAGTCCGCAAATTTCATCTCCATTCGTGAAACTCATATAGTGGAAGATCTTTAAAAAATCTATATCCGGGGAGTGGTAAAGAGACTGGTGTACCAGGGTTTATCATCTCAGATAGAGATCCAAGGTACACATCATGTTTCTGTAAATCCTTACAACAAGCCCTTGGGACTCAGTTGACAATGAGCACGGTGTATCATCTTCAGAAGGATGGGAAATCCAAGTGGACGATACAGACGCTGGATGACATGTTTCAGGCTTGTGTAATGGACCTTTGATTCTCATGGGAGGATCATATACCGTTAGTGGAGTTCTCATATATTAACAGTTATCTGGCCTCGATACACATGGATCCGTTTGAAGAATTGTATGGGATTCCTTGATTTTCTCCACATTTTTGGGCGGAAATAGGTGAGACTTCACTTGTTGGTCCGAGCATTGTCCAAGAAACAACAGAAAAGATCCACCTGACTAGAAAGAGGATGGATATGGCTTAGAGTCGTCAAAAATCTTAGGCAGATCATCACTGAAGACCATTGTCGTTTGAAGTGAGTGACCATGTCTTTTTTAGAATCTCTCCAAGGCATGGACAACGTCATTTTTGGAAGTATGGAAAATTATATCCTCCATATATAGGCCCTTTTGAGATTCTGGAACAGGTTGGCGAGGTGGCATATCAGTTGGAAATACCACCATGGTTCAGTGTAGTGCATAATGTGTTCCATGTATCTCAGTTAAAGAAGAATCAACCCGATCCTGACCATGTGATCAGATGGGAACATGTTGACCTAGAGCCTGAAACTTCGTTGATACGTACCCTTGTATGGATAGTTGATTGTAAAGAGAGTCTTTGTGTAAAAAGAATCGGTCTAGTGTGGGTTTTATGCTAGCATGGTTATATTTAGGAAGAGACTTGGGAACGCGAGAATGAAATGAAATACCAGGGGCCAGAACTATTTCTCGCAAGCGATGATTTTCTACATTCCGGGGTCGGAAAGACCAATGGTGGGGAGAATGTAGTACCCTCAATTTCTATTATGTAACCCTTTCTTGATTCTTTTCATGGTTTTAGAGTTAAGGGTGTTGAATGGGAGAGTCATGAGAACTTGGAATGATGTTTTGAGGCAAAGGGGAAGTCGTACGGTCGGCGCACAGTTTGTCTAACCGTGTGGCCAAACCGTTCGCAGTGGGTCTTGGAGGCTATGGCTTCTACACGGTCAGTGCACGGTTTGTGTAACCATGCGGCCAAACTGTGCGAGAAGGGTGGCCGAGGCAGTATCCGACGCACGGTTAGCGCACAGTTTGTCAAACCGTGTGGACTAAACATGGAGTCACTTAAAATTAGATCCTTAAATTATGGATCTAACTCGTTTGGCCTCTAATTTCATTGTTTAAACTTCCTAAATGGCCCTAACATGGGATTACTCTCCCTTTAAGTTTGGAATACTTCTCTCAAGTGTTGCAGAGGTGATCTGAAGGCTTCTCATGGCGAATTGAAACCGGATTCTTAAGGTATGTGATCGATCTTGATCAGATTCATAGATCTACTTAGATCAACTTCTCTTCTTCTCTCATTTTCTTCGATCTACACCCGTTATGGGTAGATCTAAGGGTGTGGATTCCAAATATGACACAATTTGGTGTTGGTTGTGTTAAGAGAAGAGAACTAAGGAGTGTTTTTTGAGTTTTTACCTGGTGTCCTTGAGCGTTCTCCGTCCGTGGTTTGGTTTCACCCAATTTGTAGATCTAGGTGGCTTCACTCTCGATTCCTCTTTCTTAGAACATGATGGATTAGTTCAAATTGATTTATTTTCTTGGTTTAGATTGTGAAATTGTGGTGAAAACATGTTATAAATCTTCTTTAGTGATGATTTATGGGTTTTGACAAAATTTTGGAAACTGAAAGAATGGTTGTGCAAAGTGTTTTGGTTTCTTGATTTTAAATTGGTGATTATATAAATATGGATTTTCTGGATTTGAAAAACGGTTTGTGGGAAAAATGGATTTTCAGTAAAAGGGTGATGCTTTATTGAATGGTTTGGAACACACATGGTTTTGGGCATGGATTGCATGGGTTGTGGTGTGTGATCATATGCATTGGGATGAATAAGGGCGAGAAGTACCCCCATAAAAAGGATGGGATGGATAAGGGAGAGAAGTCCCCCCATCAATTGGTTGGGACAGATAAGGTCGCGAAGTACCCCCGTCAAGGTAGTTCACTAAGTGATGACTTAGTGGAAGGATAACTCACCACTCGCGAGTATAGGGAGGTCCAGGTTGCATGCATGGTTGGTTGTGTGGATTTTTTGAATGGAATGAATATGCCAAAATGGAAATGTGAATTTTATTGGAAATAATGTTTGATTTCTTTTCTTGAGAAAGATGGTTTTGTTGAAAAAAATGTCTTGGACAAGGAACTTGTTATATTATGAACTATTTTTGGAATTGTTTTATATAAATTGTTTTATATAAATGTGATAACATATATTTTCCTAGAGGAATGGGTTGGGAAGTCATTGGGGAAAACCTACTGAGTTTCATTACACACCCCCTACTTTGGAACGTTTGTTCTTTTTCAGATTTCATATACTGGGACGTTGGAAAAGGTAAAGTGTCACATGTTTAGAGCACTGCTTCTTGATACATAGGCTGGTTCGTGATGTTGGAGCTTGGAGCTTGTGGAGCATGGAGTTGGGTTATTGTCTTATATTATATGAGCTGTCTTTCCACCATTTACTCTGATGGTTAGTGTTGGATTTCATTGTGGTACTTTTGGTGAGTTTTTGATAAAATTAATTGATGAGTTTTTTTGGTTTTAAATCATGCATCATAAAGTGGTTTCTTGGACATGTTTGTCTTGTTTCTCTGTTTTTGGTTGTTTTTAGTTAAAGGGTTAATCATCCCCAAAGGATTTTGAAATACTTCAACATTTATTTCCATCCTTTGGCTCTTTGGGGATGTCACTTAAGGCCTAGTAATGACCCGTTGAGTTCTCAAGCCAATGAGAATTGGCAGGTCATTACAATATTCATGGGATATCATGAAGAAATTCATTTTGAAACTGTTAGTTTTTGTATATATGATATTATTTTCTATTTTAAATGTAATCATTGTATTCAATATATTAATTTTCCACTTTATGTTATCTTTTTTAATTCCAAAATTCATATTCTATTTTATATATTTTTTGGAAAGATAATACATAATAATACCAACATTTTGACCCATAATCATCATCCTAAACTTCATACATCAACAGTCATATCTTGAATAAATTAGATAAATCTCAATTTGACTCATACAAATTGCATAGATTGTGTAAGACAACAATGAGTGTAGATGAAAATATATCTTTTAATAGAAACTAATAACACCACATATGTCATAAAATTGGTACATCACACCTTTCATTGTTAGGTATTTCACTGGTCCGTTAAATTTTAATAAAACATTCATAAATCAGTGATAATATCTCAAAAAAACATCATATCTGAAATATATTATTAGGTAATTCTCAATATATCATTGTATCTATACTCTTAAGATCAACTAAAATCTAAGACTCAAAAAATATATTCCAACTAAACTTCTTTTATAATATAATAATGGAGTTTCAATATTTTTATATAAAATCAACTAATCCTCCTAATAAATATGTTAATGGATAAAAGTTCATCATATGAGTATCTTAATTATGAATATATCATTATGTTATCAAAAGGAAGGGTAAAAATGAGTTTAGATAACAATAAATGACCAAATTAATCATATAATTTTCATAGCTAGAGTGTTCGTTTCTTTTAATGGAATCACTATGAACTCCAAAATGATATAAAATGTCATGAATAACATATTTTTTACATATATATCGCACAACATAACATATTAACATCCAAACCTAAAATAATTCACTAATAACTATTACTCCCCACTAAAGTGGTAACAATGTGACATAATTGACATCACTATATAAGATCATATATCTTCCCCAATAGAGTTTTTGTATTTAATTCCCCAATTCAAAATCAAAATTTATGCTTAAATTCAGAAAAAATATTCAAAAAATAATAAAAGGTATGATCCATAATAAAAATATGACTATCTAAGGTAGTGGTTAAAAGCACCATTAATCTAACTGTCAAATTACCCTTGCAAAATTTTTTTATTTCTAGAACCTTGGAATACAACATTATTAATTCATCTCAATATCCATGGACCCAAATCTATTACTATTTTTGAGATACATCTCCCATTTTAAATGACACCTTTAAATTACTACCACCACCATGAACAAACTACATATATGAAATCTATATTTAAATGTACCAAATCCCACAAATCCATTAATGAATATAAAATCTAGAAGATAAATAATTTCTTATATGTTTCTTAGTCCTTAACATAAAAAATTGGATGATGTATTATGATTATTTATGTGTAGAATTATTTATCTCAGTGAGATATACAGATAATTTAATCGCTTTTTACCACATTTGAAGTACTGTATCGTTCCCCTTCCTTGAGAAAATGGAGAGAAAAAAAATTCTTCCATATCCCTCTAGTTTTTTTCACCTTATGAAAACATTATAATTTTTCCCATTCCCACATGAAGATATACTATAAGCCATAATGTTTTGGTGGAAAACATCCAAATATTTAATTTTTATTATTGATTTTCTTAACAACTATTCACTCTAATAATTTTTAATAATATTTTAATAACCACATTAACAAATTGGGATCCACTAAATATGATGTTATAGAAAAATTCTCCTGTATAAATTTGTCTACAAGCTACCCATCTTGGGAAATGTGTTTCAAAAAAAATATCCATAGATCACAACTTCTAATATAATTACAAAGACTTTTACAAATCATAAATCCCTTGACACACCTTTAGTATTTCACAACCTAGTAGTTGAGGCAGTGCTATTCTCGAGGACCTTCACCCATGAACCACGGGTTCACCACCTATATTGACTTGATTATTTTTCCAACCATTTACACTTGAAATTTTCTAGTGTGTAATATAGCCCAGAAAAATTGATACCCTCCTTGATAATATAGACTATTGAGAATTCATTGTTGTTTCTTGGCGCTGAGTGGATGAATAAATGTATGATCATAGAGGGACCTCTAGACTAAATAAGTGCGTGCAATTCCTAGACACAATACCACACCCTAAAATTTTGGTAATCAAAATAATATCACCAAAGTATAAAACATTGTTCAAAATAAAAACTCAAATTTATGATCCATAATAGATTCATTTCCATATTTCATTAGAGAAAAGAAATGGAAAATATTATATAAAACCATGAATCATAGACAAAATATAACCCCATATTTTACCCCTTAAATTCATAACCTAAATAAATATTCAGAATAACTGGATATAAAAACTAATTGAAAATTATAGGTAATTTATCTTAGGATTTCCCTCTAGAATCTTCTCTTACATAAAAACATCCCATTAATGTTACACTGGGCTGACAACCACAAATGTGCTTCACCTTCTTTCATTGTAGAACATTGGACACTATTTGAATTCATTAAATAAATTTCAACCACTATTTTGAATTCTATGTAACAAAATACTTCATTAATATAGGATTATTTTTTGCTTAAAAATCCCATCTACCACTGGTCATACTACCCCCTTTGAGGAAGTGTAACCATTATGGTCTGAAATACCTTAACTAATGAATATATGGTATTCACCTCAAAGGAGTTTATCGTGTCCCCAAAATGAAATCATGTTCAACCGTCCTACAATAGATCTTCTCAATATGTATCACATATATCACCTCATCACCATGATCTTCCTCAACATGCCTTTTTTAAATCTTCAATAAAAAAATAAAATTTCAAATTAGAAATTAGGCACTACATTTTTAAATATTCTTAAACACATAAATAAAAACTTCCTATATATAAATATACAATAGTTAATAATATCTAAACATACATTATATATCATAAAATAAACCACCATGAAATTAAGTTTACTAATTAAAAATAAATAACTAATTTTGGAAAAATCATATAATTTTATTAATAATTATACTTCTTATCCAAAGTTAATCTATTATATTAATCAAAATTCAAAAAATTATCACATGATTTCACTCATATTCTAAATACCTATCTGTAAAAGTAATACTTTAACACCATACCACAAAATTAAATATATCTAATTTTAGTAAAACAAAAACCATTCAATAGGAATTTACTAATATCAACTCATACTTCATAAATTAGACCTAAAATATGATTATTTTATATTAAAACAGTCACATAATTCTAATACCATGTTTTTATATTTTTCCTTATATATATCTCTTTTCCCACATATTTAAATTAACAAAAGAAAACCTATCTAACACTATTTTGTAACATCCCATACTAGCCTGATGAATTTAGCAAGGTGCAATAAAAAATTTCCTCAAGTATGTTTCATAGTCACCAGTGACTTGTGAATCACAACAAGAGTATAAATATATCTATTGGGGTGTGATATTCACTATAGTTATTATCCAAAATAGAAATAAATAATCATAAATTTAATTTGTTCAAATGTTTCAGTATAATGTACAAGATATCGTTAATAAACTATAATTATTTTCAATAATATCCTAAAAAAGACTTGGTAAAATGTGGTAATTATACTATAAGTAATATTATCCCAGTATAATGAAATTGAACTGTGTTAAAAATAAAATATTGAAAAAAACAACTGTATAATACTAAAATCTCAAAAAAACCATATTAAAAAAAATATATCCCCCATCATCCAACTATAAGGTCTCATTTCATTACCTTCACCACCACAAATGAAATCTATAAATGCCAGAAATGTATACAGATAGGGAATGAGAAAAATATTATTATAAATTTCTTTTAATCGAATGTGAAACCATGAGTGTTACATTGACTTATATATTTATATTGTGTATTAATATATGACAACATTAACATATAATAAAAAAAACCATAATAATATAGGATGCTAAGAATTCTACTCTAAAACAATATATACCCTCATAATACAATGGATGGTACTAATATTTTTTCTATGAATGAATAAAATAATAATTTACATGGATCAAACCACCTCTCGGGTGTATACATTTGGAACCTCATTAAATCATTGTCTATCATAAGGATTGTCACATCAAATAGATAAAAACATAGTTCAAATTATATATACCAAACTAATAATATCTTAATTTTTACATCATAGATATAATTTATACATTATATATCACAAAATAATCTCACAATCCCATGAATGGAAGGTTAAGTTGATTTTAGGACATGTTACTTAGGAAACATATCCAATAATAAATGTGATAATTTCACCATAAATATACTCTTATAGAGACCGTATAGAATTTTCATGTGTTAAACTTATATCCATAATCTGGTGAAGGGAACCATAACAATTGGGTGAGCATAAACATTGAGTATGCATAAGCATAAGTGATAAAAAACCAAGATCAATACTAACCATAAGATAAGGTAAAATGTAAAACAATTATAACAAGGAACATAAAAAATATAATTAACAGTTATTAAGATTAATAGGATTATCAAACACATTGAGTCATGGAAAAAATAAATGAATGAATTATATTAGGGAATTATGGGGTTAGTGGGAATAATATAATTCATGGATTCATAAACACATGTCCAATATTACTCTTGATACCATAATCATTAACTGAAAAAATTATCACAATGGACTTAGATAACTACATAATCCCCTACATAGTATCTCATAAAAATACAAATCATGACCAAATGAATTTGAGGGATACAAAATTCAGGGATTGCCCATATAATAACATATAATGCTTAGGCTAACCGCCTGTTCACAATACATAGTGGGAAAATTTCTATAGTGGACTTGGTTAAATCCCTAATCACATACATAACTTCTCATGCGATATAAATATTTACCCAATGTAATGGAGGGATATATAATATTTATACCACCCACCATATAATAAAAATTACATATATTTATGGAACAAGATGGAAAAAACCCATACCAAAACCATAAGCATGATCAAACCCATGATAAGAAACCCAAATTATATAATTATGATTCAAGGACCAACCAATGGAAAAATCATATAGATTACTTAGAGATGAAGTAATTAAATCGTTTATTAATTTCATAATTAAAAAAGATAAATAGATCATGAAAATGATGTTCTGATGTTAAAAATTCATGAAATGGATCTATTTGAAGAAATAAAAAACATACCACTTGGGTGATGATTTATGAAATATGTAAAGATCTTTTAAATGATGGAAAGACAAAAATTATTTCCATGAAACCAGAATTTAACCGTTGGGATTTTCCATAAACTAATTAGGTTTCTTGATGATTTTTATGTTTTAAAAATATTTTATGGTGGTTGTGATCTATGTAGGGAAATATTAATGAAAGATCCATTAAAATGGAATTATATAGAAGTTGGTTTTGTTAACAGAACTAAGAAATTGTATGACATAAAAAACTAAAATTTTATTTTTATATTTATAAATTTTAAAGACATATATAATTAATTAAGTGGCAGATGAGATGAATAGTTCCATATGTTGAGTAAAATTAATAAAAAGTGTTATAGGAAAGTCACAAAGTATGTAAAAAAGATACATTTTTTTAGAAAAACACATTTAAGAATACCACATAATATAAATAGATAATAAAACAATATTTTAAAAATAAGAGAATAAAAATATGATTTTCACATGTGATAAAACATAATTAGGTTTGTAGTTAAAAAGGAGAACATTGTTAGGATGGGAAATTATATACAAGTAGATAAAATCTTCATTTAAATGGTTGAGAATTATTCTTAATATGGATTCATTTTAAAAAAGGATTATAGCTCAATAGATAATAATATTTAAATTAGAATTTATCTTCCATGATATAAATAGGGTATATGATATTAATTTATAGATGAAACTCAAGGATAAATATTATAACTCATTAAAATAGATTGAGTTTTGAATGAAACTTCTATTTTATGTAAGACATCAATAATAGTCTAATATAAGTAAGGGCGTGAGCATAAATTAATTATCACATTTCAAAAATAAATTATGATATTATAATTCATGGTGGTAGTAGTTACACATGAAATATGAATATTGGTCTATTATATTAAATCTTTCCTCAATGAAGGGTGATTGAGATTAAACCTTAACTCAAGTATAAAGGTAATCTTAAACTGAAATTGACATCATGAATCATAAAATTAAATTTATAAAAAATATTGCTAAAAAAATTAAAAATATTTATTTATTTTTATAATGATTATTTATAAATATGTTTAGACAATTCATTACATCATCTAAGCTTATGTTTGTTACTTCAGTTTCTTTTGTCAGTTTCCCTAAAACATTTATCGCATGTTTCTCAAGGTCAATGGGTTATAAAATAGTTTCATAAAATATATACTTATAAATGTTTATTTTTTTATTTTGAAATTACCACATAATTTATATTGGTAAATTATTTTTCCATGAATTTACTCAAATTTGAAAACACATAATGATATGTCTTTTTTTAGTGGTTAAATTTATAATAAAATATTATTGAAAATATTTCTTTTTGAATGTCAAATAATATCATTATATATGGTTATTGTAATACTGAATAAAATATTTATACATACCAAACATGCTTTACTCTACCTAATTTAGTCTATAGGAAATATGGAAGGAAAACATCATCAGGTGGAGATAGTAGTCTGCACGTACATAATGATGACACTATTGTTTTTATATAAATGAATGAGGCTATATAAAAATTTATATATTCATTTTAGAAAAATAAAAAATTTATCAATAAAATATTACCTTTGTAAATAACCTTTTTCAACCATCGATGAATGGAGGGGATAAAAAATTAACATGTTAATTATGGAGGTTGTAGTACACACACAGACATGATGATGTTTACATTATTATCAAATATTTTGGAGAACAGTTGTTAATACCTACCAAATGATAATTGGGAAAATAAATAATTATGAAATACCAGAATATGAGTATTATTTTCCTTATTAATATAATTAAGAAGATTCATTCCATGATCATGAGGATCACATGAACTCCCAGAAGACACAAGATCGCACGGCCTTCTAAAGGGAATGCATACAGACATGCATAATTCATAGTCTTTATAAGATCCAACAGATATCATTTTACAATGCCCCCCAAGTTCTTGGGACTTTATCCCATGAACTCATTTATCACGAGGTTGTGACTGGATAAATCTCTCCCATGTCACGTGAATTTTCCAATAGTAGTTTCCTAATAAAATTTCCACAAATACATAGAAAGTACAAGTAAAATATATAAAATTTGGGAGCATATTATGGTCATAAATGTCATTAAAAATTCAATGATATTTATTTTTATTGTCTCCAAGAACACTCATATAACATCTTGAGATTTCCTAACATTATAAAATAAACTAATTAAACTAAAATTGGGAAGGGGGAGTCTCTTATAATCATAAAACATAGGCAACACACCCTAGGTAGATCATAGGACACAAAAAACACCCTATTCATGAAAGATCCCACTATAATGTTACCACCGTTACAAGAGTGGATTCATACTTTTCTAGGTAATGTTACTCCCCCCCTTTGGATCCAAAAATAATCATAAGGGTTTATCTAGAAAGTGCATTCACATCTCTACATGACCTTTTATTGTTAATGTGACACATCACTAATAGAGGGAGTGGTTTTCTATGATATATGTCAAGAAAATTTAATATCCCAATATATCCTTGTAAAATAAAGTTTTAAATTAAAAGGAATATATGGGAGAACCTTACAGTAGTAATGCTCTTGCAACACTACGAAAGAGACTCGAAATCCCTTATTGACAATCCAGTTTAATCTCACAAAATCTTCCTTGCTAGACATAATTGTCTTGCAAAATATCACAGAAAAGGCATCAAAGATCTGGTGAATGAATTTTAGAAGGCTTCTGGAACACAATAGACTACATAAAAATGTCTTATTGAAAATATATAAGACCCTTGACTTGTTATCCTGATTATGAATCATATGACAAACCCAGAATGAACTATAAAATAACCTCGTGAATAAGTGTGACAGAAAATCCCCCCATTGAATATATCTATTATTAATATGATATACATCATGAAAAATGATGAATAAACAATATATTGGATCCTATAAAAGCATCAATCAAGAATCAAAAAATAAGACCATATTTTTATGTCCAAATCCTTCGATCCTCACATCAACACATCTAGTCATTGGATGAAATTTCATAGAGTGGATAATATCAAAACATTAAAACCTTCCTATAAGCAAAAATATGGTAATCATCCAGAGTTACCATAAAGCTTGCATAGACAATTCGCAAGAGTGCTCATAAATCATTCAATGGACATTCGTCAGGTCCCACAAAGAACATCCCATAGGTATGCTAAGACACACCAGACATAAAATAAGATAACACTGATAAAATGAAAGGAATATGCAATAAAATGATTAAATAACAAGTAAAACTTGGGAAACATATTTTATTAACACATAGAGTTATCAACATGTGCTTCGCATGAACCTCCCAGGTCATGGGACAAAACAAGGTCATATCGCTGATGTCAGGTGACACTTGTTTTTTTATAAAATTTGTAACATGTGATGTCCTATAGAGATGTCAAGACAAAGTCACATGGTTTCCCTTGGTCATGCCACCCATGTCTCACAAAACCCGGCAAGCTATCTATCCAGAACTTTTGGTGTCCTTCATACATGTCACCAGACTCATATGGTGGCACAAATACATGTCGATTGTGTCTCAAGATAGCACAAGGGTATGTAAACAATCTCTTACAACATCCTTTAGATACACCATCCAGAAAACTCAATGTCTTATAGACATGTCAGCTGGTATTTGGGGTTCCCATGATGCTTGTCATCCTGGATCATGCATTAACCACCAGACATGACACATTAACTCTCATTATTCTATCTAATAATTTTATCTATAATTCAGGATAAAATCATGGAAAGTCACCTAGATAAGGAGATGCTCTTTATACATTTATGAAGGATGATGTGATGTATTTAAATATCATCCATATAGGTCTCACTATGTCCTTTAGACAAACCATCCTTTATCATATGACATCCTTCAGACATGTCATCCTGGATATGCGATGACCCTCATACAAGTCAGCTAGATCATGCAATTGTTGTAGGAAATTTCAAGAAAATATCCTCTGACATGTCAACCAATATATCAAATAATTTTGAATATATAATCACCCCATATTAGGAAGGAAAGAATGACATTTCAATTGTCCATCCCAGAGAATAAAAACCTTGTGGGTCCTTAGTGTCTATGCCCTGATCAGCAGGGTTTCTGATGTTTTTATTCCTGATAAAATGAACTACAATAGCTATCATTACATCATAACTAGTATATGTAGAATGAATCTTTGACGCCCAAGATCTATGTCAAAATGCAAAGGGGTTTTCTTGTGTATAAGTCATGCATTTCTAAGTAATGAAACTAATTATTTTCTATCCCTTACTTCTAATTATCATCATAGCTCATGTGTTCTTATGTATTTTCAATAATCATATCATTTTTGTCATAAGAATCTAAATATACCCTGGAAAACGCAGTATGTAATCCCCAATTAGTGGTATAATATGATGTGTCCAACAAATAAGGGATACCTCAGTATGTACTCTCTAATCAATTGAACTAAGATGACATTGATTCCGTCCATAAATAGGATATATAGGATGCCTTCTTATGGTCTGAGATCAAATGTGAACCCATTTTATTCCAATTACCTTCATGTCTTCTACCATCCTACCATCAAGGCCCAATATATCCCAATGAATTGCCATCATTCCAAATCTACTAGAACATTGATAATTCACTAATCTACGATGACTCAGATTCCTACCATAACTAGGATATGTAGTATTCCTTCTTAAATCCAATTATGCAATGGGAATCCACTCCATTTTATGTCCTACCATGTATTCGGTATTCCAATAATCGAAAACCAATCTCTCCAATGAGATTACTATCAATCCTCATACACTAGAGGATTGAAAATCCATTGAATATGATTACTCTGATTCCTACCATAAAAAGGATACATAAGATGTCTTCCTTTGTCCTGAGATAAAATGTACATCCACATTGTACCACGTCCCGTCTTGTCTCCCTAATTCATCCATCAAGACACAATCTCATCCTTGGGATGATAATCAATACTCACCCATCTACGGACTAAGATGCCAAAAGTTCAACACTGACTCTGATTCCTACCATAACCAGGATACATAGGATGCCTCTTTAATGACCATTTTACATATCAACAGCCCATGGGATGTCCCCATGCATAAACCTCACATCCATAAATAGTATTGGTGATTACATGTTATACCTTTTTTCTCAAACCAAGAATAGCTCATGTGGGATTAGGGAGGTGCAATTGTCATATCATTCACATTGTGAACATAAACATGCATGGGAAACCTCAGTATGTAATCCTTGTTGAGTGGAATGATATAAACATCCATCACATGAGGGCATCTACATTGGGTCACATTCTATGTGTATGATCAAACTGTGATAACTCTGATTCCTGCTATAACTAAGATACATATAATGTATATTAGATACTTGAACTCAAATATCTAGTACCTAATTTCCTGGAAATATATCATTTTAGCATGATATTAAACACCAATAATTTAATGAACTCTATGGATTTGGATTCCTACAATAAATAGGGTATATTGGATGCCTCATATTTGATCAATAACCTCCCTGTAATATTTACCACCTCCCTACATGGTGGAAAAATCCGAACTTGCAGGTTATTATGAATTTTTATATAAACAAAAATTAAATACAATGAAATGGATAAAAACCAAGGATACATATAGATGGATTAACTGAAGATACCCCCTTCTCATGCACATAAAAATGTTAACCTATGATCATGATGAGAGGGTATCCAATCACATATTGGGATTAAGAAGAAATTCTAAAACATATCATAATTCAATAAGAGATTCATGTAGTAGGAAATGATTCCCCATAAAATGGTGTGATGATCTTGACCTCCCATAATATTTACTAATGTGAGATCCTATGTATCCTTGGGTCCTAATCCCCAACTAACCACCTTACCTTAGAAATAATGTATGTACAAAATTATGGTTGAGGTAACCATTGTGAGTTTATCTTAAGAACATAAATTGAGACCTAATGTCAATGATTTTCATGAAATCAAGCCACCCCTACCCAAATCGATCATCTGGGAAAACTAAAATCACATCGGGTTCATCTTTTCCAAAAAAACAAAAATGAAAGAAACATGACATGAACATATTGAGATGTGAAATTTGTTTCACAACATTTAATTATATAAAAACTAGTTATCATAAAAACGTTAAATTTGTTCAATTTTCTCTTCTGGTTTTCACTAGTGTATTGAAAACCAAAAAGGTTTAACATAACATGAACTTCATTAATATTGGAATCTCCTTCACAACATAAAAATAATTGATTGCCCAGCTCTCATCAAACCATTTTTTTTATATGATGGTTTTTGGTAATCCCATTTCAATTGAAATGATTATGGTGACCATAATAATAATATATAAAAAATAGAATGATCACTTAATCATGTGTCTGGCCATTTTACATTACATATTTTATGTAAAAAAATGAGCCTTACGTGAAACCATCAAATAGAAGGATGATTGATTTTTAATTTGTCACCTACTTTGTTGGAATGTCAAAAAAGATTTGATAATCCTGCCATAAATTTTACACCTGATATTTTTTAACCGTGGTTCTCATGAAATAAGTCCATCCTTTCATTAAAAATTGCATTTGATAAAAATGATATGAACTAGAATAAATGGAATTTTTTTACCCATGAATATCTACTAGAGAATGTATCCGTGATATGATATCACACTAATTAGTGACATAATTATTTTTTGTTTCCATCGTTGTAGATACTTTTCTCACTAAAAAATCATGATACAAGGTAATGTCTCTATACAGTGACCCATAAAACAAATCAACTATAGTTGCAACCCCCTGGGTCGCAATGTGATCTCAAAAGACCAACAACATCAACATAAATTGTTGAACTCAACAGCCTTGGAATACCATCAACATGGTGAAATACCGAATATTTAATATACCCACAATTTTCTATAATTACTAATATAGAGGATTCCACCTCGTCTAAGGAAAACTATATCTAATCCAGTGGCACTATTTTCCACAACCAACTGCATTAGGAGCTTATCCCCAGAGCACGAAAATCACCACATTTGTGTTTGATGAAGATAACCAATGAGTCAAATACGTCTCCCTTATTGTTCAGGGGCCATCAAAGAGGGCTCCATTATCCTACATTACATGAAAAATCCCTTTCATACCCATTTATTACCTGCTATGAGTACCACTATTCACACATCCACCTATCATACTAATGAATAGGAAACAAGGAATACACAAATCCGGGTGAGATGAATCTTCAACCACATTCCACAAACATTAATTTAAATCATCATACAAATTATGATTCACTGAAGAGTGGGACATAGATGTTACAAAACCCAATTAGAAGACCCTATTCTGTTCCCTCATAGATATCACCTCCTTCACCGGGCATAAATGGTGGTACAATCAATGCCCTCATATCCAAGGGGCCTAAACAAAAACCCATGAAATAAAAAACAATCACACGTCACCTCTAGAGTAATATACAATAGAATTGTATATATCACTTACCCTATATGACATCTCAATCAATAGTAATGTTTCATAGACATTGAGACATGATCTAATCAGATATTGTGTTCATGAACATATTTGCAGACATGGTCTCTAAGAGAGCGATACATTATCACTATCTTCAAAAGATAAGGAATGGAAATTTTCTATAAAGTGGTCCATCCCTTTCAGAGGGATCACTAGGGGAGTAGGGACTATAGCCTCCAAACTTTGGGGTGAAGATACTACAATAAGGGTCATTTGAGTTTATCAAAAAAAAGTTGAATCATATGGTTTTATAAATTTATTGATGGATATGACTATGTTTAGAAATATACCATTATCATTCACTTAAATAGTGACATCCACAACCCCAACTATATCTTTATGTGGAGAGAAGACACCATCTTTCAATGATTGTATTCATGTAATAGATGGTGATTTATATGAAGATGTACTTCACTCACCACCTTAGATGGATTCAAGAACAAATGACAGTGTTTGGAAGTGTTGAAGGAATTCAACAAAGTGTCCAAATTTTGAAATAGTATTCACCTTCCCCAAAACACACCTTCATCCAAACCAATTTACTAGATGAATGGATACATGTGATGGTATCCTATTAATGTGAACTGACGAATGTTGGATTTGGTGGCAAAACCACTATGAAATCTACAGTATCCAAGAGGCATGATTTAGTCAACACCTCAGACACATACATTTCATGAAGGGTTGGGATCAATAGATAAGGTGTTTCTAAAGAAACTGAACCCTCATATGTATCCTTTTTATTGGGTAATTTCATCTATAAGAGGTATTAGTTAGGACATTAATATTTTTTTCAAGTTAGGATATGGTATATAAAAATCATAAACCATATAATGATTATATTCCACACTTACTTGGGTGTCCTAGAGAAGAGGACTCTAACATTTCATAGTTCTTCCATTTTTCCATCCCTTATTGGATAACATCTATAGAGGGTACTGATGCCGAAACCATTACTCTAGATGTGGTATCCATCACACTCACCTAGGCTAGTTGACCTAAGGATCCATCATTATCACTCTACATGATCAATACCAAACTCCTCTCTAGTCGATGTATCTTTGGTAGAATATACATGGGATAAAAGGATTGGTAGATCCTATGAAACCTCACACTATGTAAAAAAAACAATATTTTATCTGTAAAACATCAATAGAAAATATAACCCATTAATAATATAATTTCTTTTGACATTGCCACTTCCTCAGCAACTGGATAATCTTGTTTGTCCACATAAATTGGAATCTTACCTCGAAGAACAATTTGGTAGATCAATGGGGAATAAAAAAACATCTCCGCAGCTCTTTCCATAGATATATAAATGTCTAATAAGAAGGCCCTATCTTCCGTAGGCCAGAAAACTAATGTTATACATAGTGGGGGGTGACACAAGAAAAACCTTTCAATGATAGCTCGTATTGGGGAAGTGTACCACAGATCATAGCCTCTGAGTTATTCATCCTTGATGGTGCCCACATTTAAAATGTGAAAATAAGTAATAAATTTAGTATGGGATCTCCCTCTATCACTACACTTTCTACATCAACATCATTTGGATATTTTAATGATAATGGATAATGTCGTATTTACTTATGAGGTGCTTCCAGGTTTTTTGGCCCTCTAGAAACCTGTTTTATTTTGGGGCTAGGATCATGCTCAGTATCCTTTGGTAATTGGGATTCCTCTCTTCACAATTTGTAAAATATCACTTTATGATATGGGTGAATAAAAACGTCATTTTAATTCTTAGATAAACCACTTACTACATCGTGGGTAGGAAGGTATATCTTAGCATTGGTCTCCTCCATGGTAGACATATACCAAAATTTGGTAGCTACCATTGAATGATCCTTATACCGAAAATCAATTGTTTGAGAAACACTTGACGGGGCACCTTGGAATGGAAAGCTAAACCAGAAGGGTGAATACAATTAAAATAGGATGTTTCCATCAATACAGGTGGAAAGGAAACCCATTATAAGTAACATTATAAAGGCCCCTGCCTCATTACATGAATTTGCAGTATCAACCATATCACCAATATGCACTGGCCCATAGGGTATGATGGAGAAACAATCATCACAGATCATATAATAAATAACATCTTGATCCTTTGGTGTAACAAATCATTCCACAATAATTTAATGATGGCATTGTTCGAAGAAAATTTGGGGATACCATGGATGTTCATATATTCATAGCCTCCAAGATGAGATCCTATTCAACACTATAATACATGAAAGGGTATCATGATGATGTAATGGGCCTTTCCATTGTAAACATGAGTCTAGTGGTTATAAGGTTTTTTATCATAGGGATGGATATCCCAACATACTCCCACCATACAATGAAGGTATCCATCATGAATGTGGAAACTCTAAGTATGCCTATCTAATTTTTTAGAAGTAAGTTCCCACTTATGTACATTTATAAGAATCCAACTATATGGATTTCCTAGTGAAAACTAGGAAAATAAATTCCATCCCCATTCATTAAATTTCTATTCCCCAACCATAGGCTAGTAAGATGAAAATGTACTGCTAGAATCCTTCATAATCCAGGCCATTGGTTTCACATATTCTCGCACAAATAGGTACATTTAATTGAAGTGGCATTACAAAATCTTGAACAACATATCATAAACAAGAAGTGTCTCCTTCTAGAGGTCCTCTTCAGCTATCATGATTAGTTATCTAATGATAGGAGTAGTTCTAGTTATGTCACACATGGTGGAAAAAGATGGGAAAATCATCTTAAACACCACCCAATATAGATTCACCACTCATTAGGTCATTATCCTAAAGGATGGAGCGCTCCTCAACATACATGATTTAGAAAGATCTCATGTATAGGTTTCAATGAATAAAAAGGGATTCAACTGATATTTGTTAAAATAAGTACATTTCTTATAGAATCAGACATCCTCATACATCACAATTTTCTTCACCTCCATATCATGTTCAGAAGAAATTTATTGTACCTAGAAGGTACATTTATAGTCCATTCCTTACATGTCTGTTGGTTAGATGTCTCATTTAGAAACCCACCTAATCTTCTGGTTCTACGTGGTTCTTTTCATTATCGATTTTTAAATAAGAAAATCAATATTAGGTTCATGATAAATCCTCTTTATGCCAATGGGAATATACATCATTAGAATAACATCTTCTTTGTCTCCCCTAGTGTCAATGTAGCCTCTATGAGTGGATTTTTACCAGAGGGTGTTGTGTGTGTTCTAAACCCAAGAAGACGGTATGAATGATGACTAAGGCAGTGGGATGTGAGCTTCATCAGTAACCCTAAACCCATAAAGGGGTAGAAAATATAGAAGGGTGTGTTTCCAGTGTTTCTCTCCAATCTACTCTATCTGACATAATTGAAATGACCCAAAAAATCAGGGACATGTTTCATCCCCATATTCTATAATAACTTTATGATAGACAATCGCTTCCTTTAACTCATTCATCGAAATATTGTGAGATGTATGATGAGATACTGAATCCATATGAAAATATTAAGTGGTATATGTAAAAAATATATCTAAAATCTATTCAATGGAAAGAAAAAAATTTCCACATTATCATTTGCATCATATGAATCAGTTTGGAATTCACAAATCACATAAAGGAATCATGAATCAATTGAATCTTGATGATCTACAAGATTGTAAAAACCCCCAAGGAAACGTGCAACTGCATGAATCCTTGGAAGGCTCATGATCATGTCACCATGATATGATCAAATAAGCCACATGATAATAAAAGGATCAAGTGATCAAGCCAACTGTAATGTCCTGGTTCCAGAAGCCACCTAGAGGTGCCCTATCACCGGTTGGTCACATGACCTCAAGAACATTTCCCAAAACGCCAGAGGCTGCTGACTAGCAGTGAGGGACTTGGGTGTGATAGTGGGGAAACTATGCCCTCCTTGGCAGAGTACATAGCGGAAGTAAACAAAACATACAATAAAGGAAGCAGTAAATATCCAACAACACTGCACAAAAATAGACTAAAATAATAAACTGGAGCACATGTGTATATATGAAATGATGCATGATAAATATCATGGAAAATAGCTTAACAGGTTACAATACTGGAAATACAAACACTACCAAAAACAAGTACAAAAGAAAAGATAAAGAACTCCCTAGCATCGCAAGCCTAAGCATGGTCCCATGCTCTCCTGCTCCAAAGAAATCAAGTACCAGAAGTCGAAGGGCTCTTTCCCTTTTCTATACCTGCAACAACATGGAATGTTTGGGCCCAAAAGCATGACCCAAGCCGGGTGTGAGACTAAATCCCAGTTGGAAATCACCCGCTGATCTGTGCCTAATAGTCAGTGAGAATATGGAAGGTAATAGTATTGTAAGCAGTAAATAGTAACAGTAAATAGCAGGCAGTAATCAGCAAGAAGTAGCAGGATGATATAAAACAATAGTCAATCTATAGAACGACAAGTACCAGTGAAGAAAACATCTACCCACAACAAGAACCCCTCTGGGAAGTACTCGTAGCCAACCCCTCTAGTCCTATCCAAGAAGTACCAACAGCCCTCTGGGAAGTGCACTCATCCTATCCCCTTTGGTTTGGTCATAAGAAATTATAAGACTTTCTAGGGAAGCTCACTCGGTCAATTCCACTTATAGTCTAGGGTAGTCAGGGAATCTCTGAGGAAGATCATGCTGTCTAACCCTCTTATACCCCAAGGTCTAGAAACTATATGAGGAAGCTCACTCGTTCAATCCACCCTATAGTATCAGGTTTATCACAAACTCTCTGAGGAACCTCACTTGGTCAATTCCTCTTTTATCCTGGAACGGTTTAATGAAATTCAAACAAGTAAAGACTCTCTGAGGAAGCTCACTCAGTCTACCCTTCTGTAGTCTATAATATCCCAGACTCTCTGGGAATCTCACTCAGTCTATCCCCTATAGTCTATAATAACCAAGACTCTCTGAGGAAGCTCACTCAATCTACCCTTCTGTAGTCTATAATATCCAAGACTCTCTGGGAGGCTCACTTAGTCTATCCCTTATAGTCTATAGCACCAGGTTCTCACAGTCCTGTGCCATTCAGTGCATAATAATGATAAAAGGAAAAAGTACACCAAAAGAGATACATGGTTAACCATTCTATAGAACAACAAGCATGTCAAGAATATAATTCCATCCTATGGTCACAAGGCATAGAAAACAAGTATAACGACCAAAGGATAACAAGACCCAAAGGTTATAATAGAAAAATACATGTAAAAACATCCATGAACATCAATTATCCTCATACAAGAACATATTAAATCTACACAATAAAAAAAAGAAAGGCAAGAAAACAATAGGGGAAAAACGGTAAACACCCAATACCCCGTTCACAGGTATTGGTGGGAATTTGCACATAAAACCCAAATACATCGAAAGGTAAGGCAGAAACTACCTACCATGGTGCTAGGATATCAATATACCTGAACCAAATGGCTTGATTCTCCTTATAATGGTGTAGATCTACCAAAAGACACAAAAACGTCAACCCACGATATCTTGAGAATGAGGGAAAATCATGGAATGAAACTCAAGAAGATAGAAGAACTCACAGCTTTGGTTCCAATGCAATCGACGATGGTCGATTTGGAAAACAGATGGAGGCTCGAGGGTCTCGGAGGATGTTCACGGCCGTACATATGCTCCTGGTCGAAGAACCGTGAGAAGAACATAGTTTTGTCGATTAGGTGTGACCCTGGTCTGTTTAATGAAAAAAAGAAAGTACACGGCGTGTACTTCTGGAGTAGTAGAGGTGTACATAGCTTATCTTTACTCCTCTTTAAGTGGCATCCACATCGCCCCTACACACCATGTGTGTCTCCCATACATGGCCAGCACATTTCCTCACGTGGAATCAAAGTACACGACATGTACTTATAAAGTACACGTCATTTACTTTGGAAATTTCCCAAATTTACTCTTTTTCTAAAAAATGAAAAGAAAAGGAAAAACATACCTGAAATGAAGATATGTTTTCTTACAAACTTCCCCCCTAAAGAAATTCGTCCTCAAATTTCCCTAGCAAGGCGCATAAGAAGACACCCTGAACAGCTCCGGCCACTACAATAATAAATTGGCCTCCATCTCCCAGGTCTCATCCTGTACTCGCCCTTGCTGCCATAGCACCTATACCAAAGGAACAGACTGGCCACGGAGAACCTTCGTACTGCGATCGACAATCTAGATAAGATGCTCCTCAAATGACACATCTGCTTTGATCTCAGCCTCCTTGGGTTGAAAGACATGAGATGGGTCAGAAAAGTAAAGTCGGAGCTGAGAGACGTGGAAGAAGTCATGCATATCCCGATACCTCTGAGGTAACTGCAACCGATAGGCAATCGGTCAAACTCTCTCCAACACCTCAAACGGCCCGATGTACCGCGGTGAAAGGGTACCCTTTATTCGAATCCTCTTGTGTCCCAACATCGGTGCGACACTCCGGAAAACCTGATCCCCGGCCACGAACTCCAGAGGCCGTCTCTGCTGATCAACATAAGATTTCTGTCGAGACTCTGTTGTATCCATCTTCTTCAGAATCAACTCTATCATTTTCTAGGTATCCTATACAAGACTAGTTCCCAGCAAGGCTGGCTCTCGTGCCTCCAGCCAGCACAAAGGTGATCGGCATGGCCTACCGTTCGAAGCCTCGTAAGGTTCCATTTGAATAGTCGTCTGAAAACTGTTGTTATAGGCAAATTCCACATGAAGAATATGCTTCTCCCAAGAACTACCAATGTCTAGAATGAAATCTTGGAGCATATCCTCAAGCACCTAGATTGTTCCCTCAGACTGGCCATAGGTCTGGGGATGGTATGTTGTACTCAAAAGCACCTATGTACCAAAATCCTTCTGAATCCCCTGCCAGAACCGAGAAGTAAAATGTACATCCCTGTATGAAACAACTGAGTATGGAACTCCATGCAGACGTACAATCTATCAAATGAACAACCTTCTCAGCTCATCAATACTGAAGGTCTCCTTGATAGGAAAGAAATGAGAAACCTTCATAATCTTGTTGAAGACAACCCAAACTTCAATACTCCCTCGAGGTGACCTGGGTAACCCGGTCACGATGTCCATCGCAACATCATTACACTTCCACTCAGGGATGGGTAACTACTTCAAAATCCTCACTGGTCGTTTATGCTCAGCTTTCACCTACTGAAAAGTAGGACATCTCATGATGAACCCATCAACATCCCTCTTCATACCTGGCGACCAATACTGATGGTGTAGATCACGATACATCTTGGTGATGCCAGGATGAACTACCCAAACTGAGGAGTGAAAATACCGCATCAGATCCTCGCGTAAATCTAATGGCACCCATACGCATCCTTGGAAATGCAAGAACTCATCCTCTCTCATAGTAAGTCCAGGAAGAGGGTCCTCTCCTGACACACTCTCCTATAGGACTAGGCCTTCTGTTTCTGATAACTTCCTCATCCGTACCCGATCAATAAGGGTAGAGGCAACATCTACAGAAGATAGAAAATTCATCCCCTGTTTGTCGTGCACCTCCAAATGCATCTCAGAGAACAGAACCATAAGTTTCCACTCACTGCTGGAATCTTGAGCTGCCTGAATTTTAGTTCTTATACTCAACACATCAGCCACTACGTTGCCCTTTCACAGCGTATAGGAAAGCTCAAATTAGAAGGACTGAAGATACTTGACCCACCTATGCTGTCTCAGATTCAGGTCATTTTGAGTGAATATGTACTTGAGACTCTTGTGGTCGGTAAACACCGCAATGTGCTCTCCCAGAAGGTAATGTCTCCAATAGAGTAAGGCATGAACAATAGCTTCCAACTCCAGATCGTGCATCAGGTAGTTTCCTTTGTTTGGCCTCAACTTCCAAGACCCATACGCAACGACTCCATGTCCCTGCATCAGCACAGCTCCCAGTCCGACACCTGATGCATAGAAATAAATGGTGTAGCTCTTGCCCGACTCTGGAAAGACTAGTATCGGTGCTGGCGGCAACCTCCCTTTCAGCTTCTGCGAGGCTGACTCACAAGAATCTGACCATAATAACTTCGTCCCTTTCTTGGTCAGACCTATCAATGGTGTTTCTAGGCAGGAAAAGTAATGAATAATGTTCTTGTAATATGCAGCTAGCCCTAGAAAACTCGGAACCTAAAATACATTCGTTGGCTGCTCCCATGAAATTAAAGCTCTCACTTTCTATGGGTGTACTAATACTCTTTTATCTGAGATAACGTGACCCATGAAGTGAACCTGATCCATCCAGAAGTTTCATTTCGATAGTTTATCAAAAATATTTTTCTATCTCAGTGTACTCAAAATTATCTCAAGATGTGTAGCATGGTTGTCCTGACTATGAGAGTACACCAAGATATCTTTCACAAAAACCATCATGAAGGAATAAAATTGTGGATGAAACACTCGGTTCATCAGTGTCATGAAAACTGATGGTGCGTTTGTGATACTGAAAGACATAACCATATACATGTAGAGACCATAACTACTCCTGAAAGTTTTCAGAGGTATATCTGATGGTCTAACGCGCAACTGATGATAGCCGGATCTCTAGTCAATATTCAAGAACACTCGGGATCCTCGAAGCTGATCAAAGAGGTCATCGATCCTCAACAAGGGATATTTGTTCTTGACCGTCAACTGGTTCAACTTTCGATAATCCACGCAATGCCTAAGGGTGCAATCTGCCATCTTCACAAATAGGACAAGAAAACCCCAATGAGAAGTACTGGGTCGGATGAAACCCTTTGAATGAAACTCCTCCAACTGCTTCTTGAGCTCTTGAAACTCAGGTGTTGGCATCCTATAATGAGGAATGGAAAACTGTGCCACTCCTGGCATGAGCTCTATAGAAAAGTCTTCCTCAAGATTTTGAGGCAAACCTGAAAAGTCCTCTGGAAGGACATCCCTAAAATGATCCACTACTAGAAGAAAGTCTAACTGTGAAGTCCCCTAGTAATCCAGATAAAGACTAGAAATCTGGGCTGGAACTCCTCCAAGCCCATGATGCTCTGGTCCAGCTCTACCCACCTGGACATCCCACTCACCACTATGGAGAAATGATCCACCCTCTGATGATACGAAACTCACCCTATGGCGATAGAAATCGATGACTGCCTGGAAGGGAACTAACCAGTCCATACCATGAATGAAATCATAACCTGTCATCTATAGGACATAGAGGACCCATAAGAAGTGACACCCATCAACTTTAAGATGTCACTCTCTGCACCAACGTACGCTAGATGTCCTTGTTCCCAACAGTGTATCAAGAGTCAACATGTCAGCAGACGAAAAGATACAGATCCCAAGGCTCTCCACAACATTAACAGAGATAATGCTATGTAAATAAATAGTATCGAAAAGAGATGAAGATAAAACTAAGGCTACTAAGTTTGTACCTTGAACTATAGATGGGTCGGGATCCTACTCTTGATTGGCCTTCTCCACGACGAATGTCTGGCCTGAACTGCGGCCCAACTTCCCAGGTTGACCACTCTGAGCCGATCTACTCTGCTGTCGCTGGTAACCTAGTGACTAATGACCATGAATATGACCTCCACCTCCGTCCGAACGACCGGAAGAACTCCAGCTTCTAGACTGGTGAGAAACTATCAATACATATCTTTTACATGGGGTCATAGAAGAACCTCTACCACCAGATGTAGACAAGATGATCTGAAAAATTCTAAAAATGGCCCATCTTGCTGCAAGATCGGAACTCCATCGGGTCTCTCTGACACTAAGGCCTAGTATAGCCACTCCTACCACACTGGTAGCATACAACCTGGATGGCTGAAGATACATTCCGCCTACCCGGATGTCCTCGAGCAGACTCTATGCGGTGCTTCATGCTATCAGTAGGAGGAACATAGACTCTGAATGTCGAACCCCCCTGGCTCACAGCTCCAAAATCTATCAAATTAAGCTCATGGATCCACGCCTGGTAGACGATCAAGGATATTGAAGAAAACCTGAAGATATTCACCTGGGAATGAATCTCCTGCCTGAGACAATCCTCAAACTTCCTAGCAAGGAACAACTCATCACCTGCTAGAATCGGCATGAAGCGCTACAACTCGGTAAAACGAGACGATTACTCCATAACAGAAAGAGTACCCTACTCGAAACTCATAAACCCTCAGGCCCGGTCGGCCCTCAAGGTCTCTGGGTAGAAGTAATCGTAGAAGATGCACTGAAACTCATCCCAATTCATACTCTGCTGGCCCCCTGACTGTGAGATCACCTCCCACCACCTCTTGGCAGTGTCTCAGAGCATATAAGTATCCAACTTTACCATTTTCTCTGGAGGTATCTTCAGATGCTCGAAGATCATCAGCGTGGCCTATATCCACGAATCTACAGCCTAGGGTCCTCTATCCCCAGAGAATGTAGGAGGATGCTACTGCTAGAAAACTCACATCAACTTAGCCATCGACGGGGTAGGAGGAGACACTCCCTGAATGTTCTACATCATCCGTAGGATGTCCTCCCTGAACTGGACATCGGTGTCTGTAATGGGTATTGCCGCTTGTTCCAAGGCTGACATAGTAGGAGGATCTGAAGGAGGTACCTGATCGGCCATATCCGGTGTCTGATCACCGTCTGGTAGCTGACGTACGACTGGAGGACATCTCAGAGGCATAGCTCTGAAAGATCAAAATCACACTTTAGATCAGAATTACCAAGGACAGAGAACACAAGGGTTCAAAATGAGAAAAAGATGAAGAAACTCTCAAGTTTCACTAAACACAACAACACGGCTTGTAAAAAAACCACCTGATGTGCTCCTTAAGGCCATTCACATGGGCGTGTAATTCTGCAACCTTTGGTCGTGTAACACCCCAGACTACACGGTGTATACTTCATCTTTATTCCCCTACACGAGTCTCTTTACAAGGATAACTCACACAATCCTATTAACCCTAGACTAAATGGCATGTTCAATAAGGACACGACGTTTACTAGACATGGTTCGGATGACCCGTGTTGTTAGTTACATAGCTGGCTACACGGCTGACAATTCCACATCGTGTTACGAACAAACACAACATGTATAAGAGAGATAACACCTCCCTGTGTTTTTCGTGACATGGCCAGGTAACTAGAACAAGACTACATGGTGTGTTCGTACCCAACACGACGTGTACTATACGAGCTTCCCCGACCTGTGTTGTTAGTGACACGGCCAGGTACACGGCTCGCTACTAAAAGGCATGTAGCGACTGTACACGACATGTTTCTAAATTTTTTTTCAACACCCCATGTTTCTGCTCAGACAGTCAGCGACACTGTTTAAAACTACACGACGTATAGTCATGTAAACTCCGTGTATTCTAGTTTTTTTTTTCAGGAAGTAGCTCAGAAACTACACTAAAGCCCATAAAACACTGATAAACAAACATGAAGGTGCCAAATTTCAATCTGTGAGGGCCTATACTCCCTGAAAACCAATACTTGGCATCTCTTACATATCATATAGAAGGGAAAAAAGTCAATGATCAACCATGATCCGATTAACGAGGGCCCATAACACCTCAAGAACCAAAATTTGGTGTTCATTTAAGCAAGGAACAATACAAACAATCCCTCTATCAAACTGCAGGGATTCTATCACAGAATCTATCTGAACAGCATGCATAATCTACACAACGACCATCACAACAACATGAAATCACTAATGCACCCTTGATGGCATGGCAAGAATGCCTGGCATGTGATTTTAAACAAGTTTCTATATGATATATGAGATGGAATACCCCCATATCATTAAGTTGCGAAAGAAATAGAATCACACTAGCACAACAATGACAACACAAGGCATGTGAATCACTCTAGGTGAAATCATATCAACCATAAAATCTCTATCAAGAAAACATCAATAACGAGGTAGATTGGATTTTCCCTGTACCCAGGTAAGATACTCCCGGGCACAATTTAGTACCAAGTACTGAATCTGTCCTATCTCTGGCTAAAGGCACCAAACAGTAAATCAAGAGAAATTAATTCCTATAATACCACTTTGTAACATCCCAGTTCTTGAAGCCACCCAGAGGTGCCCCGTAACTAGTTGGTCACATGACCTCAAGGGCATTTCCCCAAATGTCATAGGCTGCCGACTAGTACCGAGGGCCTTTGGTGTAATTGTGGGGAAATTATGCCCTCCTTGGCAGAGTACACAACCGAAGTAAACAAAACATACAATAACGGAAGCAGTAGATATCCAAATACAATTCTCAACTGATGACTAAAACAATAAAAAGTTGGAGCACATACGTATATACGAAATGATGTATAGTACATATCAAGGAAAATAGCCAAACATGTCACAATGCTGGAAATACAAATAGTACAAAAAACAAGTACAAAAAAAAAATATAAACAACTCAGCAGCATCGCATGCCTAAGATTGGTCTCATGCTCTCCTGCTCCAAAGAAATCATGTACCAGAAGTCGAAGGGCTCTTTATATTGTCTATACCTGAAACAACATACTCTGTTTGGGCCCAAAAGCATGACCCAAATAGGGTGTGAGACTAAATCCTAGAAGGCAACCACCCAAAGATTTGTGCCTAACAGTTAGTGAGAATATGGCAGGTAAGAGTACAGTAAGTAGTAAACAGTAATAGTAAACAACAGGCAGTAATCAGCAAGCATTAACATGATGATATACAACAGTACTCAATCCACAGAACAATGAGCAGCAATGAAGCAAACAACTAACCACAACAGGAACCCCTCTGGGAAGTACTCGCAGCCAACCCCTCTGGTCCTATCCAATAATTACCGACAACCCTCTAGGAAGTGCACTCAGCCTAACCCCCCATGTTTGGTCATACTAAATTATACGACTCTCTGGGGAAGCTCGCTCGATCAACTCCCCTTATAGTCTAGGTTAGTTAGGGACTCTATAAGGAAGATCACGCAGTCTAACCATATTATATCTCCTAGTTCTAGAAACTCTCTGAGGATGCTCACTCGTTCAATTCATCCTATAGTATCAGGTCTATAATAGACTCTCTGAGGAAGCTCGCTCTGTCAATTACTCCTCTAGCCTGGGATGGTTCAAGGAAATTCAAACAAGTAAAGATGCTCTGAGGAAGCTCACTCGGTCTAACCTCCTGTATTCTATAATATCCAAGACTCTCTAGGAAGCTCACACGGTCTATCCCCTATATTCTATAATAACCAAGAATCTCTGAGGAAGCTCACTCAGTCTACCCTCCTGTAGTCTATAATATCCAAGACTCATTGGGAAGCACACTCAGTCTATCCCTTATAGTCTATAGCAGCAGTTTCTCATAGTCCCATGATAGTCGGTGCATAATAATGCTATAAGGCCAAAGTGCACCAAAAGAGCTTCTTGGGTAACCATTCTAAAGAACAAAAAGCATGTCATGAATATCATTCCATCCTATGGTCACAAGGCATGGAAAACAGGTATAACGACCAAAGGCTAACAAGACCTGAAGGTTGTAAAAGAACAGGGCCTAGAAAAACGTCCAACTACAATAATTATCCTCACAAAAGATCGAATTATATCTACACAAGAAAACAAGCAAGGAAAAAAATAGGGGAAAAACGGTAAACACGTAATACCATATTCACGGGTATTGGTGGGAATAGGCACGTAAAACTCAATGAATTTGAAAGGTAAGGCACAAAACACCTACCTTGGTGCTAGGATATCAATATACTTGAACCACAAGGCTTGATTATCCTTAGAATGGAGTAGATCTAAAAAAATACAAAACTTTCAACCCACGATATCTTGAGAAAGAGGGGAAATCAGGGAATGAAACTCAAGAAGAAGGAAGAGATCACCGATGTGGTTCCAATGCAATCGACGATAGTCGATTCAGAAAACAGACGGATACTTGGGGCATCAGAGGATGTTCGTGGCTGTACAGACGCTCCCGATCGAAGAACCTTGAGAAGAAGAAAATTTTGTTGATTAGGCGGGACCTCGATCTGTTTAATGAAAAAACAAAGAAAGTAGACGGTGTGTACTTCTGGAGTACACGGCGTGTAATTAGAATTTTTGTACTCCACATTAAGCAGCCTCCACATCTCCCCTAAACATCATGTTTGTGGCCCAGACCCGGCCAACACACGGCCTCACACGGCATCAAAGTACACGGTGTGTACTTGGGAAATTTCCAGATTTTCCCCTTATTCTCAAAAACTACCAGAAATAGAAAAACATACCTGAAACAACGATCTGGGTTCTCACACCAACCAATCTTATGAAACACTCAATGCAATCATGTATCACCATGAAAATTTTTAAAAAAATTATAGATGATAATTCCAGGGAATTATTCAAATGGGTTTCTAAGTAAAGGATTTATTTGGAATATTATCTCAATGAATATACTTGTGGTGAGGTATCATGATAGATTCTTGTGGGAGGGTCCTACGACATGGACACATGATAAAAGAAGGTTGCAAGAGATTACATATTTGAGTATCTGATGAATTAATCCCTCTTCGATTGTAGCATCTAAGGTAAATAAATAATATTACATTCTAATGATTATCAATATTTTTGAATAAAATGTTAATACTACTGTAAAGGGAATTCTATTCTCGATGGCATACCCAATACGCAACAACGAGTTTCTTTGAAATCTTACGTTGCACACTAATAATATAATAATATTATAATAGATAACGCATAGCCGTTGTAATGGAGGTAATGAAAAAAACTGACTACAAAATGATTATATATGTTTTTCAAATGTTTTTACTTTTTACAATAAATGTTAGAGGATTAAAAATGTGAATGAATTCAATTTTAAGCGTAAACATTCTAATATTATTTAAAGGGACGATTAACCGCATTTTGATGGAGAACCTCTTTTAAATAAACTTTTTGACAATTTTATGTGTTATATTTGACAAAATAAAATTTTTATTTATAATCGGGACATCAAAATTTACTTTGTGTAAATTTTTTATATTTTTCCGATAAAGTTCATTTTTTAAGGAATAGTGAAAAATGTTGTATTTTAATTAAAAACATATTTTTAATATAATTTATTTATTTGATTAGATTATCTTTTGAAATGGGTTTAAAGTGTAATTAGAATATATATTTACCATTTAATCCAATAGTGGTCATTGGAATTAAATTCACTTTGAAATTGGACTTAAACTAGTGTCAATCTTTTGATATATATTGTTTCATAAAAACACGCTAGTTTTTGACAGCGGGAATTAATTATTAAATTAATTTATGTAACTTATATGTTTTAAATTTTTTAAAATAGACATCATTTATTAATTAGGAATATCAAATATAACTTAGGGTGAATTTTTGGTATTTTTCTGAAAAACTTGAATTTTTTGATGAATAGTGAAACCACTAAGTGGTACTTAAAAAACTGATTTTTCATTTAAATGAAATTTTACCACCTCTGTGTTTTGAATTTCAAAAATTCGACATACATGGTTTTCATTAAGACGTAAAATGTGGTTCAATGGGATTAAAATAATGTTTTTGGTGGAAAAATAACTTTTATGTTTTTAATCGCGAGTAGAGGTAATTAGTGTAATTTAAGGTAAAAATAATGTTTTAATATTATGAAATGACCATGACACTTGTCCTAACCCTATTGGATGAGTCATGTACGACCAAGGAAACCCATGGGTTGATTTTTGGGACTCCATGGAGTCACATGGGTATGATAATGACATTAATGCCTTTTATTTAAAGTAAAAGTAAAAATGACACAAACATGTATTGTTTTACTAAACAATTTTTACATGCGGTTATAGAAGTCATATTTTTGACTCTAAATAGTCATTGGAAAGATAAAAATATTTCGTACATCATGGTTGTTTTTTTATTATTTTTAGACATTAAATAAAGTATATTATTTATGACATCATGATGATGCAACAATTACCTCATTATTTAACGATTTAAATAAAATGAAAAGATAATGTAAAATCTAATACCTACACATGTAAAAAACCTATTGGATGGGTGGATATATAAATATTATCACCTTATCCTATAATTACATCAATGTGGGTCCTTTAAAATCCGAAACACATTTGAAAATAATGTAACATTTTATACCTTTCCAAGAGGGCCCCTCCTCTCCTCTTCTAAAAGGCCCCCACCTCTACTTCTTTACCCACACCTCTAAAGAATTTGGCTTGGAAAATCTCTGATAATTTTGTCTCTAAACATTCATATACTCATTCTAAAAGCCTAAATATTTTTATAATTATCTTCATGAAACCCTTTTGGTTCAAACCAAGAGGAGTTACCCGATTTTAAGGTAATGTCTTCACTTGTGTTCTTTTGTTTTATTTTGCTTCTCCGACCCCCTAAACTCTTTTTATTAATTTATTTTGTGACAAATAAAGTATCTTAAATATACTAGGATGTGGTTATAATAATTATTAGAGCTACACTTAAACACAACTACATCTAATGGTTAAAGAACATGTTGTTTCTATGGATGGTGAATTTCTGCCTCACGAAAGGATGATTGTTCAATATTATTTTAACACCTTAAAAGGTGGCCATTAAGATGTCACTAAATTTATATATGATATATAATATGTTTATGTTTTTCTCTAAGCTTCTGTATTTTTCATTTATGGCATACATTTATGGTTTCCATTATGGGTAAACGTGATATCTTCATTTTCGGAAGTGCGGACTACCGCCCCCTCAAAGTGATTTGATTCGTTAATACCATATGTGGTACGTATAAAGGATATATTTAATGATATTATATATGATAACATACTGGAATTATAATATTATTATGTATCATTATTTTTTAATTCCATTAAATATGAAATAGAAATGGAAGTAGAGTTCATGCGTACGTACGGCTTACCGTCTCTATGAACGTTCCATTTCATTTCTTAGCTCTAAATGTTATGTAATATTATAAATGAATGTATATAATAGATATATATGATATATATGATATATAAATAATTAATATAATTCTCTATATAATGGATACTTTACCCCATGAACAAACTTGTAATTATAAAGAGATTATTTTTGACTCAAGTAGCAATGATCGACCAAACGACCATTATTAACTTAAATAATTACATAGTGTTCATAACATGGTAATAAGTGATATAAAAGGAATAATTAAATTAAAAAGGTTCTTAATAAAGTATAAATTAACTCATGTTTATTATTCAGGAGGTTAAAGAATGATCTAGTCAAGTCGGACCCGAGGTAAGGGATCCCACCCCTCTCTTTCTTTTTAAGTACACTCGTTTATGTCATTCCTTTTAAGCTCATATTTCTTATTATTGGGATGTTCATATATATTCATCTTTCTGTAAACTTTATTTTTATATGATGAGAGACCCTATTTTATCTCATCAATCCATTTTTGGAAGTTTTATGTAGCGTCGTTAGGCTGCCGAGTTTTCATAAGAGATTTTTCATCTCACTTTTATTCGCGTGAGATTTATGCTACATTTGCCACAATTTCCTTTAAGTGGTGTATTTAATACCCATTATTATACTCTTTGTATAATATAATTTCATTTATGAGTATTTATATCAATGTTGTATAGTCCTTCTTTCATGGGGTGTATGTTTCGAAAGTTACCCAAGTCGGTAAGGGAACCTTTCACCCTATTTTTTTAAAAAAGACTTATTTTGTTATGTCTTTTAATTTTAATATTTTTATGATGGGATATGTTATTATATATCCTTATTGATGTAAATTTTATTTTCAAGTGATGATATTCCATTTTCTCTCTCATCAACTAATTTTATGAATTTCGAAGTAACGCCGTTAGGCTGTCAAATTTTACCAAGGGAACTTCTTAACCCAATTTCGATTTCTTTGGGTTCAACATGTAGTTATTGAATATGTCACCCTATGAATATGTGTGAATGACCTCTGGTTGTTTTACACTTAATATTATATTTTGTTTATTTATACTTTTTACACATAATTATGAGATTGATTTATCCTTAATTTAAGGATACCTTCTTTATAAGGGATTTCTTCTCATTTTACATTTCTATTGAGACTTCATTGTTGTTATGCACCAATTCACTCTTATATGGAGTATATACTGTCCTTTGGAATATTATATCATGAGGCCCTTTATTCTCATGATATTATAAAGTTCTGATTAAATTCTATTTTTCAATTATTGTCTTCAAGTGTCTCTCATTTTGTTAAAAACCCTTTAACTAAAATATCGTTTTAAATGTTTTAATGATTTATTATTATAAATATTTCTCATTAATATACTTGTTTTAAAAATTGTTTTAAGGATTTATTTATATGTATATTAATGGTTTAAAATGTTAAAATCTTCAAAGTGTTATGGGACACTTTTATTCAAAAATATCATCATTAAATGGTTTAAATGGTTTTGGAAATGGTTTTTAGAATGGATTCATTATTTCAATATCTTAAAATGTTATATTGTTATTTCAATTTGGGAATGTTAAATTTCATTTATGCTTACGTTATGTTATATTATTAGGTTATGGTTCTTGGGAAATGTTTATGAAGATAGGTGGTTCTGTGATAAACTAAGGGCGGGTGAGCCCGATATAGCTCTCCAATGCATTGGGTAACGCGAAAGAGTTAAGAATTAAGGTTTTTTCGAAGAGATTTAGGGAATATACTGTGATGGGTATTCCAAACGTAACCAAGAGGGTTACTCCCTACGTAAGAATGTTTTGAATTCCTCAAGTTACCATTATGTCTTATGATTTCTATGATTTATTTGATGAGGTATGTTAATGTGATTATGTTTTATCAGTAGAGTATGATTTCATACATGGAATAATGTCTTCATTTCATACTTTTACATCCCTTATTGAGCTTTTTATGCTCATACAATGATTTTGAAATGTTTTTCATGGGTCAAGGGAAAGGTACATGATGTGATGATAGAGTCAAGGAAGTGTCATGAATGAATCCATGTTTTGTTTTAAATATGTTTCCGTCGATGGGAATAAATGAATAGTATCTTTTATGTAACCACATTGTTTAAATGTGGAATGTAATGCATGAATTATGATCTCATTCTATAAAACTCTAAACCAAAAATATCCTCTATGTGAATTATTCATTTAATTCAATAATAAGTAATGTTTAAGGCCGGGTCCTTATAGTTGGTACTAGATGTCGGTTTAGATAACTTTAGAGGATAGAGTGTTGTTTAAGAAAAAGTGACAAGTTGTGTATAACCACAATGGTTAGTATATTAGATGGAGTCATTGTTTTTGTGAATGTTAGAATGAGTTTGAGATAACATGGATAAGTATATATTGGTGTTTATCTTCCTCTTTATTATATGATGATTTTACTAATATACTCACACTAACCATTCTAGTTTTAGTAAATGGATTAATCTATCAGGAACCAAAGTGACAAAGGGTTTGAAGGAAACTGTGGTAGTTCTCTGATTAAGAGGTTGTATGAAATGTGGCATTCAATGAGAAATCTCGTGGTTATTCTAAACCAACTATCATGATTCATGATCAACCACTTGAAACTTGGTGAGTTCTCTAATGCATTATGTAGGAGAGAACCAACTCAACATGGAAGTTCAGGTAATAATTATAAAGGTAACCACTAGTGTTTATATGATACTTAATTTTGAGGTAATTATGGGTTACTATACGTTATGATGGAATATGAACGACATGAGATAAACTTAAGGTTAAATTATGTTATGGTTATTTTTGAAGATTTTATCTTGTTTTGGGGTATGTTTTAAGAATTATATAGTTTTGGAAAAAGTACAACACACAGACCGTGTGACAACCCATCGCGTCAGACAAAGCTACGGGAATCCAACCCACAACCAAGGTGCGGCTGGTATTTATCGCCTACCACTGAACTACGTGAAGTCCCTGGTTAGTTTGACTAATATTTTTAGTTAGATGATTTTATGAATCAAGATTAAGTTGATTTTGGGTTCTCTATGGAAATTATTAACCTATCATGGAGGATATGTGATTAGGTTAATTACTTTTCAGTATGAGACTTTAAGAGAAACTGATGTTATTTGGAGATAAATGTTAATTTGTACCTTGGGATACTATGTGATTAAATCCTTCAAATATTTGATTTTCAATATTAGTTAGGATTAATTTGATGAATTTTATGGATAGATGTTTATTGAATGGTCTTTGTTGAACGTTGGGTTTTGTTTGACAAATTTTGGACATTAAGAGTAGTTTTTATTTTTTGTAAAAAAATATCATTTTCTGGTATTATCTGATCTCGTACTAAACTTTTTGGTTTGGTTTTGCTTGATATCTAAAGACATGAGAAATATATAGTTCCCTTTTTTTATTAGGTGATTCTCAAGAAGTTGATTATAGTTCTCTTAATGCGAACAAGTCTTCCTAAATACTCGTCATTTGGGGAAAGTATGATTTTGTGTAAGAAATCTAGTAAATGTTGAAAGTGAACATGACAAGAATGTATGTTTCCTTAAGATCAAAAATAAATTCCTCAATGAAAAGTATCTTAAAACAAAAATTTTGTCTATTAACTTTTCCTACTGGGGAATCGAATACCGTTTAACCAACCACAAGTTTGTGATTTTCTTGTGGTTTACTTTCTCCTAGACATGTTTACTATCACACTCCATAAAAAATGACCCTATATTTTTTCTTCCATATCAATATTTTCATACGTGGAATCCCAGTATGGGTTAACTCGGGTGACCTTTGTACCTCTCTCCCATTATTTTAAAGTGATATTTTTATTGACTCTTATTCCGATGTGGGACTTTCAATGAAGTTTCTAAGCCCAATTTTAAAATTGCGAGGACGTAATTCCAAAAAGTGGGGAAGGATGTAACATCCTAAGTAAATAAATAATATTACATTCTAATGTTTATCAATATTTTTGAATAAAATGTTAATACTACTTTAAAGGGAATGCTATGCTTGATGGCGTACCCAATACGCAACAACGAGTGTCTTTAAAATCTTACGTTGCACAATAATAATATAATAATATTATAATAGATAACACATAGCCGTTGTAATGGAGGGATTGAATAGAAATGAATACAAAATGATTATATATGTTTGTAAAATATTTTTACTTTTTACAATAAATGATAGTGGATTAAAAATGCAAATTAATCCAATTTTAAGCGTAAACATTCTAATATTCTTTAAAGGGTCGATTAACCACCTTTTTATGGAGAACCTCTTTTAAATCCAGCTTGTTAAAATTTAATGTGTTATATTTGACAAAATAAAATTCTTCTTTATAATCGGGACATCAAAATTTACTTTGTGTAAATTTTTCGTATTTTTCCGATAAAGATCATTTTTTAATGAATAGTGAAAATGTTGTATTTTCATTCAAAACCTCTTTTTAATCTAATTTATTTAAATGATTAGATTATCTTTTGAGTTTTTTTAAAGTGAAATTCGAATATATTTTAACCATTTAATCCAATAGTGGTCATTGGAATTAATTTCGCTATGAAATTGGACTTAAACTAGTGTCAATCGTTTGATATATATTCTTTCATAAAATCACGCTATTTGTTCTGACAGTGAGGATTAATTATTAAATTAATTAATGTAACTTATATGTTTTTAATTTTTTAAAATATACATCATTTTTGAATTCATAATATCAAATATATCTTAGGGTGAATTTTTGGTATTTTTCAGAAAAACTTGAATTTTTGATGAATAGTGAAACCATTAAGTGGTACATAAAAAACAGATTTTTCGTTTAAATGAAATTTTACCACCTCTGTTTTGAATTTAAAAAATCAGACATTCATGGTTTTCATTAGGAAGTTAAATGTGGTTCAATGGGATCGAAATAATTTTTTTGGTGAATAATAACTTTTATGTTTTTAATCGGGATTAGAGGTCATTAGTGTAATTTAAGGTAAAAATAATGTTTTAATATTGTGAAATGACCTTGAAACTTGTCCTAACCCTATTGGATGAGTCATTACCGACCAGGAAAACCCATGGGTAGATTTTTGGGACCCCATTGAGCCACTTGTGTAAGATAATGACATTAATGCCTTTTATTTAAAGTAAAAGAAAAAATGACACAAACATATATTGTTTTACTAAAACAATTTTTACATGGGGTTATACAAGTCCGATTTTTGACTATAAATATTAATTTCAAATCTAAAAAGATTTACTACATCATAGTATTTTTTTTATAATTTTTATACTTTAGATAAATTATATTATTTATGACATCATGATGATCCAGCGATTACATCATTATTTAACGATTTAAATAACATGAAAAGATAATGTAAAATCTAAGACCTAAAGATGTCTAAAACCAATTGGATGGGTGGATTTTGAAATCTTATCACCATAGACTCGAAATAAATCAATGTGTTACCTTTAAAATCCGAAACACATTTGAAAATAAAGTAACATTTTATACTCTTCCAAGAGTTCCCCTCCTCTCCTCTTATAAAAGGCCCCCACCTCTTCCTCATTACCCACACCTCTAAAGCCTTTTTCTTGGACAATATCTGATAATTTTGTCTCTAAACATCCCTATTCTCATCCTA
This sequence comes from Viscum album, assembly GCA_963277665.1. NCBI lineage: Eukaryota > Viridiplantae > Streptophyta > Magnoliopsida > Santalales > Viscaceae > Viscum > Viscum album. The sequence continues at coordinate 1,869,280,563 of OY728141.1, forward strand.
GAAACCTCAAATTTGCATAATTATCTTCAGGAAACCATTTGGGTTCAAACCAAGAAGAGTTACTTGATTTTAAGGTAATGTCTTCACTTGTGTTATTTTGTTTTATTTTGCATCTCCAACCCCCTAAACTCTTTTTATTAATATCCTTTGTAAAAAAAACTGTATATTAAATATACTAGGATGTTTTTATAATAATTATTCGAGCTACACTAACACAAAACTACATCTAATGGTTAAAGAACATACTGTTTCTGTTGATGGTGTATTTCTGCCTCACGAAATGATGATTGTTCAATATTATTTTAACACCTTCAAAGGTGGCCATTAATATGTAACTATATTTATATATGATATATAATATTTTTATATATTCCTTAAGATTATGTATTTTTCATCTAATGGTAAATGCGATATCTTCATTTTAGGAAGTGCGGACTACAACCCCCTCAAAGTGATTTGATTCGTTAATAGCATATTTGGTACATATAAAGGATATATTTAATGATATTATATATGATACCATACTGTAATTATAATACTATTATGTATCATTATGTTTTAATTACATTAAATATGGAATAGAAATGGATGTAGTGTTCATGCGTATGTACAGCTTATCGTCTCCATGAACGGTGCATTTCATTTTTTACCTCTAAATGGTATATAATATTATAAATTCATCTATATACTGGATATATATGATATATATGATATCTAAATAATGAATATAATTCTGGATATAATGGAAATTATACCCCATGAACAAACTTGTAATTATAAAGAGTTTATTTTTGACTACAGTTGCAATGATCGATAAAACGACCATTATTAACTTAAATAATTACATAGTGTTCATAACATGGTAATAAGTGCTATAAAAGAAATAATGAACTTGAAAAAGGTTCTTATGAAAGTATAAATTTACTCAAGTTTATTATTCAGGAGGTTAATGAATGATCGAGTCATGTCGGACCCAAGGTAAGGGATCCCACCCCTCTCTTTCTTTTTAAGTACACTCTTTTATGTCAATCCTTTTAAGCTCATATTTATTATGATTGGGATGTTCTTTTATATTCATATTTTTGTAAAAATTATGTTAATATGATTAGAGACCCCATTTTATCTTATCAATCCATTTTTGGATGTTTTATGTGGCGACGTTAGGCTGCTGAGTTTTCCTAAGGGATTTTTCATCTCACTTTTATTCCTGTGAGATTTATGCTACATTTGCCACAATTTCCTTTTAGTGGTGTATTTACTGCCCATTATTCTAAACATTGTGCAATATAATTTTATTTAAGAGTATTTACATCAATGTTTTATAGTACTTCTATCATGGGGTGTACGTTTTGAAAGTTACCCATCGGTAAGGGAACCTTTCACCCTCTTTTTTTTAAAAAAGAATTATTTTGTTATGTCTTTTAATTTACATATTTTAATGATGGGATATGATATTATATATCATTATTGACGTAAATTTTATGTATAAGTGATTAGATACCATTTTCTCTCTCATCAATTAATTTTATGAATTTCAAAGTGACGTCGTTAGGCTGTCAAATTTTACCAAGGGAACTTCTTAACCCAATTTCGATTTCTTTGGGTTCAACTTGTAATTATTGAATATGTCACCCTATGAATTTGTGTGAATGAACTCTTGTTGTTTTAAACTTAATATAATATTGGGTGTATTTATAATTTTCACACATAATTATGAGATTGATGTTTCCTTAATTTAAGGATACCTTCTTTATAAGGGATTTCTTCTCATTTTACATTTCTATTGAGACTTCATTGTTGTTATGCACCAATTAACTCTTATATGGTGTATATACTGTCCTTTGGAATATTATATCATGAATACCTTTATTCTAATGATATTATAAGGTTTTTATTAAATGTTATTCCTCAATTATTGTCTTCAAGTGTCTCTCATTTTGTTAAAAACCCTTTAACTAAAATATTGTTTTAAATGTTTTAATGATTTATTATTAAAAATATTTCCCATTAATATCCATGTTTTAAAAATGGTTTTAAGGATTTATTTATATGGATATTAATGGTTTAAAATGTTAAAATCTTCAAACTGGTATGGGACACTTTGATTCAAAAATATCTTCATTAAATGTTTTAAATGGTTTTGAAAATGGTTTTTTGAATGGATTCATTATTTCAATATCTTAAAATGTTATATTGTTTTTGCAATGTGGGAATGTTATATTTAATTTATGCTTAAGTTATGTTCTATTATTATGTTATGGTTCTTTTGAATGGTTTATGAAGATGGGTGGTTCCTTGATAAACTAATGACAGGTGAGCCCGATATAGCTCTCAAATGCATTGGGTAATGCGAAGGAGTTAAACGTTATGGTTTCTCCGAAGAGATTTAGGAAATATACTGTGATGGGTATTCCAAACGTAACCAAGAGGGTTACTCTCTACGTAAAAAGGTTATGAATGCCTCAAGTTACCTTTATGTCTTATGATTTCTATGATTTATTTGATGAGGTATGTTAAAGTGATTATGTTTTATGAGTAAAGTATGATTTCATACATGGAATAATGTTTTCATTTCGTACTTTTACATCCCTTATTGAGATTTTTATGCTCATCCCATGTTTTTGAAATGTTTTTCATAGGTCAAGGGAAAGGTACATTATGTGATGATAGGGTCAAGGAAGTTTCATGACGGAATCCATGTTTTGTTTTAAATATTTTTTTGTCGATGGGAAAAAATGAATACTATCTTTTTTGTAACCACTTTGTTTAAATGTGGAATGTAATGCATGATTTATGACCTAATTCTCTAAAACTCTAAACCTAAAAGATCCTCTATGTGAATTATTCATTTAATTCAATAATAAGTAATGTTTAAGGCCGTGTCCTTATACCCATCCCCTCTTTATATGGGATTCTACATAATCCAAATGTATCCTAATAGACAAAAAGTCACCCAAGACTCTGATTAATGATAGTACCAATGAATTGAGAGGGAATATACATTCCATCGAACCGAACCTTTATCCCCATAGATGTTGTTCCTAATGAGGGTAATTTTTTTTCACCCACCAAATGAGCATTGAAAATATCACAAAGGGTAAAATACATAGTTATGGGTTTTATTTTCAAAAGAAAATGAAATGGAATAATATGGTGTTCATGATCACATGGATCAAATGAACCGCAAAAAACGTGATCAAATGAACTTTTGAAGGTCATATTGGCTATCACACACAACACATATCCCATGGAAGATCCTGTGAAGTACAATTAAAAATTCTTTCTTGTTTTTTCTATGTCATCCATTGAACTCACTAATCATATGGCAGAAGATAGATAATTCTCCCTTAGATCATGGGACTTCTCTAATAGTGTATACCAAAAAAAGCATACAAAATTCCTTGTAAAATGTGTGGAATATATCGTAAATCTAGGACCCTCATGTGGACACAAATTTTATGTGACATATCACATATAGGTAGATTTATTGTATCCAATAACACTCATACAACCTCTCAATATGAAAATCCGTTGTAAAATAAACAATGAAAAAAAAAATGTGAAAAGTTAAGTTCTTATTATAGTCATAAAACTCACGTGATGTTCCCAGTGAATTTTTGAAATAAAATAAACACACTATATGACATGTATTCCTAGTAATGAAGGATCCCAATGAAATTTCACCCAAATCTAAGATAGTCTCAAACTCCTCCATTGGATCCAAAAATAAAGAGAACTGTTTATCGATGATGTTCTCAGGTATATCCACGTGAACTTTTTGTGGTCACATGATGTATCATCAATGGAGAGAGTGATTTTCTTTTAAAATAATCACAAAAAATAACATAACCCAAAAATTCCATATAAAATATACATGGAAATAAAGGGTAAAAGGAGAGAGCCTCTTATTCTCATAAAACTCACATGACGCACCAAAATTGTATCGAAATACACCTTCAAAATATAGTTTGATATCAAAGATACCCCTATAAATTCATCATTATCTCATGCAATATGTCAACAATGTTACAATGATCACAATAATGCCTTTTTGTAGGTGTTGTGGTCTCTTGAATGTTCTTAGATATATCAATATGGAAATATGGAAGACCCTCAACATGTCTGTATGATTTAGAAAGACCAATTTATTTGGAAATAATCAAATAAATGAGGTATCAATGGGATGGTCTTATGGTCACTGAGAATCATGTGGCACTAACAATACGACCTACAGAATTACCTCACAAGGACACGTGATTCCAAATCCCTCCACCCATTATATCCTGGATTTTTGCGATATAAACCATATAATGTGACGAATAACTATGGTGGCGAGGCCTATTAATCCACCAAAATAGCATCAAAAAACAAGAATTCACATAGAAAGAATAATCCATGGAAACTTTCAGCAACACATCATAGAATTAGACTATATTTATCCGAGAAGCTAATCTTAGGATTGGAAGAATACCCCCTTAGGTAATGTCTATGGAACAATATAATCAATCTTTCAAATTAAATAAGTACTTCACTTGATCACCCATAGAGAACAAAAAGGACTTCTGGAGAGTCACACAAAGAACATCCATATATTTTCTTAAACATTAAATACTTTAAAAAACCTAAAACTAAAAAAAATTATATTCAAAAAGGATGAGAAAAACTAAATGGTGGGATAATTATGTGTGGAACATATAAAGTGATCCTTGTGAACTTCACATTAGGTAAATGGGTCCTGTAATGACAACTGGAAATTTCATCCATTTCATGTGATGATTCATCGGTATTCAATTTAGATCATGTTCTGCCTTTTGTATATGTCAAGAGAAAGCTACGGGGAACCCCTCGGGCATGACACACATGACTCATGAAACCCTTTATGCTTTCCATCCGGACAATGCAGTGTCCTTCAGAATTGTAACTAGAATTGTATGATAGAAACAATTCATGTCTATGATGTCACACAATTTCTTGTGGTATGTCAACTGGTTTTTGTGACAACCACTAGAAACAGCATCTAGAACTCGCGATGTCATCTGGACATATCAGCTAGCTATTCTGGTTCCCTTCACACTTGTTAGACTAGATCATAAATCACACTATAGACATATCTCCTTAAATATTATGAATCCCTCTAAGAGTTTGATATAGAATTCACGATGACATCAGGGAACATCAATATGATCATGAAATGATCACTAATCATGTCACCAGGTTCATGTGATGGCTTCTAGTATCAGCCACCCAGATCATTACATGTTCAGCAGACAAACTAGCCCTGATCATGTGATATCTGTCAGAAATTCCATAAAGGTAAAGTGACAACCATTAGAAAATTAATCTATATCATGTGATTTTCATTGGATTTGTCAGGTATACATCACATGACATGTCAAGAATACAATCAAGGAATGTTTATCAGGCAGTGATCACATTTAAAAAAGGTAACACATATAGTTCAATCATTATTCCAAGGGAATTATAACCTTGAGCATTTTTATTGTGTAATCCCCATTCATACGGGTGACCTCATTGTGTATGCACCGATCAAAATAAATATGATGAATCTAATTCATACACTAACCATGAACCATGATACGTAAGATGCCACTTCATGGCTTGAGCTTTATATCATACTCCAAAGGGTTATCCATGTGTATATGTACTACATCTATAAATTTCATGATTGGTTATTTGTTATCCCTATTTTCTTACATGGATCTTAGCTCACATGGGGGTAAGGATTTTCGTTGATCATATCATATGAGTCATAAGACTCTTCAATGATAATGAAAACCTTTGGGTGTAAGCCCTGATTAGTAGAATAATATGACATGTCTAGCATATAAGGGAAACATCAGTTTCTATTCCATGATAAAATAATCTACGATGACTCTAATTCCTACCATAACTATAATTTTTAGGATACCTTCCAATGGACAGAGCTCAAATGGGAATCCACTTCGGTGAAATTCCCTTAATTTCTTCAATATTCCAACCATTAGAAACCTATATCTCCCATGTAATATCCATCATTCCCCATTCAATAAAATATTGAGATGTCATAGAAAAAGAAGAAATATGATTCATTCCATACCCTTCAAATGTTGGACACATTCCTAAGGCCCATACAAGTAAGGGAATACACTTCGGTTTAAGTTCATCAATGTCCCTGATTTTCCATCCATCAAGACCCAATCTACCTATTTACCGTTCATCCTTCCTCATCCTCTAGAATATTAAGAAGTCACCGAACTATGATAAATCTTATTACATCCAAAAATATGATACATTGGATACCTTCCTAGATCCCTGTCTTATTTGGGAATCCACTTTAGTGAATGTCCCCTAACATGTCAATAATTCGAACCATCGTTACATAGTCTCATCCTTGTGGCAATCATCATTCCCCATCTATAAATGGGGTGAAAAGTAAAAATAACTATGATGAAATTGATTCCATCCATAACCTAGATTTGTAGGATGCATCATTGATGCATGAGCTCTATATCAACATCCAAAGGGATGTACCATCACATAATCGATACATCTACATGTAGTATGGATGATTACATATAAATTATTGTTTCTCACACCATGAATAGAACATGTGGTCATAGAGAGATTCAATATTGATATAATTCATATTTGAATCTCCACCAGGAATGGAAATATCATTATATAATCCCCGATGAGTGGAATGATATATACAACCAACATAGGAGGTAATCTACCATGGGTCTAATCTAATGGGTGTGATTGAACTATGATAACTCAAAATCCGGCTCTAGACAGGATACATGGGACATATCCTTGAGGCTCATGATCAAATATACAGTGCATATGTTCCCACATATATGTAGTTTCTTCATGACCTTAAAGTTTCTAGGTTTAACAGACTACATGGATTTTCATTCCCTGAATAAGCTGGATACATTGGATTCCTCATAATGCTGCAATACCCTTCACTAGAATATAAACTTCCTCCCTGCATGGTAGAAAATGATGATGTGTATGGTTATGTGGCTTTAGTATATAAGCAGCTATTCATTTCTAGGAAACAAATGAATACACTCAGATACATACATAGGGATTCCCTAACAAGATTCCCTTCCCTAGCATATAAAAGGGGTTAACATGTGATAATCTTATTACGATACTCGGTCCTGTATCAGGATTAGGAAGTGATTTGAAAACATTTCTTAAATATATAAGATTGTCCCAAAAGAGTCAGAAATTACACCTAAAAGAATTTTATGTGGCCAAATCCCATGATCTCAACCACTGTGAGATCCAAAGAGTCATTGGGACTAAAACCACAACTGAAAAACTATCTATTGGACGAAAGTTTGTAACTACTTATAGATGTCAAAATTGCTGGGATTTTCCATTAATAAATAAAATAGTAACCCAATGTCAAATACACTGCTTGAATTAAAACCCCCCACAATCAACAAATGGAAAAAATAAAAACACCTATTTCATCACATTTTCAACCAAATAAAAAATGGTGATCTTGCCTTGATCTTACTTAATCACGAAATCTCTTTCAAAACATAATAAGGATAGTATTCCCAATTCTATTAAATATATTTTGTTTTTATTAATGAGGTTATATGGTATTTTCCATTCTCTTAAACCAATAATGGTTAACCTGATGTCAATTGATTTTATTGGGTCATATTCTTCACAATAAAAAATGATAGACTACTCATTTCTTGTTAGAAAATTTTGTTCTTTCAATGAGAGTGTCGAACATCCATTTTCCCTAAAAAAAGGTATAAAATAGATGTTCAATTAGTGAAAATAAAAATTTATAATATTGACAGTTTTTTATCATAATCTCATTGAAATAATAGGTTTTTTGTGGTATAAGAAGAAATGAATTAATAGGGTATGTTGGAAATTATTACATCTCTCTTTGGAAGTTCATCTTTGGTCAGCACCTTATAGAACCTTATGTTTTTATTTTGACCTGAAAAAATATTATAGGATGATTAGCGATGGTTAAAGAGATACTGGGTAGGATTTTTTATTGATCAGAATCATCATTGAAATAGTTTAAGGTGGAGTTGTGGGGGTTCCATTTATAATTAAATAGAAATGAATGTTTGGAATGTAAAAAATTAATAGAAAGAGATCACTTGTTTTACATGGGATGTGAATCCCACCTGGTTAAATATAGATTTTGGGAAGGTGTAAGATCGATCATTCCTCAAAATAACTTTTCCACATATGTTTTAAATATTTGTTTTAATTCATTTAGTATTATATTTTTACATTTACATTTGATTGTTTTACTACGGTAAATAATTTCATTCTATGTAATTTTTTTATTTCATTAAAATAAAATAAGGAATATTTGATAATTTCAAAATATTAATTATAAATATTTTATAATATTTATAAAATTAAATATCTATGTGTAAAAAAATTTATTTTTTACATTAGTGCATGTAATGCGTAAAAACCAATTTTCAAAAAAGTGTATTTTTATGAATATTTTTTATATTTTGGATAAAATGTTAACTTAATCTATCATTTTGAAATAAAATTAAAAATTAATGTTAAGATAATATTTGAATAAATTTAAAATAATTCAAAAACCTAGTTCCATAATGTGAAAATGTTTTCAAATGAAAGTGATGAATAAATTGTTTTAGAATTATAAAATAAATTATGTATAGTAAAAGGTGTAATGGATTTTAATATCAGGGTGGTATATTCAAATTATTAATATCAATTTATAAAATATATCCTTTATAGAAATATGGGTTTCTAAATGATTTAAAAAATTCATGTATAATAATGTCATAAAAGTTACAATATTAGTAAAATCAGTTTTTATCACTATTCATGGAAAATAAATTATTTTAGAAAATACCAAATATTCATCTTAATGTAATAATGAAATTAAAAATAAAAATAATGAAGTTTATTTTTTCAAATTATATTTCAATAATTTTTTATTTTTCTTTATAGTTAAAAATATATAAACAATGAAAATATTTATTAAAAAATAATTTTTATTACATATTTTTTGCCTTTTTAAATTATTAGTTATTCAAATTAATAATTTCTAAAAAAGTATATAATTAAACAAAAAATATTTTATTTTATTAAAATTATAATTTAATAAGAATATTTCGTATTTTATTTATGAAACGTTACAATGCATAAAAAGATAGATTTATAAACATAATAATAAATTTAGGATTTTTTTGAAAAGAACCTATATATATACATATATATAAATTATTTTATTTAATAATTTTTTAACATATATATATACATACTAATTAAATGAGTAGGTTATTAATGGTCTAATCCTATCACCATTTCATTTTAGATCAGTTTTTTCTTGGAGGAAACAATAAAATGTATTTGGATTAATTATATGATAACATATATTAAAATCATAGTTTGTTTCATTCATACCCCTGAAATACATTATGTCCTCACAATTTTAAGACATGTGTGATTGGATGAATTTACATTGGTAGATCATAATTATCAATATACAACTAGTTGATCACTTTTTTATTTTAGATATGATTTGACATTACCCAATCATAATTTTTATATTACCCATTTATAAAATTGATAGTTCATTCCTAATAGCTTCTAAATAGGTCTAGAAGAGATAATCCTATTAGGAGTGACTATCCTCAAACCTCTATGGAGAATCATATACATTGGATATAATAATTATACCACCAAATGTTTTTGATTTATATATCAATACATAATATGTATAATATTATGTAAAATAAGATGCCAAAAATCTATAATGAAAAATCACTACCTACCTAAATAGTAGTCGTTTCATATTTTATTCTTTTTTTAAATGATCTAAGAGGTGGTTTTTATGAGTTTTCCACACCATCCCTTGGATTGGTGAATTGTGTTTCCTTGTAAACAAATTACTCACATCTAAAACATAAAATTTATATTGGTTCCGTAGGAAGAATATTTTCCTCTTTTTTTCTACTCTTACATTGCTTAGAAATCTTATTTATTGTGTCTTCCTTTAACTCAAGAAAAAAATATCCCAGTTCATTTGATGCATCACCTAGATAAAATTATTCTCATTTTTTACATGATTGATATTTGATCTTCATTCTTTAATTATCATCAACACCACAACAATCATAAGAATCCATCCATCTCTTCTATGGAAGGAATAGGATTTCAACTACCCTTATATGGTTAATTCTAATTCATTATTGTTGATTTGGAATAAGCCTAACATTTCTATTTCCCTATAACAATTCAATGTGTTGGTATTTTTAAAAATTGTTGTATTCTATGTCACACCTATAATTTACTAGGATTATTCTGGTTACACCTTCTAATAAAACCATAAGGGGTTACTACAAGATCTGAAAAAATATAATCATAAGAGAAGAATCCTAGAAAACCAAATAGAAATTTAACATGAATATATATTACATTATATTACCATCATTTTAGCCCATTATTCTTTTAGTTCATGAAATATAATTTTTTTAACCTATATCATTCAAATATTAACTTATATCTTTTTTAGATTAATTTATATCATCTTTGGTATAAACATTATAATTCATCATTCATCTTAGATTACACTATGTTGAGTTTTCTCAAACTTGTTAACCCAATACCATAAAATAACATGTGAATAATTCCTTAAAAGTGGTTCATAAAGAGTATATGATAAACCAAATAATACCACATGGGGTTTTAAAATAAGGTTTCCAGTTATTCTTATTTTTTCACTCAATAATGATGGTTGAGTTAGTACCAAACACTCCATTTTGGATTATTACACTAAGGGATGTTTGTATCAGAGCATTCATCCACATGAAATATATAGATATAGATTTTATTTCTAGAAAAACACCAACCTAAATATTTACCAAATCATTTGGATATTATATTATAATTAGGATTATCTCATAAACATATCCCTATATTTTTCACTCAAGTTATCTTATAATATCCCCAAAAAATAATTAAAACAATCTTCCAAAATTACTAAACCCTAATTTGATACCAAATATGACAACTCATTGTAAAAATATATTAATTGTAACATGATTTTCAAAATTTATATATTATATATAACAAGAAAATCTCAACATCCCATGAATTAATGGTTTAGTAAATTTGGAGACCAGTTACATATGAATATTATTAAAAAATAATTACTAAAATTAATCTATATTAGAAATAATACAGACCCTATTCTATAATTCTCAAATGTTATAACTATCTTCATAACCTAGGGAATAGAATAATTAGAAATATGTCAGCTGGAACACTTTATAAGGATAATCATGAGTGATAAAAATCAATGATCAAAAGAAAAAATAATTGAATCATATGTGCATGAAAATGTATGGTTGGAAAATGACCATATAACATATATTTGATACAAAATTAAATAAATAGGTAGACCATAATCATGAAAAACTTATATAATCCTATAAAATCATAGTAACATGGAATCATGGAATATGTTGCAAAGAAATATTTCATGATATCATAAAAGAAGTTAATGGTTTCATCCAAATTCGTAGTCATAAGGTGAAAAAAAATCCCATAGTGTATTTTCATCACTCAATAATCTATTGAATTGGTTCTTATGAGATATAAATATTTATAAAATGATTTTTAGGGTTATATAATTTTTATCCTACCATTATCATAACATAGTATGCCTATTCTAACCTCAAGTGCACCAAGCATAGTGGAAACTGTCCCATACTAGATTATGGTCACTCCATAATATCATACATAAACTATAAAGATTTATAATTCAATGAAAAATGAATTTTATGGAAATATAATTAATATCTCTCCAATCACATAATAAAATTAATATATATGTATTAGAAAATATTAATGTAAAACATACAAAAATCATAACCATTTTCATACCCTTGAGAAGGAAGTGGGTTACATAATAATGATTAAAGGCGTGATCAAAGGATATATATTAATGATAAACAAGGTAATAAGTAATTAAATCATTCCAAAAATTCGTAATTTAATGAGGGAGATAGTACTTTGATCCCATCTGATTGAGTTGTTTTATATATTTGTTGACTATGTTATTATAATATTAGTTCCATCATAAATTTTAATTGTTTTATATTTTATTTCCATAATTGTTATAGTTTTTTTTCATTTCATTCACTTAATATATTCATTGATAGATTCTTAAATCACATTATATTATCTTTGTATGTTATTACATCTCCTTTCTTATTTATTATTTGTGATACCTTATCTAAAAAATAATTTAAAACATCACTTCATTTTTATACATCAATCCATAATCATAGTATTGTCATGATATTTATAGACAAATATTTAAAAATCACTAAATAACTCCCACAAAACTTCTTTTCAGATGACATTATTTTAAAAATGAAGGTTTATGAAAAATGATGTCATTTCATTTCAATTATTCCCACACTATTATTAGTATCATAATTAATTATTCAATGTAACACTTAAAAAATATTTATATTATCTTTTAATTATTTTTGTAATGCTCTTATATTTTTTAGGATTCCCTTCATTTAAACTCATTTGTAAATATTTTTTTCGTAATAGAGGTTTTACACAACCAAATTAAATAATGATGTTCTCTTGAATATACATCTTTCATATGTATTACATAAATTCTGTTTGATGTTTGAGTAGAAAATTAATATTCAATTAGTATCATTTTTTCATTTTTAAATGGTTAAATAGAGATTTTATGAAATGAAATTAAATGTAAAAAAACATAGTTATGTGGTGTTTGTAAGACGTATCAGGTTCATGGTGCTTCATCCTAAATAATGAAAATTGTTGTAGTTTCTATGAACATTATAGTTTCTATGGTTCTTAGTTTTATTTACTAGAGTTCATTATGATATGAGGATTTTATAGGCTGTATTAATTGGTTCCTCAATCCATGATTGTTGTCTAGCTCGAGTTATTTGTCTCATGTTTGGTTATGGTGGAGGATTTTGGCAGTTCAGATGGTTTTCTCGATCAAAGTTGTTTATCTAGTGTGTAATAATGTCTTAGATACTTGAGATGGATAGATGTGATAATTCCAATGGTTTATGGGACAATGATGATGATGGTGGTGGATTGATTTGGGTGGGCACAACAACATTTTATTATTTATATTAGGTGATGTGACCTCGAATGACATTAAGACTATTTTAATAGGTGTAAACATCATGGTTTTGCTTTATGTGTATTTTTTTTACCTTTTCCTTCAAAGAGTTTGAATTTTGAATATGTGCTATTTTTTTGGTGGTATTTTTTTCAGGTTTCTATTTGTTTCTTACATAACTATAATGTTTAATTAAAAATATAAAAAATGGATTTGTACAAGGAAGATTCTTCAAATGGAAAATATATTATAACCTATTTAACATTATTTCATATAGTATTATATAGATAATATAACTAGATAATTATATGTCTTAAGAAATAATTGGACATGTACCCTTAACAGTTATAATCATACCATGATATTTTAGGAAATTATATTACAAAAATAAACTGAAACAACAGACACAAACATTAACAATTTTGCGACTAAATAAAAATTTATAGTTAATGAGTTTAAAATAATAATAATAATTCATAAAACTATTAATCAAGTAAATTATTTACAAAATTGGATTATCTACGATTTTAAATATCATGAGAAATTATTTTGGACTCTAGGTTGGTCATTATTTCCATATAAACATTATTTTCAAGTATTTTTTCTTTATACTAAATATATCATTCTGTGCAAGAGGTTTTGATTTTATTCATTTCTACATTTTACTTATTTATTATGAATTTTTGGCCTCATTTATACTAATATGGATTTATATTTTATTAACATATATTGGTAATATGTAGTTTTCGTGACTCTTCTTGTTTCTTGGGATTATTGTCTTTATTAATCTCAATCATTATCTTGACTATATTACTCTTCTTTATATCAACATTATTTATTCTCATTGATATATTCTATATCATTTTAATTATTTAGATATTTTTTTCTAATAATGTCTTATCCTTATATCTATTACACTATATAGAGTAAATATCATAAATTATATAAATTAAATTGAATGGTGTTTACAAGGAATGTTTTTATATTTATTTATTTCAGAAATATTTACAACAGGTATTAATGTTATTTCAATGTGAATAATTATTTATTACTAATGTATATGGAATTTTAATTTTATTTTAAATTCATTACATTCATTGGATTACAACATTGTAATAATTTATTAGTGAATGGGCATAGAAATTATAAATCCCCTAGTTGCCTTTTTATATATTATAAATCAAACATATTGGATATTTGGTGTGCATCATCCTAGTAATTTGAATTCTCAGGGATGATGGCATGTTAGTTTATATTAGAAGATCAATATTAATAATTTTATCACTATTAAAATATTTTTTGTTATCCATGTTATTATTTATATGAATTTTCTATCCATCGATATATTTCACCATGATTTAGTTAATTATAAATTATTATTTGATAATTACATGTATTTACCATATTAGTTAGGGTTTATTTCTTCCATGTTTTCATCCAATATATATTATCCCTTATTGATCATTTGATATGTATAAATTATTATTATTATTCTTTTCCCTAGGGAACCCATAAGTGTACTATGATTTTTTCAAGGACACTAAATGAAAAATAATAATGTTAAAGGACTAGTTATTATTTGAAAAAATATACACTGATAGACAAGTTGGGGTTTTTATGTGATGAATTTCTTAATCCACATAAACTCTAAACCTAAATACTCTTTGGTATGTTAATACAATAATATATTCTATAAATATTTCAATCATTGTATAGTTTTTTTGAGATTCCATATTATGGTTCAAAAAATATTAGAAAACAAATATATAATTACCCACTAATGATATTGATATTTTTGTTGTAATTCATGCAGTCAAGTGTTAATTGGTTATCTCTGAGAAAAGTAAATTTATTCTACATAAAAATTATAAAATCCTGAATTATTTTTTCACATATAATTATTTCAATCAAAGGTATCATAGATTATTTGAATATTTCTATTCATGTTAATATGAGATGATTTTTACTCATGGGAAGGGAAATATTATTTTTAATGGTTTTAAAAGTTAGTATGATATATGTTTAGTTCATGAATTACTGCACGAGGGGAAATTAATGCCTCTTAACTTATAGTTTTATTTTTATGTATTCGTGATGAGGTTAATGTTGTTTTTATATCATTTTGTAGGTCAATTTTAATGATATAGACTGTAAAATAAATTTACGTTTTAAAATATTTGTTTTAAGTAATTCATAGAACAAAATCTAGAATGGAAAATATGACAAAGAGAAATTGAAGCTATTCTTCACCCTTTTATATTTATTGGATACATATTGGTTTGTCACGTGTGTTTGAAATTGTGATTCAATACATTAATATCACTTATTTGGTAATTCATTCTTTTTGGACTAATGTTTATTATAGTCTTTGAGCACTCTTTTGGTGATTAAAGATAAATATAGATTGGAGTTTTTTTATAATGATTCATTAACCATTAGTATGTAAATGGAAAGCATTATTAGTCTGTATGTATATTGTTGTGATTACCTATTCTAATTTATAATTGAGTTGAGGATTCTATACATTTCATAATGATACATCTGTGATCATATTATGATTTGGATTTTTTCAGGAACCATCAAAATTACCCTATTATGATAATACTTAAGCTAGATCTAACATTGCTTGAATGGACTTCCTAATATCCATGGGTTGGTGATTGTAACCTTAAATCATTCATGAATAACAAGGGAACAATTTTTTAAAAAACTAAATAGGGGTTAATATAGAATTCAGCATGTCAACACACATCACGAAGAATGTACAAGGAAAAATAAGTAAAACCATATCCGAAATAGTACATCATCAAGTTATACAAGAACATCTATAAAAAAATTCAGTTATATCTCATATAATAGGTTGATAATATCATTATAGGAATCCTCTATAATTGGGGGTCCCAATGATGAAGTACTTCCTCCAGATCCATGTGGTATGTTCCATTTTGAAAGACTTGAAAAATGATACTCTCTAAATTCCAATTGGAAAAGGTAGTGTTTGAGCTAAAAAATACTTTATAGCATACCACCATGTGTTCCATAAATGTTCCATAATAATAAAATCATTATGATTAAATTTAAATAAAAAAATAATGGCATGGAATTTACATGTTCTCAAAAAAACATATTTTCAACTAAAATGATAATAGCTATATATAAACACACATAAATTATTAGTTATATTGAATAGTTTATATAAAATAGTTGTAAGGAAAAAAATTCCACAATAAATGGAATGAAATCACCAAATCAACAACCATATCACCCTGTAATGAGCCCCATTGTTGGTTAATTTTTTGGAATATGATCTGCACACAACTCTATCAGTGATATTATCTTAATGTGTGCACATTTCACTCCTATCAGTCTATCAAGAATGAAAATAAAATCGGGGAAAACAAGCCACATTAAATTTATTTTATTGATTTAATCCTTAATCCATTTCTAGGGGGTTATATCATAGTGTGGTTGTCCAATTTACCCACTAACTACCCATGCTCAAAATTTCATCCAGTAATAAATGAATCGATCGTTGAAAAATCAATAATATTAAATCAAATAAAAATTCAATTGCCCAAATTTCTGTTTTAAAAATTCCTTTATCATTTCAAAATAATTTCATAGGTTTTCATCAGGTAATGAAAATTTTGAATCATTATTTGATATAAGACAAGTTTCTCACGAATCAATTTCAAATCATTTCTTAAAATTAAGTATCCAATAAAGCGATTTATTATCCCAAAAATCAATAAAACATTTTCTATTCTAGTAAAATATCATGGTATTCTTAACTTATATTCCCTATTGATATCAAACATCAAATAACCTTAAATAAATTTTTATACAAATATTAACTACCCATTTAAAATCATTCATTAAGATATATGGTGTCAATTTTTGGTAATTTTTTTTAGAACATTCTACCATTTAATAGTGATAAAATATGCTCCCAAAATTGAAAAAATCCAATGAATTATTATGGTTATGGAGATCAACAAGGAAATATATGATAAAAATTCAATTCAATTGTAATGAATATGATTATATAACTGTCAGAGAAGGTTGGTTGAGAGTAGGATGACCCCACTATGATGAAATTCACTAGGGTTTTAATACCAAAATTGAGATATATATAATATATAAAATCACAAAAAAATTGTTTTTACCCTAGAGGTTTGAGGTAAAATGTCAAAGGAGGAAAGAAATGATTTCAATATTTAGTGAACAAAAAATGATAATCCTGATGAATTCACATCTTTAAAACTCTATTCAGGATTTGAATATCATGAGTGGTGTGTATCCATAAAATGTTTCTCCTTAGGTTAAAAATCAAGATCTTATCCAATCAACATGACAAAAAATTTTCTTGACCTAACTATTATTCATAATCTGAAATCGGTAACCATAATTTGAAAACTTATAGAATTATCTCATGAAATAAATTTAGGATGTGAATGTGTCAAACATATATCGCAATGAACTAGTTAAAGGAAAAGACCCTAAAAAATATCCCTAACCTTTATAGAACATTCATGGTTTATTAAATTTTACGATCTATAAAATAAAATATAATACCTTTTACAATGATTTTATAATCTCCCGACCAAAAAATATTTCTATCCAAAAAATCGTACAAAGATGATCCCATATCAATGAGATTATTCCACTTCTCTCTCATCAGTATCTCCCATTTATATATCCTATTTTAATCAAAACCATGCCTCCATATAATAGTGACCAAAGTTATCTTATTCCATAAAAACATTTGTCTCAGAAAAAATCCTAATTGGATGGTCAGTCATGGATAAACTAGGATCAACCTCAATATCTTCCCAGCTCAAAACATGAGAAGGGTACAAAAGATATATTAAATATATCAATAAATGAATCATTTAATGGAATGTAGTCAGTTATTGTTGAAGTTCTAAACAATAATCCACTTTCTAAAACCACTCATCAATCTTAAAAGGATCCAAAAACCCCATTATAAGCATTCCCTATTTTCCAAGACGAAAGTTAGGCAACTGAGGTGAAACTCGCAGAAACACTAAGTCACCTACTAAAATAACTAAAATTAATTTTAGATGATATACATATAATTTATTCAAGATCTATTCCGTCTACATTATTTGATGAATGAATAAAATATTTTACATCACATCTTTGGACCAAATCGATCAAATAATGAAATATTTTATAATCTCTACAAAACACAATATATATCATTATAACCTACCACATAATGTATCAAAAGGATCTATGTTGATAGTGTAATGGTAATTATTAATATAGTGAAATTTATCTAGTCCCTAATAGACATCCTAAGCTCCACCAACGTCAGGGACACAAGCATGAAGAATTTATTTGTGAGTACGTATAGCTCACACTAGGTAGTCATCCATATGTGCATGATATGTCACAATATATCTAACATGGGATCCAAACTCCACCTATATGTCATTCAAAAATATGATAATTGATCAAGCGACCACTATCAAAAAATATAACCACTTTAACTTTATGAAATCTAACAATATTTCCCACATATATACTTCCGAATTCCTAAAATATTATTTTACCTTGAATGGGTAAAAATATATATGATTTGGTCATTCTATTGATCATAACCCATATAAAATTTATTTCATTAGGGGTAAGTATAAACCTAACCATATATTCTGTATAAATAGTCGCTAAAACCCATGATGGGACTGGATGTGACTTTGGAGAAAATAATGTGTCTGGTGCTCGTATTTGACTAGTTCATTTGTAAAGTAATAAGGAACATTGTCAAATATTTCTAATCTCTTACATGGCCAAAAAAATCATCACCTCATATCATAGAACATCAATTTAGTACCTAGGATCACAATCCACAAGGAATTATAGAAATTTACAATCCTGAGCATTCTCACAAGAATGAAATAATGCACTAGTTCTAGAAACATTGAATTCCGTTATAAGAGGGTGAACCCTAACCAATGTTCTCTTTCAGATAAATAGATTACCTAATTCCATGAAAATCATCATTAAGTGGATATATTCAATGAATTATCTCAAGAATATAGATTTTCAACTACATGGTTTCCCAAAAAACATCATTTTCATCATCCGTGATCCCAAATGAAAATAAGTATTGAGAAATATTATATTTCACTCTTATGGTGATTCTAATATGGCCTTAATTGGATGTTTCTAACTCGAATCATCCTCAATGACATTCCCCTTACAAGGAGCGTAGGAATTGTCAAAATAATAAGATTATTGTTATTTAACCAAATTCCTCTATCATAAGTTCAGATCACAAGGGGAGAAGATATAACTCAACCGTTTTTAGAACAGACGATAGTCCTTTCTCCAAAATTTAATGATACAAATTCTTGAAAGCATGTATCATAATTGTGAGCTCGAGATCATGGGTTGGATAATTTTTCTTTGGTGGCATAAGATGTATATAAACATAGGCTGTCATGTGATGAACCCACATAAAGACATATCCTTTACTAATACCAGACACATCATAGAAATACCACATAGTCCTTCGCAGCCTCGTGGAGGGTAAACAGATGTGAATAAGTTATAATATGTTTCTGATCAACAATAGAACTTTGACAAGTCTCATTCCAAAGGAAGTTCAACCTCTTCAGAGTGAGAGTTTCCTTTAGAGAATCAATTTTCAAGAGATCGTTATTTAGCCTATAGTAATACATGACAAGGAAAAAGAAGATTCTTTTCATGAAAAAATTATGTATCATTTCCCTTGTCCTAATAGATTCCAAAATTTATGGAGAAACAAAAATACCGTGTTGGAACATCATGTGTCCCAATAACATCACCTCTTTAATCCCAAAATTTCATTACAAAATATTTTTTTAATGTTAATGATATACTAATATTTTAAAAAACCAATTGTAACTTGATATGAACCTCCTTGATTTTGAAGTAAACTAAGAGTTCATCCAAAAATACTAGAACGAACATGTCATAGTACACATAAAAACATTTCATCAAATCCATGAAAGCCATATGAGTATTAGATAGAAAAAATTTCATAACATGATACTCAAAATGTCAATACCTGCAACTAATAGGATTATTCTATATGTAAAACTATATTATTCTCACCTAGTGATATCCAAACCAAAGATCAATCATTGAGAACCACTTTTCCTTTTTCACATGGTAAATAAAACCATTAATATTTCATAAGGGATACTAGTTATTTCCCCCACCAAGGTAGTGTTTTTGGTAATCAACACATTGTCTAATAGTTTCATCATCTTTCTTCTCAAAGAGAATGGGGGCCACCCAAGGTGACAAATGCAGGCATTCACAACCGTTTTATAAAAAATCATCCAAATATCAGTTAAAATATTTATCATTAGTTGGTGTCATGTGATAAGAAGTAGTAGATAATGGATGAGTACTAGGTGCTAAATCAATTAAGGAATTTTCCTCCCTTACTAATAGAAGATAATAAAATGTATGTTAGAAATATGTCAGGAAATTTGATGACAACTGGAAGGAGATCATGACACAAATAATCTCACTATAATTTCAAATAAAAAACCAATATTACCCTAACCAATAACTAATAGAAAGTCCAAATATACTCAACACTAGGCCCCATTATCCCAAAAAAATAGAACACACCCCATAAATCATAATAAAGGGGAAAAGTAGAATGTAACCGTCAATTCAAGACTTATGAAAAATTTGTTAATCCATAAAAAAAATTGTGTCTAGTTGTTTCATGATAAAAAAATATAATTATAGGATGTCTCAATAAATGATAAATAGAAAAAAATGGGGACCTCAAAGACCCTTTTAACTCTTTATTCTATTAGGTGCAGTAATAACAATCACATTAGGCCGAAGAGCTATTGGAATTTGTAGTGGGTTCACAAGATGATTTTATATAAACATATGAGTTAGAATAGTATAAAATAAAACGTCACATAAGATAAATATATATATATTTTACCTCTCATAGTCACAAGACCATGTTAAAAATTCTTTGGAGACTCTTAAACTATGTTTAGAAGATTCATTCAGGATGCGTGTGTCCAGAACACCACAGTTCACGAATCATCGAATTACACAAAAATACATTGTTGAGATAATGAAACCATCTTCTACATGTAGAAGAAAAGAAATGGATAAACATATGTTGGATTATCAGGGAACCATAATAATTTTTTATATTTTCTGCCTTCATGAAAACCCTTTTTGAATTACCGACCCTTACACATAGATAAATGTCAAAGGGCCTCTTCCAGGAACAAAATTAGGTATAGAAGATATTTTGTATTGAGATATCACATTAGACTTATCAAAGTTTCTATTTTATTTATAGGAATGAATAGAACTACCATTGGGAGAAAACAAAACTCCCATCAAACCTATATTTCTGGGAATATCAAACTCAACTATCATTTCTATATCCAACACTTCAGCATATGAAATGAAATATAGTAAGAAACTCTTGGATTAGATATTAGTACGAATAATCATATTGAAATATTGAGATATCAACTCCTCATCAGATACAACCAGAGGAGAAAACTGAAAATCTCTATAAAATGGTTTTATACCATGTTAGGGTCATATAACCTTATAATATTTTGAGAAAATCCATAGAAGTTTCTAAAAAACCCCTTGGATTTTATATAATTTATTAGTTAAAAGAAATATTTGTTATTTCCACTATAAAACCCCAATCCTCCTCACTACCACCACTTTATCCAACAATATCTTTCTTTTCCCCTCATGAAAGGTGGTAGACCATTTGTTATTTATAAATTGTATAATTCACATGTACTCAATAAAAAGTTCAATATTTTCAAAAAATCCTTATCATCTTGATGATTATTTTATCCTTAGAAAACTAGTGATTTGGATAAAGAATCTCTTGATAGTGGTCTCTATATTCATCATTTACCGGTTCCACTACTAATGCCTGAATGGGAATCAGTTCATATACTTCCCCCATAATGTGGAAAATATGAAAAACTATCTACAAAATGTTCAATAAAATTATAGTATTTTCTTTATGATATCCACCAATATCATCCTCCAACAACATATTAAAATGTCTCAGTAGAGGAATATTGATACAAAACCTCAACAAACAACATTAAATACATCAACAGGGATATGCATATCAAAAAGTCAAACAAGATATATATTAATATGAATTCAATATTGCACAAATAATTATTTGGATTTTAAGATACATTGATTAAAATATGGTAATATTATACAAATGAAATCAAATTATTCATCATTAAAATTTTCACAAAATAGCCATAGTGACTAAAATCTCATTACAATTAGAGATGGCATGTAACTCACAGATAACTACCTTATAAAAACTAATAATCCTATATATTATCTTCTAGGAACACCCCAAC
Source organism: Viscum album (assembly GCA_963277665.1). Lineage (NCBI taxonomy): Eukaryota > Viridiplantae > Streptophyta > Magnoliopsida > Santalales > Viscaceae > Viscum > Viscum album. The sequence continues at coordinate 1,869,303,135 of OY728141.1, forward strand.
TGCCTACCAACATCAATGAAGGATTCAAAACATGGATCTGATAACCCTTTTTTGGAATCCATCAATGATATCCTAGTACACTAACACTTGGGGTTGCTCAAACATATCCCAAATGGTGTTCTTAATCCCCATGAGTTAGAGACTATCAATTTTAATCCTACAATAACATACATGGAACAATTTTTTCACAATGCTGTAGAAGATAAAATATAAAATTTAGTATGACAACATTTCTCAAGGAGAAAGGAACTGAAACAAACAGGTAAAACAATACTAAAAATTGCACATCATTAAGTGACACACCATATTCTAAGATAAAAAACCAAATATATCTCTTGTAATTAGTGGATCACATTATGAACAATATACTACACCACCTTGGGTATTAGGGATGAAGAACATCCCCCACCTTCAACTGGAACATTACTTGTGCATATACCTTGATAAGGATAATCTAAAAAACAAAAAATCAAAGCAAATATGGGAACTAAAAAATCATATAAGGGTCTAAAAAAGTGTCCCATAAACAATTACACAATAAGAAAAAATATATTCTTATAATTTAAGAATAATTTTCTTGGTGTGATATTACAGTATTTTAAAAAAAACATGATTTCATCTCAAAATATGGAAGCTATATGAAAATAGTTTTAAATTAATTGTCGAATAAAACCAATTATATAAAATAGTTCTCATTGAAAAAAATTTCAATAATCAATGGATGAAATGCACAAATCAATATCCCATAAAACCACGTAATAATTACTATGGTATATTTATAACTAGAAACAAGATCCTCACATTACTTAATTAGTGTTCTTGACTCAATGTGTAAACACGACCCTTAGCTCAGGCCATCAGGACTGAACTCCCAATTTGGTTAAACATTTTGATGAATGTTTATGTATTTTTTGTCATCATAAATACATTTTTAAGGGATATATATTCATGTTCAGGACTTAATTACCACTAGAAACCGAAGTTTACATGTTCTTCCAATGATAAATCACTCAATTAGGGAAAATCAATCATTTCAAGTCAATAAAAAATTAAATTTCCCAATTTCATTTTGAACATGGATTTATCACTTCAAAACCAAACCATAAAATTCATCAATTCATGCCCTTTTAAAATCATAAATCAAACTTAGTCCATTTTTTCAAATGAATCAATATCGAATAATTTAATCAAACTGGGTTTCATATAAGGAAATAATTTTTTTATATTTTAACTCACAATTTATATTACAATGAAATTTAGTGTTGTTTAAAATTTACATTACCTTTTAAATTCAGAAATAAATTCATTTGAAATAAGAATTTTAAATAAATTGAAACTCATTTCTAATCATCCATGAAAATATAAGGTTTCAATTGTAGGGATATTCCACAAGGAACAACCTAACTTAAATCACCGATAAAATCTACATCCATAACAAAAATTTCAAATGAAGAACTATGGTAATGAATATTGATAAGGATATAATATTTAAAAATAATATTGATCAAAATAAAAGTCCATGGGAAAACAAGATATCTCACTACTATCAACTAAGGTTAGTAGGTAGTAGGAGAAAAATATAGTATGAAAACTCACCCGAGATCAAATGCCAAATTGAGACATTAATCACCGAAGGAATCACCCAAAAGTAAGCTAGTTTAGTAAAAAAGGGATTAAGGTAAAAGTATTTACGATGAATGTAGTGATTCCATGATAAACATGCACAAAATCTCCCATGGAATAAATAATTTACTTTTTCGATCCTCTTTTGAAAAAATGAATATTCCAAGTTTGATTTTCATTGAAAATGGAATTTCATTGGGTAAAAAATTATGATATTGAATAATTAACATTATAACAACAATTCAGGACAAGAATATAATTTTCAGTTTCAACCAGGCTCATAGTATCTACCCCAGAACAGATTCACATTGTGAAATCAATTCAAGGCGTGATAGTGACCTACATGCAACACCATGTAAATGTTCTATGAAACCCCTTAATAAATATCACCGTCCTCAATTGATCATTATTTTTTTTCATGAAGATAATATATAAAAACTAGAAGTGAATACATTTAAAAAGGATGATACAGATATAATAATGGAGATTATTTATTAAATTTGAGTTGTAATTCAGTTCATTTTATTTACAGAGACAGAAAAGTTTGATATTATAGGTAATATTAATGTTTAGAAAACATATATTAATTATATGGAATAATATTATTATTTTATCGTAATTAGATGTAATTTTATTTTATTTATCTTGAAACGAGATTCTAAGGGAAACAGGTATATATGTGAATTTATTCACTATGTATCTCCCTAATACTAAGGATTTTTTAATCACATAAATACAATTTAAGGGATATGTTTCCTAAAGTTATTATTGGATTATATGGTGGATCGAAATATAATATATCGATTATAGAAATCTCAATTATAAATATCTAAAATAAATTGATTCAAATGGAATGATTTGGGGAATTATATTAGATGTGATATAATTAACCTAACAACATGATAGATTTTAGTAAGTCATATTTTATTAAGACTACATCAACATATAGATACTGGTTTACTAGAAATATATTGACCATGTATTTTAGTATAAAAAAGTATTTTAAAATAAGACAATCCAATAAAAAAATTAGTGTTGGAGGCTTTGTTTTCATTCATTTATATTTTCCATTAGTCAACCCTTGATTGAGTAATCAATGAAAAATAGTGACTTGTTTTATAGGGGATGATTCTTACTGTTTGATTTTTCCACTAATGTTTAATGGACTGAATGATGTTCGTACTATTTCATAATCAGTGATGTATTATCTAGGAACATGACACGAAATTTGGTGTGATTAAATTGAGTTAGAGTAATATGAATACTTTTATTATCATCTAATTCAAATTATTGTGGGAATTAGTTTTTTTAATGGGAATGATCGTGGATGTTTTCCATGTTCTATGGTAGCATGGTCATGTGTAGAAGTTGTCATTTTAGAAAAATGTTGTCATGAAGTCTCAGTGGTTGGAATTTTTTACTAGGTATTCCCATTGTTTCTCTAGGGGATATGGATCCATTAACCGAAGATTATGTAAAAAACCTAGTATTTCTATGTGTAAACTCACTTTTGGAAAATATGGAATTTATTAAATTTGCATGATTTCTTGGTTGAAATTTGAAGTATTCCGTTGAGTTTTTCAAAGGTATATTTAATATTAAATATTTTAAAATATATGGTTACATTTTCATAGTATATTATGTAGTATACAACAGAGATAGAGAGGATTGAAAAAGATTATTATAAAAACCAATAGGGGAGTGACAAACATCGAGTAACTAGTAGCCATTATGTGGATAGTGGGTGTTCACTAGAATCATTATAAGGATTTACAACCACATTTTAATGATGTGTATTAGTTAATTAAACATACTAATTAATTTTTAAGTATAATAGATGTTTTTTCTCTAGATGAATAATGTCCCTAGGATGAATCTTTTCATTTATATATTAAAATATATCCTTCCAAATCTCTTTTTTGATTATTATATTTTTAAAATATTCAATAAATTGGTCTCAGGAGTGTAAGTGTAATGTTAGAACTATGATTTCTATCAATGGGAATGTAATTATTTTTTTACTATATTATTACTTGTCTTTATCATTTTTGTTTAGAGAAATTTTTAACTGTGAGTAAGGATAAATTGTTTACCCATTCATTGTAAATATTTTTTTTACTGAAAGGAAGATAATGTCAATATTTATCGTGAGTTTATATGAATTAATTTATATATACTCTATATTCATTATATATGATTATTTTAATCAAGTTATATAATTGGAAAGACAATGAAATATAATGTGGCCAGATATTGACTATGTAAATAAAAATTTCTATGTTGATTTCATTATACAATAAGGATTCATTACTTCTGAATTATATGAAGTTTAATTTATTTTTTCTATGGTTTTATGATGAATTTAAAGAGAAAATTATTTTAATCATTAAATATAGTATATTTCTTTTTGATATGGTATTATTAATTAAGGGGTAACAATATAATAAGGTTATTTTGTATTAAATGGATAGATTTATGTAATCAAATTATGTCACAAGATTTATGGAACATAAAATGAGTTTATAGTATAATGGATATGTTTGAAATATGATTATTATTCGGATTGTTTAGTTGGATTTTAAATACTCTAAATTATATATTTATAATAATAAATTGTATCAATAAAGAATAAATATGTTAATTTAATGACTAAGAGTTACATAATTTCTATGATACGATTGAATACGAATTGATAATATTAAATGAAAATATAAATTTGTATTATTATTACTAGAATAATTATGTTTTGAATTTAAGATAATGTGTTTTAGTATTATTTGATTTTATATTAAAATTTAAATGGAGTAGAATGAATATTATTGGTATATTAAATGGGGTATAAGTATGAATTATATATTCTAGATATGAATTTTTTTGATTAGAAATTATAATATATTGATAAAAATAAGAAATAGTTCAAGTGAGAACATGACTTCGAATGCTATTAATTTTTACAAAGACAAGATTGTAATTTAATGATATGGTGAATTTGAGGTTGTGATTATGATAATCTGATATGTTTAATTTCTAAATAAAAGTGTTATGTCTTTATCCCATCGAAAGAGTTAATAATGGATTTAGTTACGTGAATTGAATATACTTTAGATAGGCCATGATAAGTGTTATATTTTGATAAACTGTGTACTATATTTTAAATGAGATTGACCACGTTACTACTTGAGTAGTGTATTTATCTACGTAAAGTGACAACTATTATGATAGGGTGATATAGGGGATTCTAGGTAATAGATTTAAAAAATATTAAACATGGGTTATTAATGGTAATTTTGTTGATTATTAATTAAGAGTTGACTAATATATTTAATTTTATGTTTTGATTATAATTATGTACTGTATTAAATATAGGAAAAATATCTTTGTTTTTTTAACCATGAAGGATTAATAGTGGGTTTGTATGTGAGATGTGGTGAGACTTAATATAGGATATGATCATGTATTCCTTTTTATTTTCCTTGATCGGAAAATTTATATATTTTTTTTGAAAATAAACTACCCAATCTATGTGGGTTCTTATGTGACGTGAGTGATCCCAAGAAAAGATATACTGGGGTTTCCTTCAAAACATGACTTGATATAATTATGGTCATTAGGTAATTAGCCTAGAGATTATTTGATACATGATCATTGTTAACTTATATGATGAATATTTTTTTAAAACATGATATGATAGGGTATTCTTTATGTATGGTTGAGAGACTCTTGGATCGTTTTAATTTTTTATGATTTATTCTGACAGAAGTCCGATTAAATATCAGTTTTGGGAAAAGTAGTAAGATATGATTTCAATGTTCCTTAGTAATAAATCCGTGTTTTTATAATTAATTATTTTTATTAATAGTTTTTATATGTTAAAATTAAAATTTGGTAATACATCATACACATAGGAACATGTTAAAATCCACGTGATTTTTAGGTTAATGGGGGGGGGGGTTTATTCTTATTATTTTCTCACACATTGTTTATACACATGTGGTAAAGTTAGATTTATTTTATACTGATGTAGTTAAGATCATGTTTCTGTTATATATTGATTGTAGGGGAAATTAATGTCAGAGAGATGATTAAAAGTTATTTCTGCATTATAAATTTTTACTATTTTTATTATACATTTGATATGTTTCATGTGTATTATACAAATATAATATTACAAGAGACATATATTGTACCAAATTTACCAACATATCATTTTAGGCATTTAAAAGTATATTTTATATTATTAAGGGTAATATTTAAAAATATTTTCTATTTTTTTTAAATTAAATTTATTGGGTTGACATTTTATGATCCATTAGATTGATAAACTCCCTATATCCAATGATATAATGAGACCCTTTTTACTAATTTCATATCATATAGTGATCAAATAAAACAATTGAGAACATGTTCCATTTTACCTCATTGGAATAGGTCAACTATAGTTGGATTGTAAAAAATAATAGTAGACCTTTTTTCATTTGTTAATTTCAAAACATGGGTAATGTTGTAGAAATAAGGATAGAAGATCAGACACGGTATGAAATATATTTGTATATTCTATGATGAAATACATATAGTTGAATTATAACTCTCTATGGAATTTTTGGATTGTGTTGATTAATATTTTAGAGTTTTGGGTTACTAAATTAACATGTATTATTAGTGAATTTTGTGGAGATCATAGATAATTAAGATACATAAAGACATGGGAAATGATTGAATACATGTAGTTATCTTGTAACTATGAAATGATATTGGTAATTTGGTTGCGTTACATAATTTCTAGTAATATAATTGTTCTTTTATTTAATATATTATTAATAGTAGACTAGTTAAACAATGATATTTTTTAAAATTTAGTATGTCGAATATTTTCACTAAGTTGATTAATTAATTTATTTAAATATACATCCAATAATTATTTATGTTTTTAATATTATATAGAGTTTATTTTGATAATTTGTGTTTAGAGTTTTTATTTAATAGTTTTAAGGTACTAAAAAGTCATGGTGAAAAACATAATGAGGACGAGGTTAATCAAGAGTGGACTGTTAATGAGAGCCAAGAGGTAATGATTGATTATGATATACCCATTAGGATGCCTATGACTCCTCTTGATGTAAATATTTTAGAGCTAACTAGAGGATTGCAAACTATAGAGCGGAGACTTTCTCAATTGGAAGTAGTGTTAACTGATGTTTTTTACAATATTATTACATAATATACTCCTAATTTTATAGGATATTTTAGAATATATTTTTTGGAAGAGTGAAAAAAATTAATTAATAGATTTTATGAATTTATTGATGCACTATGAATAAAACATTTGAATCTTGTTGGGTTTGTGATTGAAGGACTAATGAAACACTGGTGGTATGTGATCATGTAGGAAAGGATTATGGAGGGTTTACCATATAATACTCAATAATCTATGTATTTAAATATAAATTAATAATTTTTTAAGTGAAAAGTTGAAAATATAGTGTATTAAAAATGATAAATTAAAAATCATTATTATTCTAGTATATTTACTGGATAACATTGCATTTCTCTAAACATCTGTGAGTATGAGATTACAAAGGCTCATTAATTTTCATTAAATTTTGACGAAATCATCACTCCCATGTATGGTTTTTTGGTTACAAATTTTACATGGGGGATACAAAATTATTTTATATAAGATAATGATATTGATAATGATGAAAATAAGGTTACATATTTATGTATATCATGGATTGGAGATAATAAGATGTTTAACAATTTCCACTGGGTGGTGAGGGAAAAAAGATCCAGGGGAGGTAATTATATTCACTATATAATCATGTGAAAACCCCATTAGATAGTTTCTTTATGGAGAAAATATGCCTAGTATACCCACACATTCTAGTGATTCAACTAATGGTCAATTTTATATGATGTATTTCATGAGTTTTTGTTTGATAGGGACACAATGAATTGGATGATATGAATCTGAATCAAATCAATAACATCATGTATAGTTTATTAGACCTTTTGGAATCAAAGATTGATGTCATCTGAGAGATATATTTATATACCATGGGCTAGTAAAAACAAGATGTTAGTTTACAGACGTTGATATTTGCGGCATAATTATAGTAACCACTACATTATATAATGTTTTGATTGATACAAGTTCACCCCATTTATATAATTTTACCCAATGTTTTACGATTTCTGATTTTATGTGCTATTATTTATTTAATTGTTAAATATGGATGATTGATTATGAGAGATAGTGTATATTATAATGATATTTCCGTCATGTGATAATTTTTAGGTGGTATGGGTATCACATGAATTATAGGTTTTTATATGTCTATATTTTTGGGTATTCTAGGGAGGGATTCACAAACTTGTTTAACTATTTTGTTTAAATCATGTTGGATAATACCTTGTTGGTACTGATTCACTACCCAGGTAAAATGGCACAAGAATGATTCCCACCATACACAGACATCATTAATATTGATAATAAGATGATTGAAATACTTATCCCAACATGGGAAAAACAGAATACATTGGTATTGCCCCCCCCCCCCCATTTTAGTGGGTGAGTGAAACCGTTAAAAATTCTTTTACCCTATTGACTTATTCAAGTGGTACACCTGGGTGGAACCAATTTTATAGCTAGAGAAATAAGTGAAGGCTAAAATATCTCTATTATCGAACACTTTTGTATTATGAATATTGTTATTTAAAGCTATCACCGACCTAGGGAATGTGTCCTGCAATATTGGTTTTGTTCATGAACCACGCAAAGAGTTAAGAATAACACATACATAGAGATTTCGATTAGGGGTGTGGCCACATGAAAATACCCTATACTACTATATTTAAGAGTACTTGGTTCAAAGAAATGTTGAGGTATTTGCAAGTTACTATAGCCACACCGTGTCATGTAATATGGTAGATAAAAAATCATTTCATAAAGTCAAAATATGACCATATGCATCAGAATAAAACCCAATAAGTGGTATATATATCTTAAATAATTAACTTATAAATCAAATTATATAACAGAGTAATTGGAAAATTCCAATACAAGAAATATTCAAAATCCTTGGTGAAGGATAATTCTGTAAAAAAATCATGAAATAGTGAACAAATCACCCGAAAATTAATGGGGGACACCGATAAATGGATCTTTGATGATATTATGAGGATATATAAATATTGAGGGTCTGTTGGATCCTTCATCTTAGATAATGATAAAACGTGTGGTAGAATATTGAATTCAACACACCCAATAAAAGAGTACATTGTCCATTATAAATAGGCAGAGCCCAAGGATCCTCAAATCACCTGAGTTTCATATTGTTGGGTTATTTTACAGAAAATTTTAAATAAATTAATATAAGTCCATTAAAAATTTCATATGCATTCATAAATAAGAGGAACACTCTTTGGGTGAATAAAAAATAACATATATATAATTATCATCACATGTATATTTAATATATTCATTATAAAAATGTATAATAAGAATCTAATTAATATAAAAAACACACATATATATTAATAATACCATATAATATATATATGTTTTATTACACATCCAATAATCTCACACTTATTGTAGAATCTCATATACTTATTTTTCAAAACATATATATCTCTTTATGAATCTAGGATTTTTTTGTATATGTGTTCTCATCAGATGCTCTTCAATTTAAATAATAAAATTGAATAAAATTTAATCCATATTCAAGGTATTAACTATGTGACCCTAAATTCCATTGTAGCCTTTGCAACCTCAATGAAATTTCTATTTCATAGACATAATAATAGAGTGGAATGTAGAAAAATATCAATACTACAAAAGATACTAAGGGATCATGTGTGATCCCATAAACATAATCATATCTCTATACATAAATTTACCCCAAAAAATATATCGTGTACATATTATGAATATATTTTCAAAATATTGGTGACTAATCCTCATTTATTAATTTTCCCATGAAATAGAATGAAAACTTGAACATGAACATGTCAATATTGTATTCTTCTTTCATCAATTACATAATTATCTGAATAAGTCTAATCATGAGGGTGAATACATCACATGTCATTCATCCATCTCATTTTAATGTCACATGTATCTTATCACTGTAGTTGAACACACAATATGTGAAATAACTAAGAATGACTGTGGATTTCCAATGTAAAACTGAATCAATGAAACTATGTGTTTTCTAATCATACAAATGTATAATTTCCATCTTTCTTTCACTCCATACAATGACGTGATCAATAACTTACCCATCCGACCCCATATAGGCTAAGTTTATATGTTGAATTATTATGTTGGATATCGAGGTATGAAGGTTCTCATTATATATGTGACAACAACCTCCGGTAAAAAGAATTTATAATTATAAAACACCACAATAAATATCCTTTAATGTATATCATTGAATGAGATGTAATTCAATGGATCATTCGATGTGATAAATCTCAACTTATTACCTCATGAATATTTCCATCAATATCTCTAAAAAAAATCATTTGTATTAGATATAAGAATATATTCATGTGAAAAAGAATATATCATCATCACACATTATACTCCCTAATGATCATTAGTTAGGGATAGCTGAACATGTTCACTATGATCGGAAATTTATCATTATGTTAACCGCATAATAGAATTTTAAGTACACATGAAATAATGATAAATGGATTCTACCTTAATTATAATAATATGATACATTTAAAACCATTAATACCAATTTTTTATGTTTTAAACACCTAGATATTCTACATGACGCTTATATTGTTGAAACAATACTTTTTTAGAAAATAGATCTCCTTCTTAATCCAATGTAGCAACCAAACTACTCAATAAATTACCCCCTCAATTATCTCACATATGAAAATGTATTTTAGTGTCATGACCCGTCCCTGGGGCCCGTGTGATGACTACCCCAAGCCCGCCTTCCATAGGCCAGGGTCTGTCGACTAGCACCAAAGGCGTAAATCCTGATAATAGGGAAGGCATTGCCTTTACAAAGTAATCAAACACCACAAAGTACACAAATGGAATAAAACACTAAGTGAACTGAGTAAAAAAGTAGGTGATGAATGGTAATGGGATAGAATAAAAACCCAACTAAATGTAAAATACAATGGATATGAAAGTACAACAATTGGAAAGTAAAACAGTGAGTTCGAGCCGTCCTCTAGATTCCCCACCTGAAGGGTGGGTACAAATAGTTTCTTCTGCTCCTTGGCTCCGGTTGTCCGCTCAGTGTACGTCCCATCCAGTGATCCACCTCCAGGTATCATCCAGCTCCACGAGCTCCCACCTTGATCAGTGATGTCTATCGTCTGCACCCAACACATCGTAGTGCGGGTATAGCCCGTGTAGGGGTGAGTATACTATACTCAGTAGGCACCCCGAGACTCCCGAAGGTCTTCCAGAATCCATTAAGGATAAACCACAATGGAAAGATACAATCACAAAGTAACAAAAAACTCTAATTAGGTATATGCCCATACATATACATAAGTCATCAATTCCATCTTGGCTCCAGCACAAGAGCCCAAGTACAACCCAGTCTACACAGGAAAACATAACCCATTCCACATAGGAATTCACAACCCAATCCACAGAGGAAAAAATAACTCAATCCAGACAGGATATCAAGTCAATCACATTGAAGTTAATGATTGAAAGTCAATACTCAACTCCCACGTGTATCCATTTACGATGAGGGGTGGAGATGATTAGATGTAGTCTCAGAATCATCTCCTCTGACAAACCCACATAAGATCCAGGTATAGTAGTCGTCGCTGCCAAAACCAAGGAGATTCAAAGTATAGTAGTCATCGTCGTCGAACCCATGGAGGATCCCAACACGGTAGTCGAACCCACAGAGGATCCCAGTACAGTAGTCATTGTCGTCGAAACCACAGAGGATCCCAGTATGGTAGTCGTCCTCATTGAACCCACAGAGGATCCCAGTACGGTAGTCATCCTCATCAAACCCACGGAGGATCCCAGTTTGATAGTCATCCTCGTAGAACCCATGTAGGATTCCAGTACGGTAGTCATCCTCGTCAAACCCACGGAGGATCCTAGTACAGAAGTCATCTTCGTCGCAACCAGCTCTAGGGTTCCTGCACACTACATGCTCGATTCCGGGAGGGTACGCTCCACAAGCCAAAGGGGTCGATACATAAACTGACACGAATTCCAGAGTTTATGTATCCCAATGTTTCGTCTTGTCAATAGAAACTCAACGCGACAGACGGCGCGCCAATCGGACACCCGGTCTGAGAGTTATTGGATTTTTCGTCCTAGGGGCCCGTTTGGTTTTTAAGTCAAATCCAACCCGACCGTACTCCAATTTCATCCATACCTTGAGCGGAGTAAGCCGAAAGAACCATCACACAAAGAGGAATCCAACAAAGATGATGGTACGTCAATCGGACGTCCGGAGCTCAAGTTATAAGAGTTTCTGCTCCGAGGGCCCAGTTGGTTTCATGTTTGAACCAACCCATCCTTATCCAGAGTTCTCCAAAACCTTGAGTGTAATATACCGAAATGACCATGTCAATCCAATGATCTCTAAGAAAATGAATGGTGTCTATCAGAGGTCCGTAGCCCATGTTATGGGTGGTTGAACGGATCTGTCCGAAAACAGGGGGTTCGGGCCTAGTCCGACCCAACCCAATACCTCTGGGTCGGCCCGTTGGGGTACGACCCAACCCGGCTGGCGCGGCTCGGCCCGACTGACGTGGCTCGGCCCGATGCGAGGGGTCCGGCCCAGCGCGGCCGATCCAGCCTGGTGCGGCCGGTCCGGCCCTGTGCGGGCACCCGCACGCTGAGTGGACACGGAAGGGGGGGTCCTGCCCCCTTACTTTTGAAAAGGCGGCCCCCAGGTGGAGGGACCCTCCCTTTTCCAGCCGCTGGGGGTTACAACCCCAAGATTTCTCGGATCAAGCCAGCCGTAATGGCTAGCTGGTTGTGTCGCGCGGGACCTACTGGTCCTACCTCTTAAAGCGCTGACGGTCGGCAGATCCGGCCACCCTCCACTGCACTTTCGCGGCATTAGGCCGCATCCCTTGACCGATTGGCACGGCGCAACGGTGCCTCGCCCCTCTGTCGGGGCCCGGCTCCAACCGCGGACTCTTTAGGTCTCAACGGCGCGGCGCGACGGCGCCACGCTCCTTCTCTGTGGCCCGCACCGGCCGCGGTTCCCCCGTTCTAGCGTGGTGTGACGACACCACATCACCTCCATTCCAATGCACAACAAAATACAACAACAATGGGGAGAAGGGTCGGTCGTGTTCATGCAGTCCGACCTCCTCCCGTTATATAGATAGCAAGTGGCCAATAATGAGTAATCACAACGACAATTAGAGTGAAATTTGAATTGATTAAAATTGAACTTAACCCCTACCTCAACAACAATGACAAAAGTCGGCGTCATGGTTGACAACGTCGGCGTACACCCATGGAGGGAATGACGTCTCACACTAGCTGCGGAGTGGAGAAGAACGACACATCGATCACTCCTTGCGGTGACGACGTTCTTTGTCGAGGTCTTGATGTTCTTCAATGAAGATGATGGAGTTCTCCAAGACTTAGAGAATTCTCTCCAAAAATTCACACACAACTAAAAAAACCCCAAATATAATAATGCCTTCCTTATTTTTTTAAAACATGCCAATATTTTTCAAAAACACATAATTCAAAACTCATAACTCACTTCATTAAGTTAATATGTTGGTTTTGAATTAAAGTGGGGAGAGTGAAAGTCACCATAATCAATGGGGAGTTTTTAAGGGTTACAAACTTAAGAGGGAGTTTTAATAATTTGAAGGGGTGGGGCTCATGTGGGCCCCACCTCACAAATACCCTAACAAAGAAAGTTAGGATTTAGTGGGTCCCACCCCAACTCCCTCACATGGATGTTAAACCACTTAGAAGAGAGAAATAATGTTGTGACGCAACTTTATTTCACTTAACACTTAAATCACTTAGCAATGAAATAAAATAGAATTGTAAAACAATATTATTTTATTCCTCGCATTTTTAACAACTCCTCCCGAGTAAACGAACCTTCGGAAAAGTTCCTCCTATGTAATTACCGGCGCTGAAGTTTCATCGGTGCCCTCAGATATTGATTCCGAGCACCGATTAAAAAGTTAGAAAAAACACGCTCGTTCATTCACTGAACGTACCCGTGCAAAACTTCGGAAAATTAATGCAGGCACGCCGGGCCCCAGAATCAGGTGTCATCAGAAACTGCGTACTCTTAAAATCCAAAATAAATTATGATACAAATTTCATTGAAATTTCCGGGCCTTTAAATTACTCCCACCTTAGGGATTTACATCCCCATAGAGCTATAACACAAACTAGGGAAACTGAAGGAGGTACCGAGTATGCAACTGAGCCTCCCGCTCCCATGTTCTCTCCTAAAAGTTCCCGCGCTTCCAACAAAAGTTCACAAGAGGAATCAACCATCCCCATAGGACCCACTCATGTCTATCCTCAACCTCTACTGGAACCATGTGAATGTCACTCCTTCATCGATGTCCAGCTCCCCGTGGTCAATGATATACGTCGAGTCATGCACGCATCTCCTCAGCTGAAATACCTGGAAGACGTCGTGCACCCGGTACAACTAAGGTGGAAGGGCCAGATGGTAATCCACCTCGTCTACCATGCTGAGGACATTTAATGGTCCGAAGAACCTCAGATAATACTTTCCTCCTTGGCCAAATCTCCTTAGACCTCGTCGAGGTGAGACCCATAAAAAGTCGTGGTCACCATCCTCGAACTCCAGTAGTCTCCACCTCCTATTAGCATAGGTATCCTGTCTGCTCCATGTAGTCTCATCTACTGTGAACCATAGGCGATCACTGCCCACTCCTACATCAAGACCCACCTGAGTCCAGTCCCTGATGCGTCGGAGTGGAATATGTTACCAACACCCTCTGGATGGGTGCACTGGTCAACCTCTACCTCAGCTCCCGAAAGCTCTGCTAGAAGTGGTGCCAAAACCTTGTAGAATTCTATCACAAATATTAGTTTTTCCATCTCCTGAGTGATCGAATTCACCATATTAAGCATGATTTTATCCTGTGCTGCCTGGGGTTTCCTTTCCGCCGACCAAGGAAAACCCCTTCCCAATGTTGTAGATAAACCACAACCATTTTTCATAATACCGTCAATCTGTGTAAGAACTGTGGTTGCCCAGTCCATACTCAAACTAACGTCGAAGGCCTCAACGCTACCAATAAGAGGATCCAACTAAAACTATCACTTCAAGGGTCATATCACACCGTTGGAGTAAGTGTGATTATCGAGTCTCCTCCCAATGCTATCTCCAGACATGAGGATCTATTCAACGGCTTAACTGAAAACTCTTGGTCCGGGACAAGATTCGTGGAAGGTAGGAATTATTACTACCTATGTCTTTTGATATGTAATCTAGTAGCAGACACAGACCGTACCTCAAATCATTCTTAGAGCCCTTGGGTCACACTCCTTGACAGCATGCAGTGATTCTCTTCCCCTTCCCTCCAGCTCCCTGAGCCTGGCGGGGACTACAAAAGTGTGTGGTTGTAACATGTTGAAATGTACACCACCTCATGTTGCACTCTAGCTCTGCTTCCAAATCTGCTACTCTACAGATTCATCTATCCTTAACACTTCCTCTTCATGAAACATTTACATGCTGAAGTCTCTGAAACTGGCTCCAGTTCCATGCTCTTCCACTGCTAACATCCTCTAGTTCTATCCGATCATCCAAAGAACATTCAACCACAAAGGTTATCTCTAGCACCCTAGCGTGAGTAGGAATTCATAGAGGAAAAAGTGCTGGATCTGTTGTTTTTAAACACACCATTCTTAGAACTCCGAACCCTGAAACACTATTCACATCATATTCATTGAGTACTTGGAATGATCTGTATGCATCGACGAATACTCAGCTACAGACACGTCATTCTTCCATAACTGTATAAGCACTAGAAAAAATCTCATCCACCTCCTCAATCCAGTCCTCAGCCACCTGAGAGTCGAGCTCGCCTCGAAACATGAGGGTATCTCATGCTGAAACACATGTATGTTACTAAGCCAACATGTGTCATCTACAGGTACCGCCAGTTGAAACTGCTGACCAACAGGTAGTGATACAGCTAGAACACAACCAGAAGGTACTATCTTAGGCATCCGACCACGTACTGAGGCCTTATTACTATACGGACCAACCTCATGGTCACTCCCTGGAAAACACTAGTAGCTAAGTCCACCATCCTCTCTTCTGGTGTCTCAACTAGGCAGAAATCTCTAGCAATCGCCTCCATCCAGTCCACTACTACCTGAGAATTTATCTCGCCTCGTATCCTCGAAGTCCAATGCTGCTGGGACTCGAGCAACATGCTCTGTCGGCGTGCACTGTCTGCTAGTATGGCTAGTGGAATCTGTTTCCCAACAGGTGGTGGTGCTGCAGGTACACCACCCGAGGGTGCCAATATATTAAAAAGGGCCCTAAATTGGAGCCTCGTCGCTCGGTGGGCCGTCACCGTGTACTCTCTCTTTCGGGAACCCTAGATGGCTGTCTTCATAGTGGCATCCTGTTATGGAATAGGTGTGCCACAATCAAACAATATACCTGGTGAGGTGACTCAATGAGACGACAAAGGAAACTCTTGAAAGACACACACAATCAGTGTTTTTGTGCACTAAGTCGAAAATCAGATGATAGGGTCCTAGTGTATAGATACGTCGGCCACCGCAACAACACTGGACTCCCTGGACTGATAACCACACTCAATACCCTTAACACTATTTCTTCACATAGAAGATAGAGATCAGAGTCCTAAGTTTGGTGGTAGAACTGAAGTCCTCTGATACCAATTTGTCACGACCCGTCCTCGGGGCCCGTACCGTGACTACCCCAAGCCCGCCTTCCATAGGCCAGGGGCTGGCGACTAGCACTGAAGGCGTAAATCCCAATAATAGGGAAGTTATTGCCTTTAAAAAGTAAACAAAAACCATAGAGTACGCAATATGAAGTAAACACTAAGTGAACTGAGTAGAAAAGAAAGTGATGGAATATAATGGCCTAGAATACAAACCCAACTGAATGTAAATTACAACTGAAATGAAAGTACAACAACTGGAAAGTAAAACAGCGAGTCGGAGCCATTCTCTGGAAACCCCACCTGAATGGCGGGTACAGATAGTTTCCTCTGCTCCTTGGCTCCGACTGTCCTCTCAGTGTATGTCCCATCCAGGGATCCACATCCATGTACCGTCCAGCTCCATGAGCTCCCACCTCGATCAGTGTTGTCTATCGTCTGCATCTAACACAACGTAGTGCGGGCATAGCCCGTGCAGGGGTGAGTATACGCTACTCAGTAGGGACCCCGAGACCCCCGAAGGTCTCCCAGAATCCACGAAGGATAAGCCAAAAAGGAAATTTACAATCACGAAGTAACAAACAACTCTACTTAGGTATATTCCCATACATATACCTAAGTCATCAATTCTAGCTCGGCTCCAGCACACGAGTCCAAGTAAAACTCAATCCACATAGGAAAACATAACCCATTCCACATAAGAATTCACAACCCAATCCACATAGGAATTCATAACTCAATCCACATAGGATTCAAGTCAATCGCATAGAAGTTAATGATTGAATGTCAAGACTCATCTCACACAGTAATCCATTTACGAAGTGGGGAGGATATGATTAGATGTAGCCTCAGAATCATCTCTTCTGCTGACCCCATATAGGATACAAGTATAATAGTCTTCACTGTCGAACCCACGGAGGATCAACGTATACTAGTCATCGTCGTCGAACCCACGGAGGATCCTAGTGTGGTATTCGAACCCACAGAGGATCCCATAACAGTAGTCGTCATCGTCAAACCCACATAGAATCCCAATACGGTTGTCGTCCTCATCAAACCCACGAAGGATCCCTGTATGGTAGTCGTCTTCATCGAACCCACAGAGGATCCCAGTACGATAGTTTTCCTTATCGAACCCACCGAGGAGTCCAGTATGGTAGTCATCCACTACAAACCCATGGAGGATCCTAGTATGTAAGACATCTTCATCGCAGCCAGCTTTAGGGTTCCCGCACACAGCATGCTCGATTCCGGGAGGGACCTCTCCACGAGCCAAGGGGGTCGATACATCAATTGACATGAAGTCCGGAGCTTATGTATCCCAAAGTTCTGTCTCATTTATAGTAACTCAACGTGACAGACGATACTTCAATCAGATGCATGGTCTGAGAGATATTGGCTTTTTCGTCCTAGGGGCCCAGTGGATTTTTATATCAAAACCAACCCGACTGTACTCCAACTGAGTCCAAACCTTGAGTGAAGTAATCCAAAAGAACCAACTCACTAAGAGGAATCCGAAAAATCCAACAACACATCAATCAGACATCCGGAGCTCACGTTATAATTATCTCTGCTCTGAGGGCCCGGTTGGTTTCGTGTTCGAACCAACCTGACCATACAAAAATGTCATTGAAATCTTGAGTTTAATATACCGAAACGACATTCTCGATCCAAGGATCTCTACGCAACTGAAGGTGTGTCGATATGTGGTTTTTAGCCTAGGTTATGGGTGTTTGAACAGATCTGTCCGGAAATAGGGGGTTCGGGCCCGGTCCGACCCGACCCGATACCCCTGGGTCGGCCCGAACCGGGTCGACCCGACCAGGGTCCGGGTCTCGCCTGTTGGGGAAGGGCCTGGCCGGTGCGGCCTGGCCCGGCGCACGCGGTCCGGCTCAGCGCGGGCGGTCCGGCCCAACGCGGGTGGTCCGGCCCGGTGCGGGCAGTCAGACCCGGTTCGGCCGGTTTGGCCCTATGCAGGCACCTGCGCGCTGAGCGGAAGCCGAGGGGGGGGGGGGCTTTCTCTTGAAATGGATGCCCCCACGTGGAAGGGCCCACCATTTTATAGCCACCGGGGGTGATAACCCCCAGACTTCTCCGATCCGGCCGACCATGATGGTTGGCCGGTTTTGCCACGCGGGACCTGCTGGTCCCACCTCCAGAAGCGTTTGAGGCCGGAGGATCCGGGCGCCTCCTCTGCACTGCCGCAGCCTTAGTCCGCGGCCCTTGTCCGACCGGCTACGTGCGATGGCGACTCGCCCCTCTTCCGCGGCCATACTTCGTCCGCGGACTCTTTCGGCCTCAATGGCGCGGCGCGACGGCGCGACGCGACGGCGCTGCGCTCCTTCGCGGTGGCTCACACCGGCCGTTGTTCCTTCCTTTCCGCGCGGCGCGACGGCACCGCGTCGCCTCCGTTCCAATCCACAACAATGTACAATAACAATGGGGAGGAGGGTCAGCCGTGTTTGTGTGGTCCGAACTCCTCCCGTTATACTGATAGCATGTGGACAAGAATGAGTAATCACAACGACAATTAAAGCGCAATTTTAATTTATTAAAATTGAACTTAACCCCTACCTCAACAATGATGAAAAAAGTCGGCGTTGCAGTTGATGGCGTCAGTGTACGCCCAAGGAGGGAATGACGTCTCACAACGGCTGCGAAGAGGAGAAGAACGACACGTTGATCACTCCTTGTGGTGACAGTGTTCTTCATCGAGGTCTTGACGTTCTTCAATGAAGATGATGGAGTTCTCCAAGACATAGAGAATTCTCTCCAAAAATCCACACACCACTAAAAAAACCCCAAATAAAATAAGGCCTTCTTTATTTTATTAACACATACCATGCTATTTTAGAAACTCAAAATTCAAAACACATAACTCACTTAATTAAGATAATGTGTTGGCATTGAATTAAAGTGGGGAGAGGGAAAGTCACCCTAATCAATGGGGATATTTTTAGGGTAACACACTTTTGAGGGAGTTTTAAGAATTTGAAGGGGTGGGGCTCATGTGGGCCCCACCTCACAAATATCCTAACAAGGGAAGTTAGGATTTAGTGGGTCCCACCCAACTCCCTCACATGGAAGTTAAACCACTTAGAAGAGAGAAACAAATTTGTGACACAAATTTATTTCACTTAACACTAAAACCACATAGTAATGAAATATAATAAAATTGTAAAAAAGTTATATTTTATTCCTCACATTTTTAACAACTCCTCCCAAGTAAACGCACCTTTAGAAAAGGTTCTCCTATGCCATTACCCGCACTGCGGATTCATCTTTTCCCTCATATTTTGATTCCGAGAACCGGTTAAAAAGATAGAAAAAACCCGCTCGTTTGTTCACTGAACGTACCCGAGCTAAACTTCGGAAAATTAATCCAGTAACACCGGGCCTTAGAATCAGATGCCCTCAAAAACTGCGTACTCGAAAAATCCCAAAGAAATTATGAAAAATATTTCCTTGAAACTTCCAGGTCATTTCATTTAGAACAATTGGGTTTGTCCTTTTATGAGAACATAATTTTATAGCCTAATAAATATAACCATTTCTATCTTAATATATTTTAATATCTCAGTTTATTCATGGAACCACCCCATGTTATAATAATACACATCCAAATCCAAACATATTCCTTTTCAGCTTCTGATACAGTGATATTTTCTAGATTTATTTTTGTGATTTCTATGGTTTCTTATTTTAGAAATCTACTAACTAACTACTATACAATTAAGTAATAATATAAATTCAGATTTAGTTTTCATATAATCATTTTCATATTGTAAAATAACATATGATTCACCCATTATACATATATCAAAATCTCAACCAAATACCAAGAGAATATCCATATAATTTCTAAAGTAATTAGTGATGTTGTTCATTGTAATCTTATGAACCTCACTAGTATTACATTTCTATGAAATTTTTATAATCAATTCATATGAGTGACCAAGTATAGTATATATCATGGATAATTTTTAGTTTATATAAATGATTTATAATGAATCTTATCCATTATATCAAAATCTTTAAAAGGATCCTGAATCCTTCTATGATTCTCCCATAAAACACAAGTAATGACCAAATTTTGGAGTTCCCTATGGTAAACTAGTATAACACTTTACCAATTTATGTATTCTGAAAAAATCTATGCAGCTTCTTAAATATGACTACATAGGTCCTAATATAAATTATGTATGCTTTATCAACCATTTATTTTTCTGAGAAACATTTACCCATCAATATATTCCAGAGTAAAGTGTCAGGTTATCCATTCCAATAAGTAGTATTTCACTATCATATAGTATTATACATACTACTATACACCCACATGGAATATTGAATCCATTGAAATCATTCTCATTTTTTTATAAAACTACACTAAATTATTGCATTATCATACATAATATTCCATATTTGAGAGGATTTCTTCAGTCCATAAGTTCACTGTTCAAAATTGAAAATAGTAGAATTCTTATTTGGATGTTTAAAACACCTATGTTTTTATGTAAAGACATCATTATATAATTTTCTATTTAGGTATATAGTTTTAAATTCCATTTTAAATATCTCATTATTATATTGTTCTACTATGGGAAGATAAATATTAATAGAATTTATCATATCAATATGTGAAAACGACTCTTCTTAGTCGGTAATAAGATCTTTCTGTAACCCTCTATGACCAGATAAGATTTATAGAAATTAACTATAATGTACATACAAAATATCATATAGAAAAACAAAATTTATTCTGTGGGTATTTCCCATTCTTGTACATCTTCAATGATCTAAATGGGGTAATTTTATATATAGTAAATCTTAATTTCTCATCTATTAACCATATCAAAGAATTACAACACCAGATGGAATCTAAGTAAAACTTTCGTTCATATTATGTGAACATTAATTAATTATACTTTTCCACAATAAATCTATATCTATTAGGCTTCCAGAAAATTCTACCAGCCCTTAGAGGTTCCTGTGTTTCATGTGTCAGTTCTTATTCTTAATCTATGTGTAGAAATGATTCTATTTCCATATTATGAACACATCCTATTTATTTTTCATTATCATATCTATGTTTAGGCTACCTACCACTAAAACTTCAACTCATGCGTTCTTTCATAGTGAAACCCCCCCATCTATCCAAAAACACATTTCGATTTGTAAGATTAGAGAAAAAAATACCATTTCCTATATGGGATAAGGATAAAATAATAATATATAATATTTAGTGTCGATATTATTATAATAAAATAATTTTATGAATGTTTCACATACCCAAATAACCACTTATGAAAAAACATGCACATTTATGAAAAAAATGATCATTTGGTGTCTTTATGAAAACATTAGATGGTACTTGATTTAGTGAGAATGAATACTTTTCCCAATAAACCCCCCAAAAAGATAATAAGATCATATAAATGCAACATATATCCTACCTTTTCTAACAATGAATGATTCCTCTTTTATGATACACCATTCTATTATGGAGATCCGTGTGGAATAAGTTGTGAAAAAATTCAATAGTCTATAACATGATCTTAATATTCCTAGCATAAGAATTCACCACCTCAATCTGATTGGAGGAATTAAATACGTTTTCACATTGGATTATGACATTTGTACTAAAACTAAATGATCATTTCCAAATTATCACAATTTTGTTTCATTAGAAAAAAAATCCCAATACATTCTAAATCCATTTGTAAAAGTATCAAAGTACTTATGAACACCATTTTCTTATGTAATAATTTGTCCACATGAATTATATTTTACAATATATAATAATATACAAGCCCTCTCACCTTATTTCTTAAAATGATTCATTATAAATATTCCCAATAAAAATTTCACATTTATCAAATGAATCAAAATAAATTGAGTCAAAAAATCCAACTCTATAGATACATTGAATGAATTTATTGTATATATTTCTAAGGTGACAATGCTAGAGGTTAGTTTTATGAAAAACTGACCTTCTTATTTTGAATGTTGTAAATATTATTATCCATATGATTTATTTATAAACCCATCATTATATTCCCTATGGCATAAAAATTTAATTATTATATATGGAACAAATATCTTCATAATAATGAATGCATATCCCAACATAACAACACAAGATACCTAAATAAAATTAATTGTTATAGTAGAGTTATAAAAATAATTTCTAAATTCATGAATCAAACCACATGTTATAATCAGACCACAAGTTTCAACCTTAGTTGAATTAGTGTTTTATGCATTTATAATTTAAATATCTACTTCACTATTTATTTAATTACCTATTATACCTATGTCTGCGTCATTCAGCACAAATGTGTGAACCATAATTTTTTATCAAATACCCATGAGTCATAGATGGGGAATTTAATTTCTATAACATTCACATTTGGGTTCTCTAAATATTTCTTCTTCAGAACACATCTCAGTCAAAGATACCAATGTTTAACTATTTTATTGGCAATACATTTTAAGTATCTCAATATATTTAGTGTGAATTATTCCTTTATCTACCAAAAAGTCATATATGAAGGTGTGTTTTCTGATTTATATATTTTCATTAAGGAATTTAAAAGATATTTCTCCCACATAAAATGTTGAGCCTTGGCATCATATTTTTGTGTGTGAACCAAGATCAATATTTCATCCTAACTTAAATCAGTTATCACATAAGAAAGCAATGACTACATAAGTAGCAATCATCCCAACCATTACAGTTATGATTACTTGATAGTTGTGTGGATAACCACTTATCCAAATCCATCTTATTGATCCACTCAACTCTATTCATATGTTATCAAAAGCATTAGGGATTCCCATATATTGTAAGCTGATTTAAACTCAATGAATAAAACAACTAAGGAAAATCAGGGGATATGTGTGTGTAGCTCAATAATACCCTACATAAAAATCCCAAGTTAATCATTCATTTAATTATTTACAAATGATAATACACTAGTACTCGTGCTGAGTTCGATATTATCTGATTGGATGATTAATGTGTTGACAGGTGTTTCCTGGGGTGGAATGTCCCAATAAGTGTTTTAGGGGTTGTGTTGTAAGGTCTCATAAATTTTATAATGTTTTATTTCATTTTGTGTATGTATACATATAATTTAGTTTTTGAATTCTGTATTCATAACACTAAATTATTATATTCACAGTACATTAATGGGTAAATCTTAACACAACACAAATGTCTATGTTCATCAACCCAAAAAATTCATGTATACTCAGACATTTTCAAATAAAATATATAATTAATGTACATGAACCCTTAATTTAGAGGCATAGAGTAGTATGAAATTGAAAAAACACAAGATGAGTAATCTCATGGTGATAGATTTCTAACCTATTTCAGTTTACAAGAAAATTGAATCCTCCCATAAGGGATGAGTTCTGACCACCAGTTCCAGTACATATGAATAAATTAATAAAAATATAATTATTTCATGAAAATAATAATTCTTAATATGAAGAAACTATTCCAAACAACAATTCTCAATATCAGAACTCCAACTAAAAATCCAGGTCAGTATAGATGAAAATTAGATTTTATGATATCAAACATTGCATGATATGACAGGCTTTATCGTAGAAGTAAATTATAATATAAATGGATATACACAACATTAAAATTTCATATAAAATGTACTAAACAAGAATATCATGGAAATATAAAAAATAAGTCAATAATTTATTTATATCAAAAAAAATGATAGATATTTTAACTATTCATAAGAACATGATAAATATAAAAAATTTATTAATTAGATAATATATATATATATATATACTCATTTCATTATTAATCCCATCATATTTTACATTAAATATAATTTATATGATATTTTTTTAATAGAAAACATTTAAAAATTTAAATATATATATATATATACTTCATAATATTAATATAACATATATGTTAAATTTTAAACACATTATAAATCACTATTTATTATATCAAAATAAACCATTCATTCATTTATGATAAATATCATCATTTAATATCTAATTATTTTAGACATAATAAATTAATATTTTGAATATTTTTTAAATAAATTATTGATAAACATTTATTCAGTTGATTACAAACAATTCATAATTAAAATATTTATGAACCATTTATAAATTAAAATATTCTTGAAATACCATTATTTATGATTTATAATTTTTTATGAACATTATGTATTTTAAAAATACTAATCAATAAACGATAAACATTTTATAGTAAAATAATTTATAAAAAATTCCTATAAATTCTTATAAATGTTTCAAAATAATATTTTCATTAGTTGAAAAAAATATAAATAATATAATTGATCTCATAATTGAATTATACTATTTAAAATAAAAATATTAATTAGTTTCATTAAATAATAATTAATATGAAATTTTCATATTTGATAATCATTTATAAATAAATATTATTAAACTTAGATTATTAATTTTATTCCCATTTTATTAAAAATTTTACTAATATGAATAAAATAAATAAATAATTATCTTTTTATTTAATTCCTCTATATAAATTTTCATATTTTTTTTCTTCACCTAAAATTTCATGTTTTAAAATTTTTAAAATGTTTTTCACATAATATAATAAATACATTGATTAATGAGAGAAGTATATACTCTAATAGAACTTATATTTTTCAAATGAACATCATATGACCATATGTAGTAGAAAAAAACCTAGAGACAGGATGATACATCTTTTAGGATCAACATTTAAAAAAACAATTAAACAATGTACCTAACAAATGCTGTCATCAGAAAATATTATTCATTATAAGACAAGGGTAATGCTTGAAAAATATCACTATATAATGAATGAATAACCATGCATACATGGGGGGGACATAGACCAATGAATACCTGTTCATATATTGAGGATGAATGAATGCTGAAATGGTTGTAGCACCATAATCTCATAAAAATGAACAACAATATGAGCGAACCAGAGAATTACCCATATCAAAGAGAAGATGACATAATCATATTATAGAGGAAGAGTCTGAGTCTCATATAATCATACGTGTTTCATAATATTTGTTTAATTAATTTAATTCTTTCAATGGTTTGATATAAATTTGTTAAAACAAATATAATAGTTTGTAACTGATAAAAAATAATTCACGAGAGATAAATAATTATATAGATATATTATCGCATGTATATTTATTATATTACTAAAAATACATGCAACACATGAATGTGTTAAATATAAAATATTATATATCTAATTTCATATATATATATATATATATATGTTCACATCAAATATATAATTTATGTAGTACTGCAATAGTGGATATATTCAACTAATTTAGAATTTCAGCCCATTGAATTTTTACTACGGTCCACCAAATGTTTCTAATGGGACATTAATGGACATCATGGAAAAGTTATTTTTTGTTATCATAAATGGAATTACCTCGATTCATAGGGCATATGTTTCATCCCTGGTTAGTATAATGATAATTTATATGGGATCTTGTGAATGAATTAATTTAGTAGAAAGGAAATATGGTAGACACTCGAGAGAGAGTGGCCATGATTATCGGGATAGGTATTATAAAACCTATCATCTGGCCTTCCATCCCCATGTCCCATCAATTCGGGATATTTGGAAACCCTATAAGAAGATAAAATACACCATGGTCTTACACGTGGATACAAAGAAATATGGTGGGGATGTAAGAGAGTTCAGCACATGAATAATCAGGTGGGTTACTTGAAAGAGTGATATGTGTGCTGACACCAATCACCCATCTCTCCTCCCACCCCAAAGATAGGTTGGGTTCCCAGACATGATACATTAGTCTAGAATGATTAAATTATCCATGTAAATTGGTGATGATACATTTTGACATGGATAATAGTGCGATGATTACAATAAAGTTGATGGAATGTTGTATGACTGGTTTGATGGAATGATATTGACATATCACTCACCATATTTAGACCATTTATAGGGTTTAGAAATATGGGTCCATAGAGCCATATTATTACGATTCTATGTTAGAGTTATGCCTCAGTTAATGAAATTATTACCTACCAACTAGTCAAAAAAATTGTTTTCAATCATAACAATATTGGGTCTCAACCCAACCTATATTTTTTAAAATTAATAGAAATAATTCTAATGATAGTTTTTTTCAATTAAATTATCTTTTATTAAGGATTCATAAAGATATATATTTCCTGATCATTGTGGATATTATTTCTTCATTAGAAGAAACTAATATACCTTCAGTGAAATCTACATCTGCAGCATCTCAGACTGGTAAGTGGGTGATGGGGTTACCTATTACTACTTGAGTTGGAAAACCCTAGAGGTTGAGATGGAAATGCAGCATCTCAGACTGGTAAGTGGGTGATGGGGTTGATACTGTGGGACCTGTATAGGTCTTAGTTCTTCAATATGGTTGTGTGGTCACATCAAAAATAGTTTAAGGTAGCAGGTTTCATTTTTTTGGGTTTTTAATGGTTCAATGGTTTTTTTGACAAAATAATCATTGGGGGTTATAAATGATTAGGCGCTCTCACAATACAATGTGAGATAGCCACTTCATTTGGTATTTCCCACCACCTATGTAGAGTTCCATGTAAATTGCTTACATCCACTACAATCCCTATAAAAGGATATACTCCCCTAATCCATCTCTTCACACTCCTCACTTACCTCTCCAGTAGTCTTATGTATTTTTAATGTTCTCCTTTAGTGATTTGATTTTTTTAGTCTTCAATATTTTGAGGTATTTATTTTTATTCAAGTTTTATTATTTGTTAATATAAATTTTTATTTACATTTTATGTCTGTTTAATTTAAATTTTCATGTTCAATTATTGGTATAATTTTATAGTTTATAGTTTAATGTTTTTATTAGGAATGTTTTTAATTTTTATTTTTAATTATAAAATATTATTATCATTCATTTTTAATTATTAGAAATATTATTGAATTTGAAGTTGTTTATTAGTAGAGACATATTATAAAGCTTTATTTATAGATAAATTGAATGTTGAATATTTAATAACACCGTTAACTTTATTATCATTAATGAATTTTTTTAATATTTTAAAATAATGTATTAAAATTAAATTATGCATTTCATAAAGATTCATGACTAAATGTTTATTTAATTTTAAAATTTTAATTATAATGTTTTACTTGATAATTTAAAATATTTTATTATTGCATTGTATTTTTAATATTATTAAATTACAACCATTCAATTATAGATTTTATTGTTATTATGTTATAGTTGGTATCATTTCAAGGTTTAATAACTTATTGAAATTAGAACCAGAAAACATTACTTAAAATCTGATGGATAGATCTTAGAATAGGCAAAAATCAAAATAATTTGTCAATGTAAAGAAATTTTTGTTTCCTTGAAATAAAAACCCAACCTAGATTTATAAAATTGGATATAAGCTCTTTAACATATGCCCCTTTATGTAATAACTCTAAAAATGTTTGTTTGGGTATTAACTATATCTTACTTGACGCAAAAAATGGACCAAACTACACACCTATCGTGACACAAATATGATACATGCTTTGGATAATTCACATGATCCTTGCAACCCATAATGTAGTTCAAGGGGTATCAATTCAAATTTGGACTATAAAACATTACAATAATCCCTAGGTGTAAATCTAAAAAAAGGAAAACATTCTAAATTTAATGTGTTGTTTACATGAAATGAAATCTATGTCTAGATTCATACAGGTGGATGAAAACACTTGCTCAGATGAACCTAGAGTTAATGAACTTAAAAATCATGGTTAGTATTATATAAATCATCACTCAATGAAAATAATTAATCTTACTGCACACTTTATTTGAGACCACTCAGGGATATGCATTGGTTGATTCACATGAACCTTACAAAACGTAATGAGAATTTAGGGGCTTCCTGTTAGAATTTATACTGTTTATTCTACTAGACAAACATAAAGTAATACCATTACATATTTTAGGTAGAAGTCCCGTGATTAAATTTAAATTTTTGTATATTTTATAAACATACGATATTTATTTAATCAGATATAATTTATAAATTAAAATTATGAATGACAAAAAAGATATATGAACATGTGTTTTTTAATAGTTAAATAATTTATACTGAATAAGGATATAGTTGTAGTAGAAGGCCATAAAGAGTTATACTTCTAGGGTATTTTATAACTTCAGAGCCTACATAAAAAAATTCATAAATACTTAAACTACCATGTACCCAAGTGATACAATCCATCATATACACACATCTATAATATAATGATAGGTTATGGCATGTAGATAATTCAATTATTGATTTTGGGGAATTGGAACACATATTTTACATGGTTAAGAACAAATCTGAAGTTCAAATGATGGTGTTTTCTATCACTATATCGATAGTCGAAGAATTTATGTATGCATTATAAGATTTTCCATCCCAAATTCATGATATAGTTTTTTATTTTCCTAACATGTAATCTCAAGAAGTTCCTTCAGTAATAAAATTTGGTTTATCAAAGACTTATAATACAATGTCATATCCTCAGGTTGTGACATTTCAGAGGGAATGCACAACATTTAGGGATATTATTCCACATAATATAACTTTTATGGTGAAATATGTTTTTGGTTTATGATAATTTAGATAAAAATGAAAATTATGAAGATGTGTAATAAGAAAAATATTCTATATAAAATTATAATCCCATCCCTATGACATAAAATCAACCTTTGAATCATCCTAAACCATTGGCATCATTTCTGACGGAATTCATGACATCCATACCATTTCTTTATTGGATAATTATTACATTCCTTATAAAATTTATAATAATTATTAGTGGAATGAATGGAGTGTCATATAAAGGATTTATATATATTGGAAGAGTTTTTATAGAAAATAAGTGTTGGATACTATGATGAAATATAATCATACTGGCTCACATCATAGTTATGTCATAGAAGAGTCAGAGAGAGCTCATTTTATGATTTAGTGTGATAAATTTGATTCAGATGGTTAGATGTATGAACTAAATTTTATAAAAATATCAAATGACCATAAATGATAAATTCATATCAAATATTATTGTTTGAATATTTGGATCATGTCAACACATTCCTATAGATCTATTTTTGGATAAAATCAAATAATATTTTTATTACCATATTTCTTATATAAAGTCATGGGCCACTCGATAAAAGGATATAGTGAAGTTTCATGGTAATTAGAATGACTCCTATCATGTTTTACCATAACTTATGAAAATATTGAATGACAGAAATCATCTTTTCTATCGATTACATAATATTAAATATGATAACAAATAGAACAAACATGATAAATCAAATTTTCCATTTGATATACAATTTTATATATTCTTACTATATGTGGCTATTATTATACATTCTAATATTATTATCTAGATTGATAAAATATTATATAAAGTATACTAGAACATTTTTAGTTTCCACCACAGAAGATGGTAGTCATGCCACTATACCTTTAAAATTTTATACTATTTAGAAAAACAATTTCATTTATCGGAGTTGGTTCCTAGATTTCCATAGAGAGTTTGGGATGGACGTGCAAGGAATGTATATGATTTTTAATCATCATTCAGTGATTACGGTGAGAATATAGTCTTTGGGTCTTTCAAGGATACCACTCCATGCCTATCATTTATATTATATTGTAAAAATTTCAAAAAATGTGTGAAATATGTTCAAGGATGATTACATTATGAATTAAATGATAATTATTATTATTTGAATATTTTTTTAATAAAAATCATTGTTATAGTGGACTCCATATGAGTTCTTTTTTGTTTTTGTGTGTTAGCACATGAGCCTCACTAGAAAATTATGGAGGAGGTTTTTGAAGGAATTAAAAGAGATAATTTAGAAATATAAGACTACATTATGAAAATTTAAAAGGAAAAATGGTAATTGGTGTAACACCTCAATATTTTATGATATATTTCACAATAAATAACTTCAATTTATTCAATATCTTATGATACAAGAAAAACCTAAGTCTAAATGAATCGTAATATTGTATACCATTTTAACTAAGACATTATACTGAAACAATGAATAGAAATAAATCTATTTTTAAAATTAGGTCTCATGGTTTTAGATAAATAATATATATTGATAAATGAGTAATAAATTTTCAATTGTCTTTATGTTCTTCAAAAATATATTTTTCCTCATAAATAAATTTTATTGCTTTTTGTGAAAAAAAATAAAAAAAATTTCTAACACATAGAAAATTTATATTAAAAAATGAAATTAATTTTTTAAATCACAATGTCAAAATCATATTAGAGTTACTTTTTGAGAGTTTTATGAAAATATTTATTTTTTGAGGAATAGTGAAAAATATTATTTTTTACATAAAACATCATTTTCATTTAATAAATTTCTAAATTTTGATTTTTTTTTAAAAATGTTTTTAAAATTATATTTATTTAAAATATATTAATAATGATCTAATTTATTTCGTTGTATTATTTTTTATGGTGGATTTTGATTTAATAACTTTTTGAACTGAAGAAAACTTTTTTTTGAAAACTGTTTTCTATCACCTTTTATTGGATTAATTTTAAATTAAATTCTGAAATTTATATGATTTTAATAAATTAAAATGAATTAAATGTTTTTAATAATAAATAGTAATATTAAATAATAATTTTAACTTATTGTTTCCCATTATTAATTATAACTTGGTTAAAAACAATTATCACGATCAAGGTTTAAATGGGTTTACCATTGGGTTTAAACCGAGAGATAAGGTTAGTTTTTTCAATTAAACTTTTATAAATCATTTTTATGGGATATATTTAAATATTATCCTATATATTATTTTAATTTGTATCTATTTTTATTATTTGTAATTGAATATGTCTTTATTATATTTTATTCTTTTTTGAAATACCATGTGTTCCCTCTCCCTAACTTCTTAAAGGACACACCTCCTATTTCTTTTTCACACCACTTTTATCCATTCATATTAAAAAATACCTACCCAATTATACAATAAAATTCTATAAAAACTAATGTTTGCCTCTTATATTCTTAAAAAAATCATTCCAAGGGTCCTTATGAAATGATTTAACGGAAGCCTATCGAAGAAGAGGTAATCGTC
The DNA here is from genome assembly GCA_963277665.1 of Viscum album. Taxonomy (NCBI): domain Eukaryota; kingdom Viridiplantae; phylum Streptophyta; class Magnoliopsida; order Santalales; family Viscaceae; genus Viscum; species Viscum album. The sequence continues at coordinate 1,869,334,839 of OY728141.1, forward strand.
TTACCTGACTTCTTCCAATTTATTCCTCATTCTACCTCCTATAAATACATTGTATTAATCATAAAATAACAAGTTAGTCATCCTAAATATAAATAAATTTTATTATTATTGTAAAACCACCAATATCCACCCTTTATTTCATCAAATGGGTTGTGAAAGTATCATTCATGCATACGTGTGGACTATGGCCTCCACGTAGAGAGGAAATTCAATTTCCATCACCATATTTCATTGATGGTAATTATGACGGGTTTAAAGTTTATATATTATATTTATGAAATAATTAATCTTCTATAATTATAATGTAATATATTCCTTCTTACCGTCTAATCTGTTGGAAAACGATAAATTCACTCATGTATACGTGCAGACTACCACCTCCATGAAACAATGTGATTTTTTTTCATTTAACCGATACATTGATGGTAATAATAATAGATTTAATGAATTTATATGAAATATATGATATGATATGATTCTATAAAGTTTAATTCTAATTTATATTTAATTTTTTCCATCCATCAAAAAATTAAAACAACATTAATGCATACATACGACCTCCCATCTCCATGAATGAATTAAATAATTTTACTATCTATATATTTTTTGGATGACACTAAAGATAAATATAATGAAAATATATGATAATTATATCATGATTAATAAAATTTATATGATGGTACCATGATCAATGTACAAGTAATAGAACTACTAAACTGAAAATCTCATGAAAAATGAAAAAGTTAACACCCAAAAACAATGGTTTTAATAAGGAATTATTAATATTTGTGTGTTTAAATGTTATAAGTTGATCATATATGTTTTTTAATAATGTAAATGATTTTTTATATAATTATAATAAATTTAAATTTAATATACATCATATTAGATTTCTTTAGAAGAATGTAGAACTTGAGGTAAGGGGTTTATGTTACAATCTCATTGTTTATCATTATTGTTTATGATTAGGTTTTGGTTGATGAAATTTTATAACATAACTCTGATTAATACCATGAATTTTAATATACTATGTTTATTTTTGGATTTACATTTTTACCTTTCAATTTATTCTCTTCAAGAACTCAAGATACTGAAAAAATATTTTTAAGGAAACCATATTTATCTCTCCATTGGATCAAAAATAATTTTTCTTCTACTTCCATGTTTTCTAAAAATGTATTGAAGAATATTTTTTTATATTCTTCTATAATTATTTAAAGACATTTTTAACAATTGTTTTATTTTTTTAAATAATTCAATCTTCTTTGTGTTTTATAAATGATGTTCTTTTTAAATTTTATCAAAAATTTGAAAAGAATATCTGTTTTTATGTAAAATGCATGAATGAAATATCATGTCATCATGAAAAATCAATTTTTTAAAGGTTCCATTATAAATATCCAAGTTTATATAAAAAATAAACTATTTAGAATGATATTTGGGAAATTTTTAGTCTTTTAATAAGTTATTTTAAAGTGAAAATTCTAATTTCTTCAATATATCTTCCACTGATCTTTTAAATAAATTTTTAATCTATGATAAAATCATTGATATTACATATGATTTATTAGGGATATAATCTAATATTAACTTCCACATAAATTATTTGGATATCTTATGATTATGTTGATTTAAGGATGATTCTATGAAACTCATTTCTTTCCCACATGTTAATTATGTAATAATGAAATGTTTATGAAAATAGTTTCATTCCAAGGGTTATGTTATGATGAATATTTTATGATATTGTGGAAAAAATATGTATTATTTTTATTATTTGATAGGTGGTCCCTATATTATATATCCCTCCAATACATTGGGTAAATACAAATATGTCATGAGATAATAAGGACTGAAATGTTGAGTGACCATGTTAAATGATGGACTCTTCTACAATGATAGTCTTGGGAGTAAACCTTGACTAAAGTTATGATGGAAAGGGGAGTGAAACAAATCCACTATTATAGTCTTGGAAGTGAACCTTGACTAATGAAATTATTTCTAATGATTACATATATTCCAAGTACTTATGTATTATGCCAATGTTATTCCCATAAGGCTCATATTATTTGATTCTTTTATTATTCATGTCTTTTGAATTTCCAAGAATTATGTCATGACTCATGATATTGATATTTAAAATGTAGAGTATGGTTTTAAAAAGTTAATATCGTATTATTATACCCTTATTCCAATGTTATTATTAAGTGTTCATTGATATCTCCCTTTTTTTCTTTATTGAGCTTCTTAGTTCACCCTTTCATAAGTTTCCATTCATTATGTTAAGAATAAAGGATTTGTGTATGATATGTATAAAGAGGGTGTAACTTATGAATAACTTAGTGGAAGATGATATAGATATATTATGAATGAGTTGTTTATGAATCCATATTTCCAAAGACATATACCTATATGATTTTTGCATGGGTAAAAATTTTATGTATTGAATATTCATCTAATTAGATGGTATATTTATGTATGAAAAGTATGGGTCACTATAGTTGGTATCTGTTCAATGTTTAGTTACCATTAGAATTTAGGATGATAACACTTTAGTGATAACCATTAGAATAATATTATGTATAGTAGAACATCATAAGATATGTTAAAGAATAGAGTTTGTTTTTCCAAGAAAACCATCTATATATAGATATTATAAGTGGATGTGGTTTTGTAATAGATATGTATTGGGGTAATAATCCTAAAAATACTTTTTTGAGTATATCTTGACCATAATTCTAGTTCATATTTAATTTTCCCTTTATTGAGTACTTATTTGGTCACTCTGAGAGGATATGCTTGGGTTAATTTATTTTTTTTATAAACCATTATAAATTATGTTAATAGATTATGATCAAGGTTTACCAAGGTAAAACATAAGGTTTCATAGATTGAAAATAATGGGTCAAGATTTACATATCACTGAAAAAATAAATATTGATCACTCCGATCAAAGATTCTTGATAGACTTGCTAACCAATTTGGTTTTACAAAGTTATTAATGATATAATGATAATGTTTAGGGGGTTATGGGTATGCTCAAATATTTAAGTACCCTACTTGATCATAGTTATAGAAATTCTTGTATGTTAAAAAAGTATCAAGGAATATCCTCAATCATTATATGTTTAATTGGAATTGAAAACATTCAACAGTTTTATGATATCAGATTAGGTCTATGATTATTTTCCAATTGAGGATTTTGGGTATTATCTTCATGTAAATCTATTTATTCTCCCTATAATTTAATTTTATGTTATCTTACGCATTGATTGGATTTATTTACATAAATCCAACATCAATTTTAGTGGAAGGTATGTCATGTTTGATATTCTGAACCAAAGTATGATCATCTATCAGTGCGATGATAAATATGAACATTTGATGGAAATCACATCCATAATACAGGTTTTGATTACAATTAAAAATACGGGTTTATCTCATATGGTTGGGAAGAATCTCAACATAGAATATATTCTTATTGAGTGGGAGTTCATTGATGTATTTTTAGAATATTTTCCTAGCCTTCCACCATTTTTTGATGTTGAGTTTTCAATATAACTTATAACTGGTTGTTCACATATTTCAAAGACACTATATGGAATGGACCTGATTGAGTTGTGGGAATAAAAGATTCAACTCTAGTATAATCTTGAAAAGGGATTCATTTAGGCAGGTGTCTCACCATGGGGTGCAGTAGTTCTTTTTTTAGAGGAAACATGTAAAATATTAATTTTCATTGATTATAGGAAACATAACAATATCACTATCGAGAAAAGTATCATCTATCCAATATTGATGAATTGTTTGATCAACTATGTTGAGATCAATACATTTAAAATATTTACCTTCATAATGGATATTAATAAATGAGAATAAATAATGAGGATAAAACCAAGACAATAATTTTAAAAATGTATCGACCCTATGAATTTATAGTCAGTCTATTTGGTCTAAATAATTCCCCCACTATCACATAGATTTAATTAATAGAGTTTTAGAGATTACCTTGATTGGTTTTTTGTTGTATTTATAGATGACATTATTATATATTTAAAGATACTGAGATAGTGTGAGGATCACTTAAGTATTGTATTAAAGACCTGAAGGAAGGAAAAGTTGTATAAAAAATTTACCAAGTGTGAATTTTGGCAATAAAAAAGTTTCATTTTTGGGTAATATAATATCATGTGAGGGTATATCTATGGATATATCAATGATAGAAGTTATTTAATGTTGACCTAGACAAACAACGATGACTATGATTCACAATTTTCTTGGGTTTTCTAGATATTACAGATGAATTATGGAAAATTTATCATGACTATGTAATCGAATCACCATGTTAACTCTAAAGGGATCCCCATTCCTTTGGATAGATGAATGTGAAGAAAATTTCAAGGAACTGAAAAGAAGTTTAGTCAATGGATTTGATCGTACATTACCCTAAAATGTAAAATTGTTTTTGATCTATATAGATTAATCAAAGAACTAATTGGGATGCATCCTCATATAGAATGATATGATTATAGATTATGTCTCACGATAATTTAAGGTTCATGAGAAAAATTACCCAACTCAGGATATGTTTTTAATTGTGGTAATTTTTTATTAAAGATATGAAAGAAATTATATTTATGGAGAAATATGTGAAATATATACTAATAATAATATTTTAAAGTATATAATCACTACAAAAGATATGAATATGATATAGAGAAGCTGGTAGGGGTTTATTAATGATTATAACAGCTCCATAAATTACCACCCTATGAAAGAGAACATGTTGGTCGATGATTTTGGTAGGAAGTTTCATTCTATATTATATGCGATGGGGGTCAAAAAAGATCCAATATTTATTGATTTATAAAGAATGGATCTATAAATCTACAAGTAAGTGTAGAAATACCATCTTACTCAAATGAGTTTTCAACCATTTATTCAAGTGAATATTAAAGAGGCACGGAAGGAAGATGTATAGTTAAAAAATTAACCTATCAAATTTTCACGAGTTCTAGCTTTATTGTGATGGAATGATAAGGTTTATGAACTCTGAAAGTGTTCTATCAATACTAGACATGAAGAAGGATCTATTAGAGAAATCTCATATTTTATCATTCTCTATTTTGTTGGATTTAAAAAGTATGCATTATACTTCAAGAGGGAGAGTGAATTGTTGTTTATAAAATAAAATATTTAATTTTTACTACATTTTAATTAAGTTTATCCGATGAAAAAAATTTCTATAAACTATGAAGTAATAGTTAAAATACGTTATAACAAACTATATACAAAATTTATTATAAAATTTCACAATAGAATAAGGAAAAATTAAAATATGTATGAAAAAACATTCGAAAGAATGCGTGAATATTTTACAAAGAATTTATATTAATGTTTCCACACATTGAAATTTTTTGTAATTGAAATCATAACCCATGATCGATAGTATCAATGATATTTACCCAATTATTGGGTCTCCTTTCATAGCCATATATGTTCTCAACCAAAAATATCATATAAAACCTCTAGTTTCATAGCCTTAAGAACCCTTGATTAGATGATTTTTATATCCTATGTCATATTTAACAATTTAATACCTCAATAAAATAAGACCAGACACAATGATAACAAAATAAGAAAACATAAGGCATTTAAAATATTAAACATCATAACAGATGCCTTAAAATAGTGTCTCTAAAATATCACAATAGAGCGCACTGATGTAACAAGGTATTATGAAATCATCACAAAATCATTAGATATTCATAGATGTAAAAACTTATTCTCCTTGATTATGTAGTTCGATTTCTATACATTGTTCTAAATGACGTATTCCATATTGTTTATGATCAATTTCAATGGCATCAAATGAACTCCTTCTACACTTAAAATGTTTGGCACAATGCCTCCATCACATAGTCCTTATGATATAAAATAGTATTTTGTATAAAGGTTCTATTTGGTAGAATTTATGCAGCTCTTCTATCATGTATGTTTTAGAAATTTTTCTACAATATAAATGTATGCCTATGTCCGATAATGTCTATCTAGTAGATTTGGTAGAACTTTTTCCAGTGGGACATTGTTATAGTTAATCAATTATACTTTATAAACCTTCATTTGGTGAGCTTTGTATTAATCCTTCCAAAATATAATATAAATTTCCATTCAATAAAGATGTTCTATATAATATTGTAACATCTAGGTTTCTCCCACATAATGTCTTCAATATATCCAATATTATTTTTTAGACCAGGCACTGAGATGACGCATGATTTTGAGGCCCAGTGAGCCTAGAATAGTTTTTTAAAATATATTAAATACATTAAATCAACATACATAGAGTTTTTATTAAGAACTATAATAACTCTTTAATGGTGGTTTAAATAAAAAATTTGAGTCCTTTATTGATTTTTGAACGTGTGTTTTACGCTAGGTGTGACTTAACCTTGGAGCATGTTGAATGTTTGGGTTTGGTGTGGTCATGGATGAGTATTTAAATAAATAAATAAATTAAAATACTTTATTTTATTAAATTCATATGACCTGATTTTTTTTTCATTAAATATATGGCTATAAGGAAATATTTTGGTTCGTTGTATAACCTCGGACCCTTTGGATAGAGCATTGAAGTATCTTTCATGGGAAAACAACATCTAGATCATTTATCATCGATTAGTGTGGAATGATATTTGAGGATCCCACCGAAGGTAATAATGCAGATTAGTTCTATATTAGTGATTGATCTATCACATGATATGATGTTATTTTATGTGGATTTATCATTATTTTACTCTTCTTGTGATGAATGTGAATCAATAAATAAATTAATTGATTTTCGGATCAAGCATATTATAGGTTTGTGTAATATTATACAGGATTTGGGGATTTCTATTGTTGATTATATTATATATCTTCATTTGACACTCTAACTATAATGAATCAAGGCTAAGACAAACGCTGGCCATGTTCGATTTCTCAAGTTTGTGATTAATACTGTTCTTCCTCTCTTCTGCACATGTTCCTATTGTAAAATTCATTTTTCCCATAGGTTGATGAAATACCTAGTATTAGATTACCACATGGCCATTCTTCCACAGAAATGATTGATATCATGTTTCTGGCTCGTGATCGCGGATGATATTGAGGTGAGGCGATGATAGAGGATTTTCAAAGGTGGATTGGAATGGATCAACAAATTTTTCCCATCTAAGATCGATGGGGTGTCTATGGATGGCACATTTAAGTGTTTCTCGAGTAGTTTTCAAGGGAAAATCATAGTGATCAGTGACAAAATGGTTCAGATGACCATAGATCCTTATTTTCTTTTGCGTTTCTTGCTGAAGGTGGTATATAGGACGATACAGGGAAAAACCAAATGAGTTCTATAAAATTCTAGGTTACACAACCTATATTCGGATGTTACACACCGTGATGGACCCCCTGAATGATGACTTGGTTTTTCACCAAGAGATTAGGATCACATATCATGTGGTCCCTAGCTGGCCAGCTTAGTGTGTACAAGGTGTACACGCTTGGGAAGTCATGTGGTATTACACGCCATGTAGTCAATGCCACAAGTCGTTTACCCCTAGTAAAATCATTTAGGTCAACACAGAGTACATGACTAGCAGATCATGTGGCCACACATGCCATGTGTACTGAGGCGCATGCCAAGTACTTGTACACAGACATGGTCATGGGTTGTAATACATGGGTAAAACCTGGTGTTGAGGGCACACATCGGGCACACACCATGTACTCATTAAATGTTGTCTCGGAGCCCTTATTCCCTTTATCATAGAAATTATTTATTATGGTATGTTCCATTAATCATTACAGTGGGAGTTTATTTTGAATCTACATCCATTTCATAGGATTGTGATCCCCTCTAAGCATCTTCATTCTCATATAGAATTATTGGAGTCCTTCCATGAGGAAAAATGTGATATCCTCTATCATCATCATTTCCCTAGGTGGGGTTTTCTATATCATTTTGACCAACACTACATGGGCTTTGATCCTCCACTTAGTGGTTTAATCGAAATTGGGTTGTTGGTATACCCCATGGACTTGGGTTTGATCCAAATTTGTGTATCGATCTCTTTATACATATAGTGTGTAATTATAATGTTGAGACACGATGAGCATGACATATAGGATGAACATCATCAGTGATATCTGACTCATGTAATGTGTTCTCATAGACCAGTGATATATGGAAGATTCGAGTAGGAATCCTAGGTTAGAATTATGGTTATGACCTTACCATGAGACTGTGTGTCTAAAATGAGCATATATTTATATTCTCATTATGATTTTTGTTAAAATATACCTATGAGAAGATGAATATTATTCATGATTCTATATACATAGTAATTTTGATGTTTCCTACTTGGTATCTTTATACTCACCCCTACATGAGATTTTACCACACATATTATATCTTATAAAGATGATCTACCTTTTTACAAAGCCTTTGAAGGACTAGGATAAATAAGAGTTTAGTGAGTAATATTGATTGAGGTATGTTCTAATGGTTTCATTTATATAATTCCTCTCATAATATATAGGTTCGACTTGTTTTCTGTTTCTTTTAGTGTGATTTTATTTGGACTTTTCTTTCTAGTACTTTTTATAGTATTCTGATAGTGGGTATTTTAGATGTATGAATACATGTTAATTGGTTGAATTATATTTCATCATTGTATTGTTATGGATATGTGTGCATGTGTACAGTTATATTGGCCTAAAGCCTCTGATGTGTGTGATATTCTTACTCATCATTGGTCGCCATCCCATGGCCTATTGGAGGCGAGATTAGGGTAATTCTGGTTTAGGCCCCTTTGGTATGGGTTGTGATAGAGTGTTATCATAGGTAGTCAATTCTACCATAGGAACAAAGTCTATGATATTTGTTTCGGAAAATAGTGTTATGTTTTTTGTGGTTTAATCTCATTTCAAGGACTTCAAGGCTGGTGTGGAATCCAATGTATACATAAACTAACTTGCCTTTTGACTCTGTGCTAGTAGACATTATTTCTAAGAAAAAAATTGGTATGTGCATCATATAATAATGGGTTGTGGTTCCCATTTCTTTTTTGAGTGAAATCAGTAAATATACTCATTGAATATGTTATATCTTTTCTATTTCAGGAAGACTCCATAATTTTTTCCAGCTAGGATTCAGTAACAGGAACCTAATGATGATCCCCTCAGTGATGATTCTTCAATACACTTGTTCATGTTTTGTTACAACCAGGTGATGTACCCGTCTTACCACCATCTTTCAACCAGTAGATAGTACTATTAGTACCATCAGATGAGGTGTGTAGGTTTTTTGTACTTTTTTAGATTTAGCAATAGTGAACCCTCAGGTTATGAAGTGATCCCAAACCCCAGGCAGTTGAGGATTGGCTTGTGGCCATGGAATGAGTATTTTGTTTTGTTAGGACTCATACAAACCAGATGTTAGTCTTGGAAGTGAGACTTTTTCATGGATCTAGAAGATGGTGGTGGGATTAGTGACTTTTCGTATGATGAGGAGACTCTTTCATGGTCATAGTTTGAGCACATATTCATACAGGAGTTTTCCTAGCTACATTGAGGGTAGTGTGCTTCTAGGAGGTTATATAGCTTCAGTAGGTAATTATGATTTTCGATGAGAATTCATCGAGCTTCACCAGTCTCTCTCAGCACTCGATGGATATGGTCCGGGTTCAGATATTTTAGGCTTTGACCTTTTAGTGAGTAAAAAAATAAGAAACATCTAATCTAGAATGATACCTCCATGAGTACCTACCCATGCTGGGGTGATAGGGCATGCTTTGGTTTTTCAGAGATTCCTGGATGAGTAGAAACTGACAGTTGGTGCCGATAGTGGGTTCATGGGAGATAATACTTCACTGCCAAGGAATTGATGATAGACGTAGGGACCTTGATGTGTGATACATTTCAAGAGTCTATCCCATAATAGAGTTTATACATTTCATGGATCACAAGATGGATCTGGTCATCCTAGAGAGAGGCAGTGTTACTCTTATAATGGTCTGGGACATCGTGTAGGAGATTTCCCACCCCAACGTGTGGGGTGATAAATAGGTAGTGGATGTGCCTCCTAGGTAGAGGTAGCATTAAGATCAAGTAGGTCAGTAGGGTACAAGATGTTGTGGAGGTGCAGGGAGAGTAGATGGAGGGTGAAGACGTTTTGACTTATTACCACCACCACCCCCAGGTGGTTCCCACTAGGCTCATGGGGATGGTGGTCAGGAGAAAAATAATCTACTGGTGATTTAATATTATGACCCAAATGCTCTAGGGATTATTCAAGATACTATCTATGTCTTCCCTACTCTATATTCAATATTAATAAGAACACATGTGAGATTCTCCTTTCATTCCACTAATTTATTTAATGACTTAGAGATTTCAGTTGAGCCCTTTTCTCGACCCTTTTTATAAGCGAATCCTATTAAAGCTGACTCAGTGATCACACACTTCAGTCGATGATGTGAACTAACTATTAAAAATGAGAGTTTCTTTTGAGACTTATTTTTATTAGCAATGAGGAATTATGATTTCATCTTAGGTATAGACTATTTATCCATTGTTTATTCCTAGATAGATTTTTTCATGTGTGGGATGCAATGTGTCTGCAATGATGTGATGAGGTTTTCTTTTCTGGGTGAAAAATAAACTCAATTGGTGTCAGATAGACTCTTGTGTAGGAGTGTTCAACCTATTACACACCAGTTGTCTAGAATGAACCTTGGTGTAGTAGAAGAATTTAGGATTTTGTTTCTTGTTGTGGTTACTAATGGAAAAATTACCTATACCAAGGGTTTGGAAACATTTGTATAGGTCCCCAAACTGTTGGTATGGCCTAAACTGATGGTTTGGGTAGCCATTGGGTGATTTGGTGGGGAGATAGAACTATAAAAGTGGTTTTGGGAAAACCATTGGGAATGACCTTTCCCAACGGTTTGTAAACCATTTGTATTGGTCTATACCAAAAGTTTTCAGACCATTGGGAAAGGGATTTCCCAACAGTTTCCCCCAAAATATTGGGATAGGTCTACCGCACACCAAATCACCGAATAGCTTTCTAAACCATTGGTATGGGTAAATTTAAAAAAAGATACAACAATGATTTGAATATATATCAAAGACATTACCACTATCCTACAATTACCTCTGTGAATATATTTTGATATATATATATATGTAATTTATATGTTTATTTATATGATGATATTTGAAAAAATAATTAATAAAAAATAAGGTTACCTCTTCCAATAGTTTTTAGAACCATTGCTATTGTTACCCACCGTTTCCAAATAGTTTTTCTAAACCGTTTGGAAAAGTTGTGTCAATGTTGGATTTTCTGAATGGTTTGGACAAACGGTTGGAAACAATGGTGTCGAATATGGATTTTTCCAACAGTTTGGCCAAATTTTTGGGAAATATGGTGTTAAAGATGGATTTTCAAAATGGTTTGGATTCCCAATGGTTTCACCCAAATGTTGGGAAAAGTGGTGTAAATGTTGGATTTTCCCAATGGTTTGGCCAAACCATTGGGAAATCCATACCCTTACCCATTAGTTTTCCCAAATAGTTGGGAAATGTGGTGTCCAAGTTGGCTTTTCCCAAATGTTTGGCCAAAACATTGGGAAATCCATACCCTGTTCCAATGGATTGGCAAAACCATTGGGAAAAGTGGTGTAAAATTTGGCTTTTCCCAATGGTTTGGCCAAACAGTTGGCAAAGGGGACCTATAACAATGGTTTTATAAAACCGATGGTATTGATTCATTGGTATAGGTAGGATTTCTTGTACAGGGTAGTGAATTATGAGGATTCCTTTCCTAAGGACATGTCTGAATTATCTACCCATAGAGTAATATACTTCTGTATTAATATACACCACGAGACTACCCTAAAATATGCCCTAGAATATCAAATGGATCCCATATAGCTTTTCGAGCTGAGGGTGAATTTGGTTGACATGTAAAGAAATGGTTTTCTCAGGCCTAGTGTTTCACCCTGGGCATCTCCAATGTTGTTCACCATGAAGGAACATGTGAACATAAGGTTGTTTGTAGATTACCATCTCCAAAACCAGATGACTATAAAGAACAAGTATCCACTTCCCAGGATCGATAACTTCTTCGAGCAGTTGAGAGATTCATGATGGTTCTTGTAGATTGACCTCAGATCAGGATATCTCCAACTATGAGTATGATATGAGCATATAGTGAAGAAATAATTCTTATTTCATTATGTTCATTATATATACTCATTGATTCCCTTTGGTGTGAAGAACACCCTATCGGTGTTCCTGTGACTCTTGAACAAGATCTTTTAGCCGTTCTTAGAGAAGTTTTTGGTAGTCTCCATCAATGATATCCTAGTGTAATTGGTGTCCAAGGAGGTTCATGAGAGACACTTGAAGATAGTTCTGGTTGTACTCTAATAGCACCCACTTTATTGGGAGATCTCGAAATGCCGGTTTGGGATTGAAGAGTTCCACTTCCTAGTATTTGTTATCTAAACTGACTGCGTAGTAGTTGACTTGGAAAAGGTCAAGGTTGTGTTAGCTTGGGAGCCACCCAAGATCATAATGGAGGTAAAGAGATTCCCTAGGATGGAAAGATACTATCTAATATTGGTACTTCATCTCTCTTGGATATTATCTCTCTTGACAGATTTAACCTGAAAGGGATATTCCATCATGGTGACAAAGAGGAGCCATTAGGATTTCTAGATGTTGAGGTAGAGATATAAAAGTAATCACATAATAAATTTTCTAGAGGAGGGAGTTCAGTGCGAAATGTTTTATGATGAATTATGGAATGATATTGGTTGTGTTTTGATGTAGTGTTAGGTAGTGATTTCATGTGTTTTGTTTCAGTTGAGACCACATTAGAAAAACAATGTGACCCCTGATCTTGAGTTAGCAATAGTAGTCTTTGCACTAAAGATGTCGCTACACTAACTAATGGGTGAGTAGTTTATTGAATATTCTAACCAAATAATTCTTAAGTATTTATTCTCTTATAATTATCTTAACTTGAGAAAAAGTTAATGGCAATAGCTCTTCTAAGAATATGACTTTGAGATTTACTATACCCCTGGGTAGGAGAACATGGTGGCAGCCTCTCTTAGTAGGAGATCTTGTTCTTAGTTGTTGGTTGAGGTTTTAGAGTAGTTTCCCTCATGAAATTTATCATTTTTTCATGGGGATGGTGCATCATTCCTCCAGTCTGTAGTTGTTAGCCATCTGGTTCAATAGTGAGTTGGGGAGGCACAACTTCACTACTACAAAAAAGGATTTTAACAGCACTTGGATTTATTAGTGATAGCTCAATGCAATTATAAATTCACCCGTTATCAACAATATAAAAATTACTAATAAAGGACCCCTTTCTCAGTGATATAAAATTATTGATAAAGGGGAGGGTGCCTCTATCGGTGTAAAAAACACTAATAAAGGGGGATCTTTTCTGTGCTTATAAAAAAGAACTGATAAAGGGAGCCATTAGTCAGAACTATTATAAAAAGAACTGATAAAGGGGATCCTTTTATTAGCACTAATAAAATGCACTAATAAAGGGGGCCTTTATCAGTGCTTTCAAAACCCACTGATAAAAGACCCCCTATAAGAGCTTGTAAGAAAGAACCAATAAAGGGGGGCTTTATCAGTGTTTTTTTAATAGTACTGATAAAGGGTAAATTTAAAAATAATTATAAATCATTAAAAATAAATAGATAACATAAAAATATATTTATTTTGATATATATATATATATATATATCATTTTATAAAATATGATTTATATATGGATAAATACGCATTTACACTTAATATATAAGATATTCATTGAAAAATGGATTATAAAATAATTTTTTTAAAAAATATTAATTAATAATTTTCTAATCAATATCGAGTCATAGTCATTTAATTAAAAATTAATGATTCAAAAATCAAAAAACTAATAAATTATCTAAAATAAGTTGGAAAAGTGACTCAAACATAAAACAGACAAAACATTTTATTCGGTTATCTATTTGAGATTCTACCACATATCAAATAAAATTCTTGTGATGATATCTACACAATAATTATTCATTAGAACCCCCTGCCACATTTTTGAATTCCACAAGGGCTCATAAGGCCTTAAAATCATAGCTTTTAGTCGTGGTATCCCAATTTTTTAAAATTTGATTGAATTTAAACCACATTTAAGGAGGTATTATTTTATTTTATAGGTGGAGACTAAATTTATTCTAAGGGATTACATTCATATTGATATTATGTTTTTGAAATTTTATAATTTTTTATAATGTAGTTTTATTTATAATAAAATGAATAAGAATATATACATATTTTCTATATATTCACACATGGAAGTTTAATTTTATAAATAAATATGTAAAAATATTTACATGTAAAATATATTTCTAAATATATAAAACTTATCTAAATAAAAAATAAAATCCATTTTTTATAAAATAAAAATGAATGAATACTTATATTACTATAAAATTAGTCCACATATAATTTATAAATAATGTATACATATATATATAAATATTAATATAAAATATATGTAAATAAATGTAAATACGTATAATTATATTTATAGATGCACATATATAGATAAATATATGTATGTATGTATGTATGTCTGTATGTATGTATGTATAAACACACACATGCACATACAGACAAACAAAAAATATTATATATATATATATATAGAAAAAAAATCTTACAAAATATATATAAATATAATGATATATCATAAAATATTGATAAAAATATAGGGGAGTGGAAAAGGAAGGAACATAATGAGGGGGGTCTCATGTTCGAAACTCGCTGGAGGAAAGGGAGCGCATAGGATGCTGGAATTGTGTAAAGTATTAAAAAAGGGGGGATAAGCTCTTTGGAGAGTGGGTAACAAGAAATGATAAAGGGGTGTGAAGTGTTAATAAAAGGTGGGTGGGATTAATTTTAAAGAAATATAATTTTATCCACCTCTATCAACACTTTATTAGCATTGATAATGGGTTCATTTAATAGCACTAAAAATCAATGTTCAAGAGGTAATTTATTAGAACTTTTCATTAGTGCTGTTAAATCCAACCCTTAAACATTTCTATCATTATGAGTGATATTATAGCACTGATAAATCCCTTTTACTAGTGTTGTTAAATGCCAAATTTGTACAAGTTCTTGGGGATACTGACATTGAGGCTCTATATACTAATATATCCACTAGACATGATCCTGATGCATTTTTTAAATATGGGGAGAATATTATTCATTTCAAAGGACATATGATGGTACAAGTTGTTTTGAGAGAGGAGTTGTTGAGGGAATTTCATAATTCATCCTTATTGGTATATCCAGGTATGGAAAAGATGTACTAGGATATTCAGTATCAGTTCTGGTGTCCAGTGATAAAGAATGGAGTTACACAGTCTTCTCTTAATGCCTTACTTGTTAGTAAGTGATGCTTGGGAACTAGCTTCAGCTGGGTTTAACTCAAATACGTGAGGTTCCAGAGTGTATGTGGGATGGGATATCCATTGACTTCACGGTGGTGTTACCATGTACCTATAAGGGACATGATTCCATCTGGGTGATCATAGAAAGACTCAGCATGTTGTCCCAGTTTCTATCTATCTAAGAGTAGAGTTTAGTAGTGATATTGGGACACATTTATATGAAAGAGATAGTTTGAACCCATGAAGTTTCCTTGACGGTCATTTTAGATAAGGATTTTCACATCACATTTTGATTAATGAGAGGATTATAGGAAGCCTTTGGGACCCAATTAGATTTGAGTTTGACTTTTCTCCACCAAACTGATGGTAAAACTGAGTAGAGCATTCAATTCCTGGAGGGCATGTTGTAAGCTTTCATGTTAGACTGTTTCCATAGTTGGGAGGATCACCTAACATTGGTGTTTTTTTACCAAATAGCCACCATTCTACCACATGTATGGTACCATTAGAGGTATTGTATAGAAGACCCTAAATATCTCCACTATATTGGACAGGTCCTAGAGAGAAAGCACTTATAGACCCATAGTTGGGGAAATCCATGATAGAGAAGGTATAGATCATCCAGAAGTGTATGATGTCTACACAAATCTATGACAATTCCTATAACAAATAATGAAAGAGAACTTGAGAGTTTGAGGAGGGATATTATGTGTTCTTGAGGGTCTCACCTCGACATGGATTACATATATTTTTTTTGGGACAACAAGTTATCTCTAAGATTCATTAGCCCTTTACAGATACTTTATAGAGTTGATGATGTTCCTTACTACTTATATACACCTCCAATGTTAAACCAGGTACATGAAATCTTCCACGTGTCATAGTTGAGGAGGTACGTATATGAACCACTACATGTTATTGACTGGAATGAGCTGAAAATTGAGGATGGAGATACTTTATTAGAGTACCTAGTAGATATTAGGGGTCAGTGAGATATAATCATCTATGGTTATGTTATTCCATTTGCACATGTTTCGTGGAAGCACATGAATCTTTAGTAGAGTACGTCGAAGTGGGAGACCTAGATCCATGCTCAAAACCCACATCTCCTTGTGTAGTGTTTTATTTGGATTTTTGAGACATAAATCCATAAAGTGGATAGAATGTAACATATTTTTTTTTTCATGTAATGTATTTCAATATACCTAGTAATAATTTCAATACCAATAGCTGGTACGACATGTGATTCCAAGACCCAGTGTAACCAAAATAAAAGTTTTAAATATATTAAATATATTAAATGAATGCATATATAGTTTACCTAAGAATGTGCAATAAATCCTGAACATAGGGTCAAATAAAAATATGAGTCCCATTTTGATTTATTAGCATGGTTTTTACCCAAAGTGCAACTTATCTTTTGAGAACGTTGAACGTTCAAGTTGGGCGCGAACATGGAAGAATGATTAAATAAACCAATTGATTAAAATAATTTACATAATTAAATTTCCACGACCTGATTTTTTTTAATAAATATATAGATATGGGTAAAGATAAAGGTTATCCATATAAAACTTGAGTTTTTAGAGAGTGAATTGGATGATCATTCTCATGAGAATCACAACTGTATCCGGGGACATCAATCAGTGTTCAACAAGATTTGAGGATCTCTCCAACAACAATGAAACAAATTCATTCATTGTCAGTGATCAATCCATATTGAGGTAGGACATAGTTTTATGTGGATTTATACCCATTGTATTTTTCTTATGATTAATTAGAATTATTATACTAACATATTTATTCATGTATTGAGCATATTTCATGTATGGGTTAGATTATTCTAGATTTGGCTATTTCTATTATTGATTATATTATATATCTTCATTCATCATTATAACAGTAATGAATTGAGGAAAAATGAAAACATTATAAGGTCCATTAATAATGTTTGTGATTTTTTCATTTCTTCCCCATTATTTACATGTTTATAATGGGAAATTCATTTGGCCTATTTTTAGATGAAATACCCTATATTCAATCATTTTATGGTCATTCTTCGCTGTAATGGATTGATACTACAGGTAAAACTCGATATTGAGGATTTGATTCAGGTATGGTGACAATGAAGGTCAATCAGTTGTGGATCATAAATTATCAACAAATTTAGTTCATCAAATATCGATGGCATGGCTTTGGATAGTTTATTTTGTAATTTCACAAGTGTATTCGGTGGATAGATCCCAACGATCAGTGATAGTATGAATTGGTAGTCCATAGATCCTTGTTTTCTGATGATTTTCAAAATGTCAGTTGCATGGAGGATGAAGTGGATAAGAACTCACAAGTTCTGTGAAATACAATGTTACATGGTGTGTACTCAGGTGTTACACACCTTATGGGACCCCTTGAGTGGTGGATAGGGTTTTTGATTAGAGACAAGGACCACACGACATGATGTCCCAAACTAGCCAAATTGGAGTGCATAGGGAGTACATGCCCAAGAAGTCGTGTGTATTTACAAGCTGTGTTGGTCATGCCACAAAACGTTTACTCCGTAGTCGGTGTCTTGGCCAGCAAAGAGGGTACACTCTAAGGAGATCGTGTGGCCCCACATACGATGTTTGGTGGGCCACATGCCACGTATGAGGACACATATACAATCAAGGGATGTAATACACAGGTAGAATCTGGTGTCAATGGGACACATAATGTACTTCCAATACACAATGTTAACTCCTTCAATGTTATTTTTAATAACTTCTTACCTTTAGTGTGTAAATATATTGTAAGGGTACATTCCCTTGATTCTTTCTGTGAGGGTTTAGTATGAAGTCATTCCCTATGTATTGGATGGTGACCCCTTATGTGGAACATTAGTCTCATATAGAGTTTTATGAATCTTTCTGTGAAGACCAGGGAGAGATCCTCTATCATCATCACTTCCCAATGTGGGGTTATTGGTATTGGTGTGACCAAAAATATCAAGACACGGATCCCCGAAATAGTTGGTTAATCCAGATTGGGTTGTTTGTATGCCACATTGCCTTGGGTTTGATCCCAGTCTTTTTATCGATCTATTCCGACTTCTAGTGTGTACATATTATGGTGAAACCCGAGGAGTATGAAATCTCAGAAAAATGTATTTTGTACTATTTTACTTGGGGATTGTGTTCTCCCATACTAATTTTATATGGAATCTTCGAGTTAGAACCCTAGGATGGATTTACCATTATTCCCTTACCATTATATTTTGTGTCTACAATGAGTATATCTATATATTCTTGGTATATTTTTTATTGACATGTCCCTGTGATGATTTGACCATTATTCTTAATACTATATGCTTAGTGATTTCAAATTGTCCTACGAGGGATATTTATACTCACCCCTACATGGGTTTTTCCTACACGCATTATATCATATAAAGATGAATGCCATTTGGATAGATTCTTATAGGGAATAGGGCTACGTGAAGATCCATGAGATCGATATATCGAGCTGTGTTATAGTGGTTTCATTTATAGTAGTCTTCTCTTGCTTTAAAAGTTCTAATTTTTTTAGTTTCTCTTAGTAGGCTTATATTTGGACCTTATCTTTTAGAAATTTGTTTTCATACTCTGACAGTGGGATTTCGAGATGTCTAAATCCTGGTTAATTATTTTTCTACATTTTATTCATTATATGGTCTTAGATATGTGTGTGTGTGTGCGTGTTTTTGTGTGAAGATATATTAGTATAAGGCCTCTCATATGTATGATATTCCCACTCGATGTTGGTCCCCATCCCCTAGCCTATTGATGGAGGGATTTAGGTAGTCATGATTTGTTGGTCCAGGCTATGATAGAGTGGTATTATAGGTAGTTTGTTTTACCTTAGTAATGGAGTATATAAGATTAGTTTGGGGAAATCGTGTTAAGTGTTTACAGTTTAGCTCTTAGGCCATGGACTCTAATGATGGTGTGGAAGCCGATGTATCCATAATCCACGACATTGATAACCAGCCTTTAGACTCGATACATGTACACAATGGTTTTAGGGAGAACATTGTTACATTCATCATATTGGAATGAGTTTTGGTTTCCATTTCCTTCTTGTGTCGTCTCTCCAGATATACTCATTAATTGTGGTACATATTTTCTATTTCAGGATGCCTCCATGGGATTTTCTAGGTTGGATTTAGAAGTAAGATCATGAGGATGATCCCCTTAGTGATGAGGCTTTGATATAGGGACATGTTTAGGAGTGTTTTCCTCCAAGTAGTTCACTAGTCCTAGCACCACCTGTTGAATAGAAAATAATATAAGTATTACTAGATGATGAAGTGCATGCGATGAGTGTGGTTTAGGAGTTTCAATGATATTGACCCCACATGTTTTGAGGTGAGACCGACTCCCATGAAATTTAGCAATGTCTTGAGGTAGTGACCTGAGTCTTATATCTTGTCTGGACACCTGTAGAATATATGGTGGTCCTGTAAGTGATCCTTATTCATGATTCTACAGGATCGTGTTGGGGCATAGTGACCCAATCATATGATGAGATGAATCTTTAATGGTCATATTTTAAGAGACTTTTCATAGTGGAGTAATCTCTATCTATGTTAATGGTTGTGTGCATCCAATATCTTCTACATATTAATAAGGGTAATACGACTTTGGATGAGTATTTTTTGAGTTTCACCAACCTCTCTTAGAAATTGATGAATATGGTATGTGATCAGTTCTTTCTGGCTTAGACCTTAAAGTGTGGACTATGAAAATATAACCAATCTTGGGTGATACCTCTATTAATTCCTACCCATTATAGATTTCATGAGGATGATTTATTTGTTGAGATTTTCCATGCTAAGAAGACACAGATAGTTGGTGCTGAAGTGGGAACACAGGAGCTGAGACTTTGATAGTAGGGAGCCAATGATGTATGCAAGGACCTAGACATTTGAGATGTTTCATGAGGTAATTCTATGATAGTGGTTCTATGGTTTTGGTATTACTAGATGTATCTAGTCATCCTAGAGAGTGGTTTTGTTACTCCTGTGACAGTTGGGGTCATATTTTTGGATTTTACCACCTAACATGTAGTTGACAGAGAGACAATGGATGGGATGCGTTGGTAGAGGTTGTGGCATGAGAAGGTAGGTCTGCACGGTAGCTGATTTGGAAGATGAGTTAGGATTGTAGTTGGAGGTGTAAGATGTTTTTACATGTCACTACGACCACCACCATGTGGTCCCCACTAGGCTCCAGTAGCTGGTTGTTAAGGGAAAGGGTAGTTATATGCACTCAGGTTTTATGGCCCATTGGATTCAATGATGGTATGAGGTATGATATATGTCTTTTCTACTTTAGTTTTAGTATTGATAAATACATTTTTGAGACACTCCATTATTTTCACTTATTTATTTTGAGACATATATATTCTTGTTGATCCATTGTCTCAACCCTTGCACTTAGAGACTCCTACTAGAGGCGAATCAATGATCACATACTTCTGTCAATGGTGTGACCTGACTCTTGGATGATAGAGTTTCTTTGGGGATATATCTTTAGCAGTGATGAGGAATTACAAATTTATCTAAATTTTGGAATATTTTCCCTCATTTCATTCCCATATAGACTTAATCGATTGAGGATGTGGTTTTTCCACATAGATGGGAAGATTTTTTTAAAGAAAAAACAAAAACCATGTACAATGGGAAGGAGTTGTGCATTGGAGGGTTCATTATATTACACACAATTAATCTATCATAACCCATGGTGTAGTGGTAGTTATGAGTTCTCAATTCTATACTATGGTTGTGGAGTAATAAGATATCTTTCATATAGAAGTTGTAGAATTACCTCTCCATCGAGAGATAGACTTATGTATTGACTTACACCAAGGAATGGCCCTGGTATATACAATAGAATATCATATGGCTCTCACAGGTCTTTGTGGGATGAGGGTGTAGTCATAGGACTTACATTTTTCAGGCCCAGTGTTTCACCCCAGGCATCCCTCATGTTGTTCCCCAATAATGAATATGGGAGATTGAGTATTTGAGTTTGTTAACATCTCTTAAACCAACTAACCATAAAAAAGTATTCACTTCCAAGGATCAATGACCTCCTTGATCAGTTGAGAAAGGCATGATGGTTCTCAATTATTGACCACAGATCATCCTATCACAAATTATGAGTATAAGATAAGGATATATTAAAGATGGATTTTCAATGTCATTATAGTCACTATAAGTAATCATTTATTCCATTCAACATGAATAATTCCCCATAGATGTTCATGGGAATTATGAACTGGATATTTCAACCTTTCTTGGACCGATTTGTGGTAGTCTTCTTTGAAGATGTCCAAATTTACTCAGAATTTTAGGAGGAGCACACAATACATTTTTGAATGTTTCTATACACACTCTATGAAGACTATATTTATGGGAATCTATGTAACTTCTAGTATAGGATTCAGTAGGTCCACTTCTTGGGATTAATTATCTTAGCTGAAAATGTAGCAATGGACTCAGTGAAGGTTGGGCAGTGTTAGATTGGTAGCCAACTAATAACATGATGGAGGCACAAATATTCCTTAGGTTGGGCAGCTGCTATTAGAGATTCATACCTAATTTCTTGGGGGTAACATATCCCTTGAAATCATTTACCCAAAAGGACTAACCTTTCATTTGGACATAGAGGTTCCATCAGGCTTTATAGGAGTTGAGTCATAGATTAATGAGCACTCCCATATTATGATTTCCATAGGAGAGAGTTATGTATAAAGTGTTTCAAAATTCATCTGGGACTAGTCTTGGTTGTTTTTTATGTAGAATTAGAAGTTAATTTACTATGATTCACATCTGTTGAGACCACATGAGAAAAACTACATGACCCATGATATTGAGTTAGTAGCAGTGATCTTCACCCTAATGATGTAGTAAAAATACCGGATTGTAGAGTGGTTTATCATCTATTCTGACCATTAGATAATGATGTATATATTCTATTAGAATGATCATAACTTGAGAGAGAGGTTATGTATAGGGTTCTCCTAGGAATATTACTTCGAGTTTTTCAATAATCCCAGGAATGGGAATATGGTGGTAGACGTTCTTAGTAGAATATCTTTTTCTCAATTGTTGGTCGAGGCATTAGAGAAATTTGCCTTGTTAAAGTTATCCTTTATATATGGTGATGGATTATCTTACCTTTTGTCTATGGTTTCTACTCCTTCACTTTTTCATCGAGCTAGGGAGTCATATCTTGGAGATACCAACAATGATCTCCTACGTACTTAAATATCTATTGGACATACTCCCGATAGATTTTATAAAGGTGTAAAGCATGTAATTTTTTTGAATGTAAGGAAAATGAAACCAATTGGGATGGGAGAGGAGTTTTTTAGGGAGTTTCATTCATCACACATAGTGGTACATCCATGTGGGGTGAATATGTATGAAGACTTTTATAAGAAGTTCTGGTGCCCAGGTATGAAGAAGGGAGTTACAGAGATTGTGTCTCGATTCATTAATTTTCGACAAGTGAAGGTTGAGCACCATGTTCCAGCAGATTTTTATCAAACCCTTTAGGTTTGAGAGTATAACTAGATTGGTATATCCATGGACATCATGATGGGTTTACCACATACCTCTAATGTATATTAGGCAATCTAGGTGATCGTAGACTATCTCACTGTAAGAACCCGGTTCTTATTTTGAGGTACGAGTTTCTTCTTTTCTCTTTTTCTTATGTGTTTTTGAGAAAATAAGGAAAATGGGGAAAATCCTAAATTTTGGGACTAAACACCATGTACTTTTCCACATTTCGTGTACTTTTGGCCGTGTGGGATGAGTACAAAGGGCGTGTAGCCTTGTCGGTGATGAATGGTGTAAAAACTGACTACATGCCATGTACTAGGTATTTACACGCCATGTAATCAGTTGGTAGGAAAATAGTAATGCAGTGGGAGCAGCCACCAGCTGGGTAGCAGTACACGCCATGTAGTTAGGTATACATGCCATGTACTCATGTCGACGGATGAACAGTTTGGCGGTGCTTCCATAGGAACAATTAAATGATGGGAGTACACACTGTGTACTTTGTTTTTTTCCTTTTAAAATGTGCAGTAGACAACCCTTTTCATAGTGAAGGCTTAGATCTGGATGGGAGCTCAGGAGGGGACATCTGAATCTTCGAGGATCTCCAAATCGAGCGTCGGGAATACGTTTCCGCCTCGGACGATCTCATTGGAATCGTACAGGTAAGCCCTCCCATCTCCTTGCGTAGTTATTTCCAATTCTTCCTCTAAGGGATGTTATTTATGTTAAATCGAGTTTCATTCACCTCATATCTATCTCATTCTGGGACTATTTGTGAAACGTCATCTGAGTATACTGATCCGGGGAGTTTAATGTTGGTGTCTTGGTGTTTATATTCAAATTATTGTGCGTTTTGTGTACCGTTGTGCCACAAACCCATGTTGGGGTGTCATGTGGCTGAGCCCATGGCTATTTTAAATGCCTAGAATTGAATTGGTAATTAATTGTGATATTAAACTGCTGTTTGGGATCATTTCTTAGATCCAGGACCACCCAGGGGGTTAGTTCCTCTGTTTAGCGATTTGGCCAGGATACCTGAGGGTATGCCTTTAAAGTAATGATTATAGAAATTACTTGGGAGGAATTGCTTGTGTACTATTTGTTTACATGTTGGGAATGGACCAGTTACTTGTTTTAACCTGAGGGTAGTGTTGTGATTACCATATGGGCACTGTACTATTTAGCCTGTGGGCAACTTCATCCTTGCCTGTGGGCAATAGACTCTATGCCTGAGGGAGATAATTTGTACGCCTGAGGGAAATTTTTATTATTCATGTGGGAAATTACCTGTGGGTTGGATCCTAATTACCTGAGGGTAAGGGTTTGGGTGTATGAGGACACTGACGGGTTACATAGAAATTCACTATCGTGGTTTCTTAAATAATAAATAATGAAATGAATGTTAAAATGGAAATAACTGGTAAAATAAGTTACTTTTGAGTACTGCTTAGTTTATTTCATTTATTTTTTCACACTATCATTTCATGTTTACACATAGTTGAGCACCAAACATTGTTGGGTGCCTGCTGAGATTATTTCTCACACCCTGTTTGGGTCATGCTTTTCAGCCCAAACAGATTACATTTCTGCAGGTGTGGATAAGGGCAAGGGTCTTTATACAAGTACTGGATTGCTGCTTAGGAGAAGGGGAGCATGGAACCGGGCTTAGGCTTGCGTTGCTACAGACTATTTTTATTTTGTTTTGATGTACTATGTATTGCACTGTACTGTATTTTTGTGTAACATGTTCTGGTGATTTTCTTAGAACTTGAGACATGTTTCATCATCATCTATATAAGTGTTAGTTAACTTTTACATCAGTTGTTTACCTTAAATGTTGATGGTTTATTGCTTTCGCTGTTGTTATATGCTTTTTATTATATTCCGCTACGCTACACTTTGAAAAATGAGGGCATAGTTTCTCCACTATCAGACCTGGGCCCACACTGCATGTCGGCAGCCTCTGGCATTTGGGGAAATGCATTTGATGTCAGGTGGCGAACCGGGTTGGGGCACCCATTGAGTGGCACCCGGATCCAGGAGGTTACATTTTGGTATCAGAGGGGTTCTTTTCTTGGACTTACTATTTGGAGCCTTAGTCAGGGATATGATGAGAATGGTAGTTGGTAATAAGTTGTGCCCGGCCGTAGCTAACCCGTGTACAGGAAAAATCCAATTTACCTCGTGTTGCAATTTTTTTTTTGATTTTTAAATTTTACAATTGAACTGATTTTCACCGAAGGGTGATGCACTTGTATTTTTCTGTTTATATATGATTTATGGGTTCTATTTAAATTCAACTAGATGAGATGAGGGTATTCCATCTCATTCATCATTTAGGAACATGCTAGAATTCACATTCCATTCATAGTTTCCATGCCATGTGGGTGCATTAGAAATTGCATGTTGTTGTGATAGATGTTGTGCTAGAAAAAGCATGTTGTTGTGATATCTGCTTTGATAGATACACGATGTTTGGTAGGGTATTATTGTGTGAGCCTATTTATAGAATGGACTCCAAACATTGGTTTTTAGGGTGTATGGGCCCTCATTGACCGATATTTGGTGGATCATTAGTTGTTTATCTGGTTATAACACATATAGGATGCCAAAATTTGATTCACGGGGAGTATGGTCCCTCGCGGATCAAAATCCGGCACTTTGGTTTTGGTTTTTAGTATTCTCTGGGTTCCAAAGATGTTTCTAATGCATACTATGCGAAAACTCAGAATACACGACGCGTAGTACATTAAACACGTCGGGTGTGATATTCTATTCGAGAAGAGAAGAAAAGTTTTTGGGTACACAATATGTACCATAAGTACACGCCATGTAGTCTCTTCCCGTGTCATAGACTGTGTTGGTGGAGACACAGGGAAGGAAAATTCTTGGGGAGAACACGTCGTGTACCGAATGTACATGCCGTGTAGTGTTGACTCGGAGTCCGCCCGTGTAACTAACAAGCACAGACGGAGGAGACGTTAATACATACACGCCGTGTTCACTGTGGAACACACCGTGTAGTCTGACCTGGGATATGTATGTGTAACTAACAACACGGGTCAGTGTAATCCTTTCGTGTACACGTCGTGTCCTTCTGGAACACACCGTGTAGAGTGAGACGTGTACCCATCTGTGTAACTAACAACACGGGTCAGCGAAGTTCATCTAGTACACGCCGTGTACCCGTGGGAAACACCGTGTAATCTTGACCATGGACAAACCGTGTGGACTTAGCCGTGTGGCTAGAAAACAGGGTAGTGTACACACCATGTGCGGGTGTAACATGCCATGTAGTTCAAGCCGAATAGTCGTCCATGTCACAAACGACACGAGTAGTTTGAAAATTACACCATACACGTCGTGTAGATTATATACACGCCGTGTAGTTTTGTTCAATGGGAGCCCTATATAGGGACCCAAACACGGAAGGGAAGTCAAGTACACGCCGTGTAGTCAGTATACACACCGTGTAGTCTTGTTTTGAAAATATTAAAATTCCTTCTTCCTCTTGTGTCCCATTTAGTTCCATCATTTTCAGTCTATGATAACTTTGATCTAAGGTTTGCGTTTGACCTGGTAGTGTCATGCCACCAAGACATTCTTGCATTGTTCTCCAGGAGAGTGGAAAAACGTTTACTCCAGAAATGGTGGGCCATGGGCTATGAGTTGATCCTCTAGTAGAGCCAGATGTGGCGCCATCCATTATTCCGGACACAGGCGCGGAGGCGCAGTTCCGTGAAGGCATTATGCAGTTCATGCAGACCTTTCAGGGAGCAGTGCCAGCTGCCACATCAATGGCCAAGCTGACTCGTATTTTCTAGTAGCAGCATCCACCTACTATTTCTGGGGATGGCGGACCACAGGCTGTATAGTCTTGGATGGGTTCTATGTATACTATCTTCAAGCATCTTGAGACACCTCCAGGGCGGAGGTTCATGCTCACGACGTATATGCTTTGTGATTCCGCCAAGAGGTGGTGGGATGTTACCACCCTGGAAGATCATCATCGAGACATGGTGTGAGAAGATTTTCAAACAGCCTTCTATGACTTCTTCTTCCCAGATACGCTGAGGGAACATCGAGCTCGAGAGTTCATGAATCTGCAGCAGGGCGATATGTCGGTAAAAGACTATTCTTCTCGTTTCACCGAGCTGCAGCGTTTTGCACTTGTGCTGGTGGGTGACGAGACATTGAGAGACATATGTTTTGAGGATGGTCTTCGTTATGACATCTGAGCACTGGTGAATGTTTTAAGGCTTCCTATTGTACATTCTATTGTGACCCATGCACTGATTACAAAGACGAACATGCGGGAAGCTAGTGGCATGGGCCAGGGTGGTTCAACACCAGTTTCTGTTACAAGTTCTACTAGTAAGAGGAAGAGAGAGATGAAATCCTCTCAGGTTGGTAGTACCAGCCAGAAGAATGTTTCAGGTGGACAGGTCATGTGCTACCAGTGTGGTAAAGAGGGGCACAAGAGACCTCAGTGTCCAAGACACCCAGTGGAGTGCCGAGCTTGCGGCAAGATGAGTTATCTGAAAATATTTTGTAGGGCATTTCCACCAGTGGCTAGTGAGAGGGGTTTTGTGCAGACTCCGCATGCAGGAGTAGGACCAGTAGCTTCTTACCAGTCAGGGAACTGGAATACGTCAGGGCGTTCAGGTAGGGATGGTGGTCGTGGCCGTTGTAGCTAGACACCGGGATCGCAGAGGCATCAGGGCGAGACAGCTCAGGGTAGCCAGGCTTTGCCGTCAGGCCGTGAGACTGGGTAGGCACATGCAGTGCAACAGACCCATGAGGAGTAGGGTCCCGGGCCTTCTACTGTCAGAGGTACTATTCTTGTAGCTTCAATTTTATCTTCAGTGCTTTTTTATATGGATTCTATGCATAGTTTCATATCGGTGCCCGTTGTAGAGAGCCTTGGGGTATGTGTTTCTTCTTCTTCTACTGTTATGATGCTATACACTCAGTTGGGAACTAAAATGGCTAGTGTGCATCAGTGCAAGGAGTGCCCCGTTGAGGTTGGGGGTGTCACTTCCTTTGATACCTCTGAGTCATAAAGATGACGAGCTATTATGTCATTCTCAGGATGGACTGGTTGGTTCCATTTTGAGCCTTTGTGGATTGCTATCGTCACAGGGTGAGTTACACGTCACCAGAGGGCAGAGAGTTTCTATACAAGGGTGAATGTGATGTTAAGGAGAGCTGAGCTAGACCAGAGCATCATGGGAAAGGTGGTATCACATCCGAGCTCACGAGCTTATATTTGGAAGACTAGGGGACTTGTCAAAAGGATTTCCCTTCTGTGGTTGATCATTTCAGAGATGTCTTCCCGGACGAATTTTCAGGTCTTCCTCCGGAGCATGAGGTGTAATTCTCTATTGAGCTTGTGCCAGGTGTAGAACTGGTGTTTATTACTCCTTATAGGATGGATACACCAGAGTTTCTAGAGCTCAATAGGCAGTTAGAGGAGTTACAGGCAAAGAGTTTCATCCAACCCAGTACTTTTACTTGGGGTTCACCAGTCCTCTTTGCGAAGAAGGCAGATGGTTCCCTCAGACTCTGTGTGGATTATCGAATGTTGAACCAGTTGAAGGTTAAGAACCGATATCCCTTGCAAAGGATTGATGATCTTTTTGATCAACTTCGAGGAGCACGAGTGTTCTAGAAGATTGACTTGATATCAGGATATCATCAGCTACGCATTAGACCATCTAATATACCTCTCACAATATTCATGAGTAGGTATAGTCTATAAGAGTATACGGTTATGCCCTTCGGACTCATGAATTCACCAGAAGTTTTCATGGATCTGATGAATCATGTGTTCCATCCTTATCTAGACTATTTGGTGGTAGTATTCGTGGACTACATCTTGGTGTACTTTTACACTCAACATGACCATGCCACCCGTCTTGAGATCGTATTGAGTACACTGAGAGAGCATCGTCTATATGCTATGCTCTCAAAGTTCCACATTTGGATAGACCAGATACACTTTCTGTGTCATATTATTTCAGAGTGATGTGTTTCAGTAGGCCCAGAGAAGTTGAGAGTAGTAGTTTACTTAGAGCATCCTAAGAACGTGTTTGAAATACGGAGTTTCTTTGGGCTGGACGGTTACTACAGACGCTTCATATAGGACTTCTCCCACTTAGCAGCGCCGTTGACGGGTTTTACTAAGAAGGTTTTAAAGTTCGTTTGGTCAAAAGCATGTGAGACAGACTTCCAGGAGCTGAAGGGATAGTTTATATCAACACTGATCAAGATACTCCCATAACTAGAGAAGAGCTATACAATTTACTGTGATGAATCAGGTATTGGGATAGAAGTTGTGTTGATGTAGGGAAATCAAATAGTTGCATACGGGTCTTGGTAGTTGAGGCCACAATAGATGAATTACCTAACACATGTTCTCGAGTTGGCTATAGTTGTTCATGCGTTGCGCTGTTGGAGACCTTATCTCTTGGGAGAACATTTTGTGGTGTTCAAGGACCAAAAAAATCTCAAGTACATCTTTACCCAGCATGCCTAGAACCTGAGATACTGAAGGTGGGTCGAATACCTTCAGTCCTTCAATTTTGAGCTTTCCTATACTCCTGGTAATGGTAATGTAGTAGCAGATGTACTGAGTAGGAAGACTCAGATACAGGCAGTTCAGGAGGCTAGTGGTGAGTGGCAGCTTATGGCTTTGTTCTCTGAGATGCATTTGGAGGTTAATGACAGTTAGGGGCATACTTATCTTTCCTCTCTAGCTGTGACTTCTACCCTCTTGGATAGAGTAAGGATGGGACAACTATCTGATTTAGAAGGACTAGTTCTATTGGAGTCGGTGGCAAGTGAGGAACCTCCTTCTGGGTGGACAATATGTGATGATGATGTTTTGTGTTTCCATAGATGAGTGTGGGTTCCATGGGATATACGCGAGGAGCGGATGCGGGAGTTTCATGCTTCAGCTTGTGCTGTTCATCCTGGGGTTACCAATATGTACCGTGACATGAGGCTTCAGTACTGGTGGCCGCGTATGAAGAGAGAGATAGCTAGTTTTGTTACGAGATGTTACACCTATAAGAAGGTGATGGCGGAGCATCAGAGTCCTACCGAACTTCTACTGTAGTTACCCAACACGGAGTGAAAATGGGATGATGTCGTGATTGACTTCGTGACTGTGTTGCTGAGGTCACCTCGAGGAAATGATGTCGTGTGGGTTATTGTGGACAGACTCATGAAGGTAGCTCAATTTCTGCCGGTCAAGAAGACCTTCGGTGTTGATGATCTCAAAAAGTTGTATATCCGAGAGGTCGTACATCTTCATGGGGTCCCCCATTCTATCATTTCAGATAGGGACTCCCGTTTTATGTCTCGTTTCGAGAAGAGTTTTCAAAGGGCACTGGGTACATAGGTGCTTCTAAGCACATCT
Organism: Viscum album; assembly: GCA_963277665.1. NCBI lineage: Eukaryota > Viridiplantae > Streptophyta > Magnoliopsida > Santalales > Viscaceae > Viscum > Viscum album. Next base: position 1,869,365,362 of record OY728141.1, read on the forward strand.
TACCAACCTCAGACCGATGGCCTGTTAGAGAGTACGATATAGGTGCTTAAGGACATGGTGCGAGCATGAATCCTAGACTTTGGGGGCTATTGGGAGAATCATATACCCATAGTCAAGTTCTCCTATAATAATAGTTTTCAGGAAACTATCGAGAAGTCGCATTACGAAGATTTATATGGTAGGCCATGCCGATCACCATTGTGCTGGTTGAATGTAGGTAAGGCAGCTTTACTAGGACCATGTCTCGTGCCAGAGACATCTAAACAGGTCCAGTTCATTCAGAAATGGATTGTTACCGCACAGCCTCTTCAGAAATCTTATGCTCATCGCCGTATACAACCCTTAGATTTCATGGTCAGGGATCATGTTTTCTTACATGCTTCACCGAGGTTGGGGCATAGGTGTATTAAGAGACAGAGTAAACTTTCATTGAGGTATGTAGGGCCATTTGAGATTCTGGAGAGAGTCTAGCTGGTTGCCTATCGGTTGCAGTTACCACAGAGGTACCGAGCCATGCACAACGTCTTCCATGTATCTAAGTTGCGCCGTTATCATTCAGACACGTGTCACGCCTTTCATACTGAGGAGGTTGAGCTTGAGGTTGATGAATCCATTGAGGAGCATCTGATTCATATGGTTGATAGGAGCACAAAGGATCTCTGAGGCCGGTCATTTCCTCTCGTATGGGTGCTATGGAAGCATGGCCGAGTGCAGGATGAAACCTGGGAGTAGGAGACTGACGTACATGATCAGTGGCTGGAGTTGTTCACAGTTATATCTTCACCACCCTTGAAAGGGAAATTCTGGGATTAATTGCTTTAAGGGGGGAATTTTTTAAGAACTAGGTTCTTATTTTGAGGTACGAGTTTCTTCATTTCTCTTTTGCATAAGTGTTTTTGAGAAAATAAGGAAAATGTGGAATATACTAAATATTGGGACTACATGTCGTGTACTTTTCCACACGTTGTGTACTTTTGTCCGTGTTGGATGAGTACATAGGGTGTGTAGCCTTGTCGATGATGAAAGATGCAGAAACCGACTACACACTGTGTAATAGGTATTTACACGCCGTGTAGTCAGTCGGCAGGAAAATAGTAAGGCGGTGGGAGCAGCCACCAGCTGGGCAGTAGTACCTACTGTATAGTCGGGTATACATGATGTGTACTCATGTCGTCAGATGAACAATTTGGTTGTTCCACCAGAGGAATAGTTAAATGAAGGGAGTACACGTTGTGTACTCGAAAGTACATGTCTTGTACTTTGTTTTTTTCTCTTAAAATGGGAATTAGCCATCCCTATTCACAAGGAAGGCTTAGATCAAGACCAGAGCTCTCAAGGGGACGACCGAATCTTCGAGGATCTCTAGATCGAGCGTCGTGAATCCATTTCCGCCTCGGACGATCTCTTTGGAACTGCGCAGGTAAGCCCTCCCATGTCCCTGCGTAGTTCTTACCAATTCATCCTCTAAGGTAAGTTATTTGAGTTTAAGCGAGTTTTATTTCACCTTATATCTACCTTTTTTTGGGATTATTTGTGGAACGTCGTTCAAGTATACTGATCATGGGCATTTAAGGTACGTGGCCTAGTGTTTTGATTCCAAATATTGTGCATTTTGTGTACTGTTGTTCCATGAACCCATGTTGGGGTGTCGTGTGGCTGAGGCCATGGCTATTTAAAATTCCTAGAATTGAATTGGTAATTAATTGTGACATTAAACTGCTGTTTGGGATCGTTTCTTGGATCCAGGACCACCCTGGGGGTGCGTTCCTCTATTTAGTTGTTTGGCCAGTATACCTGAGAGTACGCCTTTAAAGTAATGATTATAGAATTTCCTTGAGAGGAATTACTTGTGTACTTTTTTTTACATGTTGGGCATGGCCCGGTAAACTATTTTAGCCTTAGGGAAGATTTTTGATTAGAATGTGGGCACTATACTATTTATCCTGTAGGAAAATTCTTCCATCCCTGTGGGAAGTAGACTCTATGTAGGAGTGCGACACTTTGTATGCTTGAGGGAAATTTCTGTTATTCTTGTGGGCAATTACCAACAGGTTGGATTCTGATTACCTGAGGGTATGGGTTTGGGTGTCTGAGGACACGGACAGGATACAAAAAAACTAACTGTGGTAGTTTCTTAAATAATAAATAATGAAATGAATGTTAAAATTGTAATAACTGGTGAAGATAGTTATTTTTGAGTAATTATTAGTTTATTGAATTTACTTTTGCACAGTACTGTTTCATGTTTACACACAGTTGAGTATGGGCCTTTGGTGGGTGCCTACTAAGATTATTTCTCACACCCGGTTTTGGTCATGCTTTTCAGCCCAAAAATATTACATTTCTGCAGGTGTGGATAAGGGCAAGGGTCCTTATACAGGAACTTGGTTGCTGCTGAGGAGTAGGGGAGAAGGGGACCGGGCTTAGGCTTGGGATGCTACCGACTGTTTTTTGTTTTTTTAATGTACTCGGAATTACACTATAATGTATTGTTGTATAACATGTTTTGTCTATTTTCTTAGAACGTGAGACATGTTGCATTATCATCTATATAAATATTGGTTAAATTTTACTGTAGTTGTTTACCTTAAATGTGTATGGTTTATTGCTTCCGTTGTTGTTGTATTCTTTTTATTATATTCCGTTGCGCTACACTATGACAAATGAGTGCATAGTTTCCCCGCTATCAGACCTAAGCCCTCGCTACTAGTCGGCACCCTCTGGCATTTGGGGAAATGCGCTTGAGGTCATGTGGCGTACCGGGTTCGGGGAACCCGTTGAGTGGCACTCGGATCTAGGACATTACACTCTCTAAGTCAAACCACTTCATAGATAAATGTGTTCAAAGTTTATTAGAGATCATGGGATTCCATTACATGTGGATGTTAGTCTAACTCCACTGAGTTACCCCGATGATCTATTCAGACCATGATGTTCACTTCACATCATGATTATATAGAGGTTGCAAGAAGCCTTTGGGACGCAATTGCATTTGATCACAACTTTTCACCCCCATACTGACAACCCGGCTGAGCATACTAGTCAGGTCCTAGGGGACATGTTGTTATCTTCCATGTTAATCATTGACTATATTTTGTAGGATCATTTACCATTGTCGGTGTTTGAGTACAAAAATATATACCATTCCACCATTGGTATTGCATAGTTCGAGGCCTTGTACTGAAAACCATACAGGTCACCACTATGATGGACCGACTCAAGAGCATCATTACATGTGTGATTGGTGTTGGTGTGAGCCATAATAGAGAAGGTAAAGATCATATAGGAGCATATTAGAACAACATATATCCATTAGAATTCTTATTTGGATAAATTATATTGAATTTTGGAGTTTAAGGTGGGAGACCATATTTTTATAAGGGCATCACCTCTATGTGGATTACACAAATTATTTCAGGTTGTAAATATATCTATGAGATTCATTGTCCCTTTCGAGAAACTATGTAGATTTTTTAGGTGGATTATCTTTTATATTTGTCACCAAAGTTAGACTAGGTACATGACGTCTACCACATGTTGCAACAGAGTAGGTACATACATGAATCATTGCATGTTATTAACTAAGGATAGCTGCACATTGAGGATGAAGCTACTTTTTTTATTTCCCTATAGATATTGGTGATCAAAAAGAAATAATAATTCATTGCTGAGGGATTCCTTTAATGTGTATTTGGTGGTAGTATGGGAATCTTCCAGAGTGTCCCTAGAAGCGGGATACCCAGATGCGTGCTTAGTACCCACATCTCTTTGTGTTATATTTTGTTTGTATTTTTTAATATAAATCCCTAAAGTGGGTAGAATTTAATTTCTCATTTTTTTCAATGTAAAGTCTTTGAATATCTATTGTAATATTGTATAGACCATGCACTGAGATGGTGCTTGATTATGAGGCTCTGTGAGCACGAAATCAATGTTTTAAATATATTAAATATATTAAATTCAAACACATACAATTCTCTTGAAAAATTGTAAAAAATATTTAATGGAGATATAGATCAAAAATTTGAGTCCAATATTGAGTTAAGGGCATGGATTTTACCCTAGGCATGACATAACCCTAGAGCACATTGGAGATTCGGGTTTGGCGCATTAATAGGTGAATGATTAAATAATTTAATCGATTAAAATAATTAATTTAAATAAATTTATATGAACATAATTTTTCTTCTAAAAATATATATATGGAGAAATGTTAGGTTATGTGATGTAACCCATTAGCCATTGGATAGAGTTTTGGAGGATCGTTTTCGGGTGAACAACATCCAGAACATGGATCATTAATTTGTGTGCAATGAGATTCGAGGATCATACCATTGATAGTGATGTAGAATAATTATTAATTAGTGATCAATACATCTCGATGTAAGACATTATTTTTTATGAATTTATCCATATTTTATTATACCTGATATGAATGTAAATCAATCAATTAAAAAATTGATTCTCGGATTGAGCGTACTGCGGGTATGGGTTAGATTATGTAGGATTCAAATATTTTTATAGTTGATTTTATAATATCACATCATTCTTCATTCTAATAACAATGATTTTATTCCAACACAAACATTTTCAGAGGTCCATTCCCCATGTTTTTATTGTTTAATTCATCTTACTTTCTTCACAATTTCCTTATAAAAAACTCTTTTAGCCAGAATTTTGATGAAATACATGATATTCTATCTTGAAAAAACCATTCATCAGTGAAATAGATCTATACTAGAAGTAAAACTCCCAATAAAGTAATTTATTTAGGTGTAGTGATGATATAGTATGATTAGAGGCATATTATATTGGATAAACAACTTTTGTTCACCCCAGATTGATGGCACGGTACAAACAGTGAATTTGAGCGTTTCTAAAGTAGTATCAAAGGTTGGATCCCTACGATCAAATAAAATAAAGATTACTCTGCCCCAAATCATTTTTAATTAGTTTTATGGTGGTGGTGGTTTAGAAGATGATGTGGAGAAGAACTAGTGTGTTGTAAAATCTTGGGTTACATAACATGTATTCTGGTGTTACATACCTAGTGGGACCTCCAAAGCAGTGGATATTGATTACATGTAGAGATAAGGTTCACATGTTATGTGGTCCCTAACATACATGTTATGGTCCCTACCACACATCATGTGGTCCCTAGCTATCCATCTTGGCATGTACAGGGTGTACATTCCCATAATGTCGGGTGGTGTTACATGCAATGTGTGCCATTCCACACACTGTGTTCACCTTAGTAGGAAACTCGACATGTGCAGGAGGCACATACCTAGGTGATCATGTGGATTCACATTACATGTGTGGTGGCGTAAATGAAGTGTACTAGGACACATACATAGTAATGAGCCTTAGTACATGGATATAACTAGGTACCGAATGGATACCATGTGTACTTGAAGTACACACCATGTACTGCTTCAATGTTGACATAGAGCTCTTGTTCCCATCAGCGTGGATAGGTTTTGTTTGGGTGGGTTCCCTTGATCCTTTACCTGAAGCATTATTATGGATTCATGTATGATTCTTACGGTGGTGACCCTCTCTAAGAAACTTCAGTATTTGATAGGGTTTTTGGAATCATTCTGTGAGGCTTAGAGTGAGATCTTCTATCGTCATCAGTACCATATGTGGGGATCTTGGTATCATCATGGCCAACACTACGTAGTTATCAATTCATTAATCAGTGAGTTAATTTATATAGGTTTTTTGGTTTTCCCAATGGCCTTGGGTGTGTTCCCAATCTATGATCGTTATCCTTAGACTTTTAAAATGTACTTTTTATGGAAATACATAATGAGAATGACATCTCTGATGAGCACCATCAATTCTATATTCCTTTTGGACCGTGTTATGCTAGATTAGTGTTGTATGGAAAAAATTAATTAGTAATTGTATGATGAATTTGTAGTTTTGACCTTACCTTTAGACTATGTGTATACTGTGAGTATATTAGGATATTCTTGTTGTGTTTGTTATTGAACGATCCTTATAATGAGATAAATATTATTCATGATGTTATATGCTTAATGATATCAAGGATTTCTATTGGGTATGTTTATACACATACCTACATGGTATTTTACCACATGTTTCATGTCATATGTTGATGACCAAACTTTTGATAGAGTACGGGAGGGACCATTACTAGTTAGAGGTCAGTAAGCTAGACAGACCGAGGGGTGTTTTGGTGGTTTCATTTATAGCAGTTATTACCAACATTATAGGTTGTACTTTTTTTAGGTACTTTTAGTTGGTTTATATGTGGACCTTGATTTCTATTAACTTTTTTGGTACTCAGATGGTGGGATTTTTAGATGCATTCATTTGTAGTTATTGTTTTTTTAATTTTAATATGATATTCTGTTGGAGATGTGTGCGTGTGTACAAGTAAATTAGTCATAGGCCCCCATGTGTGTGATATGCCAACTTGGTGATGGTATCAATACCCTGGAATATTGGAGGATGTCTTGGGGTAGCTTTGGTTTTGGCCCCATTGGTCCAAGTCATGACAGATATTCTCCATCTATAAAACATTAAGAATGTTTTTTCTATTGGAAAGAATATTCTCCATCTAATAAAAGTGTTAAATTTTGATCAAAAAAATATTAATAAATTCAAAAGTATAAAAGTAAAAAATATATACAGTTTTAAGGAAGTGTATTGTGATTTTAAAAATTTACTTCATAATGTGTAGAAAGAAATATTTTGACTCAATAATCTCCCCGTATTGAAATGTAAAAAAGATGTAATTTAAAGAGATATAAAGGGTTTAAAACGTTGAGTAAACTTACTCCACATGTATTATATAATTATGACCTTTTCACTTTGTTGTGAAAGGTAATAACTTTCTTCATTCCTCTCAAACCCTTTTCCAAATTATTATACTCTTTCTCCAAACCTTTCTCCCAAATGCTTAGATTCTTTTTCCACCTTATTGATTTTCAGAAATATTTATAGTTGGTAGAAAGTGTTAAGTGAAATGTGACGTCCCAACCCACCAGGGCCTGCTTGGTTAGTGGATACTGGTCCGCCACAACCCAAAGCTCACCTCCATTGGCTAGTGGCTGGCGACAAGCACTGACAAGGCATAACTAAAATACGAGGCCATTATATAAAGTACATATATGCCTGAACCCTACTCCCTCAATAGATAAGTATTGAGGAATAAAAATAAAATACTACAACATCTAGAGAAAAAAATCATGCTTGTAATAACCTCTAAGGAATAAAAAATAGTTAAATAGTGAAATATGAATAGTAAAGGGAAAATAAACGACCACCTGTACAATATGTCCCAGTCTAGAAACAAATGGTAAAGACATTTTAAGATATCTAAACTCCAAATCACTAAGACTGACCACTGTATAGGTTCTACGCAACAGAGTATCCCTATGATCTAATTAAAAATCCACTAATATATCTACAATCTATATAATATATGACACATGTGGGAAAACACCATATAGGGATGAGTATATACATACCCATTATAATGCACTAAAAACAAAATAAGGAGAAATATAATAAATGATAGAAGTAGTGAGTTCCACCCAATGAAAATGGAAAATAAAACCCAACAACAAAGAAATATTCTAATATGGGAAAACTAAACAAGAGCGTAATGGGATCTCTATCACACATCCCATCCTAGGATGATGGGTATGTGTATATCTCTAAAGGCCCATCATCAATGCCCAACATCTCACGTGTCTCTGTTAATAAGTAACTGTATGGATGACCCACTGTAACGCCCTGAACTATTATAAATAAAACTCCCCTTGCCTTTTTATTAAAAGTCATATTATATAATGTGGTTATAGAAAATACATGGAATTATTTTGTTTTATTATGATCATTGTATTTAATTGAACATTAAGATTCATTACCGTTAATAATATAGTTGTTGAACAATGATCACATGATTAGTATAAATATATGGTTTTAACAAATACAATTTTAACAGATAAAAAAAGTGATGGCCTCAACAAGTTGGATCATACCCTTTGAAGCCCATTTAATGGATCATCTGAGGTAGATATCATTTACTGGATTTTCCCTTGAGCATGCCCAATAGGAGATCCCAAAACATATGCATGAGTGAAACCATTTACGGGAGGATGTCAAGCTCATTGAGATCACAGCTCCGAACCATGTCCGTCGAACTGCCCCATGAAAATCCCACCATCACACACCTTACCCTTAGGGAATTTACTAGTTAAATAGAGGGATATGTAATAAGTCCCTTGAAATATGAGTATGTATATTATTTTTTATATAATAATTAATATATTTCCATCCTGTTATTGTTTCTTTATAAATGATTTTTATTTTGATTCAATAAAACACAAATAGTATTTTTTGTCAATATTCAAAATAAATTAAGATATATATTTTGAGTTAATGGATTTTTAAAAAAAATAATATCTTAATAAAATATTATTATGAAATAATTTTTATCTAATATAAAAAATCATATAAATTATTATGATGTTAAATGTAATTTATTATTACGTTTCAAAAACTGTTAGTGTCAAAAACCCATTATTTTCAATAAATATCGGTCATTATTTTAAAAGTTAAAATTCACATATTTATATTATTATTTAGATAAAATGAACATTATTTTTTGAATCAGAATGTCTAAATTATCCAATGGGGAATTTTTCATAATTTTCTGAGACTGTCAAATTTTTGGTTAAAAATTAAATACCTTATAAATATATAGTATGTTTTATGACATCATAATTAACCAAATCTGATAAAATAAGTAATATAAATGTGATAAAAGAAAAAATATATTTTTTTTTAATTTATAATAATGTGATTTTAGGTTATTTGGATTATTTTATAAAGCCTTTGTGAATCCTAAAAAACATATGATATATTTTAAGATTTTAAAATAATTTTTTTAAAACTACTTCTCACCTCCACATAACCAATTGTAATATTTTAATAAGTTTGGACCTTGGACTTATAGATCAATTTAAACCATTATTTTTTTATAACCCATGTGATAGACAACAATATAGTTTGTGGTTTTGGTTTTTTTATTATATAGAGTCCAAAACCTAAATAGTAAAGAAATTACCCTCCTTTCCTATATAAACCCTCCAAATATCACATTTATCTTCACTAAAACTCCTTGTATCACGTCCAAAATCTTACCTCCACTCCATATATTCCTACCAAGACTCCCCCATGATTTCAATTAGCCCCTCCCTAGCCTTAAGAGTCACACACTTAAGTAAGGGATCTTTCACTCTCTTGTTTTATCAAAAACTCATTTTAAATTATCACTTTACATTTAATTTTATTATGATTAGAAATGATATTGAAAATTCCCCTTACTATAAATTTGATTCATAAATTATGATATATTAATTTCAATCTCATTAACTCTCACATGATCCTTTATGGACACTCGTTACCAAACTGAAATTTCATAAGGATTATTTTCTCAGTTCATGTTACTTCATTACCTTATGCCTTCTATTTACAAATTTATAATGTTGGTATATGATTTTATATGTCCCTAATAATACCCATTTTATCTCCAAATAATGATATACCCTTTTCTCTCTCATAAACCATTTTTTTATTTTTTAAGAAATGTTGTTATGCAGAAATTTCATTATGGATTTCCATGCCAAACTATTGTATAGTGGACACCATACCCATTATTATATAAATGGTATTCACATTTATGAGCACATAAATAAATATTTGGGAGATGAATGTATTTATTCCACATTACTTGGTCGTGAAATAAATTATGATAAAATGAATCCACGACGTATGACTTATGTGGAACACTTAAGCGTGAGAATGAAATGAATTGGATGGGTGGACCCAGACAGAGCTCAAATGAATTGTGTAATATTTAGTATCATGGTACGTCATGTTGGGACAGGGGTGTACCTAATTAATTTATTTTACTTTTACACCATTAATTATTTGTGGTTTAGGCTTGACCTATTATTATGATTTAGTGTTTTATGTTGTTTCCACATTTCCCATGTTATGATTATCATGCTATATCTTGACTTATTATAAATGTTCCTTCACATTGATATACAAATTGTATAACATGTATTTCTTATTCAATGTTTATTCCATTATTGGGATTTATATCTCACCCCTTTCTTATGTATTTCCTTAGGTTATCCAATGTAGTTTTGAGTTTTAAGGAGTATTTTAAGCGTGTTAAAAATGTTTTCAATAAAATGATGTTAAGTATGTTTTAAATGATGTTATTGTATCCCATGTTAAAGATGCTATTTTCTTCCTAATTCCAAAATACTCTAGAATTATCGATTTTTTGGGTTTATCAAGTGTAATTTTTTAATTAAACAATTATTAATTTATAATAAAGAGCATGGTTGTTATAGTTGGTATTAGAGAAAACATTTAGTTATACTTGGAATTAGGATTAGAGAAATATAGATAATCCCTTATGAATATGACTAAGAATAAGAAATCATTTCTAAATTTGGGTAAGTATAGAGTAACTATTTTATAAGTAAAATAAATCCCTATCTTGATATATAAGTTGACGTGGTTCTAGAACAGAACTATCTAGGGGTAACAACTCCAATAAGGTGATCCAGGCCCGACACAGGGTAACCTGTTACATGACAACGAGCTTCAATACACAATTGGTTTCACAATCCCAAGGGTTATGATTCGGAAAATTAATAATCTCATTAAAAACCATTATTAGTAGAACAAAAAAATTACCAGAAGAATATATTTCAGTAAATATATCATGGATAACATAGATTGAAGTCTAAAAACTCTTAATTTAAGGCGAAAAATTTAATTTATAATTTATCCCTTTAATTTCATTGGATTCCCCTATATGTGTTCAGTTTTTCAAGATAATCATGCCCAATTTTTATTTTATTCTAGATAATGGATAGAATTATAACAAATTGGGTCAACAATCAATGCAGTGATCAATGTTATAATTTTCTTAATGGGATACCCAATCAAATGGGAGAAGTTATCATAAACATTGTCACAATACTCTCTTAGATGAATCAGGTTCTGAATATAAACCTTGAGTAGGAGGATCTACCGAACCCCCTCAAGAAGATAACAATCCAGAATTGAGAGATTCATAAAAAAGTCTTCATACTTTCAATTGATCATCTGATCCCTTAATCATGGAACAATGGATCAACTCCATTGATATGATCTTCTTTAACATTCAATATTCTAAGCAAAAGAAGGTCCTACTAGCTATTTATCATATGGAGGGAGATGTTGATCAGTAGTGGGCAGTGATAAAGAGTATGAATCATGAGAAATAGATCAAATCAATTTATTGGAAAAAATTACATTAAAAAAATTTTGATTAATATTTTTCTCAGACTCTACGTATTAAAATAGAAAGGTATTTCCTTACATAAATCAAAAAAATATGATGAATCTATTGTGGTGTACATTAAAAACATCACAATACTTGCATGATACACCCTTAGTTATTTTATTACCCTCACATTCATTGTTGAATTCTTCTTTGGGGGGGTTAAAACCAAGTCTATGAAAATCCATAGCGATCCATTACTTTGGTGGCTATGAGGGAATTTTCTGATTTTCCCTTATAGTTGAAATAGAGATTGGGTAATCTCAAGGGTATCATGGGGATAATATGTTAAAATTGGACTTTAGTTATAGAGGTATGATAGAGATATCTAATAGTGAAAATAAATTTATTCATTCCACTTTTAAAAGGTACAAAATGAATCACCATGAAAATTGCCTTCGGGGGTGAAGAAAAGATTTAGGTGTGGTGGGAAGGGAGGACACATAGCTAATAATTTCCAATAGGAGAAACCCAATAATGCGACAGAGGAAAGGAATTCTCTAGTAAACCATCAATGCATTATTCATTGCTACAACTACAATAAACTAGGGAAATTTTTAATCCATTTCCCTAATACCAGGGTTTTCATAGGAAACCAACAACCTTTGAGGTAGCAAGGGAGAGCCTATTCCATTACTACTATTAAAGTGAATCTAGAAAAAAAGTTCTGATCTTTACAGTAGTAATTACTTGAATAATAGAGAACATACTTTTTTATTCTAGTAATACACATTACATTATATCATTAATGATTAGTATAACTACTCAAACACCACCACAATGCATGGAAGTAGAGATGTCAGAGAAACTAGAAAATGGGGAAATTATTTCATCCAATGTTTAAAACTTTTCCCATGCCACAGATTCTGGGATAAACATCCCATAAAATCTTTTCAAACATCCTTTGGTGTAATTTGATGCAATTTTGGGTATGGATTGTCTTTCCTTGTATATAGAAACATAAATTTCTACAAGAATGAAATCACTCCCTATTTGTAGAATTGTCCCCTAATTCTGTACAAATGGAAGGAAGAGGATGAATCATCTTTAACACCATCGTCTCAAAAATGGATATTATTACCTATGAGAAAGGCTACCTAGCTCAAATTATTTATTATAATGAACGGATTATCCTATAATATATTCTTAGTGTGAGGGAATACGATGATGTGTTTCTCGATAAATTGTCTGACCTTCCTCCTTGTAGGGAGGTTGAATTTTTAATCGATCTTATACCTAGGGCATTGCCAATTTCTATGAATATGTATAAGATAGATGTTGTGGAAAATTATGATCTAAAGAAACAACTATAGAAGAATATAGATGAACAGTTTATATGCCCAATTTTTTCCCCATGGGGTGCACCAGTCCACTACATCAAGAAGAAGGATGTGTTAATGTGCCTATTCATTGACTATGATGAGCTCAACAAGATCATGAGAAAGAAAAAATATCCTCTATAATGGATTGATGAATTGTTCAATCAGATATATGGATCACAATACTTATCCAAAGTGGATCTTTGTTTGGGGTATTATCATGTAAGAGTGAAGAAGGAAGATATCCTCATGATCATTTTTCATACTAGGTACAGGCACATTGGGTTCATATTGATGAAATTAGGGTTCACAAATGTTCTAGAAATCTTCATGGATTCGATGAACAAACTCTTTAGAGATTACCACAACAAATATTGGTAGTGATTATAGTTTATATCCTTATATGATCTAAAATCTAGGAGGAGTTTGAGGAGTATTTGATCATTATTTTAAAGACCTTATGAAAGTATAAGTTTTACAGAGGGTGTCAGTTTTGGTTGAACAAAGTCTCATTTTTGGTGAATTTCATCACAATCAATGGTATATCTATGAAACCTTCATAGAGAAAAGTAATCTAAGGATGGTTGAGGCCAACATCTAGGATATATATAGTTTACTAGGGTTAGTTGGGTATTTTCACAGATTTTTGATAAATTTATCATGATTGTCAAACCCTCTTACCATGATAACTCCGAAGGGAGTCATTATTTCATTGAATTACGAATCTAAATAAATATTCAAAGGATTAAAAAGTAGTATCATCCCTTCCATTTTAATCTCACTACCAAAAAGAAGTGATCTTTTCATAATATTCAATGATTCATTGAATAATAGATTGTGTTCAGTGTTAATAAAGAATAAAAAAATCATTGTGCATGCCACAAGGATATTGAAATTCATGAGAAAAACTATCCCACACATGATATAAAGTTACAAGTAGTGATAATCACTATGATGATTTGGAAGATTTATCTATTTTGGGATAATTGTGATATATATATGGAATAAAAAATTCTCAAATATACATTCACATATAACGACATGAATATTCACCAATAATGATGGTTAGATCTGATCAGGGAAAACGAAATCTCAATCCACTACCATCATAGGAATGCGAATAAAGTGGTGGATGCTCTAAGTGGAAGGGATTTAGGAATTTTATCAATGATGATGATTGAGAAGGATCCAATATTCTTATAATTTATGAGTATGGACATGGGAATCCTAAAGGAAGGAACATCATCAATTCTTTCATAAATTATTTTTCAACCATCACTTCTTGAAAGGATAATGGATGCTCAAAAAGATGATGTGGGAATTCAGAAGAATGTAGAAACTATAATAAAAGGGAAATCATTAGAGTTCAATGTTAATGAAGAAGGAATTGTGATATTTGGTTCAATACTATGTGTTCCATCAAATCCTACGTTAAAAAAGAAACTATTTTATGGTGACCATAGTTCGACATTCTCAATCACTCAGGAAACAAAAATATGTATCGAGATCTCTGAGGGAACTATTGGTGGGACAACATAAAGAAGGATATGACTGAATATACAACAATGTGTCTGGTATGTCATCTAGTGAATGATGAAAGACAGAAGTCTAAGTGTATGATGAATCCATTTCCCATACCAACAGGGACATGGTAATACATCACTATGGAATTTTTCATTAGACTTTATAATACATCTGAATGAAACTATACTATCTGGGTTCTTGTGTATTTTCTTATAAGCACTGCCTAATTCATTGTGATCCGAGATGATCTATCACTGGATAAAATTTCACATATATACTTCATAGAAGTGGTGAGGGTGCATGGAGTACCACAATCGATTGTGTCTGCTCAAGATCCAAGAATACCCTTAAATATTTGAAAAAGTATCTAAAATTCACTAAGAACCGAGCTCAAATTTGGTACAGTTTATCACCCACAAACCGATCGACAATCTGAATAGACTATCCAAACATTTTAGTACATGTTGAGATCATGCTCAACTAACTTGAAAGGGGTATGGGACCAATAAAATTATTCTGGTAGAGTTCTCTTATTACACCAGTTTCTACTTGATCATCCAAATTGATCCCTATGAAGACATTTATGGGAAGAGTTGTAGAACACCTACATTTTGGGATGATGTATGGGAACAAACACTACTAGGTACTAAAATGTTTGAGTAAATGGTAGAGATGGTCAAAACCATTCACCAGCACATCAAAGTTGCTTAGAGTTCACAGAAGAGCTATGAGGACAATCATCGATGAGACCTAGAGTTTTATGTTAGGGACATGGTATTCCTCCTCATATCTCCATGGAATAAAGTGATTAAATTAGAGAGGAAGGGAAATCTTATTCCAAGTTACATATTCCCTTTTGAGATCCTTGATCACATTAGAGTGGTGGCCTATTGAATAGAACTCCCACAGAACCTATCTCCACTATAGGAGGAATTCCATGTATCCCTCTTGAGAAAGTACATACCATACCCATCACATCTTCTCAATATAGAGGTGGTACTATTGGAGAATGACCTTTCATATAAGGATCAGTTGTTGAAGATCTTCAATCATAGAGAAAATGTTATACGAAATATGAAGATGCCCCTTGTAAAATTGTTATGGAGAAAACATAAGTTTAAAGAAGAAAAGTGGGAACTGGATGAAGTGATGAAGAAGAGTTAACCTCTTCTGTTTTAGTGTGGGAAGATAAAATTTTTTGGGTGAAATTTCTTAAGGGGTGGAAGATTGTAACGACCCAAACAATTATAAATAAAATTCCCCTTTCTTTTTTTATTAAATGTCGTATTATATAATATTGTTATATAAAACACATTAACCAATTTTTTCTTTTTATTAGAATTATGTTTAATTGACCATATATAATCATTTCCATTGATAATATATCATTTGAATAGTGATCACCTGATTAGTATAAATATATGGTTCTAACAGATCAAATTATCATAGACAATGGATGTGGTGGCCTCAACTAGGATAATCCAACCCTATAAAGCCCATTTATCAGAGATTACTTGGGAGATATAACTTCTAGGATTTTCAATTTAAATAAATAATATTTTAATGAAACAATTTTATGTAATAATTTTTATCAAATATAAATTTTCATATGATTTTTTATGAAGACAAATGCACTTTTTTATTAGGGTTTGAAAACTGTAATTGTCAACAACCCATCATTTTCAATAAATATAAGTCATTATTTTCAAAGTGAAAAATCACATATTTATAAAAGTATTTATATAAAATGAATATTATTTTTTGAATCAGAACATCTAAATTATCCATCAGTGAATTTTCTATAAATTCCTAAGATAATCAAATTTTTGGATAAAAATTAAATATCTTATAAATATAAATAGTGATTTATGAAATCAAAATGACCCAAATATGATATAATAACTACTATAAATTGGATAAAATACCAAATATATGTTTGAATTAAAAAAAATTTAATTTGAGTTTATTTTATTTATTTTAAAAAGCCTTTATGAATCCTTAAAAACATATGATATATTTTAAGGTTTTAAAATCATTTCTTTAAGAGTGTGACTCACCTAAAAATCAACAATTGTGTTATTTTAATAATTTTTCCCCTTGGACTTATAAAATAATGTAAACCACTACAAATTTTCAGAATCCATGGGCAAAAACCATGGTATGGTTTGTGGTTTTGGATATTTTAATATGTTGATTCCAAAACCTAAATAATAAATAAATCCCCCTCATTTCCTATATAAACCCACCCAAGATCACATTTTTCTTCACAAAAACATATTTGAGAACATAAAAACTCTTCTATACACTCCCTATAGTCTTTAAAATGATCCTTAAATATTTCAATAATCCCCTTCCAAGCCTTTGGGGTCACACACTAATGTAAGGGATCTTCCACTCTCCTATTTTATCGAGCAATCCTTTTATGTTATGCATTTTAGTTTTCATTTTATTATGATGGTAGATGATATTTGTTATTCCCAATAATATAAATTTGACATATAAATGATGATATCTTTCTTTAACTCTCATTAATCCTCTCATGATCAATTATATACACCCATTACCATGCCAAAATTTCTTAAGGATTATTCTCTCTATTCATGTTTCTTCATTACCTTATGCCTTCTATTTCAAAATTTATAATATTGGGATAGGATTTTTCATGTCCCTAATACATCCCATTTTATGGAAAAATAATCATATACCCCATTCTCTCTCATCAACAATTTTTTTAAATTTTTATGTAACGTCGTTATGCTGCCGAAATTTCATCGTGATTTTCCATGCCAAAATAATTGTGTTGTGAATACCATACCCAGTATTTTATCAAGGTTATTCACATTTATATACATATATGTATTATTGGGGAGTTACATGTATGTATTCCACATTCCTTGATAATTGAATCAATTTTTATGAAAAAAGAATCCATGTCTTATGATCTATATGTAAATGTTAAGCATGATAATGAAACGAATATGATGGGTGCACCCAAATAACACTCTAATATATTGGGTAATGTTTAATATCATGATGCATCATGTTGTCATGGGGGTGTACCTGATTCCTTTTCTGGGAATTATTCCACCCTAAAGTAATTTTGATTTAGCATTGACCTTTGTTTACGATTCAATGTTTAATGTTGTTTCCACATTTCCTATTTTACGAATATCATGTAATATCATGCCTTATTATTAATGTTCCTTTTATTTCTCAATGATATGACTATTTTCTAACATGTATCACTTTTTCATGTTTATTAACTTACTAGGATTTATATCTTTCCCATTTCATATATATTTCCTGAGGTTATCCCATGATTTTTTGAGTTTAACGGAGTATTCTGAGCATGTTAAAAAAGATTTCAATAAAAACATGTTAAGGTTGTTTTTAAAAATAATGTTGTATCCCATGTTCAAGATGTTATGTTTTGTACCGAATTCTCAAATACACTATAATTAATAATCATTTTGGTTGTATTAAGTATAATTTTATGAAATAAATCAGGTATTAATGTGGAATAAAGATCAGGGTTTTTATACCCACACCCTTCCACATTGCCACATAGTTTAGGGGGAAAATATCCAAGTAGAGGACTCACACATCTATATGATTAAGTACAACCACTTATTAGATAAATAGAGTACCCACACCCTAGTGAGATAGGGGGTTCCACTTAATTGGTAGAGCATCTACACCCTAGTTCGTTAGGGGAGCCACTTAGTAGGTTGATGACCCATTCCCTAGTCCATTAGGGGGTTCCACTCAGTAGGTATATGACCCAAACCAAGTTAGTGAGGGGTTTGTTTCTTGGTAGGTAGATGAACAACATCGTAGTCCATCAAGGTGGTGCCACCCAAGAGGTAGAGGAACCATGCCACAGTCTATTAGAGGTTTCCACTCATATGTTAGAAGACCCAATCCCTATATTATCAAGAGGGTGCCACTCAAACTGGTGTAAGAATGGAGAACCCATGCCCCGGTACGACTAGAGGTTTCCATTCCCGACCTCTCTCTGATGATCTTACCTGATAACTTCTATCCATGATCATCATATAATGAAGCATTCTGATTGGAACGTCTCATGTCATATCTGAAAATATACTATGAAGTCCATTATCACATTCTACATTGATAAACTCTTAATATAGGAAACTCTCATTCCAAAATCTAAGTTAAAATGAAGGAGATATGAGAGGTAGATGTTTTGTAAGGAACTACATGGCATGTAATGAGGTCCACATGGAGTGTGACCACATGACCTACATATCGTGTCCTTGCCAACACAAGGCTCACTAACCATGTAGTATTACATGGCGTGTAAGGGTTCTACACTGTGTATGATCCCATCTAAATCCCAGTTGTTTCCTCCACCATTCATGGCTCGGTGTCCATGTCACCATACACAGTGTGTAAAGGATCCACACACTATGTGATCCCACTCTACTGCCTAGATGGTTTTTTCTTTATACATGGATCAATGGCTATGTCACCATACATGGAGTGTACGAGGCCCATGTGGTGTGTATCGACTGTAACAACTATGGCCCACTGAAAGCATAGACACCCCTCCATAACATGGCTATCGGGTCATGGCCTACCAAGTACCACTAGATTCCCCACAGACACATGGTCCCTTATATGGGGCCCACCCATGTGACTAAATGGGTCATATAACTAATGACTATCCTAATAGGCCAACAGATGTTCTTTCTAGTTTTTTTCCTCACTAACACACACCTAGAAAAACATCCTAGAAGGTCACCCATCCAGACCACTACTCCCGGCCAAGCACGCTTAACTGTGGATTTCTAATCTATTAGGATTTTGAAAATAAAGGTTCAACTTGTTGACATGAGTAATATAATTTATTCATTTAACCCTTTATCATTTTTGGGTGTTACATTCAACACCACATCATAACACAATGTCCTCATTGGGGACCCAACATCTCAACCTAGCCAGTGAACCATACATAATGTAGGTTTTCTTCTCTGATACCAATATAAAAATTCGGCCACACTAACAACACATAAACCCCACCCCAAACATGGAAATGTAATCATTATGGATCCTACATTACATCTTATACAGTGCACTACAGTTATGGTTGGGTTCCTACTCTGATACCAATGTAACAACCGAGACTTGCTAACAAAACAGACAACACGCCTGAACATGGTTTTCAGATATTTCCCTACTAAGTACCACTAGTTTCCCCCATAAACATGTGTACCCCACCTTGTGGACCACCCACATTCTTGAACAGGTCATCTTACTAATGATTGTCCCCACAGGCCAACACATGTTCTTTCCAGTGTTATTTGTCCTCACTCACTCACACCGTATGAAACATCCCATAAGGTCTCCCATCATAATCACTACTCCAGACCATGAATGCTTAGCTATGGAGTTCTAATTTTGTGGGCTCTCAAAATGAAAGGTTCACCTTATTGACATGAGTCATATCATTTAGTCAATTAACCCTTTATCATTCTAGGGTGTTACATCAGCCACCTGGGGCCAACCCGTGTGCTCTTTTCTGTGATTTTGTACTTCATTGTATATATAGGACCACCAACACAGGGTAAAATGGTGTGTTGGGGTAACACATGTCCAGTGATACTTATCATAACCTAGAAACCCAATTTATCATTGCCCAAGGACTCCACAACAGGTGTTCATCCTATTACACAACATGTTACCATGATTTTTGATGAAATTTAAATCTACCACGTGGTTATTGATCTATAACTATCATGATGAATCCACTATTTTACCACCAAAAATCAATGTAAATCAAATCTATCAGACAATTCTAGCACTCTGATTATTTCATATTAAAAACCGGCTAATCGCGTGATGATTCTCCATGCATTCCACTCCACCTCATGTCTTCATTCTCAACTCTAGTTCGCAAATCAATAGAGTATCACCCATGTTATATCCTAATCCATCAATAAAACACTAATCCAGTCATTTTTCACACATCCACCATAAATATGGGTGTCAGGTCACACTCATATTAACTAGGAAATGTCAAACCATAACCTTTTATCCCAACGGTGAAGAACATGAAGAACTAGTAGGGGAAAGACACAAGAACAAAGGTTAAATAATCATTGTCAAAGATTTATTATAAAAAAATAGATCAGGGATATTCAATGTGAGGAAAATATTATAACATGAATAAATAGAAAAAACATTTTATTTTGGTACACAGTCTCATGAGAAGGATAATATTATTCACTTATTAAAGAATTGAGGATTAGACCATGTTCAATATTTTAATAAAGCGTGGAAACCATAATTGAAGAGATATAACTCAATATTAGAAAAATAATTGTTGAAGAAGTCATTATTCAATTATGAGTATGATTCACTGCGTCTGTTACCTCTCGATTCACCATTATCTGATCACCAGTCATCGTTTGTCGTCTGATTCCAATTCAGCAATGATAAATGATCTAAATCTTTCTCTCAAAGATCCTAGGTTTATGTGGATAACCCTGATTATTATTCATAGTAGGCTATTTCTAAAGGAAATATGCATATTGTTATTAAATTAATTCAATAATTAACCAATCCACTTAATGTACCCACCAACGATTGCCTCTTCTGAACGTCTAGTACCTACCAATTTTAGGTTGTTCCTATGGTAAACCCCACACTCCAGATTCAAATGTGGTCTAAAATTTCTAATATGAGACTCCAGTCATGATATATTTTATTATTTCTCAAAAACTATGCATGCATGATAAAAACATATTTCATATATTTATAAAATTATTTTCGATCTCACCGGTCCTTCAAAAATTCCTTTTTTTCAATACCTATATTTTAAAATATACCATGATATATTTCAAAGTCTTACAATTTAAAAATAGTGCCTCTACATGAAATTTTTAGGAAAAATATCTACATGAAACAATTGATATGAAAATTAACAATTATCCATGAAATAAAATCATCCAAAAATATAATAAATTCACTTTTCTGAGAATATAGGAAATAATATATATCAACAAAATATTGGAAAAACATCCATCCATAACATACATTCAAAAATATTTGAGTTATATTATTAAAAAAAATTCAAGAGTTCAGAAATTATCCATCATTCTTTGATTGTTTTATAACAATAATCATTATCATCTTAACTTCCTCTTGATAATTTTCAGATTCAGAAATTACAACTTTTATCTTCAAATGCTCTTCTTATAAAAATATAATCTTCCTAACATCACTCTGATTTTTTTTAAATTAGAAACAATTTTATTCGATATTTCCACTTTTTTATCCAAAACATATATCATCTTCTCCTTATTTGAAATATCATTATTTTGTTGCATCATGATAGATTTAAGATTATCAACTACCCTTGGACTTTTAAAAATTTTAGAATTTGTACTAGATGGAAAATCTGATATAGATGTTATTTCTTTTCTAATTACATTATCATTTACATAGAAATACTAGATATCTCATTATATATTTTATATCTACCTGATAACAGCTTTCCGACATCATAAATCTACATTGGATTTACCTTCCATGTTTTTAAAACTCATCTTCATTGTGAAGGACTATTTCAGAATATTTTTTATGGACCTTGCGATTTTCAATAAATCACCATTCCCTAGATGATACTTTCACCTATCTTGAATGTCTTGAATGATCTACAATATTCATTCAATTAAATTTATAACATCATTGAAATTGTTAATTTTTATACCATTATTTTTATAATAATAATCAAATAAGAATCATTGGAATCTTAAGAAACATCTAACATTGAGTGTGTTGTTGGTCTAGAGGGTCTATATTCTACTATTTAACAAAACGAGTTTTAGACAATTCCAAAACATCAAAATATTTATCGGTTATTAATTTTCATAATTTTTTTCCAACTTTTGATCTTATTCCTTTAATAATTATTCTATTTCCAAAACATTAAGATCAACACCTTTTTGTGATTGATAGGATAAATAAGTTGAGGTTTCAATCCAAATCTCTTCAATATCTAAATCTTTCATTAAATATTTTTCAATATTATCGTTCTTGAATTTTTTCACTGTTATTATTTATGTAACTATCAGAAAACTTTTCTCGACAATTTTCAATCCAAGTGTTATGATTTTGGACATTTCATACCATTGTTCTTATAGATCTTTATTAAATGTCTATCTTTCTTATCCTTATTTTCTAATCTAGGATAATATGGTATAATTTGACCTAGTTTCTTACATCCATAACATATTATCTATAATGTTTCATTCCTATCAATTCTCTTCTGGGTTCTTCGTGTATTTATTTCGGAAATACATATTTTAACTACTTTGTTCATACTTTTGGAAATATTTTGATGTTCATTATCACATTATTCTGAAGAACTAAATTTAGTCTCGACTTTCATTTTCTTCTTCTTATAAGATTTAGTAAATTTTTCATACGACCTAGAATTATTAACTACTATAGATATAGTGGAAAAAGTAACCCCATTATTATTATTGTTTCTCTAAAAATCTATTTTTAATCTACCCTCCTACTACATGAGAGTTCCCATAAGATCCTCTAAACTCAAATTAGTAAAATTTTTCATATCATCAAGATTTTTTCTCTTATATTCCCATTTATTTAGAATAATATTGATGATTTTATAAACTAACTCTTCATTAATAAATTGTTTTATCTGAGATATTTTATAATGTTTACAATGGTCCTACAAATTTAATGCATTTGGGTAACTAATTATCTTGGAAATAATTCAAAAGCTATATAATCTACATGAAGCATAGATTTTATAGTTTCCCCTACTTTAGAAATACAATATTTTTTAACCACATGTTTCTACCAAATATTTTTCAATATCAAAAAATGAAATATGATGTTATATATTCCTATTAATTGAACATAACATAGTATTTATATCATGATTGTAAAATTGATATTCCAAATTTTCTTCTTGAGTGAATGTAGTATCATTTTTATCATGATTTTCATAATTTCTAGTCAATATGAAAACATTTTATACTCTAATATTTTTAACAGAAGTCTTTACGTGATCACCCCAATATTCATAATCAACACTATAAAATATTGGTAGTCTTCTTGGATTTAAATTTTCATGTTTCCCAAAAGACAAACTTGTCATCTTAAAAAAAGATGATGTTTTCTATAACACATATTAGTGTAATAATTTATAATAGTAGAAACCATTTTTAATTAAAGATATCGGATCGAAAGAGAATGTGTTTACTAAAATGGGTGGGGGTGAATTGAATTTAATAAAATAAAACATACATATTTTCTAAAATATTTAATTCATTTTATCAAAAGCAGATTCATTTTAAAATCTATATAATCAGAGTTATAAATGTTTATAAAAATTTTTATAAACATTATCTTATAAAATTGAACATTGGAATAAATAATTATAAAAAAATTGATAAAAACACAATAAATAACATAAAAAACATATAAATAACTTTATAATAATGTTTCCACACATAAACCACCAATTTAAAGGAATTCAATAACCTTGACCAAGATATCCATGATATTCACCCTATCATTGGGTTTTACTTCCTAGCCGTAGAAGTCCAAAATCAAAAATTTATGACATAGAATCTATTTCCCTAGCATTGGTAATGATCATTGAGACAATTAATATATCCTTTTTCTTCCTTTAAAATGGAATCCCCCAATCAAACCAAATCGACCACAATGATTACAAAATCAAAAGATCATAAATCTTTTACAATAGTAAATCTCACAATGTATTCCTTAAAAAAATTCTATCTTAAATATTACAATAGAGCATACTCAAGTAACAAGACATTACAAAACATTCACTAATCTTTATAAAATTGTAGATTTAATAAATTTATCTCCTTGATCATACACCTATATATATATATATATTATTCTAATATCCAAATTATGTATTTATTAAGATTAGGTGAAATGAAATAAAAAAAATACTTTCTTCACTTAAAATATTCCACCTAGAATCTCTATCTGATAGTCATTATGATATACACTACTATAGTGTATAATGGTTTCAGTTAGTATAATGAATATAAATCATCCAAAATAATGTATATATTTATTTTATATGGTATTTTATAGAAAATCATTTCTAGTATATATGTTTGGCTCCATCTGATAATGTATTTTGGATTTGTTTAGTATTCTCATTTGGTTGGACTTTATTATATTTAATTTTCTAGACTTTATAAACCTCTATTTGGTGAATATTTTATACCTATGTCTGATATAAACAGTACATTATTATCTGGTAAATAATTTTTATATGATATCCTTAATTTAGAAAACATTAAGAATGTTGTATTCGTTTGAAAGGATATTCTTTTTCTTGTAAAATATATAGCATTCATGCATAAATATCATAAGAAATTAATAATTATAGAAGTAATAAATGTATAAAATTTTAAGGATGTGGGTTTTGATTTTAAAAATTAATATTAGAAGGCGTAGAAATAATTATTTTGAATCAACATATTCATCATGTAATTATGAAGATGTGTAGAGATCTGAAAGCATATTTATGGAAAGATAATATGAAGAGAGATATTGAAAATTATGTATCATGGTGCTTGGATGGTCAATAAGTTAAGGTTGAGAGACATAAATCTAAGGAGATTTTATAAAAATTTCCAATATTAGAATGGATATATGAAAACACAACCATGGATTTGGTCAATGGACTCCACAAAACATCTAAGGGTAATAAATTTATTTTGGTTTGAGTTGATCACGTTTCAAATTACACACACTTAATTTGTATTATATATGATTTATCTCTTGGTAAAATATCCAGAATATAAATTAATAAATTTGTAAGGTTATATGTGTAACCACATTCTTTTTTATCATATTAGGATATAAGGTTTACCTAGAAGTTCTGGAGAAGTCTTCAATGAGATCCTGATTCAGAGTTTTGTTTCAATACCACTTATCTAACTCAAATAAATGTTCTATCTAATAGAATAATTTAAAACCTGGAGGATATGTTGATGTCTTGTTATATGTATTTCCATGGTGTTTAGGATCAACACCTTCATCTGGTTAATATTTCTTACGACACTTTCTTTCACTCGAGCATTCATATGACTCTTTATGAAGCTCTCTATTGAATGAATTGAATAACTCAAATGATTTGGGATAAATTTGGAGAAATGTATCTTTTGATACCTAAGATAGTTCAGGTAATTTCAGAGAAAGTCATATCCATTTGAAAATACATTAAGGTAGATTAGGATCAATAGAAAAGTTATGCAGGCAATCATTTGTGCAAAAAGGAATTTAAATTTGGTGAGAATGTATGCTTGTGAATTTATCCATAGAAGAAGGTTATGAGATTTTAATATAATAGAAATTGATCCCTAGGTATATTGGTCCCTTTAGGATTCATTATTGGGTATGGATAATAGTTTATCACATTGTGCTTCCACCAAACATCTCTTATGTTCATGACGTGTTCCAACTATCTCTTTTGAGGAAGTACATACTAGATCCTTCATATATACTAAAAATAGAGGTCATTACACATGGGTATTATCTTTTATATGAATAAAAACCAATAGAGATCTTGGATATTATAGATAATTTTCTAAAAAATAAGTTTACTCACAAGGATAATGTTCTCTAGAGGAATCAGAAATTCGAAAAAGCTACATTAGAACCTGAGGATATTGTGAAATAGGGATATTCTCATTTTTAATATTATGGTGATATAATATCAAGGAAATACTCATTTTAATTGGGTTTAATGTAACACCCTAACACTCTAATATATATTTATCTACAAATAAATTTAATTTCTTTTATAACAATTGATACATGCAAACTCGAGTCTAAATGAACTGTAATATAGTATATAGTTATAACCTTAATGTTAAATTTCAAGAATGAATTAGAATAAATATATTTTGAAATTAATGTATAAAATTTTTAGATAAATCCAATATATTTTAAATAATTAGTCAATTTTTAGAAAAGTCTTTATATGGATCAAATATAAATTTTCCTCAAAAATGATTTTTATTACTTTTTGTAATCAAATAATAAAATTATTCTGTACCACATATAGAAAATTTATTTTAAAAATTGAACTTTTTATTTTAAATCATCATGTAAAAAATATATTAATGTGTATTCTTTATAATTTTATGAAATTATTAATTTATCGATGAATAGTGATAAATACTGATTTTCATTGAAAATTGTCATTTCATTTAAACAATTTAAAAAGTTTATTTTTTTAAAAAAAATTTAAAAGTATAATAAGTTAAATTATATTATGAATAATCAAATTTAGTTTATTTAAATCATTCTTATGTGGATGTTTGACAAATTAACATTTTTGTACTTTAGAAAACTTTTTTTTTTGGAAACCACTCTTCATCATGTTTTGACGGTTTAGTTTTAAATTATATTCATCCAATTAATTGAGTTGAATTTGGTAAAATGGATTCCATATTTTTAATAAACATAATTAATATTATATAATATGTTTAATATATATTTTTTTAATTATGAATAGTAATTGAGGTAAAAATTGGTTATCATGATTAGGCTTAAAACAGGTTTACCAAGGGGTTAAACCAAAAGATAAAGGTAATATTTCATGTTTAACATGTATAAACACTATTTAATTGACATATTTAGACCATATATTATTCTATATTTTAATATATATCCATTTTTAAGTATTTTAATTGAATATGAATTTATTATTTTATATTCATTGAAGAAATTCCATGTCTTTCCTCTCACCCACTTATAATAGGATCACATCCTTTATCTTCTTCACGCATCTTTCATCCATATAAAACTACCAAACCTAAAAAAATTATCTTCTCAAATTAGGTTTCAGTTATTTATAGGTTATTTTTTTCTTAAAACATCATTCTAAGGGAAGGATCTAAAGAAGGCATGCCGAAGAAGAGATAATCATCTTATCCGACTTATTTCAATTTATGTCATAATATACCTCCTCTAAATATATTTTATTATTTATTAAATTAAAAAATAACCACTATAAATATACTGAAATGTTATTATGATTAAATTACCACCAATATCAAACTACCATTTCATCAAAATGGAAAGTGAAAATATCAATTGTACCTACATGTGCACTACTACATCCACGTTATGATACAATTCATTTTCTATCATCATATTTCACTGATTGTTATAATGTTTTATTTAAATTTTATATATAATATTTATTAAATAAGTATACTTCTATAATTATAATATCATTTCTACCTTTTTACCATCCAATCTGTGGTAAAAGGATAACTTTGCTGATCTATATGAATGAACTACCATCTCCTCGAAGCGGTGTGATTCGTTTTGAATTTCCAAATTACATGGATGGTAATGATGATATATTTAATTAATATATATGATCTATATGATTTAACTGTTTTTCTATAAATGATAATTATTATTTACCTTTCTTCCATTCTAATCGTTGAAGATTTAAAACATCGTTCATACATACGTACAACATACCATCTCCATGAACGTTGGGATTCAATTTTCTATCTCAATATTTATTAATGGGAATAAACATACATATAATGAATATATATTATACTTATTTCATGCTTAATATTATGTGGATTATTTTACAGTAATCATACTATAAGGACTGGAACTACCAAACTCAAATTCTTATGAAACGAAAAGTAGTTAACACGCGAAAACTATGATTTTAATAAGAAATTATTAATAAATAGTTGTTGAAATGTTATAAGAGAAACTTATATAATATTATAAGTACATAAATGATTATTTTACATAATTATAATAATGATAAATTTATTATATAGATGGTTAGAGTGCTTTCTTAGCATGTTGAACTTAAGGTAACTAATTTATGTTACAATCTCAATGTTTATCCAGATTGTTTATGATTAAGTTTCTAATGATGAAATATTATGACCTATATCCCAAGATTATGATAAATTTTATTATATATTGGTTATATATAGGTATTATATATTTTATTTTCATTTTCCACATTTTAAGAACTAAAGAGACCAAAACAATTAAGGAAAATTGACATTATCTTTCTCTTCGGTCCAAAATCAATTTTCTTACATTTCAATGTTTTCTAAAAATAATTTTTCTAATTTTTCTAATATTATCCTAATATTTTTTTAATTCATTTTTATCCTTGATTTTATTTTTAACAAAATGTTTTAAAAAAATTCATATTTTCATTTTCTGAATGAGTTACTCTTGCACATTTGCCTCACCCCAGTAGGTGTGGTATCCTTAAGTGCATCCACATGACCCAGGATCAAAACCATGTAGAGGAATATTTCTAGGGCACTATAGTAGGAAATGTAGTAGTACTGTAGCGGTACTGTACACTGTGTGGGTACTGTAGTAGGGATGTACAGTGTACAGGTACAATAGTAGACTGTACACTGTGCAGGTTCTGTAGCAGATACTGTAGCAGGTACTATTCGGTACTGTAGCAGTTGGAACTATTCACCTTGGGCCAGAAGTTTGGGCTTGGAGTCCTTAAGGATTTCAGTCCCCCCGACCCATTGGGTCAGTAGAGATTTAAGGCCACCTTTAAGGTCATCGGGCCACCTCAATGCCTTGGGGACACATGAAGTTTCCCTAGACAGACTACAAAAAAGGAGCAGCCACAGAAGGGGATTTAGAGCAGGTTCACTCACAAGAGTAGAGACAAAAAGATTTGTCAGAAAGAGATGGTATGGCTAAGCCATCGGGACCATCCTGTGCTTGCACGGGAAGCCAATACAGACGACTATGTGAAGGTGGATAGCTACTATCATGATGCAAATGCTGGGGAGGGGTAGTTCCTTTTAGATAGTATGGTTTAATTCCCTAATACCTTAGGGTCATGTAATCTCCTAGGCCTATGGGCCATGTATTCTCTAATCTTAAGGGCCTTGTAAGGGTTCCCAGTCATCCCTTTAAAGGGGGGTTATAAAAAAAAATAAAAATGAAGGCCTTCGAGCCATTCAGGTTAATGATGTACTCTTGACTATTTACAAAAAATGTGAAAGGAGTTTTTGTTTTTATATACAAGGGATGAATATAACATCCCTCTATCATAAACCATAAATTATTTCAATATTCCCTTACATTTTTTCAAGGTTCTTTTCAATGTATAATTATTCTTAATATATGGGGAATATTTATATTTTAAATAAGTGATTTCAAATTGAAGAGGGTATTTTCTTTAATAAATGTTCAAGTGTTCTTTTAAAAAATAATTTTTCATCTTTGATAATATTTTTAAAGTAACATATGATTTACTGGGGATATGATACAATGATACCATACACTTTCTTTCTTTGAATGTCTTATGAGGATAATTATTTAAGGATGATTCTATAAAACTTGTTTTTTTTCTATGGGTTAACTAATTTATGATGAAATGTTTATAATATACATTCTTTTCCACATATAATGCTATGATGAATATTTTATGATCTTATGGTACACATATGCATGATTTAATTATGTGATAGGTGGGAAAAAATTATATATCCCGCCCCTGCATTGGATAAAAATGGATATCTCATGAGATAATAAGGACTAAACTGGTCAGTGAACCCAATTTAGCAACATCCATGGTCCACTATTATAGTATTGGGAGTAAACCTTGACTATTGATATAATGGAATGAGGATTGAAAAAAAATCCACTATGATACTGTTGGAAGGGATGCATAACTAAGTAAATGATTTTCTTTACATATCTGTATTCCAAAAAATTATGAATTATTTTATTTTTATGCTCTCAAATATCATCTTATTTGATTCCATTATGATTTTTTAATTATGAAATTCCATACATGACTACTTGACTCAATATTATCATATTTCTAATGCAGGGTATTATTTTAAAATATCAAGCTCATGTTTGCATGCCATTATTCTCTTATTATGTTTAAGTTATCATTTATATCTCACTTGTATAGCATTACTGAGTAGCTAAACTCATACATAATTATGTGTCCTTTCCCCAAGTTATAAAGAAAGGTTTTTCTGTATTATTTGTCTAGTAAGTTTTCAAGTTAGGAAGAACTTCATTGGAGATGATGTTGATCTCTAATGAATATGTTTTTTATGTATCCAAGTTTCCGAAGATACAATACCTATTTGATTCTAGAATGGATCATAAAATCCTCTATCTTGTTGTTGATTCCCTACATATCCATGATCATGTTTGGGTCCCAGAGGATAAAACCTTTAATAGGGACAGATATTACCAATTAAATATTCTCTTGGTGAGGAATTATACAATTGAATATGTTTCCAGAAAAATTTCAGAGTCCTTTGTTTCTTATGGTGTGGCTGAAAAGGGCCATAAACACCCATACCATTCTAAAATCAATGATAAGTCTTATATTAGGACCACTAATGACCATTACCATTACAAGAGAAACATAACATTTGAGAGTTCCAAGAAGAATCTCACAAACTGCTGGCCCTAAAAAATGAGAATCATACTATGTCTGTGGATTCCCTAGTCATCAGAACATCGAATATATGATATCTAGGACCACCCAAATGAATTTTTAATTATGATAAAACTCTCTTGGAATCATTATTGAGGAAATTTTCCTTTAAAATTAAATTAATAATACAATTCTGATTTATTATACCCATCCCTACATATTGGAAGCATTGATTGAGTCAATAAATTTCAAATCGCTGGATCAAATGCCTCCTAAAAATTATTATTTTCAGGACTTCTCTTTTATAAATACAAAAGGAAAAAATCATAGGTTGTCATTGAACATGATCCTTTGTAACCGAATTCTAGGACTAACTATTTTATAGGTAATAATATCCTTACACTTATCTTCCTTCATCATTGGTTATAATAACATTAAATGTATATCCTTCATGGATTCAACCTAATAAATATCCAACTCACTCTTCACTCCATGATATATCTTCCACCACTGATGCACCACCCCTTGAATCTGACTGATGGATAGTGAAGGACACTACATTTTTTTGGGTTGGAGTAAAACTAATGTAGATCTCATGATCATCTATCTATAAATCCATCTCATGATCAGTAATTTTCCCCTTATAATTTTCTGGAATCTAAAACTAGAGTACATTCGAAGACATATATCCCAACCCACCCTCCTTATTCAGATCAATCCAATAATTATTGACCGGATTAAATTACTTAACATATCCTCCCTAAATTAGATGAACATTATAACAAAGATCCATTTATGTATAGATATAAAATAATACACCTAATATCAGCATAATTTTATATATTAATATTCAGTTATTCATTTCAATTACCGATATCATTCAATTTAATAAAATGTGTGAAAAAGGATGTGGCATGTAACTAAAGTTGATATATACCTCACAATTTTCACGACAACACATGTAACATTTATAAGGATTATGGTCCATGTTTTAGATCATCAGGGCCCTAAAATCCTATAACCATTTCAATCTCCCTAACTTACATCGTGAATTGTGATCAACTAACATCATTTGCCTACAAACCCAAACAATATGAATAGAGCCTAAAACCAATATCCACACTATATCTATGAATACATCATTTATATCACTCTTTTATGACCCCCAAACTCCATTGTTACCAATCACATGTCATTCATGAGGAGATTGATTGATTAACATATCCCACCTATAATAGGTCCAGATTTTCAACTACACCATGTTATAAAACACCAATTGAGATGAATTACACTCATAAAATAAGTAAAAAAATATAAATGTTATGATATTAACCTATTTATACAATTTAATTAATATATAATAAAAAAATATCAAAATATATGTCAAGTGATATATGTACTGGCTTTGAAATAAAAACAGTACTCATGGAAATCCTTAGTCCAAAACACAATAGAAACTCAAACCACAATGTTGGTAGTGACTATCTTGATCTCTCAAACTCTTGAAACCTAAAAAATGTTTTATATATACCTGGGGTGAGAAGAAATTGAATACATAAGACGATCGTATCAAAGGACTATATGGAAAATATGAAAATAAAATGCTAAGACACTATTGAATAAATATTAGAACTAACATGCACCAAAACAGACCAATTACCCATCCTGAACTCACCCACGCTCATTCTATAATTAAAAAAATCCAATATAGTAAAATAATATCAATAGAATATATTTAAAGGTTCTTTATTTCCACATTCCCAATAAGTTACAACTATCACACACCAACCTAAAATGTCTCTTTCTGACATACCTTATATATATATATATATAAAGTAATCACATATCATTTCATGTTTGATATGGGTCAGGTATCAGCCCTACCCACACAAACATCCCATAGGGCCCAAAATCTTGTACTGACATCCAACAATATCCACATATCACTTTCCACTGCCATGTCGTCGTCTATAAAAAAACCTCTCTATCCGAATAAACATAACAAATAAAGTAGGGTACAATGAACATAACAGACATCAACCTTGTTACATCTTCCAACCATGTATGGATTTCATAATATACTACATCTGATGGTATAAAAATGAATATGGTGTAATCAACCATCCATTCCACCAACTTCTAGGATTCTAGAGAAAAAACCCCAAAAATTGGTATATATATGTTATTATTGAAATGGGTGGGGAAAATATAGAAAGGACATGAAAAAACAAGGATATAATATCACACAAAATTCCAAAAAAAGGATTCAATAATATCAAAATTAATTGAAACCACATCTCTGACATAATACTACACATCATAAAAAACTACTGAATGAAAATATACACTATGAATCAACTATACACACAACCCAAAACACCACCATTATGTATATTCTCAATTAATTCAATATTTTATAATTCAGTAATTGTGTTTGGTTTTAATAAACATTTATCATTACAATTAATGACAAACTACTCACAATATCACACCAAATTAAATTCATCCAATTAACATTTAGTTCCGACTTGTTTATCTTATTGTTGTTCATTAATAATTTTTTTTTTAAATTCCATCCCAAATATATTTAAATATATCCTATACCTTACACCTTTGTTCATTACTGGCCTCACCCCATTTCTACTGAGAATATACCACCAAACTAACACACAACCCTACCATATCACAAAAACTAACATGAAATATCATTATAAAATCATTTTCATATCAAATATATCACAAAAAATTCCAATCTACCACCATAATTATACCTCACCATATAAAAGACCAAAAAATTCATAAACCCACCACTTAAATGATTACATTGTCATACCAGTCACCACCATCACAGCTCAAACCCCATATTATCTACACAACCACTAGAAAAATATAAAACCCATAAGTAGCCCAAAATAATACATTTAATTATCGCAAAATCATCACACATCAATTTTATCTTTAAAGCGGTATTTCATTATTGTGAATGATCTCAATAATTTTTATTTTCAATAAATTTATAGACTGTCACAAAACCAATTCACAGCTATATAAATGTTTGTAAACATTTATAAATGGTGATATAAAAAAATTGAACATAATAGGGGTTCACAATTCATTGTGAAACACATAATGCATTGATACAACAATTCATAATTATAGAAACATCTATTCTCAAGGAAAAATCAAGAAATAATAACAAATAACCAATTGAAAACCTAAGAACACATCCCCCTTTTCCCATACATTTCAATTTAATCAAATTTGTTATCTTGTTAATAAAATTTATATTATCTTACAAAATGAGAAAAAAGTCATGAAAATCACAGAGATTCATGAATTTAAGAGACAAAACGTATTAAATACCTTAAATGAGGATTTCTAATTTGATGTGAAAGAATAAAAAACAGTGTCATATTGTTAAGATGAAATCACTTATGTGAACAACTCAAGTGATTAGAAACCTAGAACACACAAATTTCTATCATCGATTTACCAAAATATCATAAAAACAAGAATTTACCACATCCATAACCATCTACTTATCTTGAAAAAGAATTAAAAAAGAGAATAAAGGTGAGAAACCACTCATAAATCACCATGAACTATTATCATGAGGTGTTGGATTAAATCCACTAAAAATGGTGTGTAGGACATCAAAAATATGCACACATCATTCCACAATTAATACAGAAATATTTGAATAATATGGAGTCTGGTGTGGGTTTCTAATTTATACCCAACAAATTCGTTAATAAACATTGAAATAATTCCCCTAACCACACACTAGTTAGTGGGGCCTCAGCATAAACCACAAAAAATGTCCCAATGATACAACACAATTACCTAGGCCAAATGGCCTCCATGATCCACTCAATAGATCACAACAATATCTTGTAACACCCGGTTATGGCTACGACACAAACCATTCCCCATGTCATAGCTACAAAAAATCAATAAGGACATTGAATTTATCCAATCAAGGTCTCTACATTGTAGATTACATCTATTCTACAATGAAGAATTTACCTAAACATCACCACACTACAACTAATCTTCTATTTGTAGCCACCTATTTGGGGATAGCACATGGGAAACCCAAACTCTAGATCACCCTTAGTGTTAATCAAACATATGATATATCCATTTCAAGTTTAGAAGATTATCAACCAAAAAATCTATGCTACAATTCCTTTAAAACAATAAATGATCATTCTACACACTACATTCCTCAACCATGGGTCGCATGACACTCATCCAACTAAGATTTAATATCCATATCAACTTGAATCTCCTTGAATTTCTTGCCAACACCATGAGCACCCAAATATTACCATGTAAAATAATAAAAAGGCCCAACTCAATATATTATTCAACAAATACGTGAAAAAATTTCTATGAGAACAAGTTATATGGTTTTCATTGTCAACAAAAGTATTCAATTAATGATACATATTAATAACAATATAATGTATACGGATTATTATAGACACTGATAGACAAAAACACAATGTAAGAAATGTATAATTTTTATTAATGGTTTCTCCCTCATGTTCCCCACCCATTATGATAATAAAGTGCATAAATAATGAAAAATAGTACAAATAACTTATGATATTACAACCCCTTATAGTCATCCATCATCAATTTCCTACATAACTGATGTTCTTACTCCAAATATCATTAATTTTAGAATATTATCATAATATTTCATTATCATCAATATATAATGGAACAAATATAATATTTATGTGATAAATAGTCTATATAAATTTCTTTTAGTATATTAATAAGATCATAAAATATGTAAAGATATTAAAACATGCATTTATCAAACTGAATAGGAAATATATTAATATGTATTACATTACAAGGTTATATCTAAGAAACCAAATCTATCATATAAATATTTATAATCATTAATAATGTTATATTAACTAAAAATGTGAAAAACCAACATATCAAGAGTATTACGATATTTAGATCGAGTATAGGTGGGTGAATACATATTCAAATAGTTTACATATTATCTAAGAGGGCGGGGATTTATTTTAAAATTGATAAATCATGGAACACAACAATTTGTTGTTATTTTGAATAGAAGAATAAATAATTGTCAGAAATAAATTTATTAATAATGATTCAATTAGGCATTATAATTTAATTAGGATTTTGTACTCTATAAACTGATGATTTTAAATGAAAACATATTTTTTTCTATGTAGTAAATAAATAATATAAGATATGAATTCTTAAAAATCGCAAGGTATATTTCATAAAAATTTCGGAATCTTAAATAAAGACATTAGACTAGAAATGATAGTATATAACCAGCATGGGGAGGTAATAATCATTGAATAATGATACACTATAATAGGTAAATAATAGATTCATCACATACCATATGATTAAGAATAAATTATCTAATCCATGGTGTAAGAATAAATATTATATAAAAATCAATATTAAATAATAATATAAATTATTCTATTATATAATAATGTTTCTGTTAGCGTCTCTCATTTAGCTAACCAAATAAAAAATTACAAATATGAAATTCCAATGGGGAAAATAATATAAAAATCAAATTCAAAGCTCTGAAATTCCACCCAAAAATCTATACTACTACACTATCCATATCCTCTATAACATTTTTCAATTTTAAATACAATCATATAGGATCATTATACACCCCAAAGTGCCCTTTCATGGTGTGAGAATGTGATTTAAAAGAGAACCCCAAATATGGTCTATTATAAATTCCATGAAATCATTGTCTCTATTTATAATATGATAAATAAATTAGTATCATAAATCAAAGAAGAAACAATTTCAACTCATTATGTGCTAACCATGACACCTGAACACCCTATATAAACTATTTCAAATAGAATCGGAAATGACATTTGTAATAACCATATCATATTATAACACATTATTAATGGGACTAATATAATGAATCCTGCATATAATGGTATCATATTCTATTATAAATTTATCTAGGAAATGAATAATGTTAATAGAACCATGTATAGTAACCCATCTCAGAAAGGTTTAACCTAACTTGATTCGAGAAACCCATGTATCAGAACACATCAAAATAAATATTTAAATGAGGTAACATATCTAGGACCATGTATAGAAATCCCATCATAAAATGGTATTAAATTGATAGAACTAGGTACATGTGCTTCTATACACAATAAATAACCATATAAGAAAGGTGAAAAATAACCTTAACCATTTTAAAAAAAGTCATCTAGGAATGGTGTAAAATAGATAGACCCAAATGCATGATCGTATGTGTGCAGTAATAAAACACCCCATCATCATTGGAAACTAAGATAACATCCCATAAAATTTCTCTTTCCATATGTGCACTACATCTTAATTGTAATAATAAATAAGAAATCTTTGAATAAGAAACCATTATAATAAAATCAGTAAGAAACCCATCGATTCCTATCGCCCTTCTAGATAATGATACTAAAACCCCCATACATATTCTTGTCATTGTATATAAAATCTTAACAGAACCCTTTACTTATATAATATCCCATGAATACTCAAAAGAAGTTATGTCCAAATAACTCAAATAATACTAACTTTTCAGTTTTCATCATCTTTATCTTATAATCAACTTACATTCCTTACCAATAAAAATCATATAACACAAAATAAACTTGTAGAGAATTATCACAAAATTTTGGTACTCGAATAAATTATTCTAGGATTATTTAAGTAAATTACAACTTACTCAATTTAAGAAATTCTATAGGAATATAGTAAACCATCCATATCCAATAACTCAAAAATCCTATAGGTAACATGTTTATAATTCCTATGAGTCCACTTTAGAATTTAATCTAATGGATAATAATAGTAAATCTTAGAACCTCTATATTTTAGAACAAAATACCAAATTAAAACCTCCTTCCATATTTCCATATCTATGCCATTTTAAATACCAACTATTAGTGATTACTATCTAAATACAGTATAAAAAATAGATACAATATAGAAATAGTTGAATAGAAGGTAACGATGGTCCATTAATCTCAATCCCAATAAACCATTCCATTCTAGAGAATTACAGTATATAAATAAAATAATCAAAACTTTTACCAGATCACCTTATGGAATAGATCCTAACCAGAACCACTATCAGTTACATACTATCATGGGATTCATTTACCAATCCAACCATGGTTGATCAAAATAAATTTATGACTGATTACATTGATCAAGAATCATCATGGTTTGGGTAATCAAGATTTTTATCAATTCCCTTTAGCGAAATGGTCATCGAGAGTCTCCCCAACTCAAAAACAATAAATAAGACACCTATTAATATAATAATAGGCTCTATCATAAATCTATTAAAATTATGAAACAATAAATACAAATATTTAATACCATCCCATACCCGTAATTATTGTAATAGAATCATTTATATAGAAACTTTTGGTAATGTATATAAAGAACCATCTGCCACATTATTTCTGTTATCAATCCACATTTGGAAATAACTTTTGAATTTTATTGAGAATTAAATTTAAATTTTGATTTATCTAATTCATCAGGATTATTATAGGATATTTTGGTTGTTTCAGATGGTTTGATAGTGGTTTTCAAGAGATTAGGTCATGCCTAAAGTAAAAATTATGTAGTATGATGTTGTCATGGTATGACTCAAAGGAATCACAGTTCAACTCCTATATAGGGATAAGATTGTGGTTCTATGTATGGAGATCTATGAGATGATAGTATGGATAGAGGTATACTCCCTCTTCAAATAAATCTTCTCACCACATCCCCTAGGGTATTTTTAAAAATGGAAATAGGGTGAGGACCTGACCCTTTCCTACGGTGGTCCTGAAGTCGTAATCATGTCATTGAGTAATTTTCTTTTATTAGAGAGAAGATTTGTAATTTCATTCTTTAAACGCCTAATGATTCATCTTCTACCATCACTAACTGTCACTTGACCAAATAAATTTTAGGATCATTCCATGGGAAATTTGATCTTCTACTTCCACTTCCCGTAATGATTTACTGAATAGTTATTTTTGATTGTTTGATTTAGGTGGGTTTAATACCTCTGTGTTACATCCTCCCATATTTCATGGGTTCTCATGTATAAACCATACATGTGATGTTTTAGGGGTGATTTTGTTTTTATGATGGTTCAATCATAATTCTAAGAGGTTGGTCTCGAGTGTACACATTTTTGGGATTGAGGTAGGATTTATTTACCATGTTACATCATTCATGTAATGTTTAATGTCTTGAATTTTATGTGGGTGCATGTGTATCCGTTTGAGAACTCTGACATTCATATAAATGTGATTATGTTGGTCCATATAAATGTGTTTAACCCCTTAGAAGGGTTGTGCAAGTGGTATGACTTTGAAATGATGGAACCACGTCCCATGTCATGGTTGTTGTAGGGTTTTCCTCATGAATGATAGGAATATTATGAGATACTAAGATTGTGTACTTTTTTTGTAGTTATTATTGTTTATTATTCTTATTGTTATATATGAAATATATTGATTTTTAGTTGTGTCCTTGAATTGAGTGAGAGTGTGAGGTTTAGGATTATGGGATGAGTTTTTTTATCATCTATGAGTGATTGGGAATGATCTATGCTAGGTTATGAGACTTCAACTATCTAAAAGGGTTGTTATGAGATTGATTAGATAATGATGATGGTTATGATATCTTCTAATGTGATTATACATGGGTGATGTAATAAAATAACTTGAGTGATAGGGGAGGGTTCCTTATTTTAAATGTATTTTCTAATGGTTCTTGGTATGGGGTTATGTATTTAGTGAGAAAAAATTGGGCACATTCATAGTTTCTCTTATGGTTCCAGATGAAATATAGATCTATCATAGACTAAAATACTATTTGGATGGGAATTTGTGTAGCATGGTTAGTGAATGATATCCCATGGGTATTCTATGTTACTTTTTTATTTATTTTATGATAATACATAAAAGATTATATAATTGTATAGCTTATTTCAAGGGACCATTGGTGGTGTCGTACTAGGATTATACTCACACATTGTATTGTAATATCTTATAATATATATAATTCATGGTTAGGTATATAGGAAAATGAAATGGATTTATGATAGAATTCCATGTATATGGGGATGGATGTGATTGAGGCGATGACAAGACATACTATGGGATCCATTTCTACGATTCACCTGTTATTATTTTGTTCATTTTAACATTGTATATATTGTTTTGCAACATATGGGGGTCCCATTATTACATGATATATTGTTCACTATATACAAATTTGAAATTTTATTTGATGAGGTTATTTATTACTTCCTCCATGTTTATCAATTTCATTATTTTTATTTATTTAATTGTTATTACAACACTACGATTGCTAAATAATACTGATTGTATAGAATCTACATGGTATGATTCAAGATATTGCTGAAAGTGAAACCCCTAATGATTGTGGGGAGGACTGTATGAGATTATATATCCCTCTATCTCCGACATGGTGATATAGAACATAGATTCCCAAAAGGCATAAATGTTTTTTTTATTTACTATATGTGGATTAGTAGAATTGAGGTAGGATGGTCAAAATTTGAGAGTAAAGCTATGATGGAGTCTGAACGTCACTTGTATAGATGGATCTAAAATATAAAGAGTAGTGGAATTTTTTTATTACTTTCGATGTAATATATTCATGTAGCATTCTATTATTTAGTTATGTTATGGTTTATGCGCTTTTCCCTCATGGCCATATGTATAATAGTGGGTGAGTTCAAGAATCACATGTAGGAACATTGGTTCACATGTCATGAAAATGATTTCTAGTGATTCATGTATTTTAAATTAAATA
The DNA here is from genome assembly GCA_963277665.1 of Viscum album. Taxonomy (NCBI): domain Eukaryota; kingdom Viridiplantae; phylum Streptophyta; class Magnoliopsida; order Santalales; family Viscaceae; genus Viscum; species Viscum album. The sequence continues at coordinate 1,869,405,953 of OY728141.1, forward strand.
AAATTAGAAAATAATATATTCACTATTTCCTAAAATAAATTATTTGTGAAATCTAGTTACATTTACTTGATCAGGCTTATTAATTTTCCTTATTACATTGACTAACATTTAGTTGTTAATGATTTGGTCTTCTGATTCAGGTGTGTAATTAGGGGTCAGACCTAATGGTTGTGGATCATCCATTAAAGAATATATTCTTAGGTGTTTTAGTTTCCATACTACCAAATAAAAAATGAATTTTTATAATATTATTTATTTACTATGTGTGTAATTGGGGGTTAGTCCTAAGGGTGGGAATAGAGAAAGAGTGGGATGTGTGTACCTTTTATTTTAGATGATTATAGGAGGGAAACCATAAAGAGAACAGAAATATGAGGAATAGAATTTACCCCTTTCCCCTTTTTAAAAATAATCATGATATAGCCCCACCGTATTCATGGTCATCCATCATCAGGTACCTGCTCCATGAGTAGCCACTGAATATAGCTCCACTAGTTGGTTGTGGTAAGAAAGTATCCAATCTACTCATAAAATAAACACTACCTTGTAAACTATGAAATGGTAAATAGTTGATCTTTAATAAAATTTCTATAATAGGTTCACCATGACCTTTCTCTAAATATCTATTAAAACAAAAAAGCATGTGGTAAAAAATTGATGTATATTCATATTGAAAACAGATGATTTGAGACAAAAATCTAATAAACTAATTAACATATTATCGTCTATGATTCAATCAATGATAAAATTTAATCTAAAATCACTAACATCTAATAATACATTTCATCACAAACTCACCACCATCGGGGTTTTATTCAGAATATATAATCTTACAAAATAATAAATTATCAATTCACCAACCTAATTCTCATGGAAATACTCATTAATTATTTTTGATTATTTTTGTCTTATTTATCTAACATACCATTGGAATATACAATATTTTCACTGAAAATTCTCATTGTTATCTAGAATACATACTAGTCAATTACCAATTGATATTCCCAATGCATCATCTATTTCCCTTTATAAACCCCCAACTATTACAAATTTTATTTCAGGATTTATATCTTAATCATATATTAATTATAATGTAATGATCATGAGTCCATTTGTATTGGGAATTTTAAGTTCATAATATATTAATATATGGATACAAATATTATTTATTTTATTCTAAATAATTACTTAAATGCATCATGATCTTGAAAATAATGTGATAGCCTAGGGAATACTTACACTAAAAGGGTGAGATAAAAAACCGAGAAAGGGGATTAAAATGATAAGGATACTTAATTTTTTTGCCAAATTAATAACATGAGATAATGAAATAGAATGAATATGATTAATCAGATGCGAGGATAATATAAATAAAATAGAATCATTTGATCATAGTAACATAGGAAATGCGGCAAAAAAAAATAAAAAATGACATAGATATAATTCATGTCTAACTTATAATACAACATCATATGGCCAGTAGAGTCTAATGGATTTTGTTTGCTCCATAATCCCATATATAAACTATAAGTAATCTCAAAAAAACCAAATGTATTGGAGGGTTATATAATTATGATTCCATTTATAAAAATAATATCATTATCATGAATATGTGTTCAACATAAGGAAAAAATCATAATATGTAAAGAAAATAATTACCTATGGAACTAAAATGGGATGAAAAATATTACTTGCAATCATAATCAAATGAGGTTTCATAAATAATACATTATAGAAATTAAAATATAGAACATATTAATACATCAATATACAGGAGAATAAGAATGGTTTTTACGCGAGAGAAATATATATATAATTTAAATTAAATAGAAAATGAAAATGATTTTCTTCCTTTAAAAAAAATAATAAAAGTATTACCTTAAATATTTTTTGTCAAAATTTCCTTTTATCACTTCGAAATCAATTTTTCAAAATCATAAAATTAAAAAACTATTTAAACAGAATTCAGGAAAAATACACATTTAATTTTATAAATTAGTGTTTCAAAATTATATTTTTCATTACTATTTATAATTATATACATGTGGTAATAGTTTAATTACACATTCTATTCCCATTTTTATAAAAACAAAAAAAGCACCTCATTAAAAAAATTAAAAGTATATTCATATACATAAATTTTTTAAAAAGTAAAAATGGTAAAAATTAATATAATAAATCAATTATGTAATATAAATAACATTACCAAATATATTATTACACAACATATATATGTAATAAAACGTATTTTAGATTAAAGAGAGAAATGAAGTCTATATTTCACATAAAAATATTCTCAAATGGTTTTTATTAAAAAGAGAATGAAATGGCACTATGAAATGAAAATTTAATATATAAACTATTTCAATTAACATTAGAGAGTTTTATTAGTGAATAAGAACATAATTTACTATAATGGATATTTTCAAATAAATAATTCTTTTTAAAATTATATTGAAATATAAACCCTTACTGCTTTTGTAACTATTGAATCATATATACCATGAATGATGTTGGGTAATTATAACATAAATTATCATGACGTAACATGAATTACTGATATAAAATGTAACGTTTTAGTATATACAACATTTAAAGTAAATAAGGTGCATAATGGAACAAGAATCTCAAAATAAAAAATTTTAAACCAAACCCTTAACTGGAGTGTAGGGTTTTTCATGTTTAACTTTTATCTCTAGTATAATTAACTTAGAGAAATTATTTTTATTGTTTTCATGGTTTAAAAACCTATTCCAAAACCATTTACTTCATATAATTCATGTTTGTTTTTATTTACAAAATCTGTTATGTCTCCCTTGGGTGTTTGGAGGATGCTTTGTTCGTAATTTCAAAACGAAATTAGTTTTTTTGACTATTGTAAAAGGGGTAATTATTCCATATTATAAATAATAATAATAATTCCATAAATATATTTATTATACACAAAATATATGATAAAAAATAGATATTATTTGCATATTTTTGAAAATGGATTACATTACAATAATGGAGATAGCAGGTTATATATGCACATGTATAACGTTTCCATTTTGCATAATCATAATAGAAATTATATAAGTGTTATATACATTTATATAATTAATATAATATAATAAATATCATATTACCTCTTTAAGTACATTTATATATAACATTAATGTGATATAGTAAAAAAAATGAATCACAACACTTGCTGAGGCTGTAGTTCACCGTACACTTGAATGACATTAACATTTTTTTCAGGAATGGTGAGGTAAGAAAGTATATCATATATTAATTTTTTATAATTATTAATATATAATTAATGTCATATAAAATTATTAAATTAATCAACATGAGTAAATATGAGTGGTGATGATGTAATCAAAATTACATTAGTTCACGAGGGGGATGTATGTCGTACACACAAAAGATGTTTTAATTTCACAGTTGATAGAAGAGGAGATGGAGGAATGTTATAGAATAAATAAAATAAATTATAATAATTTATAACATTAGCATGATATTATAATGTAATTTTTGAGACATAATTTAATTAGGGAAACAATATGAAAAAAGGAGTTCAGTGACGATGATTACCTTCAATTAGAAGAACCACCTTTGGAAATATTTTTAAGGACCCTAACGTTTGTATTTTTGAAATTAAATAATATCATGATTGTGGATAATTTTATTTTGGAGCTATTATAGAAGGTATTTATCAGAAAAAATGCATTTAATGTTGCGAATAAGTGATGGGAGGGCTGACATTATATTATCGGGAAGGAGTGGTATTTTTCTTAATATCAGAAAATGATTAATAATGGGACGTCGCTGTCAAGATAAGTTCCTCAAAATATAAAATATCAACCATTTGAAGGGAGATAATTCTATGTCACACCTATTATAGAATTTTTTTAATCATTTCATCTATTATACCTATAATATTACTGACTTTTGGCATTTTAATTATTTTCCCATGATAACTAATTTTTATTTCTTTTATTATTCATGATGAAAAAAAATTAAGTTAAAATTATTTTTTAATATATATAATGATGATTTTAAATTTGGAATCCATTTTAATAAATTATTTTCAATAGTTTTGTTAAATTTTATTTAAAATAATTCTTGCAAGTGTGATGAAAAGTAATTCTCTAAAATATAAATCTCTCAAGTAAAATATGATTTTATATTTACTATAAGAATGTAAATAATATTTTTATGAATTTAAAAGATATATTAATATATATAATATAAAAATTTATTTGAAATAATTTATCATTAGATGTTATGTTAATTATTTAAAATGGAGAAACATTATAAACTTTTAAATAGTTAAAAAATGTTTTAAACCTAAAAATATAGTCATAGTAAAATAAAGAAGAAATTTGATTTAGATATAATTTATTTGATTATATATCACTAAATAGTAATTATGTTATATTTTTATTATATGAAATAAATAATGGAATTATTAAATTAATTATTTAATTTATTGAAATTATTGTTAAATAAAAATCAGTATTTTTCACCATTCACTGAAATAGAAATATTTTTTAAAAATTAAAAAATTTAACCGTAAGTAAATATAAAAATTATTTTTTAAATATATAAATTAATTTAAAAAAAAATATAAAATATTAAAAAATATTTTATAGAATCTTTCTTACAAAAATAAATAAAAATAATTTTTGAAATAGTATTTTTAAAAAATATTGAGTGACTATTTTCTAAGAATTTTTAAGTAAATTTATATTTATTAAAAAAATTATATATATACTTCATAAAATTTTTAATCCTATTCACACTCAATTTAGTGGAAAGTTTATTGAAATCATATTTAAATAATAATATTTTCATAATATGCAGGATTTCGTTTAATCTTAGTGGAGCTTGTTGTATACACAATCAAAAATAATTATGTTTTAAAACATAGAGGAGTTAAATTATACCACCCGTAAATAAATTGTATCCTTTCAGTATGAACATGTGCTCAGTAATCAAGGAAACTACATTTTTATATTCCCTCTGTGGGAAACCAACATCAAAAATAGGTTTAATGAAACTTCTTCTTTGAAGAGGCAATGGAATATATGATTGCCATATAGAATAACCCATTAATAGGTTCTCGTGTATGATCGAATTGGTGGTATGAAAATATATCAACAATGAATAATGGCTCAAATAATTTTGTTGAGTGATATAGATCATTAATTACAATAATGTGAATGATGAATAGAAAATTCAATACCTGAAAACAATAACTATGTGATGAATTAGAAGAATATTTAATTATTTGAGGGATTATTTTACTACAGTTGAGGGATTATTTTTCTATTAATATAGATAACAATAGAAATTATACATACTTGATATATTTTTATTTTAGAAAAAAAATTTCATCCTTTCATTGTCCTTCGATCAATTTCGACTTCCCCTTCTACTAAAAAGAATTTTTTATTCATGATACTACAAAACTATCATTAAATGGATCGTATGGTTTATAATATTGTTATGATATATTTTTATGGTCATTATTAAGACCAAAATTTTTATAATAATGTATTAAATTTTCCATAATGAATATGGATATAATAATCTCCAATATTCTATGATAAAACCAATTCATTAGCATATATAATTCCTTAAAGAAATATCACCATATCGCAAATAACCTCAAAATTCTCAATATTAAAAAAGGTTTTAACATAAAATGGAATATCATGATCTTCAACATAAATCTCCCAAAACATAATATAATTCCTCTGATATAATATTTTTTTTGTTAAACCTAAAGGTTATATATATATATATATAACTAAACAGAATAAAATGATTCTTGAAATTTAATTATTCATGTAAAAATCATAAAACATTAAAAATACTTGGTTCAATAATATGTTTCTTAGAATGAACATAAAATTTATTCACAAATAATTTATGTAAGAAAAATTCAAACTAACTACAATATTACAATGGTCAGTTGTAAGTGTTCTAGCCTTATGATCATTCAATTAGGGGTTCAACCTCTATATCCTTGAAAGATAAAATGATGTGTCCCTTGAAATGTAGTTTTCCATTTTCAAAAAACAATTTTAATTTCAATCCTTTAATTTTCCCAAAATTATGATATACATACTTAAAATAACATTAATCGTCAAATCAATTTTTAACAACTAAATTTTTTTAATTATGTTTTTCCATAAAATCTAATAATCATAATTTAGTATAATTTCTACAAAATAAATAAGATATCAAACATTAAAATATCACCTTCCAATAAATTAAATTTCTTGGCAATTTGTTCTATTCAACATATTCTTAAAAATACATAACGAAAAACTGTTTTAGAATAATAATTATAAGGATTATTATTTTTATTACCATTACAAATTATAATTAAATACATCAACTACATATTTCTAGAGTTTGAAAACCTAAAATCCTCAATCCATCCACTTAACTGGTTTTTATAAAAATGTCCTATAAAAATTAATCCTGGAATTAGGGTGTTAATATAGATAGTGACAATGTTACACACATCTCTAACATTACACAATTAGTGGTTCCTTAGGTAGAACTATATTTCGTTGTAGCTTGTTAAAAAATGTCCAAATATATCTCTAGAAATTTTATTCATCATGACCTGATTTCCCACACATAATTCTTATTCTAGTCCCTTTAAAGAATTTTTTAATTGGTATCTTCGCCCATTTTTTACATATAGGAAATGGAATATTATTTTTCGAATAATCTATAATAAATAAACATCTATAACATTAAATAATAATTGTTGGTTTATATTTAACTTTATTTCTTCACATTCTTTTAATCATACTCTTAATTTCTCTCTTTAAATTAGCTTCTTCTAGATCTCCTTTACCTAAGATAAATAATTTTCTAGTAACATTAAGTAATTTTCCATGCTGTGTCTTTACCCAATATCGATATATAGGATGTTGAATATTCGAGTTAGTATGATATCTTATAATTAAACATCTATTATTTTCTATCCTTCTCTTATTGTATTATATTGGAAATTCAACCATGTTCTAGTGGATATTTATAATACACAATCTCTTGTTCTGTATGATCACTAGATGTATGAATTCCACCCACATTTGGTTAGGCCTGTAGTTAGTGAAATCATTACATAATTCATCACTATATTTGATTAAATTATTTCTCTTATATCTTGATATTAAATTAAATGAATAAAATAAACAATATGAGAATTCATTAACAAACCATAGGGAAACATATAAAACTAGATGGGAAAAATAAAAAATGATTAGTATTTCATGACTTATTTGTCATTAAGATTTAATGTAGGTTATCCATTGTAATTATTCCTTTTAGGTTCTCTATATTAATTTTTCTTTCATTTTCATCATTATGGTTTCAGAATAGTTTTGTGAAATTGCAATGAATATTCTTCAGGAGTGACCAATTAGTTTTATACTAATGACCATTGTTATTCTTAGGTGGAAATCAAGTAATTCTCAATGTTCCCTATTTGTAGTTATAAACACAGGTTTAACATTTACAGAGCCACAATCACAAGTATTATAGAGATATGGATTTAATTTCATCGAACCCTGAATCTATACTTGTCCAAAATTCATATATATTCATATACTATGCCTTATCCTAATACTTTTTCATTGGGTTCTAACTAATTTATTCTTGCCATAATCCCAAAAAATAACCAGATATTTCTCTAATATAAATTATAGAGGTATGGAATTATTACTTGTTGTCGATAATTGATACAAATCAATGAACTCCATAATGGATACACCTACTTTGTGGGACCACCATACATAGTGGTAACCCTTTCCAAATAAAATCCCTTTTTTAGGGATCCATGCTTTAACCAATTCTCACACATGAGAGTTTTCAAGGATTGGATTCATTCCAATTTTTTTATGCCAACTATATTGACCAAATCCATTAATAAATATCACTATGTGATATAAAAAATATGCAAATATTAATTAAAACATATATATAGTGAGGCCTATTTTAATTTGAAGACTTTGTCGATAATAATTAAAAGTAATGCTGAATTTGTTTTGTTTTAATCTGCATCATGAGTTTCTAAATGTTTTATAGGTCCTAAAAATCAGAGGGATATCCTTATTAATTAATATAAAAATGTTGAGTGCTTGAAATAACATTAATTTAACAAAAATGATAAGAAAAGTAAACATGAGAGTCAAAGGTATAACCTGATATCATTAAAGATAAATAATTTGAGTGATCATAGGGAATACTAATATAAAGATCATGGATCCATATGATCATGGTTACATATGTAATGTGACAGAAACATTAGACATAAAATAAAAATAAATGAAGGATAACAACTTATACAACATCATATTGTTGATAGTTCCCCATATTGGATTAGGTTCCCCACCTAACTCCATACATGGAGTCTCATGATAATAAAATATTATCCAATGAATTAAATACATATATAATTCGAGGCCATATTGTAACATTTATAGATTGAACATGCATATGTGTTCTACATAAGAAAACAAATAATAAGTAAAAGACATAAGTATTACCCATGCAAGGAATATAGGTTACATAATCTTGTCACGAATCATAATAAAAATAGGCTTATTAAAGAAGTCAATTGAGAAATGAACAAAAGGTAGAATATGACCCAAAATATTACCCAACAAATCATATCAAAAGAAGTCAATGTAGGTTTCTTGATATGTATTGTGTAAGGTATGTGTTAAAACGATGATGTAAGGGAGAATAAACTAGGTATATATGTGAGAGACATTTGTACAGAATTTGGAAGCAATCTATACCCTTAATGGTTTTCATCATGGATGAAAATGACTTTAAAATATTTCATAAAATATTATAAGATAAGGATTCTATTTTCACATTGAAATAACATCCTAAATTTATGAAAACATCCAATATTTTATAAAAACTATTTTATTTAATTTTATAAGTTGATACAAATACTGTAATCTATAATGTGGGGAGTTTTTATGAAGTAATGTAATTCTATACATGCGGTATAAGTTAAAATAATCATTCCATTCACATTGTTGTAAAAAAAGTTAAGAAGTGAATCATTTAGAAAATGACATTAACGTATCATTAAAAATATTTATATAAAATTAAAACATGGGTAAAAATTCATTTAATAAATATATTGGTGAATGATAAAAATATTCTTTAAAACATTTTTAGAAAACATTTATATGGAAAAAAACTATTTTCAACCGAAGAGAGAAATGAATTAATCTTTTCTTAAAAACCACTCAATAATATTAATTAAAATAGGGGTAAATTAGATTATTATATGAGTATTTCATGGATAATCAGTGGACATTAAAATAATATTGTTTTATTATCCATATAACAAATAATTTAAATAATTTAGATTCAATCTTATATAATCTTAATAAAAATGACATTGAAATATAATCCATTACCACATTAGTAAAATTTCAATAAAAAATATCACAAATGATGTATAGGACTTGTAAAATAAATTATTATTATTATTTGGGAAGGATTCATGCTATAATATGAAAAATGGTCGTATATAAACTATTTAATATAAATTAGTTTGAAAAATTAATATGTCCCAACAAATATATTTTTGAGACGAAACCCTTATATCGAGTACATGCTTTATTGTGTATGTGTTTTACATCCTGTATAATAAAATTATATTAATTTTTTCATTATAACCATATCTAGGTTTAATAAATTTTACATAAACCATTTAAATCATTTATTTTGATGACATGATTAATTACATAACCAGTTATGTCAGAGATGGGTGTTTTGAGGATGCTGGATTCCTAATTTCAAAATTACATCCGTATATTAGCCATAGTTCACGGGGTCATTGATCCATCATCTTCATAATAACATCAATGAAATAATTATAATTTTTATTAATGAATTATTAATTTAAAATAAATTTTATTCATATTTGAGGAAAATTAATTAGGTTACAATCATGGAGATGGTAGGGCCTACGTACACATGTGCGACGTATCCATTTTTCAATGATCATGGTGGAAAGAAACTATTATTTTAACATGATATCTTCATTAATATATCAAAGGTATTATATTATTTCCTTAAATCATACTTATATATACCATCCAATTGATGTTGTAAAAATGTTTTTTCCACATCACATCATGACGTGGCTGTCCACCGTACACACGAACGGCATATTTGAATTCCCATGGACAGTAGGATAAGATATTATATGATATATTAATTTTATAGAATGCTTAATATTTTATTAATAATATATATAAATACTAAATTTCTCATAATTATTAACTGTGAGAGGGGATGATGGGAACCGAATGACATTAGTTCGTGTAGTGGTAGTCTATCACAAACATGAATGATCATTTTCTTTCCCAGTAGATTGAATATGCAATGTGTGAATATTATTATTAAAACATATTTTTATATAAGAGATTATAATTATATTTTATTGTAATTAATAATAAATATTTAAAGGTGTAAAAATAAAAATAAGAAAAGGATCTTGGTAAAGATGATTGCCTTCACATAAAAGAACATCTATCGGGCCTCTTATTAAGAACCCTAATGTTTTTGTTTTTTATAGTCTAGGCGATCTAGAATATGGATAAGTATTTTGGGGTGATATTTATATATTTTATTAGGAAAAAAAACTACATAGGATTAATTAGGTGAAGGAGTGAATTCCCTTCAATAATTGAGGAGTTTAATTTTTGTAAATATGAAAATATACTCAATAATGGGATATTACACTCAATCCAAGTGCCTCCAAAATTGAAAAATAAGAAAAATGTAGAATATATATTTCAAAGACACGCCTATACAATTACTAATAAAAAAAATTAAACTTGTAATCCACAATACGAATAAGGTTACTCACTTTTACCAATCTAATATTTCTACAATGCGAACTATTTTTTTAGGTTATACTATTCATTTTGAAAAAAATTTAGTTGAATTTATAATATAAAATAAATTATGATGATTAAAATTATTGAATAAATTTTTACAAATAAAATTCACATAATTGATATAATTTTATTTAAAAATAAATCTCACATGTGTGGCGATAGTGGTTTTTAGAAAACTCCATTTTTCAAGGGGAAATGAGCTTTTTTAAATTTATGAGTAACAATAACCATTATATGAATTTGTATTAAAAAATATAGAAATATAATATAGAAATATAATGTATATTTTATATTATTATGGGTTATATTAATTGATTAAACTGGAGTAACATTATGCACATTAAACCTTTTAAAAAAAATATGTTTTTAGCCTACAAATATTCATATGTTAAAAGTAGGTATAACTGTTATATAAATTTATTTAATTGGATTATATCATAAAAATAAATATGTATGTATTAAAATAATATTGAAATAATTATTGGACATTTAAATAACATAATATACTAAATAAAATAACAGTTTTATAAAAAATGGTATTTACATTATTCATAAAAAAATCCCTATTTTCTGATAAATCAAATATTTTAAACATATTCTAATATCGAAATGTTTCTAAAAACTATTTGAACTTATTAAAATAAAATTTATAAAATAAACAACAATTTATCATTATATTATCTCAAAAAACATTAATTTTTTAAATAACTTTTTATTAAAAAGTGAGTTATTATTTCCAAATTATTTAAAAATACATTTTTATTGATTAAACCCATTAATAATATTTCATAGAATAGTTAATAATAGGAATTACCAAAAATTTATTTTGTATGTTATAGTTGTTATATTAAAATAATATAATTATAAAAATATGTCACGGTTTGTTTAATATTTGTGTAGTCTGTTATATACGGTATAAGACGCAATGTTATTTTATGTTCTAGGGGTTATATTACCTATAATGAATATAACACATAAAATATTATTCTATTCCATTTCATGTTGAATCCCTCAAATTTTATACTTTCCTACCATGTAAACATCCTTTTAAATAGATTACAATGTCTAAGGTTGGGTGGCATCGTGAAAACCCATGACCATCCAATAAATTATTCTGTGGATTACATACCTTATCAGTTTCTTAATGAAATAACAGAAAATAACAGCTTAAATTCATTATATATGATTTGTTTTCAAAACATGTTATAATGTATTATACCTTCCTACAAACACCAAAAATGAATATAATTACAAAATATAATATATTCATGGTCTAACTAGAAACAATACCTTCAGAGACACATAGGGTGGTCCACATCATTATATTTCCAATGTCACATATAAACAAAAACTGGAATTATAGAGAAACATTTACAACAATGAATACATCTCTTGAGAACCAGTTAGCATAAATAATGAATTTCAACCTTAGTGTCGTTCTCCGAGACACTATAGTCTAAAACTATCCTCAATAGCCTCCCCTAACTCTTGATGATATAAAGCTATCAAAAACAACCATCGACATAATTAAACCAAATACACACATAATATTCATCCCATAAGGAGAATAAAAAACAAATCCCAATTATACATAAATGTTTTTCATACATCTTGGGAAAACAACAAGTTGAAGGGTTTGGAAACGCCCCAACATACCTAAAATGATAGTTTCCATTTTACAAAAATGATACAGGGTAACTATATGAATGAGATGACATACATTCCATTTCATACTAAATATATGACAACAATTACTACAAATTAAACAATCTATTCACCATTATATTAAGAATATAAATCCATCATAACATCCTATGAATCATAAAAAACAGAATGGTGGTTGTTTTGAAGAACCTAACTAATCCTAGCCACAACCATTCTCTCATGTTGAATAATTGTTAATATGAGTTTCAATGATTAACGAATTATTTATACATGGATTTTTTACCAAGGTTACTACCCACTATATATATTACCTCTCTACATATGAAATTAATTATGAAACTATTTTCTGAAGCTCACTCAATATCTACAAACAACACACATTATTATCACTAATTAATGAATCTTCCATTAAAATAGAATGTATTGCATAATTTTATAACCCCAATCCATATCAATATGACATAGTCTCTTCGGATACATCTACTAAAATTGAAACCATTCAGAGAATATTAGCATCGCCCATGTCCAAGGATGTCATGCACAAACTGAGAAATGGTCCAAATTTTTGGAAATAGAAGGATAGAGGAAGGAGTTGAGAAACTCTCAACCCTAAAAGGGGGTTAGGATGACCAAACACATATGTGAAACATAAATATTGTCACATATGATTCTCATCACTAGTACACCTCTCAGATTCTGATGGTTCTAGCACAGGTTCAGAAATTCAAAGTATAGGATTTCCCTTCTTTTAGGATCCCCATTGGATCTTTTATCTTTTTGGAGAATCTTTTTTTGAAAAGCGTTATTATGAAAGGAAAAAATATAATGTATCAGCCACCAATTATACGATCCTTGAATAGTTAGAGCTTTACAAGAACTCATTTATCTCCAGAATCTCTTTATCTAAATGTATGAAACCTTTGAAAGTATTTGATCTCTTCATGTGATTAGCCTCTATTTGTGGTTTCAATAATTTTAAATTCATTTCTTTTATAAGAGGTTTCATTCATCTTTTATTTACCTCTATTGATTTGAAAATACTTTCCTAGTGTTTTGTTTCTGTAAATCTAAACCCAAGAACACATAGGGTTTATGAGTGGAATACGAACATAATTCTTTATGATTTGAAAGATTATTTTACTCATGTATGGATTATGTTATATGGTTTAAACATGGTATTGTGGCATTCTAAAATCCTATTTGACATTGTATTTGTGATTGGAATACCAATTCAGATGGATTTGGCTACTGAGAAAACTTTTTTTGGAAACGTTTCTAGAATCCTTGTGGAAAATGATTTAGGTTTGACTCTAATTGACAAGGTGATTCATTCCACCCATCAAGATGAAATCAACCTAAGAATTTTATATGAAAGACTGACTTTGTATGGTGATATGTTATGTATTATTGGACACTCAAGGTCTAACTATCGTGAAAACATCATATGTTCTAGATGAATGTCTAGGTAAATGATGTGACATATTTTAGGAGGAAGGAAGGATATAATGCTTCTCAAGGGACTGGTCTTCATTCTTCTAAGAAGGTAGAAAATGATGAGCAATAGAGGGGATACAGTAAAAACCATATGCATGATCCTACTCAAGAATCACTAAATGATAAGGATATCCCAAACTCCAAAAAAAGTATTTCAACGATAATTCTATGTGGTATGACTTAGAATATGGGGAAGATGGAACTGATGTTTATCCTTCTTTCAAGGATGTGCTAACTATGAACATGGATGAAATTCATACTGAGACATATTCAGATGAGAGCCATGTAGAGAATGAATACTATTCTCATGTAAAGGAATATGATAGATATAGTTAAGAACATCATGCAAAAAATTTAAAAAAAGGAGAGAACTTGTTAGAAGCAGTAAACATATGGAAGATAATAAAAAAAATGCTCACATAAAGTAGGGAAAAATAAAGACTTCTGCTAATGAACATAGGAAACTTTCTTCCTACCCCACTGACGAAAATGAACCTATTGTTAGTAAGCATGTTGGTGGCCCCTAAATGGAGATGTTGTCGACAAAAAATCATCCCAAACATGGAAGATTAATGTCAACAAAAAAGGATGTCAAACCAAAGTATGCATGAATTGGATAACATAAATGTGACTGTTTCTCCCTCTAGGCCAGTGAATTTACTATTGAACAACCTACCCGCAAAACCACTACAGGATTCAGGTCTGTTAATAACTAATATTCACAAAATCATTCTACTCCAACATTATAATATGTTAAATAGGTGATCTAATCCCAGGAGTATAGTTGAGATAATCTACATGGGGGGCATCTATCCTGTCCCCCTTTTAGTCCACTAATATAACGTTGAACGAGGCTACAAATCCTGGTTTGGGGAAGGAAACTTTATATGATGCTCAATATTCTAAGAAGAGTTTTATGGTATCCAGCCCAATAGAATGTATTATAATTCATTTCACCCAACTCCTATAGGAATGGGGGATGATGTAGTGAATTTTTTTCTCCTATGCCTCATATACTAGCTCAAGCTATCTAGATGATATATGAACTACATGTAAGTACACACAATGCGTTTTCACTACTAGAATCAACCAATAGTGATGAAGAGAGACAACATGGTTAATGGACGACTGAATCTAGTGAGATTCCAGAACATGTTGACATAGGGCCTCAAGATGATAGAGATATGTCATGGATGATAGTACCCAATTGAAGTAGGGGATGTCACCCTCATGGAAGGGGTGTGCATTCCTCTTGTCATAGCATGGGAACCTGTTCTCAAGGAGCCTGCTGTTTTTTATTCCTTGTTTTGGGGGTCTGTGGTATGGTTGATAAATACTCATTTCTATGTTGGTTTTGTTTTTTTAATAATAAATGGCCTTTTGCCTCCACATTTATAGAAAAGAAAACAATATTCCTTATAAAAATATTAGAAATTAATCATTTCTCTAATCCAAACCATGAAATAATTCTATAGTAACAAATTTCCATGATATCAATTCAAACTAATGAAGAAAAATGGTTGTGTGATTTCTTAAATTACCAATGAAATTCATAAAAACCTGAATACTCCATCCCATATTTTTATAGTGATATTAATTTTTTGGCATCATTTATTTGTGATTACCATATCCTTAGTCATATCACCTTATTAATCAATAATAATGACAAAAACCCCCCATAAAACTCCATGAAAATGATGAAAAACCCCACTTTATTTCGAAAAATGCATGTGATGTTAAATTATCCCCCTCAATTAGGACTTATTATCATTTATTCAACCCATCAAAACAAAAACCTGACTACTACTATAGTCATGAAACCAACATAAAGAGTCATACATTATCACCCCACATTAGTAGTAACACTTTCTCAGCCATATTGATATTATCTAGTCAACCAACATATACTATACTAGCCCAATCCAGTAGTTGGTATAAAACCAATCCAACAGTTCATATCATAACATCCATAAACATTTCATATTAACTCTATATAGGATATTATACATAACAATTTACCAACCACAAGCATACAATATACCATGAACATATTTGAAAGTATTAACGTATTAATGAAATAACAAAAGAAGAAAACATATTTTTTTAAATAATTTGTGTACTGCTAATAAGTTATTCATCAAATTAATTCATAACATATTAGCGATGTTTAAATTAATTAAATCATAATCCCAATTTAATTCTCAAATTTTTTATTTCATAGAAATAATACATTATTTTTTAAAAACTATTTCATACACAAAATATACCCCCACATGTCATGTATACCTACATTATAGATCCGATGAATAAGAAAACACAATTTCCATATCGAGCCATGACTAAATAATTAAATAATATATAGAATAATAACCAGAATACTTGTATAAACATAGAAATTTTAAAAAAGAAAAACAAATTCATGAATAAAGTATCCTTAAAAATATAATATTCCATTATAGAGTGGTTTTCAACACACTAAGTTTGTGGAAATACATTTTTATGAATCATTATAATCTCTAAAAACAATGATAAATAGTGTAATATAATGAAAAATGATTATCTAGTAAAATTTTAAAATTCCCAATCATGGATAATAATCTATTGGCTTATATTTGGGGTCCATGTAATAATAGTTATTTCTCTACATATGAATGAGGCCACCGACTATCAATCAGAGTCTCTAACCAATATGCGAAGTGTATACACTCAATATCATGAAATATAATACATTTTAAATAACAAAATCACTGTTTAAAATCATTGTCTGAGTATGGATCAAAAGATATCGTATAAAAAATAAAAATAAAATATTCATATTCCCATAAAATATGACAATACTATCATACAAACATACATACATCATGTTCTCTCATTTTGGGGATCAGATACAAAAAGGCTCTAAATATAATGGGATATGGTACTATAAATCCTTGTTAACCCCCTATAATTTCCACCCAATAATTTATCTAGCTAATCTATCTAGATCCCTCAAATAATTAGTGATGTGAAATAAATATGTATGGGTTTTGTACATACAACATGGTGACCATGAATAGTGTGGTCATTCAACTCAGTAGGGAACCACTAATAATGTCACTTATATTCTCCATCATTTCTATGTATGTATTTACTATAAAATATATATATACCAAAAAAAATCATGTTATAGGGATTGGAATCTATCACGCTGAATGATATGTAACAACAATGAAATTCTTGATTGTTTTTTTGTAATATTATTAATAAAATATATGGAGTTGGAAATAGAGTCAGCATATAATTCTAGGTCCTAGAGAGTGTCA
This sequence comes from Viscum album, assembly GCA_963277665.1. Classification (NCBI taxonomy): domain Eukaryota; kingdom Viridiplantae; phylum Streptophyta; class Magnoliopsida; order Santalales; family Viscaceae; genus Viscum; species Viscum album. Next base: position 1,869,423,357 of record OY728141.1, read on the forward strand.
GTACTAATATATTAAAAATATATAGTATAATATCTCACATGTGCATGGTTTTTCGTATGTAAGGGAATAATATATGAATGATGACTTAGATAGTAAAAATTATAACACTATTAAATATAGATCACATGTTTTACCGTAGAAATACTTTATGTCATGTCACCATCAAAATCAATGAAAGAGTGAAATCATAGGTCCATTAAATGAATTAAATTAATTTCATAATTTAATTGTCAGTAAATTGAACAAAAATGAAAAAAATTCTATATAATATCATCTATGTATAATTAATTAAGGATATTACCATATCCTAGAAGGAATGAGTGGATCAAATAGTATTTTTCTGGGGCGATCTTGTTATAGATAGTTTTAGAATCATTGAATGAGGATCAGAGTTCCACATGGATTCTCATCATATATGGAGTTCTTGATTCTCACCAATGATCAAGATCTATATTCTATTTTTATCATTAGATGATCCAACTTGGATTAGGGTCTATTATTTTTCCGGTTTGATCACCATTTATGTATTAAGATAAATGTTAACAAATTTGTTTTACATTATTTCATGTATTTTAATTCATTTGTTTGAATATTGTTTGATTTATATACCTTGATGTAGAAATTTTTTATTTGGTTTATGTTGATTATTTTTATTTGATAAGACAATATTATATTTATTTTGAAGATGATATCAAAATGAAAATTATCATTAGAAGGCGTTCACATTTGGTTACGTGTTTTTCAACATCCATTAATCATTAATTTCCAATGTAATTTCAGTTAGGCAATGATATGATGATGCCCTAGAGGATAGAACTTTGTTCGTTTATAATTTATCATAACAAATAATAGATATGGGTTTAGTTTTTGGTTTTAGTGATGTGATATTGGTGTGGATGTAATGAAAAAAACACAATGATAGATCAGGTAAATGTTTACCTACAACCTGGATTGAGTGGTTCTATCTATAGGATAATAGATTTATGATTTTGAGAAATGAATATTTTGATGTAAGTCAATGGTGATATCATTTGTCTGATGTTCAATCAATCAGTGTGGGTTCATGGATATGATTAGTGTGGCACCACAAATTGAATTGATGACTATTTAACCATCATAGAATGGATAAATTATAACATTTGTATTACAGAGACCCTAACCCAGGTAACCCGTAACTGGTTTCTAACTTCATTATATTGGCATATGATATATGTAATTTTTATACTCATGGACCTAATAGGTTAGTAGTCTTAATAAAATAGTATAACACATGATTACTATACTAAAATTGAATTGGAAAATGTCTAATGAACTTCTTTTCATGTTCATTATTCCCTTAATAATATCCTGATATATATTTCCCATTAAATTTCTTTTATTCTTGAGAAATGGAAAAAACAATAGGTTGCTAAAATTATAATTATGGTTTAAGTACAATGAATGATATCATAAATTAATAAGCATAATCAGAGAACGGTAAATAAATGAACACGCATCCAATTTAAATAACCTGACTAGAGTAATAGACATGGCACGATAAATAACTAATAATAGATTCCATTTAATAAATAACCCAACTATCATAACTTGATATGGGATAATAAATATTGAATGTTAAATAACACCGAATTCATGCCATTTAATCTATAAATTGTGAATGAAATTCTTCTATAGCTAATATCATTTCAAAACTACCTGTGAAAATAATAGATGAATTATTTATGAAAAAATTATCAATTATTGTATTTTAGGAACTTAGGTGTCAAGATAGATCTAATGTGAAGTCGTTTCAAAATGTAGATTAAAACTGATGGGTATACTTAAACCAATTTTTTTTTTTAACTAAATATAGCTAACTGATTCATCTCATGAGGTTGTCGATGCATCAATGAGATATATTTAACTAGGACCACCGATATCTACATTTACCAATACATCCACATAACTCAAAAAATTAATTTAATTCCTGATTATTATTACTTATCATCAAATATATTTATTGGGTAATAGATACAGATTTATAAAAGTTTCCCCAGCCAATCTAATAACATTCAATATAAACCACTATCCATATAAATGGTATATAGATTAAAAAGAAAGTGTATCTAAGATAAATAAGATAAATATTTAGGGGAAACATATTGTAAAGGATCACATGAGAAATTAATATTTCAAGGAAGAGTTAATGCATATAAAAAACAATCTATAAAGTTAATGATAAAATATTCCTTGATCAAAATTATCGTAACACATTCATATCAATAATAATGATGGTATCATTACTACATATCTATAGTAAATCATAAGTAAAATAGATTTTATGTCATTGGTTAATATAAATATGATTATTATTTCATTAAAAATACTTTGGTGGAAAATAAAACCATTTTTATATTGAAAATATTTTTAAAACAAAATATAAAAAGGCCATTTTAAAAAATCACTAGAATAACCATTTAAAATTTTAATACCGGCATAAAAACATTTATCAATAAGGATGTTGGGAAATTTTATATATCCTATACATGTTAAAAAAACATTTTCATTTCCCATTTTCTGTAAAATTCCAAAGAGCACTGTTTGGAAATTTACCTAAATATTCCATTCAAAATATGTTATATAATGTAAATTATGGGTAAATTATTCATTAATATATCATTTTGATAATTTTAAAAACTTTTTAAAAACCATATACAGTAGTCATGGCTTCAATAGAAATAGGATTTTCAATTGAAGAGTTGAAAGAAGTCGATTCTCTACAAATAATTATCTCATAAATTTCAATGAAAAATTAGTGGATAAAATGTTAAAAGTAAATTAAAAATTAATGAATAACCAGAAGGTAGGAAAATGAAATGGTTTTATTATACTATTCTAAAAATAGTTCCTTTAATGGAAATTCATGAAAAAACAATCACGATTAAAATGAGTTTATGAAATAAACCCCCAAAAATATACTAATGTTGGAGTGAGAATTAATAAATAAATCCATCATTTTTATCAAAATTAAACACATAGAAAAAAAGTGTGAATAGACTATAAGATAACCAAAATCCATTACAAATATAATCCTAGAAAAAATGACAATAAAGAATTAATATAACCCAATGAACGAAAATGAGTTATGAATCTCAATTCCTCTTGATACTTTGGATGAAAAATCCCATTAGATGAAATAAATAAAATTAAAACATAAATGAACAATATTTAGTAATTAATACTGAAATTATATGTCAAAGGGTATGTATTTAATCCCTATAAAAAATTAGGTGCATAGCATTACAATATTCATCTACAAAATAAAATTGAGATGAAATCCTTTATATCATGCTTCCTTTTGAATGAATGTTTTTTAACCTCGTATATAATGGTTATAATCATGTTATTAATTTATAAAATAACCATATTCATATTTATTATATCATATTATGATCCTTTTATAGATTTTCTCTGCTCAATTATTAATAATATTTCAATATTCTCTTTATTTTGTTTGTTAATTCTGTTGTTTCATCATCCATGTTTTATCATGCATGATTAATTTGGTTTCCATATAATGAATTTATGTAATCTATGAAATGATATTAATGTTATAAATATCATATCTTCATTAGATTATTCGTAATAATCATTAATTAAATTCATTATAGGGAATGGATCACATCACATCGTGGAGACGGTATCGTGTACATACACATGAGAAACAATATCATATCCTAAAAAAGTATATTATTAATGAAGTATTAGATATATTAATAATAATTAATCAATATCAAGTAATATATATATAATATATTAAATAAATCAATCATGATTGAATTCGATTTAAATATTAAGGAAAAAAGGAATCTCATCACTTTATGTGGTGGCAGTTTTCCGTATACATGAGGGACATTATAATAATTTAAATAGCATAAAATTTAAGAAGGTATATGTTATATAAAAATTAAATAAGTATTATAATATCATAAATACCACATTAAATTTTTATGTAAATTATTATATATTTCCTTTAATTGTGTTATTGTGAAACAACTTACATTGGTTCACAAGGTGGTAGTCTGTTGTACCCATGATCGATGGTTTCGTTTCACAATTGAAGGAGAAGGAAATGGATATTGGTCATAAACATAACATAATAATATATAATTATAACTATGAAAATATATTTATCACATAATAGTGTTCTAATGATATTTAAATTGGGTGGATGTTAAAAATCTCATTTAAGAATGTTACTTCATCTTCTAAAAGATTCATTAGGTTTTAAAAAACAAGCCTTACAAGAATTGATTTATAATCAATGAAAGGGATATAATATGTTTATGAATATGGATTTTATATTGGTAGGCCTTGTAATATCCATGTTTATTTTTCATTGTGAAGAGGGGAGGAGAGGGGTGGCCATTTATAAATGGGGGAGAGGACAAACATGAAATTTTCATAAATAATCAACTGAAAACATGTTTTCCTCAAGCCAATTGCCTAAAAATTGGACCATATAACCCTATAATGATAATAAGGTTCAAATATTTCCATAATTTGTTTACATATTTTTTGGGGATTATTATCCCTTATATTAATAGTTAAAACCTTGGTAAAACTGTTTTTACCCTAACCACAGTATATAGTTTTTACTTCATCTACTATTTATAATTAAAATATGATGTAGATATAATTATATAATATAAATTATTCTAATTAAAATTATTTAATATATATTTCCACTTTATTTATCTATAATTTTTAGAATCTAATTTAATATTATACTTGCTGAAATGATGAAAATACGGGGTGTAAAGTGAAAATTCTCATAGAATGTGTGAATATTTTAATTAATTAAGATAATGATTAAAATTACATAAATTAGTTAATTTTTAAAATAATTGATCTAAATTTACATTGAAACCAATTTAAAATACAATTTATCGTTGTTAATTACTTAAAAAAAAATTGTTTTAAGGAAATCCCACTATTTTTCACTATTTATTGAGAAATGAAATATTTTAGAAAAAATGTTAAACATTAATCCTAAGATAATTTTTATATTATACTTTCCAAAATTAATAAGATTTTATAGACCATGATTTCTATAAGTGGTGCTGATATGTTTTTATTTCAATACGAAATGTGTGACTAAATTTTATTCCGAAAAATTACAGTTTTTTGAAAACATTTATCTTCATTTCTACTTATAATAATTTTATTTATAATAAATAGATAAGAAATTAATTCATTATTAAAGTTATAAAACATATAAATATATTTTTTATGTTAATATTATTCATAACAAAAATTAAATATATATGTTATAATAATATACTATATTAGAGTTCATTTAGAGTTAGGATGTGTTTTACAGGCTATCAAAGACCATGAATTTAAAGAAATATATTTTATGGTTTTTTTAAGATCAGGGTTTTTTATACCATATTCTGTATAAAAGTTTTTTATTCTTTTATTATTTGGGGTGATACATTCTCGCCACTATAAAAAATAGAATCATCACAATTTGAACATGGGCCTAAAAATATATGGTTTGGAATTTTAAAAAATCATTACTGGAAACAAATATTTTTAAAATTGTTAATGAAACAACCTCTTAATAATAGAAAATGGTATGTACAATGGTTAAATGGAATAAAACCTTAAAAGGATTTAATATAGGTGAAAATTTGTGTAATCTGATGATATGAACATGGAAGAAAAGAACAAAAAAATTTAGAGAGTGGTAGAGGTCATTAATCACAAAAAGTGAATGTTTAGTGGAAAGGTAAAGACATAAAAACCGTAAAATTTCAATGATTTAAAATAAACATTGTCTCATCATATATTAATGTAATAATATAATTTGTTGTTTTCAATATCATGTTATAAATACTGTGAAATTATTATACTATATATGAATATAATGAAATACACATTTTGATACTTTTTTATTTCATAATTTAAATTTAATCCTTCGTTTAATCTACAACCATTGTCCAATTCATCACTGACCCCATAAAGTGACTATCCAAAAAATAATAATTATACCTAAGGAATTAAAATTAAATTTAATGGATTATACAATCCTTAAAAGAGAGAAAATTATTTCTTTATATATGTAAATATTTTTGAAAACCAGTATCTTATATAGATGTTATCAAATATAATACATTAATCCATAAATGTAAAAAGTAATAAGATTCAATCATTGTTAATGTTTATGAATCAAATCATTCTACTGGAAATAATGTCACATTATCCTGGACATCACGTAGGTCAGTGGTATGTGATAAACACTTATCATCTTTTTGGTGTAGGTTCAATCTCTACGACCTTGAAAAATTTGATAGGTTTTCACCTATTATGTGGGATTTAATTTTTATAAAAACATATTAATATAATTAATTATGATTAATAATGACCTATTTCATAGGTATCACCATCTAATTTGGTTGAACATAGTCACCACACTTCCTTTTATGTTCAATTTTAACAAATGTACTTTATTTTCTAACCATTACCTAAAACCAAAGATTATAGTGTTAAGAACATCAATCATAGTGGGAAAACCATATAATCATATGTAATATGTCTAAATCAAGATATTGTATTCTATATCTTTGATTCCACATGATTAACCATGATCATTCTCTATCAAAATCTATTTTTTTAATGAAAATGTGAATTATCCTAAGCATATCCCATAGGAATATCAAACGAGGTGCATAGTATGTCATATTATTATGCATGAGTTTTCGACTAGGTTATGCCACATCCAACATTTTCAGTGTTATTATCCTTATATACATCTATAATATAGTAATATCTAATATTATATTCTTTACATGGATTTATTCATATGAAATAAAAGATAATCCTTACCTTACCAAAATTTTGATATTGTTCTTCTATAATTATCCTCAATTTTTATAATAGGGATACGTTCCAAAATAATGAATTTTTAATCTATATCCCAAAGATTATAATAAACAAAATATGATAAAAAATATATAAATTGAATCAACGATAACCCATATATTACATCTTACTTTGTTACATTGGTATAAGATACCATGAATCACATCATGAAGGACAAGATAGTTTGTTATCCATTGTAATATTGATACCGACATGAATACTATATTACATTTATATACACAATTTTTCATAAAAATCATAATTACATTAGAATATTATATAATTTCATACTCCCGGGAATTTCTATATTCCTAATAAAGGAATCAAAATTAGGGTGAGCTCAAATTTTTAGGGAGGGTTTAGTATAATTGTTGTCATTATGAATCAATAAGCATAATCATTTAAAGTAAATTAAATGTAATCAAATTATTTTTTAAAATTTTGACATGAATAATTTATATGGTAAGGTAAATAATAGAAACACATTCCATTTAAGAAATATCATGACTATCATAACTCAATAAGGAATAATCCATTTGGAATGGTAAATAATTAAATACACATTCCATTTGATGACTAAATTGATTTTGAAATGAATCCAAAGAAAATATCACTAAATATATCATGGATAAATTTTAATTAATTCTTGATACGGGAAATTATTAATTAATGGATTCCATGATCTCATGCATTAAGATTACTCTAATATCTAGATCTTTTATGGGACAGTTTGAAACTGATGGGTATTAATACCATAGAAACCCATATAACAATGACTAAACTATTAATTCATGTCCTGATAATAATGATTAATTCATGGGATATCTTTAACAACCCCAACCTTATATTAATGTAAAAACCATTCCTCACAGGTTGACTAATTGATTTAATTCCTGATCAAGATAGATTATAAACGAATAACCATATTAAGATAATGATAAAAATTTATCAATGTTTCCCCAACAAATAAAATAATGTTCTATGTAAAAACACATATCTAGAACTGATATATGTTTTAAGAAATAATTATATCCAGGGTAAATAATATTGATATTTTTGATATTTTTAATGTCCAATGGTAACAGGAAAGTGAGTATTTCAATGTAAAGTTAATGACTACAAAGAATGAATCAAGAATGTGAATAAAAATACATATCTATCTCAACATGAACATAAAAAATTGAGAGGTATCATAATTATATAATCAATACAATATAAAACTAGTGGGTCATAATTTAAATAATGGTATGATGGCGTCGAGAAATATAAATACCATTAAAATGTCATTAAAAACATTATTGAGGAAAATATCATTTTTTACAGTATTTTTTTAAACAAAAATTTCAAAAAATATTTTTTAAATATATTTCATTGAAAACTAACTATTACACAAATAAATGATGATTTAAAATATTGAGTGGTAATAATGGTGTGAAATTTTATACATGTCCTAGATGTTAAAGCAATGAAAATTTTCAAATTTTTTATATAAGAAAAATGATACTTATTTTCATAATAACATTAAGATTCCTTTCAAAAAACCTTTTATAAAATAAAATATGGTTAAAATATTTTTTATAAATAAATTTGAAAATGATAAAAAAAAAATTGACAATATTTTACGTAATAATTCATTTTGATGAAAAATTATTGTCTACAGAAGTTAGAAATGAAGAAAAAATTTCTATGAAACATTATATAAAACATATTGTGTATTAAAGAGTATAAAATGGTAATAATTCTTGAAAATATCATGACTAATTAAAGGATGAAAAAATTTATTGTTTTTATCCCAATGATCAGATAGTTTTCTTTAATTGGAATTCAAGCATAATCAGTCCCAATTAAATTGAGATTGTAAAATAAACCCTCACAATGATCGTAATATTGATTTGAGAACTAATGAATGAATAAATTATTTCTATAAAATTTAAATCCAAATAAAACATATTGAAATGAAACATATTATAGTCATAATTAATTACACATACAAGCTCGTAATATCAAAGGAAAAAGAAGAATTAATATGAATTGATGAAAAGAAATTGAGTTACCAAATTTTCTACCATCAGGTAATTCTAAGGTCAAATACCCGTGGATGAAATAAATAAAAATTAAACATAAAATAATGTTTATTATCAATTAATTAATATATTTGAATCCTAATTTGTATTATTTACACCATAAAAAATATTATAAGTTCTTGATATTACAATTTTCCATAGTAAAATGAAAGTGAGACGAAGTCCCCAACCTAACACTTCATTATGGTTAAACAAGATTTAATATTCAATATAATGGTTTTATCCATGATATTATTTTATAAATAAACCATATTAATATTTATAATGTCATTTATTACCCTATTATAACATTTTACTACCCATTTGTTAATTATATTTCATTATTTTCGTTTTTTTGGGAGTTAATTTCCCTATTCCCTCATTTTTGTATTTTCATGAATTTTATAGTTAATTATAAACTTATAACATTATATATTATAAATACTTCTATTAATTTTTATGAATTCATTTTCATTAGATTCATGTTTATATTCATTATTGAAATTGAACCATTAGAATTGATCACATCATTTCATTGATACAATAGGCTGTATATACGAGCGATGTAATCAGTTGTATGATGAGTGAATGGATAAACAATAAGGTGATATATTAATTATCCAGAATCAATATAATTTCATTTATATATAATATATATTAATTAAATTTATTCATATTACATTCCATTTAAATCCTATGTAAAAACGAATCACATCACTTTGCATGGAGGTAGTTCGCGATACACACTTGTGACATTATCATAATATAAACATAATGTAACATGAGAAGTAATATGTGATATAAAATTTAAAAGCTTATAATAATAAAATAAATATATAATATTTTTTTAAAGTCCAATAATATATAAATCCTTTAAATGTGCTTATGGTAAATGAAATACATAGGTTCGATAAGCGGAGGTTTGATGTACACGAAATCAAAAGATTTGTGTGCAATTGAGGGAAGAGGACATGGATATATATTATTAACATAACATAAAAAACATATCAATATATTTAATAATATAAGGTTATTTTATAATCATGGTTTATAATATTTTAATAATATTTTAGAGGGGAAAGAATAAAAATTCTAGTTTAAGAACAATAAATCTTCTTCAGACAACCTCATTTGGATTTCACAAAAATCATTCCTAGGATGGGTTTATAATTAAAATATGGATCTAGAATACTTTTAGGGGAGTTTAGATCTATCTTAGATGTTTATTTACATAATCAAACAACAACGTTGGTGTTAATATTGGAGGATAGGGGTGCACTTTTATAAGTGTGGGAGAAGTTACAAATGTAATTTCTAAAAAAAATCAACTAAAACAATATTTTTATAATGAAAAATGATTTCAAAATGGTTCATTCCCATCCCTTTTAGTGATGTGATATTGGTGTGGATGTAATGAAAAGAACACAATGATAGATCAGTTAAATGTTTACCAACAACATGGATTGAGTGGTTCTATCTAGAGGATAATAGATTGAAGATTTTGATAAATGGATATTTTGAAGTAATTCAATGGTTATATCATTGGTATGATGTTCAATAAATCAGTGTGGGTTCTTGGATATGATTAGCGTTCCACCACAAATTGAATTGAGGACCATTTAACCGTCATAGAATGGATAAATTCTACCATTTGTATTATAGAGACCCAAACCCAGGTAACCCATAACTAGTTTCTAACATCATTATATTGGTATATGACATATGTAATTTTTATATTCATGGACCGAATAGTTTACTAGTCTTAATAAAATAGTAAAACATATGATTACTATACTACAATTGAATTGGAAAATGTATACTTAACTTTTTTTAAGTTAATTATTCCCTTAAAAATAGCCTGATATATATTTATCATCAGATTTATTTTATTCACGAGAAATGGAAAAAACAATTGGTTGCTAAAATTCTAATTGTGGTTTATGTATAATGAATGATATCATATATTAATAAGCATAATCATGGAATGGTAAATAAATGTATGCACATCCCATTTAAATAACCTTCCTAGAGTAATAGACATGGCATGGTAAATAACTAATAATAGATTCCATTTAATTAATAACCTTACCATCATAACTAGATATGGGAGAATAAATATTGAATGGTAAATAACATCAAAGACATCTCATTTAATCTATAAACTGTGAATGAAATTATTCTATAGGTAATATCATTTCAAAAATACCTGGGATAATAATAGATGAATTATTTATGAAAAAATTCTTAATTATTTTATTTTAGGATCTTAGGTGTCAAGATCGATTTAATATGAAGACATTTCACAATATAGATTAAAACTGATGGGTATACCTAAACCAAAAAAAATAACTAAATATAGCCAACTGATTCATCTCATGAGGTTGACGATGCATCAAGGGGATATATTTAACTAGGACCACCCATATCTACATATAAAAATACTTCCACATAGCACAAATAATTAATTTAATACATGATTGATATTCCTTACCATCAAATATATTTATAGGATAATAGATACAGATTTATAAAAGTTTCCCCAGACAATCTAATAACATTCAATGTAAAACACTATCCATATAAACGGTATATGGATTAAGCAGAAAGTGTATCTAAGATAAATATTATAAATATTTAGGGGAAACATATTGTATAAGGATCACAAGAACATTAATATTTCAAGGTAAAGTTAATGAATATACAAAAGAATCTATAATGTTAAAGATAAAATATTCCTTGATCAGAATTATCGTAACAAATTCATATCAATAATAATGATGGTATCATTACTACATATCTATAGTGAATCATAAGTAAAATATAGTTTATGCCATTGGTTAATATAAATATGATTATAATTTCCTTAAAAACACTTTGGTGGAAAATAAAACCATTTTTAAATTGAAAATATTTTTAAAACAAAATATTCAAAAAACATTTTCAAAAAAAAACACTAGAATAACCTTTTAAAATTTTAATACAGGATACAAAACATTTATTGATAAGAATGATGGGAAATTTTATACATCCTGTACATGTTAAAAAACATTTTCATTTCACTTTTTCTATAAAATTAAAAAGAGCAGTGTTTGGAAATTTACTTGAATATTCCATTCAAAATATGTTATATAACTTAAATGAATGGTAAAATTGTCATTAATATATCATTTTGATAATTGAAAAAAAAATTTATAAACCATTTACAATATTCATGGCTTGAAAAGAAATATGATTTTTGATTGAAGAGTTGAAATTAGTCGATTTTGTACCAATAATTATCTCAAAAATTTCAAGTACCAATTAGTGGACAAAATGGTAAATGTACTTTAAATATCAATGAATAACCAGAAGGTAGGAAAATTAAATGTTTTTATTAAACTATTATAAAAACATTTCCTTTAATGGAAATTCATGAAAAAACAATCCCTATTAAAATAAGATTATGAAATAAACACCCTAAAATATACTAATGTTGGAGTGAGAATTAATAAATAAATCCATAATTTTTATCAAAATTAAACACATAGAAAAAAAGTTAGAATAGACTATAAGATAACCAAAATTCATTACACATAGAATCATTGAAAAAAATGACAATAAATAAGTAATACAACCCAATGAACGCAAATGAGTTATGAAACTCACTTCCTCTTGATACTTTTGATGAAAAATACCATTAGATGAAATAAATAAAATTAAAACATAAAAGAACAATATTTATTAATGAATATTGACATTACATGTCAAAGGGTATGTATTTAATCCCTATACAAAATTAGGTGCATAACATTACCATATTCATCTATGAAATAAAATTGAGATAAAATATTTTATATCATGCTTCCTTTTAAATGAAAGTTATTTAACCTATTATAAAATGGTTATAATCATGTTATTAATTTATATGATAACCATATTCATTTTTATTATATCATATTATGATCCTATAATAGATTTTATCTGCTCAATTGTTAATAATATTTCAATATTATATTTATTTTGTTTGTTAATTATGTTGTTTCATCATCCATGTTTTTTCATGCATGATTAAATTGTTTACCATATAATGAATTTATGTAATCTATGAAATGATATTAATGTTATAAATATTATTTCCTCATTATATTATTTTTAATAATCATTATTTAAATTCATTATAGAGAATGAATCACATCACATCATGGAGACGGTATCATGTACATACGCATGACAAACAATATCATATCCTAGACAATTATATTATAAATGAAGTAGTAGATATATTAATAATAAATAATTAATATCAATTAATCTATATAACACATATTAAATAAATCAATCCTGATTGAATTCGATTTAAATCTTATAGAAAAAATGAATCCCATCTCTTCTTGAGGTGGCAGTTTTCCGTATACATGAGCGGCATTATAATAATTTACATTGAATAAAATTTAAGAATGTATATGTTATATAAAAATTAAATAAGTATTATAATATGATAACTACCAGATTAAATTTTTATGTAAATTTTTATATATTTCTATTAATTGTGTTGTTGGGAAACAATTTACATTGGTTCACAAGGTGGTAGTCTATTGTACCCACGATCGACGGTTTCATTTCACATTTTATGGAGAAATAAATGGATATTGTTCATAAAATTAACATAATAATATATAATTATAACTAAGAAAATATATTTATCATATAATAGTGTTCTAATGATATTTAAATTGGGTGGATGTAAAAAAAATATCTTAAAAATGTTACTTCTTCTTCTAAAAGATTCATTAGATTTTAAAAACAAGCCTTACAATAATTGATTTCTAATCAATATAAGGTATCTAATATGTTTATAAATAAATATTTTATTTTGGTAGGGCTTGTAATATCCAAGTTTATTTTTCTTTGTGATGAAGGGAGGAGAGGGGTGGCCATATATAAATGGGGGAGAGTACAAACATGATATTTTCATAAATAATAGACTGAAAACATTTTTCCCTCCAGCCAATTGCCTAAAAATTGGACTCTATCACCCTATGATGATAATAAGGTCCAAATATTTCCATAATTTTTTAACATATTTTTTTGGGATTTTTATCCCCTATATTATTAGTTAAACCCTTGGTAAAACTATTTTTACCCTAACCACAATTAATAATTTTTACTTCACCTACAATTAAGAATTATATTATTATGTTGATATCATTATTTAATATTAATTATTCTAATTAAAATTATTTAATATATATTTCCACTTTAGTTAAATATAATTTGTAGAATCTAATTTAATATTATACATACTAAAATGATGAAAATATGGGGTGTAAAGTAAAAATTTCCAAAGATGGTTTGAATATTAAAATTAATTAGGATAATGATTAGAATTACATAAATTAGTTAAATTTTAAAATAATTAGACTAATGTTACATTGAAACCAATTTAAATTACACTTTATCCTTGTTAATTATTTAAACAAATTTAGTTTTAAAGAAATATCACCATTTCTCACTTTTCATTGTGAAATGAAACATTTTAGAAAAAATGTTAACAATTAATCCTAATATAATATTAATATTATACTTTTAAAAATTAATAAACTTTTATAGATTATAATTTCTATAAGTGGTGAAGATATGTTTTTATTTCAATACAAAAAGTGTGGCTAAACAATTTTTTTGAAAAAATACAGTCTTTTGAATACATTTCTCTTCCTTTCTAATGATACTCATTTTAATTATAATAAATAGATAAGCAAGTAATTATTTATTAAAGTTTTAAAACATATAAATATATTTTTTATGTAAATATTATTCATAAAAAGAAAGTAAATATATATGTTATAACAATATAAAATATTAGAGTTCATTTAGACTTAGGATCTGTTCTACAAGCTATCAAAGGCCTTGAATTTAAAGAAATATATTTTATGGTTTGTTTAAGATCAGGGTTTTTTTAAAACATATTCTATATAATAAAATTTAATTCTTTTATAATTTGCGGTGATACTATAAGAACCCATTTTTTTCTGTGAAAGACATTGGAATATTCTTGATGATATTCCAGAGTAGTTGCTTTAGAGGGCGTGCGATTCCGAGCCCTAGAGTTACCAGAATTAAATTTTCAGTGCGTTCACATTGGGAACACCAAATCAGTGCGATAACTCCTTAACGGGGCTTCAGATCAGGGATCTGAGTGTATGTATGGGTTTAGAATGGGATGTTTACCCTAGGAAAGACATAAAATATGTCAGCGCGGGATGTTTGGACCCCTCGCTCGCTTTCAGAACGTTAAACGGGTAAATTAATTAATTTATTTATTCGTTTAACGGCTTAACTCAGGTATCTTTTAATCGGTGGCTCGAATGGGAAAATTGAGGGAATTGTTGAGTTCAGAGTGTGTCGTTTACCCTAGAAGGGGTGTAACTTTTGCGGGCGCGACTTTTCTGTGAAAAATGGCCCCAGGGGCTTTTTCATAATTTGGCGGCCTCAGGAGCTATGTTTAATAAATTTTGAACGGGGTCTCAGATTAAAATTTCGAGACGGCTGTTGTGCTCGGGAGGTGGTGTTTACCCTCAGGGAGGCTCAACCTCGACCCCCTCAAGAGTTTCGGGTGCGGGATAAATTGGGGGTTAAATTAATTAAATTTTAATTAATTTATTCCTTATTTAAACCCTAACCCCACCCCTCTCCTTCCCCTTTACCCTGGAAGAAGCACTCAACCAAGGAGGAGAAGCTCCTCCTCTCCTGCTCCCCTCCGGTGAGGCGGCTCCGGAAAGGCGGCGGTTCGGCGGTGAAGCACCGGGCAAAGCCCAACAAGGATGGATCACTCGTTTATTTTAAACTCCCACACCTCCTTTGGATTTATAATTTTTCGTCGAATTTCTATTTGATTTTTGATCGAGGCCCATGGTAGTGTAGTATATTTTATTCTCCATCCGTCGCATATTTCGGTTCTGCAATTCGAGTTCCGACACACTCGCAGTCGTCCACCGAAAACAGCGGGTTTTTGAGGTTTTCTGGCCAGTTTTGGGTGTTCTGGCCGTCTAGCGCGGCAGTTCGGCGAGTCGGCGTGGCGGAGCAGCGGTGGAGGCCGGGTCAGCGGCGATGGCATCAGAGGGATTAGGGAGTGCGGCTGGCCGCGGTGAGGTGGAGGCTGGTGGATGAGTAGGGCGGTTGGCGCGAGCGTGGCAGAGCAGCTCCCTTCAGCGGAGGCCGGTGCTGGGTTAGGAGGGGATGCCGCAGAGGAGGCCAGCGGAGTGCTGGTTCGCGGGCGTCCCGTGAAGGCTGTGCGAAAGGCCGGCTAGCTGTGCCGGCCGGTGGAGGTGAGGTAGGACCGGGTTCTACGGATCCTGGCTGGCCAACAAGGACCCGCACACTGCGGGTCCTGTCGGGAGAAGAAGACCGGCTGATGGCCGCTCTGGATATAAAAAAAGGGGGCCACAGGTTTAAAAAAAGGGGAAATTAAAAATAAAATATATGTTAAAATAATAATAATAATAATTTTATTATTATAGTTTTTTTTATATAAGTGATAAACCGGGTGTCGGATTTGGGCGCCGTCTGCAGTGACATCCTCCTTAAATTACGGCGAATATTTTGAGATGGTTTTGTGAATTTTTAATTCCCGAAACGAGGGGCCTCGAAGGCACGACGCATCTTTAAGTGAATTGACTTCCTCCCGGGGGTTCTGGTTTTGGACATCACGGATGCGTATGACGTCCATTTTGAGCGTCGTCAGTGGCGTTGGGACCCTGGCTCCGGGGAGAAGTTTTCCTGGGTGGTTTCGGGCGTTGAAGCCGGAGTTGAGGCATGGACCCCATGGCCCATCTTTTGAGCTACGTCTAGATTTTAGCGACTTGTTCCTTGGATGTCCGTTCGGGGCATGCATGCAGTCGATGTTGGGTATTTTCCCGAGGGCATCGCATTGGCATAGTCTGCCTGCAATAATTCCGCACGATGGAGCGGGCCCCGTGAGGGCGAATTGGGCATCGACGGTGTTTTCCCATCTTTATCGTTGGGTGACCGTTTTGGACAAGTGATTAGTCCATCTCATGTGTTTTTTCGAGAGGATCGCAATGGTGCGATCCTTTGGCAGCACTTTGGGACTGGAGTGTGGGTCCCGCGTGGTACCGCTCGTGCGCGGGGAGCCGGAACATATATTTTTCCTTGGATAACTGTTGTGCTCAAGTGAGCAGTCTTTTTGATGTGATTTCCTGAAGGGATCGCAATGGTGCGATGCGCTCGACTATTTTCAGGGCCGAGGCTCGGGATCACGGGACGTCGTTTGGCCGTGAGGCGGTGTTGGTTTCTTTTCCATCGGATATCCATTTGAGGTGAGTAAGTAGTCGATCTCGCGTGTTTTTCTGCGAGGATTACAACGGTGTATTCTGTTCAGGCGAGTGGATCCTCATACACGATCTTATTAAATTTGGAAATGTGAAGGTGCCTCGGGGGCGGTTCTTCTATCGTGTTTGTAGCGGACCCTTGGCATGTAATCGCATGCACTCCAATGTGAGTGAAGTAATACTTAAATAGATGTGGTTGGTCGTGCCTTGGAAATTGAGGAGGCAAGTTGGAGCTGTTACATAACGCATTCGCGTTGACGTTGGGTGCCGGGTGCATGATAGCCCTTGGGCTGGGAGTGATGTATACTCTGGGGGTATACGAGAGTTCTTAGTGGTACGTGTGGTTTGTACTTGAGACGTTCATACGTTTGGTTGGGTTTAACTTGGGGCCACACGTCGTGTGGGCCCCAGGTGCATGTCGAGCTCTACTTTGCATAATTTGACCTCTCGATACGTAGAGGGTCCCTCTGTGCTCGTTTGTTCAACCAGCATGGTGGAGTTTTTCCACTGGCTCTATGCTCGTTTATTTGACCAGCAGGGTTGAGTGGTCTCCGCCTGGTTTCGTTCTCGATGGATTGGCCGGTAGCGGTGCTAGTGACACCCAGTAATGGAATAGGCGCTGAACCTCTTTTGGGAGAGTTATTCTGGAGTTGGGTGATTGCGCGATACCCACTCCGTGTTCGGTTGGCTAGTGTTGTGCCCTCCACTAAATATGGCTTGGGAAGTTCAATGTTTTACCCTCCAGCGGGGATGGGAAGTGGGTTACTCATCGACTTCTAGGGTTTACCCTCCAGCAGAGACTGGGCAGTGGGTCACCCGACGCACTTAGGCTCTACCCTCGAGCAAAGATTGGGCAGTGGGTCACCCGACGCACTTAGGCTCTACCCTCCGGCAGAGAATAGGAAGTGGGTCACCCGACGACCTCTTAGGGTCTACCCTCCAGCAATGGTGGGCAGTGGGTCGCCCGTAGTCTTGTTCCAGGTCTACCCTTTAGCAAAGCTGGGTTGTGGGTCGCCTATTGACTTATTCCAGGTCTACCCTCCAGCGGGGCTGGGTAGTGGGTCGCCTGATGATGTATTAAAGTCTACCCTAAAGCGGGGCTGGGCAGTGGGTCGCCTGAGGATGTATTATGGTCTACCCTCCAGCAGGGCTAGGCAGTGGGTCACCTAATGATGTATTAGGTTTTACCCTCTAGCAGGGTAAGGTAGTGGGACACCTGTTGGCATTCCAGGCTCAGTTCTTTCTACTAGGCTAGTCTGTGGCTTTCCTCCGTGATTACCGGAGCGGGACCCTTGATCATACGGGTCAATGTTGTGATGACTTGACTTTGAGAAGACCTCTCGACTATAGGGCAGGGACGATGTGTGGTTCGACTTTCCCTAGAACTCTCAAGTACGAGGGGCACATTCCCCACCGAGACGCGTTCTTGTGACGCGATCTAAAACCGTGCAGGCGAGTCATTTCTGCCCAAAGAAGATAGTGTCGAGGTGATGTGATGGAGCCCCTTGGCTTGCGGTTTGGGGCAGACGTGTGGGATGCTGTGCATCAATGGTGTTACTTCTGGGACTGTTGGCTACTCACTTTCTTGGGATGAGCTACGGGACAGAGATCCCCTTACGACCATGTTAGGGTTTCTTGACAGAGCACATATATATGTATACCATGTTCCAGTACCCACTTCATGGGTTTTGGTGACTCTCCTTCAAGGATAGGAGAAGACGCGCGGGGAATGCCACGTGCTTTCTGTGTCTAGTTTCTCGTGGTTGGATGAGTCTACTCCCCTACTATAGGTAGCGAAGACTCGATGAGAATTTCATCTTCTCACCATTTCCAACTCATTGTGTCTGGACGAGTCTAACTTCTTTTCTATGGTTTGGTTGAGCTGGACTCTTTATTGTTGTACTCTTGACTGCACCTTCGGTTATACTCTTTTACTTTTCCCTGTTCGCTCTTCTGCTCACCCTTCGGTACCTCCTCTGTTGCTCCCTTGATCCTTTGGGGTATCCTACTGATTATTGTTTTTATACTCACCCCTGCTTGGGCTTTTCCAGCAATGGTGTGCCCTCGCAGACGACTGACAAGTTGGTCGTGACTTCAGTGGAGCATAGGAGTTCGAGAGCCTAGACCGCGTGCGGTGGTCGTAGCTGAGTTCTAGTTGGGAGACCCGTCGGTTGTTTCTTTTTGTTTACATGTTGCCGGGTAGTGGTACCTTTTCTGGTTGGGCATGTGTTTTGCCCCTTTTTTCTTTTAGCACTTTCTTTGTATTGTTTAAAGGTCGATGCACTCTTGTGGATTATATATAGCAGTTTCCCTTTTTCTTTACTTGTATATTCATTTACTCTGCAATTTTGCATTGAGTGTGCTGTGTGTGTGTGTGTACATGTACTTAGGCAAAGGCCTCCCCATGTTGTTGTGCCTTCGGCGCTAGTCGCCAGCCCCTGGACTATGGAGGAAGGCTTGGGGTAGTTGCTGCTTGAGCACGGGTAGGGTCAGGTCGTGACAAAGTGGTATCAGAGGTAGTTTGTTCCTTGGGACGTTGTGCGGAAGTCCCTAAAAGATGAATTGGTTGGGAACTTCGGAAACAATGTTAACGCATCCCGAGAGAGGCTTTCAGGCCAGGGAGTCCAGTGATGGTGCGGCAGCCGACGTATCCATTCACCAGGTCATTGAGAACCCGTTTATCGACTCGGCATGCTGAGACACTTGTTGTGGGGAAAATTGGTTTGTGCATCACATAGGATTGATTCTTTGACTGTCATTCTTGAGTCATCTCCCCATAATTGTTTTTATTGGTATATACATATATTCTAATCTGACAGGGGCACTCCTTGATAATATTCAAGATGTCTCCGCGATGACAGCCAGCCAGGATACCAACTATGGTTTGTGACTACGACCCTATGAGCTTTGAGGCCATAGTCCAACACCCATCATGTGAGCTTGTTTCTCTGGGAGGGCTGGTAGCAGCACCCCCACCTGTTGCGCAGTATACAACTTCAGCAGAGTAGGCTAAGTTTGAGCGCAGGTTGAGCACGCTCTGTGAGTTCCAGCAGCACAGACCGCTGAGGATCAGTGGTGAGCCAGACTCTCAGGCATCAGAGGCTTGGCTTGAGGTAGTGGTAAGACATTTCAGGCTTGTGCAGACTCCAACAGATCAGAGAGTGGCTTTGGAAACCAACCTTTTTCATGGAGAAGCTTGGCGATGGTGGAGTCTGGTGACTCAGCTTCTTGACAAGCTGTCGCTTTTGTGGGGTGACTTTCAGTCGTTGTTCCATGAGGAGTTTTTCCCCTCCTGCTTGCACTCTGTTCAGATTCAAGATCTCTTGCAGTTTCAGCAGGGAGGGATGACGGTGGCCAAGTACGCGGCTAGTTTCACAGACTGTGCACGCTTTTACAAGGACTTGGTACATGATGACAACATCCGAGTGCTAAAGTTTAAGCAGGGTATCCGCCGAGAGAATCATGATTTCATAGTACCCTTGGGGATTTCCATATATGTCGGGGTGCTAGAGAAGGAACTGGTGTCAGAGGGCTTCTTGTCACGTTCTAGTGTTGGTGGTGGAAGCAGGCACGTTGGAGCGGAGACATCTGCTGCAGCTAGTGGGCGTCAGCAAGCAGAACCTCAACGCAGGTGGCTTTCTAACAACCGGACTCAGGGGTGTGGTCGTACACCACAGTGGCATCGGAGGGCACTAGTGCAGCGTAGAGAGAGTCAGTGCTATGCTTGTGACGGGCGAGGTCACTTGGCACGAGACTGCCCGACCCAAGTTGCGGAGTGCTTCAGGCTGGCAGTAGGTGCACCACCACGACTGAGGCAGCGCCGTGATCGGAGTAGCGCCCAGAGAGATGGTGCTAGAAGAGGAGAGAGAGGAGATGGTAGTGGAGGAAGTCTTTACGAGGTCTTTCCTTGACCACTAGGTGGTCTACATCAGGCTCCCGGAGCTGACAGTTGGGACCCCGGACAGTCGCGAGCCTTGGATGTCTACGATCCTACAGAGCAAGAGGTGATAAGTGGTACGCTCTACAACTATTCTACTTCTTGTAGTAGAACTGATTGATTCTGTGTGTGGAATACTATCCTTCATGCTCCTTGCTTGAGGTGTTACCACGGTGACGCAGAGCATCAGTGTAACCCTGTGTCTGTAAGGAAAAAGGAGTGAGACTTTTTTCTTTAGTCGATGGTGTCGACTCCATCGCTTTCCGAGCATATAAGAGAGTCTTGGTTGCGAGACATCGGCTGTGAAATTTTGTGTGACCAGATATCCTTGGGTGTTTCACCATATGGATATTTTTAAGGAGGGAATCATCAGGCCATGTTCCAGTTGTGGGCGGTCATTCCAGTTGCGGCGTGTGACGTGGAGGTTTGGTCGGGGATGTGAGCTACCCCTGAGAGCCTTCGGGCCGTTTGAGACTGTGCGAAGGGATGGAGAGGTTCCCTACCACCCTACCCTAACCCCAACGTCTGGAGTGGGTGCAAGACATCGGAAAGAGTCAACCTCGCGTGAACAGATCAATCCTTTGGTCTGTGTGCGGTGGCGTAGAGCTGTGTGAGAGTTCTTCTGGGTACGGGAGAGCCATGTGTGGGCATAGTACCTTGATTTGTTCCTGAGGATTGCTTTTCGAGGACGAAAAGCTTGAAGGAGGGAATGATGTAAGAACCCGGTTTTTACAGTGAACGACTTTGGAATATTCTTGATGATATTCCAGAGCAGTTCCTTCAGACGGTGTGCGATTCTGAGCCCCAGAGTGGCCGGAATTAAATTTTTAGTGCGTTCACACTGGGAACGACAAATAAATGCAATAATTCCGAAAAGGATCTTCAGATCAGGGATTCGAGTGTACGTATGGGTTCGGAATGGGGATTTTACCCTAGGAATGACATAAAACATGTCGGTGCGGGATGTTTGGACCCCTAGCTCGCTTTCAGAACATTAAACAGGTAAATTATTTAATTAATTTATTCATTTAACGGCTTATCTCAGGTATCTCTTAAAAGGTGGCTCGGATGGGAAAATCGAGTGCACTGTTGAGTTCAGAGCGTGCCATTTACCATAGAAGTGGTGTAACATTCGCGGGCGTGACTTGTCTGTGATAAATGGCCCCAGGGGCGTTTTCATAATTTGGAGACCTCATGCGCTAAGATTAATAACTTTTGAACGGGGTCTCGGATTAAAATTACGAGACCGCCGTTGTGCTCGGGAGGTGGTGTTTACCCTAAGGGAGGCTCAACCTCGACCCCGTCGAGGGTTTTGGGCGCGGGATAAATTGGGGGTTAAATTAATTAAATTTTAATTAATATATTTCTTATTTAAACCCTAACCCCACCCCTCTCCTTCCCCTTCCCCCGGGCAGAAGAGCTCAACCAAGTAGGATAAGCTCCTCCTCTCCTCCTCCCCTCCGGTGAGTCGGCTACGGCAAGGCGGCGGTTCGACGGTGAAGCACCGGGCAAAGCCCCACAAGGTAGGATCACACGTTTATTTTAAACTCCTGCACCACCTTTGGATTCATAATTTTGCGTTGAATTGCTATTTGATTTTCGAGCAAGGCCCATGGTTGTGTAGTATATTTTATGATCCATCTGTTTCATATTTTATTTCTATAATCCGAGTTCCGATGCACTCACAGTTGTCCGCCGAAAATAGAGGGGTTTTGAGGTTTCCTGGCCAGTTTGGGGCGTTCTGGTCGTCTAGCGTGGCGGTCCGGCGAGTCGGCATGGCGGAGCAGCGGTGGAGGCCAGGTCAATGGCTGCGGCTTCCGAGCGAGCAGGGAGCGCAGCCGGCCGTGGCGAGGAGGAGGCGGGCGGTCGAGCAGGGCGGTTGGCGCGAGCGCAGCGGAGCAGCTCCCTTCAGCGGAGGCCGGTGCTAGGTCTGCAGTGGACGCCATAGAGGAGGCCCGCAGAGCGCTGGTTCGCGGTCTTCCCGTGCAGGTGGTGCGGAAGGTCGGCCGACTGTGCTGTCCGGTGGAGGCGAGAGAGGACCGTGGTCTACAGACCCCGGCTGGCCAACAAGGACCCACACGCTGCGGGTCCTATTGGGAGAAGAAGACCGTCCGATGGTCGGTCTGGATATAAAAAAAGGGGCCGCCGGTTTAAAAAAAAGGGGAAATTAAAAATAAAATATAAGTTAAAATAATAATAATAATAATTTTATTATTGTTGTTTTTTATATAAGTCATAAACCAGGTGTCGGATATGGGCAATTTCTATAGTTACACACTCCTTAAATTGCGATGAATATTCTGAGATGGTTTCAGGAACTTTTAATTCCCGAAACTAGGGGCCTCGGAGGCACGACGTGTCTTTAATGAATTGACATCATCCAGGGGGTTCTGCTTTTGGACGGTGCGGACGCGTCTGACGTCCGATTTGAGCGCCGTCAGTGGCGTTGGGACCCTGGCGTCGGGGCAAAGTTTTCCAAGGAGGTTTTGGGTATTGAAGTCGGTGTTGAGGTGTGGGCCCCATGACCAGTCTTTTGAGCTACACGCAGCTGTTAGCGAATTTTTCCTCGGAAATCAATTCGGGGCGTGCGAGTAATAGATGTTGGGTGTGTTTCCGAGGACATCTCATTAGCGTAGTTTGCCCGCTGTAATTTTGCACGATGGTGTGGGCCCCGCGAGGGCGGTTTGGGCGTCGACGGTGTTTTTCCATCTTTATCACCTCGAAACCGTTTTGGAAAAGTGATTAGTCCATGTCGTGTGTTTTTTCAAGAGGATCGCAATGGTGTGATCCGTTGGCAGTTCTTCGGGATCAGGGAGTGGGTCCCGCATGATACCGCTCGTGCGCGGGGAGCCGGAACGTAGCTTTTTCTCCGGATATCTGTTTCGCTCAAGTGAGCAATCTCTTTGACGTGATTTCCCGAAGGTATCACAATGGTGTGATGCGCCCAACTATTTTCGGGGCCGAGGCTCGGTATCACGGGATGTCGTTTAGGCGTGAGGCGGTGTTGGTGCCTTTTCCGTCGGATATCCGTTTGAGGCGAGTAAGTAGTCGATCTCGCGTGTTTTTCCGCGGGGATTACAATAGTGTTATCTTTTCAGGCGTGCGGAGCCTCATACGTGATCTTATTAAATGTGGAAATGTGAAGGTGCCCTGGGGGCGGTTCTTCTACCGTTTTTATAGCAGACCCTTGGCGTGTGATCGCATGCACTCCCATGTGAGTGAATTAATACATGAATAGATGTGGTTGGTCATGCCCCAATTGTTGAGGTGGAAAGTTGGAGTTGTTACGTCATGCCTTCGCATTGACGTTGGGTTTCGGGTTCACGATAGCCCTTAGGTTGGAAGTGAGGTACACTCTGGGAGTATACGGGAGATCTTGTAGGTATGTGTGGTATGTACCTGAGACGTCTGTGCGCTTGGTTGGGGTTAACTTGGGGCCACACGTCCTGTGGGCCCTAGGTGCGTGTCGAGCTCTACTTTGCATACCTTGACCTCTCGCTATGTAGAGGGTCCCTCTGTGCTTGTTTGTTCGACCAGTAGGGTGGAGTTTTTCCCCTGGCTATGTGCTCGTTTATTTGACCAGCAGGGTTTAGTGGTCTCCCCCTGTTTTCGTTCTCGATGGATTGGACGGTAGCAGTGCTAGTGACACCCAGTGATGGAACAAGAGCTGAACCTCTTTTGGGGGAGTTGTTCTGGAGTTTGGTGATTGTGCGATACCCCATCCGTGTTCATTTGTCTAGTGTTCTACCCTCCACTAGAGATGGCTAGGGCAGTTCTAAGTTTTACCCTCTAGCGGGGCTGGGCAGTGGGTTACTCATCGACTTCTAGGGTTTACCCTCCAATAGAGACTGGGCAGTGGGTCACCCGACGCACTTAGGGTCTACCCTACAGTAGTGACTGGGCAGTGGGTCACCCGACGCACTTAGGGTCTACCCTCTAGCAAAGACTGGGCAGTGGGACATCCGACTAACTCTTAGGGTCTACCCTCCAGCAAGAGTGGGTCATGGGTCGCCCGTCGTCTAGTTCCAGGTCTACGCTCTAGCAAGGCTGGGCAGTGGGTCACCTGTCAACTTATTCAAGGTCTACCCTCCAACGGGGCTGGGCAGTGGGTCACCTGATGATTTATTAAGGTCTACCCTCAAGCGGGGCTGGGCATTGGGTCACCTGATAATGTGTTAAGGTCTACCCTGCAGCAGGGCTAGGCAGTGGGTCACCTGATGATGTATTAGGGTTTACCCTCCAGCAGGGCTGGGTAGTGGGTCACCCTATATCTAGTTATGAATTATCCTCCAGCAGGGCTGGGCAGTGGGACACCGGTTGGAATTCCAGGCTCAATCCTTTCTACTAGGCTAGTCTGTGGCTTTCCACCGTGACTACCGGAGCGGGACCCTTAATCATACGGGTCTGTGTTGTGATGACTTGACTTTGAGAAGACCTCTCCACTGTAGGGCAATGACGAGGTGTGGTTCGACTTTCCCTAGAACACTCAAGTACGAGGGGCACTTTCCCCCACCAAGACGCATTCTTGTGACGCGATCTAAAAACGTGCGGGCGAGTCAGTGCCGCCCAAAGCGGATAGTGTCGAGGTGTAGTGATTGAGCCCCTTGGCTTGCGGTTCGATGCAGACGTCCGGGATGCTGGGCATCGATGGTGTTACTTCTGGGACTGTTGGCTACTCACATTCTTGGGCTGAGCTACGGGATGGAGATACCCTTATGACCTTATAAGGGTTTCTTGACAGAGCATATATATATATATACATTGTTCCAGTACCCCCTTCTTGGGTTTTGGTTACTCTCCTTCGAGGAGATGCAAAGATGCGTGGGGTATGCCACATGATTTCCATGTCTAGTTTCTCATGGTTGGATGCGTCTACTTCCCTACTATTGGTAGCAAAGACTCGATGATAATTTCATCTTCTCACCATTTCAAGCTTATTGTGTCTCGATGAGTCTTACCTTATTTTCTCTGGTTGGGTTGAGATGGACTCTTTACTGTTGTACTCTTGACTTCATCTTCGGTTGTACTCCTTTACTTTTCCTTGTTCTCTCTACTGTTCACCCTTCAGTACTTCCGTTGTTTCTCCCTCGAGACTTCGAGGTATCCTACTGAGTTTTTTATTTATAAACACCCCTGCTTGGGCTTTTCCCACACTTGGTGTACCCTCATAGACGACGGACATGTTGGTCGTGACTTCAGTGGAACATAGGAGTTCAGGAGCATGGACATCGTGCGATGGTCGTAGCCAGGTTCTAGGTGGGAGACCCGTCAACTATTTCATTTTGTTTACCCGTTGCCAGGTTGTGGCACCTTTTCTGGTTGGTCATGTGTTTTTTCCCTTTTTCCTTTCAGCACTTGCTTTGTACTGTTTAGAGGTTGATTCACTCTTGTGGTATATATATAGCAGTTTCCCTTTTTCTTTACTTGTATTTTCTTTTACTCTTCCCTTTTGCATTGAGTGTGCTATGTGTGTGTGTGTACAGGTACTAAGGAAATGGCCTCCCCGAGTTGTTGTGACTTCAGCGCTAGTCTCCAGCCCCTAGCCTATGGAGGCAGGCTTGGGGTAGTTGCTGCTTGAGCTCGGGAAGGGTCAGGCCGTGACAGATAAATTCTCAAAACTATAAAAAAATAGAATCATCATAATTTGTACATGGGCCTAGAAATATATGGTTTGAAATTTTAAAATATCATTATTGCAAACATATATTTTTAAAATTGTTAATGAAACAAACACTTAATAATAGAAAATGGTATGTACTATGGTTAAATGGAATAACACCTAAAAAGGTTTTAATATAGGAGAAAATTTTTGTAATGTGATGATATATACATGGATGAAAAGAACAAAAAATTATTGAGTGGTAGAGGCCTTTAATCAAAAAATGTGAATGCTTATGGGAAAGGTAAAGACATAAACATCGTAAACTTTCAATGATTTAAAATACACATTGTCTCATCAGATATTAATGTAATAAGATAATTTTTTGGTTTCAAGATCATATTACAAATACTGTGGAATTATTATACTATATATGAATATAAAGAAATACACATTCTTGATAATTTTTTATTTCATAAGTTAAATTTAATCCTTTGTTTAATCTAAAACCAGTCTCCAGTTCATCACTTACCCCATAAAATGACAATCTGAAAAAATAATCATTATACCTAAGGAAATAAAATTATATTTAATGGATTATACAATCCTTAAAAGAGAGAAAATTATTTCTTTATATATTTAACTATTTTTGAAAACCAGTATTTTATATAGATGTTATCAAATATAATACATTAAACCATAAATGTAAAAAGTAATAACATTCACTCATTGTTAATTTTTATGAATAAAATCATTCAACTAAAAATGATGTCACATTATCCTGGTCATCACATAGGTCAGTGGTATGTGATAAACACTTATCATCTTTATGTTGTGGGGTCAATCTCTACGTCCTTGAAAATTTTGATAGGTTTTCACCTATTATGTGGGATTTAATATCTATAAAAATGTATTATTATAATTAATTATGATTAATAATGACCTATTTAATAGGTATCACCATCCAATTTGGTTGAACATAGTCACCACACTTCCTTTTATGTTCAATTTTAACAGAAGTACTTTGTGTTCTATCCATTAACTAAAACCATAGAGCATTATGTTAGGAACATGAATCATAGTAGAATAACCATATAATCATATGTAATATGTCTAAATCAAGATATTCTATTCTATATCTTGGATTACTCATGATTAACCATGATCATTCACTATCACAATCTATTTTGTAACAAAAATGTGAATTATCTTAAGCATATCCCCTAGGAGTATCAAACGAGGTGCATAGTAAGTCATATTATTTTTCACGAGTTTTCGACCAGGTTATGCCACATCCAATAATTTCAGTGTTAATATCCTTATACACATCTATAATACAGCAATATCTAATATTATAATATTTACATGGACTTATTTCTATGAAATACCACATAATTTTGACCTTACCAAAATTTTTATAATGTTCTTCTATAATTATCCTCAATTTTTATAATAGGGATATGTTCCAAAATCAATGATTTTTTAATCTATATCCCATGGTATATAATATACAAATTATAATAAAAACTATATAAATTGAATCCATGATAACCCATAGACGACATCTTACTTTGTGACATTTCTATAAGATACCATGAATCACATCATGAAAGACAAGATAGTTTACTATCCTTTGTAATAAAGATACCCACATGAATACTATATAAATTTATATACAAAAATTTAAAAAAACTATCATAAAATCATCATTAAATTAGAATATTATATAATTTCATACTTCCTGAAATTGCTAGATTCCTAATAAAGGAATCAAAATTAGGCTGAGGTAAAATTTTTAGTAAGGATTAAGTATACTGGTTGTCATTATGAATCAATAAGCATAATCATTTAATGAAAAATAAAAGTAAAAAAATTATTTTTAAAAAATCTAACAAGAATTATTTATATTGTAAGGTTAGTAATAGAAACACATGACATTTATGAAATATCATGGCTATCATAACTCAATAAGTAATAATCAATTTGGAGTGGTAAATAACTAAATGCACATTCCATTTAATGAATAAATTGACATTGACATGAATCCAAATAAAATATCACTAAATATATCATGGATAAAATTTAATTAATGTTTGATAAGGGAAATTATTAATTAATTGGTTCCATGATCTCAAGCATTATGATTACTCTAATATCTAGATCTTTTATGAGACAGTTTGAAAATGATCGGTATTAATACTATAGAAACCCATATAACAATGACTAAACAATTGATTCATGTCATGATAATAATGATTCATTCATGGGATATCGTTAACAACCCCAACATTATCTTCATTTAAAAATCATTCCTCACAGGTTGACTAATTGATTTAATTCATGATCAAGATGGATTATAAACGAATACCCATATTGAGTTGAGGATAAAAATTTATCAATGTTTCCCCAATAAATAAAATAATGTTCTATGTAAAAACACATACGTAGAAATGATATATGTTTTAGGAAATAATCATATCCATGGTAAATAATATTGATATTTATGTTATTTTTAATGTCCAATGGTAATAGGAAAGTGTGTATTTCAATGTAAAGTTAATGACTACAAAGAATGATTCAAGAAAGTTAATGAAAATACATATCTATCTCAACATGATCATAAAACATTGAGAGGTATCATAATTATGGAATCAATACAATATAAACCTAGTAGGTCATAATTGAAATAATGGTATGATATCAACGATAAATAGAAATACCATTAAAATGTCATTAAAAACATTATTGAGGAAAATATCCTTTTTCACAGTAATTTTTTTAAACTAAAATGTCAAAAAATATTTTTAAAATATATTTCATTTAAAATGAACTATTACACAAACAAATGAAGATTTATAATATTGAGTGGTAATAATGGTGTGAAATTTTATACATGTCCTAGACGTTAAAACAATGATATTTTTCAAAATTTTTATAAAAGAAAAATGATACTTATTTTCATACTAACATTAAGATTCATTTCAAAAAAAAATTTATAAAATAAAATACGGTTAAAAGTTTTTTTTAAATTAATTGGAAAATGTATGATAATTTGAGAATATTTTACGAAATAATGCATTTTGATGAAAATTTATTATCTACAGAAGTGAGAAATGAAGAAAACATTTCTATGAAACATTATATAAAACATATTGTGTATTAAATAGTATAAAATGGTACTAATTCTTCAAAATATCATGACTAATTAAAGGATGAAAAAATATATTGTTTTTTACCAATGATCAGATAATTTTCTTTAATTGGAATTCAAGCATAATCAGTCCCAATTTAATTGAGATTGTAAAATAAACCCTCACAATGATCGTAATGTTGATATGAGAACTAATCAATGAATAAATTATTTTTATAAAATTTAAATCCAAATAAAACAAGATGAAATGAAACATATTATAGTCATAATTAATTACACATAAAATCTCGTAATATCAAAGGCAAAAGATAAAGTAATATGAATTGATGAAAAGAAACTGAGTTACCAAATTTACTACCATAAGGTAATTCTAATGTCAAATACACGTGGATGAAATAAATAAAAATTAAAAATAAAATAATATTTATTATCAACTAATTAATATATTTAAATCCAAATTGGTATTATTTACACCATAAAAAATAATATAAGTTCTTGATATTACAATTTTCTATAGTGAAATGAAATTGAGACAAACTCCCCAACCAAACACTTCTTTATGGTTAAACATGATTTAATATTCATTATAATTGTTTTATGCATGATATTATTTTATAAATAAACCATATTAATATTTATAAAGTCTTTTATTATCCTATTATAACATTTTACCACCCATTTGTTAATTATATTTCATAATTTTCAGTGTTTTGGGAGTTAATTTCCCTATTCTTTCATTTCTGTTTTTCATTAATTTTCTAGTTAATAATAAAATTATACAATTATGTATTATAAATAATTCTATTAATTTTTATGTATCCATTTTCATTAGTTTCATATTTATATTCATTATTGAAATTGAACAAGGAGAATTGATCACATCGTTTCATTGATACAGTTGGCTGTATATACGAGCGATGTAATCATTTGTATGACGAGTGAATGGGTAAACATCTAGGTGATAAATTAATTATCTAGTATCAATATAATTTCATTTATATATAATATATATTAATTAAATTTATTCATATTAAATTCCATTTAAATCCAATGTAAAAATGAATCACATCGCTTTGCATGGAGGTAGTTCGCAGTACACACAGTTACATTATCATAATATAAACATAATGTAACATGAGAAGTAATATCTGATAAAAATATTAAAAGTCTATAATAATAATATAAATATAAATTATATTTTTAAAGTCCAAGATTATATATATCCTTGAAATGTGCTTATGGAAAATGAATTACATAGGTTCGATAGGCGGAGGTCTGATGTACACAAAATCCAAAGATTTGTTTCCAATATGATGGAAGACGACATGGATATATTTTGTTAACATAACATAAAAAAACATCAAAATTTTTAATAAAATAAGGTTATTTTATAATCATGGTTTATAATATTTTAATAATTTTTTAGAAGGGACAGAATAAAAATTCCCGTTTAAGAACCATACATCTTCTTCAGACAACCTCATTTGGATTTCAAAAAAATCCTTCCTAGGATGGGTTTATAATTAAAATATGGATCTATAATTCTTGTAGGGGAGTTTAGATGTTTCTTATATGTTTATTTACTTAATAAAACAACAACGTGGGTGTGAATATTGGAGGATTGGGGTGCACCTTTATAAGTGTGGGAGAGGATACACATGTAATTTCTAAAAAAATAAACTAAAACAAAATTTTTATCATGAAAAAAGATTCCAAAATGGTTTATTTCCATCCCTTATAGATTATAAGGTTGAAATATTTCCCTATAATTGGGGTTATATATGTTTTAAGTTATATTTAATCATTATTTCTTTAGTTTAACACCATGGTAAATCAAATAATTCTTGAACTACTGAAATTAATTTTTACTACATTTAATGCTCATAATGGTAAAATATTAAGTATTAATTTTTAATAAAAATTATTTATTATAATCTTAAATATGGTGTCAATTTTACTAAATACAATTCCTATAATTGACAGAATCCAATTTTATATTATACCCACCAATGAGATGAAAAGGTTGGTTCCTAAAAAGAAATTATTATAAATTATCGTGGGTTTCAATATCAAAATTTAAAATTAAGCTGATTTACATGATTAAATATAGGTAATATAAGACATATTGAACATTTATTAATTTATAACAAATTTAAAATATAAATTATCTGTGAAAATTATCTAAAGGAATATGTAGTTTTAAATAAAAATCGGTATTTTTTCACAATTTATCAAAAATTGAACCATTTCAAGAAAATACAAAAAATATAAAAAGAAATTATTATTTTTATTATCATTTGAAAATTTTAGTTCTTTTATTAAATATTTTTTTAAATGTGGTGAACTTTTATTTAAAATTATGCTTCTAATGTGCGACTAATCCTTCTTTTATTAAAATAAAGTAAATTCATAAAACATTTCCTTTTCATTCAAATGATATTTGATTTATATATAATCTATAGAAAAACAATTATTTCGTTTTTACTAGTGTAAACAATATATTATTTGATAATTTTTTTATAACAATTCAAACAATCCAATTTTCTTGTGAGGTTATGATTATATAATATCTTACGATTCATTTAGGCTTGGGACTTCTATGTTTGAAAGACTATAAAAGAGATTATATTTCATGAATTATATTTCATGCGTTGTTTAATTGTGTTGTTTCATGTATAATAAAAAATAAAATACTCTTTCCTTAGTTTAGAATCATGCAGTGTAAAATTTATGGTGGTCAATCCAAATGTAGCCTATGTGGTGTAATTTTTAGGTGGAATCAAAGATGGTGACATCGAGATAGGATAAGGATTGTCTACATGTGAGAGTTTCTATAAAATATAGATAAACATTTCATGTAGTATAGAATAACACACATTGAGCTTTCACCTCTGTCCAGATGCTAAGGTTTTATTTTTTTGTTACATATCACTTGTCATGTGGGCCTCCAACATGTTGTATGAAGACATGCTAGAAATCTTGATGTTTATAGGGAGTACACCCGTAGGAGGTGATGTGTCCCTACACACCATGTGCGATGCAGAATAAACTATTGACTTAAAAAAAATATGTTCCAAGAACAAGGACACATATCATGTGTTGAAAATACTTTTACATTCCATTTGATATAAAATGGACCTTATTTACATTGGAATGAACTAAGACACGATTTTCAACTAGTATTTGGCCCTCATACACGAACATAACCATCATACAAGGGCATGGGATATAATACACTTGCTTGAAAAGATGGAACATGTTGTGAACGAACGTGACCAATAATTTTTTTTTTCATAAATAATATACAATGTATTATGAGAATGAAGGGTCATGTGAGATTCTAGGATGAGAGAAATTTAAGGAGTAGTTAGAGTCATTGTGTACTTCTATGGAAATAGTGTGTATTACATTAATGAAATGTTAGTGATATTTTTATTCTTATTTTATCACATATGGGATCTTGGTTGTGTTCCCTCATCCTGTTATAGTGATTGTGTGTTTGTTAGTCCCTATACTAGAGGGTACAATGAGGTATCTGATCATTATAATAGGTTGAGTGATCACCTCATTGGGTTAGTTTCACATATATTCAGGTATCCATCTGTCCAAGCCACGATGTGATCCTCCATCACTCCTCACATGTTTGGGTCTTGTATCACATTACATACATAAAGGGTGTCTGATAAAAGTACAAGTGGGTTATTCATGTTTGGGTTAGGTATCCCTAATAATCCATAGTCATGATCACCAATGTATGTATAAACATCTGTTTTATTCTGGAATGTTGTTGTCGGATTGGGTTTGTGTATCAAATGAGACCTATCTATTTCTGTGGTTCCTATTTTTGGAAATACCAAATGAGACTGTCCTCTCTATTGAATGATATATCTCAAATATATGTTCCATTTGAACCAATAGTAGAATCTTAGGCCGAAATTGAGGATGTGGCCACACCTTGAGACTTAGGGTAAACGATTGAGATATATAGGTTGTTGTTATTGTTTCCTCATATTGTTATTGACATGACTTCATGATGTTGAGATCACTCCACCTTGATTCTATATGTTTAGTGATTTTAGTGTGTCTTAATATGTATAATTATACTCATCCTTTATCAAAATCATCCAAAACATGTCTTATATTATGGAGATGGCTGGATTTTGCATAGAATTGTAGGTGATCAAGGAGTAGGTGAAGAGTCATTTTGTTGGATGGAACTCTGATGGATCAATGAGTTACATTGGGGTTGCATCCCCCATATTATCAGAAGGATTGATTCATTCCTTGTTTGGGTTAGGATTTCATATGGGAAATTATGATTTTTATATACATCATGGAATATTCTAATGTGGGGTAGTTTTTTTCTGAATGAAATTATAGTATGAGTATTTTATCATTAAATATTAAACTAGTGTGTGGAGATGTTACTATGTGATGGTACATTTGGAAAACTCCTCTCATATATGTTTGATAGGCCTACTCAGTGGTAGTAAACAACTCCTAGAATATTGGGGGAGGGATCAGATGTGTCATTATCAGCATACTATTTTCTAGAATGGTATTAGAGAAATTTTGGTTTGGGAACAATGGAAACAAAGTTAATCTATCTTCATCAAACTCTTAGGGAAAGGAACCCAGTGTTTTTGCACATACCAATTAATCCATTAACCATGAAACTAATAAAAATATTGATAACATAGCTATATAGGCACTAGTGTAAGGGAAAATTGGGTACATGAATCTTATTGGAATGGTTTGGTGTTTCCATTTACATTTTGAGTTAGATCCCATGATATTCTACTATAACCATAGTCCATATATTCTAATGATAGATCTCTAGGATTCCCCTATCATATAATGAGTATGATGTTCATAGAAATGTGTCCTCAATAGAGTCATGTTGGAGAGGTAGTTGATCCTCATGGAGAGAATGTGATGTATTCACTCTTTGATAAAAATGTTAACCGGCATTCAGTGGTTCAGGTTGGAGCACCCCATCAGGTTGAGTAGTAATTGGTTCATGTAGTATTGATTAATGAAACACCCTTATTGTGTGAAATTCATGAGTTTCAATGAATGTGGAATCCCGATCTTTGAGGTGATCTATATACGCACGCTAATGAAGACATAATCGAGTATATGTTGTGATTGTTACACATGGTTATGAACAATATTAATAGATTCAATGTATGTGATAATTATATAGGGTGATTTATGTCATTAGTTGAGACATTTTTGGCTGATTTTTGTTGTATATTCCCTCATTAATGGAATAAGGAAATTTTCCCCGCTAATACAAGTTCTTGTGACGTGATTTTAAACTATGTGAGATAGTCGTCTCTTCCCAAAGGGGATATTGTCTATTTGTGGAGGAGGGGATTATTTTACTTGTTTTTGTGTTCACATTTTGGATGTGTTAATGTGTTAGAGTGGGTCATATTATGGATATTAGGTGGATGAGGTTATGTATAATATTGGGCAGTACGTTCTTATGGCCGGAAGGCATAGAGTGTGGTTTGAGTTATGACATGTCTTATTTTCTCTAGCTATAGTTTTAGTACACACTAAAAAAGCACATTTACATGAACACATCCTTTTATTGAATCCCTGGGATTCTAGAGTATAATTTTAGCTTTACCACTGTTTTTGGAGGCCACGTCATATTGGGTTTATAAATCACAAACTTTTTTCCTTAGTGTGGTAACACTCTAGGGGGAGAGATCCTCATGTGAAATATTTCTATAGTGGTGATGTGTCCTTGTGATTTTTCCATAATATGGAGTGGTTTTGTGCTGTCTATTCCTAATAGAGTGCTTCTGGTTTGGGATTCCATGTTTTTTAGTCTGTGGGATAGATTTTATTTCTGTATAATGAAGGTATCCCAACCAAATCATGGGGATATTTTTGGGAAATAATCCATCATGGTGGGTTTATAGTTTTTATGTTGATTTTTTATTTGGTAAATAGTATGTTATCAAGGATTTCACTGGAGTGAAATAATTATTGATTACTAGGTATGTGAAAAAATCTCCAATATATAGGTTTTTATGATTCAGATGTGGTACATATGATTTCTTGTACAAGGATCCATTTTTTCCCAGTGGATTCCAAATTTTTAGGGTCCAAATGTTGGAGGATGGTAGAAGATTTTTGAATGTTGTATTTTATATACTACCTCATTAAAATATAGAAAATTGATAGGATTTTTGATTGTTTTAATGTTTATTTTAAGGATAGTTTTACAAAATATTTACTCATGGAACAATTTTCAATGAAAGAGGGTATCTTTCAGTACTATGAAAAATTACTAGATAGTTTAATAAAGAAACAGAGTTGTGATAATTTTTTTAGAGATTCTAGAAAATATGATTTCATCGTATTATGTTTCTTGAATTAGAATAAATATACAAAAATAGGTTTCTCAATCCTATTTGAATGATAGAAAGTCTCAATGAAAATCAAAAGGGCGCTATATTCATGAAAGAATTTGTAAAAATAATTCATCACATGATTGATTAATAAGAACATTTTTTTTATGAACTAAAAAAGTTTTCTAAAATGTTATATACTTTCAAAATGTAATGATAATTTAACAAAAATGAAATTTTCATGATGGTTTTAAATGTTCTACGAATAATTTTTTAGTTTCGAAAAAATTTTGGTAGGGGTTCATGAAAGTGGATCTTATCCGAACTGGAAAGAATTTCACAAAAAATTGTTGTAATGGGGTATTCATCAGTTGGATGAATTTAGAGAATCTAAAACCCCAAATGTGGATTTAACAATATTTATTCTTCTAATAAAAAGAATAATATTTAATTTGAATTTTCAACACACTTAAGTTGAGTGAGTAATGATCTTTCGAATTGTAAATGCTATTGAACTAGGGGATAGTGAGTCCACATTAAACATTTCACCAATTTTGAACTTTATAAGAATTATTACATTGGAATATATCATGTGAGCACTTCATGGACATATCCTTGTATGGTAGAACCATGTATGATTGTTATATATCAAAAATATTTTTATTTATATTCATACATTTCTATAGCAAAGAGAGATAAGTGATTCTTTATTTAGGAAACATTTTCCAAAAGGTTAGTTATTTTATTTTTTCATACCCTAATTCACTTCCACTCACAGGATATTTAAACTATTTAGGTTATCAATATTTCTCCAAGTGAATGGAAAAAATTAATGTATCTCTCTATGCAGTTTTAACCGAGTCTTTCAAATCAAGAGGGATTCTAAACCTAATTGGAAACAAATTTCAGTTGTGTAATAATCAGTCGCATCACTACTGAAAATGTTTTGTAATTTATTCCTTTAATATTGTTTTTATTATTATTTTTCTAAAATATATAATTTGGAGCTTCATTATAAGTAGAACCAAGGGAATTGTATATTGATGTGAGAGAATTTATGCCATATGGGGTGCCTTATACAATGAAATATACATGAAGGTCATGTCATGTAAATACTCACTAGAAATAATGGAAATTATTCTAAATATATATGAGGGTGATTCAAAAGTCAAAAAATATCATTACATGTTCATTGTAATAAGTTTTTGGTCACGGGAATTAACCCTAATGATTCATTTGTTGCATTATTTTTATAGGAATAATGTTTTTCTTGAAGATATGTGGTGTCTTGGAGAGATCCACATGGATGTAAATATCATTAAGCGCTTCATGAGAAGACTTCAACATTAGTTCGAAATTAAACACTCTATAGTAGAATAAAGTGATCCAAAAGAACTAACATTTGTTTGTTTACAATGTTCTCTTTATACGAAAAATATGAAAAATGATTATAATGATGAAATGGAAAAGGGGGAATCCAAGTAGGTGGAATTCAAGTACATGGAGGCACATACTACAGAGGATGTACCAGAATAGGAATATATAGATGATTTCATATAATTTCATACCTAAAATCTATAAAGGCATAAATTAATGTTCAAATAGAAACATCCACTTGCTTTTTTTTGAGGAGGGATAGATGGAAGTCTTGAAATAAGGTTCCCTAAAAGATTTTCAAGATGAAAATGAGGAGGAAGCAATAATTTCATATGAAGAAGTATTCATTCTATATGAACGAGATGAAAAAATTTATGTGAAATTTCATCCAGAATAAGAAAACGGTTTAATAAGAAAATGAATGTATTGAAGAATATGAGGTAGATGAAATTTATTAAGTAAATGATTTTAATGGAAATTATTAGGCGATGGTAATAGTAAATTCCCAAATAAAGGAATAGAGATAAAATGAAGAAGAAGTGGAAGGAATGGTTGATCTCCAAGTAGAATTATAATTCACTCATAAGAAGATAAATTTTTAGAGAGTCAAAACTATAAAATGAAATAGAATTGTTCATGACGAAAATATGAATTTCAAGAAGTGGTAGTCAGATAATTCTACGTTCAAGGTATAAAATAAAATTATTATTTATTAAATTATAGAGAAATTGTAATTTTATTTGTCCATAAGCTAAAAATTAATTAACATTCTAGAGTTATAAATGGTTAGGGAAAAATAATTGAAGATCTAATTAACTATATCAAGGTTCATAAAGGAGAATTTTTCATCTAGTGAATAATTGAACGTGATTAAGAGAGACTATCAACTCATAGTTTGA
This sequence comes from Viscum album, assembly GCA_963277665.1. Classification (NCBI taxonomy): domain Eukaryota; kingdom Viridiplantae; phylum Streptophyta; class Magnoliopsida; order Santalales; family Viscaceae; genus Viscum; species Viscum album. The sequence goes on from OY728141.1 coordinate 1,869,461,984, forward strand.
AATTAATAAATAAGATAACTCAATCGATAGAAAATGAGGAAGTGGAGTACAATGGTCCCAAAAAATTTGAAGAAAATATATGTAAGATAATAATAATAGAGGGAATAATAATAAAAAGAATTATATGTTGTTATTTTTCATATGAAAATCCACCAATCCAATTATGATAATTAATGTGTGTATTAATTAGAATAAAAATATTATGAGAACTTAAAGAAAAAAATTTCCTATGAAAATGATACATACAAATTTACCCTGTATCATGCCTTACTATTGTGGAATGATGTTGAAATATAAAAATATATGTTTTATAGATAAAATGAACAAAATTGAAAAATAGAATCAATATCACCTGAAAATTGTTCAATATTATAAGAATGGTATTGATGGAAACTATTAATGAAGTGGATGATTTTAATTCATTGACAGATAATGCTCTTCAACAATGTATTAGAATTTTCTGATATAGAATAAATTTTTTAGTATGAAATATATCATTCAATAATTAAAATAGATAAATATTAAATAATTATTTTTATCCCTATAATATGAAAATTTTCATTCCTAATATAAGGGATATGAGGAACCACATTCAACATTGAGTATCAGTCAAATGACATAGATCAAAAATAAAATACTACATCAAGTAGTGGTTGTAGATAATTTCTTCACATAATTTGATCAACCTTTAATATATATTAATGATAGTGGACACAAATCCCAAATATTGATATATAATTATTTGGTAATACAAATTAAGTTCTACATGGATGGTTTTATTAGACATTGAATAAATGAAGTATTGATGATTATTAGCTTAAGAAAATCTATGTTTATATGAAAATATATAATATATTTTCTTGTCTATAATGTCTATGGTCTTTTAATACCATGATATGTGTCAGTAAACTAAGTGACTCAGGTTATTAAATATGATCTTGAAAGAATTTGTGCATTATTAATAGAAAATATAGAGTAGTTTCATTTTTAGATAAATTGAATTAAGTGGAATATTTTTCATGTGAGTGGAGAAAAATTAATATTATTTTTATCATAGGAGGAAGAAAAAAGAATATGTAATTAACTTATTTCACATTTATTCCAACCATTTAGGAAAGATTTTGTGTCATGCGATGATTACAAAGATCTCCCAAAGATAAAACATGATGATATACACACATGAGATTCTTTCAGTAAGAAGCAAGATATTTTTTTCTATTGAGAACCTTGTTTTCAGGTTGTTTTAAAGAAAAAGGAATAAAATAGGATTTTCTAATGTAAAGACATGTACTTTTGATTACACGCCATATACATATCTTGGCATGTACAACTGCATTTTCACTGTGTAACGACTAAATACATGATTGTTTGGTGACATGGAAGAGCTGCTTATGTCTGGGTCTGGTTAAGGCTACTACACGGTGTGAAATTTTAATGAACACGTCTTTCAATTTTTCTTCTATTTTTTATATCATTAGGGTGTTGGATCACATATCTAGAACCATATTTACCTAGATGTGTTTCACACATGATCACTATGAAACAAATGAAAAAATATGAACCCCTCTCAATTCTCTGTCTGATATCTGATTGAGATAACACAGGGTGTGTTGGAATCCCATTAACGAGTTATCAAATCTAATAAAGCATTTCATCATGATTCCTTCTCTCGATTGATTTATCGAGGGATGAGTTTTTTTGGAAATTTTTTAGATATATCTCATTCTTGGATGATTTGAGGGCCATTGTTCAAGTATAATAATCATACAACATCGAGGTAGGTGATGCGGTGCATTTTGATTTTTTCATTGATTATATATGCTAAAAGTGCCACATACCCACATATGGGGTATTTCATGATGAGCAATTAAAACCTATTTATTACTTTTTATGGTATGATTGATTGATTAAGGGTTTTTACTTATGATTATGGTTGGATACCATGTTTATACGACATCCCATGGGTGTATTTCCCTTGATTGACTATTTATGTCCATTTGGTCTAGGTTGCCATTGAGGCGTAAATGGATTTATATGCCATTAAATTCTTATAATGGGGTTTGATTTATTATATAAATTCCATGTTTGATGGTTTGATTAATGTTTGATCCATGTAAAAGTTTTAACTACATGTGGGGATTTTGATGAATGTTATATAGAATTCGTATTTGCAGTGTACCGCGAGAGCCTTTGGCTAAGAAAACTATTGAGGTTTTCATGTGTATTTCCAATGGATGTTTAGAGCCTTTATCCCTGAATTTTGTGGATGTTTCCATGTTTAATTAGAAAGGACCATGATATTGTTGGTGTATAATTTTTGATCTAGGGTTTAGACTATGAGCACATTCCCAAGTGGTTACTTATAATTGATTAATGGCATGTTGGAACAAAGGGGTTAGAATGTGAGTGCTTTCCAAGAGGGTTTTAATGAACGATTTAATGATTGTGATTCATCTCCAAAGATAAATAAGAAGCTTGGTCTTGGACTTATCTCTTATTTAGATGGTATTTTGTGAAATCTATTTGGTTACTTATGAGAACATCATAGTTTATTTCTTTATTATTGCATTTATCTACTATATATTTTCACTGATATTTTGGAATAGATGTTTTGTTGGTTTCCTACAGGGATTTGTCTCACTCTTCATTTGGGACATGTTTGGACCCAATAATATTATATTATTGAAGGTATATATAGTTAAAATAACATTTCCTCACGTGGTACTTGATTGTTAGTGGAGCTGGAGAGCATGGGTCAAAGTCGATGCTTCCGATGCAGCTAGAGTTTTACTTGTTTCATTTGTACTTTTTTATCAGTAATTCTTTCCCGCATTGTGAATTGTATGGTTTAATTCATATATACATATTCCATTCATACTATATATATATTGTGTCTTCTATTGGATTTACATTCAGTCTTCCTCTATTTACTTTTGGTGGTATTACGGCTTACATTTCATTTTTATATTTAGAGTCTTTTCTGTACTATGATAATGATGGCATAATATCTGCAATGTTACATAATCCCTCTCAGCTAGTCGGCATCCTTCAGAATTTGGGGAAATACACTAGAGATTATGTGACAAACCGATTCAGGGCAACTTTGGTTGGCACCCGAATAAAGGACGTTTCAATATGGTATCAGAGGTACATTCCTTCCAACTTTGTCTTATTGTTTTTGGTGAAATTGGAATGAGATAAGAAGGAAATATATTTTGTTAATTAGTTGTTCCAGGGAGTAGCAACCCAATGTATATGGAAAAGGAATTCTACCTCGAATATTGCTATTTTTTTTGTTATTCAATTGTTTGAAATTATTTGACTTCGTCCTTGGGTGATACAAATTTATTTTGTAGTTATCATTAACATCATTTTAGGTTTCATTATACTACAACCTAAGGATATTAGGGTATTCCATATGATGAATCGTATTGGCAGTAGTTAGAAATCACATTTCATGCATACTTTCCATATTATTTAGAGAGAATTAATGTTTTCATGCTATTGTGATAGATGTTATACTAGATATGAATGATATTGTTATAGATAAATTGATGTTTCAAATTCTTACTATTCAGAAAATCCAGACCACATGGTGTGCGATCTTATGTACAAATGCCATGTGTTATTTTGTTCTCGAAGAAAATAAATTTTCATGTTGATCACCTTGTGTACACTCTGTGTACCACACAGACATGCCATGTAGTTGTAGACCGTGTGACTGCCTTTGTGATAAGGGACATGGGGTTAGTAAACTTTTGGTATAACACACCGTGTATTGGGAGTACAAACTATTCTGTAGTGGACTTTGTATCCAACCGTGTGACTAACAACATGGGTGGATGAATTTTTGTTATGGAATAATCCATGTCTGGAATATTCACACTGTGTAGTGTTACATATGTAGAATCATATTGTTCTATCGATGTATGAGAACTTAGGAAAGAGGAGATATTTAAGTACACACAATGTCTCTTGAAGAACAAACCATGTGTATGGGGTGTAACACGACCAATTTGGTATGGGAAAATGCCCATATTAATGAATAAGAGAACATATTGGGTAGAGGTTCCACATACAATGTAACCATATTTTAAAAAACTAGGATGTTTTCCATCCCTAGTTCTATTCCTACAAATCTTATTTGTAGTTATAATTAATCTCATACTGAGGTGTGCGCTTGACCATTCATAGTCGTTCCACCAAGACATCATCTAGTTGTACTCCAGGTACATGGTAATGATTAGACACTAGAAATAGATGTTCAATAACTAACATAAGATCCTACCATCATTCTAGTATTCACACATACTTTTATACAGGAGGCAGGTGTAGATGAATAGTTCCGAGAAGACATTATAAGGATGATGGAGATGTTTTATGGAGAATCATATCCAACCATGAATATGGAAGGGTTAACACAGGTTTTCTAGCAGCAACATACTCCCACTTATTCAGGGGTTGGAGGAGCACATGCTACATAGTCATGGTTGGAGAACATGATTTCTTTCTTCAAGCATCGGGAAATGCCTCATGAGAGGAGCGTGATGCTCGTGACTTACATGCTACATGATTCCGCTAAGAGAGAGTAGGATGTTGTTTCATAGGTGGGATAACATCAAGATATGTCTTGGGAAGAGTTTCTAAGGACCTTCTATGATTACTTCTACCCCATGATGTTGATGACCTACTGAGCCCAGAAGATCATGCATTTTGAGTAGTGCACTTTTTCAGTGTTGGATTACTCTTCTCACATTATAGAGCTTCAACACTTCACACTTGTTCTAGGGGTGATGAGTTATGACTGGCTAGGAAATTCAAGGATGGTCTTTAGTATGTCATACGATTGTAGGTAACTGTTTTTAGGGTGAAATCAGTGACTACTATAAGTAAACCAGGCCTAGATTTTGGAGTGAAATCTGATGTGTTTTGGAGCTCTAAGCAAGGGTGGTTCAACATTCAGGGTTGGTAATCCTTATAATAATAGCAGGAAGCCCCAAAAAGATCTTTTGTGTGTTGATTCCAATAGTAGGGATGTATCTTCTTTTATCCAGAAGAGGTGATACTTATGTGGGAAGGGTGTGAACTAGAAATAATAGTGCCAATGAGACCAGGTTGAGTGCCGATCAAGCCGAAAGATGAGTCATATTCCACAATTTTTCCGGATTTTCTCATTAGTATATATTTATATGGGTTCTATTTTGACTCCACATACAAGAGAGGGCCCAATAGTTCTTAATCAGTTAGGGATCTAGAGAACATAAAGCTGAGGTGGTGGTCATGGTCATGGTATCCATATAATAGATTTCCAATGTCAGTAAGGTAGATCAGCTCAGGTTATCCAGGAGGGGTTGTATGTCTGTGGTACATATAAGACTACTACAATTGTTCATACTCTGTGATGTTTGGGACATTATCTTTTTGGAGATCATTTTGTGGTGTACAGGGACCACCAAATCCTCCTGTACATTTTTACTTAGTGTGGCCTGAATTTGAGATAGCGATGGTGGGATGAGTACCTTCAGTCTTTTGACATTTAGCTTGCCTACATTCTTGGGAATGGCAATGAAATGGTTTATGCATTGAGTAGAAGGACTCAGAAGGCCAGTATTGAGTAGAACCTTATGGATCTGTAATCTAAGATGCATTAGGAGATTCATGATTGATAAGGGAAGACGTTTCATTCTTCTATTGTTGTTACCTCTAATCTATTAGATCAAGTGAGAATGAGACATCTATCATCTTATGAGGGAATATTTCTATAAGAGAGTGTGTCAGGTGAGGACCTTACTCCTGGATGGAACATATACGAGGATAATATTTTTTGTTTTCATGGGAACCATTGGGTATCAGAAGACATACATGAGGGCTTGTTTTGAGATTTTCATGCCTCAGTACGGGAACGTCATCTTCATGTCACCATGATGTATCGAGATTTACATCATCAGTATTGGTGGAAAAGAATAAAAAGGGATATATCTAATTTTTTATATGAGATGTTCTACCTGTTATTAGGTGAAGGAAGAGCATCATCAACTAGCTGGTATATTACATCAGTTACCCATTCTCGAGTGGAAGTGGATTGATGTCACAACGGATTTCGTGATGGTTTTACCATGGTTTCATCAATGAAATTATTTTGTATGGGTTTTGGTTGATAGAATCACAATTCAATCACATTCCCTACCAATCATGGAAACCATTAGTATTGATGAGCATGAAATGGTGTACATCTGAGAGACAATACATTTGAACTGGGCTTCACACTCAATCATTTCAGATAAGGATGCACGGTTTACATAATGAGTATCATAGGGACTACAAATGGATTTAGGAATGCATGAACGTCTGAGTACATATTACTATCCCTTGATAGATGTCCAATATAAATGTACGATACAAGTTATAGTGGACATGATTTTATCACAGGCCCTTGATTTTAGGGGATCATTGGAGAAACACACACCCCTAGAGGAATATTCCTACAATAATAGTTTTTAGGAAAAAAATTTATATTTCATGTTATGAGGCTTTGAACGATCGACCATGACGACCACTCCTATATTAGCTGGAGGTATGAGATGAAGTTATAGTGAAACCTCATCTTGTCTGGGAGACCACTGAATAGGTGTAGTTGATTTGGAAGTCGATGACTACCACATTGTCTCGCCAAAAAAAATTATGTTGAATGATGGAGACGACGCTTAGATATTGAGGTCAGAGATCATGTTTTCATGCATGTCACCCTAAGGGTAAGACACAAGATGATCATGAGATGTAAGAATATTTAACTGAGATAAGTTGGATTGTTTGAGGATTTTTATATAATTTGTCCAGTTACTTATCGGCTGGAGTTACCTCAGAGGTACTGGGATTTTCATGAAATCATTCATGTTTCTCATCTATGACATCACTTTTCAGACCCACCTCATGAATTTCAATAGAAGGAGGTCGAGTTGTAGGTGTATGCATCCTTTGAGGAGAACTCGATTCGTATTGTAGATTATAGTAAAAATGTTCTCTATGGATAATTGGTTTCTCTAGTATTGGTGATATGGATGCATGAGTGAGTGGAGGGTGACATAGGGGAGATGGATGCTGATGTGAGATTGTAGTGGCAGGATTTGTTCAAAGATTATTCTTCACCACCTTTATTAGGGAAATTCGGTGGTGAATAACATTAAGTGGGGGAATTTTGTAAGATAGAAAATCGGTTTTTAGGTATGGGTCTTGTTTTTGAGTTGTTCTGAGGAAAAAGGAATTAGAGATGATTTCCTATGTACACGTTGTGTACTTATGTGTAGCTATATTATCACATACATCCTTATTTTGACCATGTAATGGTTAAATACAGTGCCATGTGGTGACCTGGAATACCCACTTAAGTCTGGGGCCAGTTAAGGCTACTACTCGGTCTTAAG